>OY754337.1:49795185-51137193 GCA_963573305.1 Pyrrhosoma nymphula | reverse complement strand
CAATCGAATTATTTCACGGAAATCAAGTAGGATTTATTGCAAATGGCTGCACGCTACGTTTTAATCGGAAAAATTGTGTTACGTACGTGATGCTCACGTTATTAGCCATTTAGGTATTCACCCTTCACTCAATTTAATAACGAATTGGGTCTATTATTCACAGTTCATGAATACATGGGTCACTCCACGCCATTTTGGTTTGGAGTTGACCCTTGAGCCGTGCATCTATAAATTGCCAAAAATTATATTCGGGCGTTTTCTGGTAAACAAAACGACTAAATAAATTTCTGCGGTTGTTAAATTTAGTGATTTTCACTAATATAGAATTCTCAAATATCAAACAACCAAGCAGGTTAAAAGATATTTAGTCGCTTAACAGCAAGGTTTTGAGCTTTAGTTCCTAATGTTTTAAAAGCAGTATACGGTTTTACCATCACAACTTTTTCCATATATGAATTTGAAATCTGAAGTTAATGCATCTATAATTTGGCTCATTATTTTATATTACCTAAAACATTTCATAAAATATTGAGAAGGGCATTCTTTAAACTAAATAATAAATAAAAAGTGTGAATATGCCTTAAGCTCACTTGACACCGATTTTAAGGGATACACGATGCATCCTTTATGTCCTCATTATTACAGAACAATGTCTCAATTCTGTAAAAAAAAAGGATAATTTAACAGTAGCAGATCATTTAAGCGAGTAAACACGCTGAAATTGGTGCTCGATACCATACTTATGGAATATTTTCCATGAAAACGACTCCTACCACGTAAATGAGGGCGTACTAAGCTAATGATTCCAATTTTGAGTTCATTCACTAGCCTAGCGCTCGGTTATTACGTATCATACCATTGGAAAGTTTAAGATCTCATTGATCTTACAAATGGAATAATGAGTAAAATGCGGTTTGTTCCATTACGGTGGTAGCCAAACTTGCGGCATTTGCCTGCGTGAAGAGTGACTACAAGTAGGGGAAAGCGCGCGGGGAAGAGAATGGCATAGGAGAAGAGACTCCAAGAAGACTACAACGCTAAATTGTTAAGAACAAATGACTGAGTTTTTAAGGTGGTTGGAGCGATTTCTGTCTATGTGCAGAATTCCGTGAAACATTTCATAACCCTTCTAATTAGTGGCATTGATAGATAAAATTGAAGACATTACATTATACCGATTTGGTATTTTGACAACTCAATCTAATTAAAACATGTAGCCTTGTGAGACATAAATGTCGTAATAGTCGATTATCTTCTTCTTCTCTCGGTAATAATACATTTTATACTTCTATAATGGTTGCTGACAAATATCAAGAAGTAACGCCGAGTCAAAGATTCGAAAGCATTTATTCAATAATGATGATGTTTGCCTTAATTACGAATACGACGCCGAAAACTATGCATAGCTCAAGTGCAATGCTTTAATAAAGGCAAATGTGCAAAATAAATTGACTTCTTCTTTTCCATTACTGTATGTAAGGTGAGTTACACCACACAAACAGGTGTAATTAAATGATACGTGGTCCTGTTACAAATAAAGTAGCTAAAATGTGCAATCTATGACCCACGGATACCGCTCCAGCCACCTCAAGTCTTCTTCGTGAAAGACACGTATTATTTCACCTTTTTGCTCATTTTTTTTTAAGTTTAGGTTCAAATCTCAAAGTTTTCAAGAAGAATCACAACGTCATGTTTTAAAGAGCAATAGCAAAGAGCCTCAAAGTCCACTTTTTAGGTATTATTGGTCAGCTGGAGCGAAATAGTCGGGTCCGGGTTTGCCATGGCCTGTTGCGCTGGAGCAATTAATACCCTTATCGTTCGATTTATTGTTGTTCGATATTGGTCGCTTAGCGGACCGTGTGGAATCGGTCGATGGTGACCTTGACGGGACGAGCAAAGGAGACGCCGCACAGTGGGACGAATGGCAAATTACGGTGAACAAAGATCCAAAATGAGTTTGTCACTCTGAAACTTGGTACTTGTAGGTTTTGGGGTCGCTGATTACGAATTTAATATCAGAATTTCAAAATTCAAAATGGTGGGGACAAAATGGCAGAAGTTTTTTTAAAAAAGTTATGTTATGGCGCTGAAACTGGATCCTGTAAGGCTATTGGGGTCGATGTTTATGAATTTGACATGGGATTAATGATGCTCGAATCAAGTGAACAGTTTGTAATGATTTAATTTTTATTTTCATGGTCAGGAACGAAGATTTCACATAGTAGTTTTATTTACATAGCTTAATACTAAAATTAAACGTCAAAATCGTAATCGTTGTCGTTACATAGTTCCGTATCTATTTCAATAGAACTTTCGTTCATATCCAAATGTTTTATGGGAAATAAAAGATTCATTACTTCTAAATGTAGTGGCAGAGTGAAGCTGCTAGCATATGGGGAGAGCGGGGAGACTCATTCCGACTGACAGCAGCGAATCAACGGCAGAAGTGTAGAACTTCAATTTCTTTCCGGTAATCGCTGAGGAAAATGGTTCCGAATGCAGACATACGTGCACAATGTGCACATCAGCCTCTTCCCTTTAAGGTGGTTGGAGCGATTTTTATTTATGAACCGATTTGCGTGAAACTCTGCATGCGTGTTCACATCGGTGATATCTATAGATAAATTGAAATAAATTGCAACATACCGATTTGGTTTTTTGGCAATTCGTTTGGCTGTTTTAACACGTAGCCTTATGGCGCATGACATATCTACCAACTATATAAAAATTAATGTTTGTTTGCTTGCTCGTAATCTATGCGTTCCGATACAATTCATCCAATTGCGATGAAACTTTGGTGAATTGTTGTGCACACCCCCACGAAGGTTTTAGAATTATAAAATTGCAAATTTTGGGGTTGTATTAACCCCATTATTGTTACAACGTTTATTCCCATAAGAAAAGTATTGAATTCGGTGCAGGCATTTCTTTATTTGGTTTTTTAAATTACTTTCACTCAAGACATTGGATGGAAATTTTTATCATAGAACGCATAAAAGAATGCAGTATTTAATTCTTGCATTCAATTTTCTTATACACTTCGTTGTGTACGTGTGCCTACTTCGAAAGAAAAAGAGGCATTGCAACAAATTCCGGGCACAGTTAGTGTATATATATATATATATATATATATATATATATATATATATATATATATATATATATATATATATATACACTAACTGTGCCCGGAATTTGTTGCAATGCCTCTTTTTCTTTCGAAGTAGGCACACGTACACAACGAAGCGTATAAGAAAATTGAATGAAATATATATATATATATATATATATATATATATATATTCTCAGACAGACAAACATTCTCATATATATATATATATATATATATATATATATATATATATATATATATATATATATATATATATATGAGAATGTTTGTCTGTCTGTAAGTTTTTCATACAAATCTACAGTTTTACTCCGATCGGGCTGAAATTTTGTAGACTAACACTTCAAGACAGGAGAAAAAATTTAGGATATTTTAAAAAGAGCCCCAGGTTCTTCTCTCAGGGCCCTAAAAGGTTCCAAAAAGGAGCCCTTTGGTGGTCTACGCTACGCATTGGGTTCTGTGAAGGGGTTTTAATTTTTGCTTTTAAAATTAATTCCTCTCAAGATAGAGGGTAGACATTTTTTAAATCAAATGGCTGAAAGAATGAAATTAATAATTACTTCAACCAATAATCTTTTAAAATTCGTATTTGTCTGAAAATTGCGTTTATAGCTGCAAAAACGCAATTTTTCTCCGAAATCGACAATAGCATATTTTTTCTACACCTAGATATTGGCCTTTAACGCATTTAAAATTTATTTTTCTTGGTTAAGCTGATTAGGAATGCTAAACATTGGGTTTAGTGCAGTGATTTATTTTTTTGCTTTTTAAAACTACTTTCACTCTTTAGTAATTGTATGCGAGATACCCTGGCAATTCTTAGAAATTAATCAACATACATCTCAAACTTTTTTCTAGGCCATTGTTAATCACCCAGACTTCGCAGTCTTAAGGAATTTTAGTAAGATTTTTCCTATGTCATATCGAGACCATACTCAATTTTTTTATTCATCGTCTGAAAGAAGTGTGAAGTAAATATTATAATATTAATGGAGATAAAATATAGCCCGATATGTAAAACATTCTCAGTAATTTAATAAATATATAACACATAAGTATATTGAATAATTTTTTCACGCTTTACGGTGAAAACACCTTCACAAAAGGAGATTTTTTGCGTTTATGTAAAGGTTAATGGGATTTATTAATAAATTGATAACAAAGAATTAATTTTTGAACAGTTTTAAAAACATACAAACTAGGTACATACGTTAGCTTTTTGACGTAATGTAGACATTAGAAATTCCCAATTTTTTTTTTAAATATTCTCCCTCTGGAGCACAGAGCCGTAATCAATCCCGAGCAAATCAGCTTATATTTTTAGGCAAATTGCTCTAAAAAATAGTTTGGGAAGGGGTAAATATTTTCATATCACTAAAAAGATTAGTGTCTTTAAAATGAGGTAAAATTCATCAAATTCTCGCTAAATCTGCCTTAGCACAGGGCGGATTATGCAAATGCATGTTTTTCTCGTTGATTTATAATTATATCACCATTAAAATTTAAGCAGCAGATTATTTTCTTTGATTTCTTCAATCCTATGTTCGATTCCTCTACTATGGTTCCGCCACTTGTATTCTTTTTTATACTTACAGTAATGGGCAGAACTTAGAAGAAAATGGTTTGGCTATTTGTTTAAAAAATGCGAGATGGCCCGACGTAAATTTTCATGTCCTCTCTGTCCTTTATTTCGTTAGACCTGAACATATAAAAAGAAAAAACGGAATAGAATATTTGAACTGAGAATCCGAAGATAATAAGAGAGAGAGGGCAAAGAGGACAGAAATAGGAGGATGTTGGCCGATTGAAAAAGCAAGTTCCGAAGTCTCCACTCTCCGCCACAAAAGAAGTAGACGAATGCCCGAAACCCTGTTCCCCTCAGAGCAGTACCCTAAAAAAAACCTTCCTACCAACCGTTTTATTTATTTTTTTATGTTCCCATGCTCATCCCCCTCACTCCATCTACGACCTGGAAAAGATATCCCCCCTGAACTTCAGCCCATCCCTACGATACCAATGCCTTTAAGAAAGAAGGAAGCAGAGGCAGCAGAAGGGATGTCTTACTCCTTGGCCCCGTCCTACCTCCCATCGTATCCTCTACCCTCCCTCTCTCCCTTAACCCATTATCCCTTACCACCACAAGACTTAGTGGAAGGGGCGGAATTGAATTACGAGACTGTAAAGGATCGAATGTTGAGGCAGTGAGAGAGAGAGAGAAAGAGACTGACTGGTAAATCGG
Organism: Pyrrhosoma nymphula; assembly: GCA_963573305.1. Taxonomy (NCBI): domain Eukaryota; kingdom Metazoa; phylum Arthropoda; class Insecta; order Odonata; family Coenagrionidae; genus Pyrrhosoma; species Pyrrhosoma nymphula. The sequence goes on along the minus strand of OY754337.1, from coordinate 51,131,824 downwards.
GTGAAAAATAATGGAGAATGCGCGAAAAAGGTCGGTACATGAGGATGAAGATGGAAGGGGTGGAAAATTACGAAAATTTTCATTGAGAGACACTACCCCGAGCTCGTCCGTTAAGTCCCAAACGGCTCTTACTGCGGGTTTACACTGGCAAGTTACTTCCGCAAGGTCTTCTGCAAGAGCTTTCAGAGGATTTTACTCTAACAAAATATTTTTCACAAGTAAGTGCAGAGACAAATTGGTTGCTGCCAACAGTCGGCTTCCTCAAGCGGCTCGCTGAAACTTGAAATAAGTTCTTCAAGGGGACTTTCACAGCCGTACACACCCGCAATTTACGTCGAAAATGGCTTGCGCAATATACTTGCCAGTGTAAACCCTTTTTGGCGATTTTAATGAGACACCATCATCAGTAAGAACTTTAAGGTGTACTATTTTATTTTCGACTAAAAAATATGTTACAATACAGTTAAAACAATGAGAATTAGATTAAATGCGCGAGGCAGTTTTGTTTAGTTTTCTAGCGTTTGATATGACTGGCACATGCCATACTCGGAGAAGTGAGCGATCGATGGATTGCGACATCCTTTGAATTACATAATAAAACTTCTCTCAGATCATGTGACTTTTTCAAGAACTCGTCTTAAGGAAGGTAACAATCCAAGCAAAGATCGGCCTTCAGATATCACTATACTCTTATACGAGTTTTATTGGCATGTAAAATTTGTCTTCAACATGACTCTAACGATTTTAATGAAACGGCATAGCTTGAGGGTTTTAGCTGCGAGAAATTCAGATGGGCTAGGTTTGATCTCCGGAGAAAATCGTTAAAGGACCGAGTTTTAGCCCAGTACACATTTTAAAGCCAAAGAATAAAAAAAGAATCACTGAGGAATTCAAGGAAGAGTATTTCATTTTGAGACTATAAAATATGATAAATACACTTAAGGAGGTTCCGCTGCGACTGTGTGAGTCAAAACAAGTACTAAATTCCACATTTTTGATATTTTGTCAAAATAATCCTGCTTTCACTGATGCAATGCGTTACCTATAGAAACCCAAAAGTAAGGTACAAAATATGCAGATTATTTCACGAATGTATTTTAAATGAGCACTTTTTCCCAGCCATAGGAGCCGACTGCAGCGTCATTTCCTACGAATTACCGCATTTTGACTTCAATTACGGCATTAATTCTTCAATAACTAGAAAAATAAGGTGGTAAGATGCCTGTATTTTATTTTTATTCAATTTCTCTGGATTATTTCCTTCTTAGAGACAGTTTTCCACGAAAATGGCATTTGTATTAAATGGAAAAATACTCTTTTTCCCCGTGTTTCTCTCATTCCCCCATTGGACACCATGTAATTTCAAGTTCAATTATAGAATAAAAAGTGTGGAAAGGTATTATTTAGTTGTTCATATCAGATAGAGGACAACTTTTTCTACAAGTAGAGAGAATATGAATAAAATGAAATTTAAGTCATTTTACGGTGGAACCACCTTAATAGAGTGATAATTTGACTAAATTGCGCGATAAAGTTGGAATTTTATTTATCTATGGCCCAATTTTTAATTATTGCTCCATAAATTATGAAAATCGTGATCAAACCTACTGTTTTGGTGCTTTTATCACCATATTCAAGATTAGAACCATCGTCACAGCCGTTGTTGTTCGCTTATATATGAAAAAGTGTGGCAAACGCCGTAGCCGGAGAAGTGAGCAGCTGGTAGACTTAAGACTATGCAGATCCCGACAATATTCTAAAAATTAAATATGCTTAGCCCGTAGGAATTTCTTTTGAAAAGTATGTGAGAAGAAATGAATTCACCTGAAGGATAATTACACTACTATCGAAGATCGGTCTCCAGATTTTAATCTATAACGAGACTTTAGGGTACATTACCAACGCATTTTGTTTTATTTGGATGAAAATTAAATGAAAAACGACGGTTTTAATTCCATATTTTTACTCATTTTTCTCGCTCACTTGACACTTTTCACGGACTCTTAAAACGCCAAAAAATCTCATGAAAAACTCATTTTTTAGTTTTTCAACGCAGGTCATGGTACTACCAGTACAAGGTAGGCTGCTCCCATGATCAAAATGAGTCCGTTCTACGCATGACGGAAACACTAGCAGCAGATGAATCGAGAATTAACGTGGAAATAATGGATGAAAGCTCCGATAATTTCGATTTTAACAACGGCAAAATGGAGCCACGAATGCATTGCATCCTTAAGTACTGACATACAACAAATTTGATCGGTTATAATCAGTAAATCTATATTTTGAGAAAACAATCTCGTCTACAGCGGAAATAACTCTAGCACCAGTTTATTGGCAAATGAAAGTTTAAACTCTTACAATTTCCTACATTTAAGTGTTCTTGTCTCCGGCAAACCTGGACCCACTTCGCCCTTAGAGATGTGTCAATGTGATATTTAAAAACATTTCTTCCCTCATATGTTTCCTCCCATTGTTGTTGCATCCAAATACCACACAAGTATCAATTACGCAATGCACTCCGTACCTCCGCACTCTTGTACTCTTAACTACGTCACAGCATTTGACCCAAAGGTTGCACAACGACCTACCTTGTATCAGTAGTCCCTATTGAGGCGCACGGTTTCTCAACCATCCCCATTAAAAGGTTGTAAGGCAATATTTTTCCTACTCTCTCCCATGAAATAGTATGCAATAAAATACTTCATAATGTTACTCTCTTTATTCAACTGTAGCCTTGAAACCAAATGCACCTGAGCTAGAAGTTAAATGTTTGATTTCATATCAGAAAATTTAACTTTTATGCCACATCTTTATAGCGCCTAACGCCTGATAATAATTCAATAACATTTTTCACACCCCAAAATCTAACTTTCACCCCCTAGGGAGCAATTTTGTCCCCGTTTTAATCCCTAGCCTAGCAAGTAACCTCCGAGTCTCTAGTGGCTTCCAACCTAGTTCCTTCATCTGCAGTATCATACTTTATGTCCGGTCGTAGAAATTTTTAACGAAGTGTGCGGATCTTAATTCCTTGACCCTTTCACTGCGTTAAAGAATCATCATAATATATGTCAATAAAGGTTGCAATCATAATATATGTCAAGTATCTCAAAAAAGATCTTAACCATTTTTGCCTTAAATAACCATTACATCGTTTTACTTAGATATTGCAAAATTAGTTTTCAACCGTTGTTGCATGGTTGTGAATTTACTAGGTACTATGGATACAATACCTCCGGGGATATCTAGAAACTTGATTTTCGCTGTAGACGGAATATATATTTTTTGAGCCATGGAGTTAAATCCAACTCCCCAGTCGGTGAATTAAAATATTCGTCATAATTTCGCAACTAAAGAGTTAAGGGTAACAGCACATAAAGGGATGTTTTTTCATCAACAACTCTGCTGCACCGTATTCTTAAATATTCTAAAATTCTCCTTTTCCTACTTTTATCTCAGATTATGATCATCATTGACTCATGATATATTTATTCTTATTCTCCAACAACTTACTGGTGGCGAGGTTATTAAAGAAGCAGCCCCAAGTCAGTCGCTGGAGGTGATACATAAATCTATTTTGCGGAACGGCGCGGGGGCTAAAGGTCGACAGGAAGGCAGTGAGACTTGAATATTACTTATCCGGGAGTAGTAGTCCTTATTTACTTTTGGTATCAAGGCAAGAATATTAAGTGCAAGAAACAAAATATTAAGAAACATCTATGTTCCCATTAATGAAAATGGTGTTTGGAGGATCAGGACAAACAAAGAGCTTAGGGAACTGTATACAGACCCAGATATAATAGCCCGAATAAAAAGTTGAGGCTGAGATGGGCTGGTCATGTAAAGAGGAGAGAAGGGGACTCAATGCTAAGAATGGAGTCAGAAAGTCTACCTTGAGGAAAGCGACCGCTGGGACGACCTCGGCTAAGATGGCAGGACCAGGTGCGGAGGGACACAGGAAAGTTGAGAGCAGAGACGGCAGGGATGGAAGAAAGAGAAAGATGGCGACATGTTGTTGGTGAGGGCAAAAACCTGCTGAGGTTTGAGTGGCCACATAGGAAAGGTAAGGTATCAAGGCAAGACGAAGAAAATGTAAGGAGAGGAATGAGGGAAGTGTGAGACTCAATATCCTTTCAAAAGATATCGGCGAACTCGTATTTTGCGGTCCACCTTTCATGCCTATGCTAAATTTTCACTGGAATGGTATCGATGAAAAAAATCAAGTGTGTCAAAGGCACTTATTAAACTAACAAGTCGCATTACTTTTCAAATTTAAATGCTTGGTCTTGTTCTCATATTATGTTAGCCGCAAAAATATTCAATTAAAAGCCGCTCGGAGAAATGTCGAGGATCTAGAGCTGAAATGTTGCCAATAACTGTCTAATGGCTCCAGAAGCACCAATCAAAAAGCAGTTGACACCTAACTAAACCTGAAATCAATTACCGAGATACAGTTTCAGCTGCTATCCCAGTGGTGCGTGGAATTCTTTGCATGCCCATATAACCTCCTCGGTAAGGGAGGGATGCATGTTTAAGTTAAATCAAGCATGAGGACCCATTATGTACAGTACAGCGCAAAATGATCACGTCGATCAAGTGGACTTAATGAATGAACCCACGTGCACACAAAAAGAACACAGGCCATTTTGGAATCATCTGAAAGTGATACGGCAATCGCGCGCATGAAAACATAAAGCGAAATTAGCTTAGTATTGCAGAGAAATCTGATTTAGTAATAAAACCTTGGGTGACAAATGGTGCCCCCGTATTGTAAAAAGCGTCATTCACTAAAATTCAGCATTGCAAAGCAGTCATGTTCTTAGGCGGCCATGTATACCGGCAAGTAGGAGATCCGAGTTTGAATCTCTTGCAGGGAACAGATATTATACTGCGACTTGAACGAAAGTAAAGGCAACAGCGAAAGTAAAGTTTCATGGCTACTGCGAGCAATTTTTTCATAAATTTTATGAATAATAGTGCTCTTTAGTTAAATTTTTAATATTATGCATTGTTTCAGATGAACCATTACGGCACCACGACAATTCCACTACTAAAACCTTAGTTATTAGCGTATTGATTGAAGGATTCATTCATTAAATACACTTTTTATTTAATGGGAGAAATAATGCACTTAGTAATATTCCACTGAATTTATTTTACCCGACCGGTTTCGACGCTAGCGCATCATTCTCACGGGTAGTCTGCGGTTAAATCGGTTGGGTAAAATAAATTCAGTGGAATATTACAAAGTTAATTATTTCTCCCATTATGTTATAGCTATTCCACAAAGTAGTGCCTTCAACAGTTGAAGTAACACATTTTATTACCAATGAGCTTTCGTGTCATAAGGTAACATGTATTTTCTTCTGAAATCCTTATAAAACCTTAGCCACGCACCCTTCCTCTTCGTATTTCTCTCATTATTTCTTCCTTGGACACGAAGGCCCCAACCGCGCCTTATCCACGCCAAAGTGACTCACAAACCCCGGGTGTTGTTGGAAGTATATATTGAGGTTGAACCCTCACTTCCCTTACAGTGATCTTCTCATAATCTCCTTCACCGCTGCCACAGCGGCGATGATGGCTCCCGTCACCTCAGGTTTTGTTGCTCACGCTTCACGTACCTACCCCGAGGGAAAGGAAACGGTTTTTGAATTTTCTGTTTTTATTTTTCATACCTTTTCTCCCGATAATTAAATTAGCAACATTGGCTTAATCTCTTCTACTCCTTTCGGTGTTGGTCTCTTCCCTTACACTCTATCAAGTTTTTATTTAGTCACTTAAGACGGCGTAGTTGGAAGATAGATGATTGTATTTTATTATATTTTTTTAGGATAAATTGGTAACGGGAAGTCATTATAAGGGCCATGAGATGAAAAGGAGGAAGTTAGGAAGGATACAAAAGCCAATTATAGTGTCTCTATTCGCGGTAGAGAACTTTGATGCGACAAAATCTTTAATCCGCTGGGTGGAAATGCTCCAGTGTAGACGCACGTCGTAGATGTATCTCTAGCTTAAAACTTTGAATGGGAAAAACGATGTTTACTCATGGAGACGCTGATACTCTCACTCACATTATTTGTTTACAATATCAACAATGTGTAAAAATATTACTTAGAACTAGATTCGATTCATCATAAAAAGTGAGAAAACACTTTCTTTAAAAAGTACGCGAAATAATTTCCACTTTGCTAGTTATAAATGTGGCGTAGGTAGATAGTTGTAAGGATATTATATAGCTTACTATTAACAAAATCCATACATCAGTTTAAATCAACATCAATGGCTTTAAGGTGGCCCAGAAGTCGTACACGAGTACCTAAAACTACTATCACGAAATGAGAGCAGTAACAAAGATGATGTCAAACGAAATGATTAGAAAAATATTGAATGGTACACTATCTATGTATGAAATAAAATGATGCCGGATTCAAAACATTAAGAGAACAGTAAACATTTTATAGAGTAGTTCCTCACTTCAATTAGAAAAAGCCATCACCTTCCTCATTTATGGAGAAATTATTTTGACTGTGAAAATCATTCAGTTAAAGTTAAAAGCACAAGTTAAAAAGGATTATTACAAAAAGAAGTAATTGTAGAAACTTCTATACATCACATTTCCTGTATTTTTTCGTTGTTTACTACAGCATGATTAATAAAATGAACTTTTATAGAGCGTGTTGACTTCTGTCCATTCTTCATTGTTCTTTCAGCCAATCTTATGTTCTTGGTTCTGCAATTTGAAGCAAAGTTCCCCAGCTAAAAGTTCTGAGGTAATTATTAATCAGTTTTTGTGCTCATTTAAGTTTGATAGAGATATTATTTTCATACAGAGATACGTTGGAATTCTCATATTTTTAATAAGCTTTTTCTTGTTCAGGATCACTGGTCGTAAAATAATGTTAAAAACGCATATTCATTCAATTTTGTTTCTCCATCCGCAATGTATTTTTAAATAGTCTAGTGATTGTATTGTATTAAGTTGGTCGTGGTTAGATGGAAGGCTGCGAGTTTGTACTATGTGTTTAGTGTCTCGGTGATTGCAATCTGAAAACCATCATAGCATAGTGCACACAAAATGCAAGCATTAGATTCGATGTTCTACTTTGTTTAGCTATCTCTGCTGTCTCTCTTCACAATCCAAATGCATATAGAAAAACAGGGCCTCCATCAATCTTTCAAACAAAAATAAGATCCTACATCTTTTGAAGATTTGTTTCCTCAGCTATTTCTCGTCGTATTTCTCTTCCTGCCATCAATAAAACAAATTAACTTCCTTCCCCTCCATGCTGACCCAACATCCTCGCCTCTATCATGGCCGTCAGCAATAATTGGCCTCTCATATCCATTCCAGCCACCAAGTCTACCATGTAACAATCTCTTCTAAGTTTTCTCTTCTCATTCACCTTACAAAGCACTACATCGTCTTCTTTTTCGTCTACCACACTTTACCCGTTCATCTCCACTGCAATATCTCAAGCGTCTGCAACCTATTCTAGTCCTCTTTCCTTCGAGTCCTACTTAAGTACCATACAGAGATACTCTACGTATTAGACACGTCTCCACTCTTTTCTTCAGATTTTTTCACCAGGTCCTTCCATCAGGTCAGGCCATCATTTCCCCTCAATGGACAGTAGTCAAATAAATTAAAATGATATATGAGTCACACTGAATGGATCAACTATAATGTAAAAAGCCGAAGACTAAGCCATTGATTGGAGGACAGACACTGAGCCACAGAGTTATTTATAATGCCCTTTGTAGTAGTATTTTTGTTTAACGTGCTTCAACGGCTAAGGTCATTTCGCACTTACTGTCTGCCACGTGCAGACAGGGGCAACAGCACTCGGACGAATCGGAGTATCACCCTTCCAAATTCAAGCCGAGCTCAACGATGCTTAACCTCGGTGACTGATCGGGAATCGGTGTTTCCATCGTGGCAGGCCGTTGCCCATGCCCTTCGTGTTTCATTAGTAAAGCGAGAATGATTTTCTACAAAACTGAATTTTACACGATGCCACTATGCCCTTATGACGTAGCACGCGTAGTAGCGAAGAGGATGTCACTAAAACTGATCTCACTTTCTACCAGTTTCTTTTCCAAATTCTTTTCTTTGAATTTTCAATCTTTTTCAATAATGGCAAAATAAAATACCCTCCCACAACCCCTCTGAGGTAGCTCGAAGGATAGTGCGTAGATAAAAATCAATTTCCATGAGAAACCAGAACTTTTGAAAATATATCGGGTTCATGTACGAGGCAAGAAAGAAACCGAAGGAGGAAAACGATGAAAATCAAATTGCCCTCAAGAGGCAAGAAAACGAAACGTGGGAGCAAGGATATTATCGAGTTTACCTCCAATGGTGATGCAAATCAGGGGGAAGGCTGAATATATGAAGGAATGGTTTTCAGATCAAGTGAAAGGCTTATTGGGGCGGAAGAAGCGGGGGAAGAAAGCGGAATTTATATTAGCTCCACTCACGAAGCACGCTTGGCGTGGATGAAGATGAACAAGAAAATGAAGAGCGATCGAGCGCACCGGGACCAGACCAGGTGTTGCCTTTCGAAATAAGGAGCCCACGCACTGATTACTTTCCATTGAAAATAAGACATTTACTACAAAAAATCAATTTTCCACCTGGATAAAACTTCCAATCCATACGAAAGTTTACCTACTACTACCACGTTCTTTAAAGAGGCTCTACCATAATATTCACCGTCAAAACAAATGTTTAATTCAACCTTATGCTTGAACAGTTTAAAAAATACTACTTCCATTTGCCTACTGGCATGCCTAAGCTATAGACAGTTAAAGTATATATGTACATCTGGATTGTTTAATGGGTAAATTATTAATGAACTGAAAGAACACTTTTTATGCCATAGGAGCCCATTGCAGCGCCATTTCCGTTGAAGTAATGATAAGTATTTGATTCAAGTCCTGTAGTAGGTAATTCGCGAAAATTTCAACAAAAAAAAAAGATTGACTGGTGCTTATATTTTATAAGTTATATTTTTTAGTGTAATCATTTATTTTCAGAGCTTTCCGTGAAAATTGCATCCATGATAAATAAATAATACTATTCACCTAATGCTTCACCCATTCTTGAATTTAACACCGTATATTTTTTTAATCTGCGAAAGAATAACGTGAAAAGGTATGATTTTCGTTCCAAGCAAAGGACACTTGTTTCCAGTCATAGGAGCCAACTGCAACGCCATTTCATTTTGCATTGCCACAATTTTATATCAGTTGTAGTAGTTATTTGCAAATAGCTAAAAAAAAAGATGGCCAAGTAGTCAATTTTATTTGTATTCGATTTTCTCTGAAATGTCACTTATTTAGTGTTTTACGTAAGAGGCTTTCACATCATGTATAGAAAATACGGCCTGCCACGATGGAAAAACCGGTTCCCGATCAGTCACCGAAGTTAAGCAACGTTGGGCTCGGCTCGAGTTTGGAGGGGTGATCCTCCGATTCGTCCGAGTCTGCACATGTCAGACAGGAAGTGCGAAATCACCTTAGTCGTCGAAGCACCTTAAACAAAAATATTAATAATACTAGAAATATCCTATTTTCCCAATGTCTTACACATTCTTACATTAAACACCATCTAATTGCACATTAAGTTCAATTGGAGAACTAACTACCTTGGAAGAGTATGATTTTGTTGTCCGCAACAAAGAGTGAACAGGTTTTTCTGTAGGTATCCAGAATATTATTTGACATTTTAGTCATTTTACGCTGGAATCACATTAACTCGAGAGAGGTTAACAGGATAGACAGGGTACGGTATTCATTCGTTATTATCGGTTTCTTGCTTATGGTAACCACAAATACTACTCTTTTAAAGCGCGGTCTATGCCTTGTTCTCCGCAGTTATACTGTTACGCTCTTCCCAGATGGATTGATGACGAACTCACTTTATTGTCTATTCCTTCATGACGTATATTCTCCTAGTGCATAATAATAGAAGCCATTTCAATTCACTAACAATATCGCATCCAAAGAAGCGGAGCGGCTTAAGATATTTTACATTTAACTCAATAACAATTGTTTAAACGCATTTTTAAATAAAATTGCGTTTAATAAACGTTAGCTAGCACTAGGCATACGGTTCCAACTACGTAACGGTGCTAATGGTGTACATGGATGAACTTTGAGTGACATCCTTGCTAAATTGCGGAATAATAATAGCTAAGGACCTGGTTCCCTATTTCGTAAGGCCTCGATATTCTCGCGTCTCGACCAAGGACGGAGTTTAGATATCACAGCCTCGACAAATTTAAAAAATATTGATATTTGTCGAGGATGTAACGTCACCACGATTTTTTCGAGGTCTATGTCCTTCCTGAATAGGCCCCAGGACCAACTTAGAATTTGCATAAAATTAACTTTTCGTGCGCAGAGTCAATGCCATTCATTCCATAGTTTATTATCAAGTTATTAGTGGTAGGTGTAACATAAGTGAGGCAAACGAGCTTTTTTCAATGAGAAATAAGTCCAAGAATCCGCAGGAGAGAGAAATCATATTGCGCTGCTTTCAAACCATCGCAGATTTTTGAACGCAGACAATATAAGATAAAAGTTTTCAGTGGTTCTTAAAACACGGCTAGATGACGCTCAAGCCTAGATATTTTTTCCATTCATGCTGTATGCGGCTAGTAGGTTATTTGGGGTCTACAATTGTATATAATAATTTGAAGAAAGAAAAAGAATATATTATCAGAACAAACACTTTTTTACTAGCATTATATTTTTTAATGTATTATACCTAAATAAAAACCTTCTATAAACTCAGCATTTAACAAATGTTAGATTCAATAACAATTTGCTTCAATAAACTATTTCAATAATGTACATAAGTTATATGTAAATATTTTCAGTATATTTAACTTATAACATATAACTTTCATTTCTCTGCCAATAAGTCGGGACAAATTATCAGGGGTTATGTACTTTCTTAACTAATTTCAATTTTAAAGATAATTTCCGTTGATTAGACACGTGAGAGTTGATTCGGTTTAAATAATTCAGTAGTATCTATTCGCAAGCATGCCAATCAGCGCAATTGGTAGGGTCAATTGTATTTCTGTTCATTCGAACAAGCAATGCAACAAACAATACAGACATATTTCTTACAGCGTCAAAGTATAATCGCGTGCAACTATCAACAGAGCGAAAATATATTGCGTTCTTTTTAAGGGGAAACAATTTTTTGTAAACCACTTACGATGTAAAAACCATTTTTCTTTCAAGCATACATACGCATCTCGCCTTTCTCGTTCGAGGTAGACACAGTCAAAGCAGCTTAATTCTCGACGTCAGGACTAGAAAACTTGCCTCCATACTGCCCTATCATTGCAAACCTAATTTACTTTTGGCACACTCATTGATCTGCTTAATACACGCTCTCCTAAGGTCTCATCTCTTAAGACTCTTAATATCACTTCCCTTAAGAGCATCCTTCACCACATTGACCCATGACTTTCGTGGTCTACCTCTTCCTCTCGGACCATTCACTCTACTATTATATGTCTGTTTCGCTATTCGACCCTCGTCCATTCTCTCAAAATGGCCACACCAACGAAGCACGCTCTTTTCACATGCATCCATTACCGGAGCATCTATTCCCAATCCTTCCATAACTCACTCATTCCTAACCCTATCTTTCTCCTACTTTTTGTTATGAACGCTACAAATTCGTTTTGTTAATTTGGTGCTAGTTATAAAGTGAATGCAAAGATTGTTTTTTTCAATGAGTTCTTAGTTCATCAGATCTATGAGTTTAACATAACGGATATCATCAAAAAAGCATAATAAACATGAAATATGCACGTAAAAATTAAAAAAATGATTTAGCCAATACTCATTCAAAGTGAAGCAGAAAACTTATCAGTATTTCATTTGCATTGTGCTCCCAAAATCCAACTATCGAGTTGTACGTCATGAATTCAGAACGTCACTGAATTTCTCAATAGAGGCTGACCACGCTTCAGGAGGTATTAAGTTATACATTTTTACACCAATGCTATCTTGATGAAGCAGGGACTTGCTGAGCAATGAAGATCTGACAAAACTTCCTAAGATCACCCTCAGACCGAGTCTAACAAAATCATGAACACAGCCGTTGTAAATCGGGGCTCGGACACTTTGTTTTCAGCTCATTTTCCAGCACCTGGAGGAGAAGTTTTTCAAAAAGGCAATAACGGCCTTAGCGAGCGGAACATGCATTGAGTGGGAGTATCCCTCCCTGCAGCAGCTCTTCATGAGAAAGAGAAAGTATTTTTTGTTTAATGGAAGGTGAGGAGTCAAGGAAAACATACACGCATGAAATCGCCAGGTGCGTTACACACGAGGGAGGCCAGTTTCTCTCCCGATCCTTTGAGAAAAAAGTGATGCAGAGGGGTGCCTGAAGGAGGGGGAGGGGGCAATGTGGAGGGAGTTGCGGAGGGGGGGGGGAGAGCAAAGGGAATGGATGTCCCACGCATGCGCACCACCCGGTATCGCAATGGTTTTCTCGTCTCCCATACTTTTAAAGTCATCGACTGTTTCTTTTTTCGGGATTCATTCCGCGATGTTAAAATTGCAAAAAAAAGCAGTATTTCGCTGGTCCTCCTGCCATCTTCATCAGGTTAACTGAACTCATCAGGTTAGTTCAGTTAACCTGATGAAGCTGGCAGGAGGACCGGCGAAATATTGTTTTTTTTTGCAATTTTAACATCGCGGAATGAATCCCGAAAAAAGAAACAGTCAACACTACATCCGCGAAAGCCTACGAGCTAATTTTAAAGTCATCGTCAACTCGGGAATACACAACATTATTGCTCGAGGGCGGGATATTTAATTTCTCGTTCCGCATCACCGACTTCCGAGCCACGTCTTGAGACAAACATCACAGACCATATTAGATTTTAAAAATGAAAGACGAAAAGCGCTGACATGACTGGGAATTTTGGAAACTTCCGACGTTTCAGGCGTCTAGCTTGCACATCAATTTTTTTCATTGTGGGCGCTGTCTAAAGGTAGGTCTACCGTAATGGTATTCATTATCAGTACTTAAAGAAAACGGTGTCCTTTGTTTGGTATGAAAACGAAATCATACTTCTTTTCACGCTTTCTTCGCAAAATGTACTTGAAATAACATATTTTTACAGGTGATCGTGGGTAAAACATGGAGGAAACTAGAACTTTTCTGTCTAACATAAATGGTTATTTTCGTATAAAACCTAAATGAATAAAGTAATATTTTGTACTTAATATAGATCCAATTGTAAATAAATAAGTTTTCAAAGAAGGAAATTCTCCCAGAAGACTGAATGATGATATAATTAAGACACCATTATTGGTCAAAATTAACTTGTTTTAATATGGTTTCTTACATTCTTAGATACCTTATGGCCGGTTCAGATTCCCTGCAGGAGTAGCTGCATCAACGACAGAGAAGTAACATTAAAGAGAACTGTATAATCTTGACTAAATTTTGCTGCATAGGCATTACAGATACGATATTATTTTAGTAACGTGCAATATTGTTGGTTCATTGGAAGTCGGAAACAAAATATATATATACATATATATATATATATATGTGTGTTTTATTTTGTTACTTCTGGTATATTCCTTTTTTATTACTCTTATGGAGCCGGATAAAAATCCTTTTGAAAATGCGCTAGGTCTTATTTTTTAATACGCCCACAAAACACTGTCTAGAAACTTTTACCTACCTCATGCTCGGGGTCCTCATGTGAGAATGCCAGTTACGAAGGATATTTCATAAGGAGTATGCCCTACTTGATGATGATTTGATGAGATAATTTGGGTACCTATTTGCTTTCAAATGCACTGGAAAATATGACCAACAAGTTGAGGCAAATGAGGCGAGACGAATGAGGCAAGGCGAACCAATGAGGCGAATACGTTAAATTTTCATAGCAATTATATATTTTGAGGCAATGATAACCCAGGATCAGTGTTTTCACATATTGATTGCGAAAGAAACAACTTAATAGAGAGGAATGCCGAGGATATTACATAACCGTAGCTCAGAGTAGAAAAATCTCCTCGTCATTTTCAGGAACTCGCAGTTGCGCAGAGACACAGTCTGCTTGCAACTGGTAGTTCATTAGTAGAGGCCTCTGAGATCGATAAATGCAGCCAAAGAAAATGCAACAGGTAAAACGCAGTTTGTTCCTCGGGGCAAATACTTTGAATAAATGGGTGACTCAATATACGTCCATTTAGTTAACGTGATTACGTTACAGGGTCGAGTTAGAAAATATGCATTATGAAATGGTTACCATATCTATATCTACAAAATACCCTGAAAGTCACCTCAACGGTATGTGGAAGGGGGTGAGTATTCACCAACTTGCATTACACTATACCATATTAAAATTAGTGTAACTACGACTATTGATGCATTAACATAAATCACTTATGCTTATCAGGAAGTGAAACCTCACCAGCATATACAACACTATAGGTAAGCCACCAATGTTAGAAGGACTTCAACGAGTATTACATAGATGCAGGGGCGGCGTGGGTGCTCAGGAGCCCGGGCAGAGGGGCCCGGTTTTTGTGACCCCCCCCCCACTTCTGAAAAAATATGTGCGTTAAAAACGCATTTCACTACAATTTCAAAGGTATTTATGTACAGTATGACAAAATTGTACTTTCACTCAGAGATGTTTGGTCTGCTGGCTGTTCAAAGTTCGGGGCCCGGCCCGCCGGGCCTTTTGGACCCAAGCCCGAAACCTGGTGCGTGGCCCGTTCCCCGGTGGGAATCCTCGCCTTCCCGCCCTGGCCACGCCGCCCCTGCATAGATGTATTGTGTCTACTACCACGGAGAACTCCATGTATTAGCACTACTTAATAGCTTAAATGGTTGTGAATTATGCAACAAATTCTTCAATTTATTTGAATTTAGTCATGCATCTGTGGTGTAGTGCTTCTTCCGGGAATCGGTGAGTTCGACGAATATAACATGGATGTTTTGGGCCCACGCCGGGATGTCCTCCGCGTCGATACATCTTGGTACGACAGTTTCGCCGGTGTTTCAGCAGGCGTCTTCAGGAATGAAGTGAATTTATGAATATCCTGATGTCCCAAAACCGGAACATATCGAGTTTTGAAAAGACTGAAACCGGGACCAATTCAGGACGTTGTATATAAAAACGTAAGCGAATGGTCTTCAGTTATTTAATTCTTCGATTGAAATTAAAATATACAATTATGACTTGCCTGCGTCGGCTAATTTTAGTTAAATAACTCTGAAGAACGAAAATGGAATCTCGTTACTAATAGGGTGGCTGAATCCTTCTTTGTCCCTGCCGAATAATTTATCAGGCCCCCCCGGGAAAAGTTTAGAAATAACGTAAATCAGTTCTGCTTCTCTCCCAAGAATTCTTCTCTTCAACCTACTGAAAAACATTCGATGATCAGGCAAGAACCTTTGATGATAGATGATACAGTTCGATACAATGCTTCGATTTTCAAATTTCACGCCATACATGAGTCACTGCGCATTTCTCTCATGACAGTGGACCTAGAGTCCGTCCAAAAGAATAGCACAGTTCAAATATACTGATTTAGCTTATGGAGAAATGAAAAGTAAACAATGTTTTCACAATCGTATGATTTAAACAAAGGCCATTCCCCGTTTACCGGACTTGTTTACGAATTGGCTGCTGCCTGCCAACTTTCTCTCGTGACCTTTTGATGGAAAAAATGATGGAGACGCAATGAAATGGAATGAAATGTCAAAATTTGTGTCCGTTCACGCACGAATAAAACAATGAACCGCACTGCCTCGGGGAGATATGTGGTGGGAGCTCTTTTTCAGCAAAAATAGTCACGCACTCAGCCAAACAGCGAGGTTTTAGTACGCTGTTAATTTTTATTGAGAATCGCGGCTAAACACAAATATTTGTGACTAGACACAGCTGGTATTCGATAAGTCAAATATGAAAGCCGAGGTCAAGCGTTGAATAAAGAGTTAAGAATGAAGCGTAGGATGTTATCAATGCCAGTAAGCATACTTTCATAATTATATGGAAAAGTCGGCTTATGAAAAGAAGATATTGACATAGAGTGCACGTTTTTTCCTTAACTTTGTGATGGATATTCGAATATAATAATTACAACTTTTAGTCGCTACGCCTTGTATACGTTGGTACGCTAATCTTTGAGCGCATACCAACATTTTCATTTAGATTATCTAAGATTAAAAGCGATCAAAGTCTTATTGCCTATAATGGCAATATTATGTCTAACTCGCAGAAACGAATTTCAAGCTATTTAAGTTTCTCGTGATAAAAATTATTAAACCCAAGACTTTCCCAATGTCTACCATTTCTCATGAAAGCTTACTGGCCTTGTTTGCTCACAACTCTGTTGACTTCAAACTTGTACCCTTACCACGATGTTGTTGCCCCCATCTCGTCCTTCAGTAAAGGATAAGGAGATGATGTCACATACATTTAGCCGGTATTTGAAATGAAGTAAACTCATATTTGCGTGGTTTCTCAAGTACTCTTGTCCATAATGACACACAGAAAATAAATATACAGCTGTTTGTACGTGTTATTTGATGCGCTCTAAGTCAATATGCTAATTGCTCAATTATACGTATCTATCGGTCAGTAGGAACTTCTTTTAAATCATCTTGTAATTGAGCGGGAGCAATACCTATGGCTGGTATATTTTCTTATTACACAATATGAAAGACTAGCGGTCGATTCCTCTCTCATGATAAATTATTCCACCTTTGAACTTTAATTCCTTCCTCGTTCCTGTATATTCCCATTCAACTTTTATGATTGACGTTTCCAAAATTATCTACTCCACTTTGATTTTGTGAAGCATTGCCCAGCTAGTTTCTATATTTATACTTCTCATACGGTACGTGCGAACTTTTTATCACCGACTGACTACGGTTATCAAACCCACGAAAATGCCTATTTCCTTCTTCCACATCGGAGCGAAGGGATACTGATGCTTCATCCCCAGTCAAATTAAAAAAATAAAGATATGGCCAAATTCGTGGCGTTCGATCCGCGCGATATTTGCACCCGAGGTGGTTGAGGGACGAGAGAAAATCCCTTTATGAGAGAAGGGCTTCTCATTCTATTTGGAGAGATATTTGGGATGATTATGCAACCCGTACCATTTTTGAAGAATATATAGGAGGGAATTACCTAAAGGAATCAATGAAAAAAGTCAATTTATCGCCCGCACGCATGATTTCTTTTGTAAAAATAAATTAGCAAGAATTTTCCATTTAATTAAAAACATTAGTACCAAAAAAGATAATTCATAGCCGGTTTCCCATGTGAGAGGATGTTTCATCATTATTTCTTGCAATGTTTCATGCGTACACGCATACTCAGCATACCATTCCCTTTCGGGGTAGCGGCAAAGTCTGAGGTTAAACTGACTCCCTTTTAATAATTTCCTTCATAATGCCCTAGATATCCTTATAAATCACTTCCACTACTCTTACACTCATACATTGCTTCATACACGCTCTCCTGTTCTTAAGACTCCTAAAAATTCCTCCTCTTTAGAGTCCCTTCTACCACATTCGCCCATGACTTTTTCGGTCTACCACTGACTCTCACACCATTCACTCTGCTATCGTATATCCGTTTCGTTATTCGACTCTCTCCCATTATCTCGGAATAGCCAAATCAAGGAAGCACACTTCTTCAATATATCTCCATTCCTGGAAGATCCAACCCACATTCTTTCATCACCCACTCATTCCTAACCCTATCCAGGCTACTTTTTCCGAATAACTTCTTTTTCTTCCAATATCGATTTATTTATTTTCTGGTTCTTTGAATAGAGTACTGTTTAGCATTATAAAGGTAGAACTTTTCCTTCCTTTGCATCAGGGCAGTCAGAGGACATAGCCCCCTAGTTAAATAATAAAAATGTTAGTGAATTAAAGCCATCAAATGTTTCTTTTGACTTCAAATTCCACACAGTCTCCCTTGCGAAAGCCTCCAGCCGTCTCCCATGACAGAGAACCCAGCTTTTACGTTCATCCACTATTTAGCTTCATAAACAGGTACACGCGTAAGTGCAGACAAGCGCAAGGTTAACGAACCCATGGTCCTGGAATTGCTGACTCCTTATTAAGACGGCGAGAGAGAGTTGAGAGTGTTGTGAAGATGTATGGGGTCGTGTTCTTGTGGAAACCTTCTGAGAAAGTAGAGTGGGGCACAAAGGAATACGGGAAGCATGGGGTGAGAAGGTACAGTAATACGCGTGGAAAAAATGAAGATTGATGGTAGTCGGCGCATATTAAGTGGGAAGGCATAGGAAGTGTGTGCATGTAAGTGCTCTTCCTTAGGTGAGAGAAATTAAGAGTAAATGGATAAAATCGGGATAAGACGGAGAATGAGACTGGAAAGGGAGACTCCGAATCGACAACAAATATTTGGCGGCAATAAAGCTCCAGTAAACCATTTCTCGGAGACTAAAGAGCACATTCTCTGGATTACAGTTCTCACAATTCCTCTGAAGAGTATTTCGGTAGATTCCAGCTCCACTACCGGTATTCTCTTGAAACACTTGACTCACCTACATCCCTGTGATTGGTCATTGATCCAAGAATCGGGTGTAAAATAAGTTCCGTACTTAAATCTGTTTTCAGTACTCAAAATTCAATTCCATTCCTCCATCGGACACGATGCAACCCTTCACACGGTGAGATTATAAGCATACTGAATTCATTTCGATTTTCAACACTGAGATAATCATCGTTCCAAAGAGCATTTAGGGCCCAAAGATCTCTAAGTTCAATGCAGCACAAAGGATGAGCAACTCAGAGGTAGGGAGATGCCGTAGCAATAGTCAATAATAGCATCAATCACGAGAACCTTAAGGTGGCTGGAGCGATTTTTGTTTGTGTACAGATTTGCGTGAAACTTTACATACGTATCCTTGTTAGTAATATCTATCGATGAAAGTGAAAAAACTTCATGCTACCGACTTGGTTTCCTGGAAATTCAATGATATTTTAACAAGTACTCTTATGGCACACTGCATATATTTTGAAACAATTCGATCACTTGTGTACAGATTTTCTCCTAAATGCAAAATAATAAGTTTCATATTATTATAAAAGCTGCTAACAAATATCAAGGTATCATGCCGAGTAAGAAAAGCGTATTTAGATATGATTTTCCCCTAAATTTCGAATTTCGCGCCGAAAATCCAAGTCAAAACAATGCTTCAATTAAGGTAAAAATTTGAAATAAAACTCTTGCATCATGTAAATTACTGCATGTATGGTGATTTCCAACGTATAAACAGGTGTATTTGAGTGAAATGTGGTCCAATAATATTCTTTTCGGCTTACTTGAAAAGTTATTAGAATGTGCCTTCAACGACTCACGGTTACCGCTCCAGCCACCTTAAGTAAGGTGGCCAAGCGTTCATAGCGACGTCTTACACCGCGAGTGCAGTATGGGGAGGCTCCATGCGCAAGAGAATGTTACGATTTTTTGGTTACCACACAAATATCAATAACCTTAACACTATAACGCATATCCCAATAATCTGTAAATGATTTAATAAAACAAATATGTAAAAATGTTATGTAACTTTAAACTGAGCGCGTGGCGTCACACGTTGCCATAATAAAGCCAACAATAGAGTATTTGCACACTTTTGGGAAGTGACATCTAAAAAATCTATCGATACTTCAGACACTAAATTTTCATTCTGACGCTCGAGAGGCTTTTCGTTAATTTTTTATTAGCTAATAAAATCTAATAAATTATTATTGCGCCGAAACACTGGTCCGCCATGTTTTGTAGGCTCTGACGTCATCTCCCATAGTCGACCATTTGTTGATTTGGAGATTGTGTGACTGTGTAGTCTTAGCGTGCGGACGAAACTTTAGCTATTTATTAGCAAATATCGAAATAACTTCGAAAAGGCAAATACTATTTCACTCTCAACGCACAGCTAGGCTATTTCGCTTCTGCTAATATGGGAGATGACTTCACACTACGAAGAACCAATGGTTGGGCGTTTAGACCTAGGCAATTTCGATGCTAAAACAATGCATATTAAAAGCTATTTATTAAATTAATTAGTTTGTATTGAATGCCACGTACGAAATACCTTGGTATTTCGTACGTGGCATTTCGAAACCAAACACTACTCGCTATAATAAATTTCAACAAAATACCTAACTTACGCAAATACTCAATTGGTAGCAAACCATTATCGGTTCGCCGCCCAGAAAAACTAGAATAGCTTGAGAGTGCAAATGCTAAGGAAGTAATGTGAGATTTTATTTGACAGAACTATTTGACTAGGTAAGCAATACAAAATAATTTACTAATAGTTTCAATAGTGGCAGGAATGAAAAAATAATAAACGGATTAAGTGTTGAATTTGGGCTATTTTTCTTCGAAATATTACATATGTCCAAATATCTTCAATACAAGAAGGAAATAAGTATCGCCAATGGTTATAAAGTGAAAGAAGACTAAATCAGGGATCCAAAAAGTCCTCTAAGACGTCAGCAGAAGGTTCGCTAGTTCATAATTAACTTAGTGGTATTCCATTATGTTTGTCGATGAGTATCAATAGGATAAACAGATCTCAATTAATGCCTGATGATGGTGATTATTCACTTAAACCCGGGTCGCTTAATTTAAATAAAAGTGGTATTAGTTAAAGATATTCATCGACAAACATCAGCAGAAGGAAGATGGAGGATGAGGCAGTGTCGATAAGTTGAGGCAAACAACAACCGAGCGAAAGCCGCAACGGCTGATGCAAGTTCGCAGGCAATAAATGCCATTAGTGAGGTGTAACCAATGGAATGCAACGAACCACAAGAAGATGTATCCTTTGAGTATCAAGATTCAGCGTCTACAACACATTTTCGTCTCACGACGGAGCACTTAAGAAAGGCATTTTGCGGCAACAAGTTGGGTTCTGTTTGTGGAGTCTGTGACCGCATATGGATCCAAAATGATTTAAAACGGTCAAATGCAGGTAATTTCCAATTCTTGTCAAAGGAATTGACGTTCAAAAGTTTATGTTTTGCTCAAACTGCTTTACATCAGTAAAGCAAGGAAAGGTGCCAATGTTGAGTTAAGGATTAGCCTATCAACTTAAGGAGGTTCGGTGGTTTCACTCAACTTAAGAGTGAAACTTGCTGGAAGCATTACTTATGTTGTCTTAAATCTACCTGATTTTTTTTCAGAATTATTTACCGCAGATTACCAAAGATATTTGATCGAGAAGTGGGCAAAAAATTACATGGGTTCCTATGGGAACACAAGGAACGAGAAGCTTAATTATAATCAAAAAGAACCTTTTTCTAGTTAAGAATAAGAAAAACGAAAATAATAAAAATAAAGCATATCAAATTATTTTCATACATTATTCTATTGATGATTTAAATTATTTTTGTTTTTCTTATTCTTAACTAGAAAACGTTCTTTACGATGAATAAAGCTAGTCGCACCTCGTGTTCCCATAAGAACCCATGTAATTTCATGCCCACTTCCACATCAAATATCCTAAGAAATCTGCGGTGAATGATTTTGAAAAAAATCAGGTAGCTTTAGGAAAACATAGTTAATGCTTCCAGCAAGTTTCGTCGAATTCCCTTAAGTTGAGTGAAACCACCCCACAAGCACAATACCCCGAAAACGCCTCGAAAGACCTTTTACTTGGCGTACACCCCGCGGTAAACCCCTCGCGGTTTTACTTACAATTTCTATCACTGAAAAGCAGAAATCGCTCAACGTTGGATTGCTCACCTAACAATGGGGAACGTGAATCGGGTCTAGACTCACGGGAGACAGATTAGTTTTAGCTCTAAGATGATTTTTCATAGCGATAGTAATCCTGCTCATTGCCAGTACGAGAGAAACCGCAACTCCGGATATTTGGTTCACGTACTCGGTCGAGCGGCCGATGGTGCGACGCTACCATCCTTGGGATTATGCCTGTAAGCCACTAATGCAGAATCCCCCTGCATTGGGTGAGGCAACGGTGATTTGAGGAGAGCTCCCGAGAGTCGGAAGGCTCGACACACTAAGTTAACGCTTAGTCGGCACTCAATACTTAGAGGGGTCCCGGAAACCGAGCCCACAAACGAAATGGGGAAACCTGGGTCCCAGGGGGGAGGGAGGGCACAATATATGGGTGATGTAGTTTACAGGCCATGACGGGATACCTCCCCCTAGCGGTCGGACATGGGAGACGGCAGGATGGCATTACGTCTCGGAATTGTCTGCTGTAGATTTCGGTTGGCATTGAATGTCTCAGGCCATCTGTTCCTAGGATAGGTGAGTAGGTTGGTATTGTAGGGAATAATTACAGAATGGACAAAGGGGGAAGAAAAGCCTGGATTTAGCATTGCTTCACTGGTAACCATGGTCATTTATTCTAAGATCGTGTTGGTAACAAGAGTAGTCGAGGTATGAGCAGCTTTATTTTATCAGTAGATAGGTAAAGGTCATTATTTCTTAAAAATTATTTAGCAATTATTGCGGGCGTCCACACCTAACGTCAATTGTGGCATTCAAGATTTGTATGCAGTTCGGTATGGGAAATATTACCAGAGAGAAAATCAAATAATTAGTTACACTAACTATTGACAGCTTGAAAGAGTGGATGAAAATCGAATAAAGAAACATATTTTGATAGTGGAGTGAAAAATGTTAGGTAAAGGGGTATTCCACGAATGTCATGGGGGAAATTAGTGGAAAAGACTTAAAAGGAGAATTGTTAGGAGTCTTAAGAATAGGAGAGCGTGCATGAAGCAATGCATGAGCGTAAAAGAAGAAAAAGAGGTACGCAAGGATAGGGCGTTGTATATGTAATTAATAAAAAAGAGCCAGTTTTCTAGGCCTAAAAGCAATAACTAGGTTCTTTTACTTTGCCTACCCCGTAAGAGAACGGATAGATGAGAGGATATGTGTGTACCTATCAAAAATTCCATTTGTAAAGTCTTATTGGCAGCTATTATCGTATCTTGTGGTTCACAGGAAAAATAACATTCTACATCTGTCCACTCTGTAGTTCTGTTCCAAAATTTTATTATAATCATCTAATCCACCGCAGTATGCTGTGGTTCGTAAAATATATGTTTTCGAACTCATCATGAAATGGATCGAATTGAAACTTGCTTAAAAGATGCAGTCTAAATTAAATTTTTTTAGATGTGGTAGAAGGGAGAGTAGGTGTGTCCGCAGTAAAAAAAGACCGTGGGAACAGAGGCGGTGTCTAAGGACCGAGTAAATCCCTGGAGGGGCAGCGCAGCATCTCGAAGACTGAAGGGAGAATAGAACTGGAAGGAGAGAAGGAGGACAAAGGCATGACAAGGGAACAACGACCGAAACGGACGATGAGGGACGGAAAAATCCGCGAGGAGTCGACTGCAAGAGACGGAGGAGGAAGACCCTGAGATACTGCTGAGCCAAAGGGATAGCCCGCAGGGGGTAGCTGGTAGATGGAGCACCAACAGACAATTGAATGGAAGAGGGCCCAGGGAATACAGAAGGGATAGAGAAGAAAAAATGAAAAAGGCAGAGACGGGTTATCTTGAATTAGATGAACGGAAAATACAAAAAAGTTTCAGAGGGAGAAAATCCATAAGTTTCCTCTCCCGCTTACCCTCCCCAAATAAGAAAGAATGCAAGCTCGCACAACATACAGTCACAGATAAAATTATAAAGAAGATATATCGAAGAAATAGAGGCATTCAAAAGCTTGAAGCCATGATTAATTTCATCCCCTTCACTCCCAGGTACTAGCTAAAGAATCCGATTTGAGAAAATAAGGGAAATCTATCAGTGAAATTCTTCTCACGCTCCAAATTTATTCTTTTACTTTGGTGAAAATGACAGCGCGAGATACTGCATGAAAATTGTCTGGAAGCAAATTTCGATTCTGGTTTTCTCTCAGTGTGCTTAACAAAAGTTGAATTCTGGATTTTCTATGAACTAAGACATTCGAACATTATCCATCGAAACTAATCCGAGGAAAGCACAATGTCCATGTGACTTTAAACGAGTAGGAGTTGGATTATATCACCAAAGGGGTAGATTTGTACTAAATTATTAGAAAAATAGCAAACTACCCCTTCAGCGTTATTGTTATTCTAATAGAAGTATGCTAATCTATGTAACCTAGGTAAACGATGCACACAATGTAATGTAAATAAAGGTGATGAAGTATAATTTTGCTTGTTTCTTATATATGAACGATTGCAATGATTCAATAATAGGGTAAGTCCGGGAGAGATGGCCCCTCGGGAGAGATGGAGTGATTGCATAGTTCGGAATGTAGCCGCTCTAGTGCGCCACTGTTCTCATGCTGGTGTCATGGCCGACTACGTAGATACGTATTGTTGTTTATAGTCGCTTTGACCTGCTTATTTGATAGAAAGATTCAAAGAAAAAGATATCAGGTGAGCAAAATATATTTTCATAGTTAACGTTTTTTAGTTTTAGTGTGTTTAATTGTCCATATCATGGAGTTTTTTGTGTCTATACTTGATGAAAACAATATGTAACGGTTTACTATACTCCACTGTGGCGCCCCTGGCATTGGGGAAAGCAGAAAAATGACCTGGTCCATCTCTCCCATACAATCGGGAGAGATGGACCAGTTCGAGTTGGGAGAGATGGACCACACTTTTTACACTATAAGTAAAAGCTGACAATTTAGATTTGCTTTATCAAAGGGCTGAAATGTTAAAAAACAAATATAGTCGAACCAATAATTTAGGAAATTGTAGTTAGTAGTAATTCCAATATTAAAACTTGGCCTTTTCATTACATTTTAATTTTTTTGTGGGCCGTTTAATCCATTTGGTTAGATTCTTGTGTCTTATCTGTACTTCTAATTTTTCAAATTTATAGTTTGGTAACATTGTTAGTAACCATAGAGTTTTATTAAAATATTCTTTTGTACAGAAAATTTTTTTTCAAGTTTATTTAATGCCTTTTAGTTATGGTCCATCTCTCCCAATATCCTTGGTCCATCTCACCCATAGCATATGGGTGAGATGGACCAATGAGAAAAAAATATACTGATTTTTTAAAGGTATTTTCCATTTAAATTTCACTTATTTCTAATGAAATACAAACAACGTTATCTATGACATTATAAGACAACAAACGATTGAACCGATTATACCATAATTAACAAAAATATGAACACTTAAAAAAAGTGGGGCCATCTCTCCCGGACTTACCCTACCTATCTATGGAATTTAATGGATTCTTATCATTAACTTGACCATCCTAAACCATACAATGGTAGAGTTGTGTCACGTTATACCTGAATCAATACTTTATAACAGGGACTTAAAAGTATCAAGCCGATAGGTCACCAGCCTGGGGACTAATTTAGGATGCATTAGAAACTTTTAAGCCTCAACAACATCGATGTGGTGACATTACAGTTCCATACGAATATAAATATTTAGATTCCATTGCAGATATTATTCCACTTTGAGACGCCAAGATTTCTTCAACGTCGTGATTGAAGTCCTATTAAAATAAGGTCTACGACAGCTGCTATAAGTTTCCGCTTGTTCCCCGAATGCATTGAGACTTTGCTAACTCCTTACTTCAGTAGGAATTCTTTAAGAACTTTAAAAAATATAGTTCAAAACATTTCCACACGAGGGCTTCAAATGAAAAAAATATGAAAATCGTCATCTAACGTACAAGTAACAGCTACAGGATTTATTTTGCGGAATGAAAACACAGTAAATGATAGGGATATCAATTTGTAAAGTCGAGACTTTTTTATTCTCACCGCATATGGCTCCAACATGCAATGTCATTATCTATGAATTAACCTTATAATGTCATTATCATAATCAAGCTTGACAATGCCATTTTACGTCAAATCATAGTCGATCAGAATAAAAAAGTGTGGTATTCACAAAAGAATACACCATATAATGTCATTGAATATGAGCAGGTTCAGTAGTAATATGAGTTTTTGGGAAGATAATGCTGGAAAAATAAATACTTCCTATTATATGGCTGTGATATATTATTAGTGCTTTTCTGTAACAAACTGCACTTGGTTTCAGGCCATAGAAACTGATTAAAAGAGTCCTCAGCATAATTTCGCAGCATTTCCTTAAACTTCAGTGCTTTAACCCTTTTGCTTCGCTGTGTCGATATTGGTCGCGTATCTTGCAATTCGTATCGAAGAAGATGAGGGTTTTTCATTCAAGATGTTAAAGTTAGCGTTTGTTGTTTAGCGCACATCAACTCCGCTCCCGGTCTGTTTTTTAAGTACGCTGCCTCGTGTTCGGGTTTTGGAACGAATGGAAAGCAACTGCGATGCTGTGTCGCGAAGTTATTGGTGTACTAAAGTGAACGGAAAGCTCCATATATCTCGTCATGGCTTCAATTTGAGTTGTACTTCTTTCCGCGGATTCTACTCGATTTTCGCCGCGAGTGGCCTTCAGTATTTGATAATTAATTGACAACGAAATACGGCAAACGAAAGTACACAACCATCATACTGGTAATAAGAAGGAAGATTCTCTTGCAAGGTTTTCTCACTCAGCACAACATTTTTACTAGAAGACTTAAAATATTCTAACGTTATCGTCATAGACAGAGGGAACATATTCTTGAACCAAGTTCAACACCATGATAAAGGGGTATCTAGCAAATTTTTACATTTTATCTATCAACATATGACCTTAAATCTCGGATTATATGGCCGTTTTGCATTTTCATGACTTTTAGGAAAAATACACATTTTATCAATTCCACCTCAATAGAACCCCTCCTCAGAAAACCTCAAAATTAATACCACAATGCAAAAGATGCCAAGGATTCAACCACACACAGAAGTACTGCTATCGGGGAGCAAGGTGTGTAAAATGACTTGGAAAACACCTTACCCAGGATTGCACGGTCAATCGAGATCAACCACCCGTATGCGTGAACTGTAGAGAACATCATCCCGCAAACTACAGGGGGTGTGAGGTAGCAAAGCAGCTTCAACGTATCAGTAACCAAAGAAAAAACACTGCAAAGCAGGGAGCACAAGAAGTGGAGCGATATAAGCCGCCTCCAAAGCAAGTGACACCGTTACTGGAACAAAGAAAAAGCTTTGCAGAAGCAACATATCATAGCCAACGAGACACCAATATGGAAAAAAATGAGCAAGCAGTAAGTGTAATACTTAAACGGCTTGATGCTACGAATCAAAGTCTACAAGATCAATCCAAAACATATGAAAAAATCCTAGAAAACTTAGCCATGCAACAAAAAGCCACTGAGAACTTAGCTGAAAGAATTCAGAGAATTGAGACAAGACAACACAAAACGTTAAATACAAACTATGCCTGACACCCTAAAAGTTACTACATGGAATGCCAGCGGACTCATTCAGCACCTAGCTGAACTGGAGGCCTATTTACATATGGAAAAAATAGATATCTGTTTGATTACAGAAACCCATCTAACGAAAAATGCAACTGTTAAGATAAATGGCTATACATGCTATCATGCTGCTCATCCAACGGACAGAGCTAGAGGAGGAGCGGCGGTTCTGATTAAAACCACCATCAAACACAATCAAGGTATAAAAATTTTGGAGGACTGGAGTCAAGTATCAACTGTAAGTATAGACATAATGGGCAAAGGAAGCTTTACAATCTCAGCAATATATTGCCCACCAAGACATAACTTGAAAGAGGAGGACTATGCCACACTCTTCAGGACATTAGGTAATCATGTTATTGCTGTAGGTGACTTCAATGCAAAAAAATACCTATTGGGGGTCAAGATTAACGAACACTAAGGGCAGAGAATTATATAAAGCAGGACAAGCACTAAACCTTGATTTTCAGTCAAGTGGTACACCAACCTATTGGCCATCAGATCCCAACAAAGTTCCAGATCTGATAGACTTTTTTGTGGTAAAAGGTGTGTCTGATCGGTATGTACATGTAGAAAATAGTGTGGATCTTTCTTCGGATCACACACCCGTGATACTGACAGTAAATGCACAATTAGAGGCCCAAAAATATCAACCCAGACTGGAAAATAACAAGACAAACTGGATCTTATTTAGGCAGCTTTTGGAAGAGTATATAGAGCTCCAAGTCCCATTGGTCAATAAACGGAATTTAGAAGAAGAAGTCGAAAGACTAAATGTAAGCATACAAAAAGCATGTTGGGAAAGCACCCCACAGATCCAAAGAAACTACCAACATCACATTAATTACCAATTTGAGGTAAAAAGAACTACTTAGAAAAAAAGACATGCCCGAAAAACTTGGCAGAGGGCTAGTACACCGGAAAAAAAAAAGTTCTAAACTCACTTTGTAATGAGCTCAAATAATTAATATGGAAGGTCAAAAATAAGAGATTTCATATATACCTCAGCAATCTAACTGCGGAAAAGGACACTGACTATTCGTTGTGGAAAGCAGCAAAGGGGATGAAAAGACCAAAGACCCAATCGCCCCCCTTGAGACAGGATGATGGGACATGGGCGAGAAGTCCGAAAGAGAAGGCAGATCTCTTCGCAAGACATCTTGAAGAAACCTTCTACCCACTACCGAGGCAAACAGCGGAAGAAAGCGCTATCCTTATACCCAAGAACGACAAAATGGATATAAAGAGCGAAACACTACAGGAAATAAGGGATGAAATAAAACATAATTTGAATGCAAAAAAAAGCACCAGGGTATGACCTGATAACAGGCAAAATCCTGAAGGAACTGCCGGAGAAAGGACTAAAAAATTGCAGCAACTATTCAATGCTGCCATCAGGTTGAAATACGTACCCAGTCAATGGAAGGTAGCTGAGGTTATTATGATCCTGAAATCAGACAAGGTACCGAATCATAAAAGATCCTATAGACCAATCTCTCTGCTACGAGTTATCTCAAAATTATTTGAAAAACTTATTCTGAAGAGGCTTAAACCACTGATAGATGAAAGAAATCTCATACCAAGTCATCAGTTTGGATTTAGGAATAAACATTCCACCATAGAGCAAGTGCACAGGATTACACATGTAATCGAGAAAGTGTTGGAAGAGAAAAAAATCTGCTCAGTGGTACTTATGGATGTCGCACAGGCATTCGATAAAGTGTGGCACCGAGGGCTGGAATATAAATTACACAAATATTTACCAGAAGAATACTATCTCTTGCTAAAGTCGTATATTACGGACCGTCACTTTCGTGTTAAATGTGAAAATGAATATTCGGAACTGAAGAAAATATCTGCTGGCGTTCCTCAAGGAAGTGTGCTGGGACCCATACTGTACCCATTATATACAAATGATTAGCCAAGTAGGGAAGAAACTACAGTTGCAACATTTGCTGATGATAAAGCAATCATCGCTACGGGCGAGAAAGTTGAAATGGCAACAGATAGGCTCCATAGATCTGTTACAGAAGTATCTGAATGGACAAAAAGATGGAGGATAAAAATCAATAAAGCTAAATCAGTACATATTAATTTTACCAATAAAAAAGTAGAAAGAATAAGAGTCTATATCAATGGGCAGGTTGTGGCCTATACCAACACAGCAAAATATCTGGGTATGACCCTGGACACCAAACACAAATGGAAAGAGCATGTCAAGAAAAAGAAGGAAAAATTAAACATAAAATATAGGAAAATGCACTGGCTCTTAGGAAGAAGCTCGCAATTGACAGTCGAAAACAAATTGTTGTTATACAAACAAATACTGAGGCTTGTTTGGACCTATGGGACCCAACTATGGGGATGCACAAAGAAGAGTAACATAAAGATCATACAAACATTCCAAAATAAAGTACTTAGAAACATAGTAAATGCGCCTTGGTACATCAGAAATGACAACCTCCATAGAGATTTAAAAATAGAACATGTTACTGAAGTAGTTAAAAAATATGCAGAGCAACACGGGCAACGAGTACAGACCCATGTAAATAGAGAGATGACGAAAGTGGCGGAAGAAGCTCCAGTCTTTTTAAGGAGACTAAAAAGACTGAAGCCCCATGACCTATTACAGAATTAACCAGCGAAGCCTAATGTGAAACTTACAGTAAGTCACAATGCAGGGGCTATATCCCATCACCTTCGATGAAAGCTGAAAGAGAAGCTACTAGATGAGCTTGCTCAGTTGTAGCCAATGGGAGGTGTTTTTAGTGGGTTAGAGTCCCACACTACTGTGAGCTTCGGGGCTCATAGTGTCTATCTAGAGATTTTCACCTACCCTCGTAAAAAAAAAAATCCACCTCGAGTTATTTTCAGCATATATCTTTTCAAATTACTGAATTTCAAAACTACTGAAAAATACTAAATAATGGTTCAACTTACAATGAAACTTCTCGAATGAGGTGCAATTATAAACAAACGAGGGAAGCATTCAATAGGATCCCGATGTCTGGATTACACATTTTGAATTCTGGCTATTTAAATTAGTACAACCAATGAAGTGTAACAATTGATCAACTAAAGATGGTGGAGTGATTATCTCCAAAGAAATTTAGATGATCAATCTTCGAAACAGGAACGGAAATACTATTTAGTGTTTTAACTTTGAACTATCATGTTTTTCACGTGGTCACCTATGACCTTCACGATTTCCAGTTAAAATTCAAAGTCATTATTTATCACTTAGTTTTGCGTCACGGAGTCGCCATTAAAATTCAATCAATATTCGAATTCAGCAACCAATTAAAAATTGCGATTGCGGTAAAAAATATTTGTTAAACAATCACAAACATTGAAGGGCTTCAGATGGAATTCTCTTGAATCATTCCCATGTGCAAATTGAAAATGCAAATATTTATACAATGTAAAGCTTCTCTTTGTTTCAGAGACCCATTCTACAGGACTGATGTCCTATAACTTCTGATCATCTAGAAGGATTTGACTTATATGTTTTTTTTTTGGGTTGTCCGCGTCTTGCTAGCTGGTTCGAAGGTGGCCTACCAGGCCACCTTCGAACCAGCTAGCAAGACGCGGACAACCCAAAAAAAAACATATATAAGTCATAATATGGACCGCGAAAGTTTTAACGACTTTTAGAAGGATTTCTTTCAATGACTGGCGCTTTTCAGAATTATATGGTATAAATAAGCACATTACTACTCGAAAAGATAACCAATTCAGAATCAGAATACACAGGCAATAGTGTACAATCATATATTCCGCCAAATCACTAATGTTATTCCTAAATCTGATATCTAAAATTTCCAAACTATTTAAAGTGCTCCAGGAATTGACCTTTCCACCAAAAGTTAAATTTATAAAACAAGACCTGTAATTATGGGATATGTTTGAAACCTAGTCTTAATTGAAGTTTTATTTATTTATTAGTGTAAATATCCTAATATTTTAATCATTCTTCAAATTTATAGCTCTTATTTAAGCTTAGCCTTGTTTTAAATACCTTTTTTCTAGTTGTAATGCATTTTATGATTCGAAACAGAAATGTTTACCTAATCTAACTTAGCTACCTGCGAGGGTACACCAAAAAGGTTATACCGTGGCTACTTCACAGACCTTCACAATTAGCAATAAAGATGATTTAATGAAGAATTTGAAATATAATTTTCCTCCCTATCAGAAAGTATTATCCAGGACTGTCTAAGGACAAAAAACTCACTTGGTAGGATACCTATAATGATGAATACAGGTTTCCCATGGTGATTCATTGAATGATCGTATAGAGCAAAAATCAGGGAAGCGGAAAGTGTTTAGCACTCCTGGGAACCACTGTAATAACATTCTTTTAGTAAAAGTATTCCAGGTGAAGAGCCATGTTTATTTTATATTTATATTTCACAATCTCACATCCTTGCTAAGTAACGATAAAAGAAGATACAGTAGCTTCTAACTGAAATGAATTTGATTTCGTTGTTTGCATGTTTTTTTGTAATTATTTATGACAAATTTCCACAATTGTTTACTACAAGCTGGCAAATTAATATACTATTCATAAAATTCTATTCACATGAATATGAACTAAACTTTAAATTTTATTAAGAACAAGGCATGGATGATATATATTAAAATTTTCTTACTATTAAATAATAAGTAAGTTTTTTATCTATCAGCATATTTAAGGCAAACTCCGAAAGAAGAGCAAAATATGCCGTGGAAACGTATATAGCCAATAACGAATTTTTGAAAAATTAGAAACAGGTGAAATAGAATTAGTATGAAGCTGTTGCTTCACCATTTCCGAAAAAGTAAGGAACAAAAAAATCGAAATGAGATCGAATCTAGGTATGTTTAACTGTTACACCACCAATCCACCGTATTTCAACGCGATATTAATGGTGGATTAAAAGGAACTGGTTGTTCTTGTCTCGAGTCTACATTGTAGCACAGGAGGCGTGGTCGTGCCATTCATAAGCCACTGCCGCGGAGAATAAACCAAACCTTTCTGTAAAGAATAACTTGTATTAAGTTCAATTTTCCACACATAAATACTCTTTATCACACATTTTGTTTGTATTATCTTCAGGTGAAGATAAAGCAAAACATCTAAACCCGTGTCGAGTAATAAAGTGTATCTACCTGGGTACAATTGCACTTAAACCAAGTTAATCCTAACGGAAAAATTAATACTAATTAATCGCGCAATATCACCCAAATCCATGAATTCAAAGAGCGGTTTTACAGCGACAAACTTTTCACAATCACCAAATCACTGCGAAATTCACCAGTGATATGGTATGCATTGACACACGTGGGTACAAAGGTATACACCACATGGAAGAAGTTTGCTACGAAAAATTCATTTAACCACTTGTAGAAAGTAAAGGATTTTCAAATTTCTCATGTCTCTGAGTAGGTATATTTAATTCAGAGGCAAATCAGACTAAAAAGGTAGAATATTAAAATCTAAGTAAACTAAGCCGTCACCATGCTCACCAACTTTACACTGTAGCCACAAGTAACTCTACTATGCTTATGATGGCGGCGCTGAGCTCTGAAATTCATCAGATGCAGGACTATGCCCTCAAGGGACTGCTCCGACGAGGACGATTTTCAAAAATCAAAGTGGAAGTCCCTCCCTAGGGAGAATTAAAAGCTAATTTGACGGGTCAAGTCACCCTGACGGGAACGCAACCTAATTATTCCGTGAGAATGACAAGATAACCCAATCTTCGCCATGGCAGAACCATACGCCCTTCCTCGTACATTTCGTCACATTTTAATTAGATTCCACAGCTCATTTTCCCTAATTACCATCAACGCTGAAATTATATCTATGCTTATAAAGCGATGAAATACTGACACGTGTAATCCGGCTAAATAGTGAAGTTATCAGTATCACAAGCCAATAATGGCATCTGTTTACAATGAATTCTTCGATAGAATTTTGCCCATTAAGTGCCAATTACCACAGGAGCGTGGAGAACCACCAATATAACAAGAATCCCTTCTTGGAACAGGTATATTACCAATTCCCTATAAAAATTAAATGTCGCCTCTGCCATAATCATTACGAAAATGAGATGTACGTCGTCTTTCATTGATGGTTTGATCTCAGAATTCGAACAAGTACTAAGGAACATGTTTTTGGTTGGCAATGATTATTCAGCTGGTTAGAAGAGATATCTCAAAGATTTAGAAACGCATTTATTTTTAAGCCTCAACGGAAACCTTATCTGCCTCTTAAAATTTCCGTTCGATTAATATTCATCCACAGCCGAAAGACAATAAACCTTCTACAGATAATTACAAGATAGATGTGTTAAGGCAAATGTTTTTGATGTTTTAACGGCTTCAAGCTGAGGGCTGACTGCGCAATAAAGATATTAATGATTCATTAATGGCCGCTTAAGTATTGCGTAAGGCGGTTCATGCCATTTTTGACCCCCCCCCTCTATCCCTATGTAAGAAAATGTAAGGTTTTCCCTCTCAGTCTTATGTAAGACGTTAGATTGTAGACGTCTTAGTTTGTATATACTGTTCATTAAATGCTCGCTTTCTGTAGTTTCATCTTTCCATGGAAGCCATCGTGCAGCTTTGAGCACTGGATATCGTACAATCATGCAGTTCTCCCCTAACTCCCAAAAACGTCTTACGTAATACTTGAATGGCCCCTAAGTCATTGGCTTGTCTTCAGGTTTCTAAGGGACCGAACCACCAGAACTTGACAGAAACACCCATTTGAAAATATAAATATAGGTAATTTAAAAACGTAGGCTCAAGGAAATAAAACAATGACATTCACGGAATAATTCCTAATTTTTATTAATAAGAGATCTTCATCAGTGGCAGTAGACTGATGCTTCCAAGTGAAAACAAACACAAAAGCCTCAGGGCCCAAATGAAAAGTAGAGTTGGATCATATGAAAGGCAAACCGAGACTTTCACACCATCCCATTTTGAATATGCTAAATTGAGTTCCCTTTTGAGTACCTGAATAAATGTCACGTAAAACGGCCTTTAGAGAGGGTACCGAGATTAAAAGATAAATATGGTGATGATGGAGACATTTTAAGGTGTTAAAGCAAAGACTTAAACAATTCATTGAAGCTTTCTCGATGAAGAATGTTCCATTTCGACTCTTTAAGTAAAAACAGCTACAAAATTCAACATTTTCATTTTAAAAATTCTGCTTATCCTGAGGAAATGCCTCGTTGATTACAAAAACAAAGTCAAGGTACAAAATTCACAGATAATTCTGCAAATTTATTTTTAATTAACGCTTTTTTCAGTCTAAGTGACCGATTGCAGCGCCATTTTTACTGAATAACCGCATTTCAACTTCAATTATTTTAGTTATTTGCTAATTACTAAAATAATAAGATGATTGGGTGCCTGAATTTCACTTATTCAGATTTTTCACTTCATTAAAACAGTTTTTCGTAAAAATGGAATTTATATTAGATAGAATAACAATTGTTCCCAATGTCTCACTCATTCTCGTATTTAATTTCATCTAATTACAAGTTCAATTCGAGAATAAAATGGCTTAGAAAGGTATGACTTGATTTGCTCCAAGTTCTCTCGGATTTCACACTGGGGTAGAGGGTCCCTAAAAGCCGAATTTTTGACGCTCAACTTGCCCCCTCTCACCTTTTCCCTGAGGACGATGCTCGAGTCGAGAGTCGAAACATCGACCTTCATGGACCATCTGGCCCGGTGTGAAACCCGAGAGAATTTTGATACGCTCATTCGCTGGGAAAGTACTAGATCCTAGACCTCAAATAGAGTACAGATAGGAGTAAATGATAAGTCATTCCAAGGTGAAGCCACCGGTGTGAAACATACACTTTTGTATAGACTAAATGTGGAAGTAATATTTACGTTAGTTTGAGCGAGTTGTCACTTCATATAAAATGCAATGAGTTTGCCCTCTTCAAGTAGAAAAATATCTCACCTTTTCAATGATAGCAAAATATCGGCCACTTACCACAGCACTTTTCGATAATTTGGCAAAAAATACCAGCCATTTTTCATAGGAATGGTAACTATATGCACTTACCATTTCATATGGTAAATGGCATCTGTATGCACTTGCCATTTCCCATGAAAATGAGTTTTTTTTTATTTTAAAAATGAGTAATTTTTAACGCATAGGTCTCGTCATAAATTTAACAGTGTGCAGTTTGTATGATTTTCCAACAATTTTAAAAAATGAATCAATTACTCACAGCAGTCATTCTTTCCATATCGCAAAAAAATCTTCGGTTGTGAAGGAGTCAGCGAACTGCGTGAGAAAATTAGTCCGATTAAAAGATTTTAAACGTATTGACGAATTTTGAGTATTCCGGGACTAGCCAAGGTATTTCCGTTACGAAGTCACCCGCAAGTGCACATAAGTGCGAAATTCCAAAGAGGAAAAATCATTGACCATGACCGGGACACAAATCAAGATCCCTCGATTTCGCACCTAGACCTTTAACCAGTTAAGCTACCGAGGCGTCCTTATCCCCTGCGGATTTTTGAGGGATTGAAAATCTTGTTCCAATTAAGCCCTCAAAAATGCATAAGGGATAAGGACGCCTCGATCGCTTCGCCGGCTAAAGCACTTTGCGTGCAATCGAGGGATTCAGAAATACTGACAATTTCAGCAGTTTAAAACATAAGTTTTGCGTCGTAATAACAGAAAGCTTACTTCATTCTTCTAACAGTAGGGTACTTAAATTCAATAATAAAATTTGAAAATGGTCTCCAAGATGACTAGGGAAAAATTTCGCTCCAAGTACCTTGAGAAGATTCAGGTTTGGTTAAGCCTTTTTCAACAGTGCCTCTTGATAAAGGGCACACACATCCGCGGGTGTCATGCGATAGGCACTGACGGCCGTAAAATCTTCCGAGATATGTACTTCCCCGTCCACCTCCCGCCGTGACACGGAATCCGGGAAGAAGATTGGAACCGACGGGGAACTTCGCAATCTTCTCCCGCAAAGTAGCCACGTGCACTCCCGCACACGTCCCATCGGATACCTGGCACTGCAGCTGGCCTGTATCGATCTTGGAACGGTTCCGGGGTCTCCAGAAACACTCGCCGAGCTTTCACAATAAGTTCGCTCAGACATATTGGGATGCGCAACAGCTAAATTTCAAGCACACACAATGCATGCGCTAGAGTAGGGGTCGGAAAACTTTTTATCAAAAGGCCGAATGGTAAAAATTTTACTTTTCGCGGTCCAAGAGGCAAACACTTCATCATTGTAGATAGGCCTACTTAAATAATAAAGCAAAAAACAAGTTTTTACAAAAGAATTGAGCAAAATATAGCGTCACAGTGCAAATAATAACGTATGCGTTTATTATTATTGAGAGTTGGACATTTTTAAATTATTTATACTATTAGTTTTTAATTATGATTATTTTGACTTATTATATTTATTAGTCAAAATTTTATCATGGGTTTCCATTTTTGCTTTCTTTTTTTAATAGGTGTTGATTTGGTTACCAAGAGGAAATCTTTGTTGCCATTGTCATAGCAGGAATGTTATTCTCACCTTACGGTACTAAATTTGCTAGTGTACACTCTTTATTCTTGTATTGTGTTGTAGCCCTGATGATGTTTAAATTAAAAAGCGAAACGTTGGCAAAAGGAAGTTGAGATTTAAAAAAAATACCAACTCTCAATATCAATAAACATATACATCAATTAAAGTGGTCAATAACCAACTCAACAAATAATAACCAAATTTATAAATAATAAAGGAGAAACGATTGCAATTGATAGAAATTCTGCTCTGTGGGATAGGATTGGATTGTTTTAATGGGAACGTATTTTACTATTAGGAGAATAGCGATATACGTGGAAGTTACATTTTACCTTTAAAGACCTGGCTAACATTAATTTACTATGAACAGTTACCTTCCCTTATTGCATTCTCAGCTCGCGGGCAGTATATAAAGAGGCGGCGGGCCGGACTTCACCCGCGGGCCGTAGTTTGCCGACCCATGCGCTAGAGGGTTAAAAATGCAAACATCATTTTGGAGTTTTACATAAGCGTCCGAATACAGTATGCATCGTTAAGATTTAAATATTTTCTGTCTGCAAAATATTCCTAGAGTTTTAATCGCTGTTCCACAATGATTGCTTCAAGTACATAGTTGCTGCTTTTATCTTTTCTTTGGCACATATGCATGTATTATATCCGCGGTAAGTATTTTCGACCATTACTTTACTGCCCATGCAAGATTCATTCACCATATTTATTGCCAAGATTATTTTATTCAGTAAGGCTGAATTGACATTAATACCTTCGGAAATATTCCACCTACATAGGGAATGGAACCACGAACCTTTGGCTTGCCGGGCCAATGCGCAAACTTTTAGAAGGATTTAAGAGAACTAGATGCCCAGCCTCAACGGTCGATCAAGGATCGCACTCGTAAGGGAATATGGACCTCAAAGATGCCACTAACCACGGG
Organism: Pyrrhosoma nymphula; assembly: GCA_963573305.1. Taxonomy (NCBI): domain Eukaryota; kingdom Metazoa; phylum Arthropoda; class Insecta; order Odonata; family Coenagrionidae; genus Pyrrhosoma; species Pyrrhosoma nymphula. The sequence continues at coordinate 51,093,932 of OY754337.1, read as the reverse complement.
GATAAATCCTGTAACATCACTTAGGCCGTGGTTATAGCCGCGTATGAAGACATTTCAATTTCCACTTGGTGGTCAGTACACTGGCCCTACAAACAAAAGGCCCTTGGCTCGATCCCCGGTCCAGGAGGACTTTTTAATGAAGGAACTTATACGTACTTTCATCCCCGGTTTCGGCAAATGGGAAATATCTTCACCTTAATATCGACCCGAAATATTTTTTTTAACACGGATCGTATAAGCAACTCTAAAAAAAGGTTTCTAAAATGTATAAAAAGTTGAAAAATAAATTGACCTAGAGTAATTCCTATTCTCCGATACAGCATGGATGCCATAACACATGCTCAATTTTGCTTTAATGTCATTTGCATTGGAGAAGTAAATACCAGTTAAATAATGGTACAGTAAATAAATATCACATAATGAGCTATCATTCCAGTTTAGAATACCATACTTATTTTCCTTCCCTTGCTACATGAAAACGCTTATATAAGTATATTTTATTTATTTCAATGAGTAAGTAGAATACAGATATATTTTCAGACGTGTCCGTCCGTCCCCTACTTTAATTAAAAAACGGTTTGATCTTAAGGTATGAATTAGGCTATTTTAGATCTATACAAGATAGAAAGTCCTAGGAAAACTTTTAATTTCTACACCAAAGACGGTGAAACCGCAATGATTGGAAAATTACATTAATTTCCTAAAGTATTCAAATCCCAATAGGTTCAAACCCGGGTGAATATAATATTTTTTCATAAGTTTACACTGTAATTGCCATTTTTCAGCATTCAATTTTTTCACCTTCCATTGATTAAAAAGCATACACCAGAACCAATTTCTTTCGTTTTTCATCAACAAGACAAGTAAATATTATACGGCTTATCATTGCGATATTTTGGCGTTACACGGTCCAGTATTATAAAAAATATGCCAAGAGTTTAAAATTAATGGAATATATTACAGTCTTTCCTAGACTACCGAAGAATAACTTCTGTATACGACTTTAGAGTAACAAAAATAATTGCCGACAATATACGGCGGATAACTGATGAAAAATGAGTGAAATTGAAATAATATTGCTTTTATTGATATGCGAGGCCGCTAACAATGAACTTCTTCTCCTTCACACTTTCTTCCGAGGTTTGCGCCTGTTTCCTTCCGTATCTCCTAAGATTATTCCACCTCTACATTGTTCCAGTATCTTTTCCCTGGTGTACACAAGCCCCTTCTTCCTACTAGAAGCTGATCTTCTGTAATCTAAACTATTCTTTCGTCTTCCATTCTATGTGACCTGCCACTTACCGTCTACACATTCGTGGACATTCTCTACATTGGAGTCCATTCGGAATTCTTTCCTTTCCCATTCCATCCAACAAAGTTTCCCGCGAAAATTTTCCTCAAACACTATGAATTTAACTATGAATTTCAATGTGAATTTCAACTATGCATTTGAAAATGAAATACTATGAATTTGAATGTGAAATCTCTTCACTTTTTTATTTCGTCAAGATTTTCGGGATTTTGCTCCACTCTGCAGTGGCTTGAAGGATAGTGTGCGTGGATCTTCTCCATTCTAAAAAAATCCATTTCAAACCACTTTCACTGAATCTCCACACCCCAACACCCTCTGTCCTGGAAGTCAAAATTTCAGAAACCAAAATGACCGGCCCAATATGGTGTATAGGTTGAAAATAAATTATAAAATTTAAAAACAAAATTGTTTTCATTGGTGTGTGAGGTCGCTTACTACGAATTTTAACGTGAAAATTATATTTTTTTATTTTGGACAGGTTTTCGGCATTTTTCTCCACTCTGTGGTGACATGCTGGGTATTGTGTGGATGCCGGTTCTACCCTCTTCACGGAAACTCCTTTTCATACCACTGAATCTCCACACCCCAATTTTCTCTGCTCTCTTCGTCCCTCTTCATGCATTCCGCTTTTCCATTCACTAAATTGGGTCAGGGAAGTGAAAGGGAGCGTGCGGGGAAGGGGTTTTTGTATGAATCTATGACTACTAAAGGAGACTTGGATGGAGGCGTAGAGTGGCATTGCTAACTTTGCTCCCACAATTTAATCGGCATAAAGAGACACGGCCAGGCCTCCCTGAACCCAACGACTCCAAGCGGGAAGCGTGGGTGCTCGTGTTTTGGCGAACTAAACCCTCCCCCGCCTACCCTCAAAGCAATAACGAGGATTAAAACGCCCACTGGTGGCAAAAGCTGGAATGAAGGATATGCTTTCTTCCTCTTGGCATGCGTTGACGCCATACATTTGATCCTTTCCTTTGGATTTTTCCTCTCTCTCTCTGGCTGTGATTCTCTATTGAAAGAGGGCATTTAGCCCCATGCAAGAGCACCGAAAAGGAAAATTCCCCAATTAAAGCTTAAAAACGCCTTTGCGCCAAAGCGAGATGTTTCTCTGTTGCTAAGTGCTATTATTCAACTCTAATTACAAGGGCTAGCGCGCTTTTATATTCTGCGCAGTTATGAGAGAGCGGCTGTTCATGAATTTGATAACGAGTTAAGCCGTCGTGTCAGTAAGTTTGTAAACAGAATTGCGTGCTGAATTAGTCGAATTTATTCGCATCAAAGATGCTTTGTTAGATCGTCACGAACTGTTATCAGCAGCGTAGAAAGGGGAAATATGATTAAACGACAAGTCATTTTAAGTTGTATTCTACAAGTACAGCAATAATATTTAAATTTTCCCTCTATCTGGGTTTCTTCGTTGAAATAGGAAATTTCATTCCGACTAGAAGAGCGAAAAGGTAGGTGCTCGGGGGAAAATTCTATAACGCTTTTGTTCCTAAGTGCGATATTTCTCTGTAACTAAGGGCTGGTATTAAAGTAAAATTACCGTGTTACCATGAATATTTCATCTTTTATACGCGAGAAAATGATTGTCCATAATCTTTTTATAAGTGAGATTTCCATTTGGTCTTGTGAACTGTTCACTTTTTTTAAGATATCCACATACAGCAGTGTTGCCAACTTATAGTGACCCAAATAAAAGAACATACGCAGCATGAACTGACCCGGGCGTCTATTCTCGAAATGTCAAGATTGCTCGGTGTCGTGATAACTATCGCATGCAATCGCATGGCTTCGTCGATTTCACCTTGTTAACTAGTCACATCATGCCCACGTGTAATAATTACTATCAAGTAATGACTTTGTATTCGATACTTAAACGAAACCTTGGGATAATTATTACGGCGATCGTAAATTGACAACCTGCATGTCTACTCCCGAAATACCGTAATAACTATCGCATTCGAAAATGCTTATTTTATATCATGTTTTTGCAGAATCATCACTCTCAAGTCGTAACATCTTTTCCGTAAGCAATAATTATTGATTTGAAAGTATCGAATGGTTGTGCAGCATGCAATGCTTTTACAAAACCATACGACATTTGGTTATTTTCGCGTGCCATAATTAATACGGAACACCAAGATTCGAGACATTTTTATTTAAATTTGATGCCCTTTTCACTTTTTATTCCGCACTATTGTGTCAGTCATTTAAGATTTGGCAATTTCGACCCATGCACGAGATCTAAGGCCTAAAAAAAATCTATAGACATTTGAATTTATATTGATTGAACAATTTGTTCATTCTTTATCCAAACTTTCGGAATTCGGCTTCAATGAGCGCTACAGGGGAGTGTGGTGGGAGAGAGGGACACAAGCCAAGATGGAGGGAAAAAGAGGGAACATTAATTGTAACAGAGAAACAACGAAAAGTGATAAGCCTTGGCATATCATTGTCCCTATTTTCAGTTTCTGTAGCCATTATGATACGTGGTTAGAAGGAAATTATATAACTCTTTCTTCGAATGTCACCCTCATATACTAATGTCGCTCCTTTCAGTTTTATGGAAGTTACAGAGGGATAAAGGAGGGTAGGAATCTACACCTAAACTTACATAGAGACGTGCAAGATTCTCTCCAGCGTATTAGGCACGAAGTGATTCCACGCCAAGCTTTCAATACTCGTCCCAGTTAAATATTGAGCTTCTCAAGGTTCTCTGACCACAGCTCGGGAAGCGAAGCGATGCGAAAACCAATCTAAGAGCAGCCATAAACTTGGAGAGTGCTACAGGCCATTACATATGTTACATTAACAATATTGATGAAAAAGGGATACAAAAGTGAAAAGCTAAATGTGGAAATAAAAATAGGACAGCTTATGAAGTCGGTTTAATTCACGGACAAGACGAAAATTGGTTAATATTATTTATTTATAGGTGCTATAAAATCAATACGGGAAATATGGAATTAAAGATTAACCCTAAGAAAACCAACGTCATAAATATTCTAGGGCAAAGAAAAAGGCTGACTATGGAGGGCACAAATTAGAACAGGTAGAACAATTTCAGACCAGAGCACAAGCAGAGTAAGTAAAAGAGGTGTTCTCAAATTGATGAATTGATTAGGAATACCTTGTTTAATGATACAAAGGAATGGTTGACGAAGAGTATGGAAAACGAATATGAAGTGTAGCGTTGTACGGTGCATTGACCTGGATTCGGAGAATAAGCTGCAGGTGTTTGAGACGTGGGTGTGGTTGACGGAAAGGAAGACAAATGAGGAGGTGCTAGGAATGGTGGATTAGAAGAGGAAATTTCTGGAGGAGATTAGGAGGAAGCAGAATAGAAGGTTAGATCATGCAAAGAGGGGCTATGCTGAAGGGATGCTGAAGTCCGTGATAGAGGGAGCTGAATGTTGGGTAAGCGGAGAAGGGGAAGAATAAGAATCGGGTTTATGGACGGGATGTGGAGAGTCATAACGTATATCGGGATGAATATAAAAGTCAAATAAGGAGACTGGGGTCTGCACCGGTTAATCTCCATATGATATTTACCCTCATTCATTTAAACCTACCTTAACCGGTAGGTTACCCTAATTTAGGTCACATTAGAACAGGTTCTGAATGGATAATTTTTAAACTTGATTCAAGACAAGAAATATAGTCAACATTTATGATGAATATGAAACATTTTTCCGTGAGCTTGCCCTAACGCTAAGGGAAGATGGCATACGATCTTTTCGAGGGAGGGAGGGAAGTTTCCAGGGAGGTCATCAACAGTAGCCTGTAAACTTCCTCCTGTCTCCATTTTTCAACGGTCTCCCTCTGCAGTTTGGTTATCTCCCATGAACACGCTTTTAAAGTGAAAAGGAGGTCAGAAAAGAGGGACCGAGAAAATATGGATGAAAGAGGGTGCGAGAATGTCACATGGTGGAGTGAGAGAAAGAGCCAGAAAGATAATGTAAGAACTATGTAAATCTGCCAAGTCCTAACACGCGCATGAATGCGAGAATTAAGGAGAAGAGGCAAATTTGTCCCAGGCTTTTTAATGGATTAGCGGAAAAAGAAATTCAAAAAAATTCCGCTCACGAAAAAGTTGTGAGTCGGGCTAAAAAATATTATGTCATCTCTCATTTTTTTTCTTTCCAAAGTTTGAGAGTTCTTTCGACGTGAGGGGATATCTTAAGCCGTTTGGAGTGGAGGGAGAAAAAATGCTTGGGGATGACTTATTGCCATACGTTAGGATCTTTGAGAAGACATAGAACGGATGCAGTATTATAGGAGCACAGTCAGAATAGCCAAGGATATATACTCCAGAGTAATAGCGAAAGATGCTCTTGAAAATACTGATTGGCTGGTTATTTGCGGAGATGACAGTTGAGGATTTAAACAAATTTAATGCGGCCCTGTATAAGTGTCGCTCCCGGTGTCAGAACTCGATATTTCAGGACACTCTGTTTATTTTACAGTTTTAGAGGCAGACAATGAATAAGTTTTATATGAAATCGTGTTTTCTGCTTCTTTTAAAACAAATCAACTCATGTCAATAACGAATACCATCCGTGGCCACCGTGGTATTTCAAATTATTCATCCCGCATTCCCCGTGTTCTTGCGTTTTTATTTGTTCTATCTTCCTATAAAATGCCCATTTACGTCTTTTGGAACTGATTTAATTGAATTAAATAGATATATATCATATCAATCTCAAACGAGAGCTTGATTCTTTAATTCATATTTGCAGGTGATTTCTCACAACCTACGAACTAAAACAACATGTATTTTTGTTGATTTATGATCAAAATTTATAACTAGAATGTAAATTTATGGTTGTTTCTTTCCTTGATAGGTACTATAACCTTATTGTTTTGTGGATAAATCATCCCGAAACATTATAATGCTACTTTATTTGTTTATTTTTCAATACCAGTATTATAAAGGGATAAGTAGGTCAATCGGCAATGAAGAATATTAGGGGGATTTGATAATTGGTGGAGATTTTCCCAATCTTCGAAAAGCGCCAAGTAGTTCTCAAGTCCATTTTACCTCAAATTCGACGGACGGAATCCTGCCATTGAAATGTTCTCCACTTAGCACTCAAGTAAGATTCGGGAAGCCATTGATATATATATATATCAAAAACCGAGCCATAAGGAAGAGAAACTATTACCCTAGCCTGAACCCTTGAAAAAACTTCCTCTGCTGTATTCCCTTGATTAGCTCGATGTCTTTCACTCCTAGTTAGGACAGGAAAGTTCTTGCATCAGTCGCTCGGGGAGCATTGAGAGTTTTGCGAAATGTTGATCATGATCAATGAATAGAATTTAACACACAAGATAGAGTTGTGAAAAACTATTAGGATGTGCTAATTTTTGCAGACAAAACACGCGATTAGAAGCGCTAAGAATACCTATGAAGTTGCTGGTGAAATTATTACAGCCTCATTTGAATCGACTTTAACGATATTTGCTGCATAACTGAAGAGGTATGTAGTTATAGCAAGTTATCCATGGATGATGCCGTTATTGACGCAAAAATCTAGTCGAATAGTGGGTAGGGATTCTACTAAAATTCATGGAATAGGGCTTAGACATCGCAGCAGCGATCACCGCTGCACCATAGCTCTTAGCCATCCCAGGTATTAAGTAAAATATAAAAAAATACAGAACCACTGCAATAAATGGACCGTTTATATGTCCAGCTCCAAAATGATATCATGCGCTTTCTTCACATTAAGCCGGAGTTTTGCACCTGCGCTTTAAAGCAATGCGTAAAATCTACGAAATGAACAAACAGAGTTACGATCTCTCAATAATCCAGCAGTAGTTAAAACTTCCTCCAAGGAAGATGTCGTTTCCAAGAACAACCGAGGAAAAACGAATCCATATTATCAACTTCCGGAATGAGTTGAAGTTAATATGCATTAGAGTTTTATTACTTTACGGATTATTTTATTGATATGTTCTTCCAAACGGTTAAATTTATCTTTACAAAAGATAAACTTAAATATATATCATTTATATAAGTGTATTTCGCAGAACATTTTCCTTTTAAATTCTATGAAACTTCAATTCATCTTGTTTTTTGCTTACAAAGAGGTAGTAGCCATTTCATATGCATACAACCATCCATTTACGTCGTTCACTTTGATTTAGAGAGCTGAAAAATTCGCTTCGATAATTATGTGCTGAAATAATTCTGCACTGTGACTACATTGATTACCCGAGCTAATCTAAATTGCCCTTATTTTAAGAATGTCGCGACATTTTTGATAATATCGCCATCTATATGCGGTATTACCTTAACAGCGTCACCCGGAAGGTTGAAGTGCGAAGATCGTGTTATCCGGGTTCAAGTCCCGCTCAAGTCGGATGACTTTTCCTTTGGGACAATTTTGCACTCAAACTGCCTTAATATTTGATACTACTCCATCAATTGCATATCTTACTAACATGAAACATCATGACGCAGAATTTGATGCATTTGAAGAAATAACTGTTTAAAATTCTTATTTATCGTTATGCCCAAGTGTTCGATTCATTAAGTAAGATGCCAAGAAATAAAGTTTGTATGCACTTAATTTTTAGTATCAAAAGGATAATGGCTCAGTTTAACAAAGTCTGCAACGGTCTCAGCTTAGCTGCCATTATCTAGGGGATAGTGGGCTGAGAAACCGAATGGAGTGAACTTGAATACTCGGACGACGTCTCCCGCAAAGCCACAGGTGTGGCGAATGAGAATTTCATTTCAGTGAACTACTGACACCAGAACACTAAGGATGTTAAGCTTTACGCGAGACAGTACCTGAGGGAGCGTTCAAGACTAGATATAGATGGGACCACAGTGGTCATTGAGTAAATATATGCTTATGCATAATACTGGAACTTCAGCGAAGATCGGAACACACCTGCGAACTTCAGCGGACAAGAACTACGATGAATGGAATGATTTTCGTATGGAAAAAGTTTAGTAACCAGCCAATAGGTAGAATTCTGCAGGATAACAACTGTCAAAACCGAATTTTTTATGGTTAACTTAAAAAAATCGAATTTTAATACACTCAGCTCAACGCGACGTAAATATATCGTTAAGACATAGACAATACCGTTGACTTCTTATTCATAACTGACTAATGCCGGCCTATTACGACTTCAAGCCTGGAGTTGAGAAAGCCATAATGATTAGGTAGTTATTTACTTCCACTTTAAGCACGTATCATACCTATGAAAATATAAAAGTGGAATATTCTTGCTATCAACATTTGTATGCATTACAGTAATAGACTTCTCATTTTAATAAATACAAATCAGAAAAAAATTCCAAATTTTCATATTATATAAGCAATTATTTTACCATTTTCATATATATACACCACACTTGCATATCGTGAATTCTTCCCGGGATGTCCACCGGATTAAATTTGATATGAGTACCGAAGTTTCGATGGACTACTATTCCATCGTCATTAGGGTAAAAACTTTGAAAACGGTGGAAGAGTCGTCCGTTGAAACGTTGGTAATTTTTTCCAATTTAACCCGGTGGAAATCCCGATAAGAAATAACGCTAAGGATTCACCGGGAAAGTATTGAATCTTTTTCACACTTGTACATATTTATTATACTTGGAAATAATTGAATATATTAACCCCCATGCATGGGAATAACACTTTATACACCGTTATTCTTAGATTGAGCATCATTCAATTCACTTCATTACTTAAATAGTGTTGCCCTTTGACATTCATGCCTCGCATGTTTCCACTTCTGGCATAAAATATGCTCTAAATCTTTAAAAGACTAAGGTCATGGGGGAAGGGTTTTGAGAAGCAAAAGGTAATCTTCTACTCATTTATTGGAAACAGAAAGAGCAACAGCAAAATGAATATGATGATGAATGTGATATGCACGTTACATGAAGTCAGAGGAGGAAACGTTGCGATGATTCAAGATGTCCAATGCCAGGTTGCAACATATTTAGAAAAATATATTTTAGGGTAGCTTAACATGCGTCCCAAAACGTAAAGTCTCGAACTCGTATTTGGCAAGATATTTTCGATTATTCCACCGTGTTACAAGGAGCCTACTGGCAGGTTCTCAAAATGTCAGTAGAAATAAATGAAATTCCGCTTGTTTTTCCATAACCTTACCATCGTAAAACAAAGACGCTCACCAATATAACTAAACTATGCATAAATTTCGATTCTGATTCAGGCTAAAAATAACGGTTATCCAATCAAAGTCAGAGTCGACAAATAAAAAAAAGTTTGGAATAAGATTGGTACGGCAGGCTGAAGAATTCATGGAAGAATTGAATTAAGTACTTGGGGTGAGACTCTCAAAACATTTCTCTCATTGGAACAAATTTGACGAAAGTAACGGTACGTTAAGTTAACCGAAACAGCCATAGTTCTTCACTGCAGCTACTGCCATCCCCTCTGCAATACCTCCTTCGCTTAGCGGTGCGTCTCTGTTGTGGCGCAACAAAGCAGCTTTCCCGGCATTTCCCTTCGAGGATGTACCCTTTCCCCTCCCTCAAAGCCCGTGTCTCACAAGCGCATTTTTTCTATCATAAATGTCAGGTGGAAATGCTACCAGAACAGTGGCACCAAGCCTAGGAGCGAAAATGCTGCGGCATTTTCGATGACATTGCATTTTTGCCAGAAGTTTCTCTTTTTTATACCATTCAGTTATGATATCTTCTTTTCGGGGTTTGCTCTTTAATTCCGTTCAGACCTAGTACACTCTTTCGATCGCGTGAGAACATACAAAGGATTACTAAGTGTCAGTGGTAATGGGACCGCTTCAGGCATCAGCCTAAACCATCTCTCTTTTTGCCACAATGTTTAATGCATCTACTGATACTCGGAAAGTCATCTCAAGGTTTTGTGACGTGGGTGATTCCTAACCAGCAATGCACAAACCGTGACAAATATTATCGTAATGTTATTCGCTATTTTATCAATATTTTTTTATAATGTACATGAATCAATTTATAATTGATATAAAATTCTTTCCATAACTTTAAATTGTGTACAAATGCAAGTATTTTATTAAAATTATGAATACTAATTGCTAGAACCTCTACGAATTGAAGACTTAAACATTAGAACTACTTATAAATAGACTGATACTGTAACTGCAAGGAGATTTCAAGTATAATACGGTGCCTAACTATTATTTAATATATGCGGGATGGACATCAAGCTCATACGTAACGAAGACCATTAGTTGAGAGCTCAGTCATGCAATAATGAGAAACAAAAACAAATATTTGACTTATTACCGTTTTTTTTTTTACAGCCAAGCAAACGAAAAAAATATTTTACATAAAAATGTATGAACCCATTAACTGCCAGTTCCCAAACTTGAAATGTGGTAGTTGACTTTATAAGATCTACTTTAAATGGATGAAGAAGAATCTCCATAACCGTAATAATTAAACATCTACTTCCATATTAATTGACTTTTCAGTCTCAACTTTAGTTAATCTCATCGTTACACAAAATATAAAAACCCGGTAAACGTTCGTAGGTCTGTAGTACCTGATTATGTCCACTGTTAGATAAAATCGGTTGTTTATTTAATTAAATCTGTTAAATTTTACGTTCTATTTGTTCTACTCGTTTTTTGTGTCTACATAACTTCTTTAATCTATGTATTTATCGAGAGCAGCCAGATTTTTACGCCAACATTAGCCGCTCAAACCTAAAACTATTTGACTTAGGCCCTCCATTCTACCCCGTCCCCTGCTCCTTTACTCTCAATTAACATCAAATTAACTAAAATACTACTTCATCGTGCGTTGAACGTTAAATTGACAATACAACTGTGCTTCACATAGATTTTTTTCTTCTTTTTTCTCACTCTTATGTTTTCTGCTTGAAAATTTAACGAATGTCATTTAACAAGTGGAAATTCTTATCCCATAGGACCTAAGCCCCAAGGACAACACGTATTTGCTATTCTAGTCCTTCTTAACCAACCTACCCACTTAACCACAACGTCGGAAATGGCCTCAGATGCCGGTCGCTTCCCTTAACGACCGACCAAGAACGCTGAAATTTTAAAAATGAATGGCCTCCTACGCTCTTACCATGAATGAGGTATTGTTAAGTAAATTAAAGATAATAGGCCCAACTCATTAAGGGAGGCAAAAGAGGACTTTTATATAAGAAACTTTATGGAGCAACCATTGCAAAACTAAACCGATAAATAGATATTGTATTGCCAATAAAAACTATTATAAAGGACTAAATGTGTTCAATAATTAATATCATTATGAGTTAAAATGGAAAACTTGTCAAAAGCTCACCATGTGTCAAGTAATTTAAGATGGGTAATTTGGAAATAATTTCAATTACTACAAAGTGACAAATATTAAAAGTGAAATTATTACCAAATTATCGCAAATTGGTTCAACCTAGTTAAGCCTGAAAATTTAATATAAATTTTTAGCCTAAATGTGTGCCAGGGGTTAATGTGTAGTTTTACCCACATTATAGTTGGTGCTAGTGGTTACTGTAATTGTTCTGAATTCAACTGTAATTATGTTTTCATGTTGGGTTAACAATACATACTACATGCATACGTATAATGCCATTCCCTTTCGGGAAGAGAGAGAGAGAGAGTCAAAGAACTTAGCTATTGCTGTTTGACCATACAGTATATTCCTCCATCTTTGCATACTTATTTCGCTTCACTTACACTCACGCCTTGCTTAGTACATGCTTTCCGATTCAAAAGACTTCTATTCTTAATATCCCTTCTCATAAGACTGTCATCCACCACCTTCACCCGTGACTTCCGCGGTCTAACCCTTCCTTTCACATCATTCACTCTACCATCATGTCTGTTTCTCTATTCCACTCTCATCCATAATCTGAACATGGCCAAACCGACGAATCACGCACCTTTTATATGCGTCCATTACTTGACCATCCAACCCACATTCTTTCATGACCCACTCATTTTTAACCCTATTCATCCTTCTTTTGCTGCAAATACTTCTCAGATACCCCATTACCACTACATTTGGACTACCCTTAAGCTTATCCTGACATACCCGTGTTTCGCTGCCATATAATAACGTCGGTATAACACTGTTGTGCACTGCGACTTTCGCTTCCCTAGACAAACACTCATTCCTTCATATGCTCCACATACTACCAATGACTTACCTTACAGCATTCGCACACGTTATATCTCTCCATTTATCCTTCCATATAATAAGCAATAAACATAATAAATAAATAAAAATTAACTTCCATCTTCACGAAGAACTGATTACCTATTCTAGGCAGGGATGAGGAGCAAAGAAGGAATTATTCCGTAAAACTTTAAGTTTTCCTTTACAAAGGTAGAACTGTGCTTCCGCTTTATTTTATCCCCTTGCGATATTCGTTCTCCTTCCAAATTATACCAAAACCATTCCGTCCCATTTGTCTTTTCAACGGAAAAATAAAAAGAGAAAATAAATTGTCGTTGAGCCCTGGGAATAAAGAAAAATTATTTTTTTTACTCACATGCCGGCCCCCAACTCCTCTTGCAGGAGTTGAACGTTTGGGTAGAAATGGGGTTGAAATTTCCGTGCCCTCATTTACAAGTCGAGTAAATGTCTTTCCAGGAAGGCTTACCTGGGAATTGGGATTTGGATGACGCTATTCCATGAATTCTCAAGGCAATACACTTCTACCGACTAAGTTCTTCATGATAAACAGGTATTTCCCAACCTGTTTCAGCTGCGCTGAATAATTTAACTCATGAGAAAACTCTCGGATTAAAAAAATTCACATCGTTATGTAAGATAATGAGCGTCTTTGAATTTGAAAAGGAACTTTTTTATCCTCTTCATTGAATAAGAAAGTTATGTAGTCCATTAATTCCGTCAATGGAATGCAACCAGGCTTCTCTGAAATTTTAATTTTAAAAATGAAAAATACAACGGATCTCGAGGTACTAATAGCCAGGGGACTTCTCATCCGAGTTACTTAATTCCTGAGTTAAGTCAGAAAAAACAGCAATGGAATAAAGGCTTTCAAAACGTGGCTTGCTAAAGGAGGATACTGATGATCAAATGATAGGATAGGAACAGACACGAGGAATTGTTCAGAAGTATAGAAGAGAAGGCAACCATTGGAGACCTATCAGAAGTCCAGATGGATAACTTACACTTTGAGACACAACTTATTCATTCCTCCATTGGTCGTTGAATTCTAAGATTGGTTCACTGCAGCACTACCACCCTTCCCTATCCAATGATCATTTTCCTTAATCCCTGTTAGGTTTTATAAAGTATTTATTCTTTATGTCGTCTATCCATCATCCTTGGAAGGAATTATGATTCTATCAGTAGGTTTTCGCAGGTTTTTCACGCTCCCCTTCTTGTGAGGCCGTTTTCTTGCAGTGGTTTTTCCCGCTGAAGGATATTTGCCTCTAATCCTCACGTTTTTCTCACATATGTAAATCTTATACTGATATATTGATATATATAGATATATACATATAACCTTTTATTGTGATATCAACGAATGGTTAGGTGGAAGTAGGGACTATTAAGTCTCAATCTCTACCCAATAAAGACTCATATTATTATTATAGTACTTCAGAGTGTGTCTGGTTATTCTGTTCTGTTTTGTAAATGGCCCTTTCCTCTTCTACACCTCTGCATACTTATTCATTTCTTATTTTATCCGTCCACATGTTCTTCTGCAACCACTTCCAGTACCAAGTTTTGAAAGCTCCTAATTTTTCTGAACCGCATTTTCAATGGCCCATGTGCCTGATCCATAGAGTGTCACCCTCCATAAGAATGTTTTCAGGTGCGTACCTTTTCCTCGTTAGTCGTCATATCTTCTTCAAGCATAATAATAGCCTTTCCATTACAACGAATTTGTGAAGGACGAGAAAATTCCGGAAGATCGAGGAAGACCTAGGAGCAAAAACATAGGTCACTAGACTGAGATATGAAATAGAAGAGCTACAAGGACGTAAATGAGTTAGCAGGGGGAAGAGTGTATGAAGGGCCGCAGTCAACCAATCTAAAGATTGAGCGACTAACAATTATGAGACTGAGGTGGGAAAAACGCTGAGTTAAACAAAGAAATATTACCAGAAGAATATACGTTTTAAGTTGAAAAATGAGACTCATAACAATTCACGAAAAATATCTCTAAACGATACCAAACCATTAGATAATAATTAGACTTGGTGACGGTGATTACTAAATTGAAAGAACTTATTTTCATGACAAAGCGTGTTCCAACAAGATACGAAAATCACTTTAAATCGGAATATCTAAGGGAAACAAATGGTGTATTTGATAATTCATCCATTGGAGGATGTCGCCTATGTGACGAAACCGGTTGTCTGTAAATAAATAAAACATTATGAAAACTACGAAGTTCAATTATTGATTCATTAATCCATTGTTCATTTCCTTCGGGCAGTCAAGTTGTTTCATCTCATTCAACAGATAACCACTTCAAAGATAAATATTCTAGACTTTATCTCAAAGATCATCAACGTACCATTTACGAACTCACCGTGTTCTTCAATCGCGTGGAAACATGACGTTTCGAGAAGAAAACGCTTTTACTAGGTCGTTCGCATTCGAATCCTTTCTTCCAAAATTAAGGAAATATTGATGCGAATCCATTTGTGAAGTCAATTTGTTTCATCTCATGCATTTGAAATGCACTTAAAGTACGTGCTCAAGGAGTTTCCCCAGAGATCGTCAGTAAAACAGCATTCGCAAAAAAAAACGTTCCAAGTCATTCACGTGAAATCTACACATTCCCTGAAGGGCCAGAGACAAATTCGTCCATTGAATCGGTAATATTTAGAGAATTTCGTCCAAAATGAAGAAACCCTCGGTGTGAATCTCGGTTGAAATGTCAAAACCTGCCTTGACTCCACTGTACGTATGCCGAATCCTATTTTCAACGCAATCCCAGCAGATAATTACATGCAACGATTCACTTTAGAGACGCGAAATGCAGCCGACCGAATGACACCATTCGATGAACGTCTAATGCGCTGCAGGGTTACCAAGAGGCAATCGGCTAATGGTGCAATATTGTCTGGAGCTCTTCTGCTTGTTACTTGACCATCCATGGATCGTTCATTAGCTAAGCAATGCAACACTAGGAGTCTCTAACTGCCCCGTTTCCATAGCCTGCCTCTCAAATCCTCCGCCATTCCGAAAATTGCATTCGGCTGACTTCTTCTCCTCTCCATCTTTGCAAGCGACTAAAATGATCAAATCCAAATTCCCCAGGCTATAAAGAGTTTCTTTTGTCGTGAAGAAATGGGATTTGCATTTTTTGTGAATTCATGCACCCAGTCACCAAAATTCCCAAAAGGTTTTACACACGCGGAATGGCATTCAAAATTAAAATATACTTTGCTCTTTGGAAATATTTTGGCATGAATTCCAGACGGGTGTTACGACATTGACGTGATGAAAGTATTTATGAAATTATGGATCGAGCTCAAACAGTTGAGTCAGATTTCTTTGATGAAGTGTCTCCAAAATTATCTCGTTAACTTGTTTTAAAATTAGTAACCAAATTTTACTTCCCCAACATAGTTATCCCTTCACCGATCTTTCATTGAATCAAAGTTCAGGAAATGACTTTTATTCCTGTACTAATGGATTAATGTATTAAAATACTCAACTGGTAGCAGAAGATCATTAGTAGAATCAAAACTCTAAAATCTCAACTTAAGGGATTTTTACATTAATGAAGATAGTAGATTTATATTAGATTGTTGTGCTAAATGTGTGTGATTAGATACATTTTTCTATCAGTTCTATTGAGCAAACGCAATGTTTGAAGTCGTAAGAAGAGATGGAGAGAAAAGAAGTATATCGAAAACTCTGAGAGGAGGTAGGACGGACAAAACCTATTGGAGCCATTTTTCGAGGCAATATCCTGTTAAAAACAATGAAGGAAGGAGAAAGGAATAGGAAGAATTGCAGGGAAAGACCAAGAATGGAATACCTGAGGAAAATTATGAAGGATTTTCACGTTAAGACTTTAGTAGGAATGAAGTGTTTGGCAGAGAGGAGAGTGAAGAGAACAACTGCAGCATACCAATTTTCCGATTGATGAGGAAATTTGGGGCCAAACTACACAGTATTCTGAGAGGTAGGATGTATAAGGAATTAAAAAGGATATGGAAACGTTTTAGAATCGAACATTTGTAGATAAATAATGGACAAAAAATTATCTTTCTCGTCAGGGTACCATGCATAAAATGTGACTAATACTACTCATACAATATCAACATAGAAAATTGGGCTAAAACATATTTCTCCTATTAAAATTTCAACTTCTTGCAATCGGTTTTATTTTCCTCCCCTTACTTCAGAGGTGACTGTGGGGCATTTCGCCTTGCTGCCGAGTAAAACTAAAGCCATCTAATTAAATTACCCACGGCAACATGGACCGCTACGATTAAAGGTAGCAAACACCACGGAGCAAACACGATTGCTAATTATAAACTCAGTGATGGGACAAACATTATTCACATTTATCACGGAAAGGTGAAGGTTACACCACCACGCGAGATCATTATATGCTTTTTGATTCGAAAAAGCATTATCCCATTATTTCACTCTTGTGCGCTGCAATTCATCAATCCGAGACTATGTCAGATGCCTTTGATAGCATTACTACACGGGTATTAAGTTTAGGACCGAATAATTTTGACGATTTAATTTTATAGAGAGCTATTCATTTTTCAAATTCAACAGGATGAATCATATATGGATGTTCTATTTACTTAATATGGTAGATGCAAAATTACATGACACCCCTCTTGGATTGTTTAAACCAAAAAAACTGTTTCCACTATTTTGTAAATTTATACTGAAATATGTGCATTTATATATTTCTATGGCTTGTTTTAGCTGGGAGATGGAGATCCACTATTGTTCAGATTTTGACTGAAGATCGAAATAAGTCTCTAAGAAGCATTCTTTGCTAATTTCAGAGGGCCATAACAATTTGTACTCATTTTATATATTGGTGATTGGATTCTTCAGCTCGGCATTAAGGATGTTCAGTGGCTTCACTTAAGAGAATTCAGTAAACTTTTTAAAAGCATTAATAATATTGTTCTAAAGCTACCTGCGAATTTTCAGAATTATTTGCCCGAGATTTCTTAAGATATTTGATCGAGAGTTGGGCATGAAATTACGAGGGTTCTTATGCCTTTTCTTATGCATCCTGCAAGTTATGCATTCACGTTCACGTACTTCACTCGTGCCAATTTCACATCGTCCGCAACGCGCGCGAGGGATTTCTTCAAGCGCTCTGAGTAAAAATCTGTTTTACATTTTTCTACCGATGATATAAATTATTATACATAAAATAATTAGAGAAGGTTCTTTCTGATGAATAAAGTCTTGCGTTCCCATAAGAACCCATGAAATTTCACGCCCACTTCTCGTTCAAATATCTTAAGAATCAGCGGCAAATAATTCTGAAAAAAATCAAGTAGCTTTATGACAACAAAAGTAATGTTTCCAGCAAGTTTCATCGAATTTTCTTAAGTTGAGCGAAACCACCAAACCTCCTTAAGTCATTCCCTCTTCATCCAGTCTCTAAAACCTATTCTCTTTCTTCCCCTTCCCGGCCTACCCAACATCTCCTCTATCGCGGTCTTCAGCACCTTCTTGCCTTTCACTCTCTCATTACCTGTTCCAACAACCTACTTTACCTCCTCCTAATCTCCTCCAGAAGTTCCCTCTCCTCACTCAGCATACTAAACACTTCCACGTTCGTCTTCTTTTCCGTCCAGCGCACTTCCCCCATTCCCTTTCACACCTATATCTTAAACTCCTGCACCCTATTCTCGTCATCTTTTCGCGGAGTCCAGGTTTCTACACCATAAAACGCTAATCTGCATATTAAAATCCACGCCAATTTTTTTCAGAAAATTCATTAACAAAGTTTCCATCATCAGCTCCTTCTTTCTGCTAAACGCGGAAATTTGTAGTGAAATTATCTATCTAATGTCCGAGGTACTACTTTTCCAATTTTCTTCAGCGTATTGCCCAGGTAATGAAACTGTTTTACCGGATTTATTTTGGGCCTTCCTACTCTAATGGTTATCTTCAGTTTCTCTCTACTGAAAATATCTGTATTCATGTTTCCTTTCCAACTATTGTCGGCTTATATTTCTGCCGCTGCATGTCGTCTTTAATCTTCAAAAATCATATGTTAAACCTAGAATTCTTAGAATTTCACAGGAAGACGAAATTTTATCACTGCCTAGAAAATGTTCACATTTGCTTCTATATTTACAGCAAGTTTTAAGGCTGAAACTCTTATCTGTTCTACTACTTCTAGTTCAATTTGTCGCGATTGATAGCATCTTTTCAATAAGTTGAAAGGACAATCGGGACTCTGGCAAGTGCACTTCTTTCGTGGATTGCCATCCCAGTCCTCTTAACTCTTCAGTACTCCATTAAACTCTTAGTTAAACCTCCTCCATTGATGGACGAATAAGAAGAAGAAAATAAATTTCAAGTTTATCTATCGTCTCAAGAGTCGCCCGAAAATATCGTTACCATTCCTTGCTCGATTGGAGTCGGAAAAAAATTAAAAAAACTAAGTTTGGGAAGGGTTTTTTTTAGAGGTTTCGGAATGGGAGATAAGGAGATATGTAGGTCAGACGTCGTATTGACGGCGGATATCTCTCCTAAAAAGGGACTACTAGGGGTATGGAGCAGGGGTGGAAATGTATATTAGCAAAGAGGTGAGGGGGTAGGAAAGGAATGGGGGTTGCTTTTTTTGAATTTACGATACAGCCCTGGCATTCGTCCTTTAGGGCACCCGAGGGTATGCAAATGAAGTAATGAGTCTGAAGGAGAGTGGGTTAGGAATTGTGGGGGCACAGGGTATAAGGGGGTTTGGGTTGGTGTGTGTCTGCGTGAAAGTGTATATATTTGGGGAGGGGAGTTTGGGGGAGACTGGAAAAAGGGGTCGCATGGGAAGTGAGATGAGGACCCGTGTGAGCCCTCTGGGAAGAGGACTGGGTTTGGAGATACACACTCCATGAATTGGGTTGACCTGGAATGGAAGGACTTGTGAGCGGGAGGACGACTTGCAACCCTCCTTCCCTTCCGGTGGCAAGGGAGATGGGGTAGGGGATGCGAATAGGCAAAGTCGAAGTGGTACCGAGTCTGCTAGGAAAGGTAGTGATCCAAGAGAAGGTATTGCGTTTTCTTAACTGCTGCGATCAACGGCTATGAACGTGAAAAATGTTGTCCGCAGAGAATAAAGTGACCTGTAATGGGAATTGAACCACGCACTTTCGACATGACGGGCAATAATATCGGATAACTTCTAATTTTAAAAAAATTGTGTTACCGTCGCGAGACGGTTGACAGAAGCGGAACACCGTGTGACAACATGGGGGTATAAATATGACTGGCAGTGGAGATTGCACAGTAATATTTATAAATAATTACACACGTTTCTGAAAATATTAATATAAAAATTACATATATAAATGAATGACATTTTAATTAAATAAAAATTGACTTTAAATGTTTATATTTAATAACACGAAAACCCCCAAGGGATAGTATCGTGAATTAATTCGAAGCGCTTGTATATACGTATCCATGCAACGACTCTACAACTCTGCCCGGGAGTCGGGTGTTGCGTGACGTTAGGCATTCGCGAGATAGCCCCCTATCCACAAGAAGATTTTCACTTCACTAAATGTAGTCTAATTAAGTTTCAAGTTTTTGCTCTATCATAAAATAAGGCATATTTCATCGACATATCATAAAAAACAGTATCATCATGACTGCAGTTTATTGAAAATACGACATTGATAAGATAATGCACTAGTAAATTACGGTGAAACACCGCGCCACATTTCAAATAATAGTAGTAGGTATTGCTTTCATGAATACGTTGAACATATAGGCATACATTAGAACACGTAACTATGCTTCATAATTAGTTTCAGGCTCACTGATGGTAAAAAAATCTTTTATTATCTAACAGTTATTACACTTCATCGCAGTCTTGCGTCATACGGTCGGAAAATAGCAAAATATGTGCAGCTCCCCACGAAATGTCGCCGTGTGGGGACGAGCTAACTACTATAAACAACGCTCAATTCGTACTCATGGCGCCTCAAAGTTGTTCGAAATTGATTTTTACATTCAGCAGATTTTTGGCGCGTATAGCGTCGGAAACATAATAATTATATAATTTCCAATCAGTTTCAATTTATAGGTCATAAAATTCGGTTTTCTGGGCACAATCCCGTCAACAACATCGTTTTATCTCCAATTAATCACCAATTCCACATTTTTTCTTTGAGAGATACTTCATAGACTCACTTATAAATATTCTTGAGCATTAAATCAAAGAATGACTTTCTTTTGAACTTATGGACGCAAAGTGGTTAGCAAAATATATATAAAAGGTAGTCTAGTTGTTAACATCCAGGCTAGGCACCCAAAGATAGCCGGTTCGATTTCCGCTTGGTGATGGATGATGTGCTTGTCTTGCGATTAAAATTTTCATTTAGACGGTGTAATACAGAAACTTTAGTAGTTAGAGCGCCTATATAGTCCTACAGAAAAAAATACCCAGTCAAACAGAATGAATAAATCGTTTTCCCCTCGCAAAGACAGCCTCCATGAATGAACAAAACAGGGACATAAGGAGAGCAAAAAAAACACGGATTTGATTTCCTCGTGATCTTCTCATTCATGGTTGAAGACCTCACACTCACTGGCACTGGTTCTGCTAACTGGGAATTAACCAGAACTAGACGTAAATCGGCTACAATTTTGGATGACATCACCTCGAAGTAATCGAAAAACTGGGTCGATTCGAAAAGATTAAAGGGACAATAAGGTCTGATAACACCGTGCTTCGGATTGAGTGGACACTCGGGTAAAAATGACGCGGGTATTTACCACTTGCGTTAGTTGCTCTTAAATCGATTATTGCGCAATCTTTAGCAGGCGCTGGTCGTTAGAGAACCGGCAGTTGACTAGCGGCACAGATTGAAGACAAGACCATTAAACTTGATAAAGGAAAAGGTGATCAGTGCTCATTTGAAGAAAGTGGATGCTGTAAACGTTTGGCTTTTTAATGCCGACAAAATGCAACCAAGGATGGATGGGGTCGTCAGGGCGATTTGAAGTGAAACGACAAGAAATGGGTCTGAGGGAAGTCCATCATCATCACTGTTTCAATCATACACTGGTTTACTGCAGCCCTCCATCCATCCCTCTTAACAGTAAACTCACATCCTGGAGATTCTTGGGGATTTAGTTGGTGCAGTGTCCATGGTACTGGTAGAGATACGGAAAAAGCCTCGATACTTTACTATTATCGATATATTTTTTTCGTACGCGAAACTTTTCTTTCGATAATTTACTCAAATGTGTACTCATACTAAAGTATCGAAACCTTTGGTATCGAATGCATTAGCGCGCCGACTGTCCGTGGTAATGGAGGAAGAAGCTTGATAGCCGAAGATGACGGAGAATCCATTAATGTTCAATTTCGAGGTAGTTATGGCCCTGGTTTCAGCGCCATGCTCCCTCAAAGTCTTCCGCGCATCTTACATTAAAGTACTTGTTTTTTCCTACCTTTTCCTTTGCCGGGCGATCGTTCATTCCGTAGAAAGTTCCAGAATATGAATTATGAAGCCACCACAATAATTTGGCCCATGGGAAACAAATGACGAAGAGGGGAACTGCTGGAGAAAGAGAGGATGAGTTAGCCTTTATACTTAGCTTACCAAGTTGAGTAAACTTGTTAAGGTCATTTTTTATTCTTCAGAATAACATTCTATGGAGACTATTTCAGGGCAATAATGCAAAATTGATTCGATTGTTACTTATTATTCTTATTTTTGATACGATACTTACTAATATCGAGATCTTTATTTCAATACTTATGTGGCATGGAGAAATTATCTTTGATACCCTTTGTGAGTACATCATCGATACTTTTGCTATGATAACACATCCCTAGGTACTGGCTTCCTATCCCAGGCTCAGGAGGTGAATATCATCACCAACTCGAACCACAACAAACGTAAAATAACAAAGTATAACAAGAGATCATCCGTTCTCTATGATGATGTTAGAGCAGGTAATTAAGTAGACTGCTACTATTAATAAGCGATTAAAAGGAAACAAAGGAGTCGCCGTCGTGGGACGGCCAACAGATGTGGCACACCGTATGGATATAGACTTTAAATATTCATGTGAAATACACAATAGCTCTCTAGTGATGGAATTGTGAATTAAATCGAAGCGCTTGAATATACGTAACCACACCACAACATAAGATATTATGTTGTTAAAAGTCATTATAGTAAGCGTCGCGAAAGTTAAATGTACCTATTATATCCAGCCCAGTATATCGATAGCAATGTAAAAATTTCTTGGCAATGAATATGAAAAAAGCTCTAAATTTGCATAAATATATTACGTAAAAACTCAAAATGTTCAGTTTATCCATCGATAGAAAGAATGAAATCGGAAAAATAAAGTGAATGATGCTTTTGCTTCATTTTGAACAAAATAAAAAACTTCTAGCTCAAATATTTAAAATAAAAATGCATGAAAGAAAGTTTATCTACATGTAAATTCCATCCGGGAGTCGGGTTTCGCGTAACGCTAGGCTTTCGCGAGATTGCCCCCCTTCTACAAAAATTGTTCTACTTCAATTAGGGATCCAATCGTTCAGTATTTTGATGTTACAGAAGTTAATTAAGTAACTGCTACGTGTAATTTAAGCGATCTACGGGAAAAAGTAAAGGGAACAATGGGAAAAGGGAGCTGGTTGGCAACCTTTTGCCCTGACCCTGTAAAATATATCATATTTTATTTCCAGTTTGATTGTCGTTCAACTCCGACAATTTCGATGTATTCAACCATCGAAAAATTCGAAAGCTTGGGGAATAAAACTTTCAAGAACGAACAGCGCTAGAGTTTTAGGAAAGTCCGCGCCGTAGATAAAAAAAACTTAAAGCGCGAAAATAGCTGTGGCCGGGCATAGATTTACCCTACTTTTTTTATTTATTCTGGCACATAGAGCGGAAGCGGAAAAAAGCCATAGAGTGGGAAAAAAACCTATCATTCAGACATCCTCCGCTGTGCGTTTACTGCAGCCTAACGCCAGACACTAATGGATTTCTGGTGCAATTTTGTATTCCGAAAATGGTAGCGGATCAGATCCAATGGAAAGACACGAATGAACTCGGTGCCAAACACACAAAGCATTCGCTACGAAAAGAAAAAGAACATGGGAAACTTAGCGAATAAGCAATTTCCACTGAAATTCCATAAACGACGACAGGAGCGTTGCTATGCGACAGGAATGGTTAGGTACCCAGACCGGGACCAGAAAATAAATGCCAATTCCACTACCTTCAAACGTAACTACTGCTCATTTGATATTCGTTTTTTGCGACTAATGGGTAAGTTACGCCGATTTATGTCAAGTGCAGGGATTTCGATTTGGACCGGTGACAGCCAGAAACTAATAAATAGCATTTTTGAGAATGCAAATGACCAGCAGCATTTTAGTTTTTTCACACCAGCTGCTGCATTCGAATGGTCATTATATTCACTGAGTACCTACACACACTCACACGCTTGCATATAAATGCTCAAGCATAATAAATGACTTGATTCAATTTAATTATGACATGGCAATGGATTGTGCAGTGTGTAGTCTCGAGCTTAAAATTATTTTTACGTACATTTTATAAGTTGCAGGCCCTCAACACAGCACAAATAAAAAAGACTCATGGACAGCCTAGACATAAATTAAACATGTCTCCATAGATACACATGTATCACCATTAAACCAACCGTA
This sequence comes from Pyrrhosoma nymphula, assembly GCA_963573305.1. NCBI lineage: Eukaryota > Metazoa > Arthropoda > Insecta > Odonata > Coenagrionidae > Pyrrhosoma > Pyrrhosoma nymphula. Next base: position 51,069,746 of record OY754337.1, on the reverse strand, counting down.
TTTTTATTGGTTATTTGAAAAGAATTACGAAAGAATTAAGTTATGAATCCTTCTAATCAATCAATAGGTATGCATTTCAAAGAATGATTTCGGCTAATTTTCCATTACGTTACAGCTTATTACCTTAGCTGCACTACGTCCAGCTTTATGTAATAGAATTTGTTCTAGACTGATAAGTAATCAGATATAAATACAATGACATTGCGGTGTAAAAGTATTGTTTTCACGAAAACGTATTATCACATAATTGTTGCTGCGATTATAAAATAAACATTAGTATTCAGCTTTCCAAGAAGAAACCACATAATCAGTGCAATGGAATAGGCAAGGATCATAACCTGAGATCCCTTTTTCAAAGGATTGTTAGCACATGTAAAAATGATATAACTAGGTTACCATTTCAATATCGCTAGATACATCTTAATAATGGTCAACACTGAAGAGAGATAACATACATTAACCAAAAAGAGGCGAAAGAATCAAGTGGATATCCACATGTGTAAAGGTGGGTTTACACTGGCAAGTTACTTCCTCAAGTTTCTTCTTCAAGAGCTAGAGAGAAATTTTTCTGTGGAGAGACAGATTGGTTGATGTTTACTTTGACAACAATACGCTTACGCAAGCGACCTGCCGAAACTTTAAAAAGTTTTGCAAGCAGATTCGCAATCCCGATAAGACGTGCAATTTACGTCAAAAGTCACTTGCTGGAAGTAACTTGCTCAATAACCTTGCCAGTGTAAACCCAACTTTTATAAAGCATTCAAGCGCATAAATGTATAGGTTAATCAAAATTGCTGTGTAGCTACAATTCAAGCCGCCCTGGGAGCCTGCCAATGCCCGCACTTTCTTCGTAAAATTAATAATACCTATCAATCGTATTTTGACACAATTTGAAAAATAAAATCAGGAAGAATAAATGTGTTTCTTTTATGTTTAAATTAAAAAGAAACTAAAGTACAAACGTATTTTCCTGACAAATGACCATTCAATTAATTTATGATGTAAATAAATGTTTTTGTTTGCTTGTTGTCCTACAGATTATATAGACATTTTTGATCGTAAATCACTTTCTAGATAAAAACTAATTTTTAATAACATTTAATTTTGAAATATTGATATCTGGAAATTTACTACGGTGAAAAAAATTCTTAAAATTTTTAATAATGTCGAATTGATCCGCTGCGAAAAAATTTCAGCCCAGGGCGGACCGCATTCTCCACCACACCCCTAGTTACACTACTGAATCAACAGCAGGCGACAAAAACTCGGAAACGTAGAATCACTTTAACGACAAGCATGTGTTCCAAGAAGAGTGTTTTCGCTAAGATATCTTGGATCAATACTTCGTTCTAGTCACAAAAATGACCAATGTCATTGTAAAAACAATATTTGAAAGTATACACAGATTTTATTGTGGATGTAAACAGCAGCGGTAGCTAAAAATATGTCCAGTTGGTGTTTACACAATGAGAGAGGTCTGCAGCATACTGCTCAACAAAAAGTATGAAAGAGATCTATTTACTTGGCTCAATTATATTCCACTGAATATATAAGCGGAATATTTGTCAAATTTCATTTCGTTCGAATTCAGCGTGTCACATGAAACCTTGGCTCACACGGTCACATGTTCACGGGAAAAATTGGACCGTGGGAGACCGGCTTAACACGCAAATGGAGCGATGAATTCCAGGCCAGTGAGGAATGGACGATAACACAAACAGAAGGCAGAAAATTGGGACATAAGGAAATCTTGAGTTCCGGGAGATTGAAAAAAAGATTGAAGGAACGGAGGGAGTCACCGATGAATAGTTCCTTCGCAGAACGGTTAGGGGAGGAAAGGAGATTGCTTACAATGAAGCGAGGAAGAAGAAATTCTGGCATTGGACACTCGCGAGGTCTACTGACGGCAGAAGCAGAAAGGACAAAGCGAATCAACAAGGCCATCAGGGGAAGACAAAGAAAGGAATATAATAAGAACTAAGAAGATGCAATTATCCACAGATAAAAATTTATTCGACCCGGGTTTCGATGCACTGCATCATCATCAGGATTCTCGGATACTCAATATAAAATATTAATGACAGAAGTTGTCAACTCATCATTCAACCTGTTGTTCCACAATTTATTGTTTTATGGACAAGCCGTATCTAACATTTCTCGCTTGCAGTGCCATCTATTAACCTTCCTGACAAAACTGCCTTGATTTAAGTCTCCCATAGGAAGCAGATACTTTTTACCTTCACTTATACCGTCACGTAGCACAGTTTGTATGTGTTAGGGCTGGTTTGGGAGCCGCTAGAGAAACGAAGGTCACACGCTAGGCTGAGGTTGTTATAAAAGGTTATGTTATCAGGTTGGTGTGGCTTTAGCCCCACACTTCATTTGAATGAAAGACAAGGGCAAAAGCTCGGGTTGTAGAAAGAAGGTATCGGTTTCGTAACTTATCTCGCAATATCCATAGCTTTGGATGCTTGATCTACTCTCATTCCGCATAGTAAAATTTAAGAAAAAAAGCCGTGTTTCGGCCATCTTTCGTAAAGAAAGTAGAATTTTGACGACGGATGTTGGCACATTGAAACAATCTAAGTGGTAGCATGATTAGAACACAATACATACAGGGACCAACCCAAAAAACGTGTTTTATCTTAACAATAGTTTTTTATAGAACATGAACTGAAAACTGAACGCTAGAAAAATAAATTTCAATCTATTCCACAAAGTTTTGTCCTAGTCTCACTATCATAAGTCTTTCATCATATCTTAAAGTGGAAAAATCAAGTTCTCTATCTCCCCATTGATTCCCATATTTTTTCATCATTTTCCCCGAAAAACTGTACTTGGCTGAAACTTGGTCACCTTACAAATTTTACCGAAGATCGCACCTAGGTCAATAAATTTCACGTAACATGAACCCTCAAGATATATAAGAGGTACCATCCAAATCTTTGGAGTCGTTTTATTACCCGTATAAGACATCAACAAAAGGAAAGAAGAAAAATCAGAGAATAATGGAGAGTAATTCAACAAGGAATTTAAAAAGTATAAGTCAGCCACTTACTTGAAAATGACCTAGAAGAACTTAGAATGTTTCGAAAAACCTGCGCCAGATATTTGGATTTGAATTTGTTAAATCTTCCTTTAGCTTCCCGAAATTTTGTCTTTTTGACATTCGGAAACAGTCCCTCCGAACCCTAACACACCGGAGCGAAAATAACAGCCCCGAATTAAAGGGCTGCAGGGGTAAAAATCTCTTGTGCAAACAAAACAATGGGTAAAATTTGGATATTTCTAGCTTGATTAGGAAAGGATAAACCACTTTTGGATGCAATTCCCTTTCCAATTCCCTGAAAGTTAAATAATAAACACCCGTGATTTAACTTCCGGGAACTGATGGAACGACGAGGAAAAACGATAACTTGACTTGCTCAGTTAGTGAGTATTGTTCTCAAGTTAATGACATTTTATGTTGAGAAAACTTCAGAACTAATCCTTGACGATAACCAGAAGCTAAAAGACCTCATTTTCATCCAACACTTTGCTAAAAGTTTACTCATTAATGTTGGCATTACCTAATTCAGCCATAAAAGTCAGGTGCATTACGAGCATGCCGACGGAATCAGGTCACTGGTTCGTGTGCGGTCTGAGGCATGTTTTACATATCGATCTTTCTCTTTTATGATCTGGATTATCAAATACGTAAAATGTGTATTGGAATATTTTTATATATTACCGCCATATTATTATCAATGTAGTTATAAGGTATTCATCTTTTTTTAATGAATGATTCAGTCAATCGCAGTCGACGTTCAGTTTAATCAATTTAACTTCGTCAGGGCTAAAACAGCCATTCCATTGCTTCAGGGTGTGACTTATGAGCGATTAATTTAAAATTTTCACATCAAATACTTCAATTGAAATATACTGGATTACACCTTTAGTTAGCCATAAAAGAAGGTAATTTACAACTTAATATCCAATTTAAAAATTAACTAGCACCGTTGTAATTGGAATAAAACTGTTGTTCCGGGTGTGACTCACAAAAATGACACTCAATAACATTGACTACTTTAACCTACCTTAACTCTGTGAATAGCTTAAACATTAAATATTGATATTAATATCAGTAAGACAAGAGTAATTGTTCATTAGGTTAAACTAATGGAGAAGTATCCAAAAGCATTATTTTTCTAGTTATAAACTTTTTAATAAGTTCCGGGTGTGACATGGTAAATTTCTGGGTGTGACCTAATTACTCTTTCTGCTCTCAATTATGAGTTATATTCAATTTTACTTTCAAATTTTGGTAATGGCTGAGTATATTTGATTAATTAAGCTCGATTAAACCAGACTAAGTCGGCGTTTTAAATTGTAGAACAAAAACACTTTTTTCATTTTTTCCATATTTGGGATCACTTTAAATGGAATGGCTGAAAATGCAACACATAAACAAAACGTCATTTTATTTCTAATGCGTCGTTTCCAATGTTACTAATATTTGTAAAAAATTAAGTTTTGTACAATATGTTTTTAACTGTTTGCATGACTTTTAAAACATAATGTTTATAAGCTTGATGGAAAAAAGCACAAGGTATTTTCCATATAATTTGTTGATGTACAACTAAAAGAGGTAAAGATTTCAGGATTGATTTGGTGGTATTTATCTATCACGGAGAAAATAAAAAATAACTTTGTGAATAGTACTTTTATGAAACCTTAAAAGTGGCATTCACAAAGTTATTTTTCTCTTTCCCCGTGAGGTACGACATCTTCAGATACCAAAAAAACAAATACCTGCAGATGACACCTATGCGTTGAAACTAGTTGTACTTCAATGAATTCTATGGATAATTGAACTGTTCTCTTTCATCATTGAAAAAGAATTTCCAAGTAGTCACGCGTGAAACCACCGAGTTAATATTTGTATGCTTGTTTTAAAATTGAAGATACATGTTTCATAAACATTCTGTTGTAGATTAATTACTCAAAGAATTAACATTTAATTCCACCTAGTGTTTTGTGTAAATGTTTTATCCTAATGAAAGCTTTAAATTTGCAATTGCAAAAATAATTTGGTACCTAGTCACACTCAGGGTGCAAAGAGGGAAAAATTCACCTTGAAAAAATCCTTTTCAAATGTTTTTTAAATTAATCTTGTTATTTTAATATCAATAGTCCATAACCACATTGATTAAATAAACTTTTTTGAAAAGCACAAGCTCGAGCAGAATGCGCTAATAAAATAATTTCAGAATAAAATAAAATTTTCTCTTAGAGTATTAACACCCTAAATGGAGTTCCTCGAAAACTATGGGGTACTGAGAGAAAAATAATAAATAGATTCGCTCAGCCAATTAAAATTACTCATTAGTTGACATAATTTGATGCAGGGGGTGTTCTAACACCCCCTGCCACACGCCCACGCGGCAGCTGGCAGGGTTGCATGCCGATGTAACTCTTTGCTTAGGACCAGCAGCGAAGGCTGTAAGGCTTCTTATTCCACCCAACAACCATCCGCAGGAGGAGCACTTGTAAGCTAATGATTATAAAAAGATGCGGCAAGACTTTGACGCACTAACTACCGACGAAACGATACGAGAATATAAAAAAAGATGAGCATAACATATAAAATGAATGGATGAACCAAGAATGCCAAAACAAATATGAAAATATAGAATATGAGGACGAAGATCTCTCTACACTAGAGATGTAAATACCAATATTGAACAAGATCGTAACAGACTTCGTGTTGACTTGACGAAAGAAGATGAAGATGATTAAGACAGATTGCCTACTAAAGTGGCTCTTGACAACACACATCAACGCCTTCCGAACATCCCCACGCTAAATTGCATCCAGCTCAATCATTCAAGAAGCTCCTACCTCAGGCATTGTTTATTTCCAACAAAGGGTTTCGCTCTCCCGGAGTGCTAGTCGAAGGTGTTGAAATGAGTATAGCCATGAGTGAAACCGACACATTGTGATTTCTGACCAATTTTGTGCGAAATAAAATTCGCATAATATGTTTTGGGAGTTGATGTACGTAAAGATCACTCGAAAGCCGATTCTGAGACAGGTGAGAAAGCTCTCCCTCGGGCAAGTTTCAATTTTAGTGAAACTCTAGTCTAGGACAAGAAAACTCAAAATCAGGAGGACATCACAGGCCGGCGTTCAGCTATTACGAATACATGCAGGTCCGTAGGCGACGAGTCGCTTAAACCAACGAATTCTAATTCACACGTAGTAAATTTGGCAACACAGACTAGTTATACCAGACCGAAATGAAACTCACAGAAGTCGGAGAGAGACTTAGTTCCCCTACCACGAATGCATTGCAAGCCATTCTTCGGTGATTGACTGGTAAATCGAAAGGTACACAAGCGTATTCAAGGTTAGCCGCCATGAGTAGGGAAAGTGGGTAAAATATGGTTCCACCATTGAACGATTGAAATGTAATTGAATTCATACCCTGGCTACATACGTAAACATGCGTCAGTAAGTTTGAGATGAACAACTTAATCCTATCCTTCCACGCTACTTCAATTGATAATTAAGCTTCCAATGACGTGTAAATTACAAGGTTTAGTACTTCTACGTCTAACATTAATGCGAAATTTGTGAAAAACTGTTTAAAAGAAGATAATTTACTCCGAGAATAGAATTTTAATAATATTCAGGGACCTATCCTAGTATCCACCTTATTTTTTAATGTATTTGCATGTACATACAAATATTAAGTAAAAATTCGTTATTTCAACACACATGCCGAAGTACATTCATGAAAACGTATTTAAAATCATTTATGGTAGAATAAATAATATCTAACGTAATGAAACATTGAAGGATAGAATGTTGTTAAAATTAAGGGACAAGTTTACCTTAATTTGGAGATTTTAGCAAATAAATACTGCAAATTAAGTCAAAATTCGTTATTTCAATACAAATGCCTAAATTTATTTCAGTTTCATATAAACATCAGTAAAGAAACTTTGGCATTCAAGTTGTGTTAACTAGGAATATCCTCCATAACCTCACACACAACTAGTAAATAAACCAAGCGAAATTCAGAACACTGAAATAATGCAATAAAGAGTTAAAAGTACTAAACCATTCTTCCTCTTCCAAATTCAGTGTTGAGTAGTCATTGAAAAACACCACATTTACCGATGGGAGAAAATTCGTCATGAAAACATATTCTGACCGATATTCGATCCTGGATCTCCCCATTGCCAATCAGGTCTGCTAGCCAGTGACATTAACAACTCATCTTAGTTCAAGGAGAATTTCAGAGGGGGTGAATTAAATGTTCTCGTCTTCAGTCCACATTATAGCAGTGCTTGTGGTCGTGTTTCAGAAGCCACTCTCACTAAGGATGGAAGAATGTCTGTCTAGCACATCTGATCGGCGATTTGGAGATTCGGGTTACTTTCCCGCTAAAATCAAATTTCTTTTATAATTTCATCTTTTTTGGTGTTTATCTTTGCACCCGAGCGTGTGACTGCGAGCCATATAATTTTTTGTCTTTCCACGGTGAATTGGAAATTGACTTCACTGAATTTTTTCTCTTAAATGTAGTCCTCAATGAAAATGACAATTAATACCTTAGTTTATCCCCAAACATTTAATTACTCACCGAAGTAGCATTTGTGGTTGTTGAAAATCATCAGGACCGGATTATTTAGCCAAATATTCCTGGCTATTTATCCTGGAAAATAAATTTTAATTGGATAAACTTTGGAATGGATCAAATTGGATTTCAAATCTTTACTATGTTCTTATTTCTGAGTGTAAGGTAGTTTCAGCAAAATATCACTTCAGTTAAATTAATTTGGCCTCGTCATTAATAAAAAAAAACATCTTTCGAATGATAGCAAAAAATCAGACACTTATTGTTATATTTTTCGAGATATTTTCCAATAAACAGAAGCATTTTTCCACGAGAAATGAACTCCAGGGAGACTTAATTATTAAAATGAGGAATTTCTAATAATTTCTCATACATCGGGCCATAAATTTAACAGCGGGTAGTTTTTATGCTTTCTTAACTAATTAAATAAATCTGTAACTCACCGAAGTAATTTTTACAGAATCTCAAAAAAAAACTTCGGTTGCGAAGCCTTTTAGAGCGTACGGCGTGAAAAACCTAAGACAAGTTAAATACTTACGTCGATACGCATATTTAGTTAATTACGGAGACTCTCAGTCATATAAAGCAATATTTTAGCGCCAGTAGCATTGCAATATATACTGCATGCTTCATACAGCTGCTGAAATTAAAAATTTAATTAGAATACGGCCTCTGTTATGGCAAGAGAAAAATCTCACTCGAACCACCTTAAAAACTGAATATTTACGATTTTATCTCAAAATGTTTTAATGCCGATGAAATATTAATATCCTGTTTATTTTGTTTTTCAGGTGTGAGGAGTGAAGCGGCAGGCTCACCAACTTCGATTTCTACAAACAGGCAACGTTCCGGATCCCCATAGGTATGTCACATTTAATGAAAAATGTCTTGCACGGTAGAATACCTGGTTGAAATAACAGATATGAAAGCGACTTAAAAAGCAAACCACGTAATTACACTCAATTAGTCTTCCAACAAAGGTACCACGGAACACAAAGGGTAGGAAATTCAAGGTAAAAAAAAAGTGATGACCCTTTGCCGTGAAAACATACTAGCGTGTTTTTCCACAACTTTGACGTCATACATATGAACAAGAAAAGAAAAACAGCTAAAGAAGTGACAGCAGAGCTCGCAGAGAGATGCGTTGTAAACTTCTGCGGGTGTTAAATGAAGAAACCTCGACACAACTTGAAAATGTTAAAATAGAAAACATGCCCTGCTAGAGGTCTAATCCTATCCTATCTAATTAGATTTACTACTATGGGAAAAATATGCACATCTGCAGGAGGGTATAACAAGAGGGCCGTAAAACAATGGAATGATAGCATAAATTTAACATCTATCTGCCAACTCCAAGCCGCATTAAAAATTAACAATAAAATTCTCCTTAGTAGGATTTATTTTGGTCAAATAATAGAAAATGCCAATTCAAAAGTTAGAGATGCATAGAGCGTGAGTTTTCTTGGACGTTCACAATGAGGATTCGTCCGAATATTAGCCTACCTCCCTTCATTTCTGAGAAAAAATAATACTTAGTACATATTTCCGCTGGATAAATTATTGTTGACCGCTGTTTCAAAGGCATTAGAGCGTCATTCAGAAGATAACATCAAAATCGTGGTTGACGATAATTTATCGTGTGGAAAGAAAAAGTAATCTTTTTCTCAAAAATGCAGAATTTGTATATTATACTTTTAACTTTCCCACCTCACTTGGTCCGCATCGCCGATAGCTCTACCCCATGGTATTCCATTCCGTCAACATATATGTTAAAACCAAATTTCGTGGGGAGCGTGCATTAAATGTGTTCCTCATGTGTAGGTATTGAACACGACAGCGAATATCGACAATATATAAAATATGTGGTCTATAAATATATTCGGTAATAGGGATCACAAACTACATTCCGCCTTGAAAATGCATAAAATCTGAAAAAGTAACGTAATCCGTAAAGGAATACCATCGGTGTGACGTCACCGAACGGCTTCGCTTCTCTTTATTTAACGTATTACAACAGAAAGGATGAAACCACACTCAGTTCCTTGTATTTCCCCAAAAATTAACAAAATATTAGATAAAAACGATTAATTCCGTCAAAATACGTAAAGTCGTCCGAAAATTACACGAAAATGCTTCGTATTACAGGCAGCCATACCGCTTCGAGGCGTCATCAGCCGAAATCCCGATGACGCAGGGTTTACACGCCACCAAGCGCGCGCATATTTTAAAAAGCAATACTATCGTAAAATGGTGTGTTTTGACAAAATTGTCCATGCCTTGTATATTTAGGAGTACGAACTCAACAAACAATTCAAAGTTTAACACAGCATATTCACTCTTATAGTGCAAAGATGTTGCTGTTGTTTTCTAATCTAGGAACGAAGAAGTGTAGGTTAAGAAAATGGTTGTAAATGTCCACTATTTTACGTCCAATGGAGATAATTCGGTTATTTAATGAATAACCACTTGAGAGAACGGCAAGAATTAAATTAACCAAAATTAGAATGTAAGCGCGATTTTCTATATGCTAACCCAATCAATACTTTGGGTGATATCATCTTGGTTTCCAAACTAATCCAACCTTCAGCTGATAACGTTAGGAACTGTCTGACTCAGCCATCGCCCGCCATCATCTGCTGAGTTTGCCTTCGAAACGTGCGTCGACAACGGAATCATGAAACCCAAGAAGACTTCATCAGTACAGCTCGCAAGAAAAACATCAATTCCCTCAACAATCAATAGTTGCCTTCCCTTGTAAATCAGTCATGGAAAAGTGTTTATTTATATTTTTGGAAAGCGTTGTTAGCCACAAAGAGTTCCACTATTTCGTAAGCATATGCTACGCAGCGGATTATCGAATGCGATATGCAAAATTGGTATTCCGAGTGATGAGAATCTTCGCCATAAAATATCATGAGGTGTGGGATACCATAGGATGCACGATATAGTGCGCTACATGCATGAGATATATCGATTTATATCACATAGCGTCATCGAAATTTACATATCGAAAAGACCTCATGCCTAGATGTTCACAAGTAACGTCACGGAATTCAAGTAAACATATTTTAATCGCTTTCCTACGATATTCCACTTTAGAAATTTGTGAAATGTGACATGCATGACTGTACCACGCTATGAACTCGCGTCCCAACCTAGTTGAGCTATCGATGGATTTTTTGTTCATAATTTGAACACTTCGAAACACGATTTTACTTCAATACATTTTATATATAAATGCGTCCACTAACGAAATTTGATGACTGATTCTTCATTTTGATGTAACCTAATTTTAAATCAGCCTCACTGTATGTTCTTCGGTGCATCATTACATTTTGGCCAACAAACACTACTGAATTCACTAATAAAAAAATTAAAAAGGACTATACTTGTCACCATTAAACAATATGTCTTGCTTTTCTCATGAGCGGGTGTGATTTGACAGCACTTTTTGGTACGAATACGTGACGTCAGATGTGGTCAATTTAAAAAAAAGAGGAAAAAGTCACACACAAAAGTTATAGAAAAAATCAATGAAATCGCGAGACGCTATGCGCAAATCGCGAGGCGCAAAAAAATGCCCGGTGTAATTTTTTTCGCACTGGGACATATAGCATAGGAATGGAAATTTATTCCAAAATTTCATCGTATACTAAATTATGATGAGACTAGGTCTCCCTAGGAAAACCTTATAAAAACAATGAATAATTATATGAAATTATTATAAAAATGATGGATCGTGAGCGATGCAAACAATAAAGGTTTTAGCAGCATTAATATAATTATCAGCGTAGAATCTGTATACTAATTGCCGCACCATCATTAGCCAAACAGGTTTCATATTATCTTGTTTCAGAGTAAAAGAGTGTTAACTATGAACAAGGACTTAAAATATGCAAATCTCTTTCATTAATTTTCTTGAATATTTTAAAGGTATTTGCAAGTCACTATCAAACTTAATAAAACGCCACAGTGGTACTATTGTTGAAAAGGCATAACAAATCATGTAAAAATAATGATGTAGTGAAAACTGTTGTTAAATATCCGTATTTCTTAATTTTCTTAACAATAATTTCAACATTATATCGATCAAATGCCCTTACATAATACCTTGCTTTTATTTTATGGTTCTTAGTAAACATGACAAACCCTTAGGCTTTAAATATTGCAAAACTAGCTTAAATAGTCCACCGGGCGCGTCCATGATTAATCGCTAAAATGCGTGCGAAAATTGCCAGGATATTTTAATTAATATGGCAGCATATGAATAAGCGTAAAAATTCGAATAGCAGATAAAGTTATTCCAAATAACAACTTGAATTACAAAACATGGAATGAAGCATAAGATACAATTTATTTTACTGTTAGAATTATAGCCGTAGGAAAAAGAGTCGTTGTGAGCCACGGTAGCACTTTTGGAAAAACTCAGAGTAACTTTGGAACTCAAAGGGCTAAGTAACATAAACGGTTGGGACTTACAAGTAAAATCCATACCGATGGCTTTCGCGTCAAGTACAGTACTCAATTCGCCGGATGGCGCGTAAAACTTTGGACTACTAGGCGCCTTTTCCTTATAGTAGACTAGTGTATATGCCGTCTCTTCCGCAACCCAACCTTCAATACCCAGAAAAATCAAACCCTTATCATCCAACTCTTGTATCCTTATATACCGTAAACGTCAAGAATATTCCATCACCTTCCTTGGTAACTATGATGATTTGCAAGAAAGAATGACTCTCCCTGACCATCATAAAAACGTTTTATAGCTAATTTGTCACCTGCATTCTTTTTGTTCCTGCTTTTCACAAGTCATCAGGCAGTCTAATCTAAATGTACACGGAATGTATGAATTTCAAAGAGAAAAAAATCATTCACCTGGAATTTAATCAGCAGGCGATGCCCGAAAGAGTTTAACTGCATTGCGTTTCGTGTACAGAAGGGATGAGAAAGAGAAACGAGAGGGTTAAGGGCGATGACTGAAGCAAAAGTGGGAATTAATATCGAAAGTAGCGATAAATAGACCGATTTTCTCTAGGAGTGTCTATTGCGGTACTCTTCGATTGAAAGGTAACGAGTGGTCGATTGCTCCTACTTTTCGAGCCTTAGGTAATGAGTGATATGAAGTCGAATTATGCTATATTTCACGGATCACCGAGTTCGGCTCGAGGATGTCGTTGGTCACGGTTTGATTATGGAAACGTCAAATATAATAACAATTGCTTCCTGTCATTAGCATACTAGTAGTTCCATAATTAATCCCCCATTCAAAAATAGCATTCACTGGCGCTACTGTAAGCTGAGTTACTACTAAAAGAAACTTGGGTTCATGAAGTGAATTAAAGTGTGACTAGGAAGCTTTGCTACATTTGTGGGCGTTGGCTCGATTGAGGGAAGGTGACATTACAGGAATGGAATGCCCTTTTCACTGGTTATGGCTTCGCCAAAGATAATTAATTGGACAAAATTGGACAAACTTACAAACAAATTAGTGGAAATCAATAAGTTTGTCTAAGCTGTGTTACTGTGACAAAGTATTGTTACTTCTAATTATTCTACAGTAAGAACATTTTAGTTGTTTGATATTTTGAGTTTAATTTGAGGCATGGTTCTACTAATACAAGGTAGGTTATAACTCGATGGTAGGCGAAGTAACTTTGTGGAATTTCGAATAAGAATTACATAAGAATGGACATCACATAGCTATCAAGCAGTGTCAAGCAAGGAGGTTAAAATGGAATGGTACTCCTAGTAGGAAGAAATTACCACTAAGCACAGCGTTAAAAAATGGAACTTTCTTCCTCCACTCTGAAGAAGAGTCTTGTCATTATAACAAGGTAGGTTGTTGCGCATCGTAAACGATTCGACATATCGCTTGGGTCGAACGCTGTGACGTAGCTTTGATTACTTCAAGCGCTATCTAGGTACGGAGTGTATTGTGTATTTAAGATTTTAGTGGTATTTGGATAAAAAAAACAATGCGAGGATACACATGAGGTAAGAGAATGCTTTTAGATATCCCACTGATACATCTACATGGGCGAAGTGGGTCTAGGTTTGCCGGAGACAAGATATATCTAATGTTGAAAATTGTTAGAGTTGCAACTTTCACTTGTAAATAAATCGTTGTTAAGGGCTCTTTCTGCTGTAAAAAAGACCGCTTTCTCAAACTACATATTTACTTATTATAACCGATCAAATTTGCTGTATATCAGTGCTTAGGGATGCAAATGGTTGACTCCATTCTGTTGTTGCTCAAAACTAAATTATCGGACGTTTTATCAATTATTTCTATGCAAATTCTCGTGTCATCTGCTGCTCGTGTCCTCATGGATGACATCATGCGCAGAGCAGACTCATTTTGGCCACGGGAACGTCCTACATTGAATAAGTAGTACCATTCTTTGAGGTTAAATTATTTTTTCTAAATTTTCCACCTCCTATCAGTTTACACCAGATGTATTTCCTCCTAAACCCATACTACACAACCAACACCGCATATTCTGGACTTCTTCTAAAAACGATAACTCAACACAGATCTCTACTCAACACCCTACCTGTCTACCACTCTTTTGTCAATGAAACATATTGTCTCGTCATCTTTTTGTCATTATTTTCATTGTACCCTGATAATGACGGCAATTTTGAAGCCAGGCAGATAATTTTTATTTTTTTCCGCATAGAATGATAAAGGTCAAGTGAAATTTTAACGGAATGTGAGAGGTGGTGGGAGGCAAGAACCTATTTAAAGAACGGCGAATGGTTCTGGACTGCAAGGCCAATACGACATTTAAAGTACAATTAGCGATCCCTAATTGCTATTGAAATTCTCTCTCACCTTACCCCATTTCAAAAAAAGGTCAAGCGTCAGCCATGAAAAAAAATCCTCAAATGGCCATCGTATAAACATTCTTCTACACAGTGGTTTCGACTTTTAATTTTAATGAAAAACTTAGTCTTAATTTCTCTATTGTTCTATTTTCACTGTATTTTGCATATTTTCTTATGACCACTGTTATCAAACATAATGCTTACACGATCCTTGCTTTTGAAAAATTATCTTTTCAGTTTGAATTTAATAGACGCAAGAATACCTATCTGTTGCTACACAATATGTTCATTAATTGTCTTCACATTGTAACTTATATTTTATATACGTTTTATAACGTAGAAATGCTTCCCAAAGATTCCAAAACTATTCAAATCAGGGTACCTTTGTCACCTTCCTGCTATTACTTCTACCCAAATGTGCCACAAACTTTACTTTGACACATTTAAGAGTTCATTAATTATCTATTCGGGCCTGAGTGAATTACGCATCGCAAAGAAAAATGATAAACTTTGATACTATCTTTCACATGAACTCAAATATCATCATTATGCCCATATGAACTCACTCTGTTCACCTAAACTTAAATATCACATATCGTAACATACTGTAGTAAGGATAAAACTCTTACCACTTGCTATGGTGAAATTATCATAAAATATAACGACTTCTGATTAAACCACACTTTTACGGACTCAGGGAAGAATCACATTGTTTCCACCTCTGAAAAACGCAGGGATTCCTTGCGATGAGCGCACAGCGTATCCCATGGGGACCACGTTGTGATCAGCGCAGAGGAAAACGCCGCAAAATAAACATAAGCTTCCCTTGTATTCTTGCCCAGCCCTCACATAATCTTCATACCAGTCTACCCTTGGGATAGCTCAACAAGCGGCTTTGGAATGGCAGGGTGAAAAAAAAACCTCAGTGAAGCAGGAACAAACCACAGCCAGAAATAGATGGGCAGAGGCTAAGAGAGGAATGACAGTGTGGTGACCCAAAGGGTGAACGGACTTTTTTTGCCGACTGCTGAGTGCGTGGGTCTGTGAGTTCCATCCATCGTAAATCTTTGGTCTAATACTATTTCTTCCTTTTCCCCTCCACCTTTTCAACAGACACTCCTCCCCCTCCCAGCACCTCCCAACATGGACTTCCATTCACAAACACGCACCCTCATTGGAGAGAGAGACAATGGGAGATCCCCAAAAAAATTGGAAATCGTCACTTCTGAATGAGTCGGCGGAAATGGCCGAGAGCGTGGGAGCTCACGTGACTGCAATAAAAAAGCATTACTGATGTCTGCCCGGCCTCGTAGGAGAGACCTTTCACTGAGGAAAAATAATATTAATGGGATGCGCATTAATGTCTTTGTGCTAGATTATATATATAATTTATATTTTGTTCATACATTACGACTGATGATCTTCCCTCCCGGGCTTTGGCTGTTTCATATTTTATTTTTGAAGTGGACTGTTGAATCGTACATACAAGCATTTCGAATACATTCACAATACTATCACTAGAGGTATATAGAGTAATTTCATATCAGTATTTTAATTCCATGCTTATTTTATGTAGCAATAATTAATGCAGATATAAATATGATTTTCATATTAATATTTTCAAAAAAATTAATTTTTTAATTTTTGTTTACTTATGTTTATAAAATACAGAGTAGGTACTCCCATTGCTATTCATTTACATATTCAGAGTTGCACGTGTTTCGACCGTCCGGCGACGGCCATACGTTTTTCTTAATACCTCAGTCGTCCGCAAAAATTACGTCACGCATTTCTCAAGCACAGTAATCCCCAAAACTCAGGAAGATAAATCATATTAATCAACGGGTTCAATACAAGTTAATTAAATTCACGGATTCAGGCGATAATTTGCGGAAGTTTAAACTGGAATCAAATTCTTATAGGAAACATATCACTGTTAGGGAAAGCTTAATATAAATAAGAGCCGATTATTTCTCATTCAACGTCATTCAAACAGAGGGATCAAAGAAATTTGGCACCGCAAATCCTAGGACGGCTGTAACGCTTAGAGGGTAGAACTAAAGGTTTGGCCCATGATTCACAATGACTTGATAGCAACAAGACCAAAAATACTTATGTCAAAATGCAACGATGATGAAGGTAATTGAAGAATTAAATACTGCATTCTTTTATGTGATACATGATAAAAATTCCCATCTAATATCTTGAGTATAATTAATTTAAAAAACCAAAGAAAAAAAACACCTGCACTGAATTCAATGCTTATCTAATGGGAGTAAATGTTTACAATATTGGGGTAAAAACAAACCCAAAAATTGTGCGTGTTCGAATGCAACGTAGTGTCGAAATTTCAAGTCAATTGACCGACTACTTTTCGAGTTTTGCGTGCACAAACATACGCAGGCTGAATTTTTTTATATAAAGATTCTATTCAAATGCTTTAATATATATATATTTGCTATGTATAGCAAATATATATATATATTAAAGCATATGTATAGCAAATATATATTTGCTATGCTATGTATATAAATAATATAAATATTTGCTATTTAAATTTATGGTCTACCAACATTTTAAGTTAACTAGTTATTTTATTTGCTGGTTTTGGCAGACAGGGTATGCTAATTTCACTAGTATAGCTACTCAAACACACCAAAGGATTCACCTGCGCTGCCATTACGTTACGAAATGAGCTCAAAGCCGCCATGTTACTGTTTGGCATTTTGGTCGTGGCTAGGTAACGTCACCTACATTCTTGCGATGTCTGTGTTCTGTGCTTCTTACGCCAATGCCCAAAAGGTACAAGCTACAAGGTTATCGATCATTTTACTAATATTTCACATTCTTATAGCCATTCCTTTAATTAAACTGCGCTGAATGTGCTCTTTTGCCCAATGTTAACTATTTAACGGAAGACTGAAATCAATCCGTTCATTCATTCAGGAAAAAAATTCACGTGAGGCTGGTGCAAAAGCCACCAGTCATAGGTTCCCGCACACGAACACTAAATTTTGAGAATTTCGCGTCAAAACTGGTTTCTGCACATGGACCGAGAGCTTTCGTACAAGCTCTAAAACATAAGCGTACAATGGAGCGACATCCCACATACTCACGTTCGCCGCGCCCGATTGGCCAGCACCACCAGTGGGCACTCGGCTAAGAGTCGAGTTCAGCTCGATGATGAAAGCCAGCAAGGCGACTACCGCAACTAGAAGTGCATCCGACGGTTGGGTCAATCGGCAGCCACGAAGGGATTACACCGTGATACCCTTAAGGAAGTAGGGCATGGGGATATATGATATCCCTACCTTGGGGACTGAATCTTCCACCCTTTTTCCGCTGCCTATTTCCACCCCACCTCATTCCCCCCGAATCGCTGGGAGACCGGAGACCAAGTGGGCGTGAATTTGCCATTAGAGGAGCTTAATGAGGTAGAGCACGAGGTTTTTTTTTAGGGGTAAGGGAACATTGGAAAGGTCGACCGAGCTGGAGTGAGTAGGATAGCTGGTGAGCCTTACAACTAAGAGAAGATCGACAGAAAAGACAACGGTTCATTTGCTAAAAAATCCTCTAAGGAGTCCAATAAAGATTCCCAAAAAAGAACAATCATCTATCCCTTCTTGGACTAATCATATGACATTGGCACTAATTCGATAAGAATGTGCTCGTGGTGACCCCTTCATTTAGTGCCGTAGCAATGTCTCCAATTACCAACCTAAATTCGAGTTATCCAGAGTTCGCTAACGCTATTTCTGAATGCGTATTGATTCTGCTTGTTCCTAGAAAATATGCGAATAAAAGCCTTCCACATGACTAAATTTGAGTTATTCATATAGCATATGGAGGGTGTTCATCATCCGACAAGTCATAAATACCATCCTGTAGTTTATGCAACCAAAATATTATTTTCAATGTTCATGTTGATATTGAAAAAATATCTTACATAAATACATTAAATAGCGTTGCTATTACATCTCTCACTGTTAATTGCAATATACACACAAATTAAGCAGAACATGATGCAAATAAAACATACTAGAAAATTCACCAACAGTGAAAATCACAATGTACACGCAACATCTTCCGCTATATAAATGCTACGCGTACAAACGCTTACGATTCAGTTGCTAGGCGTAGTGATTCATATGAGCGCCAAAAGATGGAAAGCGAGCTCCCATACACGTTCTCCACTAACTAACACATGGCGTGGGCGTATGCATTTTTCAAAATATGTACACAAAAGAGAAAATACTTAGTAACAGCTCCGCCTGCTTCACCAAAAATGTTGTGCACAAAGAAATCTCTTATATTTAGGTATAATATATTGTTCCCCATAGTCACATACATTGTTTTTATAAAAAATAAACCACACGCTAATTTCTTTTTAATAATTTACTTTATTCATTACTTCTTGGATATTTCGCCAATATTTTAGGCTGTTTCAACAGGATTTTTAACTTGTGACATGAATAAAGGGGTTAGTGTAGGGCTGACAAAACAAAAGGGTAAGGGCTAGATCAGAGATCTAGCCCTTACCCTTCTACTACTACTACTTTGGTTTATAACTTTTCTGTATTAAAACTGTTTGGTTTATTAATCCGCTATAAGCTTTGCTTAACTTAGGTATCAATCTCTTTTATTTCTTGTATGGCTATATGGATCGCTTGTATCGCTTGTCGATCGATATGTCGCTTTCTTTAATTTGCCCATTTTTCAAATTTGTTAAACAAATAAAATACAAATAAAAGCTTCAAATCTAGTCCTTTTATCAGCTGTGTGAAACTATCTCTTCTCACAAAGCAGTTTTTAACTAAACGGGCGACTTTCCTCTGCATTACATTTACTTCGCGAATTTTACAACTTTCTAATAATATCCCCACTAATATTCTCTCTGCATCTCCCATTTGTAAATCGTCTTCATCAGTATTGCTAGCTTTTGTTCCTGCCTATTTTTCAAGCTTGTACCCAGCTGATTTTCTCCGTCACTCTCCTGTAGCAAATTGCAAAATTCTCTAGCGCAAGTAGGTTCTCTTTCCTCTAAGTAGTCTAAGTCAAAACGTCGAACACTGTGAGATTATTTAATAGTAGGTAATATTTTCTTTTAGATTTTCATTCAATGTTCTATTTTATATTTCGGTGTCCTCCATAGACTACTTCAGCCATTGCAACATTTCACTCATACTAATCCATACTGTGTGTTACGCTTACGTCGGACCACTTTTAATGAATTCTGCAATGTATTATGTGGCAATTTCTTCCTTTTTAAGGAGCAGCATCCTCCACAGCACATTTCCTCTGTCTCTTTCCACAATCCCGACAATTTCCTCTTTCTTCTTCGTCAACCAACCAGTTAAACAAACATTGCATCAATTTTTTAAAAAACAACAACTCCTTTATGGTAATGAGATCAAAATTAAAAAATGTGAGAAAAAGTCCAATAACATAACGCCAAGGCACCAAGCGTTACACTTGCATATACACTGTATACTGTTTAGAACACAGATTACGCAAACTCATCTACTCAACTTGCACCGTATAAATTTCACCGCAGGACACCCCCTTCAAACTCGTTTGATTGAAATTTTCCGTGCCAACGAAAAAAGCAATTCGACCGTGTGCGACACCTGCTTCCAGGGGGATGGGAGGGAGGGAGGGTAAATTGAAAGCAGACCGGACTAAATTCGGTTCTCTACACCGACGGCGATGGCGCAACGGACTCAACAAACCGGGCGCTATCCTCGGACTCGTGGAAGACTCAACAAACCACGAGGGCAGGAAAACGATCCCGCAGCGGAGCGAAGTAGAGGTCGAACGCATCGCTTGGTCGTAAACGTCCCCGATCGACCAACGAGGTGAGTAGGTGATTGGGGGAGGGGGTAATAGCAGGGTGGAAGGACGCCACTCGCTCCATGTGTAAGAGGTATCTCCTTCATTGGCCGCAACGTATTAAATGCAATTGGCCCGTGGCTTTCGTTCCCGAATTAATGTACCAAGAAAAACCGTCGGTGGCGGAGAGACCATCAGCGACGCAATTAATAGACCCGGGAATCGTCCGAGACGGTGGCTGAGCTCGGTTCGGAACACAGTGGGGGGAAGGGATGACTGCAAAAGGGAAGGGGTAATGGAGGAAACATCCCCCAAGGGGGGTGAACCGTACGCGTAGAGTAGGTGGGATGGTCTGGAACGTCAGCAGCTCTATGGTTAGGAGGCTACATCTGTCATCAAGTTTTTTGGCGATAGCAACATGACTACCCATGGGATTAAGATTATTGAGTTTCCAACTATGTGCAAGAGTCAGACAACCGCCTTTCAACGCAAAGAATAATAATCCAAGAATTCTTCAGGTGTCTGGAGCGGTAATCTTGGGTCATTGAGTGCATATTTTCATTATTTTTCAATTACATCGAAAAACATTCTTAGATTACATTTCATTTTAATACATCTGTTTATACGTTGGAGCACACCATGCTGGAAGTAATAGAAATGATACATGAATTATATTTTTAATTAATTTCCTTAGTTAAGGTATGTTATGACTAGACTATTTTCGGCGCGGTATTCATAAATTAGAGGGAATTATATTGAAATATATTGTTTTCGAATAATGAACTTGGCGTGACACCTTGAAATTTTTAGCGGAAATTATTAAAGTATTAGATTATTTCGCGTTTAGAAGAAAATCTGTACACATATAATCAATTTATCATGCAATGTCACACGTCATACGGCTAGGTGTTAAAATAGCATTAGAATTCCAAAAAAATCATTAAGATGCGAGTATTTTGCTCTTACCTATACTTAGAACGCAAAAGGATGGTTTCAAGGAAATCTATGTAACAAAAATCTAAATAACTTCGTATGGGAAATATCTCACTCTAAGGAAGGCTTAATATAAATGTAATCCGATTATTCTTCATTCAACGTCATTCAAACGGAGGTATCAAAGAAATTTGGCACCGCAAGTCCTAGGACGTCCGTAGCGCTTAGAGGGTAGAACTTAAGGTTTGGCCCATGATTCACAATTAATTGATAGCAACATGACCAAAAATACTTTTGTCAAAATGTAACAATGACAGTAGCCGTTTCTCCTTAGGCTTTCACCGCGTTAGAATGTCAGCCATCCACTAATTAGAACAACAGGCTGATGATGAAGCCATTACCTGAGTCTTCATCAATAGCTGATAAACTAGCACAACGTAATTGGTAGAGGCGAACGACCAGAACACGATGCGAGCAAATAATTAGAACGTAATCCCCAACTACGTATTAGGTGTGGTGGATTGATGCTCATAACAGTCATTTCTCAGTTTCATTAAAGGCCACAAAATTCTAACGGTGCTCAATTTTCTGCAGTCATTAGATATACAATAGATGGAGGAACAAACTCGGGCAATTAGTCATAGCCCACGCTGCAAATTTTCTCTAGATGAAAGGAGAAAAGATGTGTCATTTTTCATAGATCAATAAAACTTTAATTACGACATATGTTTCGCTTTTATGCTTATCAAAATTGTTTTAAACGAGCAGAAACCACTGGATGGAATTTTCAGAATCATAGCCGGAAAAGATTCTAGTGTAACCTCTTTCTTGATTTGTCAGACCTGCATATATTACCTCTAACGAGTGCGGCCCCAAGGTGGGAAAAAACCACAGGTGGCGGAACGTAGGAGCGGTCAGTCTGCGACCTATTGAGGAAAGTGAAAAGGGGACAGAAAGTATGAAAATAGGAAAATGTTACGAAATTCTACAAGTGTGTACCCCCTCTTCCTGTGCAGTCATTAGGTTGTAAGACCCGGCGGCTACCCGTGGCTGATATCCCGGAAGAAGAAATGGAACACCTACCCAGTCGTCGCGGAAAGTTTAGAGAGAATGTTAACAATCCGCAGGGAAAAAATTATATATCATGATGACATACAAAAATGATCGTGTTTTATAACTTGTGCGGGTTACCCATCGACTGTCGGCGAAGACCAAAGAGAGTCATGTAACATCACGTTGTCCGGCTGTAACCCTTCCCCCTACACCCTTCCCTCGCTCGTACCTCATGCTTGCAGCTCAGTCGAAGACCAGAACCCACTCGTGTCTTCCTCCTTTTTCAAAATTAACTGTGCAAAATTGAGTGGCGCAAAAAAAAGACTGTTGAATTGATCGATTTGTGTCGTGAAAAGAGTTTTGTGGGGCTCTACAAGTTATAAAGATAGGAATAAGAAGTATAATGCATGGGAGAGTTGGCAATGGCGTTGAGAAGATAAGGAAGGAAGTGGAGGAAAAAGTGAGAATACTGGTTGGTCAATTGCAGCGCGAGTTAAAAAAAGGAGCAATGTCTGGGAGGACATAATGTTTAATAACAAAGTTTTTGACAAGTTACAAAAAACATTTTATGGAAATTTTTTTGTTACAAGTATGAGCCCGGCATAATGCATCAGTTTCATTTTTGGCCCCGAGGGTGACGGGGTAAAGTTCTCAGCCTGCTACTCCGAGGGTCGCGAGTTTGAGTCCCACCTGAATGGATTTTTCATCACTTAGGACATGGGTTCGTCCGTTTTTACTTGTTATTACCGATGTAAGAGGTCAGTTTCGCTGTTCCCGGGATTGTGCAAATGAATATATAAATATTAAATAAAATAATTTTTTCTCATATGTGGAGTTTTAGTTTGAGATATGTGTTTGCGTAAAGTTGATTTGATATCATTAATGGCTTACTCTTCTGTTGCTCATACGGGTATTGTAATTGGTGGTATCATAACTTTATCATATTGAGGTTTAAATAGTAGTTACACTTTAATAATTTCTCATGGTCTTTGTTCTTCTGGAATGTTTTGTTTAGCTAATATTTCTAATGTACGTTTTGGTAGTCGTCGGTTATTATTAAATAAGGTTTTAATTAAGTTAGTACCTAGAATATCTTTATGATGATTTCTTCCTTTTTCATCTAATATGGCGGCACCTACTACTTTAAATTTGTCGGGTGAAATCAGTCTTTTTAACCGGTTAAATTGATTTTCAATATTTGGTTTAACATTTATTTCTTTTTTAGAGGTGGTTATACTTTATATTTATATCTTTTATATCGATATTTTATCCGACACATAGGATTCCTGGCTGGCAGTTGAGCTCACGGGAGGGGTATGGATAGGAGGAGGAGAGATGGATGTGACGCGAGGGGAGGGGAGGAGCAGGAAGGGGCGGTTATGGTTTGGGGTTGGATTAGGGAGTGAAAGATGCGCGGTGACCTGTGACATTAAATACCCTAGTGGGATGAACCGGCGCTGTGCAGCTGGAGGCTAACCACGGGAGTCGCCGGAAATGGGGGGAAGTAGAGAGGGTATACAGGGATGCCAGAGTGACAGAGACACTCTTGGAGGACCAGACTTAACGAACCACGGTCAACTGATCCCCCCAACCCGGAGAGAGAAGGAAGGAGGAGGTTGGAGAGAGGGGAAGAATCCAGAAGAGCGGAGAACGTCTATTCGGCTGAGTAATGAAGCGAGGCCCTTAAAAAACCTGGCCGGCCGCAATTTAAAGCCTACAGCCAAATGCTCCTGCTTTCTCACAGGAGTCTAATGTGCTGGTGATCCCCACTGGGTCAAATGCGCCAAGAGGAAACTCGAGAGATAAACACGACGGAGAGAGTCTTGCGGAAAATTTTATTATTGACAGATGATACAATCAGGGGAAGTTATGGGAGGTGGGGGCATAAACTTTTACGTCATCGGGGAACACATTTAGTCCTGAATAACGGTTCGATCGTTGAACTGTAGACTATTTATTGAATAGGAGGAAGCTGTGACAGATTAGGTATGAACCGAGGGCATCTTCAATGACATCAGAAATTTCTAAGTCGAGTGAAAAGTACAGGTGTTTTCCGAGTAGTGTGTTTGCAGCGTAAATCTGGATTTTGAACTCTTGAGTTACCTCTTAAGCTCTTATCAGCAATTATTGTTTCCTAAAGCTGCAATATTGAGAAAAATATTTTAGATTACTGGGACAATACGTAAGTAAGGCTTCTCATTCTAGTGGCAATTTTGGAGGATTTAAAAAAATTATTTGTGGCCTTGTGGTCCATCAAGTGTGGACCTAGAATTCGCTGAATTCAGCACTTTAGAATGAATAATCACCAAATTATGCTAAGTCCTTCTAAAATCTTAGCTTGAAAATGCATGAAGGTCTAAATGCCTTCCATAGAACGTTTCGGAAAATTTCGGGGCGACAGAAACACTGGAGATCGCTGATACAGCATCATACACGTTTTCTACCAATTAAAGCTGACGGAGATGGTGGCGCTTTTACTTATTTAACTTAATTCACGAACTTCCCAAAGTAACAAATCAATTTTTTACGAAAAAAACATGTATGTTAATGTTACGAACAGTATATGTAATTCTTCCTTTCCCCCGTTGTACCGCAAAGCCTTTTCTTGACCTCAACTGAATCTATATTTCGCCGTTCTCAGTTTTATTGTTCTATTTCGTCTTCGATTGTACTGATAAATATATCTATCTATAGCGTATTAAATCATTACTTTGAGGCTGTTCCTCCGGGCATCAATGTAATTTTAT
The DNA here is from genome assembly GCA_963573305.1 of Pyrrhosoma nymphula. Lineage (NCBI taxonomy): Eukaryota > Metazoa > Arthropoda > Insecta > Odonata > Coenagrionidae > Pyrrhosoma > Pyrrhosoma nymphula. Next base: position 51,044,732 of record OY754337.1, on the reverse strand, counting down.
TCATATTCTAAATACTTGTATAAAAACCTTTCCTTTATCTAATTTTAACAGCAAAATGTTACCTTACCCATGGTATTTTTCCCATGAGTAGAACTTGAAATTACATGGTGTTAAATGCACGAGTGGGAAAAATACGAGTAAAATAGGTATTAGTGTTTTTTCTTAGATTAATGTCATTTTCGCAAAAAACTGTACTACATAAGAACTGAAAACTCCCGGGGAATGAATAAAAATAAAATGTATGTACGCTGCTTACCATATTTTTTCAGCTATTAGACAACTGCGATAATTGAAGTCAAAATGTGGAAATTCTATAGAAATGACGCTGTAGTCAGCTCTTAAGGCTATTGAAAAGAGTTTAAAAAAATATATTCCCAGAATAATATTATTTTTTTGTACCTTAATTTGGGTTTTCATTAGCTGATGATTGTCATCAACAAAGCAAGATTTTTCAAACCAATTAGACAAAAAGTTGGAATTTAGTATTTGTTTTGACTCACACAGTCGCGGCAAAGTATAGCATAAGAGGCAATGTTCAAATAATCGTCGCATTTTCCTTCAATTTCAAAGGGAAACAAATCACCGCGCTGGATTAACTCAATGCAGTTCTGCAAAGTGCAAATGCAAATTCTCGGCCCGTTAGCGGTGCAGTACGACTCGACGGTTTGAGAATCACTTATGAACACCAATGGTGTTTGCAGTAACTCAAGCCAAATTCCAAGGACACAACGCACTGGCTGGAGTGCGGAGGCTCACCACATTCTCAGTTGACCAACGGGCTCCGGGACGGAGCCTGGGGATCTAAAATGAAAAGTAATTAACTCTTGAAGTAGGCCACCAATAGACCACCTCTCCCAATCATATTACCTCTGCTGTATCCCCCTATTCCACACCATCAAGCCATCCTTACGCTACTCTACGCACCACCACATAATCATCCCAGAATCTTCCGTAATTTCCCACGAAACTCCGGTCTCCTTATTCGTAGCATAAATCGAGCGTTAAATTGATTACTCCCTAACGTTTATCGGCCCGCTAATATAATTTCTTCGGAGAACTTTTCTATAAACTTTTTTAAGTCCACTCCGAACCCTTAAATTGTCATCATTATTAATCAATTGAATTACCATCCATACTTCAGCCCTCAACGCATTTTTTCCGCAATATCGCGTCCTGTTCAACGGAATTTGCTATCGCCGCGGGCGGCTGAAAGTAATTTCCATCTGCCGACACCACCGTTAATTACGTTGGCGCGAGAAATTTCCATGTGACAACGAAGCCGTGACTCTTCAAAACACTTAGAGGCATTTTCTGATTGCCACAGGCAAAGGTGTCAAATTTTACTCAATTTTCCCCTTGATCCCACCAACGTCCGTGTCAACCGAAAATCCGTGATTGGAAGCTGGAGCTGGAATGTATTACACCTTGTGTGGAATCTGCTTGCTGAAATCAACAGGTTATCACCGTAATACTTGCACATTGGAGGACTCCTAGATGTTCAGTTATAATACTACAATGTGTTAATATTTCTGTCAATACTGGCAATATCACGCTTCCAGCCTTATAAAGACACAGGAGACGTGTCTCCATGACAGCCCTGTCAACTTAATAAAAAAAATAAATTGAGCTAAATGTGTAACTTCCCATAGCAACAAAAATCCATCGGCACGAAGATAAAAAAACAGTACGATGTTTTTCCCGGAGCTGCGAATTTGGGGATCCTATTATGACACCGAGTCTTGGCACAAAAATCACCGTGACAAAACACCAATCGCCATGGAATCAAACCCTATCTCTAATAGTAGTTTTCATCATCAGTGGGGAAAAAGCAACGTATTTTAGGTGAGAGGATTAGGAAAATGATGTATATTATTAGTTAAGTATTTTATTAATTTTATGGACGTCAAACGTAGCATAGAACACACACATTATTCCACCCTTCCTTACAATGGCACAGTAGTGCTGCTGAAGTGCTCAAAATCTATCGACTAAAACTTTTACGATCATTTGGCTCTGAATATCATTTCAGAGTTCAGTCACTCTTTGTGGATCCTTGGTGTGGAAGGTGGTCTTGGTCTGTAAGTCCAATTGCAGAACTTTTTTAAATTTCCGATAAGTCGCTTGCAGAACCGTATAGTGACCAATGCAAACAGCACCCAACTTGTCTCTACATTAATTTGTGACAAGGTTTTCATCAGAGTAAAATTTCCCGCAAGCTCTTGCATAAAACAATTGAGGAACTCACTTTCCAGTGTAAACCTACTCTAATATCATGATCAAAATGTTTTTCCCATTGAACTTCAGTGGAATTATGAGCTAAAGATAACAGCATAACATAACTAGAAAGTCCATTTGCACGATTAAGCAATGCTGATTACGTTAAATGTTGCACTGCGTTATAAGCATTTGGATTTGCAAACTTACAAGTATTGAGGCTCAGTAAAGAGAGCAAGGAGGTTACTTTATGAAATTCATAGGAGGCGGTATACATTTGGATGGAGCCTATGCTGAGAGACTTTAGGATTAAACAGAAAGATAATGTTAATGCACACTTATGGTGCTTTCCATTCAAAGTGTTGACGTTAGCGCAGATCGGAAAACATCAGTGCACTTTAGCGCAAACACGAACGACGTTGAATGGAACGATGTGCGCTGGCGAAAAGTTTGCTAACCTGCTGGTAGGTATCATTCTTTAAGTCCACAGGAGTCAAGGCCATTTTTTTGATATAGTCATCGAAATCGTTCAAAATGTGTATTTTAAAAAGGAAGCTTTTTGCCACGGACTAATTCAAAACTTTAAAATATTGATTTTTAAAGTCTTAACGGAAAATCGACACACAAACAACTATCGTGGATGCTATTAATGACGATCTTTTGTTGTTTAGCACAAATCAACTCTTCTTCCGCTCAGCTTTGAAGTACGCTGCCTAGTTCACAGGCTCGGTAACGAATGTAATGCCAGTGCGCTGTTGTGTTGCAATGACTAGCGCACTGGAGCGAATGGAAAGCTCCAATAATAGGTCGCGAAGCTGGTGCGGCTCGCCTCCCTCAGATGTTTTACAAAGTGAGATTGAGCGGTATCGATTTGAGTTATCCCCTTTCCGTATCGTGGAAAAAGAGTTTCCATTAATTATTTTTGTTTTGGGCATCCCACGCACTGGAATTCTATATATATGGGTCGAGCCTGATTGGCTGGACTGGATTCACTTCTGCTCTCGGGATCGGATCTCATATTTTCCGTCATTATCCCTTCGACGCGGCCGTAGGGAAACAAAAAGTGCTCCGGTTGCGTTTCCTACGCGAAGCTGTCTTCGAATCTCTGCGATTCTTATCGATGTTATTTTTAATCCGCCTTCATTCGCGTGGGCCGGGAGTTGACGTTGCTCCCAGTCACTCAGCTGTTCGTTCGTCTCACTTCCACCTTCCGAGGAAAAAGTAAAAAGAGGTATTTTATATCACCTTTTATGGGTCACACCTTTGGTACCTACACCATTAGCATCTGAGATCCGAGATGTTAAGTAGAAAGTAAATAAACAACCTCAACAAATTTTAAAATAGCATTAAAGCTTTTTATATATGTATTACTAATCCACTTGTCTTTTTGTCAGTCTGTCTGTCCGTCAGTCGGTCTGTCAGTCCCGCCTGTTTGATAGACTTTCAGGTTGCTTAGGAAGTTAATGTTTGGCATGAATAGAGGTCGTAGATAAATAATAAATATTCAAAATATATCTCTTCCGAATGGCTGCCGTTGACGGCTTCGTCAACGTTCGGCAATCGTAATAGGCTCCACCATATCACAATCACCTAGGTTCACGATCACCACCGTCCGTTTCCGTCACGTCAGGAAACGTCGGTCGTAATCCCAGCCTGAAGAGGAATAGGGAGCCAAGGTTAGAATGCTGGCTAACGTTACCGGAAAAGTTTCATTCAGATCGCCATGGTGAATATCACTTAACCCCCGCACGGCATATGTCGGTTAGATAAAAAGAAAATTTTCACGGTCGAACAGAATGGTTAAAGAATTATTTCACACCGATCACCATTAATTGATAATAACGAAAAGAGTGAGTACACCAAATGGATGAAATTGACCAACAAAATAAAATCATTTCACTTCATCGGGATTCTAACCTGGATCACCCAATAGCCAGTCAGGTTCATTATCCAGTTACACGCAGTGATATGAAAGTATTAAAATAAGTTCGAACAGCAAAAAGCAAAAAAATATTATAAATACCTAGTCGAACAGTCTGGTTTACAAATACCTCCTCCCCGTGCATTATTACTCATCACGACCATAAGTCCGAGAGAAGTAACAATCCCTTAAAAGTATTTAACCTCTCTTCCTTTCTCTCTTCCAAAACCTCCCTGTACCCATCCTTAATACGTGAAAAAGTAAGAGAGATATTATATTTTGCTCTGGTCAGGTCACTTCGCGAATACCCAGCGAGCATTTGGGACCTTTGAGGGAAAGATTTCAATTGCGAAGTAAATAAAATACAAATGAATGCCGCGCGCTTCGTGAAAACTGAAACGAGCGAACAAGAAGTGTTAAACAGCTCATGGAAGGAATAGATTTGCAGCCGTTAGAGACTCGGAGGCTTCCACGCTAGGCTTTGATTGCTTGAAAAGTTCAGATCAGGCGGGTTTTTTTACGACGCGACGCGGAGGACATTATTTTGACCCCGTGCTATATCTCTGGAAGTAAGAGGAGTGGCAAAATAAGAGACAATGCGGAACTGAAAGGTACAAAAATTCCTTCCTTCCTGCACCGTTACTGATTTAAAAGAAACACCGTGAAACTAACTTAAGTTAACTTCCAAATCACCAGTCCTCTCCCAACTCCTTTCCCTATTTCCTCCCCTTTCATGACTAGTGTCCTAACACCCCCTACTGCACACCTTTGCGGTGGCTCACAGGGTAGTGCGTGGATGTGGAATATGGTCGTCATGCTCTACTTATCCTTCCTAATGCGCTTCTCGAATCCAGGGGGAAAAATCCATCCTCTGCGGAGTTGGCTCGCATTTTTATCATCCTTCTCAATCCTCTCTCGCTCCTCTTAAAACCGATGTCTTTTTATCATGAGTTATTGGATTCTCTCATGATCCTGCTCTTCAATTGGACATTTGATTGCTCGAAAAAATGTCATTTCCGCTCACTATACTGTCCGGAAACAGAGAAACTCGATTTGATTTCGATATGCGTCTCGCAGTTCCACCTGTCAATTTATCCTTCCGACAATTTTTTTTCCAGGAGAAATTTTATTCGGGCTAGAATTTGGTATTTTATTCTCTCCCTCGTGAGTTCCAGTTTGTTATCGGCATTCCAACCAGTTTCTCATCTCGATCTTAAAGTAGTTGATTTCTTATTGACTAGTCTTCGCTTCAGCTAAGGTAATATTCCGCGTCAGATTGGCTGATTGTTAGATGAATGCGATGCATCGTCTAGAGTTCGGCATTTATATGGCATTTTCGAAAAATATCCTCTTGCTTCATTCTTATGGTAGTTATCCGCGAGCTTTTGGTAAGTCACCTCTGGCTCTACATCTGGTTTTCTCAAGGCTGAAGCCCCCGAGTGTCCATGATGCAGAACGTTTGCCCCTTACAACTTTCGTTGTAATCGTTACAACTTACGTTTTGGGCTATTATAGGCACCGTATTTTAAGCAATTAGTTGTTATATATTTTTTGGACGTTTTTAAAGCACCGTAAATGCGATGCTTTTTTGTGCTGCAGGAAGTATTTAATTATTAGCGGTGATCATTTTGTGCTATTTACTGCTACTTTGCATTTGCAGATTGATATAATTTGAAAACTTATTTTAAATTAACTCATAATATTAACCTAAGTACTGTTAACTATTAACCTAACCACTAGGTACTCAGAATTTCGACGTTTTTAGTTTTATTCCGTTTCCTTTCTCACCGTTTGGTCAGGAGAAGGTACTACTTCATGAGCTCCAGTTAAGCCAATCCCCTCTTAATCAACCAAGAATTAAGTGAATTTTGTACGATATCCTGAGGACATTGGTCAGTCCGGCGGAAGAAAAGGTTCCATGCTTTTTCGCCGAATGCAAGGTTTCAATTCGATGATTAGGATATTCGACATGTGCTTCCTTCCCCAGGGATGACGAAAGGTAAACACACACTTTATGTTTATCGTCTCCGATATTCAACCGAAATAAGTTTGGTCTTCTGACGCTCTCTTCCTGGAAAGACGTTGTTGGAGGCTTCCTTTCCAAAGTTACTTCAGCACTTCAAACTTCACCCTTTCTTTCCAACCCGTCCATATTCAATATCTTATTATTTCTCTCTCAAACAGCTGTTTCATTCCCATCAAAACCTTAAAATTCATTCAACCATTCCTATCATGGCCCCTCACCCAAATCAACAGCCTTCTTCAAACATCCCCAGCCATTTTCTTCACTGTTTCTCTCTATTGTAGTTTCCTCACTTTTCATCCATAGTAGATACAGTTGTCGAGCATTTGATCCAAAAAAACTCAATTCATAATCAGGTTGCCAAAGTTTCGATTACATATTTAAATCATCAGTTCTACATAGGATGGTACAGGTTCACCTAATCGACATACTTAACGCGGAGTATAAACAAAACTTATAAATATTATTTCCCAGCACATCAATCCCTGTAAGTCACGATTTTAGCAGAATATATGAAAAAAGTATTTATATTTTGAGACATATACAGGAATTTTTGGACTAGCAAATAATATGAATATATTTTCCTTGATATTTCAAATGTGAGGAATGGCGTTTGGGCACATCGATTACCATCCTATGCAGGCCTGAAGGAGATATAAATATTTCATCAAAACTTTGGCCAATTGGTTATGAGTTGAGTTTTTTACCAAATCCTCGATAGTTACATCATGGGTTTTAAAAATGTAGTCGCAATTAGAAGTGAATTCATAGTTTGTTTCTGATACCTTTTTCCAGTTTATAACCAGTTCGTTTTTTACATACTTCTCCTAAACCGAATCACGAAAGCCTCTTAATACCGCATATCCTCTTTTCCAAAACACCAGATGTCGAAAACGAAAATATAATCTCTACTTGAATTCACAACCGAACGCGGCCCGCGGCGCAATCGATGGAGCAAGAATCCTGACAGCCGCCAAATATTATCCACTCAAGGAAACATTTTTGCATAAGCTCCACGGTTTTGTCCCTCACCTATCTCCACCTGAATTTTTCTTATGAATTTGATTTTAAATATGATGGATCTTTGTTTAAGTTCATGCTATTTCCAAATCATATACTGCGTCGTTTCCAAAATACTTGCTTTATATTTTTAAGTACAGCCTTTTCAAGGTAAACTTCGATCGTAAAACCACCCTAATATTCTCGGTGGTAAGTAATAAGTACGCTACGAGTCAATTACTCCATAACTTGCAATCCGTCCGAAGATTGGTTTGCTGCAGCTCTACACTCCACACTATTGAACTCAGCAGTTCTCCACGCGATCAGTTAACCTCTTTACTGCTTCATAAGTCTTCATTTTTACGTTTTTCGTCATTTGTTTTATGCATTCCACCATTTATTTCCTATATAGTTTTTCCCGTTCATATTTCTCATCACAGTACTGCTTTCAAGATCCTGTTGTATCGTAGAATGTATAAATAGGTGGCATGAGGAAGGGGTCTTTAGGACACCGGCCATGTAAATAGGGGAGTATAGGGAATACGAGCGGGGGACTGAGGTGAATTGTGTTTTAACGATGTATCTTAAGTTTGTGTCATGCTGTTTTTGTTATAATCACTAATGGTTCGTTGAAGAAATAAATTTTCGTACTAATCAGTTCGGAAGCGTATCTCTCTTATTTTGCCACTCCTATCAGCTCTAGAGCTATAGCGCGGGGATGAAATTATATTCTGTGTATCGTACTGAAACACGGATTTTTTTCAAGTAACTAAGCTTAGCGTGTAGCCTCTGAGTCTCTCACGGTTCCCAGCCTAATCCTTCCATCACCTGCGTGACCTTTTCTGTACGCAGGTAAGAGTTTTGACAAAGCGTGCGGCTTTCCTTTACATTTAATTTACTTTGCGGATTAAATATTTCTATCCAGGGTCCCAAATACTCGTGGCGTATTCGGGATGTTGCCTAACCACGGCCAAGTTGCATCTCTCTGTGACTTTCTAATCAAAGGATCGTCCAACTATTCACTTGATGAATCTTACTTTCTTTCATGCAACGCCGCAAATGTTTCGTACATGCTTCCCCATGATACGTATGAATTGTGATTCCCAGGTATTTCACTTCATCTGACTCATTTTTATTAACCCCTTCTACTTGGAAGATATAGCATTACTATCTCTGTGATATCGAACTAAAGTTAATTGTAAGATAAAACAGTTAGCCTCGCTATAAACTTGACATATTTTTCACATCGGCTTAAAATATGCCACGGAGAAAATATCAGATATTCACTCCACGTCCTGGAAGTCATTTTCCCGAACCCAGATAGATTCCATACCATCGGTTGACGAACAGAGAAGGTTTAATTAAAAATTCCTGCGCAGGGGGAAACCACTCGCCCTTATTCCTACCTCGAATGCTTCAATGTATGCAGGTACATGAGCCTCTACGGTTATTTGAAAGATCCCTGAAAACCCTTTGGTACCACTTTCAAGGTTTCAAGAATATTTTCAAACAATTCACCCTAAAACTTCATTACTTAGATTCATGAGGTTTATGTTCTATATGCAAAATATGTCCTATAAATGAGACCTAGATATAAACAATGCCACCCAAAAAATCCGGGGAACGTGCATCATTTGTGCTTTATGAATTTTTGCTGAAGAAAAAAATGAGATTGCAAGAATTAAAAGGCAAGCATTTAAGGAAAGAAGTATTCTTCTTCCAATCACAAACATAATAGGGAGGAGAAAGAACCTTAACAAGCCATAGCTACCAAGAACTGACCATCTATGCATGTAAATTAATATTTTATCAGAGTAAATTCACACACAGTTCCACAAAATTCTTTTCCTGACAAAAACGCATTTGGATCCCAAGAAAAGTTGTTATTTGTACTCCGTTGCTAGTGAGGGATTACACATTTGGGTTCAAACCAAAGTTGTTTTTTGTACTCCCTTGCTAGTGAGGGAATCCAGGCCGGTAATATGAAACCGTGGTAGGAATAATACAATTTCATATATTACATTAGATTCCCGATGAATTCTATCAGAGAATATTCCCTGGATGAAAACATCAAGGAAAGGCAAAACAATCTCATTCTGCAAAGAAAACCTAAGCTATGGGTTTAATAACTTTATTAACTCCACTAAATTATTTATTACCACTACCCGGGTTTCAACACTTGGTGCCATCTTCAGGTACCTGAACCAAATGTTGAAACCCGGATCGTGGTAATAAATAATTTAGTGGAGTTAATAAAGTTATTTAATTCTTCCGTAATGGATAAATTCCACAAGATAAAGCCTACAAACGTTACCTTTGTGAAAACTTAAGCTGTTTAAAGAGGCAACTCTACAGATGCTACAGATATTCAATATCAAGGGCTGCATTTGATATAGCGTGTTTGAAGGTTGTTTTCCTGAAAATCACTGACGTAAATTGGAGCAAAACATTACTTTCGCAATCAGGAGGATTTGCAGGTAGTCTATAGTTATTCACGGAGCAAAGTTGGGGCTAAATTAATTAAGAGTCATCCATCCCTAACCTCCACTGTGTAATGCAACTCTTGACCTACTTCCCAAAACGTTAAACCAGGAGCTTTTTCTCCGCCTAGGAATCTCGGAGCGTATACCTGAACAAAAGTGTAAGAGGTGAGTGAGAGAGTTGTGAAAAATCTTTTAGTAATTTTACATTATTCTAAATTTTCCTCTCGCAAAGATTTTAACGAGTGTCTTAGGGATGGTAAATTCAACTACGAATATAATCCAAAACCGAATAATTTTAACCCCGATTAATCGATGTTTTCAACGAATTACTTTTTTCCTAATAGGATCATAATCAATATTTAGGATTAATAACCGATTATTTATAAAAGTATCTATATATGAGTTTTTAAAAACTATTTTCACTTTATTTAAATAAGTGAAACAAGAAGAATACATATTATTTGGGATCACTCTGCATCAGGTAGTTTATAAAATGTATGTAGCTAAAATATGATTGAAGAAAATCCATCTCATTTTCAGATGTAATTATGCTCAAAACTAAGATATTTACGTAAAAATATCATATCCCGAGGGGAAATGTGAATCCATTATCACGCAATCTTAGGAGATATTATAGTTTATTGTTTGTCAAAAAAAGTCGAGTACCTTGAGTTTACAAAGTTTATTCAGTTACTGGGAGCCCGTTTCTATTGCATGAAAGCATCTAAAAAAAAGCTTGTTTCTATGTTCATTTGAAAATTGTTCAATTTTATTCCATGTCACAGTGTAGGTACTTATAAATCTATTTCATAGTGCAACAGTGGAGACTATTATCCAGGTTCGCAGGATGGTATCTACGGAAATTACAAGGAGGTATAACCCAACGTCAATTATTAACATTTAATCACAAAAAATGACAAAATACCATCCCGACTTCACAAAGATAACCACAGTTGATCAAAAACGGCAAAAAAATGAATGAACAAAAATCAGGAGAGCTTTCACACAAATCGGTTAATTTTACGACATTCGATACTGATCGACTCTCCTGTGTCACCCATTTAACTTAATTCTGCATTTAAGTCTACTATAATGATACCAATAAAAAATTCGAAAGCAAAAATATATTGAATACACGCGCAAGACAATCCTCCCACCAGAACTAATACTTGGTAACAATTTACAACGGAAAGGAAAATGAAGCAGTATTCATGATTCATGAAACCAAAGTATTTATGACTCATGCAACGAAAGTATTCATGGATTCAATACTTACTGCTATCGATTCGCCTTCAAGTGAATTTAAACAACATTGGAAAAAACAAGGCAAACGATGAATTGAATAAGGAAGTAAAGTCGAGTTGCATGGCCATCCCTTACGATGTGTCAATCCGACAAATTACAAAGAACCCAAAAAAGTAATTTACCCAAGCAAAATCAATCACCACAAACACCATGGCACAGAATAAAAACAAGCCGCATCACTTACAGAAAAAAATCATCGGGAAAAACTCGGTATATCCATCAACACATGACGAGCTAGTACTTTCTCTCACAGGGAGAACTAATTGTGAGCTGAGAGGTTAGGAGGTCTGTCGTGGTTAAGAGTTACAGCTGGTAAGACCTATTGTAACTCTTTGCCGCGAGTGGAATAAATTTGACATTTCCTTATGAAATGCACCATCACTGTCTTATTTCAAAAAGGGATCATAAGACACTTCTCAAGGCACTGCAAGGTGACTAGTAAAACACACACCGTAATATACCGAATACACATAAAATACTCTCTGTTCCAAGAAATGCACATACTAATTTCAATGTTGGTACTTATTGTGCATTTATATTATTCACTATCATGAGTCACATTAGCTTCTCTCAGGAGGTTTTTCGCCCCCCCCCCCCCTTCATATGTAGGTGCTTTCCTGCAATGGGTTTCTTCCGTGATGGATGCCAGCAAAAGTCCGCACGTTTTTCCCACAATTGTACACATCTTTTTACACTTATTTCTGATACCTCATTATGTAGCGTTAATATTCTATTTCTATTGTTTTTAGTATTATTTCTTTGCTTTATATATTGAAGTGCTTGTCATGTTCACCGTATTCTTGTACTGACTTGTTAGATGGAAAAAGAGTTTTTTCAAGTCTCAATCTCGCCCCAATAAAGACGTTTATCTATCTATCTTCCCCTGCCGTTTTCCCTTCCGCGCATGCGCGATCATGTAGGCCTGCTGATCGGACGTCTCCGTTCCCGGTCGGCACTTGACTCTTCATGCGTTGATTCTCAGCGTATTCGTCACCAAGCAGGTGAGGAAGCCCTGATTCATTCCTACTCATGGCCACAGGGCTTAAATGAAACTCCATGCCCGCGAGTGTAAAGGCGTAGAAGTAGCGTCACTAGGAAGGGGGTGGGTGGTCCCTGCCGCACCCCCTTTGACGTCCGCCACGATCCAAGGGCGGAAAAGGCTGGTCATTCCTTGGCCCCATGTGGATAGGCGTTCCTGCAGTGCCCGCTGGCGTGATTCCGTCTCGCAAATAAGATATCATAAAGGTGTTGACGTAATCCTTCGCTAACAAAGGATTCGGACTCAGAGACCAGCAAGAAAAAGGGGAAGGCATTTCAAGTGAAAGGAAAAGTATGCGGTTTATCTCCACCCTATTCATTACGGCCCATTATTATGACCCTATTCATTAGGTCAACGAATTGAATACCTGATTTTAGTGCCTAAACTAATTTCAAATCATCCCACCAAAGGCCATTCATCGCAAGAATTCCATTGCTGAACCGTTAAACTCAACTTCTCCATGGCCAAACAGTTGGGGAGTCAATTGGAAATGTCAAGAGGTGTTTTAAAGAAGCGTAAACATTAAGATGATTACGAAAAACACGGATGTAAACACTCGAAGGGAATGAGGACAATGCTGTTGAGTGGACAGAATCTGAATACCGTAGAAGGGGAGAGAAGGTAATGCGAAGACCCTGAGAGCCCTTGCTCAGGAGGCTATTTCCCGTAAGTCTTCGAATCCAGGGGGTGTTAACAGAGGAAAGAGTATTTCGAGCTGAGGAAAATAAAGGAAATGAAAATAAGACGATTGCTTGGATATAAAAGCATCATAAAAATCATGGTTATAATTTATTATTATTTTCGAGGACCAAATTCGTGAGTCTTTTTTTTTTCATTTACCATTCCCCGTGGTTTGATTAAAAATTATCGACCTTTCTTCGCCTTTGCCGGAGAGCTATTCAGTAACATAACATAACGTAGCATTGCGTAGCGTAGCGTAGTCTTGAATTGCGCGGCATAGCATGGTCTGGCGTGGCCTAGCGTGGCGTATAGTAGCGTAGCATGACGTGTCATAGCCTAGAATAACTTATCATAGCGTAGCATAGAGTTCAATAGCATACCATAATATTACATAACACAATATAGAATTGTGTGCCATATCATAAAACAACAGAGCATAATACTACATTCCTGAACTCTTAGAAGATCTACGGTAAAGGAGAAGAAACGTTACTTGCAAATCAATACCCGGAATCGGGAATTAGCCGTCCAACGAAATTTAAAATCGCAAGAGAAACGTTATCTTCAAACCCTCTTCCCTGCATCCGGGCTCCACCACTCCCCTTGGAATCCTTCCACAAGAGCCCTTTAAAGCCCTAAACTACCACCCACCCTAAACACTTGCTCGGAGCACCATTACCGAACCAGCAGCTGATGCCAGCCGGAAGGGCTGGAGAGATTGTAAACGCCTACGGAGGACACCAACTAAACTCTTAGAAGCTCTTAGCTCTCATCTCGGGTCCTGAGCGAAGGAAAACGCATGTATTAAGGTAGAACCAAGAGAATTTGGCATACACATTTGGCGTTTTCCACACCGTCTATTCACGAGCACGAAATTTCCGTACCAACAAAGGCTAAGCGCCAGAGTGAATTTCAAACTAGTCATTTATTTATAACTGATGCATAATTATGTAGATTCTTACGGTGATTTTCATTTCCTATACAAAATGTGTCCATAAGCCGGTAATACGACAAAAGTTACCCAATAAAAATTAGAATTGAGTATGACACATCTTTTATGAATGTTCGATGGGGTAAAATGTAAAACTTATAGTTTTAGGAATAAATATTTGAGAACAATAAGTAAATTATTACCAATATCAACAGCTGTGTGAAGTGGACAAAGTAACAGAATTTCATAGCTATCAGAGAACTAATTTCACATGTTATTTATAATTCTATAGGCGTGAATTAGTTCGAAACTCCACACAAACATCTATTTTAAGGCCAGAAACCACATCCAGGATCAAGCAAGGTGATTTTCTAAATTCCACGAGCTCAAATGTATTAAAGTAGACCCGGGATAAATAGGCATTTGCCACACGCTCTTTTCACGAGCACGATATTTCCGAACCATTAAAGGCTTAGCGCTATATTAAAGTTTTATTTTGTAATTTATTTATGGTTTCATCATTTCCTACGTTAATAATTTCATTCATTTTGTAAATGTAAGAGACTCTGTTTAGGGTTGCGACAATTCTCCGATATGTAATTTCGAAAGTTCATTATCATCCTGATCAGAATTCCTTAATTGTCTCCTAGAATTCCTAGGATTGTTTTGCTTGCAGTTCATCACTAATTCGTCCTCTTGATAATCCATCACACTCCTTTATAATTTCTTGACCATGACACACTAACACACTGCCACAGCACTTTTCTCTTTTTTTGAACCACTATTAGTAAAACCTATCCGATATTCATTTAATGATTAATTTTGTGTGGCTGGTATCTTTGCAGTTTATTTTCCCACCAATGAGATATTTTCTTTTTCTTAAAATCAGTAAGTATTAGCATTTAACATTTTATGACCTAAATCTAGTCTGAAGATGTGCCTACCGATGAATTTGGATTTTTATCCCTAATACATAGGCCAACAAAACAAATACGTTGATTAGACCTATGTTTTCCAATTGGGGTAGCAATTATCTTAGAATTTCAATGTGATTCAAACTTGTTTTCCAATCCCCATTCACATGAAATGAGCTTTAGTTTTCCTTTCTGATGAGCTTTCTTTAGTTTGAAATACACTATAAGCAAGAGAGCTTTAAACAATCTTATACAGTTTAATGAATGATTTTAACACTTCTGTCACTCTATCATTCTATTAGTAAAGGGCTTCTTGGTTTACACTGAAACACACAATGCGAGTGATAAAGATTAATGTTACAACATCCTCTACCAGTAAGACAATCATTTTAATCTAGAGGAGAGAATTATCATACCCGCAATCAGGAAAGACGGACAGCAGTGGACGTTTAGACACCCTTTTTCAGCCAGCTATGCTTTTTCTTTTAATGATTCGGTTACGACTGAGATTTCTTGTTTTTTTTTTAAGGACCGCCAAAATGAATTTATATCTGCCGCCAATAGTTCTAGGATTTTCCCACCATTCGCGCATAAGTAATACAACTCAAAATACAGAAAAATATTTGCCATTAAGATGACCATTCAAATTGATATTTCTCCGTTGATGTAAAGGTATACGAATTTATGCACAAGAACCCGGTTTTTCACGGAGAAATTGTTGAGAAACACTATACTATTACGAATTTTTGGATTTTTCTAAGCATCAAGAGGAAATTTTCACCACCAGTCGTCGAACATCTAAAGGGTCTTTAGCCAAAGGATATTTGTATGATATCCATCACCTCTGTTGTCAACCATTCTCCCGACAAAAGGTTACCTTCCAGTTTCTTATCTCGTCTCCTTCTCTTCTCATCACTGTAACCTTCCATCACTGTAATCTCCTTTTTTACCAAGGTAAGTAAACTCGCTTCTACACCTTAACTGCTCCTTGATATAGGTTATGATTTCCTGAAATTATAGTGAGGATAAATACTAAGCTATTCTTTATATTACACATGGAATAGTTACAAAACGTTAGAACTGAATCAGCCTCTTACAATTGCTTGAAACTTTAGGCCAGTTTTGATTTAATTCGCTGGTTTTACTTTCGTTGCGCTATTAATCTTCTCCATTTCCTCAGCTTTGCCATCCTTGAATTCGACTGCGACCCTCTCAATCCAAGATGAAAGTTTAAATACACAAATAGAACGGGAAAAGTAAAGTAAACGTGGAGTCCTAGTAAAATAACATCGTCTGCTCATCCGAGGGGGAGACCAACGCCGGAATTCCGGAGGGGTTATTTCCGGCATGTCGAGTATGCCGCCACCACAAGGCCAATTAGGAGCGGAACGGCCTAAATTCTTGAGCTGTTTTAGCCAGCATAGTAACGACTCTCCGTGTCGGACACGGATCAGCGTAAAGGGCTCCGCTTTGAGCATTTTTAAAAAGAATAAAAGAGTAATAATGCTTAAGCGAAATTTACGATGATACGTTTTAGTTAAAGAGACGGGAAGGAGGATGTGGAAAAAGAGATGTCTTCGCTCCTCATAAGCTTAGAATTCTCTCCCAGCCTTTCGGCAACGTAACTACTCTCGTTTATTAACCCTTCAGTGGGCGCGTGAGATTTTGTTACACGGTTGGGTGCGTGGGCCACACCGGTGGCCCAAAATCAATTTTTTTACTGCTAAAAATTTCAATATTTTGTTAAACATTTTTATAAACAATATATTTGGACTATTATGTATTGATTGGATAGGTATTTGTCACTAGAGATACTTTTATAATTATACGTGGAACAAAACTCAAAGTAATGGAAATTTCGAAAAATATTTTGGGCATCGAACACCAATGAAACCAAAATTTATATAAAAAATCGAACAAAAAAATAAACTGAATGGATGACAAAACTGATAACAAAGTTTGATACAAATTATTTTTAACCCGGTTTTTTTATGAAAGTTATAAATGAAAAATAATTTACAGAGAGATAGAAAATGATAAGATTCACTACCCAAAAAAAAACCTTGATAAAAATTTTGAATAAATGGATCACAGAATGCATTATTAAATTTATAATTTTTCTATCATATTTTCACTCAAATATTTTTCATCATATTTAGGAAGAGGATATGAACATAAGAAAAAAATCTTCCTTGAATATAGTTCACACAAATGCCTCGTAGGTGATCTCTGCATGTCCATTCCCCGTATTTGATGCACCACCGTCTTGTTGTTCTATCACGGTTTCTCCAACAGGCATTGCACTATCAATAAGAACTTCGTGTTTTGATTGGAGAGGTAACGGGGTCAAATATTCCAAGCAATGCACGAGCCCGTGCTCTTATTTGCGTTGGAAGAGTAGTAATTCCAATCCGTTTCATTATTTGCGGTTTTATCATTTCCCAGGCTATCTCCAGTAGAAAATTACGTCTAATAACTTGAGAAGATTTTGAATCAACCTTGAACTTGCTAAGGGCATTGACACCGGCAATGAGTAATTACTCATAAATAATCACCGTAGGCCACTTTCTTGTATTACGTGCCACATTATATTTTACACAGATTTGGTTCAATAGATCCACGCCAATTTTAGTTATATTGTAGAATGAAATCATATCAGGTTACTTTTGGCAAACTGTTTCAGGATCAATGGCAGAATCATGGTGCATACGTGGAGAGAGCCAGAACAGATTTATTTTTTGAGGGAAATATGACACGAATGTACAATTCTTGTGGAAATCAAAGAGTGATGAAATCACTGCTCTGCTCTTTCTGGGTAAAAGTTCGTTCGGAATTTTTTCTAATCGTGCCTTTATTCTTCCATTAATCTTTCCACATGTGAACCAGTTATCACCGGTAATATTTCTGTTAATGCCCGCAACTGGTTCACCTAACTTTACAACAATATCTTCAGCATAATTAATACTTCAGTACGATCCCTCGAACTGTGACCCTGCATAATTTCGAGACTAAAAGTGTTGGCATTTTTTACAAAAATTAATGCAAACGCTTTAATGCCATATTTTTCTGGCTAACTCAGAAGGTACTGACTGAAGCTACAATGCCCACGAAAAGCCAGAAGTTGCTCATCCACTCTAAGGGACTCACTCGCGCCAAAAAAACCTATGAAAGTTACAAATATTAAAAAAAAAACTTCCCGAACTGCTGCCAATTTGTCAATCTCTTTCCGCTGATCCCTACTTCTAACATCATCAAACCTTAGGCATATCAAAAGAAATAAAAATCTCTTTTTGCTCATGGCGTGAAAGCAAGCTTCAATACCACTTCCTTGTGAATTGTCCCGTATGTAGTTGGGAAGCGGAAACCATTGCCCAACGAAAACAGAACTGAAATAGTCAGCTGTTAGGATCAAATAAGCATGAGTATTTACAGGGAAAAATAAACATTTAAACTCACTAAAAATATGGTTGTCAACTCATATAAAAGAATAACATTCAGTTGTTTACCTGAAAACATAATAACTCCCTAACTAACTTAAAACCATAGAAGAAATCACTCCCTAACCAGCTAAATAACTAACAAAAAATTAGTTCTGAGATTCCTTTACACACAAACTACATTAAAAATAACAGTAAAACTCCGTTTAAAATTTTTAGTTGTAGAGGTAAACAAAAGGAATGTACTTATAGCCCTCAATTTGCAAATCACACAAAAACTTATTTATTTGTTGTTCCACTGCACCAACAAGCAACACCTGCTGTGAGTGGGGCTCGCACTGCAACGAAAGGTCGAGATTATCCTCTCCCACGGGCCGAAAAAGGGTACCTACGGCGTCCCGAGAAGAAGTCCTTAATGACACACACCTTTTAGGCCTGCTTAAGGCTAGCTTAGCGGCAACCCCGTTTTAAAACGTCGTTCGTTCGTTTGCGTAGAAAAATTTATGCCGTGGTAAAACGTCGTTCGTAGCGAAAGGGTAAAAGTAATTTGAGTGAAATACCACTTCAACTATAAACTCAAATTATTTCACCTCGTTCTGAAGAATAAACTCGAATATTTCCAAAAATATCATAATACCTTGCCGAACTAGTTTTCGAGAAATTTTCCTGAAATATAATTTTCCTGTTATGAATGGGATTACGGCTGTGACCTCCAGATAGAGAATATTTATAAAAAATAGGACTTTATAACACCTACATTTCGTCAAAAAACGAACGGTGAGTATTATGTATGTTTCCTCAACTACATATTTATAAAATATATTCAATTAATTACTGAAGCAAGTTGTACAGAATCACAAAAACCATATGTTGTGAAGGCGTTTTCACCGTACGTGAAAAAATTAGCCAAGTTAAAGACTTATGCATGCATATTTAATTGATTACTGAGAATTTCAGTCATATATAACAATTTTACGCCATTAATATTACAATATTTACTTCATGCTTCTCATAGCTGCTGAAATAAAGAATAAAAGTCTAGTAAGTTCTATATTATTACTATGGAAAAACCTAGCTCAACCGAACTAGGAAAAATTATATTTACTCACAATGAAAATTTACCGTGGTTACTTGGTATGGATTGAACTACTGTCGTCATGGAGAATCTTCCGATTATTGCAGGAGGTATCTTATCCTATTACTTTTTCGCTATCAAGCATTTAATGAAGGGACAGCCAGATATATCTACTTCTCTGCTATGATGCAAGCCGCCGCGAAGGCGTGTGGAAGGAGGTGATAAGACACCAATCATTTAAGGGTTTTGGTAAATTGTGTAAAGCAGAAGGAAGGAGGAGAGGACAAAGGTGATTTGAATGTCAACGATGTGTCTTAGTATCACGCTCTATTTTATTTTTATTTCATTATAGTCACTAATGGTGCGTGAAAAGAAATACCTCTTATTCCAATCAGTTTGGCTTCTCTGATTTTGTCACTTATATTGGTTCTAGAGTTGGAGCAAATTTTATAATTTCGTGTTCCACCAATACGTTATCTAAATAATTACCCTGAAGATGGCAAATTATATCTATTACGTAACATCACAATTATTTTAGTTTTTCGTAAATAATATTTCATCTTCTTCTATCGGGATTCAGTCGCATCGTTGTCTATTACGGCAACGTTTCTCCTCCCATCTTGGAGGCGTCTTCAGATTGAAGATGAGTTGAAAACGCCTCCAGGGTAGGAGGAGAAACGTTGTCCTAATAAACAACGATGTGACTGAATCACGGAAGAAGAAGATGGAATATCTACCCACACGTTGTGGAAAACTTCGAGAGAACTTTTGTATCTTATGTCGTCCTTTATTATATAAAACCTCGTATAGGTCATTGTGTGTTACTATATTGATTTTAGAAGTTTTGTACCCAAAGCGTAGAAATAAGCCTATTCTATTCGAGAGGTCAAAATAATATCCTACGTGTCGTTTTTAAACTTGCCTTATCTCAATTTTTCAAGTAATTTAAACCTACCCTGTAACCTCGGAGTTTGTAGAGGAGTCCAAGTACTCAGGACTAACAGATTCTGCCCTACGCCACCTGTTATACGATTTCTCGATATATATTCTCCCACAACGTCGATACCTGTCTAATAGCGAGTCATCCCTATATGCGAGTAGTATAGTAACTTCCACCAGGGGGGTAGGTATGGTGACATGAACCGCTAGTATTAGTTTTCGGGGCTGTTTGAAATGAGCACGGTACGGAGTTGGTTACTTCGCGCTGCATGGACTGAGAGGCCAGTTTAAACCGTTATCCAGTGGCTGCAGCAGCATCCGTTCATTCCGCGGGCATTTATGCTAATTTATTCCCACGCGTGAGGAAGCAGCGGTACAGCAAGGTTCAAGGCCAACTACTCTCCCCTTTTCATAAAGGATGTCTCGTTCAGTGTGTGCACTTCATGCATATACATAGACCACAAGCACGTCGTCGAGCCCTAATAAGTATTTCATACTGTTTGGAAACATTGGCGTCGTCACATTAGTAGACTGTAAAATTATGCAAGTTTTTTTCATATTCATGAGTTTTGAAAATATCACGCCAAGTACTCTGCAGTAGCTGGAATTATATGACAAATATTTCATCTAACATTTAATCCTTCCGACGGAGGACTAGGTGAAAAATGCTAAGGATATTAAGGTTTATTTCATTAAGTTAAAGGATATGAAGGTTAAGTCTAAAAAACATATTTCAAAGAGTAATTCAAAGGCTTGACGAACAAAGCTGTCGATTGAATGGATTTTATCAAAAAGGAGATGATGTAGAACCTTTCTTCACAATCGGGCTCCGTAAACATAATTAGCGAATTAGCGCTAAGTTCCCGTAGTTGAATTTCGGATGTAAGCATTACGGCAACGAACATTGTTACACCTCGCTGCTGGTTACAGATAAAGCTACGTTATCTTGCGGTTAACGTTAACTGATGGATAACGTAGCTTATTCTTAAACTTTGCGTTAGCTGAGAGTTCAGGTCGCATATAATACATCGGACAGTCGTTTATTTAGCGTGAATCTCACAGATGGTAAAACGTATCAGCATTGGATTTCTCACGGGTAAATTCCTAACCAGAGATTATAAAACCGGACAAAAGGACCTCTATAGGAGAATTCTTCAAATATATGTTTAAATTATGTGCTTCCTTACTTCCAGGCTTGTGCTACTAGCTGTTAGCAGACTTCTTTTCTTGTGGCTTCTCAGATTTGTGAAAAATGCCGTGTTTGATTAAGCATTTTTGCTCACGTCATCTTTCTTTCTTCACAAATTAGCCAAATTGTAAAAAATATCTCACACCTATCAATACTACTTTTTGCTATGAGCGGAAACACGATAAATGTTTCAAAATGAGGTTCACAATTTGCAGAATTTTCGCTTAAGTTTTTTTTTAATTCACACTCTGCAGAATTTTCACTAAACGTTTCTTTACAATTCCCCGTTGGTCTTGAATTATAGTTCTCACCATCCACTTGCTCTACCTTAATCTTGGATAGCAACGTTTTCAATGTAAAATATAAAAACAATAAAAAAGGGTATCCTCTTTTCAGCAAACCTTGAGCTACTATATTTCATTTCTAGAATCTACAAGATGGAAAATAAGCAGAAAGTTATAGCTTTATTTTCAGAGCACCACTCATCTCCCAGTGAGCGGGTATTATGCCGTGATATAAGTGGTATTGAATCACTGCAGCAAATGGAAAATTCAATTGCGTTATTTCTATCGAGAGATTTAGAGTAGAGGCATTCTTACATCAACGAAAAAATATGTTTTCCTCCAAATAAATTTGAAACCAAATATCACACATGAATATTTTCGGGAAGAAAGGAGACTAAGCATTTACTTTTTTAAATTTTAATCTATTCTTAACAGGAATCAGTTCCTCTTCATCCCGAAAGAATAAACAGGAACTGATTCCCGTCAAGACAAGCACAATATAACGCTTATAATGATGGGGTGAGCTCTTAAAGGCTGGACAAATAGAAAGATTAAAGGGAGTCTCCAATAGCCGTTAACAATTGGCACCACTCGTCAGATATCACTAACCTTGCTGTGTTGGTTTTCCGGGATAGGACTTCCACAGCAGAGATCAACTCCAGCCTCTCCACCAGAATACCCTCCTGTGATAGTTTTTCTGCATTTAACAAGGAATTGAATTTTATAAAAGATATTGCCAAACGGAACGGCTTTCGGGAGTCAATAGTTGAGAACATAGTGAAGAAGTACAAATTCAAGAATCTGATTTGTAACTCCACCACACAAAAGATAGATGAAACCGAGAAATACATGAAATTGCCTTATTATCCCCGTTTAACGAAAGGAATCGATAAAATATTCAAAATCTGTCAAACGTAAAATCTCCTATTCTAACCAATAGAAACTTAAAAACCTCTTGGGAAACAATGAAGATAAAATTCCGGCAATGGAAAAATCAGGCATTTATCAAATCAACTGCAACACTTGCCATTTAGCTTACATAGGACAGACACGACGTATGTTACAAACCAGATTCAAATAACACTATTCTCTCTACAGAAATAATAACCCCGAAAAGTCTAGCGTGGCACAGCATTTAATCCAGACCGGGCACAACGTAACAAAAGACAATTTGAAACTTTTAAAGCACACAGGTAATAACCTATTAGACGCTTACGAGAGCATTTTTATTTTGAAAAACAAAGGGAATCTCCTAAACAGTGACTCTGGACCCATTCCTCATTCCTCCTTCTTCTCAGTTTTGAGCTGTGAGTAATTCGTCACTTGTTTTAACGGACGTAGTCACGCGCTAACTTTCTCCTCCTCTTCTTCCTCTCCCCCCTCAGCCTTCCCTCCTGCCCCCAACGTCCTTCCTTTAGGCCCGTTACTGACCCCCCCTTTTTTGTTGCTGCTTTTCGCCTTTTGTTTACGCCGGTCTCCCTTCCGCCGCTTTTGCTGACGTTATGTCCCCCCCTTTCCCCCCTCCTCATTTACCTTCATATCAGCTTGGATGTCATTACCCTTCCTCACTTTAACCTTGCTTTGTTGTGACACTTTTCCTTTGGATCGCTGAAGAGCTTGGTAGCCAAAATACGTGCATTCAGCCCATTTGTGTGTGTGATTGAGTGATTTTGAGCTCTTGTGAGTGTACGTGTGTGTGGTTATGTTAATAACCAGGCACCTTTAGTAGGGTATCATTAGCTTTACGAAGGATCCCAGGTTATAACCCTAAATATCCTTAACGGGGTCCCATTAGCCTAGCGAAGGATCCTATCTAGGTTGTGTGATTGCGGCTGTGTTGGTCACTGGCGTGGAAGCATTCTTCCTGTAAACTATCACAGGAGGGTATTCTAGTGGAGAGGCTGGGGTTGGTCTCTGCTGTGGAAGTCCCATCCCGGCAAACCAACACAGCAAAGTTATTGATCTCTGACGAGTGGTTCCAATTGATTACGGCTATTGGAGACTCCCTTTAATTTTTGTATATAATATGACGCACCACAAAAAGTTACACATTTCTTCGAAAAAAGTCCCCTTCGACGAAATTAAAAATATCACCCGATAAGAATTACATTTCTATTCACCACCTAATACAAAGACGGTTCTTGAGCATCTAGAGATTTTTTCTGGTGCATTTTAGTTGAAAAATTCAAATACTTGGTTCCAAAATGCAGGTATCAGTAATTATATTATTCCAATGAGAATTCCACGACATGAAAAGATAGGATGGATTTCATGAGATTTGTCCCATTTAGGACCGCTATGAGTAAGCCCCACACAAAAATGACATCAGAAAAACCCGAAAAATGTACCCATCGAGGATTTTTGAACCAAAATCTTTGCTGACTGAAATATCCATTCCATTTGGCTAAATAATGTTTGACATATTTGTGATATGATATTCAAAATTACTCAATTTCATATTATATTTTGTGGGTAGTATTGCAATGTATCATTCCACTTCCTACGCAAAAATTATCTTTATACTTCACAAACTTACTGTAGCCTTAAAGATATTTTAACTTCAACTATAATTCCCGTGAGATTTAATCATCAAAATAAGGGGTGGACCATGAGTAAAAGAAGAGGAAAATAGAGAAACAAAGAATGTCTCTATTTTGCTCAGCACTGAGTGAAACTTGGGAATGGCATCTGAAATCGATCATATATAAACTCTCTCATCATTGAAGAATAAGTACTGGTCAATTTATGCACATATTTACGAATATGCATACAGCCAGTGACGCAGCTAGGGGGGCGTTCATGGGCTCCGGACCAAACCCCCCCCCCCTCCGAAATTATGGATTTATTAAACAAAGGGCACTAAAAGGGCACTCCGCCCCAAAACAAAGCATGGTTATTTCACTCCATACTGCGTACCCTTGAATAACAGGTTATAGGTATATCTTCTCATTTCAGGTAGTATTACATTGGTTTTGTAGTGTAGGCTGCAATGTAAGCCATCAATGCCAATGCGAAATTATGAGAAGTGATGAACAATTCTGTCTGAGAAAAACGCCAAAAATTCTTTTCAATCGATGAAGGTGCTTTCACTTTCAATTATTTTTAGACGTGAACGGAATTCAATGACAAAAGAAACGGTCGATCAGAAAATGTGAAATGCTACCGCCAACTCACAAAATCTGATCTGCTATTTGACGCGGTCGAAAGTGGCTTTACCAGCAAGAGAAACAATGGAATCAAAATCGCCGAACATTTTTCTTTTATTCTTTCGTCATCGCAAAACAATAACGCTGTGGCTTGTGAGTGAAGGGTAATTCCACGCAAACTCAACCATAGTCGTTACTCGACCACCTTCGATTCTCTCTGTTTTCACTCAAGAGAAGACTACGATACGAAAAGACGTGTTTAAATTAGTATTTATTTTCTCATAAGTCACTAAAAGTCGACGTGTCAGAGGACGAGTAGACGTACGTAAGAAGTAGTTGAATTAATTTTCCCGTAAACTACCACAACTTTAATTGATTGACAATAGTTTTTGTTTCTGGAGTGAGCTAGAGTTTTGCTTTTCGAGCGATGGCATGGTATGTGATGCACAAAACGACGTCGACCATTTCAGGGAAATATTTCTCTTGTTTTTATAAGAGGTAATAGAGCCTATGTATATCATACTCTTAACATTAATGCATTTTAAAGATTTGAGTATCTGAAGTTAGCGAAAAATAATATGCCTCAGCTCTGAACTGTGACTCAAGTAAATGTCGATCTTACAGTTAAATTTTTAAGTACAATGATAATTTCGTGAAATGGAAAATATTAGTGTTATATTGGCTTTTTGCAATATAAACACCTATACCGAGCTTTGAGGTGAGTTTATATTTACCTAATATTTTTCTAAATACTTTCTATATGCTTACGGCCTAATAGCAACTTTATTATTTCTTAGAAATTGCCAGGCTAAGTTATGCTGAACAGTCATGGCACAGGAATGTACGGAAAATACATAGGCTGTTGTTGGGGCTCACAACCTTGGCAAGAGAAAACCAATAAAACAGGAAAGGTAAACATTTTTCAATTTTTGCGGAGCACAAAACGTGATGTCTGACAAGGGAAGAAAGAGAAAGAATTAATAAAATCCGCATTAGTATGGACACCGCAGATTATGAATATGGCGTATTGGCGCGCGAATATGAAGCTTCGGAGAATAACCCTCAAAGATGGCTGCGAGGTGAATTTTATCCATTAGCACCATATTATATTCTATGGTTTTTTCACGAATTATTTTCAATTTTGGATGAACAAAAATGACATTGCGATCAATTATTTAGGAGATACAAAGTTTGTTCATTAGTAATCCACTCTAAGTTTTCCATTGCGAGTAATGTTGCATTCACCATAATTGTTTCAACATTTTTCTCTGCTCTTGTACATATGTACCAAACACTTTTATCTATTTTTCTTCAACTTAAGGCGCGTGAATGAACGTCTGATTTAATGCACAAAAATTGGACATGTTCTAGTTGATAGACTCGAGTTTAACGATATGGAAATCTTAAATGATTAGAATGAAAGGTTATAAAACAAGACTGAAATTTCCACACTGTATTTTATAATTCACGACTACATTTCATAGCAAAGCAATGTGTTGATTTTGCTTTGCAACGAAACCATATGCTTATAACCTCTGCTTCCAACCATCCTATCCATGACTTTCTTGTTTAGAAGTCTGATCAACTTTTTCAAGTGGTAAAATTTACCGGCACCCACAAAAATGTAGAATAAATTGCCTAGAACACAAAACAATAAATCAAATCGATAATGAAACAGAAAAAAAACATAAACTTGCAAAATTGCACTATTAATGATCCATTCAGTGAATTTGACTGCGGATACTTAGTGAAATTCCCAGGAATATAAATGGTTCCACAGGACCTTACACTCTTACACTCTTACACAGGCACTTTTAAGAAATATGACTATGGTATAACTAACAACACAGGAGCATCTTCAGAAATAAAGGAGTTAATGAGAAATATGGTTCACATCTAAAGATGATACAGTCCTAGTGAAGTTACGGTCACATTTATTCAAGAAATACATACTTGTACAGAACAGAAATACTTTGTACAATTTAACTTCCTAGTAAAACCGATTCATTCAATATGGTCGATCGACAATTTTGTTGGCTTCAAAATTCTTCTGTGATATTGCACGGTATACCTTCATTTCTTTCTTTTCCATAATTTATGCTGAATAAAAATAAACGAGGAAAATATAATGCGAGTTTAGAACGATGAGGGTAAAAGTGAACGAGAATGAAGAAAAAGAGAAAGTTTGAGGATGTTTTTTCAAGACCTGAAAGAAGAAGCAGAAAATGAACGGCCAAATGGGATGGGGGTTGAGATGAGACTGACTTCAGCGTCAGATGGCACGGCTTGATTGATTTTTCTCCATTCATTTATTCTTGGCGCCTCCCACGCCAGTCACTTTCCGAGGAAGATAAATATATATTTTCTTTCTGCTTCTCTCTCTCTATTTCTGGGCCCTTGCAAAGTTCGATTGCGTCAATCATTTTTGCATCACTTTTGCTCCAAACAATGGCACGAGATAAATTTGTAAACCACGTTCACGCACATGTATTTACACAAAACAAATCCCGTAAACAATGGAAGTGAATGAGACAGTGCCCTTTGCGAGTAGCCAAGCATCTATTACGAAGGTGCTCTTTGCCAAAATGGTTGGAAATTTACCCAAGGAGAATAACTGAGAAGTAATTCGAGAGCATTATCAGAAGTCTGATAAGTGAATTGAAAGGATTACTGACAGTGATGACAAGTAACTCTAAATCTCATGAAATCAAACACAAATCTAGTCTATGGAATGAAATTAAATGATGTTTCACATTTACTTTTCAAGCTCATGTATTCTGACCGACCATTATTTCCATACACAATGTCATTGCCATGACTTCCATGCACAGTGTCATTACCTCGATGATGACATTGAAAATTCTGACACTTTGTGTTGTTTTCTTACAAAATGGAAGGCACTTTGCTACTCTTATCATATAGTTCAATATACAAACAATTTTCATGAATAGATGAGATCATTAGGGTTGACTCAAAACTACAGATGGCTCTGGAGGAAAGAGAAAACCTTCGACGAATTCACGACGAATCAGTCCTTATTAGGTAGTCCTGAAACCGTTTTATTCCCTTAGCATCCCTTCATGCAGAAGCAGTTTTCATCAGCTTCTAAAGTTTACAGCCAGTTTGCGGATGCATTAATTCGAGAAACACGGGGAAAGAGTTAACTTCGAAAATATATCAGCGCACACTAGTGAAATGTGGTAAATAAATTGAAACTAAATTACTCTTTTTTAACATAAATTAAACATTTTAAACATAAATTAAAAATTTTAAACATAAATTCTCAGCTTCTGTTTCAACTATTCGCAAAAGTTACCCTAGGTTATTCTGAATACCGTAAATCCCCATTCAAAATCCGCAAAGAAATAAAGATTTGATAAATTTCACAAACGAGTGTCTCCCGATGTGTTCCCAAGGTTACCATAATGAGTAGGTCGAACTCCTTTCTTTCTTTACCTTTAAAAAATAATGTCCTTCCACTATGTTGCTCCGAAACATTGAACGCGAGATCAAACCTTTAAAAACCCTTAAAAATCCACTCTTGCACCGAATAAATGTTAAAATTCCTCGACCGAGGCCGTGGAGGAACGAGAAATTTGCCAAACATCTACATTTACCCTTAGAAAGTTTTTACATATTTTTTCCTTGAAAAGATCTCTAAAACGTGAGACAAAATCTTAAAAAGAAAACTCGAAATCCAGTCGCGATGAATGAACGTTAAAATTCCCCGAGAGAGATCATGGAGGAAAGCTGGTAGAGTTTTCACCTCCGAAATATAAAAAAATACCACACCGGTTCCCCGAAAGTTCCCTCGTCTCCCAAGCTCGACTGACTGAGTCACAAAAGCACTAAACTCGGCACGACAACAAACGCGATGGGGAAAAATTTTCATTTCCACCCGTCGCCGTGGCAACGGGGAGATAGAACCCCCCCCCCCCCTTGCATTCTCACCGCAGCAACCCGCACCCTTCCCCTCCATAGGATTCGCCGTTCACGCGAACACACGCGTGGTCGGCCCTATTTTACTCGGATTCTAAGGGTCCCGTTCTGTGGAAAGGAGGCAGAGACCCATCGTCAACGCTGTCGTCATAGCGGCACTGGAATGGCTGGGGAGTAGAATGAAGGAATGGGTTTACGGACCCAAAAAGATTTAAGGAAATGAGATGAAACGACAAGAGTGAGCGGGAATCGGAGTAGGGGAGCGGAGGTTGAGAGCTGTGACGTGCAGCGAGAATAGTAAGATGTTGGGAGGAATCTTAGATCATGACTATTTGTAATATCCATATTTAAGATGAAGAGACGAAATTAAGGTGGCTGGAGCGGTAATCGTGTGACATTGAACGCACATTTTAATACTTTTTTAAGGCAAGTTGAAAAAATTTTTGGACCAGATTTCACTTAAGTGCATCTGTTGGTGAGATCATACAAGTGCATCTGTTAGTGAGAGTATGACAATACAAAGGAGGAATGGCTTGTGTATGTGGAAAGATATCTATCACTAATGACGTTTTGTAACTCATCATACCAATGGACAGTTATGGAAATGATATAAGGGTTTTAAATTTAGTATTTTCTTAATTAAAGTATTTTATGACCAGCATTTTTGGCACTGCATTCAAAATTTAGGCGTAAATGTATAGAAATATGTGTTTTTCGAATATTGGACTCGGCGTGACACTTTCATGTTTTGAGTATCAATTAAAGCAATAAGTTACCTTTTATTTCGCGTTTACAAGGAAATATGTGCATATCTAATCGAACTATTACGAAATATATGCCATTTGTCATGAGGCTACAAGCTAAGATACCATTTAATTGCCAAAAAAACCAAATCGGCACGATGGACTTTTTTAACATTAAACTAAAGATACCTATCACTAATGAGAACACTTATGCAAAGTTTCACATAATTTTTTACATAAATAAAACTCGCTCCAACCAACATCATCAGTATGATTTGTAAGTATCTACGTGCTTCTTAGATAAAAATACAAAGGTAGCATGCCTCGATGAATGTGGAAAAGGACCCGTGAGAAATAGGAAATACATGAGAGAGGATGTAGATAGAAATAATACGTTACCTACTCTGAAGCAAAGTAGCTGGTTTCAGGACCATTTGAAAGGAATTTTTCTAGGTTGGTGCAGAAATAAACAGAAGATAGGAAAAGGAAGGACAGAGCAAAAAATTGAGTAATGGGAGAGGAAAAAGGAATAATAAAAAAAAATGTTGAAACGATTGGCGCTACTAGGATTACTAGGATACCCAAGAACAGCTTGTAACGGGAAGTTGAGTGCTGTGAATAAAAAAGTCTCGTAAGAAATTATAGTGTGCATTTATGCAATATATATTTTTTTAAACACCATTGAAAAGAGAATATTTTTTGTAGAATATTTTTTTCGTGAAATACCTTATCCTAATAATTTGCAGAAACATGATACGTGGAGATTCAGATTTCTAATTTATGTTAAGAATATGTCTATAAGTCATTATTAGATGTTTCCTAGACATAATTAAAAGATATTTTTGAGATACTTCCAATATTTTGTAAATACTTTGTGCTATTTGGTTATGTCGGTCATCATACGTAATAAAATCCTAAAATAGGTTCAATTTACAAGCAGCTCAACGGATAGCACGCCCGCGCTCACTACTATGTGTATGATCGAAGGGAAAAATTCATTATTCTTTTTTCTTTAAGAGCTTGTGGGTTTGGGGTGTTAATAACGCCCTCTGGCGGAAGAAGCAAGATTTAGTGTGGGAGTGGTGTCGGAATCCGTGGAATTGACGTGGAGAACGAGAAGTAAGGAATGCAGAGGAGATGAAGAGGTGGAAGAGGCAAGACGCAAAGCTATGCAATATTGGAATCCAAGAAAAAATCTAATTTGCGGCTTTGCTCATCGAATTCAAACATACATATCCATTGCGTCATTTCCTTTGGGCACGACACTTTTTTCAGTTCCGAAAATCGAACGAAATTCAGCATACCTATAGTATCGTGTAAAAGACTCAATCGTGTACGCGCCAAATTCGATTAACAGAGCTGAAAACAGACATAAGTGCAATGCTTATCTTTCATCCAAGTCTCGCGTTTAACTATCGTTTACAGGCGAGAGAAAGCGTTCTATGGGAAATATCAGTGTTGGAGCTAGATTCTACAAAACATTGCTTCCACCCATAAACTGTTTGAAATCGTGTGTGGTGAGTTTACCACTCGGTATATACTTGCAAAATGGGCTCTTTGACCTGGGAAGATACCTTAAAAGTTGAACTAAGAAAAATAAGGTAGTTATTTTAATTTTAATAATCGTTGTGTTTGTTATGTATGTACTGACAATGCAAATGACCACGAATGTTGAGCACACCGGGACTATACTATGTTACCTTTACAAAGTCACCCGTAAGTCCGCATAATGCTAAATTCTACAAAGAAAAAATAATTAGCCCGGACTGGTGCTCGAACCCAGATCCTTCGATATCACGCCAAATGATTTAGTGAATTAAACTGCACATATGTGAGAATTTCCACTGAAGACCGGAACTCGAACCCGGATCCCACGATATCGCGCCAATTGCATTAGCTAGTTAAGCTTCGGAGCGATTTAGAGGAATCAGTGTTCGAGTACTGGTCAAGGCGAATGATAAATAAGTACTATAGCTTCTGTGCACCCACCGGTCAATAATGGCAAAAGTTGGATATTATGAAAGGGCTCGTCCGAGACTTTCAGTATTTAATTTTGAGTCTAACCGAGTTGAGTGCTATTTCCATTTGAAGTTCTATCGAGTGATGAAGTAAGTGTCGGGTAACACGGCCTTAATGCGGTCAGTGTTTCTTAGAAAATTAATAAAGCAGTCTCTAGCTTTTAATTTTTAAAAACCTTGGCCTCTTACTTGTTTCCTGTAGTTTCTACCGTATATGGGCGTTGCACTACAGCAAAATGCTCCTGCTCATTCAACCATTTTTAATTGCAAGTTTTCGTAACTAAATGGGATGAATGTCATAACCTTTGCTACCGTACACACCTGATTTTGCCCCTGTAAAATGTTTAAATACCTAAGGCTCAAGTCTCTCCTCAAGAGATGAATATTTGTAACTGTCGAAGGGAGAATATAGAAATTTCTGGAGTAACTACATAGGATAGCGAAAATACGCGTTTCCTACATGCTTGCAGCAGTGACAAAAGTGGGCGTATAGGCAGTGTAAGTATTTTGAAGGATATGATGTTGAATAACTCGTAGTGTTTTTAATAAATTGTGAAAAATTAGTAGCGATTCGCTTTGATCAGAGCTCATAAACCAAGGCCTCCTAGACACAATGGGCTTACTCTCTGCGTCAGACGCCAAGTGTTCTGGAGACTATTTTTTCCGCTTCGAGTGTATCTAGCCAGTATCAGATTTAAGAAGGCCACAGCCCACCGCATTTCTACCATCATTTGGATTACCGAAAAATAGCACATTCAGAGCTATGTCAAGCATTGGATCCATGTAAAAAAACGCATCATCATAGAATTCACATGATGATGATTACATCTCACTGGCATCGATAAAACCTCGTCTCTCCCACATCAAAATTAATACAGTAAAACTGAGGAACCGAGATTTGCTCGGTACGCTATATTTTTCAATAAAATGGAAATTCATGTTGTTATATAAAAATTACTTTGAACGTTTTATATATTTAATCATAAATTTTAAAAAATCTCATTAATAATGGCACAAATAGGTTTTCTCGAAAATAAAAAAGCTATAGAATGTTCATTTTATGCATGGTTAATCTATAAATAAATAAAAAATAATTTCATTAAAAGGCTTTGACGTATACATTACCATAAACTTAAACTTTATCATTAAAATAATAAGTAATAAACTACAAAATAATTAGAAAGTCACATTATAATTACGTTTTCTTTAGAAAAAATGCTTTTATGCCTGTATGAAACAGATTTTTCGCGGATGAGACCTATATTTCTCATTCCGCAAAACCCTTAAATGCCGACATTCGGGAAAATCGGATAAACAGTTTTCGATGAAATCATTGGATATCACATACAACTATACAATTATTGCTCACTTTATAGTATGGGATATCGTCTCCATAGCGTTAAGCGATGTGACACGACCTGCGATGTGACACGAATATCGCACCCCGACAAACGATACATTTTATTATCGCCCACAACTAGACTGTCGGTCGAAAATGTGGAAGAGGGAAAAATTTGGGAAAGGGAAGATATGTAAGAACGCGAGGACATAAAATACGGAAAAAATGATGGTCCAAGAAATATTGGGTTGGTTGGGAGTATGGTATAAGTAAAAAGCAATGGGGATGAGAGAAATGAGGGGCGAGAAAAGAAGATTGCCCTCTTCACGGCGAAAGGCACCTCACATTCAATGGTAATTCAGGCCCGAATAAGAAAAACATAATAGAAAAAAGAAATAGGCGTACATTGAACCTATGATATCCCTTCCCCTACAAAATCAATTTGTGGATAACTGGTTGAGTTTCCCAAGAGAAGGCAGGTAGAGAGTGAACGTTTTTCTTCTTTTTTCCTCAAAATTATTAGAAATTCTACTTACTCTAGGTTTGAACATTTTTCATTTATTACACATGCATGCACGGGGTAACAAGTTAATTACGAAGGTGGAAAGCTAGAATAAAATGGGAACAGTAGCATAGACATCATGAGGAGAATAGCGCCAGCATAGCAAAGGAGACATTCACATTAATAGGAGGGAGCTGACAATGGGGATCTTATAAAAGAATTTAAAGAAAACGTTGGCGAAGAGTGAGTGCAGCGTTATTTTTATTACATAAATTATTAAAATGTGCTCTCAAATCTTACCATTACCGCTCCAGTCACTATAGATCCCAAGCTAACAGTCGCTCTAGTACAATGAGACAAATGGTGAAACATTATTCGCGCTTCCAAGGTCAAATTATTTCCACGGAGGCTTCAAATAGTTCCCACGTTATTTTCTATTTTTAAGAAAACATTTTAAACGTACAAGTTAAACAATAAGACTGAAAGCGTTATGGTTTACTTGGGAGCCCCGATTCATATAAAATCTTGATCAATATAATTTTTTTAGAAATAACATTGTCCCAAGGAGCAATAAAACCATGAAGTTGCAGGATTTACATTACGGAGGTACTTTTCGTGGAGTCGTCGTCTTTTATGAGTGACCATCCATCCTTCAAAGCAAAAAGTGAGGACGATCAAAACCAATTCCGTATTCGATACCACTATTGAGGATGTGGGGAAAGATGCAGAGGAATTCGAAGTATGAGGAAGTGAAATACGTTGAAGAGTGGATATAGGATGAATTTATGAAGGAGAGAAAATTTTAAGGGTCGACTGCAAAAGAAGAGAAAAATTTGAGAGGAAAAATATTTTAACTCTGTCGTAAGAAGTTCGATTCCCTGAAGGGACAAAGAATAGAAAAATATATTAGAACCTCTTCTTTTTTTAAAACGAATAATGTAATTGAGGTATTATTGATTCAATCAATACATTTAAGAAAAAAATCCAAGCAAACATTAACAAGGTTTCGTCATATTTATTGACTTTCATAGAGCTATGTAACAATACAAAAAAAACAAGATATTATAAATAACTGGTGTAATACTTAATGTAACAAATTAGCAGCGAAAAATTTGATTAACTTTGACTTATTCTGAGTGCGAATGTTATTACTGTCTTATATTTACATATCCGCATACCTCAGAAACCAATTTAACTTATAAACCAAATTACTTATTTATTAACCATTGTAAGAAGTTAAAAAATGTGTTGGCGATGTAATTTTTGTAACTGAAAAAATTTATATCCAAAGAAGATACTAAAAATAATTATTCAGAAAAGCAAAAGAGAGAAAAAAGACAATCAAGCAAAGCAAATGTGAAGCAAAAAACATACTTTTTAAAATACAGTCAAATTTTACTAAATTAAACTGCTATAAATGGCACTAAGAATACATTTATTACATTTTATATTGTAACAATTTTGACATCTGGCTATATTTACCATTTCTAAAAAGTCTTCTCTTTAGATCAGGCTCGGTTTCTGCTATGCTGCAGGATATGTCAGCTTGAGCTGTTTTCTTTAATATTGACCAATACTCCATAATACAGGGTTATTCAAAAAGATAGACCCAGTTTAATTAATTTGTATTTCACGAAATATAAATTGGATATGAACAGTCTACATACCAATGGAAAGAGGAAGTTCCAAAGTTTTGTATACCACCGCTTGAGCAGTGATGGTTGCGAAAAGGGCCGCTAGGGTACACGCGCCAATAGGCGTGTGGGACGAATTTGGCTACCGCTTAGATGTTTGCCGTGCAGCAAAGGGGGGACACATTGAAGATTTATAACCTGCGTTAAAAAAAACTTTCAAACTTCCTCTTTTAAATAGTATGTAGATTGTTCACGTCCAATTTATACTTCATTAAATATAAATTAATTAAATTGAGGACCATCTTTTTGAATAACCCTGTACTTAAATTAAAAAATATACAAGAGATAGAGATGGGGATAAAGACAGAGAGAGAAGTAATAGAGAAATCAAGTAGGTGATATGTAATAATACCATGCGCTATGAGAGGACAAGCATTCGAGAAACATCTTGAACTCCACGAGAAGGAAAGATTATAGCGAGATAATCGATAGGAATTTGACGCTAGAAATGAGAGAAGGCCCCGGAGCGATCTTTTCTCCGTTCTCCGCGACTTCCCTTCACTATCGGAGATAAATTTAATCCGAAAATACCACTCAAACGGTCAACGCTCCATACCTGATGGGCGTGTTTAATAAGTTTATCTGGATAAGTTTAATAAGGGGCCCTGAACGGTTCCGAGAAACATGATCCTATGTCAGAGACGAAGTTAAAAATACGCTAGGCACGAGAGATCAATGACTCTGAGGTGTTTTGGCTTATCTCTTCCACAGAACGTAAGCCACCAAGAGTTAAACTATATAGCAAAAAGGACATACGATATCGAACAGTATCTCGATCAACAATATAATCATGAACTTTTTGAGAAAAACGTCGATGTTTTCACGTTATAATGAGACCGTGCAAATCTCAAGTAACCATATAGATTTATTGTTTTAGTATGAAAGTGAGATCATCGCATACACTCCGTCGTTCAACCGAGGCCAATTCATGAGATAATGCGAACATAACCACCATACTCTGATAAAATATAAACACTAGACACCGAGATTATGACTGTGGTGAAGAGGCATAAAGGGAAGTGAATGTAGAATAAACAAGACAAAAGGTACCATTATTTTAAACCTTGTTTATCCCCACAGTAAATAGGCCTTACAGGGAAGAGGGAACAACAAACGGGTGGATAAGCCTTACTAAATTCAGCCTAATGGCTCAATTCACAAGAAAATATTTTATTAAAGAAAAAAACAGCCAATGGAAAATTCATTTATTACATTTTAACAGACACTTATCAAAAGAAAAAAATACTCAAATTTCAAACAACCAATGTATTCCTGAATGTATCCCAAAAAGTATATCAATTCCATATTTACTTAAGGTACTGCTGTTTAATAAGCTTTCAAATAAACACTAAACGCACTTCTTCATTACCCTGCATATGTGCACTTTTTGAAAAATTGTTTACTCACACCATAAAAATGAAATCATGCATATCCTTAAAAATGTTTCAGATTCCACTTTCGAACGTTTCTTAGGGTACGGAATGTTATGCGTGAGTAAACGTTGCCTTACGGCTTCAAAATCAAAGAAAGAAACCGTGAAAATTAATCGTCTTGTAGCCCCGAAGAAAAAAACTTTCCAAGTGGGGTTGCCGTCCAGCGAAATTATAGTGATAAATTGGACGACGGGATTCCGTTTGGCTGGAGTGCAAACAGAGCAAACGGATACCTTCCGTAAACAGGATGAAAGATATTTGAGTAAAAGATGGCCTTTTACACCCTCTGCTGTTGTCAAGTCGCGGAAACATTTTTTAGACAAAGTAGCCTCGTACCCTTTACCGCATCACCCATCTTGACGTAAAATCCCATCCCAGAGGGAGGATTAGCTTAAATTATCGTTTTACCTGGATGAGATGAAACTGGTTTTTTATTACTAACTGAGAAAAATGCCGATTGTAGAAAGAAGACGATTGCTTCGGCGTTATTAACCTTACCTCTAAACCCTAAAAATGATAAGTAACATCACTCAATCAATGGCTTTCGTCTCAACCCGCTAAGGAATGTCTGATTAATTCTACTTACAAAATATTACATATTTGATACATCCAACTCATATCATACCACGCCCTAAAATAATAATTCTAAGAATTGTGATCAAGACATCATGGATTCAATAATAATGAAAGCCATAGTCCCATTTAGATCAATTTTACTGCCGATTTCTGCAAAAAATATATTTCTTATTAACAAAGTTTGCGCTGATATGCTGCATTGACGAAAGGCAGCAGTTTCACCGGACGGCATTAATGAGTCAATTTAATAAGATCGGTCCAACATCAATAACAATACTTGAGGGTGAAAATTAAGTTTTAGGAAACGGCCGTAGTACTGGGATGTGGAAGGCAACGGGAAACCATCATAATATTCTCTCTAGAAAATTCAGTCTCCGTGCATTAATAGTCATTTCTCCCAGTGAAACATTCCAGAGGTACATTAAAGAGTAGGCAAGCAATGTAAGGCTGCAATAACCTTATTTAATGACCGATGATGGTTAACAAAACGGGTAACCTTCCAAGAACATGACTCATAATTAATGTTTAAACGAGACTTTGACGACGATTCACACGGCAATATTCCTAAGACGATTGCATAGAGGAGTATTTTATATTGGGCAGATGCCTGAAAATTTTATTGCTCAAATAATGTAAATAATATTTTTTTTAAGTACTTATCAGTTAAAATGCATAAATAACACACGATCTTCATAAAATATTGATCGTTATTAGTTATAAACAATCCCGCAATAACTTATAGATATTCAGAGATGATTGAATAAGACGTGGTCACCTAAATTTTAGCTTTATTCCTGGAGAATAAACGTTTTGACAAAAACGGAACAATAATATTTTCATGACAGCAAAATTATTTCTGTCAGGTGTGCAGAACCCTATGCTGCAATGGATTTCCCGATGCTTTTAGACTTCACCAGAAAATAAAATTCTGGATTAAGTGACTCCTTTAAATATTTACTACTCCGTGCAAGGCCTTGGCACCTCATCGGAAGACCAAAACTAGTGATTTAGAGATGCTGGAAATATAACAGCTGAAGATGCACCGAGATAAATCTATTTATATTCCAGGGGATGTAAATGACGAGGTTTTTGAGTCCTGGGCGGAG
The DNA here is from genome assembly GCA_963573305.1 of Pyrrhosoma nymphula. Lineage (NCBI taxonomy): Eukaryota > Metazoa > Arthropoda > Insecta > Odonata > Coenagrionidae > Pyrrhosoma > Pyrrhosoma nymphula. Next base: position 51,006,802 of record OY754337.1, on the reverse strand, counting down.
AACACCTGACCAGCAGAAAAAAACATCAGACACTTAACTCTTTTCCCACAGGGAAATACTTGTGTGAAACTTGAAAATTATTTCGCTTGGGAGTAACACTCGACGTATCAACACACATAAAAAGGAACAACTAAAATAAAAAACGAAGACTAAGAATAATAGAATGAGAATTCTCTACTATTTTACTACTTATACTAAGAACTATTTTTTAACAGCCCGTCGATGCCTGCTCATTATGGCAGGTTTGCTAACGACTGACTTTTCATGGTCTTTCTTCAAACAATTCTATAAACTCTTTATAATGCCAGGAGTCTAAAAAGAAGGATAATTTAAAGACTTAAAAATGGAAATCGAGAGGGGTTTTTAGGTTAAAATTTATTTTAAGAGAAAGAACTATGAAAAGGATATCAGGAAACTATTACAGAAGAATGGATTAAAGAGATATGGAGTAGGGTTTATGACTTGATTCTGTTGTAAACCCGATGTTATTAATTTGCTACAATTAAACCCCTACATTGATATTCGCCTAATTACTCACAATCAGTATAGATTAATACAAAATGGGTCATAAGTATATTGTGCCAGAAAAAATCTTTCCATGACATTGCAAACATTTCTCTTCCAAAAAATATGGTTCTTTTATCATTAGGTAATAGTGCATCTGTGGAATATTATTAACAAAGGAGCTGACTGAACTCACACAAACGTGCCAGAGAAAAATTATTTCTTTAACTTAAAGGAAAGTGAAGAAAATTTGGGGTTAAGGCCAATTATAAAGGCATTCCAAAAGTAGATACACGGTATAGTTCATGAAACTATGAGATAGATGCACGATACATACTCTACGATGTTTACTGCGAAGTGACGTCACGATGAAAGCCAACGTGGCTGCAAGCATTTTCCAACGATGTATCAAAATATGGGCATGTAAAACGTTTAAATCTAACATAACGCCTTACATTCCACCGATGGCTATGGCATTTCTTTCTTGGCATAGACTCCCGGTTGCAAAGATAAAACTTGTTAATGCACAACCCAATTTCAACGCAAATGAATGAAGACCTATTTACAATGGTCTGCTGTAAGGATTACCAGAGTACCTACTACATAACTTTTGCTGACAGAGTTCTGGGCGGCACATCATCAATTCTACAGTTGCAATGCGGCCAACATTGTCGAATTCGCTTATTATTTTCAATACGGTATTCCACCGGTTAAAGAATGTTTAACTGGAAGATTGAAACCTCTACAATTTAATGCGCGCAGGCCCTATATTTTTCCCACGATTTCTTCCTTCATTTCAGCAAGAGTCCTATCTCTCTCCATCCCGTCTATAAAACCAATTTTCCTCCTTCATTTCCCCGGATTACCCATTATTCTTTCATTTATGCCGGCCCTCAGTATCCCTCACTCCTCATTACATGCTCCAACCACCTCGTCTGCCTCCTCCTAATCTCCTCCATAGGTTTCCTCTCCTCGCCCACCTTACCGGGGACTTCCTCATTTGTCTTCCTTTCCGTCCACCAAAATCTCCATACTCCTCCACGCCAACATTTCAAACGCCTGCCACCAATTCTCGTCCTCTCTTTCCAGATTTCAAGTTTATGCGCCATAAAATGCCACACTCCATATTAAATCAACCTTTTTCAATTAATTAATTCAATCACTGTAAAAATATAAATTTTTTTCGATCGCTTAAAGTAATGTTGAAAAATTTCCAGACATCAAAAAGCATTTTCCTAGTATTCAGTTGCTATACCAACTAATCTCTCCGATATAAAATAGCCCAGTGGTAAATACATCTTGTTGAATTTTATTTTTTTGGCCGATTTATTTCTTGAGCAAAGCATGCGAAGAACCGCGCAAATAATCACATCCAGATTATCGCATATTGCAGATGGCTACATCAACTGAGTTTCCTCAAGATTCCGAGCCAATCACTCGAAATCTTAATTAAATCATCGGAATATCCGTGTTCCACCGTTAGGATGTTTTTGAAGAGCCCCGCCACAATATGTTAATGCGATGTGAAAACACGGAAAGAGTTCCAGTCAGTGCTGTGGGTTAAATTAAATTTCGAAAGGGACTCACGTTGTATCGTTGTGATGCATTATTCATGCCATACAGGTTTTTGTCTGGTATTTTAGCACGCTCAACCATACCCTCATTCAAGGCTATAATTCTCAAGGTATTCCCCTTGCTCGTGGGCATATTTTTTAAGAGAGTTGAAGTCTTACTACGCGCAAGAACGCTTTGTCTTCGACGTAACTAATATCTTCTTTTGCGGGCTAATTATTATCTTCCGCCTCACCCAAATCATGAAATTTTAGTCTCTCTACAGAAAAACGTGATAGAACTGCCGTAACCTGTTATTGTCTGCGATAGAACGAAGACGCGAAGAACCATCTCGCGTATATACGTATATATTTCATTGCAATTCATTTGCCTGCGTTTTTGCTTATTACAAATAGATTCCGTAAACAAGCATTATTTTCGGTACAGATATATTATATTAAAGTATAATTTTTATAATTCATATTTACCCGTTACTGCATTATAAGGACCACTTAATTTCAAGTTCAATTCGCGAAAGAAATGTAAATGTAGGAATTTCTTATTCATATCAAACAGGGCATTGGTTTATCAGCAAGTAGACAGTAGACATGAATTAAAGGACATTTAAGTCATTTTACGCTACAGCCACCTTGACGTGGTTTGAAAAATTTTTGTCTATAAATATATTTGCGTGAAACGTGCGTGCTCTTACTAGTACTTTGAAACCTTTCTCTATATGTGAAATTGAAAATAAATACATTTTACCGATTACCTTTTTTTGGTAATTCAATGCACATGAGATATAAGTTATCTGATTTGGTATTGCATGCATTGGTAATTCAATGCCTTGTGATATAAGTTATCACAATTCGATTTGTACAGATTTTCTTCTAAAAGTGAAATAATACGTGTTATATTGTTTCAGTGGCTGATAACTAATATTGTGTCACACCGATTCAAATATTCCGATAAATATTTAAAACTAGTTTTCGCCTAAATTTGGAATACCACGCCGAAAACTATTAATAACTGAAGTCATAACATAGTTATAGTAAGAATGTAATATATAATTCATGTATCATTTGCATTACTGCATTTATGTTGAGTTCCACCGCATAAACTGATGTTAAGAACCCACTTAAATTAAATGCGGCCCAAAAATGTTTTCGACTTACTTAAAAAATGATTTAAGTGTTCACTTAAAGATGTCTACCACCCCATGAGCCTTAAGAGAACGTACGATGAAAATATGAAGGGACGCCGTCGAAAGCATCCTATACAGATTAATATAGCGTTGAACTTCGCGGATATCCGTTATGGGGATAAGTAGGATTTTCTTCTAACCAAGAAATAATACATTTCAAATTTTTATAATGGTTGCTAACAATTATCGCAATAAAAAAGGTGTCGCGCTGAGTCATACATTCGAAAAAAGTATTAAAAAATTAACTTTAGCCTAAATTTCGAATTACCCACCGACTACTCAAGATATATCATGCTTTGACAATGGCAAAAACGTATAATGTAACTTTTATATCATTTTGAATACTTTATCTATTATACGTTATCACATAAACAGATGCACTTTTGTGAAATGTGGTCCAAGAAGTGTTTTTTTACTTGAAAATTATAAAAATGTGTACTCATGTTTACCGCTTCAGCCAGCTTATAATCGCTGATGTTGAAAACGACGGCATATATTAGAGCGAGTAACAACAAGATATATTCGTTTGACGCTACGGAATGACACGAAAAGTCTAATCCAGGAGCACGTCTCTCTGAATTGCATGTTATCGCTTTTCAAGGTCAGTCATTCGTCGTCTTCACCCGAGTCGCAGTCAATTACTTCCAGTCCTCCCACTTTGAAACATGCAATGGTTTTCAAGGGCTCTACTCACGTACTGCGGGAGGGAGAGAGAGAGGATTCCATCCGTAGTTTTTACGGCCTTCTGCACCGCCTCTTCAGATTGCGAACCGTTTGCAGAGAATTGCGTCAGGACACGTATTACGCCAGACAGATTGGTGGCACTCTGTGGAAGACACATAAAAAAGGAAGAGTACGTGACCAATCAATTCATCGACCTTCCATTAAATTTTAAAAAAGAGATAGGTATTAATCTTTCCCTTCAAACCTTCACAACCAATCGTCTTAGCGCGATCCATCCACAAACCAAAATTCTTTTCCTTTCCCAAATATTCTATCCAATGAGTTATATTTCCCCTTTCCTAAACCAGTTTGTATTCTATCATTATCAGTTTTTCAATGCTAGGATGAAATCATGGCAGTTTACAATTATTCTCCGCTCGCGACCAACTCTATCACATACTAGTAATTCTGATTTCCAACGTCGTTTTATATTCCCCCCTGAGCACAAATTATCCCTTGGTCCATGAACAAATTCAGAAGAACCAGACTACCTTGCGGGAAATTTTAAACATTATGAATAGATAAAAAGATCTTAAATCTTCCACAAAAATAAAAACCTGAATTACGACTCGGGTCTCAATGCACTACGTCATCATCAAGTCCTCGTGACAATTTCGAAGAATTTCATCGTCGGTCAGAATTGCATTCAAAACAAAAAAGTAATGAACATTTTATAGGAAAAATGTTATTATTGCCCAGTACCAATTTTTTTTACTGAACACCAACAGGTTCTATATAAGCTTGTCCTCAGTAATTTACAGAGGAAATTGAAAGCGGGTACTAGATATAAAATAAGTTCAACTTTGAGCCCTTGCATACATAGTTAATGCGTAAGAACTGAAAAGTCAATCCTTAGATTGCTTGACTGCAGCCCTTCATCCTTCCCTATGATACAATATTTCTCTCACTCCCTGGTGGCTCTTCTTATGTACTTTCCTCTTTATTTGGACAGTGAATTTATCTGTTGGCCTTCCCCTTGGGACTTTCTTTGAGAAAGATAGTACGACGGGCCACCGAAATATAAAAAGTCGTTACTTGTGTCTTTCGTGTGTTTCCATATGTTTTCGTCCACCCTCTTTGTATAGATATATTGTTTTTATTGCTTTACCTTACTCTCATCATACCTATGAAGATAGTCTACCTATCTATCCCGACAAGCCTTTCCGGAAGAGGGAGAGAATTCCATCAAATTAAACTCCAACTGAGGCAATATAAGAACGTCCTGCATCTCTCAAAGCGCTTTTGATAAAAAATCAAAATGATACGAAACGCGAATTTTTTTTATATATAAGTATGTATACCTCCGGAGCTCAAAAGAGAAACAGGTGATTTTTCATTCTCAATTTCCAACTCAGGCACTTCACTTCTTTCGGTCCCGTCCACTACCACCGCGACCGCCGGGGAGAGAGTAGAGGGGAGAGGGAGGCGGTAGAACTCAATGAAAAAGGCATTCGCTGGTTTTGACACGCGCGGGTGGGGGGGCGACGAAGTTCAACGAGACAGCCCTAGTTTTTTTTATTTTCATCCGACGTCATTATTTTTTATCAAAAAAAAAGAAGCAGAAGGTAACAGGAGAAAAAATTCTGGTGGGACTTAGGTTAGGGGGGAGGGATGTATAAAAAAACTGAGAGACTTTTTTCGAAGTCACCACACAACCCTTCTGTGACACCATAAATATCTTTTAGCTACAATCCTTCAGCCCTTTCCCTCTATTTACCGTTCTACACAAAACCTCACTCATTCCCCCGAGCAGATTTCCTTTGAGAGTGAAAAAACTTCTTCCCCCAATTCACGTCTCCTACTGTCCACCAACGCACAAGTATTTTCCTCCGCCTAGTATTCCAATAAAACACTCTAAGATTGAGAATATATTTGGGAATCTATTATAATTGTCACTATCGTGTACATCCATCTATCCATATTACTTATTCACTTAAGTTTGTCTGTCCATTTTTCTGTCCGTCTGTCTGTTAATCTCGCCTGTTTGAAGAACTTGCTGGTGCAGCTGGATTTTCTGGAATATTTCGCTGCGTGGAGTCTTCATTAAGACATTGTCGTTTTGGAGGCATTTCAGCTTCCATCTTCAGATCAGAGATGAACTACCATTCCAAATTCCATCTTCGGGTCAGAAAACCTCAGGGCAGGTCATCGCATTTACTTATCCAATGGTGGATTAACAGGGGTGGCTGAAATATTTTCCATAAGCTTACAAGGGATTTTCAATTTTGCCAAATGCAATGCTATCTTCACCCAATCGTTAAAATAGGTAGATAAATTTGAACCTATTTCATTCTTTTTCATTTTGAAAGAACTCTAATCCGTGCGATGTTTTTTTGCGTTTCATGCTAAATATTCATCATTCATCATGAATATGTAATAAAAACATAAAACCGCCGGCGTCGGTGGTGGCGGGGTAAAGTCCTCGCCTGCCAAGCCGAAGGTCACGGGTTCGAGTCCCGCCTGGGTAGGTTTTTCCCATCCAGGGCACGGGTGGTTGTGATTGTCTGTTATGAGTTGTTAATACAACCGATATAAGGCCCAATGAGTGGCTGTTTTCGGGGGTGTTGTAAAATAAATAAATAAAAATAAATAAATAAGAAACGTTAAAATGAGAGCTTTGGGTAGCTCCAAAGAAATTCCTGGACGGGAGCTACCATTAAAACATGAGTGCAATAAGTACATAATACCTCCAAAGTTACTGTAAAGTAAACGAACCGCAAAGCACGTATCGGAGAGAAAAAAAAACAATCATATGCCAAGGCTTTAAAATCTTATGCAATCCATATTTTTTTTAACTAACGTACAAAATGTTCACATTAAATAGGTTTTTAAGGCTCTCAAAGGAGAGCAGTCATACATTAACACTTCTTAGTAATGCTAAATCATTTTGGTGAACTTTTCACAGTATCTTTCACTAACTTTCTCCTCACCTCATGCTTTTTTCTTTGCACACTTTTCCCTCACTCCAGCGTCGCACGGACCCTTCCAAAAACCAGGCCCCTATCCTTCTCCAACTAACCCCCAAACCCCTGGAGAGGAGATAGGGTGCAAACTGTGGTTTAAAACCCTTCCGCCGTCCTCCATAAAAACCAATGAACACGGAACACGCGCGAAGAAGATGAGGACATTGTCGTGGGTGGCTGTAATACGAAATGGCTCGAGGTTTTCGTTTCGTAACAGTTCTTCGCCTTGCCGCAAAAACTCACTATTCCGCACTCCCTAAAACTAGAGTCCTCAACATAAATACTACGCAACCATAATTCTAGCTTAGCAGTATTTTAAAACAAACAATTTTGGGGCTCTTTTGTCCCTGAGGCCTTTTCAAAGTGGCTGGAGCGATTTGCATATTTGCGAAAATTTACGTTTAGATAAAATTGTAATTTAGTGGTTACTGTAAATAAAAAAGTAAATATAATTAAAGATATCTGCAGATAAAATTATAAAGAAATTTCATTTCACAAATTTCGTTTTTTGTGCATTCAGAGCTATTTTAACTCGTACCCTTAAGGAAAATGAGATATATTTCGAAATAATTCGATTACATACGTACTTATTTTCTTCTAAACGCGAAATAACACATTTCATACTATTATAATGGCTGTGTAACAAATTATCAAGGAGTTATGCCGAGTCAAAAATTCGTAAAACCAATTTAAATGAAATTTTCGTCAACATCTATAATTTCGTGCCGAAAAATATCAATATCTCTAGTAGTAGTAGTAGTTTATTTATAGTTCCTAAGAACTAATACGTACAAATATTGGTATAAAAGTACGAAAATAATTACATATCACAAGATTTATCGCATAACAATTGTCATAATACATGTTCTTATTTCAATCATAATTTGCATAGCAACAATACAGAGGAAAAGTTGTTATCACAGGTCATATAAAATCATACAACACTTGCCTACAGACCTGAATTATGTATATAAATGTACATACATATTATAGGAATTTCTTTTTAAGCAAGAGGGTAGTTTTTCTTTACAAACTCACTTATATTTTTTTACATCCATAATATTGACACCAATTATTTCATTTATAATTTTGCTACATATTTTTACCTCATTTACAAATAATGATTTTTGACCGGTCGTAGTACGTTGCCCATTTAAATAAAATTTATTACAGTTTCTTGTTTCGTAATTGTGAATGCTTCTTATCATAAAATCCTGAAGGTATTTATTTTTTTCATTCTTTGCTTTTTACATTATGTATAAAAAGAAGACTCCTGTAAACTATCCTCTGTTCTACAGATAGGAAACAAAGAGCATTTAACATTTCATTTCTATGGGTTCTCTATTTGCATCCCAGAATAATCCTCATGCCTCTTGATTGTAACTTTTGTATTTTTTTATGTTTTTTTTAACTTTTTTCAAATAGAATGGTGGCACAATAATCAAAGTGAGGAGCTATAATTGATTTATACACCAACAGCTTTGTCCACATGGACAAAAATGTACTAATTCTATATAACATTGAAATTGTTTTGCTAATTTTTTTACATATATAATTAATATGGCTATCAAATATTTAGCATTGGATCAATTATCACGCCAAGGTACTTTACTTGTGCTTGGAAGTCTAGTGTTTGATCTTCTATTATAACACTCTCAGTGTAATTACTAGAGGTCCCTCTGCTTCCTACTACAATTTGTGACTAGTATTTCTGTAGACTTTTTAACATTTAACTTTAGTTTGTTTCTCGAGAACTTGGATAGTCATAAAATGCTTTAATTAAGTAACCATTAATGAATGAAACGTAAACGTGCAAGTATGAGGCTCGATAGAGGGAGAAAGGATGTAGCTCAATGCCATTCAAAGAAGGCTAGATATTTGTAGTAACTGTACTATCATATTGACAACTATAGTTTAAGAAACCTCTAAAACCGACGTGGGAGAGCAAAGATACTATTCACTAGAGTTAATATAAAGGTGTCAGATGAATTCTAATACCTGGGTACTAAACCATGGTGCTTCAAGACGAGTTAATTTAAGTGTGTACATAAATCCCAAGGTTTGTCAAAAATAACGGCGTAAAAATCGGTTCTGTAACGACTGGAAACTACTGCCGCTAGTGCAATATCCCTGTGTGGACCTAAAGCGAATATAAAACGGAAAGAAGTTGAAAACGACTTGCGAGCAATCATTTAGTATGAACGGCATATGAGGGCCTTGATGGCGCGAAAACAGATAGTTAAGAACAATTGAAATAAGTCTAAAAAGCTCCCAATTACTACGTAGAGTAAAAATAATTAAGGAATGAATTACATTGGGATATCAGTGGTTTTAAAAAAAAACTCAAAGCTCACATAGGTCATTTCTGCTGCCTCATTGAACTTAGACCTTTAAACCACTTAAAATTGCAATGCACGTTCCGCGTGGAGATCTCCCTCCTGACAACGTTCTTCTTCGAATTCAATTGATGATTATAAACACCGGACTAGGTCCCTGCATTTACTCGCGGGTGAAATTCCACCGGACCTTGAGCACGATTTTAAAGGAATTACTTTACATCTACTAACTACCCTGCGAGATACCGCAGAGGCATGTGGCAGAGGGTAAGGTCATAGGGAAAAAGATGGTAGGTAGAGGACAGAGATGAATTTCATGCCAAAGATGTGCCTTATGTCAATGTTACGCTTTGTTTTTGCTATAATCACTAACGGTTCATGGAAAGAAGGAATATTTGTACCTAGGGGTCATTCAAATAACTATTACGTAAGGTGATTTTGACAACTTTTTGACCCCCCTCCTCCCCCATGTAAGACAACGTAAGATTTCATGAACTCCTCCCCTCCCAATCTTACGTAGGTTCTCATACATTTTTGGAACCATTCTCATAGATGGGCGATTCCATGTTCCAGTGTGCAAAAATTGATCTGTCCACACCGGGTTTTAAAATGTTTTTATTTACAAAATCATAGGCCCCTTTTGAGAAGCGTTTAAGTATGAATTTTTAGTCAGATATCGATAACAATTTTCGATATTTCACGATTCACAGTAGATGCGACTCGCAAAACCTTAGATCTTCACAAATGCGATGTCGCCAAAATAATCAACGCAAGTAATTGATCATACCTTATTCTATGGTTGGCATTCATTACTATAGCATAAATTCAGACCATAGTCGGCAGTGGTAATCTTCCAAAGTAAGATTTTTCGTCTGAAGATAATTTAGCAAGTTGATGAAAATATGATCTCGAAAGTAACTTCAATCTTATGTAAAATTGTCGCGGACCCCCCAACCCACCCTACGTAAGACAACGTAAGAAAAACTCAAACCCCCTCCCTCCCCAAAGCGTCTTACGTAATACTTAGATGGCCCCCCTAGGTACAAATTAGGCTGTGTGTCTCTCTTATTTTGTCACTCCTATCAGTTCTAGAGATATAGCGCGGGGATAAAATTACATACTCCATGTCGTATTGAAACTTTTTTTTCCCAGTTCGGAGTTTTTCCAGTAATCTAAGCCTAGCGTGTAGCCTCCGAGTCTATAACGGCTCCCAACCTAATTTTTCCACCAACTGTGTGACACTCTGATTGCTCGTAGTAGTTGCGGTAGCAGTGTGTAGTAGCGTGCGGCTCTACTTTGTATTTAATTCACTTCGCGAATACCGGAGTGTCACCGCGCATATAATCAATAGTATTAAAGCAATAATGTTAGTATGATCAATCATTCATAAAAGCTATGTTTATAGGAGTCTGTAGTCAAAGATATCGTCACGAGTGCGATTTTAGTACAATGCATGTCATGTTAACGCGTCTTTTGAATACTATTAAATCTCTAAATTCAGCAAATATTGCATTACGAATTTACATATTGGCATAGGTGTTGTAAAATAACCGCTCTTGAGTAAATATTAGGTGAAAATATGTAAGTAAAATGGTGCATAATTTTTTTTCACATTTGATTGTTGACCTTAAGGTACCGAAAATAAGGTAGTAAAAATTGCAGATTTATTCGGAGTTGAACTTAAAATTTCTAAAACGTGGGCCAAAGTAGCCCCAGTTTACGGTATCTTGAGTATCTCTGGAGATGGAATGATTAAATTCCGAAACTTTGAGTCCCTACTTCAGACAAATGTTTGACAGAACTGTAGCCGTAAAATTTTACTGCTAAAATTAGCATTCCATCACAGTGATAGGCAATCTATGTGTGTCCCCGTGCAACATTCTACATAAAATTTTACTACGAACCGGACGCGTACCACTCCTTATGCCCCGACTACAGACACTTATAATTAAATATGTAATTAAGTTTTATATATATATATGATTAATTACATGAGTGTGTTCTACACACGGATAATTAAATCTACTACAGAGTCACCGACGCGGAGATCAAGAACTAGTGCCTTAGTTGATTATCGGTGAGCGCCAACGGCGAAAATAAGCGTTATAACATGCCAAACAGAGAACAAATAGCATGCAACTGCAATTTAAGAATGCTAGTGCGTCGCCTTTTTTGAGAGGGAAAAATAAACAAGAGCCATGTGACAGAGTTAACACAAAATAAATGGTCAACCTTACTTCCTTTAACTATTAAGGCATCACAATTACTCAGGACCTGTCTTTAAATAAACATACCTACTCGAGAAAATTGTTGTCGGACAAAATATAGCATCTATTCAAAGAAAAATAGAAAAAGAGAGATGTTATTCTTCACTAGTAAAACCCCACCTAGAATACGCGTGTGACATTTGGTATGACAAAAGAAGACTATTTCAGTATAAATCGAAGAAACTTCGAGGCAAGATAGCTTCTCCAAATATGCAAATAAAATACTGAACGCAAATATTTATCGATATACTTCCTACATATTACAAGATGTCACGAAAATCATAAAATTTGGTCTTATACCTAATGTGTGATGGCTGTTGAGCATTATTACCGCATGGAAAATTTATATTTATATTTTATAATACTCAGGTCCACGAGGATAATACAAATATGTCGATTATAAAACCTGAACTCCATTCCTGGGACTCGGCTCTCCCTCATTCTATTCATCAATGACCTCCCCAGAGATTTATCAAGCTATTTTTCACCAATCTAAGTATGTGAATGACACCTCTGCCATAATATTTGCTAAAACTAAGCTAGAGCTTAATGAGGTGCATACAGAGTAAATGAAATTCATTACTGGAGCATTAAAAATGGTTAAGTATTTAATGAACAAAAAAGTCCTTTATTACATAAATGACTTCAGCTTGCTGTTAACAACCTATCTTTAGGTAGAAAATAACCAACTAACCTCATATCAGTTCTTCCTCATGACCGTTCATCCCTAAATTTAACTTCTTTGCCGCCAACCAGCTCATAGCCGCTGCTAAATTATCCTAAAATATTAAACCATCCGCCAAATTCACTTCATTTTACGATACGCACGAATATGCAAGGAATAGAGTTAATGATAGTTAACTAGGGGGTCCGACCCGTTATTAGGTATGACCCATAGTTAATTATAGGCGCGACCTCTACACGAGTATAGTTAATTATCGGTTGAGCTTAATCATATAGTTAATTACTGTGTGTAGACGGGATATTAGTGATGGCATAAAATATTGGAAAGTTTAATTTATTTGTAATTCTCTCGGCGAGCCACCGACAAATCTTTCGCGTGTCATTGGTTAACGATTGCTTTTTAAACGCGTAGACTATGTTTAAATGGATCCTTTCTCTCTTTTTACATATTTAAATGTCTCTTTCCCTACACATTTTCTTGCTCCGATTCCATTTACTTCGAGCATCTATTCATCCTGTCTCACAGACAAAGAGCAATGAATCGAATCCGGGAATAAAAATAAATTGTCGGCTCTTTTTTACAGTTTTTCCTCCACTAATTTTTTTACGTCGCCTCTACAGTGTCTACTCAATAGATTTGTGACGCTGAGTTAAATGAAAGATGTGGCATCTATAAACGTCGCATCGAAAGGTGCAACGGGTAATTCGAAGGCTGTATTTTTCCAAAGTAATTAATGTAATTGATTGAAAGCAATCAGCGTGATTGGTAAGCACTAAGAACCAACAATTTATGCCACCTTTGGTATTTATCCCGAACCCGCACATTCACAGGTACATTGACTCGAGTTGATGGCAGTAATCCAGCTTATTTCTAGCTCAAAACATTTTTTTTCTATTTTTCGTTTGCAAAAAAAAACTAACGACGGTACCATAGTAATTAGGGACGGGTAACTTTATCGGCGAATTTAGTATTGCGAGAAACCAGCACGCAGATACGCAGTCACTCAGTGGATAACAATTAAAAAAAAAAAAAAATGGGGGAGTATTTTTCTTCGAGCATTTGTAGAATAGAATCTTTGTCTGAGGGAAAAGTTGTCTCCCGAGTACACCCTAGGCATGTAAAGACAGATACGGTATGGCTGTCGATACTTTCTTAATAATTCCTGTGCAAAAGATGCATATTTACTAATAGTACTAAGGCGGTTCAGACGAGTAAATCTCGTCACTGACGTGAATGATGGGAATTTGGACTTTTAGACGAATGCTGTGGTGAACAGAAAAGGATTACTAACCGAGAAGACGCCATTCGAGATTAAGCATGCTTGTTTTTGTCGTAAAAGCTCAACCTGGGTCCCATAAAGAATTTTCCGAAAGATCAGACCTTTCCCAAAGAATTTCCCACGCCTACAATCAAGGCTTTGGAGCTGGAGCCGGAACTGAAGTTACGTTGAGCTTTATATTTTACAGGAGTCAGAGCTGGAGCCGGAGGTAGAAACTATAATTTTATTGAATAATAATTATGCATACATATATTTATATTTTACCGCAATGGCTACGGCCAGAAATGTTTTAAGAACCTCGTCAACAATGAGGGCATCTATCCCACACTGAAATTAAATTAATTTTTATTCCTGTTAACATTTCATACACTGAAATAAATAAACCGAAGATGTAGCTGGAGCGTGAGCCAATCCTCAAGAGCTCGGCTTCAAAGTACTGCCTTCAACTATACAATCATTACTCCTATAATAACATAGGATTTAAGCACACTATTTCCTAGGCCAGATGTTCCCAAACAGTGGTATATCTACCCTTTGCAGCAGGTTCAAGGTGGTTCAGGGGCACGCGAGGAAAGTTGAATTATTCGAGTACAAGGTCGAAATAGCATTAATAACATATAATACATATATGAATATGCCCATGGCAGCACAAACCTCTGACTACGCTCGCTCCGCCTGCACGCTAAGGAAGGAAAAAATAACAATTTTATAATACTAACAGTACTTCATTTTAATAACATCTTCCCTGACAATATTTTTACTATAATTGTTAGCATTATAAGAATTAATGCCAGTCATTCATTGACATCTTGATCGTGCTATGTAAACATGCACACGTCTAAATAATGGGCTTTTGATATATATATATATATATATACCAGCAAAATTAAAGTCTACAAGCGGTAAAATTTAGATGATTCGTCTTCATGACCTCTTACTCATATAATTATTTTTTTCTTCAAGGAGATTTAGATCCATTAATTGTTAAATTATTTTATCTCTCTTTACCAACGTTTTGTATTTATATAAGAATGATTTTTCAGGGCTCAGAGAGAGTTTCTTCTGGATTTATTATATAATGATAACTTCGTTGTTATTTTGTGTTGGTAAAATTTATTTCTCCATTGATTTCATTTAGTAGTTTTCCCCATGCATTCCTCAACAATGACAATGGTTGCTAAGGAGACACTTTTTGAATTCTGTATTACCTATTTTGTAAATGCTCTCACAATTTCTAATAAAAACAAATTTCAGTGATATAAATAGGAAAGCTCACTTAATTTCCTTTCCATGACACTTCTTTTCAGTGTATACAAACATTACTCTTCTCATTTAATTTTGCAAAATAAATCAATTTCTGCAAGGAATAAAACTAACTTTACATATATTTCTTCCGGAAGTTGATGTGAATGATCTGGAGTCAAACCTGATACTTTAGGTGTACAAATAGAAGCCTATTTCTGTGCAGTGGCTACATTTAATAATAAAATGCAAAGTTTGAAGGTTTTTCGACTTCTTCTTCTTGAAAAAATACTCGGGATTACTTTAAAACGATGTGTGAAAACGGCGGGAGTTTTAAGTTCACCTTTTTATATCATATGGGGTATACATACTTCTGGCGTAAGTGTACTTCTGAGTACAGGTTTTGGAAAAGGATTACTAAGAGACACACAAATGAAATAAGGATTGGAACCGCTATCCCATACACGAGAGCGCAAATGTGTTTGCGGCTCCAGAACTTCACTCAAATAAGCCATAGGCATTCATTTTCGTATATGACGTACTCTTCTTCCCCAATACAGCTCGTAAAAGTCAGGAGGATGGGCTTTTGAAGGTGGAAGAGGGGTTAAGCACTGAGGCCAATCCTCTTTACCAGCGCACTCAATTAACTCGATAATGAAATTATAATAATAACATAAACAAGACGAAAAGGGTTTTTGGATGTCGGAAACCGGTCTTGGGGAGGGAAAGGGTAGTGGATGGACTCTTCTCGAGTGGGGCCATATCAAATGGAAATCGACCTATCCCTCTTTCCCTCATTCGGGCTAATTCCTCCACGTACTGCCTTATTCCATTAATTCAAGCTCGCTTCAACCCAGCAAACCCTAGCTACCCCTCCTCACCTCCCCCTCCTCCTTGCCCCCCCTCCCAGCCCCACTTACTCCTTCCCCTCCACAACCTTTACGAGTCCACCACCGGGCGGCAGCACTATTCAGAATATCTTACACTAACACCATTACAGTTTCTCAAGGATATCTCCGAACCTCAAGAAGATCTACCGAGCATCAAGACTTTCCTGAAAACACCTCCTATCTTCTCCTCAGCTCACGTAAAATACGTTGATATCTACTGCAACGTCAGACCACTTTCTATGGATTCTGAAATCCTCTATGGAGCGATTTCTTTATTTTCTATGCACGCGTATTTTATTTAGAGTTGGTCAATGTTTTTTTAAAAAATCTCAACTTCCATTTGCCAACGTTATGCTCTTTAATTAAAGCATCAGCAGAGCTTAAGGTGAGAACATTTTCTAGAATGACAATAACAGCTGCAGATCAAAATAAATTGGAAGCAATTGAAATGTGGTGTTCTAGAAGAATGATGAAACTGAAATGGACGGAGAGAATCATTAACGAGGAAGTATGTACTACGAAGAGTCGGAGAGAAAAAAGTATGATGAAGCCTCTGAGGAAAAGAAAAGACAAATTTACTGGATACAATTTGAGACACAATAGCTTTTTGAAAACAAATATCGGAAGAAGAAATAGATTCAGAGGAAGACCAAGAATGGAAAACATATTACAGATCATGAAGGACGTCAAAGTGGAAAATTATGAAGGAATGAAGCAATTGGCAGATAAGAGAATGGAATGGAGAGCTGCAGAAAACCAAACTAGGATTGAAGATTGCCGCTGATGATGATGATGATGATTAGAGCATATATTTTCACCCATGTGCATGAAAGCGTACCATATCGTTCGTGTATTAACTTTGATAAGGAAAAAAAAACAACTATGATTTTTTATTTAATAAATGTTCGTTTATCCACCAAAAGTAAGTTTCACCAAAAATGTGTACGCATGAAGACTAAGAATTTTTAAGTTTTCTTCATTCTTAAAACGATACTTAAAAATATCCATCTGATTATAGTATTCATGTACACAACATTAATTGGGGAACTGATTTTTAATACTCGTTCGAACACAAAAGTTAGAAATTACGACTCCCATATCCACGATGCTTCATCGGTCGAAAGGCTATTTTCCCGAATCGGAAGCTAGGTGTGCAACAAGTAGATACTTCATCCAGTTTTCTGTTACAAGTAAGCATTAAATATTGACTACAGCATTTTCAAACTACCTCATTAGCATCGAGTTTTCCAGCGGAAAATTTTCCTCTTCCGCGTCGCCAAGAGAGGGAAAAGAAACAACTAGATGCAGGGCTTCCGTACGCAGGACGAATCGAATAAAATGGGGACACATTTCTATGCTTTCTTTTGGCAGTATATACCCATTCCAATGGCTACACTCCGGTACTTTGAAATGAAGAAAGGAATTTGTGAAAATGCGTTGCAGGCGAGGATATTTCCTATAGCAGTCATCTCTGCGATTCCTTGCCCTCCTCTCAGAATTCCATTTCTCGCTCTGCCTCTCTTGAATTCTCCATTCGCTCCTTGAGAGACCCTCCTCTCTGTCCTCAAATTTCCAGCTCAACCGTTGGGGCTACTTCACACTTCGGTGGCGGAGCGACGGGAAAGAATCACACGCGTAGGCGGTAGAGAGCAACCCCGCCGTCTGGTGGGAATGGCTCGTCCTGGCGCCCGCATCTGCGTACTATTGCTCTGCGAGCAGGGCCTTAATAGGTTAAGGCAGTCGCGAGAGAGGTGAATTCACTAACGAGTTTAAGGAAAGCTTTGAGGGAAAATGAATGGAAAGTGTTTTTGAGAGGAATTAAGCAGACTGGAGCGGTAATCGTGGGTCATTTGAGTGCAATTTTAATATTATTTTAAACAAGTCAAAAAAAATCTTGGACAAAATTTCACTTAAGTTCACCTGTTTATGCGTTGGAACTTACGATGCAGGCAGTAATGGAAATGGTACAAGAATAATGCTTGGAAATTGTTTCCATAATTAAAGCATGCTATGATTAGTTTTCGGCGCTGTATTCAAAATGTACACGGAATTATATTTACATATTATTTTTATCAAAAAAAAAAGTCTGTGTGACACCTTGATATTCATTATCAACTATTATTATAATAATAGATGTATTATTTCGCGTTTAGAAGAAAATATGAACATATGTAATGCAATTATTTCCAAATATGTCATATTCCTTTAGGCTACGTGCTAAAATAGCATTGAATAGCCAAACAGCCAAATCGTTACAATGTAATGGTTTTCACTTTTATCAACAGATATCAGTAATAAGAACCAGTATGCGAAGTTTCATGAAAATCTGAGTATAAATAATAATCGTTACAACCACCTTAAAGCGATTCGGACGGATTAAAATTGGTAAAAGCAGACGCCGAAGATAAGGTGGTTATACCGTAAAAAAATACTTCAAAATGTCATTTTATTTACATTCTGGCCCCTTGTGGAAAAACGAGTCCTTTATTTGACACGAACAACTGCATCATACGTATTACGTGCGTCATACGTACCACGCTGCTTTATTCTTAAATTGAATTTAAGATTACATGGTGTTTTTGTGATTAAATACGTGGTGATTTTGGCATTACACGCAAGAATGAGTGAAAATGGGGAAATTCAGTGTTTCTAACAAATATAAATACCATTTTTGTGAAAAACTGGATGTAAGATGTAAATATTACCAGGAAATGGGATGGTGATAAAAGGCTTGAAGAGGAAAGAGCCATGTGAAACAATATACGGAAAAGAAAAACCAGATTGACTGGACACACTCTAAAGCGCAATGAGTTCGTGGGGAATATAATAAAAGAAAAATAGAGGGAAAAGTCCCATAAGGAAGGGCAAGGGATAAATACATAGACACAATGTTGAGGATAGTACATAAAAACTACCAGAGTGTAAGGTAACTAGTATAAGATAGGGAAGGGCGGAGGGCTGCAGTCAACCAATCTTAGGATTGAACGACCAATGATAATGAAACTTGATGATGATGATTAAAAGGCTCCAATATGTGTAAATGTTAGAGTTATTAGCAATTAACTACATGAACTGAGGTCAAAATGCTTAAGTTGAAGTCAGCTCCTAGGGGTAAAAATGAAATTTGCTTCATATTAGCTGACTTTCGATCAGTGAAATCAGTAATTTACATTACAATACAAAAGGTATAATTCCATATTTGCTAGGACTCAATTAGTTGCAGTGGTTTCTCTAAACATTTATTAGTCTCAAATATTTCCGCTGATAAATGAGTATTACGAAGTATACTAGAATAATATAACTACACGGTGATTAGGCTCGTCACGCAAATCGGTTAAACTAAAGTAAACTTCACACACTGCGAGATACAAACGAATGTGCGATATTCACCCTGAAAAAAATCATTTGCATTTTAATACCGGGAATTAAACCCAGGTCCACCGAAGAATGTGTAGCTCAATTCATTAAAGCACTGCCTCGAATTCGGAGATAATCCAAGTCAAGCCAATTTATTTTTTAGAGTAAATTTGGGTGCCTTAGCATATTAACCATTATGTTTCTTTGCATTTAATGTTTACCATACACTTTCTAGATATCACGACGTGATTACCCGAATGATTCTAAATTTTAAATTTAAGCACTATAGTTCCTCCCGTTTTCAAAAAACCGTAATAAGCATCATCGTTTTGTTCTGAGAGTAGCAGTGCAGATTCATTTTTTTTCAATACCCTTCTACACAAGACTCGTGTCATGGCTAAAAATTATAAACATATTCACAGAAAGCCTACCTCAGATTGGTATGGAAAATGCTTTAACTTTATAGTTTTTAGCTTAAGTTCAAATAAGAATCTACTGGTGGCTCTACAAAAATCACAAAAATTCTCATTTAACCCTAAATGAGATCAGTATTTTTGCAGAATGGCTCCTGCAACAAGATTTTTACAAAAGTCTTTAAATGGAGTTAAAAAAACAGCTAATATTTAAGTGTTAAGTACGTAATTATATTTTTAATCTATCGGAGGTAGTATTAAAAGCGATTGGTGGTGAAATTCTTGGGTTTTTGAGGTGGCAGAGAGGTATTTGAGTCTTTTTTAAGGTACAATAGCCACAATTGTGGTAAAACATTTGTTTGCAATTAAGTATATTTTACAATATACTTATATAAATACAATTTTTTAGTACAAATTAGGAAATTTCCCAGTCCAGGCGAATGATTTTTTCACTGTGAATTTCACACAATTGTGTGACCATCAGCGGGTGACTCAGTTAAAATTATTGCGCAGCCATTTCCGCAGTTATTTGTATTTACTTTCATTCCTTACAGCTCATTTACGAAAGCAACAAATAAAGCGCAAGCGGAGTAATAATGGCAATGGTAATTATTAATGTTTTGCGTAACTTGCGTAACTTCACCACCAAAAAGGCCGCTTAAGTCTTTTACATTAGTTATTGATAGATAAATTAATTAATCCAAAAAACAGAAATAACAACCCGTGGAGGAAACATAATTAACCAAGTAAGAAACATATAGTTGGCTTTTTATGGAATGAATCTAGATGGCAGCATTCAAGTGATGAGATCTAGGTGTTGTTTAGAGGGAAAATACAGGGTGTTTCAAAATGAATATCGGGGTTTTAATGCTTTGTAGTAGTGATACCATTTGATTTACAATTATAAATGATACATAAAATGAATGAGAAACTCAAACAGTTTTTTTTACCTACAAGTGTTCAATGTGAGCACCATTCGTCACACAGCACACATCCGGTCGATATGCGAGTTCTTCCCATTCCTTGATCAGTGTGACTGGAGTAATTGGTGCAACTACTGATTCAATCCTGTTTCTTAAGTCGGGTAGGTCAGTTGGTAGCGGTGGCACATACAAATGATCCTTTATGAACTCCCAAAGATAAAAATCGCATGGCGTCAGATCGGGTGAACGTGGAGGCCATGCAAAACAAGCCCTGTCAACTAGCCCATGGCGGCCAATCCAGCGATTAGGTACAACGTCGTTTAACCAATCTTTACTATTAGCGCTCTCTAACGGAAGAAAGAGGAAACACTGCTTGCGTACAAGTGTACAACAAAACTGTTTGAGTTGCTCTTTCATTTAATGTATAATTTATCATTAAAACTAAAATGGTATAAATACTACAATGCCTTGAAACCCCGATATTCATTTATAAACACCCAGTACAATGGTTTATTTGCCTCGCATTAGAGCAAGAAATACTTGAGGTTCATAGAACAGCAGAATCATTTTTAAAAACTGTGGAACGGCAGAACAAGGAAAACTATATGGGCAAGTAGAGGGATAAAATTTCTGGATGAATCATGCAATTCCGACAAGCATAATAAACTATTGTGTGTCGCTTTCCTGCGCGTTGTGTGACAGAGAAACAAGCTTTAAAACCTAGTTTTCCTCTTTCATTCCCGATAGAATTGAGTCCATTCTAAAACTGGCCAGCATACGCCTCAGTCCATTGTTCTCTTCCTATTTCCCCTTCTCCTCTAAGCGGTTTCTCTACGTCTCCACCCTCCTCCCCTGCTTCCTTCCACATCTCCCACTCACCCCGTTGTTCCGGACCACGGAATTTTTTCTCCCCGCCCAACATCCTTTTGCGTGGGCGTTTCCCGGGTGATGACGCCTTGTTCCAGCCGGCTGGATACCCGTGATTTATCTCCTTTATACACACGTCCTATCTCCTTGTTCACATGCGCTGTTAATTAAAAATACTTCCCTTTTCGCTTCACACGAATGGTCATCCCCTCTCCCATGTTCTACAACCTCCACACCATCTAGATCTAGGACCTCGCAAGCCACCTAAACGGGTGCGTGGAAGAGGGTGATTTTTCACTATTGCATTGAGGATGCATTAAGGTTCCTGCAAAGAAAGTTACATTAACTATAAAGCTATAATTGTTCATTATTACATAAGGTTATAACTTAATTCATTACGTATGCAGTCTTCAGCAGAGAAAATGCTGACATAATGCGGTCTACCTGAAATTCTTTTCTCTTAAATAGAATGTATTGTACTATTACGCGGTTGATAGAATTAATAAATTACGGACATTAGTAATAGATACGGAAATACTATCAAAAAGTAACAGATAAATAAGCTCTTCAAGGATGTCGAACAATGAAAGTCTTAAGAATATGCTATGCGTATTCTATTAATGGCTAACATTTATGTTAATCATAATGTAGAAGCATAGAGAAGAGTAGAAAAGGAAAGGACCGTATAAAACACGACACAGAAAAGATGAACCACATTGATTGGACACACTCTGAGGCGCCATGAGTTCGTGAGGAATATAATTGAAGGAAAAATAGAGGTAAAAATCCACAGAGCGTAAGGGAACTAACATTAGATAGGGAAGAATGAAGGGATGCAGTCAACTGATCTTAGGATTGAACAGCCATTGAATGCATTTTTTAAGATATAATCTTGATCGTCCCCATTGGGAAAGCAATTTTCGTCTGTCGGTAATATCATACGAGCAGTCGTTAAAGTCGGAATATTTGTTTCTTTTTAAGAATTACCATTATAAGCTCTCTCGATACTACTAATTTTTATCGGTGCTGTAAAGTGGTACCTAAAGTTAGGTTCACGTTTTAATAAATATCTGTTTTAGGAATTACCTTCATAAGTCCTTCTCGATAGTGCAAAAATATTTACCAGCACAATAAAGTGGTATATAACATATAGGCTATTTACCATACTTTTACATTTCAGTACATATTCTTCCTTAAAAAAAAACTCTTGGTCCAGCAGACTGATTCCGTTTGTTTTTCCTTTCAGAGCATAATAAGTAAACTTTATGTTCAAATATAAATTCCGCCAAGTTTGACTTAGCGAAACCACATCAGAAAAAGAAATAAGAAGGCATGATAATATTCCCATAAGTGTTTTACGTGCCAACCCGAGTTTCGACTGATTTAATCATTCTCGAGTTTGGTTATATTCTGTCGAGGAAAATTTAATGTTCTCTAAAAAAAATTAAAGTAATAATATTCCGCCAAAGAAATATTCGTGGACCCTATGTCTAGCTTAGCTTTTTTTAACTCTTATAGATACTTAAATGCTATATATCTGGCACAATTAAAACGGAGAACTAAACTTTTTGGATGAATAAGGAGAGTAAATCATCATAAGCAGTCATCAATCTGAAGATCGGTTTCCTGCTGCTCTCCATTCCATTCTCTTATCAGCCAACCGCTTCATTCTCACATAATTTTTCGCTTTGACGTCCTTTATGATTTGTCCGATGTATTTCATTCTTGGTCTTACATTGAAATTTGTCCCACCTATTTCTCCTTCCAATTATTGTTTTCAATAAGCAGATTTATCCAAAATAGGCAAAACAAGTCGTTCTCTTCTTCTCAGAGTCTCCATTATACTTCTTTAACCTCCAATTCTTCGCTGAACTTCTTTGTTGGTAATTCTCTCCGTCCACTTGGTCTTCATCGTCTCCATCATTCTTAGGTAACACCACATACCGATTTCTTCCAATCTCTTTTGCTCGGCAACTGTCATTGTCCACGCTTCACTGCCACATTAGAGCATACTCCAAATATATGTTTTAATGAAGTGCCTCCTTACTTCCAGTGGACAACTAAATTATTACTGGTGATCAGATAGCTAATCCCGTATCTAACCAGGAATTCCCATTCTCCCTCGGTACCCTCATAGGGGTTCAATCCTTGCCCATTAACCAACGCTAAGGACAATCGCCGGAGACAGTTCACCGCGAAGCCCTCGGTCACGGAACAGCTCCCCTGGATTGCCTCAATGCACGTCCGGCACGAAACCCATCGGCGTACAGGGAGTTTATCGCAAATCCCGCGCGGTGTATGACAATACGGAGATGGTTGACATGTAGGTAAGCTGCTATCGCCACATGAACCAGCCCGATGTCACTACAAGGAGGCGACGCATCCGATAAGAAACTCACTCAAGGAATCCCACCAATCAATATCGATGGGTTCAAGGACGGTTAAGTGACGCAACAGGGATAATGGATTTGAGGGTAAATGCGTCAAAAATCGAAGTATGTGTTTCTTTTTGACAATGAGAGCAGAAGTAATGATTGCATAATGAGTGTGATTAATAAAATATTTAAGTAGAAGACGATATTTTTAAGGACTTGTAGATAAAAAGGCGTGCGAATACTGACAGGAAAGTGTTAAGTAGTGCGTGGAGCACATAGTTGGGAAAGTTACCAAAAATAATTAACTGATTAAAGCTAAAGTTAATCTCTGTAAAAATTAACTAGTTTGCGTTAAATTTACTTTTCTGAAAAAGTAACTGATAATAGTTAAAGTTAAAAAAAAACTTTTACGTTTAAAGTTACCTACTTTTTCAGTTACTTTTAAGAAACTTTTGAAAAGTAACTTTTAAAAGCTATTTTTCGCAATTGGAATAAAATAAATACAAACTTCAAATTCAAGAAAAATGTAGTTGACTTTTACTTAAAAAGTCATTAAACTTTAGTAACATTCTCATTTCAAAATTTGTATTGGACATTCACCCAACAATTGGTCGACAAACTTTTGCGTCACTCCACTCAGCCCCGCTGACGACGGGATGCTGCCGCGTAAGTTATGCGTAAACCGGCGAATTTTACAGATACGTTACTTTGAATGAACCGGTCCCCCTCGTTACCCGCCATAGGGTTTTTGGTAACCCCCTTTCTCGTGTTCAACTATGTAGTATTGATGACACGATGTCGCCGAGTAAGGCATTCGTGTCCTCGCCGACGTCTTCGAGTGGTCTCGTGTTTTCTCGTCTGAGGGTGCGTTCCTAAACTTTAGCGGTCAACTCACTCAACCCCGCCTTTGTTTGGATGTATTCGTCTGGGCCTATTCATTGCATTCTTGCACAACTACCCAGCTATACTGCATTCTAAGATACCGTTTTATTCTCCTCTTTGTCTGATGGGCAATCTTTGCGCCCGAATTCGAACAGGTCGACATTCACCAAAAATTAACGAAAAAAATTAACTGAAGTTAGCTTTGTATCAGTTAATGTATAATTTTAAAGATTAAAAGTTAAAAATTAATCTTTTAAAAAGTAACGGTTAAGTTAAAGAAATAGTTAACTACATTTTTAACGATTAATTTTAATCTTTAATCCCAACTATGGACTGGAGCATATGAAGGAATAAGTGTTTATTTAGCAAATCGAAAATATACAAATTTTATTTCCTCCGGAATTTGTCACATGGCAGGAAAACCTTGGTATGCAATGATAAAAGCATAAGGGTAGGCTAAATGCAGTTGGAATGTGGTATATAAAAAAGTATTTGCGGCAAAAGTAGGATGGATAGGATTAGGGATGAGTGGGTAAAAAAAATGTAGGTTTATACTCCAATAATATATGAAAGGAGTAAACTTCGTAGGTTTGATCAAGTTTAGAGAATGAATTATGACTGATTAATGAAAGAGATATATGATAGGGGAGTGAATGGTGTGAGAGGAAGTTGTAGACCGAGAAAGTCATGGGTGAATACGGTGGAAGAGACCCTTAAGAGGAGGAATATTAGGAGTTTAAAGAACAGGAGAACGTGCATGAAGCAATGCGTGAATACAACAGAAGCGAAAAAGATACGCAAAGATAAGGCATCATGGAAGAAATTGTTGAAGGAGAAAAGATACGTATGTATATGCATGCAAGAACAGTCTCTCAGAATCACTGATACATTGTTTTCCATTCCTGTCACGATTCAATACACTGAACTACCTGTGTCTTACATTTTCCACATCCAAAACCTACCTATTCATATTATATACCTTATGTCACTGCGTATGTGCTATACACTGTCCAAACATATGCTATACACTGTCCAGAATGACTGCTCGTCTCCTACATATTTCTCTCCTAACCAAAATTCCTGTGGAGACAACTTTCTCTGCTGGGGGCGTATCTAAGCTTAAATGATCCACACCTGGTATTAAAATAGTGTAATTAAAAAAGGGAACGACAGGTGATTTAATAACACTGCAATTTTCTAAAAGAATGTATTCCTCACGACCATGGTTTCATTGCAGAGCAACGTAATCAGGTGAATTAGGTGGTAAGGTAGAAGGCAGATGATCAGTTGCTGCGTTGCAACTAAGCCATGGACGCAAGCAATAAAATACATTATGAAAATTGCACGGTTACATTGTTCCTTTCATTCCTATTAGCAATGATCTCCATGTATTTATGACTGTAACTGTCAGCTTAGTCAAACAATTAAAAGGTCAACGGCAAAATATATTCGTTCTGGGAAGCAATCCTTAGATACGTGTCGAAAGTCAATGCCGTAAGTTACGAATGTGGTAATGTAACCGGTCCTTGATCAATGCCATCCTTAAAGCATTCTCGTAGGAGCGATCTTGTGCTATGATCCTGAACTGTGGGTAATTATCACGCCGAACGACTACATCACGTGCCATGAGACGAATGTGCTGTGAGAAATATCAACGTGCAGGAATTCGCTTATGCCCGAATGAACGAAGAGCAAGCTCATTATAGCGTTGATTACTATGATAGTTTAGTTGAATATCTACGTTAACTAGGGCTGCGAGGATTTGTTAAATATTAAATGCCCTGCGATGTCATTAATGGTATCTTATTCGATTCTACGGTGTTTTCAACGGCCGTTATCCTCCACAACACAGCAAAGCAAATGCACAGTGATTGCCGGTCTTGGTGGTGTCAGGGTAGAGTTCTCGCCTACTAATCCGAAGGTCGTGGGTTTGAGTCCCGCCTAGGTGGGTTTTCGTCCACCCAGGGCATGGGAGTTAATGTGCTAGGGTTAAATTTAAGAGAAGGCTGCATAGCCCTAATTTCACCCTAAAAAGAAAGTCGCCATTTTTACTATTGGTCGAATCGCACTTCCACCGACATATTTTCCACCTATCAAATGTTCACCTAAAACCGCTGAAGACTACGATGATCGATTGCCGATCATTATTATCGATATTTGTTACTCAGTAGTTTATTAAATCCAGAGGCCGATATCCTTTAGGCATAATCTATTGCTAGAATTTCTTTCCTCAGTTCACTTCAAAGTTGTTTGTTCTAGGGAATTGTTTCCCAAAACAGAGCAGAGCAGACGCACGTAGATTGGTTGAATTCACATTTGTTCGGCAATATTTTCTCCTAGTCCTTTATTAGGTTTGGATGTATGTATTCCCGTACAGCGTTTCCACTTCGCGCGATTACATTTGCAAGCTGAAATCCTCCTTTTTCAACGCTTGGCTCTTTTGCCAAAAGTGCAAATGTCTCACAATCCGATTCAAACAGTTTCCTTCTGAGAAACTCCATCGAATCAGATGGTCCAGAGAATGATGTTTCTTCCACTTCGGCTGATTCCTCTTCTACTCCTTCCCAACGCGGTCGTCATTAAGCTCCAGTCGTTCCCGTCTCCCTTCTCACGCTGATGCGAGTCTTTTAAAGGCAGCATCCCATTGTTTCAACGGTCTCTCTCACAAAGGGGCGGTTCCTCTCTTTTCCAACACCTTTGTCTAAGAGAAATGGGAATGCAAAGGCTCCACTCGATACTTCACACCACCTGAAATCCTCCCAGAGCTTTCGTTTAAGCCTGGGTAAAATCTAGCATCATTAGAGCTCACCTACAGCAAGCTGCAAGAAAATCTTGTGGCTGAGAGAAGCAAATTATACAATTAACTATAATCGTAGTTACGCGTCGTGCCATTAAAATATTGCAGAAAAGTACTGACTACAACGTGAAACCAAATGACAAATTATTCAATATTTTTTCCGAGGGATCATTATGGATATTTCCTCGGCCAATATATTTTATTAGTATCTAGCTATCTAGGTTTCACGCATAAAAACATTTAATTCACATTGAACAAGAACGTTCAGAACTTCATCGAAGTGAAGCCTAAAAGAGTAAAGTTGAATATCCCTATTCATAAAGTTATAATACATTGGCTTCATAATAAAGGAAAAGACTTCTTCTTTGTAATGATTCGTAAATATTCGTTACTTGTGGAATTTCATCTCGAGATATTTCACAAGAAAATAAGAAGACCTTTTTCCAAGAGATATGGTTCAGCTGTGCACTCCGGAGAGACATTATTAAGAAAGAGGAATATCAGTCGCACGGACTGCGTGCGAAAAGTGTTGTTGCGTATATCGTATGCTTTCTTAATTTTTTTAAATACTCAATTATTACTCACGTTAATATGCTTATTAAGTAGCAAAAAAAACTTCGATAGGTTCTGTGAGGAGTTGGAGATAAGTACGTTGAAAACTCTGAGAAGAAAAAGAGTCAAACTTAATGGGCGGCACCCTTAAGGTAGATGGTTAGGCCGCTTGCTACGGTGGCCAATGCTTGAAGCTGTAAAGTGGGCGTGGCCTATCCACCATATTTGTTCCCCCCAGTTCACCTTGGCGCTTACGGGATGACGCAATAATTTGGAATTTTACAATGATCGATAACTCACTTGAAATCAGCTTGCATTTACTTCTTGAAAAAGCATTTTTCATATGCATTTTTTTATTTGTCTAAATTAATAATAATCCCGTATTCCCAGCGAAAAAACACAGTAAAGTCGAGTACAATCAATAGTTCCACGTAACAAATACATGATTCAAAATTACTTACCTTAAATTTTCAACGGTAGGTAGATGTCCATGCTTTATATCCTCTAATGCGTCCACTCCTTCATTTTATCCAAATCCAAGTAAGGTAAGAACAGGGGGAAGCAATATGGGTAAATATTTCGGTTGTCAGACTACAGACGGATGACGTCATGCCCTCTCCATGGACCTCAAAGAGCAGCATAATAGCCTATTGAAAAAATAATGGAAAGAGAAATGAATGGGGAAGAATTACACAGGCGGTTCAAGAATTGATTGTACGGGAAATATTAAGGCCGTCAAAGTGAATAATTATTATGACGGAATGAAGAGGTTGGCTGGTATAAGAGAGGGGTTTAAATATGCAGTAAACCAGTTGTTGGATTGAAGACAGATGATGATGATGGTGATAAACTGGCAATAACATGATACGAAATGATAAATAATTTATATCTTTCATTGTATCGTATTGGATGTTGGCTAGGCCAATATATCTTATTAGAGTCCGTCCAAAATAATAAAGCAGATGAGCAATCAAACCTACGACCAATAGAGTACCAGCTTGCAAAGGCCTTTCGATGAGGTGGGAAATGATCACCGGGCATGTCGTATTCGCGAAGCTATCATGGATGAGTCGCAGTCGACGCGATTTTGAATGAATGATTTCGATTTAATGTTATCCGTTGATAAATGTCAATAATTTCATGATTAAAACTTCACACGCAATCGAATCTGACTTATGACAACATATACGGAAATTAGCAGAGATGAGCTAAATTCCCAGTTCCACCATTGTGTACTATACATCAAAACATTTAAGCAGAGTCATCATGGTGGCAAAAACACACCTAATTACCTTAATTAAAACTTCTTACCTAAACAGTAATCAATGTATAAAATACGATAGTTGGATGAAAAATACTTATTTGCTAAGAAAGTAATGAAAACTAAACAATTTTTCACAATCACATGATGTAACAAAGGCTATCATCTTGGATGCTTAGGTCATGTGATTCCCTACCCCAGACGGCATTGAACGTGTTTACTGATTGGCTGTATTTATAACTGACCACTGCGCTATTATCTTGGACGGACTTTAGAATCTAATTAGCCGAATTAAACGCATAACAGGGCAATGTATAGTCGTGACCAAACTCAACTCTTTAACTTACAGCTGAAGCTTCCTATGTCATTATCCTTTACTGCAGCGAAGCCTGATCGGAAAGTATAATATAAAACATCATTCATTCCCAGTAAATTTCCACCTGCTCCTATGGACTATACAATACGCCATACGCACGGTTATCTAGTGAAATCGGAGCTGAATTAAACCTGAAAACTCTGAAGGGAAAACTCCATTTGTTTCCCGACAAGAAGTCCATTTATCACACTCCAGGCCCCCAAATTCCTTCTTTTTTCATAGCGGCTTTCAAAAACTTTTCCGGAAGGGCTGGCGCTAATTCGAGCCACCACACTAGGTGTAGTAGGGGAGCACCCCCATTCTACACCCTGGTGGAGACGTCACATCTAGATGGGGTCCTCGGTATTTTCTCCTAACTCCATCAACCTTCTCTTCCCCCTCTTGCCCCGTGTTCTTCCTTAGCCCCAGCAGGAGATTGGAGGTAAAAAAAGAGGTGTGGCCGTCGCGGGATGGCCGACCGAAGTGCAACACTTAAGAGCATGGATATGACTAGCAGTGGGTAGTACACAGTATTATATATAAATAAACATAAACAATGAAATTAATATTTCTGGAAATATGAATATAAATATTATAACTATACATTAAATATTTTACATCAAATACACATGGACTATAAATATTAATATGAAATTACAATATAACCCTCTAGTGAGTGTTGTGAATTGGTTCGAAGCGCTTGTATATACGTAACCACGTAACGAATAAACAATTCCGGGAGTCGGGTGTGGCGTGATGCAAGTAAAACCTATTATTACGATGGCCGGCCGTTGATGCGTCATGAAAAATGATGCTTTGAGGCGTTGATATCGTCAATGGACGATAAGCGACCCTTGTTAAAGTCAAAACATTTCCGACACGCTACATCAACGACAGCCAATCAGAGTAGAGCTTTTTTCTCAGTATTTACAAAATTTCATTTCCAAATTGTCCATCTTACCTTTAAACTTTAAAATGATACATAATTTATCTTCTGAAATTAATATTTGTCAGTTTTTATTCGGATTATTAAAATTTTCATTATATAATTTGAAAATAAACAGCTACTTTGCAAACTTTTATAATTAGGTTGGCAAATACTGCCGGCGATTTGCGCTGAAATTCCTGTCATTCGTAATACACTCCTCCTTGGCGGGAAAACGACGAATAACGGCGCCCACCGTCCGTTTTCGTCACGCCAGGAAATATCGCTCGTAATCCTACCCTTAGAGAGTTATATTTTGTGAAAAATACGCTTACACTATAATAACTAAAGGCTATAAAAGTTTTACCTTGATTTTTTTCAAGGTGCCCAAATCTACTCTTCGAGTTTTGAACATACTACGTCATTCCCCAGCAAATACGCCACCTCCCATGTTCCTTTTTCCGTCTCACGTCCGTCCAAATCCTCTCCCACGCAGCATCTATTCACTCTCTCACCGAATCCTGACTTCATCTACATTCCCCGGCGCACGCACCTCCATCAGGCGGCTAGTCCAACTCGGGGCCAACCCAGCCACATCGGGTCCTCGTTACTAACCCGTTCTCTAGAATGAACGCAAAACAAGATTAAGGAACAGCCTCCATATCTTTACGAACTTACGTGTGAGCAGTGTGTCCAGAAAATCAATCTACTCTCGGACCTACCGATCATTGACGAGATCCTGTAACCTTTACATAAACTCGATGCAGTACATTGTGTAATTGCATAGCAATACAGGATTAACAATTAAAAAAAACAAGTAACATATATGCACCAGGGCAGGGTTGAGAGCCGCAGGTTCGATACCAGGTGACGGCAAATATTTTCCTGGTTTTGGAAAGCTAAATAAAGTTCATTAAAAATGAAATTTACCTAAAAAATTTTTTACAAGGATTAAATAATTTTCCGCGATTCAGCTTTGAAAATGGAAAAAAATAACCAATCATGGAGTACCTACAGAGCTAATGTAGACGTGCCAACACTGAATTTATGATATATAGTTATAAATCTATGTGGATATATTTATTTAATTACTGAAAAATTTTGCCATACATAACTATATTTTTGCACTATTAATATTAAAATATTTACTTCATACTTCTTACAGACGCTGAAATTAAAAAAATAAAATTCGAATGTGTTCTCCATTATGACTAGGGATATATCTCACTCAAACTACCTTAAGACTCCTACCATTCCTATTTTTTAGTCTCTTCCACCACAGTCACCCATGACTTTCACAAGTTTTAAGCCAAAAACTCACACAGTATTTTACCACATTCTTTAGGTGGATACACTCACCCAGATGTCACTAGATAACAGACATTTTATAGGTACTTGGATATTTTCTGTTGGTCTATCTCCTTCTAAACATCGGTGCCAACAAAAAGAGAGGGTGAGTTTCAGACGCGGAGAAGGTTTCTTCATTTTCCTCACCAGCATACGCATCGCTTTCAAAGGCTCCGCTAACCCACCTTCCTCCTCAGTAATTCCTCATCCTCCTTCGCTCCTTTATTCTTCCTAAACGACCGTCGGGTCTTTTCCGCCTTTGTCTTCCATCCATTTGTCCGGGACACCTTTTCCTCTCTTCCCCCGCCCAATTCCATTTCGTTCCCGTCTGTAAACTCCTCTAACTACCGTACGCTCTTCTGCGATACCACGATAATATTCACGAGTTATCGCATATCGCGAAGGTAAACAAAAGTGCTATGCGATATCAGTCAGTTCTTCACGGGAATTCCACCACGTAAACCCACTTGCTACATGTATCGCCTTGCAACATATATTCTCACGATATATATCATCCTTCGAACGGTTTCGTCATGGGCAATATAGTTTTTGCTGTATATATTCGTGCACGTAGGCCAAAGTGCAATACGATATAAGGAAATTATTCACGGGATTTCCACCGGCCATATTGACTTGTTCTCGGTATCGTCTTGCGTTATATACTGTCTTGCGATATATATCCTAAAAATGTTTACCGTTTTTCGATCAATATCGTCATGCGCAGTATATTTTCTTTCTGTGTATCACCGCGCGATGCATATTGTCTTGCAACAAATATTGCCTTCATATACATCGCATTGCGATATATTGCTTTGCAATATACGATTACATGCGAAAGAATGTGTATATCGATGAGAAAACCTTCAAAAATGTAATGCAATATGCGATTTAAGTATACATTATTTTATAGATAATCGTGTATGATTTCATAATGAAGTTTCGTCAATTTAGTTCCAGAGGTAATACACTAAGCCAACATTGCACCAAGCAACAACGTTCAAGGATTACCACCCCGTGTCAGTTGCATTTTACGTTTCGGATAGCAGTTCTTTCGCTACATTATATTGCACTTTATAAGTTCACGCTGTGCGCGATACCATGTTTCACGTAAAACCATTCAATGTACGATCCATCTCGTCTTTTCCGAGACGGCATTTACATCGTAAATTCGCATCCCCAGCTTCGAATATCGATTTATTCCTAGATTTACTTCAGAATGCTATGTGAACCCAAATTAGCATTGAAGCGAACAAAAGATTTATATTGTCGAAGATTCAGCAATATGTCAAATGAAATAATTACTATTTATAAATTATGCGACATCATGCGTCATGTGACTTATGTTACACGTGACATAACTCAACAAGTGACATATAGGAAGCGTATTTTTTGATAGGAAAACGACATCTACGTGGGACAATCATACTCGAATAATCACCCTATCTTACAGTCGTTTCATCTCCATCTCCTCTCCAACTCTATGCCTCCTCCTCCCCAAAATGATCTTCCTCTACGGCCGATTGTACCACCATCAACATCATCTACCGCCTTTCCTGCAATTTCTGCCCTGCCTTCTACGTGGTAAAATGTACCACCCCCCTCAATATTCGCATGAACAATCACCGCCATGCCACCAAAACTCCACCTTTTCTTGATCCCATCCCAAAACATACCGCCTCCCACTCCCAAACATTTGACCATTGTTTTTCATTAGAAATCGTAAAGCCCTTCCCGTATCTGCCGGTAATCTTGATGTGAAAATTCGAGAGTATGCTCATATTTGGGTTACAAGGTCATTCGAAAAGCCCGAAAAAGCCCACTGAAAATTCCTTCCTATTGAGTTTTATAATTTTAACTAGGTAAATAACTCAACTCACAGGCACAGATTAATATAAAAGAGATTTAATTTATATCACTAACAAATCTTGTTGGTGTCTGTTTTAAGTGAGAATTCCAAATGTTGCGTAAACAAACTTGCACTCTATGACAACTCAATTGTATTTCTTTACATAATTTAAATTAACATTTTGTTAAAATTATTTAATACTTCAACACAGCCTACCCCTTTTGGTATGAGATACCACAATGTCCACGCACATTTCGATACGAAATCAGCATCGCAATTCGATACGGAGATTCGATATGTCGTACAACCATATAGTCTTCCTCTTTCCTTTCCTTCCGCAGACAATTACTCTCCTATACCTTTTACCCACGACCCGAGAGCCAATAAGTATTTCCAACCACGCTTCCTCTCTACAGACTGATCCTTGCCGATTCTCTCCTTTGGTCCTGCCCTCCATCCCGACCTCGCTTACAATCTCTTTCCCTCTTTCATTCACGCACCTCTCCCTAGCCTTTCCACCTCTCTCTTTCCCATTTCTCTTCGAGGGCCCTTCTTCCCTCGTTTCCCAGTTTCGTGGCTCGCCTTTAAACCCAACCAGTCTTTTAACGCAATGTTGAGAACCTCAAGAGGCACAAAGGGTGTTTCCAAGTTTATTTACATTTAGTACTTCCGACGCTGCTATATTTGATGAGGTTCCATCACGATTACTATTCCTAAATTAAGAGTCAGGATAATGACTTTCAGCCCTAACTTTCTGTCTTATAGGATATATCATCAAGAGCCATAGATATTCTCCTTGTTTCATCAGTTTGGCGTAATATTTGCCTACACTTTCCTATTTTTGTTTTCCTATGACCGCCCTAATTCACGATAGTCCAGACTATTTACATCTACATTAGGATGTCACTTATTTTCCAACCCTAATACTTCTGAATGCTCACCCCCCAATTCATCACTGCGGTGAAAAAGAGGTTCAAGGCGACGGAATAATGAAATAGTGGTGCTACATTTCACCCGACGCATGACTGAGACGACGGAAAGCCCAACGACAGAAACCGGGGACTGCTCGTTCAGACAAAATGCCATAAGAGCTCTCTATTAATTATAAATGTATTAAAGAGCGCGCATCGGCACTAAATCTGTGGAAACTATGGACTTCCATAATTCGAAAATAAACACGTACAATTTCCACACTTTTTATTCTCCACCACCGACCATGGTTTCAGCACATTATGCAATCATCATCGTACATAACTCCAAATACCTCGGCATTTTACACATTTTACAACGTGAGCATCGTGAATGCTTTACCTGCCGCACACATTCCGTTGGATAGAAGAATAGTAAACGCTTACTAATTGACTCAGAGAAACCTTGATAGGTTTGTATATCAACTAGGAATAACTTTTACGTCCGATTTAAAATATAAAAACGATTAATTATATGTGGCTTTACATACCACGTAATACACAAGAAGATGTTCCTTAAAACCAAGAAATATAGTAATACAATATGAATTAATTCAGCTATCAACATCGTTGAAGTGACTTATTCGTTCCTCGTGTCAGGATCAGACGAAAACGTTTTTCTTTGTGATTAACATGGTTCGCAATAATAATTGGAAAAATGCCATGAAAAACTTAAAAATCGCCCAGCATGCAGCTCCCAAATGGATATTAATTAACTAAAAGTGGATGGTAATAAATAATGAAAACATTCAGGTAGCTATGAATACCCAATAAGTGAATAGTTCGTTCCTCGCTTAAGGATTACTTTGTAACGGGAATATGTTTGTCGGTGGACATCATAGTTTTAAATAATACATGAAATGCTTTTTCATTCGAAATATATAATTACCCGCAAAAGAGCACGTCAGGGTTCACCCTCATTATTTTATAAAAGGAATGGCTAATCATAATGAAAAATAATTGTGACACACCTAGAGGAGGAACAAGAATATAAGGAGTAAGGGCTGATAAAGAATACGAAGGAAAGTAAATCAAAATTCATGGGTCATCTAATAAATAATTAGGCATTTTGGTCAAATTTAATAGTGAGGGAATTGAAATGTAGTTCAGGTACGGAAAGGGTAAGGATATAGATGTCATCCTGATCGAAATGGACTCTAAAATATATGAAGCAATTAAAGGCGAGGCGATGACCATAGGGACGTGGCCTTAAAGAACGTGATGATTCACCAAGTGTTATCCCCTGCTATCTCACGATTCCCCACAAATATCCAATCCCCAGAGGAACTGTCACCTCGCCAATACAGTCGCGCCTAATCCTCCGTAACATCCCCTGTGCTGACACCCCGTCTTGCTAGGGTAGGATAGCGTCTGAAGGTACATTCTCACACTTCCCGTGATGAAAAACCGCTGCCGTCATCCGGTAGAAAATCCCCATCTTGGGGGACGTATCACTGCTCTGCGATGTGTAAATCCTACCACGCCTCGCCAAACAATGGGGTTCCGAAGAATATGCGAGAAAGAGCCTCCCTAAATGTCCTCAACGTTACGTGATTGGCTGGTTACCTGTCGTATTATAGCAATACCACGGATGCTAAAGACGTAATTTTCCATTCTGCCGTGACGATTTATGATCACCATCACTGCCTATTTCGACTGGGCACAACCAATAAGTGACAAGGGTCATTTCAATGCGCGAAGATAAGAAACTCTAAGGTCCTTGGTTACTCCAACCGGCCTGGAAAGTTATCGGATATTCTCTGGAGTCCAATACCGCGCATTTAACCATAAGATATTCAATCACTTTTTCTCACACGAGCAATACCCAGAGATTCACTTTTCTTGCATTCATATTATACCAATGTGAGTGGATTAGGTATGGACATTTTTTTAAATTAATAGGTCTAACTGGGATTCGCACGCGTATCTCCCAACTGCCGATAAGGTTCGCTGGTCAGTCACAATTTAAGTACTAGATATACATAGTAAGACATACAGAGTAAGCAATGGACAATGGCTGTAATAATGTTTTCGCAGTCCACCGTGTTTATAGTTCCTTACCGATCAGTCGAAAGCTGATTAGTGGCAAACAGATATATAAAATGACTTTTTTGAAGAGAAAATATTACTTCGAAGAAATGTCCAAATGAGATAATCATATCTTATTTTGATGTTAACGTGCGACACCAGCTGTGGGTTGGTGGCCTCGAAGAGACAATAATCCATTCTGTCTCCGATAAAAGTGTACTATTCGTTAGTAGACGATGTCAAGTTGCTAAAAAGAGAAACGCCCGCGGTGCACCCGTAGAAAGCAATCTTTCAGTACCTCCTAAACCTTTACCCTATGTGACAAAATGCGTAATTTCTTCCGCGATTTCTCCTAAATATAGATGGACGCTCTTTTCAATGTTCGTATCTCGAAAATCTCCATAGCGGAGTGGATGCGGCTTCAATCCATTCCACACACTTGCCGCGCCACCTTAATCCCCGTTGCACTCGGGTTGGACTATACTCGACCGCCCGATCGAAAAACTGATGGCGTCGCAAACGGTCGCAGCATAACTCATCGGATTCGCACGGTGGAAGCTTGGTAGAGTTTCCCCATATAAGTTACTTTGCGATGCTCGGCGATGCAAATAGCTATTTCTCTACATGTATTTAAAAAATTACCATGAGGGTCCGCCGTTTTGTTTAATATCTTTGGTAAATAATGATAAACAAAGTAAGTAGACTACATTAAAACAAAGATGAAAAACAGTTTCATTTTACTGCATCACTTTTTATTCCAATTCCATACCCATAAAGGCTTAGCAAGGGCAAGATTTCGTGAGAAAATTGAGTGTAGACTATTTTTGCGAAATTTGTGCAATTTTGACCTCATGCAAATTGTTAATTGTAGAATAATAAGGAAAATGCATTGCGTCATCGCATGCACATGTCTTTTTGAAAATTTTTGTGCAAAGTTTCAGCTTCATGGCTTGAAAAAATCACTTTTTGACTTTTGGCCAGCTTTTTTCGATTTCAGCCCACTGTGCGACGTTTCGAAACTCGATTCGAGCATCGTCCTCAGGGCAGAGCGAGAGGTCCTTGACATACACCTTCGCCAGGAAAGCATGGAATCCTAAGCCATAAAATGGAAAGTTATGCGTCACTCTTAAAAATTGTCGGGTTTTCAAATCGTCTAGTCTACTCTTTAAATCGGAATTACCTCACGTTCTTAACCATAGATCATTGCTTCATGTTTTAGGTTGAATTGAGGAATTTACGAACATTTCCCTTTGCGTTGCGTAAATTCTTTTCGGGATTTACACCGGTATAAATTGGTAAAAAGTACCAACATTCCGATGGACGACTCGTCCATCGTTTTCAGGGTAAATTTCGTTGAATTAAAGTATGGAAATCTAAGTCCAACAATCAGGTTACACCTGATTGGTCGGAGGGTGAAATTTGAAAATGGTGACAGCGAAAAGGAGGAGTATTCTTTCTATTATTTCGAATTATCTTAAAAATGGCATTCCAAGAGTTGCTGAGATGAAAACCAGCGTCACGATTAAAATTATTCATTTCAGCCTGATCTCAATGGTTTCCTTTGCCAGTTTATCCCAATAACTGGCGGAACGGCAAATAATCTTGGCGCTATCCGATTTAATCCTGTGGTCAAGATTAATGCAGTTTTCAAATAAAATATTGACTGCATTTTATTCAATCTAAGCAAATATTTTCTCGCTGTACGTTGAAGATTTATTTCCAAATGGTTTCCACTCAAGTCAACATATATTGGTAAGAATACGTATCACTACTAAGTATAGAAGATATATAAATATAAAATTTCGCGTGGATTATTTTAATTACATGAAAAATAGGTACATAAAAACTTTCTCCGGCGAGCCCTTTTTAATGTATTCATAATATGTAAAACCTTTCTTTAGTTTTCGCCGCTCTAATAATATACAAGTACAAAGTTGACTATTTAGCACCCCAGTTGCATGGGTTGCAATAGCTTGCTTGTCTCCAAAATTCGTATAGGTAATGTTTGCATCAAAAGGAAAAAATTGAAGCTTCAAGACCATAAATTTCCGTCACTGAAATTGTGGCCCAAACAAATGCACGAAGTACCGTGTTGCGCATAAATAGCAGTAAGTTAGAAATCAAATCGTACTCTCACGCAGTTCTTTGCTTCGGGGTAATTCATCATCGCACTAAAACACGAGGTAAGTAAAGAATAAAAACTTTTGGAAAATTACAAATCTTTTCACTTCAAAAATGTACGACCAAAAGTTGTAGCCAACGACAGCAACTTATCTTTTTTCAGGGAGCGTGGAGCTGTTGGTATAACTTCCCCTTCGGATATTTACATCCTATTCAACGGAGATCGAGTCATAATTCACCTTGAGACTCTTGAGCTAATGCCGTATCCTCGAAAGGAAAAGGGAAAAATCGGAATAAGAAAGTCAAATCGATTCCTAGATGAAAAATGACGAAATGTTATTTTTACTCCTTGATTCTTATCTACATCTAGATGTTAATCAGAGTAGGTAAAATTTTCCAATGGCGTTATCTTCTCGTGATAACCCTCAATTTTAGGCCTGATGTAAACAAAACAGGGGAACACATCCGAAAATGGATCTTTAAAAGAAATACTCCTCTGGTTCTTATGTGGAACGACGTTGAGGAAAGTTTTACGTGGGATATATTTATAAAATTTCCAAGGAAATACTTACTTATTTCTAAATTGTTCAAGAGCCGCAATTATTATCATAATCAGTTGTCATCAATCCAAAGATTGGTTTCCAGTCCAGCTCTCCATTCAACTCTCTCCTCTGCCAAGCGCTTCATTCCTATATAATTATTAACTTTGACATCCTTCATGACTTGCTTTATGTATTCCATTCTTGGTCTTCCTCTATAATTCTCTATAATAATAACAAGTTTATTTCTCCTTCCCATATTGTTTCCATTAGACTGCTGTGTCGCAAAATGTGTCCAACAAGTTTGTCTCTCCTTTTTTCGCAGAGCTTTAATTATGCTTCTTTTCACTCAGGCTGTTCGTAGGTCTTCATCGTCAGTGATTCTCTCAGTCAATTTTATTGTCATCGTTCTTCGGTAAAACCACATCTCCACTGCTTCCAATCTCCTTTGCTCCCATGCATCACTGGCAAATAATAGTACGTTTCAAGTCATTTTTTCAATAAAGTGTTTATTTACTTGTGTTGCTAGCTGTCAGCAGACTCCTCTTTTGGTATGCCTGCTTTGCTTAGGTTATACTGCTCACAATGCCTTTCTTGCTTCATCCATCGCTAGTGATCTTGCTTTCCAGATAGAAAAATTCTTTCACTTGCGCAAGTGTTTACTGTTCAAGTTTGACGGTGATTCTTTCTTCTCTATTTCTTCCACAACCCATAACCGTGGTATTATCAACATTTTCCTTTAAGTTGTATCCCTTCAGAGTTTTTTTTCCATACAACTCAGCATTCTCCTCAGTTCTTCTTTCTTCTCAGCAGGAATTGCTACGTCATCATCAAAGCGTAGCATGCTGATTTTTTCTCATATGGATCCTATCGTTACAATACATTACTCACGAGATAGTCATCATAATCACCATGAGTCATTCAATCTTAAGATTGGTCGACAGCAGCTCTCTATTCTACTCTTTCCCCCGCTAACTCCTTTATACCCTTGTGTAGGTATAGCAAAACTTGGTGGCACTCAAAAGTGGAGCATTTAAAGTCACTGAGGCTGAATCAAGCGTTGGTGAGCGGGCAAAGGTACCGAAGAACTCCCGGAGGGATCTCAAGAGTGAATTTCGGACCATCTACTCCACCAACCTTGAATGCTTTCCTGTCCCTTGCGTCATGCTCTTCCCAAGCGAGTGTCAACAAGTTTCTTCAAACTTTAACTCTCCTGCTCCATATTTTTGAGTAGCTGGCATGTTTATTTGTCCCTCAATACCTATTCTTTGTGGGGCTTTCCCTCCCATTATGGGTATCGGGTTGGTGCAGTGACTAGAGAACTATCCTTCCTTTTAAATTAAAGATAAATCCAAATTGAGAATTAAAGCAATATGAAATCTGACTCCTATTCGTGCATTTCGATCATCCAAGTGACCACCCACAGCGAGAGTTAAAATCTCGTAAGTATGTTGTCCGAGGATCGAAGTTCGAGTACTCATTCATTTTCAGTTAAATTTTCTTGTAGTGGAAAATGAAGCGAGAAAATTGTAATATTCCATACATATCTGCTAGACAGCGTATTATTCTCTTACTTCCCAGATTTTAGAGGCCTTATAAATTATAAAGTGACTACAATGATTAGCTCAGCATCAACCTGAAACTATTCTGATCTAAATGTTTCTAGTAACCTTTATCCTTGCGTATAACCAAAGCGCCTCAATCAGCCCCCACTTGCTATATATTAGTACTTACATACCCATCACGGAGTTCCCTTTCGGGGTAGGCATAGTCAAAATCATTCAATTATCGGTGACAGGCCTTTAAAGTTGACTCTGTTTTAATAATTTCTTTCGCAGGGCCCTATCCTTGCATATCATTTTTGCCTCAATTACACTCTTGCATCACTTTATACACACCCTTCTGTTCAACTAAGCTAACAGACAGTTTTATGTGATTCACAACAATTGAACTCTCAGTTAACATCAGGTGAATATACGCCATCTTGTGGCAAACGTTAACCAGGCATTATAAAACCTAATGTTCCTTCTCTTTAGAGCTTCTTCCACCATTTTCAACCATGACTTTCTCTACCTATTTCTCTCACACCATCCACTCCTCGGTCATATACTTCGTTAATTGATTTTCATTCACTTTCTCGATGTGACCAAATCAAAAAAGGACACTCTTTTCGTACATTACCATTACTGGAGCATCCATTCCACATTTTAACATCCCCTACTCATTCCTCACCCTTCTGCTTTTACCGCAAACAACTTCACTGATGCCCCAAACTTACTGAATTTAGCCAACTCTGATGCCTATCCTGGCCTACCAAGGTTTTGCCGTCATTCAGTAGACACAAGAATAAAACTACAATGCAATAAAAAATAATAAAAATTAATGCACCATTAATAATAGGAAAAAAATTAAATATAAAATGAAACGAAAAATGAGATGCAAACGGAATCCCTAGGTTGAAACGTTTCTTCCTGAAACTTAAGTATCAATATCGTTCTTCCCAAAAACTGCCACGTGAAACGAATTCTAAACTTTGGATGTAAAATTAACTCAATTATTTTATATGAAAAATTGTCTTTTTCAAAGAACCAAGGAAAGGCGTGATTTATTCTTGGATATTCAAAGCTTCCAAGAAAAGAAGCCTCAAAGGAGTAGATTTGTAAAATCGCCCGTTTCATCTGTTATCAGATTTCAAACATCGTTCTTTAGGTGATAACGAATGTTTTAATTTTCTTACTTTCTTTCCTCCAAGATCAACCTTGGAGCCATACAGGGATGAACTCCAAATTAAATATGAAACTAATTTATTTAAGAATCCTTCCCAACGTCGCGTTTTTTTTTGTTGCAGATGCAAAAAATATTTGCCTAACTTGATTTTTGTTTCTGG
Source organism: Pyrrhosoma nymphula (assembly GCA_963573305.1). Taxonomy (NCBI): domain Eukaryota; kingdom Metazoa; phylum Arthropoda; class Insecta; order Odonata; family Coenagrionidae; genus Pyrrhosoma; species Pyrrhosoma nymphula. The sequence goes on along the minus strand of OY754337.1, from coordinate 50,964,715 downwards.
AAATGTTGGTTTAGGTTACAAGAGACAATTGCAGGCATATAAACTCCATTTAAAAGAAGTGTAATTTTATCCAGCAGAGGAGATATTAAGTTCTCGTTAATTGAAACAAATTCAACACATCTGAGGAAGCTGTTATTCACAGAGTAATTTTTTCAAAGAAGAGATCATATTACATTTTACCACCACAATGACTGAATATCATGGAGAAAAACAACCCTTATGAAAAATGAAAGCTTCAAAGTCGCTAGGAAAAAAGTCAAGATATCAGCAGTTAGATAAGCATGAGTAATGCAGGAAATTCCAAGGGATCAAAAGATGACGGTTTTATCGTTTGGTATAAAAAATGAAGGATCAGAAAAGAGTCACGAAGCGCGAACAAAAAAGCGACTGTCCACGAGTCATATCGTTCACCATACGTAGCAGAATTGACGACATTCATCTTCGAATAAATCGATTTAACTGAGCTCTTTTTACGACTGTTAACTCTTATGGGGTCTGTGCACATGACGTGTGAGAGCAATAACTGACATTCGGGCGCTAGAGCGGTTAGGCTTGGATGGTAGTGGTTAGGCTTGAAGTACGGGAGTCTCACTCAGAGTCCGGAATCTTTACCAACCATAGATCCTTGTATATAGTTTTATTAAATTAAATTGAAAACGAGGTATACAGACAAGTTCTACATTTTAGCCATTCACGTTGATGTCATATTACAACCTCTCTTACTTCAAATTCAATCAAAGAGCGCGAGGGAAAAATTGCTCGCGATTTTCTCTGTCAAAAGAAATTACGGTGCGCGTCTTACATAGTGTCGTTTCAGTGCCACGCGTAAACACAATAGAAGTTGAAACCTAGAATGGGGTAACTAAATCACTTGGTACTATTCCAATCAAGTTCTTTATTCCTGATCGATTTCGAAGTATCTGCGTCATTACCAAGGTAAGAGTGACGTCGATTATACCATGTATCACCAATGTCACCATGCATGTTACAATGCAGCATTAACGTCAATATTACCTCGATGATGACGCATAGACCTTGGACTCGATCGGGAATGAAGAACTTAAGTGGAATAATACAAAGTCTTTTCTTTTCACCATGCTAATCGTAACAAAACCCCACAAGGTGCCATCTGCCGCCATCATTTGAAACCTAGGTCGATTATACAGCAAACTCCGACTATCCATGAGCGGACAATGCAGTTTGCGGATTATCCGTGACACTCTATTCACTTAACTGCAATACTTCAATATTTCAAAGGCAAAGACAAAAATAAGTGCTTCGAAACTTCGATATACTTAAAAATATTCTAAAAGCACTCCATTTTGCCACACATTTCTTTTCTTCTTTTTGTTTTAAATGATTTTCTTCATACAATTTGAATTGTGTAATCCAATTATATCACCACCATATTTTGCGACTTTTTCTGCTATCCGTGTTTTTCGATTATACGTCCTTCACCTATTAGTCATTAGAACGGTTAATCAAGAGTTTAATGTAACCAATGCCTTGCACTCTGAAAATGGGGTTGCTTTTAGTTATTTCCATAATTATTTCATTGACATTTGAGAAAGAAAAAAGGTCAATTTTTAGTTTTGCATGAAACCAACCACCAACCGGAACTAATGCTAAAACCTCATGTAAGCCTACAGAGCTGTAGAGAAGTCGAGTAACGTCTATTAATGCAGTAGGGTATAAAATCCAACGTATCACCCCTAAAGGAGGGCATTAATCCATGTAAGACCTCTCTCCGTGAGAAGGTCTAGTGATCCAGAGGTGCTTACCGTATAATCTCACGAGAGCGACCTCATCGCTCAATCCACCTGGTGGTGCTGGCTGGTGCTTGTAAACTCCGCCGGGAAACGTTCTCCTTAGCGAATGGCACACCCTGGGCATCATCATCTTGAGGAGCCGCTCAATGTCGTACCCCTATCGCGCACGTGGTGTGTTTACTCAGTTCATGCTCGCGTCACCCTTAAAAAGCCCTTGTTCTGCGTTGTGTTGGCAGCACCTCCCATTCCCGTTATCCCATGATCCCAAGACTGAGTGCCTGGGCCTATCCCTGTTTCTTACGAGGGCTGAAGGGCACGCATGAAAGGATATTTCTGAAGGATGAAGCATCCCCCCATTCCAAACGTATTAAAAATCTATTGCGGCATCTTATGCTTCACTTACACTCATGCATTGCTTAATACATGTCTCCCTGTTTATAAGAATCTAAAAATTATTTTTCTTACTCCGAATCTTCCATCTCACATAGCCATTACTGTAAGAGCCCATGTAAGATAGGGTGTGAGACACGAATAGGTAGGTTTTGGATGTGGAAAATGTAAGAGTGATTCGAGATTAAAATGGATGAATGGTTCTGAGAGACTGTCCTTGCATGTACATAAATATATATTTGATCTCTCCTCAAGCACTTCTTCATACACGCTATCCTATTTTTAAGACTCCATATATTACTCCTCTAAAGTGTCTCTTCCACCATATTCACCCATGACATTCTTTGCTAACCCCTTCCTTTCATACCATTCCCTTCACTCTCATACACCTGATTAGTTTTTCAACTTTCTTTCATTCTGCCAATATGGCCAAACCAATGAAGCACACTCCTTTCATATGCGTCCATTAATGGAGCATCCGTTCCACATTCTTTCATGATCCACTCATTCCTAAACCTATCCTCCAACTTTTTTCGCTGACACTTCTCAGCTACCCAATTCCAACAGTATTTAGCCTTCCCCGTTGCTTATCCTGGCCCCCCAGGCTTCGCAGCCACGACCTGCTAACTCCTTCCTAACCTGCCAGTTGAAATGCAGCTGAGTTGACAGCGTTGCTTATCTTGAGGACCGCCCCTCCGCACTTTCCACGTGCATCCGCAGTATTGAAGGTGACTGCCACCAAGTCTCACTACCACTATTTCGATTATTCTCATTTCATACTCATTTCCCAATTATTGCTGTTATGTAACCTGTTGCGTATCCTTATACGTTACTGTATCCATATTTTTTTTCCGGTAATATACTGAACCGACAGACTTTCGATACATCGATAAGACAATATCGAAATAGATTTTGAGTTTGATTGTCCATCCCTTCTCCTCCCATTAAGGCTGCATTACTCACTGAAGTTTACTTCTCTGGAAATAGCTGGCAAAGAGATTTCCAATTTGCATCGCTACTTGACGGGTATCGTTCTGCTCGCAGGCGAATGCCACCAAGTTTAACTACCACTATTTCGATATTTCTCATTTCATACACATTTTGCAATTATTGCAATTTATCTGTTACGTTTTTCTTTACGTTGTTGTACCGATTATCTTGATGTGGTAATACACTGAGCCAATAGACTTTCGATGCATCGATACGACACTATCGATATAGATTTTGAGTCTGATTGTCCGCACCATGAATATAGATATATATTCTATATTTATGGTCCGCACTGACGTTCACTTCCCTGGATGTAGTTGGTGCAGAGATAGATGTCTGGATTTGTATCGCTAATTTAAGGACAACGTTCTGCTTACACATTACTTCCGGTTTTTCGCCGAAAAATGAATGACTAAAGTAAACAATGAGTATGACAATATCGCAAATCACCTAATTTTGAAAAAGATTGCGTCTGCACATCGCTCTGTTCAAGTTTCACAATCAATGGTGGATTTTATAATTTTTTATGGATTATTTAAAATATATTTGTGCATCTTTAAACCGTATTAAGCATGATGATTATTATACATATTATTATTCAACACAAGAACAGTCATGCGCCTTACCTCAGTGTTCAATTTAACATTTAAAAGATTTCCAGCAGCAAATAAATATTTCCATAAGTAACTAAGAGTCCTGGTAATTTACTTGTCGCCTACATTTTCCATTCCCCTAAATTCCATTAAATGATTACTTAACATGCTTGCAGTTATGTGATGGTGATTCCACCGGATGCAATGCCATTTCATCGCAGAATCGAAATCCTAATTGCAATTGAAAAATAGAAGCCTGTCTATTTCCCTTTGAAAGAGCGAATCCTGGCCGATTACTACCGATACCGACCCCTTACTGCCATAGAAGTCCGTTCTTACTCATAAAAGAGCCATCTGTAAGCGACTTGCAAGGCTACTCTAATGGAAGTAATTTCCATGCGTAAAGCCACCTTTATGTTATCTTATCGAATTGACAGTTATTCTACATCTACATCTACATCTACATATTACCCTGCGAGCCACCTCTAGGGTGTTTGGCAGGGGGTGACAAGTCACCAAAATGCAGCATGCAAGCGGACCGCCACATGCACACCGCACGGTCATGAATATTAAGGATAACTAAAAACCATCATACAGCATGCAAGAGAATCCCCACATGCACGCCACACATGTACGATGACACATAATATTCTACATGCTACTTAAGAGGGCAATCTGCCTATGAAGCTAGAACATGCAAAACATGCTGTTAGAAACACCATAAAACTCCGTAAACATGCTTTAAGAAATACATAAGTTAGTAAGCTACACTACCAGTCAACTAATCTATTTCTAAGTCCTTACACAGCCGTTATAGTCTCTTATCGCTCGCGGAAAAAACGACATTTTGAATCTATCTGTTCTACAGTCTATCTCTCTTATTTTATTTTTATGATCTAATCTACCATAGTACGTTGGCGGTCGTCGTCGTTATTCGATGCATCGATACCAAAATGTCAACATAGATTTGGAAACACGATCGACCATCCCTTTTACTCCCTCCCTCATCTTCGCCATCCCCTCTCTCGACGATGCTACGCACCTTTATTGGATTTCCTTGATAAAGCAATTACATATGGCGCTGTAGACGGTTGTCGGCGCGTGGGAAACATATCAACAGGATGAAAAGGGAGACGACTATATGGTGGGTGAGGGGGTGGGTGGTTCGGAGGGAGGGTTTTGAAGACGGGGGTGGAGGAGGTGTAACTGCAGAGGAAGGAAGAGGAAGGATGATGGGAGCGGAGATGAGGTTCCGGGGGAGCGAGAGATCCGAATATACCGGGGGGGGGAGAGGGGTTTTGAAGGAGAGTGAGTGAGTGGCTGGCGTATAAGGTTTTGATAGGGGTTATGGGGTTATATTGGGGCTGGGAAGAGGGCAGGGCCAAATATCGGGGGAATGGTAACAGGTCGGGATAGGGTGGGTTTTTTTTAGCGTGAGGCGTTAGGGATTGCATGTATTCGGGTATACTTATTTATTTACACAAAAAATAGGATTGTTTAAAAAACAAGAGAGCCGGAAATAAATAGAAAGGGCAATCACAAACCATACTTGACGAACTCGATATTTTTAAGCGTAACTTTGAGAAAATACATTAACCATTGTGAAAAACTACAAAGTTGTTATTGCTTCATTCAAAAACAATTCATGATTGATGTTTCAATGACCTAGCCGTCTTCGTCGGCAGTAGATAACCATAGGGCTATCCAAGTTATTTGACGATATGGTGTCAAATGAGGATTCGTATCCTGTGTAAACGTTCATAAAGCTAGATATGCGATGCTGCTAATAGCAGCAAGATAGTCAACGAAGTGTCATGGAGTACACTAACGGCACTTCTAGGAGTCTTCTGGTATACCATAAAGAAACTTCCTTACTTTTTAGCGCAGTTTTGTAAATGGTTACGTACGTGGTTAAGAGATTATCATACCGAGAATTATGTTTGGCAACAGTGATCTCCATAAGTTACATTCTGTCAACTAAATGTGGAACGCTCTGTAGTGATCGTAGTCTACAGCCTACGAAGGCGGCTTGACCGTGGAAGAATCCAGAAATAATTTTTGTGATTGTACTTCCTATTTTTTTTTCGAGTGCCAGTGTTTATTTTCAAACTATATTCATTTCGTGAACATCATTCACCGAGAGAGTTTTCTTGAAAGATATTATGCATACATATATATACTTATATGGAAAAAGTACAAACTTAGTTGTTTGCAGTGAATTGATGCCACCGTACTAAACTATGACTATGCTACAGAGTGTAGAAACTCAAGTAGAAATTACCCTTTCCTTATCTTAAGTTTCCTCCTTGTGAGGTCTCATTCCATCAATATTACTGATATTTATTTTATTTTATGTACATCAGCATATCACCAAGAATTAAAGGAGCGCTTCCTTGGTTTGACCACGTGTAGAGTATGTATGAAGTGGATAGAGGAAGGGTTAGACCAGGATAACATGGGTGAATGTGGTGAAAGATACTCTTAAGAGAAGAAACATTAGCGTTCTTAAGAACAAAAAGAAGAGGCATGATTAAGAAATGTATGAGTATAAATTAAACAAAAGAGGTGTGCAAGGATCGCGTGTGCGCTGCATGGAAGAAATTATTAAAACAGGGCCAGTTTCTCAGACCTAACACCAAACATTTAACTTTTTTAACAGTGCCTACTTGTACTCCGAAAGGGAACAGCTTGATATGTATCAATGTATAGTTATGTAAAAAATGCAGTCAATTTGTAAACAGAACAGCCAAATAAGCCCTTCTTCAGAACGAGAGCTCTAGCTGATGAAGGGCTGACGGCCCGGAATCCATTCCAACCGTCTTTTTTCTGGTTTCCTCGTAGAACTTATTCATTGATGATACATCTGTTTATTTTTTCTTCAGTGTACTCTAATAGCCATCGCCTATTTGTTCTTCTACAGTAGTCATTCGAGCTTCACTTTCGTACGAGAGAATCATATTAGCGTATTTTAGTTACGTACTTCCAGGCTCGTAACTTGTTTTTCTGGTGGTTCGTAAGCCGGTCTTCTATTGGAAAGATTTTCATTAGAGTACTCTGAAGCCTATCTTGCCTCTTCTATTTCTGGTCACCATTCTTCCTAGATATGAAAATTACCAGGTTATGATATTCAAGACTCATGGAAACTTATTTACTCCAAAATTGTTTTAGTTTCTTTCGCATTGATTTCCTAATATAATTTTTTCACAGTTGCCGTGCGATAACTCCACAGCGGGCAGATCATCCGGCTTCACCGGGACTCGAACCTACGCCATGGAAACGCACGTCCGTACAGATGTAACACGTCGTTCCTGACGCATCAGACCTTGCGACACACGTTTGGCGTTGGCGTTGCGAGGGGAGGAACCGCAAAAAGGAATCGAGATACTCAGAAAAGGAGGACAAAATTGATAATGGCTTGATTTAACCGTGTTTGATTAACAAAGAATAGTTTAATTTGCTCTTGAAAACATTCCGAAAATTGCAAAAGTTATCATGAATTTCGGAATTCTAATTTCGTTTGAAATCAGGTAACTGCTTGCGATTCACTTGTTAGCGGCAATTCCTGGAGAGGGCAGCACAGAGTTACAGCTGTAATGCCAGTGTCGTGTAAACTCATGTAAGTTTGTACGTCGGTACGTACGGCTGTTGTGTAAACGGGGCATAGGCCAGTATACATACCGAGGCTTCCATCTACCCTGAGAAATTTTGACAGCTTTAAAGGAAGTAAATGCTCACGACTGCCGGATAGACAATGCAACGAAACAGAAAAAGAGTGAGCACAGCGCCACCGTACACGAGGACAAGACAAACCCTTAGAAACGTTTGTAGGCTTGATTTTGTGGAAGTTATCCATTGCAGAGGAATAAAAATAACTTATTTAACTCCACTAATTATTTATTATCACGACTCGGGTTTCAACACTTGGTGTCATATTCAGGTGAAAATACGTTTTAGGTTACGTTATATATGCAAAATCATGGTAGTGGAGGGGAAGGGACTATGACCACCACCCCCTCCCCCCCCTCCCTAACCTTCTCTTCCCAAAGCCTCCCCCATTCCTCCCAACCCTTGCCAAACTCTCACCCCACCCTTCCTCGTTCGATCCTTTCCCCTCCCCTACCTGATTTTGTACACATACCTCAACCTCAAACGTACTTTCACCTGAAGATGACACCAAGTGTTGAAAACCGGGTCGTGATAATATATTATTATCGGAGTTAACTAAGTTATTTTAGTTCTTCCGCAAACCCTTAATATTGAGGTGTTCACTTTTATATCAATATATTAGTAACAGTTTTCTTTAGCATGTGCGTTTATTTTGAAGCGTATAGTACGCCTTATAGGGACGGGGGTGAGTTTGAGATCGACAGTGTGGGAAAGGAAGGGATGAATGTATTTGGGACGAAAGGTATTGCGGAGTTAGAAGAGTTTAGGGTATTCCCCTGAAGGAAGATGGATGCGAGCTGAATGTCAAGGGGGTGCGGGGGCTGAGTGAGCTGTGCGTAGGGGTTGTTATAGAGGGAGCGAGGGGATGGGGCGACAGAGGGGTTTGGGGGTTGAAAAAAAAGAGCCTTTGAGAGGAGGAAGGGGGTTCGGTTGGACACGCGTAGGCAGCAGCGACGAGGAGAAGCAGGGGAGGAGACAAAGTGGGATGGGACGAGGCGAGAAAGGGTGCGCGCTATTTAATTATCTTTTCGCGGCCTTCATTTCTTTTTTTTCTCCCCTTTTCCCTCGTCATGAGTCTGCATAATTACGAGCTCGCATTCTTCCAGCGTCGACATTTACGTGCGGTGGGTACGAAAAGTTACAACCCTTTCGTAAAGTAAATCGATTCGGAACTATAGGCTTGGGTTTCTTACCATAAACTAGGTTGTTTACAATAAAATTGTTTCGTGAACATTTTCGCATAAGGTTTTGGAGATAAACTTAACCAATTGTATACAAACAAAACCAAGGAGAAATAAGGAAAACGACAAAAAATATACACCTATATGACAAGACGAATTACCCGGCTTCGTACTGATTTATTTCATTATATTTTATACAAGGATTTGGGCCTATTCAAAACACCGTAAACGCTGACTTCCAAAAAGTCTACTTTTAGGTATAATAAAGGATACATTGAGAATTTACAATGTTTTGCGTCGGTAAATTAGTATTTAAAGTTGACTATTTATTTATTTACAATAGAAGAAATTATTATTAACTTTTTTAAAGAATTAATAAATGGGATTTTTATTAATTTTTTATAAAATGTTGAAAACAGCTTGATTTACAAAAATAGTGATTTCCCAAGCTAAACACCAAACTGTTGTCGTATATATTATACTGTTAAAGACCGTCCGCCATCTTGAGTTAGACTTGACCAGGAGCGCATTACCGCATAAGTGGACCACAGACATATTAGTGGTAGCACGCATTCGAAACGAATGCTATTCTGCAAACACTTTTTACAATTGGTTTTAATGAAAGTATTAGTTTCAAATTTTAAAACTGAAGTTAGATATAAATGTGAAATTTCGAATATTCTATTCGACGTCAGGAAGTCTCTTGAAAAAATACCAAGGTTTTATGGATTTTGGGGGGAAACCCTCCCATTGGTTTCTAATTTTGAAACGCCAATATTCATATAGCATTCATTAGTATATACGCTAGAACAATGAAAAATTTCAGCTCAGCCTCACCTGCCCATCTTGATCACTGTCGATGGAAACGAAATTCTTGGGCCCTTTTGACGAAGGTCCTTTATTTTTTTGAAGCTGTTGAAGTGGTTCTAGGAGTAGGCTTTCGCTTTCCGGAAGGACAGTGGTCACTGGTCATACCGTAAGCTCCGAGTTTTACTTGAAGGTTCTTTGATATAAATTGATGGCATAGATTTGTAATATTTACTTCATAATTCTCTTGATGTGAAAAAGACATTAGGTAACTAGAAAATTATGCGTCATCACTAAAGAAATGTTTGGGCTAGCTGATTAATTACCTTCTTTTCTTGTCCAATTGTCATTCTTGTAAGTTAGATCTGAATGAACAGTTTACACAATTTTCATTTTGTACCACTTAAAAGCATACAATTAGTCAAAAATCAACAGTAGCACGATAATTATTTTAAGCTATGTGTCTAAAGGTGGGTTTGCACTGGCAAGTTACTTCCACAAGTATGTTCAGCAAGAGGTTGCGGGGAATTTTACTTGGACGAAAATTTCCACAAGTTAGTGCAGAGACAGATTAGTTGCTGTTTACATATACGCTACTGCAAGTGACTTGCCGAGACTTTAATAAGTTCTGCAAGTGGACTTTGAAAGCCGTTTACACCTGCAATCCAAGTCAAAAATTTGCTTACTGCAATTAATTTGTGCGATGAACTTGCCAGCGTAAACCCACCTTAAGGAACTAGTTAAGGATATGGCGGATGAGGGCTACAACCATCAGATAAATTAGCATACGTAACAACCAATTCAGCCACTACGTGTATACAACGTTGTAGCAAGTTTTCCATTGGAATTATATTTCAAATATCGGGAAACGCACCATAAAATAATGACCAAATAATCAACGAGCGAGGAATATCGATGCAGGCTCACATCTAATACATATTATCCATTCCTAGAGCGACATCTATTCGATGTGAGCCAGCAATTCATTCTCGATCCTAGTATTCCATCTCGGTTATCATCCCGGAAACAAAATTCTTGGGTCCTGTTGACGAAAGTCTTTTTTTTCTGAAGCAGCAGCAACAGTTTGAACAGTAAGTACAGTTCCAGAGAAGCTTTCAATGTCCAGAGGGGCAGTTAATTACTTCGGTCAGTCCCTGCCGAGGGGATATTCAACTGTCTCCGTCAAGTTAGTACAGATCTAGAATTTGGCGTGTTACATATTTATAATGAACATGTTTGGCCGGCCATATTATTAATCGCTTGAAAGAGAATATATTTTACTTTGAATTTATCCTTAAAATAACTTTTTAAAACCTTTCTCTATTTTTAGATCAGGATAATAGAAGATTGGCAAAGAAATTTATTTTCACCAACATACACTACACTATATGCTATCATGGTAATAGAGCTATGAGAATTAATGCATTTTGCAGTTAGATAAATGCACAGAGAACCAAGAGTTATCCATAAAGCATACGATAGATGCTGTTGGTACTTTGTAGCAGATTAAGAAATAAGTATTACATAGCTAATCAAATACCTATCGAAAAGCATAATCACAAAGGTTAAATGAGAGCCAACTTCACTTACGCAAAGACTTCTCATTAATTATCTCCTGATAGCGAACACCTCCTTTGCTAAGGCAATTCTCCCTCTGGTATCTTTACTACTATACCCATTTTTCTCCAACGTGCTACCCATGAAGTGAAATTGTTCTACCTGCTCCAGTTTGAGTCCTCATACTTTAATATTGCCACTGGGATGTAAAGGCATTGAAAGAGATGTACGATACAATAGTCTCGATGTCAAGAATTAAGGGTACATACTTAGGCCCTTGCTGTAGTTTCATCGAGTTCGATATCCCATCAGACGCAGAGGGAGAGAAAGACTGCCTCCGAGAGCTGGTCGATGCCACAGCCTGGTTTCAAAGTCTGACCTTGCGCACGGCGGTGAGGAAGGATAGCGTATCACGTTACATATACGTAGTAGATTGAGTAGCGTACATGTGGCTGATACGCCAGCCGTCCTCTCCCACCGGTTCACCTCATCTGGGGCTGCCATGCACGAATATAAGATCCACCACGAAAGGGGGGAGAAAGAACCCCGTCCACAAATGGAGAAACTTCGTGGAGAAGAATGCACCACAGCACCTTATCATTACCATGAAACGATATTGGCCAGTATGGGCGGGATTGCGACTGACGTATCCATACGTAACGGAAACGCACGCAAAATGAGCAGTTTTCCGTCGCCTTCCCGTCAAAGATTCGTCATCTTAGCTGTTGCTAACTAGTTGTTTATTTTTATACTTTATAATCAAAATATAAATAACTCGAAAAATACTTAAACAAAGTTAATTATAAAACAAAAAGGGAGGAATCAGGCGAGATTTTGTGGAATATGAACATAATAAGAACTAAGATATTAAGTGAAACCTGATGATGATGCAGTGCATCGAAATCCGGGTCGATTAAAACTTTATCTGTGGAAAATTGTAATATCTTAGTTCTTATTATAACGTTAATTATGTTTCATTATTTTATTTTAAAAAGAATGTCTACCAATTAGGATTGTTTTTATTAGAAGAGAAAAAAAAATTCTCTCGACTTTTATATGTGTAGGGCAGTTTTCCGTCGCCTTCCCGTCAAAGATCCGAAATCTAAGCGGTTGCTAACTAGTTGCTTATTTTCATACTTAATAATCAAAATATAAACAGCTCGAAAAAATGTTTCAACAACGTTAATTATGTTTCATTATTTTATTTTATTAAGATAGTATACCAGTAGAGATAGGTTTTATTAGAATAGAGTAAATACTCTCTGGACTTTTACATGCGTAGGGCCCTATTTATCTACAATTTTTCTTCCTTCATCTCAGCTTACGTCCTACCCTTCTTCATCCCATCCATAAAACCTATTCTCTTTCTTCCCCTTCCCTGCTTACCCAACATACTCCCCTCACTCAAGGACTTCCTTCAAACCTTAGTCCCTCCTTATCTCCTGCAGCCAACTACTTTGCTTCCTCCTTCTTCTTCGTATTTTCTATCCTATGTTTTATTGTAAAGTTAAAAATGTAAGATTTACAATTTGGAAATAGCACTTCAACAAAAAGCTATCCACTGGTTGGCTACCGTTGGCGTAGCGTGATATTAAGTCAGGGCGGGATTACGATCGAATTTTTCTGACGAGACGTTAACGGTCGGTGGCGTTCAGTTTTCCGCCGTCTTCCCGTCAAGAAGATGCACATTGAGACTGACGGGAGTATCAACGCCAATTGTTTACCATTTTTGCAATTGGAGTAGCAAACGGTTGCGAAGCGATATTTTATTTTCATATTAGAAAAAATTTACAGAACCCGCGCTAACACAACTGAAAAATAGTGCTTCTATTTTGAATGAAATATAGTTTATTTTGAAAAAATCTCTCCCCTGATTGTCTGCAGGTTACGTAGCGTGACGGAATAGCTATACTTTGATTCGGTTCACCCACCGTCGATTGACGGCGCCGTCTACGTCCGGCCATCGTAATTATAGGTTTCACTACGTCACAATCACCAAGCAACGCGAACGCCAACGTCCGTGTAGAAACGTCGCCCGTGATCCTACCCCAAGCCCAGAAGGCCTTCAAAACGCAGCTGAAATGAAAGTCATTACTGCGCCGCATCAATATTCAATTTACAATACCCAATACCTCAAACATGTTTAGGTGACGAATACGTGGATGTAATAGCAATTAAAATTTCCATAAAGGATAAATTAATCCATACCACTGTAACATATGCTGCCAATGATAAATCAGGAACAAAGCTAATTAAGTTATTTAGGTGCCATTCGCGTGTTTTCAATTCCTAAGTCATGAAAAATGACTGGCTACGAGCAAGGAGAGATTGGTTGGCTCATTTTCTGGCAGTTTAGAAACTTTACAAAAAGTTAAACAATGAAAACGTAGCCTTTAAGACCTTTAATTTTCTGGGAACGGAGATGAAATATGCAAAATACGAGCAAGAAAATAATACAATTAGTCATTGAGCCTAAGAAATCACAGTCAATAAATACATTCACTAAGAATGTCACCAAATATGGGCTCAATTAATGTCAATTTTCCCCACAGCTATCTTGGTTTCCCATTCATTGTTCAACATATTTATGTACTTTAGATGCATGTGCGTCATCACTATACCTTAAGTACAATATAAATCCAGACATCGCAACGACTGAATATACCTTCCATTTGCTTCTTTTGCAGGCTTATTGGTTACACAAGATTCACCCCTAATAACAAGTTTTCAAGGTAAGCTGCATTTTGTACTCACTTATGACGTTCTGTTGTAGTGTTGAGTAGAGTATATGTAGACATGGAATAGTATTAAACACAAAAGGGCTTTAAATCGAATTTTTAAATGTGAAAGGATCCGGCACTAATTATTACATCTCAATATTTTTAAATTAATTAGCTCAATTAGAGTTAGTGAAACAAAAAAGGACTATACGCGTGCTTGATTTAACTAATGGTTCTCTGGACGTGTCTAGCCAGGTCAGTAGCGAGCCAAATTTGTAAAGCAGAGGTCACGAGTTTGATTCACATTTCAGGATTGTACCAAGTTGTTTACGACCAAGGAGTAAGGCCTAAGGTTAGACGGCAAGGCAGAAATAATAAATGGAGTACCAAAAGTATGAAAAAACACCACCATATTAATTCCTATATTTCAGTGCTCTGCTTTGGATAGATCATTATTCAACGGATTTTGTGAGATCATTAATCATCAATAATTATCGTTATCATTATTCCAAAAATATTCCACATAATTTCAAGAACAAATTGCATAGCATAAAGTACAAATAGTAGCCAATACGCGCTCTATGTTTAAGGTTGTCACCTCCAAGATCCAATAAACATTCGTACAGTGCACTCTCTGCATTCAATATTTGTAGATGACGCTAACAACGCTTGGTTCTACACATTTAAATCGATGCTCTGCGCCATTAACAGAGAGATTTTAAAGAAAAAAGAATCATTCTATCTTCACAAACATAGTTATAAACAAGCATTACATAGCCTAAAACCATTTTCCATGCCATACCTTGGACTTGGAACCCTATCTTTCAAACGTCGTTCACTGGGGCAAGGAACGGTCAAGGGTTATCCCTGCGAAAATTTCGGTCCCTGATAAAAAAAATTTATGGGACACCAACAAAAGATGAGGAAGTACCTGAGTACCTACTGCAAAGCCCCAAACAAGAAAAAGTGAAGAATTTAAGTAATCTATCGTTGCTTTTCCTGCATTCGCGCTTTTTGGCATACGGCACTGCGTCCTTATTATTTTTCCGCAAAATGTTTATTTTTTGATGGAAATAGTTTGATGCAGCACGGATGCTCGTAAAAAAGGCCATGGGCATAAAAAGGCTATAACATCTCTTTTACGACGATGAGTTCGAAAAAAACGGTCCACGATAAAGATGAACACCCACGATAAAGCTTCAATATTACACCACTCCTCCAAGGGTGTTTTGTCTGTCCTGAGAAACGTTGACCAACGAATCATCAATTAATTCGTTCACATATACTATTGAACGAATAAAACAAGCGGATATGTCACATTCTTTACGAAAAATGCACAAATTATTTGGTACGCAGTCACAGGTACAAATATATATGCGCCAAAGCAAATAAATTCGCCATAAGAAATTAATTTCAAGGTGGCTCCACCGTTACATGCAATTTAATTTATATTCCAGCTATGTATAGTACGCCTAAATTGTCATAGTAGCAAAAACAATAGAAGGAATAAATGCGCTAGCGACGCAGGCGTTCAGCAATATGAGGAAGCTGATGACGGGGATATAATGTAAAAATTTAAAATGGTTGGTGAAAAGTTTAATATGAAGTGAAGCGTTGTGATGCGCAGAAACTTGGAGAAAAGTGGACCTGAATATATTGCAGACTTTTGAAATTTGGTTGTGGAGGAGAGTGAATAAATTTCGGTGGATGGAATGGAAGACAAACAACGAAGCAGTTGGTGGCTGAGGATTGTGACATGGTGGATGAGGAGAGGAAGCTTCTGCTGGAGATGAGGAGGCAGAGTGGGTGGAAGGAACAGGTAATGAGAAACGAAGGGGTACTAAAGAACGAAATTAAGGGTAGGATTTTGGGATGGCGTGGAAGGGGAAGAAATAAAATAGACTTTTTAGACGGAATGAATAGAAAAGCTCAGATGAAGAAAGAAATAGTGTGATGAGATAAGGGCCTGCGCTGGTAAAATAATATCTATAGGATTATTGCTCTTTTACATTTAAACCTACCTTTACCGGTAGATTACCCTAATAATATTCATAATAGTAATTTGATGATTCCTTTTCATGACCTCTTTTATTATTATCTATTTTCTTCTTCTTCTTTCAGGAGATACAGGTCAAATAAGTTGGAATAAATATACAAATAGTTTAATAATATATAATAAACTATATATTTATAAAAAATAGCTTAACTATATGTATAATATATAGTTTAACATAAATATGTACTAAAAATTGTAAACTATATTTCATTGATGTAAAAACGCCCTATATTTTCATTGTAGCCCTGATGACGCATAAATAAAAATGCGAAATGTTGGCAAAGAGTAATAAATAATAAAAATTTCCAACTTATTTGATCTATATCTCCTGAAAGAGGAAGAAAAAAATAAATAATAGTAATGTGAGTAAACTCTTCTCGGGATCTCAACCGGTTTAAACTATTCATAATTGCAATTATGAATTACATTTTACACAAATTATTTACTCACCCTAGTGATGTTTGTGAAATTGTAAAATGCCTTCAGTTTTGAAGTTGTTTTAGTGTACAATTTGAAACAGATAAGTCAATTTAAAGCGGAGATTTTCTATATGTTGTACATTAATAGCAATATTTTTAAATATAGAACAAAGATTTTACATCATCAACATCGCTAAATTTACTTCAAGCTTCAAGAAAATAATCTCTCTCAAACAATTTTTAATAGACCCTTATAATAAATATAAACGACTATTAACAATACTAAGTTAGATCTATTTTCTAGTAGCTATCCATTAGGCTTACATCCTAGAGCACATAACTGTCCCACTCAAGTTTCAATCGAGCTTCAGCTTCAATTCAGCTTTGATGTTAGCAGAGATTCATACAATAACTTGTGTAATTTTTAAATAAAAAATAAATCGTTTTCTAAATACTATTAAAAATTAAACCACATATTTATAATTGCAGTATAGTAGAAAACATTGAGTCTTTTTCGAATAAAATTAAGTAGAAGTTCATACGCGAAAGGCGACAAAAATTTTAATGTGTAAAAGTAAACGTAGTATTGAAAAAGCATTCAGATCTAATTCACTGAATTAAATTCTGTTTCCCCGTTTTGAAGGTCTTAAACTCTCGTATATAGATATTTTTATAAGACACTAGTCCCAAAATCGTACCATCTGCCATGGACTTTTGCGCGGGCTAAGAAATATTCTTGTACCGAAACTAATGGAATGTATGAGTCCCCAGCATTACAAAATTAGAGGAAGCAGATTTAGATCAACGAAAAGGTCGCGATTTGCATTCGGTGTTATCTATCGATGGCCCTTTCCGTCGGCATGGTCAACAAATTTAAGGACGACAGCCCCCGGCTAACGAGCGACGCCTGGATTAGGTGCATTAGTTCTTCATTCACGTCGCAGAGAGGGAGAACGCTGGCTCTATGCACCGCAAATAGCACCCCAGAATCAAAATCCCACACCAATCAACGGTCACCCGTCAACTCGGGAGTTGCGGGCCCAAAATGACTTCTGGCAATGATGACCGAATGAACACGGCAAAGCGATGACCTAATTACGACCGTGATGGAGATAGACTAAAGTGATATCGCGGGAGAAAAGTTTATACAGCTGGCGGTGGTGGGGAAACATGGGGGGCTCTTCTGTATGCTCTCGGAATTTTCGAGCCACGAAAGTGACGGAATTTGGACGTCACAGCCTCTAAAATTTCAAATAGCGCCATGTAAGAGTTGAGATTTGCCGGGGGCTGTGACGTCAAATTCACGGATTTTCCGAGGTTCGATCGTGTCGAGTTCTTACTGAATAAGGCCTCTGATCGGCAATTGGGAGATCCAGTTTTGTATCCCGGTCAAGTCAAATGATCTTTTCATGACGAATTTCACCCTCTTAGGTTTATATCTTTGCACCTGTGTGCGTGACTATGTACCATATCATTTGTGCAATTGCAATGATAGGAAAGATCCTTACTTCGTTTTCACGTTGCTTTCGCCACTTGTCCATCTACTAGTCCTCCTCAGTCTCCGACTTGTATTCCTCGCTTGAGTCCTTACTGAATGAGGCCCCTGGTGACTGTCGCCTTCGTAATGTGTTGTGTTGAGGAGGGCTTCTGTGGATGGGGTCAGCTAAGGAGTGGAAAGAAGATGACGGCAAGGGATAGACAACGCTGCCAACATACGTAACTGTATATAACTTGCGTACAGTAGGTATTTATTAATGTTAGTTAGGTCTGTTTGGGTTTTCCACTGGGTCAAACTCTGCATGCCTACCCGACGTTTCGATGTAAGAGTCGTTGATCGTCGCGCTAGCGACTTGCCGACACTTTTAAAAGTTTTGCAAGCGGACTTGCCATTTACAAGTTTAATGCATGTCATAAGTCGCTAACTGCCGGTACCTTGCGCAGCTAATTTGCCTGTGTAAACCCACCAAAAGGCTACTGCTTTAGAAGTAAATTACATATGTAAAAACGCCTTTAGAATACTAATTAAATTCCCAACTACCACCATATTTTACATTGCATGGAGAGGTAGGAACGTCTCTAAGGCCCAAGGAAATATAAACAGTAGCAAGCATTGTTACCTTTTCCCATTGATACGGATAGGTATCTCACAATTAACAGCGTCGGAGATTGACAAGCATGAATTAAAATTTGGAATTCCGATTCCTTGCTCGCAACCTTGTTATAGGTTAAGGATAGGCACTCATTTTTTGCTGAATGATGGAAAAATATCTCACAACCAATTGCAAATGGTATTAATTATGGGAGTTTGCTCAACGACACCTGATCCCTTTACTCCTTAATTATCATGGGTTACCTGCGCCCCACGTTTTTCTCTTCAAGTCTTACATATATCTCCATAGCCACTAAAATTTCACCCTCAAAAATTTAGAAGGGCCCAGGGAAAATTATTTTATACTTTTTAGTCCGTTTTAAAAACGTAGTATATTTTTAAAAAATGTTTATTTAATTATATATTTACGAATCTATTCGGGATTCGGATTTGCAATCAACTGCGGCCAGGAAGGGCATTGCATCGGAGCTGAAAGATTTATGGGGTCATCCCTTCACCACATATTCGAGGAAGTGATTGGTCAAAGACCCCTTGTTTTTTTAACCGCATTTTAATGGCCCAGTGAAATAAACGTATCACAATTTTGGTATCCTTCCGGTCTTCAAGCAATGCTTATTCTCGGTTTACTGTCGCAAAACGTTTAATGTCAACGCAACGGTAGGTGATGTTTAGCTAACTCAATGAAAATTGCTAATAAATAAATGAGTGGATACGGGAAAAAAAACAGAGCCAGATGCGTAACTTCTGCCGCAAACTATTTCTTTTGGTCATATTTTAAAAACTTCAGTCACCTACAGGGCCCAATTGAGGTCTTGAGGAGAGGCTCCGGTCAAACATTTCGGTTTTTATAAGTGATTATTATTCTAATAATTTCACAATTAAGGCTTTTCCAGGGTTTTCATACATTTGTATAAAATTTGTTTCCTGTGTTAACGGACTCACGAATATTTATTTTTTTAAATAATTTCAACAATTTAAAAAATCAATACTTAGTAGGAATAAATTGAGGGAGTCACTCTCACGTTTTGGTTTTTCATAAAAAAAATGAGGACAACATAATTACACGATGAGGACAACATTATTACACAATCTAAAGCACCCTTGAGTAAATTAGAAGATATCAACACATAAAATGTCAAAAGGAATAGTAATTTAATGTATTCCAGTGTGACAAAAATACCCACATCGTTGACTAGGTTAATCCAAAATCGATGGTCGGAGTCATTGAGGGAAAATTACACAGTTTCGAGCTCCGACTCCACCTCTGGCTCCGGCAAAACTTGGAGCTCCGGTTTATGTAAGTAATACTGTATAGCTTGCCCCACGGAAGTGAAATATGTAGAGGGTCAGAAAGAAGAGTGTATACAACACAGTGCTGCTGAAAATGTATGCCACTCCATATAGTTACTAATGATTCCGTTGCATGATTTATGTACATATCTGATTATGGTTCATCTGTTGCCACATACTCCAGATAGGACTGGCAGAGCAATGCGTAGAAATACTGACAAAAATAGAATTTTTAAGATTATCTCATGGATTAGGGATTTAATTCCTACGGTATAAGGGACTGCCTTCATCTAAGTGAGAATAATCTCGCAATAGCGGACAAAATGCTGAATCAGGAACAGAGAGAAATTTATCTTTGGCTAAAAATTAAGTTATTCACAGCAAATGCCTTTTAATAAACTAGTAAAGAAACAGCGATACATACTTTCATCAACACCAAGGTTTATTTAAAAAAACTTCAACATGTATCAAGCGCTGTAACGATTTTACATCTACCTTAGTTTAAGAATTTGACGAATTATGTTCCAGCTGTTATTCCTTCCTTAATTTTTATGGGGCTGTGAAGCATTCATGTAACTTGCTTCCACATGTACAAACATACCTACGCGTGTTAAATTTATCACTTTGGTATTACCCAATGCTTCGCCATGCAGCGCCATTATTCAGCTCCAGGTCAGTTAATCCAGTAGGAGAATGTCCATTTGGTTAATCCATCCGTAGGTGTAGCTCCATAATAAAACGATTGATAATTCATGTAAATTCGATACGACGAGACTTCACGTCAATAACGGCCGATACAATGTGTAGGAGGAAGCTCCAATGCCGGGATCTACCATGATTTTTGTTCTTTACTTTGATCACAATAAATTCGTAAAACCGTTTGTATTAACTGCATTTCATGGTGATATCTCATTCCTCCATATTTTTTTCGCTTTGCTTTTCCAATTCTCACTGTCTCTCTGCGCCATTACATAGTCACCGCAACTTTCATTATTGCAACGTACGTATACGTAACCTTCGTAGTCTTCATTCATTTAATTTTTTCAACGCTGCAAAAATGTATGGATAACTAACGCCTTCACGATGACATTTGCCGTGTTAGGACCCTCGAACTTGTTTTTCCTTGTTAAATAATTCCTGAGGTTAGTGTATAGATCCTACAAACTCTACCTTTTGCCATAGTAGTGCAATACTTGCTCTAATGGTCTATTTCTCATGAAAGTGCTCAAGTTTTTCACGATGATGTTTATATGGAAATCTAAATTTTGCGTTGAATGAGGGAGCTCAAGTTAATGGTTTAAGATTGTTTGCTTTGGTCTTTCCCCAAAAACTAATCAAATGCAAACCACATCTTCAGGAAACATCAAGGAGGGTTGTTTTCTGAAAATTATTAATAGTGTCAAAAAACTCAAACTTACGGCAAAGACAAAGGGAATACGAAAATCGAATGCAAGAGTTGAAAACGTTACTCTTTCAGTCATCCTAAAGTAAAAGGTCTAAGTCTATATCAGGAGAGAAAGTAATTTAAAAATAAAAAATAAACCTCTTCACCGAATCAATGTTTTTCTGATAGAATTAAAATTCGGTCAAATAGGACCCACATGTGGGCCTCTGGTACCTTTGGGTATTTCTAAAATAACTTATTACTCCCTCAAGGTCCTAAGAAACATGTGCACCAAACTTTGCTCGAATACATATACCATATGACAGTCATTAACCACACACGGAGTAGTTGAAGTGAAAAATACCTTAACTAAAAAAATCTCAGTAATTCCGCTGCATAGATAATTAAACCCAAGGCTTAAGAGCCTCGGATGTAAGTTCCCGTTCAAGTCAAACATCTTTTGCGGTTGTTTAGTAAATAAATTCCTATTAATGAAATACTGAAAAAAGTGACACTTTTTGAGCCAAAAACTCAATTTTAGACAAAATCAAAGCGAAAACGTAAATTGAATGCAATAATCAAAAATTCAAAACTTTCAGTCATCCGATACTAAAATTTGAAGCCAATGTCTTGAATCCATGTAATTTAAAAAGGCAAAAAAAAGACACTTCACCAAATCCAATATTTTTCTTACAGAAGTGAAATTCGGTTAAAAAGAGACGACATAGGGGCCTCTGGGGCCAATTGGGCCCCTCTAATATAGCCTATTAATCCAACCCAGGTCCTAATAAACATGTGCGCGCAATGTTGGTCGAATCCGTCAAGGGTTTTGGAAGTCTATACAGCGTTCAAACAAACAGAATTTCTGAAAGATGTCATTTGAAGTTCTCTCAATTTCTCCAAATTTTTCACAAGGTTTTGACGACAACAATCACATCGTGGGAAGAACACATTCGAACGTACGTTAGAGTCACCGCTTCAGAGCGAGATAAAAGTAATAGAAGACCTTGAATCTAGGGAAGTTATACATGAATATATATATACTTATCCCATCACGCTGTTCACTTTCGAGGAAATCACATCCACTCTCTCAGCATGGCCAACCCAACGAGGCACATTCTTTTCATACATATATTCATTACTGGAGCATCCAACCCATATTATATCATCATCCACTCATTCTTAACCTTATCCCTCCTAGTTTTACCGCAAAGACTTATCACGTGCCCCATTCTCACTGCATTTAGCTCACATTTATTCTTATCCTGGATAAATCAGACGCTACCCAACTCTTTTGGCAGAATACCAATTAAGGTAGTTTGAGCGAGGTATCACTTCACCTATAATTTGATGAATTAGACATAATTTTAAAGAAAAAAACTCTCATATTTGCAATAATATCAAATTTAAAGAAAGCGATAAAATTTGGAAGGATATGGTTAAAAATGAGTGGTTGATTAAATAGCGTAGGTGGCATGCTCCTGTAATGAAAATATATGGAAAGGAATGTGCTTCGTTGATTTAGCCATACTGAGAGAAAGGATGAAAGTCTAAATATCAAGAACCCCTTTCCGAACTACTTTTAGAGCAATTTGCCTAATTTAATAAGCTGTTTTGCATGAGAAAAATCATGGTTGCACGCTCCAAAAGGAGAATATTGAAAAAAATTCTAACTCCTGGATTTCGTCAAAAACTAAATTTGAGTAGTTCATGTTTTTTACCATTTATAAAATATAATTAATTACTCACCGCAGTAATTATTACAGAATCGTAAAAAATAACGTTTTGAAGGAATTTTCACCGTGTGGTGAGAAAAAACGAGTCAAGTTAGAGACTTGCGTGGATATATTTATTTAATTACTGAAAATTATTGACATATATAACTATATTTTTGCGCCATTAATATTACAATATTTACTTCTTCTTACAGACGCTGAAATTAAACACATAAAATTCGAATATGGTCTCCATTATGACCAGGGAAATATCTCGCTCAAACTACCATAATATTATCATCGCTGGGATTGGTATTTGTTACGCTCTATCATTGCAGATCAAACCGATATACAGTCAGAAGACTGTGATGGGAGTGTAGAATTCGATTATTCAAATACAGCTTATGAAATGGGACAGTTCAATTAACATGACATCCGCCAATCAATTTTTTCTACTTTCACTCGAGCGTTAAACAATTCTGTCGCTTTGTACGTAGGTATTACTTACCAAAATACCTCTCACTAATTCGCGCATCGCTCTCACTTGCCCTTTCACTGATGGGAGGGTCATTAACCTACATAGAGAGAGCACCGCTTGATGGATGAATACGGCGAAGTTCTTGCAATCCCGACACTGTCAATAAAACGTCAGGCGACTGATGAACAATGCGCCTCCTTGATGGATACCCGGTAATCGGTGAAAGTTCGGGTCTTCACGGCAGGAGCAATATTTGCGCTAGTATGGTGATTGGCTCCCTTTCATCGCTTAAAGTTCTCCTTGACGTGATAAAGTAAACATGCCGATAAAAGTCCTGAAAAAGATATTACGAGAATTCCTTCTGGGAAGACACAATATTTTAGAGTGACAAAGAACAAGCCCAAAGGAAGAAGCTCATGATGCAAACATTATTTATTTATCCTATACTACTACATATCTATTATTTATATATATACGATTTGAGCTTCGTTTGTTTATTCATTGATGCTGTATTTATTTATTCAATATGAATAACGTTTGTACGCGTTCGCTACAATTTTTATACATCCTGGCTGAGGATAACGATGAAATTTAGCCACCGGGTGATTTTGGCCACTGCAAATAAAGTAAGATAGATCTCATCCCTGAAATTCATTCCTTTTCCATAGGAAAATCCATTTTAAAATCTCAAATATCCACTTAGCCCCGGGTATAGTTCTTGTGATGCTCTAATTTTTTAGGACAATAAATGACAATATAATTAGGATAACATCAAGCTGTTAGCATTATTTTTCTTATGCTATCAACATTTATTTATTTATACTACATGAATAACGTTTTCGAATTCGTGCGCACCAATATTTTTATATACCTACATAATCTCGGCAAAGGATATCGATGACTTTTCTCTAATCACCCTCAGGTGATTTTGGTCGACAAAAATTGATTCAGAAAGATGTCATTTCGGAAAATTTGTTTTCCACTGTAAAATTCATTTGTAAATCTCAAATTTCAATTAAGCTCCGGGCAAGGACCTTTTCTGTGTTCTTCAGAACCTTCTGGGGTCTAAGGCAAGGGTTCTAAAACTGTTTTTGTTCAAGGCACACTATTCAGCATTGCGGAAGTTAGCGGCACATCCCAAATGTAGATGAATCATGCCAGCATTAGAGGGCTTTTGAAAGATAGGGAGCAGTCGCGAAAGATCGAGAGCCCTAGCGGAGGGTACACGAACCACTGGAACGCTCAAACGCAACCCTACCTGAATATTTGTATTATCTCCTCCTCCCCCATTACTATAACAACAATGAACGAAAACAAACAAACATTTTGTACCTTATAATTCCGTAAATCGGTGAAACCCTTCGTAATAATAAAAAGTTTTCTAGAAAAGAACAAAGTTTTTTAATTTATCATCATAGGTTTTTTAAATAATTATTTTGAATAATTTAGGCAACTGTTAACTAAACATTTAGCCGTGACTGTTATTCGCCCACAAAACGCTACCTATCGAAAGGCTACAAAACATTTCGCTAGAGCATATCATTCCATTTAACGTCTAGATCCACATCTACATCTACAAAATATCCTGTACGCCATCTCAAGGTTGTGTGACAGGGTGTGAGTAGTCACAAGCGTGCATTACACTATACACTAAGGTTAGTGTAACTACGATGCATTAGTATAAGTCACTAATGCTTGTCACAAGGCGAAGTCTAACAAGCATTCACTACACTATAGATATGCTACCAATGTTAGAGTGACCGTTAGTATTTATGTATTTTGCAACTACGTCGTTCGTGTGCGCTGATGTGTTCCGATGTGCGCTAACCGCAACAGCTTGGATGGAAAGGTCCCTTAGTCGCTCGAACAAAGGCTGGGAATTTTTTTATATATATCTATCTCCCGTTCTCAAAAAGAGCCTTATCCCATCCAAGCGACTGACGAGCAGAAGGCTCATGCGAGATAGGGAATCGATATAAGGCAATCAGCGGACGATTGATCCCAGAGAACG
Source organism: Pyrrhosoma nymphula (assembly GCA_963573305.1). Lineage (NCBI taxonomy): Eukaryota > Metazoa > Arthropoda > Insecta > Odonata > Coenagrionidae > Pyrrhosoma > Pyrrhosoma nymphula. The sequence continues at coordinate 50,939,579 of OY754337.1, read as the reverse complement.
ATCGTGTCCCGGAGACAACGCAGACCCGGATTAATTTTCCTCCCGTCCAAAATCTCGGGGCCTACCCCTTTTAATTCGGTCTTTTCCTCCAGCCAGTCAGCCAGCAAGCTCCCCCTTGTCTCCTCAGTGGAGAAAATCCTCCCGGAGGGAACTTATCATTTCCCGGAGAATTCGCGATACTCTCACGCACGAAACCGAGGAGCGCTGGAGTTAAAATAAAGCAAGCTAGAGTTCTGCAGCGAGAAGGATTTTGCAAGAGAGAGAAGACAGAATTTGCATTTTCCGAATAGGTGGGCACACCCACTTTCAAAATGGTGATGTGGGAAGGAAAAGACTGCTGCCTGTAGTAGATAGTCCCCTTGTAAGCCGATGGGTTTTAAACCCTTAAGCTTTACCAGGAGGAAAGTTCTGGGACGGGCATGGTAGAATTAATATCCATAGTCAACAGTTCCTAAAGGTGGAATCATGGGTTTACGCGAATTTATGCGCTCTTCCATTTCATTTGTGGCGTGTGACAGGATATGCTGGGGTACCAGTACAGCATCGAGTAACTTATTATAAATAAATAAAATTAAGTCCGATAAGCGTTTATTTATTTATTATTATGCTCGAATTTTCAGAGAAAAGTCCAGTCAGGACATTGTTCACTCTAAAAATCTCTCAGTAACACCCCTTTTTTAAACAAACCTTTAAAATAGACACTGTTATCAGGCAGGTTATTGTGGTGCTCCATAACTAAGTAAAAGGAAAATTCAAGTATACGAACAATTTTTATTGAATTTACCGATCAAGATTTCAAATTAACAGTCATTATCTAGGTAGTTTGTGCAAGTAACCGGACGAGCATAATTATATACGTGCAGTAAGAAATGGATGATCAAAATCAAATCACTTTCTGGAAATGTATGAAATACTATCCTCATCCAGAAACAACTAGAACTTTATTAAAGACGTTATCTCCTCATTCCAAGGATGAGAATGGTTTAAAAATAAGCCGAAACGCCGGCGAAGTGTTAAATCAAAATTGAATTGACCAAACACATCGAGAATATTTTACTAGATTAATATTGATACATGTTGCCATCGCTTCTTCTGACCACTATCTTTCGGGAAAGCGTGTAGGCATATGGAGCCTGTGGCTCTGCTGTGGCACTGTGATACACTATAGCATTTATTTGAGACAAACTTATCCTGCACCAAAGCCTATTATTTCTATCGGTCACCAATTATAAAAACCATAGCAATACTGGTCACAATTGGTCACAAGATCATCTTTCCGACACTGAAATATTTTTAGGTGTCAGGCACTTTGCTTGGATTCACGTATACCTTCCCCTCCGCTACGTTCGTCACGGACTTTAATATTTTGCACTTTTTAATCAACGTCACCCACCATTTTTAACCTGTTGACCAATAATACCCCCCCCCCTCTTTCACCAAATCCGCCGCGGATTTAACGCCGTGGCGTATTGGAGATGAAACCTAACAGGAGCAAACTAGAATCACTCAGCAACTCTTTCGTCGGAAAACCTTCCTACTATTCGCTTGACAAATCCTAGTTTCTTGAATGCAGCTCCGAAAATGTTTCGAGTGTGTTTCTCCCACGCTAAGCCTGAAGTCAAGGTGATTCCCAGGTATTTGAATCATCTGACACCTTTGTATTTGTAGCTTTTGTGTGATTTCTCACATTTATAGCGAGACATAGCGACAAAATAAGAAATTCAAATTGCGAGACACTGAAACCCTCCGTTTACATGCAATCCAATGTCGTCCTTTCCCTCTAGCAATCCACTATCCTTCTTCCCTCCCTTTTTCAAGGATGACGTCCTAACAGATAAATGCCACAGATTTGTGCGGCGGCTCATAGGGTAGTAGTATGCAATAATCATCAGCAGTCGCCAATCGGAAGATTGGTTTGCTCCAGATCTCCACTCTACTACCCTCTCCAACAATCGATGCATTACTAACACTTCCCTTTGACGTCCTTCATTTATACGAAATTATATTTTTTAAATGTTTGTTTTTCGAATATAGAACTCGGCGTGACACCTTGATATTTGTTCGCAACCACTATAATAATAAGAAATGAATTACTTCACGTTAACATGAAAATCTGTACATACAGTAATTGAATTATTACGAAATATATCTCATATGCCATAAGGCTGCGGGTTATAAGAGCATTAAATTGCCAAAAAACCTAATCGAAATGATGCAATTTTTTTCGCTTCTATCTATAGGTGTCACTAATGGTACATTTACACAGACAAGTTACTTCCGAAAGTTTTCCCTTGCATTTTAGGTCGAAAGTCGCTGTAAACTCACCTTAATGATAACACGCACGAAAAACGTCACGCAAATGTGTGCAATAACAAAAATCGTTCCAACCACTTTAATTATCTATAACCAAAGTCTATCAGACTTTACGCGAGTACGGGGGTTCCAATAACTGTCGCGAGCTCGTAGGTGTAAATTAAAAATTCCCGCTGAAATTTAAAAAAATAAGTAGAACTATATAAACATAACGATCACATGGCAGCCCAAGCAGCTCATTGTCTATAAAGAGGTTCATCCCAGGGAAGAACAGGTGAGGTGTCACTCTTAAGAAGGGCCCGGTGTCTCCAAGCCGCTTAGATCACAAGACGTTTGGATTCCTGGAAATCCTCATGTGACCTGTCTCTTGGTTCAAGATTCTCCCTTGGATACGCGTCATACGGAATTTGTCCCCAAGGCGACGTTATAACAAAGTTTGAGGGCGTAGGTTATCAGGACCCGGGAGATGTTATAATTAACTGTGCGTCATGCCTTCCGAGAGCTACTATTGCAAATTCACTTTAAGGTGTAAGTGAGAGGAAAAGATGACCAATCATTATTGGATCCAATTTTTTTGCTGTCCAGATAATTAACCCTCCGCTTCTATATACGCTTCTGCAAACGAATTGCCAAAACTTCTAAAAGTTCCGCAAGCGGACTTGCAGCGCCATTTAGACGTGCTATTTACGTCCAAAGTCGCTCGTTGCGAGTAACTGATGCAATAACCTTGCAAGTGTAAGCCCACTTTAAATAATGTCAGTCGTGCTTTAGCCACGGGATCTTAGATAGATTGTTTGCAGGGCGGGGCCTTCGACAGGAGCCCGGGCACTTGGACTTTCTTGGTTCATTGTGCCAATCCCATGCCTGTCTGCCACATGCAGACAGGGGACAAGAGCGCCACGGTGAAGGTATGTATGGTCACTCATCCAACCACCGTCCGGGCCCAACATTGCTTACTTCGGTGATGTTACGGGAAACGGTGTGTCAATGTGGCTGGGCCCTTGCCCACCGCCCCGGGGTCTTAAAGAGCGTTTCTCTTCACATTTTACCTGCTCTATGGATTATTCCACATAGTTTTCTACCGAGTTGTCCTTGGCCCCAACAATTTCGACCAAATTTGCTGGACGTATTTCGTTGTGTCACATTGTTGGCCATGCCAACTTGTTTTACAAAATATGCAACCATTGCCTGGTTATTTTTATTATTATTTTATTTATTTTTTATAATTATCTAGGCAAGCGTTATTTTTTTAATTTGAATTGTTCTCGATATATTTGGACATATGATATGTGTGTGAAAGCATAAATGATTTCACAAACGTATCATAAAAGTAATGGCACATGTAACTTTGACGTCAATAATTTAGCATTTTACAATATAGTGCATACATTTTTATTTTGAAAACTTCAAACACGTTTTCCTCAAAGCACGTACCTTCCCTTCGATATTGCTCATTTTTGATATTCTGTAATTGGCAATTGAATGAGCAATTTTGAACTGCTTATAATGTTGATATTATTTTATTGACACTGTCAAATTTTTGACAGTTAATTATTAAATGTCAAATTAATTAATTGGTGTCAAAAATTATTTTATTGACACTTTATTAATTATTTTTGTCATTCCGAAAACACATGTCGGTGAGAAAACGAAAAAAATCAGTCTACTCAAAACAATCCAGCCCGAGAGACACAACATTCGGCAGATTTCGTTCGCAAAGCAATTGAAATTCGTCCGCGTTTGTATGAACAGATGCCAGGACTTAATGGCTTTCGACCTAGAAGCCACAAACAGGATGCTATTTCAAGGGCCATAACTTGATCTGCTAAGAGTTTCATTTCCACGCGCAACCAAGCCAATGCAAGTCAAGAGGTAAGGGATAGTCCTACTGAAACGCATAGTCTTCTGTAGTAATGTGATTTTTTTAAACCACTCATTGAGGAGGAAGATGTTTTGATGCCCAATTGTGAGTTACTACATTAGCTTAAAAGCTACGCATACGTTATGATAAAGCTCTAATTAGTCGGTAACGTATAAACTTTTCAGACGACGTCAAAAACACTACGCGAGCCACGACATTAACCGATTGGCATTTGATTGCATTGAGGGAATTTTACTGCCCAAAGGAAATATTTAATACTACCTATAACCCGTTCAAAATGCCGCCCTTCGCTGAGTAATCAATGTATGATTAGTTATAATAACTTATATAAGGATTCCACCATTAAATGTCTCCTGTCAATACACTTATATGAAAATCAAGGCTAAGATCTCCTCTAATTACCTTTACTTGGCATTCTTTTAATAAATGCATGTACTATTCTTCATTAAATTATCAATATGTTTGTATAGCAACATGGTAACCAAGATTAATATCCACCACATTTCTCAGAGAATATAGATTTATTTATCCATATTTTTTAAAACCCTAGGCACAAACCATTTGGATTAGAAATATAGATGTCGTCTTTTTGGGATTGGATCTGCGATTTTAATAACACCAAAAAAATATGTCTACGAAATTAACTTTTAACAAAATTTAATTGTCAATCGCAGCGCCCTTAGCAACATTACACTCTGACAGACATACCTAGGTAAAATTATAATTCATATATTGCGAATGATAATGCGTTGCTCTCATAAATGATAACTATCATTTGCATTGGATGGATAAGTTTATCAACAGGTAGGTAGCCCAGTTCATTTCGCTCCATGAAGCCTTTTTTTCAATATACCAACCACCACAGCCTCGAATCGCATATTTATACTTGTTTTGCTCTTCGAAACTAGAATCACCTTAACGAATGCACGTTTGCATAGCAGGCCCGGCCCGGGAGTGTCTGACGCCGTTAAGTGCCCCCACACTTCGGTTTCGTATACACATATTTTGTCATACGCAAGCAAAAACACACAGGGAGAGAAAAGCCTCCGAGATAACTACCATATGTGCCGTAAGCCCGTTTGCCAAATGAAAAAGCCGGTTTCAGCATCTAATTATTTTGTAGGGTAAGACCCAGAACAAGCTTGACAAACATTTGCAACCTGTTTAGAAGTGGCCGGCAGAGTACGATGTGGTTAAATAATCTGAATAGCGGATGATAACATAAAGATGGAAACCAATGAGAAAAAACTTTTGCTACTAATCCCTTTATTTGACAACTCACAAAAAAATACTCTGCGCCATGTCGATGACTGGTAATTGCACGAGTTTATGAGATAATATTTTTAATGCTAGCGTTTTAATGCGCTTGAAATCGAAATATGTCTCGGTCTTCGTGGAAAATACCTCTTAAGGCGAAGAAACCGCTCATAAGGCAGCACTGATACTGATGACACCCGCTTATTGCACGCACATTTATGCTTGAAGAAGTATAAATGTGCTTCTTCAAGCATAAATGTGCTGCCGATCATTGAATTCTTTCGAAATTTTTACTGATCTTGTAAGTTTAATTATTTTGTAAATAGAGCTCACTGGATAAGAATACTTTAAAACTACGATCGAATTGATTGAAACAGAAAAAAACAAAAGCTGGCATCTCACCGAAGAAAGTGAAAAGGTCGGAGGGCCCCGACTCGGTTACAGTAGTTTGAGCGAGATTTTTTCCTGGTCATAATACAGACCATATTCAAATTTCATTTTTAAATTTAAGTAACGGTAAGAAGCATAAAGTTAATATTTTAGCATAAGTGGCTCAAAAACTTGATTATTAATTACTGATTATCTCAGTGATAAATAAAAATACATGAATAAGTTGTTTACTCATTTTTTCACACCGTACGCTGTAAACGCCTTAACAACCGAAAATTCTCTTGCGATTCTGTCAAAATTACTGCGGTGAGTAGTAATAATATTAAATTTTTTAAATAGTTGAGAAAGAATAAAAATTACCAACTGTTAAATTTCGGACGCAATCTAAGTGGTATAAATTCCTCATTTTTCCCATGAAGTCTCCCTAGACCGCATGCCCGTGCCATTTCCCCTGGAAAATGGCCGGTATTTTTCGCCAAATATCTCGAAAAGTAAAATAGTTAATAACTAATATTTCGTTCTCTTTGGAAACGAATTATTTTATATAGAAAGAGGTCAAATTCATCCAATTTTATGGGGTGATATCTCGCTCAAACTACCTCCAATGCCGAGAGACCCTGGTTCTATAAGGCCGGGCCTGCCAAGCAAGTTTGGATAGTACGAAGACACAGCACGATGTCATGGCGGACGGTTTTCCTTCTCTTGCACAAGGCGGGAGATGAAAGGAGAATTCATATAGAGAAGAGGAAGAGGAGGGATGTAGCAGTCTCGATGGTGGTGGAAAAAATCTGACATTGAACAGAGCGTTGGTTTCCCGCAGGGATGTTTACTCCTGGAAGACCCCAATGCGAGATTAAAAGGGAGAGATGGGCTGGCGGAGAGTGTATAGGGTATACAGCGCGTGGGAGTGGGAAGGGGTTAGGGAGTTAGAGGGTGAGTCAGGGTGAAACTAGGGCTTGGGATGAGAAAGGAAGTGATATAGGACGAAGGACAAATGCTTCCCAAAATACATGAGAACATTCTACATCCAAATTTACAAAATACCCTAAAATCCACGATAAAAGTTTTGGCAGTGGTTAAGTTTTCACCAAGATTCATCATTCTATAGGGTAATTTCACGCTGATATAGAGACCTCACTACAACAGCATTGCTACGATTTAGTACATTCTAAATCTTTGTTTTTATCTGTAAATCAGCCACATGGAGAAAAATTATAGATGAGTGGAGCTGGAGCGTGCGCCGATACAAAAACATCCGTTTCCCTAGCCTTCTGCATGAAAAGTAAACATGATGACACATAAAATGTAATTTCTCCTTAAAAGAAAAGTTACCATCGCCAAACACCAACGATGTACAGCTAAGGTATCTATACACAAAATATAAAAGAATTACGGTAGTGTGTTCTCAGAAAAATGCGTTTTAAGTTTTCAAAATAAATATTATTGAACTAATTTTCAAGCTTTTTATTGAACAATTTCATAAAATGATATGCTACTGCTTTCTCTCAAAAACGAGCACATGCACTCTGACATAAGTATCGTATGTCAGGAGATACCGAGGATAAATCAAAAACAAATTTACGAGAAGTTCAGTTTTGCATACTACCGTAACCAGGTAACTAATGAATATCTTCTTAAACAATTGAGCATGGCCAACAATTTAGTAAAACTTAATAAGCCCTTAAACTTTGGTCGAAATCAAAGATATCACGGCAATTCATTGTCCGAATTGACGTGGAATGACCCTATAGTTATCCAACAAATGTTAATAACTCTACAAATTTTAAGGTATTACCGAAAACCTGAAAATAACTGCCATAGGGTGAAAGATGTAAATATTCACAGGCTGAAAGATTGGATAAAAGAATGCAGTTTTCAGTTATTTCATTCGATTTCCCTCTACGCTTTTTTCCTCAAATTTGCGTTTTTTCTTTCAAAACCATCCATTTTTTCATCATTTCAACAATAGAATATTGTATTTCCTGGATAACCGCAGCATAGAGTTTAAATGCCTTTATGGCTTCAGTAAAGGTGGTTTCACACCATTCTTCATCCAGCACCATTTAGGATACCTCTTAGACATACATACGCTAGCCTGATAGTTTTCCAGCATCGTGTGATATAAAACCAGCATGCTGGATAACAAGCATAATCGCTATCATATTCACTGAGCTCCTTAATTTCATAATTGATGCGGTACTAGTTTGCTACTAGCTCCCAGTAAAACCTACTAGCTGGGGACCAATCACAATAGCTCAATTAGCTCTTACAGCCGCTGTGCGACCTTCACTTTCTGAAATCAGCGCCGTCTATTCCTTCTTTCGGATATCAAACATTTTCAGACTACGAAATGAACAGTAAATAAAACGGTCCTAGCTTTTGCTCTGGTCACCTGCTGCAATGGATTGGTTAGTTTAAATATTTTACTAGACATGCGTTAAGGCATAAATGAAAATACCGCTTCCCCGTCAGCACAAGTTCAATGACCGTGTGAAACCTTCTGGGACGGCACCAATCATGCAGGACTCCGTCCTACTGAGGTTAATTTGTTATCCTAACTAGTTGAGAAATCATATAAACTACACACTGTCAGAAATCTATGCGTTAAAAATTCCTCATATTTAAAATTGAGTCTCTCTGAAATGCATACCCATTTCCCATGTAAAATGGCTGGTATTTTTTCGGCAAATGCCACGGCTGATACATATTTTGTTAGTATTTGAAAGAAGAGATCTTTTTTTTAATATCGAGGCGAAATTCGTCGAATTTTATGTGAAGAGATATTTCGCTCAGAGCCCCTTGAGAAATACACATGAGAAATTATGTGAGAATTTACTTTGGGTGATTTCAACCCGAACCTTACGATGGGCGTTTACGATTGATTCATGGTGTAGGTACGTCTTGTACGTTACGTTTATAAGGTTCTGTCAATCATTTGACAGAATCATGATTTTTTTCTTCCTCTCGTTGAATATCAACGGGAACCCTCTCTTGATTAAATCAAGTAGCTCAGTAAGTATCATAGTGATCATGCTTGTAAGTCATCATGCTGATAGAGTATCACACAATACTAGAAAGCTATAAAGCTAGCAAGCATCCTCTTAACTTGTGATGGATCAAGTATCGTGTGCAACGCGCTCAAGGATATACATAATGTTTCATGAGGAATCTGCGTAACTTCTGAAGGAGGTAGGGGAGGTCATTTTAAGCATTTGTTTGCCCTATGGACCTGGGGTGGTAACTCCTTAGTTACCGAGCTACGGCAACGCAAATATGTTGATCAGAAGAATTTTGTAGTTGCCATGAAAATGCCAAAAAGTAGTAACGTTCACTAATGGTAAATAGGTGAAACTTGTATAAGTTAATAAAATTGATGGTTTCAGGCGTTACTATGTGGAACTTGGAATTCATCTTGAAAAACTTTAAACTTTGTATTTCCACTTGAAATTTATTTTGCTACGACCATGGTTTCGACGTCAGGTCGAAACCATGGTCGACCATGTCAGTCGACCATGGTCGTAGCAAAATAAATTTCAAGTGTAAATACAAAGTTTAAAGTTATTCAAGATTGTGTAAGTTGTTTTAAAGATAGGACTTTCTATTCCTGTCACAGGTTTATTAAATTCCCTTAAATTACCAAGATGGTACCCGATATTGTAAAAAATTTCTTGTAAAAGAAACTAATTTCTCGCTCAGTTTTTTTTATTTTTAGACACACAAGTATTTCAGGGACTAAAGAGTTGACAAATTTTATTTACCTTCTACATGTGGTAAAATTATTTTTCCATCCTAATTTTTAACGGAGGCATGGCATCTCAATCGATAGTGTTAATGAGCGCATTGCTTGAAGGTTCTCTCCAATGCATGGAACGCATTCATTTACCGAAAAAAAATAATAATTAAACTTCCTCGATATAACCTTACGTGTTTATTAATACATGAATTATGAAGAGTGAAACCTTCCACTGCAGAATCAGCTGCGAAATTAGCCGCTGAAATCTGGATGTAGGCTTTTTGTAGGATAAAGCAAGTGAACGATCAACCCGCAACCAAGTACTTGCATAAAGATATTCATTCCACCCAGTGGCCAGGATACGGCGGGTATCAGGAGAAGAAACAGTAAAGAAAAGAACAGCAAGAAAGAAAAGGGAAGGTTGAGAAAGAAATAAAGCGGAAAGTTAGCAAAATGTTTTGAGGTCGAGTCCTTCATTTACTCCCCATCTTGAAACCCGCACAGCACTCTCATCTTCCCTTGTAAGGCCTCTCGTACCCCCTCCTTCCTGATTTTCTCTCTCATTCCTCACTTCCTTCCTGCAAACCAACCCCGCAACAAAAAAAACCACACCCACCCTTCCTCTCAAAAGTTCTCCCGATCATACCCGAAAAACTCATCCAAAACCAACCCCCACAAAACTCAGTCCATTTTGTTCCGAGTCTATGGAAAAAGCCTTTGGAAAGCTCTTCGCCACCGTCTTCATCATTTGTTCCCTCCTTGTTTGCTTTAAAGAATCCGTTTTCCCGCGATCGATTTCCATCAAGGCAAGAAAATAAGGTCCCTTACCGATCGGAGCTGATCGGTCAAGACGTTCTAGAGAAAGCTGAGGGTCACATCCGGCATAAACAGTCAGGCACCAATCCGGCCCAGGGAAAGGCTTTGTTGAAGTTATCGAGCGCGCATATTATTATTATCTTTAGGATAATCGAGCGGTTAAGGTAGGTTTAAACGGAAGAGAGTAAAAATCCTTTATACTTTTGCAGGGGCATGCCCTGGGTTTCATTGAATAGGCATTAATCTTACAAAAGAAATAATTCTTACTGCGGCATTAGGCATAATAAACCAAGATCTTTGAATGTGAGAAGGCAGATTGAGGCGTCATTTTGTGAAAATGCCTAATGTTCACGATAAATAATCATTAAATTTGAACTTCATATTGACCAAGGCTTCGACAACTTGATAATGACACCAATGTCTCGAAACCAATGTATGTCAATTGAGTAAGATTGGAAATACAACAAAAGTAAAAATCCTTTACACTTATGCAGACAAATGCTCTGGGTTTCATTTCACGACACCTTGTCTAGCCCAGTCGGTTCTAATAGAGGTTAGTATCTTTTAAGCTGTCTCTCTAAGCGTATGGAGTTTGTTGCTATTATTTTACTCATTTGATATCATCGTATTTATTGAATATTTTACGTACACTCAAGATGCTAAATACTGGACAGAACGGTTTGTCGTATATTTTACTTTATTATGTGTAGTACTGCAGAAATAATTATTTTTAGCGAAGCTGAGGCCTATATAATCGTGCACACATGTTTAATAACACCTTGGAGTTTTCTTTCGACTACGGATACACGTGCCTACCTAAGCTCCCCTCAAACCCCTTGGCTGAGTCAACCTCTCATACTGTATGGCAGTCGTAGCTGCCTAGTTGCTCGAATAAGATAGACTTGACAACGAGACCAAGAGTCGTTTACATCCTTCGGCTATAGATAACACATTTATCCGCATTTTCCTTTTCAATTTCACCCTTATCCCATTTGCAACTCACGTACGCATAAATTATAGTCAATTTCAAATGACTTGGCGGCTGAGAATTCGGCCATTCACGTCAGCTCTCGCGAACTCTCGCACGGCAGGGGAAATTTGAGGAATGGGCGAGGTAGGGAAGGGACGAACGCCAGCAAGGCATTGCCACTGCCACAGCAATCGCGCAGCCATACTTCAAATATCACTGATGTAAACGCAGGACATGTAGCAACACGGGAAGGAGAGAGCAGATCTTCGCAAGACAGAAGGCAGAGCAAGACCACATGACTGGGCTCAAGCTTCTCCCCCGGCTGGCCCCGCCTTCCCAGCCGCCAAGTAATTTGAAATGGACTATAGGTGTTGAATGTGTATCATTAAGTAAGTCGTGTTTATGAAAAGAATGTTAATCTGCTTAACAACGCTGTTATTTTCGTTGCTATTGATTTTTTTTACCATTATTGTTAATGGAAATGGTGGAAATAAAAATGTTGTGCCAGACGAGTGACAAGAAAAGGCTCGGATAATTTATTTTCAAGATTCTCCCGCGAAATAATAGGTCTCTAAATGACTTCCTTCGATATCACCGACGACTTCCCGCGCTTCAATAGCATTCCTCCAACGGCAATGGCCAACAGCTCAAATGAGTTAGGCCACGAAGACTACTTCCCCGCCGGCCATATTTCTTACTTCTTCAGGATGATGACAACCCTTTGGAATCATCATTAATGCATGGTTCTGAAATAAAATGACGGTAATTTATTGGGCCTGCTTTACACCTGAACTCGTATATTATGCGCGCAAGTCTATGTGAACTTCTTGTTAAGAATGTTTATTGCGATTAAAATGAAACATTTTGTTTAATTCCAGACTTATCCAATTGACCTAACGACTACCACGTAGTATATACCTTGAGAACTCCTATTGCACAATGACGTTGTAGACGTTGAAACGATCAGTTCTTTAATACAAGCGTGTAATTGTACAACTTGTTTCTTTCACGTCATGAGGAGTATCGTTTAGCACCTCCGAGTAACCGCTGAGTCCAACAATTTAACATTATGAAGGGCATTAAATTTGGGGGTGGAAATTAAGACATCTCATGTTTACAACTTAAAAAAGTTTTGGGAATATCACTTAGGTCTTAGCGTTGCTTGATTTTAAAGATTCACAACTGCATTGGCTAAGCTTGTAACCTCCGACTCTCTTACGGCTACGAAACCAGTCCTTCCAATACTGTGGTCTCACTTTTTGTTCGCTTAGAGCATTCTTTCACAAAACGAGTTGCATTTGTCTTCATTTTAGTCAGTTATCGAATTACATCTTCCTCTGCGTGGTTGAAAATGCGTTGAAGCGTATTCAACGCGTGGTCTAATGAGAGTGAGGTGAAACCTCCCTTTCACCATTTCGACCCAAAACTCATCCACTTTGCATCATTTGCTTGTTGAACCTAAAGCAGAAGTCAAGTCATTCAGAAAAGTGCCTCCATCGTCCACTTGCTAAGTTCACGCGAAATCGGCAGGTCCAGTAGGCTACGCAGAACCATAGGTAATCATTTCCCATTACTGTTGAAAAAAAAATCACTCGGAAAAAAAATAAAAAATTCGAGAATTCTCGCGAAATTGAGTGGAATTTGTGCATAATGAAGAAATAACTTGTGCAATCTTTCACTAATATAAAATTCACTTCCGACCCGGGTGACAACGTTGATATATCATCTTCAGGTGATGTGAGTGAGGGATCAAAATTGAGTTGGTCCGCGTACAGCGAATTCACATAGCTTATGAAATATTTCAAGCTTTCCCAGTGAATCACATGAATAAATGCTTCTCGAGATTCCATCCGGGTTGCGGGGTCAAGGACCAACGTTTCGGCCGCTGCCGTCCTCAATATGCTGAGTTGTCGATGGCTGAAAGACCTGAAGATGATACATCAACTTTGAAACCCGGGTCGGAAATATATTTTATTTAAGTGGAAAATTGCACGTGCTATTTATTCGTTAAAAATAAAAAATTGAAACCGCGGCAAATCCATTCAGTTTAAATAATATATCCTCACTCAACGAGACTAATTTCAATTCAACCATATCCTAATTACTTTCCCCTTTTTTAAAATGGTCAAAGATGACAATAATGATTTATTCATTTACCAGAGCTGAGAGTCAAAAAACTGCACACTGAGACAGTTTGTTCCGTATAAATGCTTGGTGCTAGTAAATTTTTCCACGCTTCAAAGGCATTTTACGTTAAGAATATAAATTACTTTACTTTAATTGATATGCTTGGATTGCCATTTCCATTTTTAGGAGGCTTGTGTTTTGAAATGCACAAAAAGTTTAAGTTCCGCTTTGGAACCATAGCTACATCAGCCTAAGTTGCTTATATTATCTTTATCGGACTTTCTGCCTTCAAAAATATTTCCCCGGTTTCATAAGGAATCTTCGAATACATAGTAAATCAATCACGTCCCTGAAGCTGTAAAAACTACATCTAAATAGCTGGAATAGAAAAGGAAATTTGCATTTTGTAGTCCCAGAGTCCACAATCTTCCAATTTAAGTATTCATAAGTTTGGAAAACAATTCCAGAATATTTAACACCCATTATAATATCAGTAGATCGATATCTCTAAAAATAAAGGTTTGAAGCATTAACTTCGACACGTTAAATAAGAAAAGAAGAGGTTATTTATACTCTTTTAATGCCTAATAACCGACCAGGTATTGGCACTATGTATCAGTTTCAAGGTGATTTTTCCTTGGGTTAGCAGATAATTAACAAATTTAAACTGTTGTTACTATCAATTTTAAGATATTGGACACAAAAATTCTCCACCGAGTGACGCCTAAGACATCATCTTATGTTATAAAACATTTGATCATGGTGAAGCTTTATTGGAAAAGTCTGTAAGTTGAATCCAGTCTCGGAAAAATATTAACAAATTATATTTCCTATTGGATAGTAAGCAGGCTCGCAATGCATATGCAGAGCTCGTCAAACTCGAACACGTGAACGATTCATAGTTTCCCCGGAGCAGATGTTCCAAACGACGCGCATAAAATTTGAACCTGCGATATTTACAATTGCAAATTAATGGATCAATGCCTCATCAAGCATTTCGCGGTTCGACCTGCGATGCTCAATTGATTAGATAGAGCCACACGAACAACGCTTGCGATCTGTTTAGCAATGGAGGGGGATTTCAACATCGGCTGGATAGTTGACCCGCTGAACGCAAGTCAAATGCGAAGCACGTTAAACAAAAAAATACAAGTCAAATCACTAGTGAGCAGCGTAGTTTTTGTATTTATAAGCCTTGTTTTTTCCACCAAACCTGACTTACAAATTTACTTAAGTGCGGTTTAAACCTATTACTCAAAATGCATAGATACTGAAAGGTCAATAAAGAGCGTTGACAGGGATTAAATGATACGGGCTAGTTCAGGTACTCCGAAAACCGGACGTATCATACGGTCTGGCCTGTTTAATTACGCATTGAAGCAAGAGGGTTGGCTGAGCATCCCATATGGTAAGTCGAAAAGTCCGCCAAAATTTAAATTACTAAAACTTTGACCTTTCTCATCAATATTTTTTTTACTAAGCCACCCGGCTAGTTTCATTGACGTGCAAGGCTAAATTGTAAACATTTGATGACCACTGGTTTTGTAACCGCTAGTACCTGGAAACTCAGGCGTTGTTGAGTACTTTCAAAATGTCGTGCACCAGAGCGCAGAGACCTTAACTTCCTTTCAAAAGTCATTACCCGAAGGTTAAAGAGTAGAAAATATCCAATGTCACTCCAATGTTCAAAAAAGGAAACAAGCAAGACCGAGGAAACTACTAGCCTACATCGTAAACATCGCTATGATGCAAGATTATCGAGCGTATAATTGTTGGTAATATCATGACCTTCCTGGATAAAATCATAACTTCTTCCACCGCAATCAGCTCGGCTTTGGGAAATGTAGATCTTGCGAAACCCAGCTTGGACTCTTCCTTCAAGATACATATTCTAAAATCAGGTGAAGGGAAAAACTTGACGTATTATTGCTGGATATCAAGAAAACATATGACAATTTTCCTAAAATTGTTCAAAATACAATCATGAGGTGTAAATAAAAAAATAGTGAATTGGATACGTGATTCTCTAACCCAGCGCAAACAAAAAGTAGTCATCGACGGAATTAGTTCCAACATGGTTAGAGCGACTTCCAGCGTCCGGCACGTAAGCTTGATTGGATCTATGTTATACCTTATTCATATATACGAGATAACTTGTAGAGTAGGAAGCAAACTTTAATTGTATGTAGACAATGCTACCATCTGACGATACATTGCCACAAAGGCTGACTTATAATTTCTCTCATCGAACTTTAACAACGTCAACTCGTGGTGTCTTAATTGAAGGCCCGATTAAAACCCTGAAAAATAAAAACTACAGTAACTGTACTGTCCACTTAAATTTAATGTGAAATACACAACACGTGTTTCAACGCTCCTTAGGGCGTCATCATCAGGTCTGCAGACCTCCCTAATCTTAAGTGGACAGTACAATTACTGTAGTTTTTATTTAAAATGCTGTTCCACCATATATCGCCCGACACTGTCGAATTTATTTTAAAACCCTGAAGTTGTTGGAAAAATAAAAACAATAATTTTAAACAATATAAACGAAAATGAGTAATTCAACATTTTTTCTGACTCACACAGTCACGGTGTGCCAATAGAAAAGGAACAAAGGCGGTTTGTCGTGCAACTAGCACGCATTAATGAGGTATGTTTATTTTTTTCAGTTTCGGACACCCATACTCAGTGGCATAAGACCGGAGACACAAATCGTTTTAGCCGCAGGAATGATTCTTAAAATTAGACGAAGTCTTTCCAATCCATACCACGGTTAAGAAGGTATAAATAGAGACGCCACATTGATAGCTGCGTATGGCATTTTATATAATGAAATGTTGCGCGCATCCACCATGTTGTTAGCCAGTTCCTTAGGCACAGAGGATATATAACCATTGCCGTGCACTCAGTTATTTTTGGCGAATTGTATCCTTGGAAGTGGTGCAAAAATAAAACTGTGGTAATTGTTCACCCAGATATAACTTGAAGCAATGATCTTTGGGCAAATAAAGGATATAAATTCGATTTTAAGAGAATATTAGCAAATACACATATCCAACAAATTTTAAGTACGACGAATAATTTACTACCTTGTTCACGTGAGGAGGGAAATATGAAGGAATTATTACAAAACTATTTCATCAGTTCATACCAAAGCGTTTATTCAAACACCATGCTCAATGCTTTCTCCGAAATGGAACTTGTGTGGGAGACCATAATTTTTAGCTAATATGCAAAAATATTAACATGAGACATAATTCTC
Organism: Pyrrhosoma nymphula; assembly: GCA_963573305.1. Classification (NCBI taxonomy): domain Eukaryota; kingdom Metazoa; phylum Arthropoda; class Insecta; order Odonata; family Coenagrionidae; genus Pyrrhosoma; species Pyrrhosoma nymphula. Next base: position 50,922,826 of record OY754337.1, on the reverse strand, counting down.
ATGCCGAACTTTACTCCTGAGTGGATTTTTCTCTTTAAAAGACCACTTTCTCTCATTTTTCACCTTAACTTAGCTATTGAATCGCCGGGATTGAACTTGCTAAGAACCTGGCGGATTGAACAAACAATTATTACATGGTCGCTTTTGGTCACTATTTATGTTACGTGGTACAGCAATAGAAATACTCTCCATATTGCACCAAAATATGTATCTATCGGGATTCCGCTTAAAAATCTCGACTGAACCCGGGCCTTCTGAATTGGGAGCCAGTTATCAGAACACCACACCAACCCAATCCCGAGTTTCCTAACATAACATCCTAACATTCCTAATGGTACCATTCCAAATGGCTTTAATCGGGCAAAAACATCAGCGTTCACAGCGCCACACCCTTTCTTATCACCTAATCTCATTCCAACTCTACTTCCCAAATGAAACATTTCCGTTGCATGAACGGTGAGCCACGCAAATCCCGAAGAAATAATATCCAACTTGCGGAACGTCAGTTATCAAAACGGCAGGAGAGGGAGGTGCAGCGAAATCCGGAGCTGTTTGCATTATCTCCCTAATAAATATGGATTGGTCACGTCAAAAGGTCTGTCTCGGGGTGAATCAGGCATCAATATTTCTTGCACGTATCGCAGGCATGTCGAATACGACTTTCCGTCACGTGGATAACGCCATTCTGGACAAATACCAGCTCTGTTTGTCATTTTTTTGACGTCCCTCAACTCCAATGGTCGCATCGAAGTTTCCTCATATAATAGGCTAGCGAGAACCAAAACTCCTCCCTCTTCCGAGCAAAAGATCCACCAATAGGGAAAAAATTAGCGCAAGGAAAAATGAAACATATTTTCACTGTAGAGAATGGTGTCAGGAAATATACACCTAAATGAAGCGTGATTTAACTTATGAATACTAATACCACTCTGTGACGCCAGGGTTAACAAAGAGATAATTGAACATTCGTAAATACTACTACTATTAGAGGGAGAGAGTTTTTAATTCCCCAATAGGCGCGTTATCTCCATGAATCAGGGCTAAAGCATAATTCTCAGACAGATAACTTCTGTCTTTAATGCGCATATAAAGGCGCAGTATATTAAAGCAAAAATCGCTACAAACCTTTTGCGAATTAAGACTACGCTGAAGATGTAAAATTGATCACTGCCCCACTTTATTTACGAGTTTTCAAAAAACTCAAAAACAGTGCCATTACGCAGATATTTCCAAGAGAAAAAGCATGCCTGGATCGGGTGGCTAGCTGCGTCAATACACAGACCTCTACATTACCGAGGCTTCCTAATTCTTGAGGCAACATTTTTGATTCCCGGTCCACGTAAACTAGCCCCAATAGAAGTTTTCAGGGCATTTAAAATCCATGTCTAGAGGAAAAAATGATTTAGCAACATTTTAATCAGGAAGGTGCTTGAATCTTACGAGAAATTCTTTAAATATAACCTTAGGGACTGAGACATTTTTGATAACCAAAACGCGTCAATGCAAATTCCATACAAAACCGATCGTACCTATGTGTACACCTAATTCCTTTCAACCATTGGCAGATGACAATGATTATCCAGTGTCCTAGATGATGCCATGGTTGACGCAAAGGCTGCGAAGCCAAGGCCAGTGGTTTGTTTTCTGGTCCAAGTAACGATTTCCAGAGGTAATTTCAGGAGAATAAGCACGCGTCTCTAAATGTTTGTGCATACATTAAATATTATTATCACACTAATACATAAAAATGTGGTGGTTTCTTTGAGTGTGTGTGTGTCTATTACTCAATCACACCAAAAGCACAAAACGGAATGAGCTGAAATTATGCATAAACATGGCTAATATACCTTGTTCAAACATGGTTCTACTGCTTTTTTTTAATTCGTCACCATTACAAGATTATGGTCATTTCCAACTTTTTCGAAGAAAGGGGACTATTGTTGCAATGCAAATATTTATTTTGACGCGGAGAATGTTGTTGAGGTGACTAAAAGGTAAGACCCAGTATGAATAAAAAAATTTATTTTCTATTATTATTCTGAATTAAGTTCTCTTTAGGAAACATTGGATTTATTGAGATTTTTACTCATATAATATTTCATTCTGATGATATGCGTCATTAATACTAAAATATTTACCTACATCATGTTTTTAAGGGCGTTTTACTCGATGAATGATTTTGTACAAACGAATGTACGTTTGTCTCAAAGAAATTAGAACAGGTTCTATTTCCCGTGCAGGCATTGAGACATTCGCACAAGCGTTCATACAATTTGCCGCTTTACAGGATACATTTTGCCTCATGCAAGAGTTCTCGGAAGAGTTTGTACAAACAATTGTACCGTGTAAAACAGTCTTTACAGCTGCTTTTTTTCAAATAAAATTTTGAATATTTTCTCTATTGGTGCTGGTAAAAACATCTCGCTCAAACTCACTCAAGGGAAAATATGCTCGAATTTTATGACGATATTCCCCACGCCCCCCTCGCGAAAATGGATTGATTTGTTAGTTTTAATATTTTTAAAATAAACAATTTCTGTAAAATAGCTAAATAATATGCATCAATAGATGGAAAAACGGACAATTTCCCCTTAGCCATAAAAATAAGATGAGAAATGAAAATTCAGATTCTCTCCTGTATTAACAGAACTACTATATTATTTCTTACTGTTACCTCTCGTTCGAGAATCAACGGGCATTTCTGCTAGTATTCAATATTATAATACAAATATTAACTTATAAAAATATATTCAACATGTCATCATGTCATGGCTCGCCTCAGTCATTCAGAAAAAATTATTTGAGTAACAATTTATATCCAAAGATAAGAAAAGATGTTTACGCCATTATATTTATTGCAATCTATCTTTCATAAGTGGAAAGGATTGTTTTTTTCTCACCCAACAACCATGCTTAAACATATTTAATCGCACACGATCTCTACCATTACACGATCTATCCAGATTACAATGTGAATTTCACTTCAACTGCATTCTCAATTGACTGTCAAGTTTTAATTGACTGACAATTCCCGACCACGTATAAAGGTAAAGTAAATAAAATACAAAATAAATCTTCGCGCTTCGTTAAAAACTGCTACGAACGACCAGAAAGTGATTTACAGCTGTTGGCAGGAGCATATAGGGAGCCGTTAGAGACTCGGGAGACTACATACTAGGCTTACTTTACTTGAAAATATCAGATCAGAAGAGTTCTAGTACGACAAGGAGGATATTAAAATTTGACTCCGAGCTGACATTTATATCAATACCTATTCCACAAGGTGGGCGCTTGTGGAATAGATATAATATAAATGACAGAGGTTGGATGTTGATTGAGAAAAAGCGCCCATGCTTTTATTTTCCGAGTGATGAAAAAATTATTTTTTACTTTTTAGTACACTTGAACATAAGTATGTTTTAAAAAAAAAGTATTTTTTACCGATTATTATTTTATAATTTTAGTATTTACATATTTTGTGCAACGTTTCTTTGAAATTTAAATTATTAGCATTTCTCCTCACTATAAATGCTAACTTCTACTAGCGACACCGACGGTCGTAGGCGGCTGGAAGGAAAGCTTTAAGTGCCTCCGTAAAGGATTCAATGACAGGAAAAAGGACGCACTGAATACCAGAGGTCCCTAAACCACATCACCTATTTTGTGCTAGGACTTCACTCTACTACTAAAACGGAGTCATACGACGCAACCTGCAATTCAAAATATATAAAACCATTTAACTTTAGTAGATAAACTTGGAAGTTGCCAAATTTAATAACTGATTCATGTATTGCCATCGAGAGTAAGTAAGTAAGATCGATTGAGCACTGGGAAGAGGGTTACATTTCGATTACAAGATTCCATCCAGACAAACAACAGACATACAGGGCAAGTTAAAATAAGCGTGGTAATAACTATAAAACATTAAAATAAGACACATTGTTAGTACACAATTCACATATGTCCTCTACCCCTCTCCTTTTCCCTGTTCCCTCCCCTTTCATAGCAGGTGTCAAAATAACCCCTGCCTTACGCCTCAGCGGCGGCTTGCAGGTTAATATGTAGATGGAGAAAGGTCGTATACCTCACTAGAAAATTTTATCATTATCATAGACATTCTACCAAAATAAACAGGTCTTCGAACCGTTACTTCCTGAAAATGTACTCCAACACAACGCCCCTTCACCTACAGGCTTTTTCCTCGACGTAAACCCACTCAGAACTACATTATATCCTTCTTGATATAATCACGTCTTCTAACTTCCTTCTCGCTGTTTTGAATCCCCACACATTACATCCCTTCCACTTCCCCGCATTCTCAACTTTCCCTTTCCCAAATCAATGGCTCCAGCATCCCTTCATCTGTATTAACTCCTCAAGCGGCTTTTTTGCCAACATCAAATTCCCTAAGGAAATTAATTTTTCTCCCCCATTGTAAGAAGAAAGATAATAGGCTTCATCGATGGGATTAAGAGACATAAGACGCACGCTGAGATATAGAAAGGAATTGTGATAGGATATAGGGGAGTTGCACATTTAAAAATTATAAGGATTTTTAATCTCTTTCATTTAAACCTACCATAACCGGTTGACTAAAATAATAATATTAATACGCGTTTTTTGTAGTTGAAGGACGAAATTTCCAAACACTATTATATTAATTATTATAATATTTCGCTTTAATGATGTTTATAAAAACAATTGAAGTCAGACTAATATTTTGGTATACTATGAAAAGGGCATGGAAACATTCACCAGAACACATTTTCAATGCCTGGATATCTTCACTTTCCTTTTGTTTCCAATATAAGAAATAGAATATATTAACGATACTTTAAAAACGCTTTTAGATCATTTGTTGAAAACTTTGTGAAACATCTGTAGAAAGTTTTGCAGAACAATCAAAAAATAAACTAATTTCTACCTATAAGTTTCTCCCTACCAGAATAAAATAATCTCCTCCAAATTTTCTTCGATTCGAATTTAGTGAGGCATTTCAATAATTTGTCCCGAAACGGAAATACTGGGTGATTACAAAATAATGCGTCGGTTTCAAAGATCTGTATTTTTCAAACGGTACAAGCTACAGAGATGCGCGACCTCTTAAAATGACCGGTACATTCTCTAGTTTTGTTAAAAAATAACATAACAAATGTTCAACATGTCCTCCTTGAGAACCCGAGCAATGCCAAGTCGATATTCAAATTCCTCCCGCACTCTGTGAAGCATGTCAGCTAGACCACGCCCTTCATCAGTGGCCTCCGAGGTCACCTGATCTCACACAATGTGATTTTTTGTGTGGGGATATGTCAAGGGTCAAGTCTTTGTGCCGCCATTGCCTAATAACAGCGAGGAATTCAAAGCATACATACCTTTGGATGTGAAGACTTTAACTGCTGACATGCTTATCAAAGTGTGGGAGGAATTTGAATATCGACCTGACATTTTTCGGGTTACTCAAGGGAAACATATTGAAAATTTGTGATGTTTTTTTCCAACAAAAAAAGAGAATGTACCGGTCATTTTAAGATGTCGCGCAGCTCTGTAACTTGTACCATTTGAAAAATACAGATCTTTGAAACCGACATATTCTTTTGTAATCACCCTGTATGTTTTACCATATAGAAAGTATGGTCAATTCCAATCTCTAAAAATCACTCCAATGATAATAATGAGCGCTACGACGAATTGAATGTGAGGCTAGTGCGAGTTGAATGTGAGAGTGGTGCTAGCTAATGTGAGGGAAGCGTGAATTTGGACATTTTCGGGCGTTTTTTATAAACTCGGTGGTTTCAGGCGTGACTTGGTGGAAATTAATTTTCATTGACGAATAAGAACACTAGGTATTCTCCATAGAATTTTATTTAGGTCCCTAGTACTAGTTACGTAGCTGAAGATGAGGACTTTGCGGAAGGAGGAAGATGAGGAAGATGAGGACAAACTTTTTTCTATTGCTGTCTATTGCTTTATACTAAGAAAAAATTGGCAAACATTAGTACAAACTACCTGCACAGCACCTCACATTTCCCTCACACAACATATTCACCAGAGGAGAAAGTGAAAATGGAGGGAGGAGTAGAAGGCTCAAAAGGTCGAGATGGAGGAGTGACAGAGGGAATCAGCCAAGGAAGACGATGCGTGGGAACAGGAGTTAACGCCCCCTCGCTGGGCACTCACCTGTGACTGGAACTGAAACTAGCTATGCCGCCAAGGGTGACAGGAGCTCTAGCTGTAGCTGAGGTCTATCGCACCGAATAAACATGCGCATCCCACCTTAATTACCCCAAAAACCCCACTTTCTCCCCTCACTCACTTTCGCCCAAGCCGTTTCCCCTTTGAGAAGACACGCTGTTTCCATATTCTCATGCAACCACCATCGCCTCCGTCCTTTGATTCCGTTGGGATTGATTACCATCCGGTCCGCGCGGTCTTTCCACCACCTTGCCCCGGCAACCTTCCTCGCTTCGCTGTAATGATGAAGGTCCCGCCCCCCAAGCCATACAACTGGGATGAGGAAAGCGTGGGTAGAATACTCACAAGAGGGTTTCGCTATTAAGGTCGACCCATGTCGATTTATTGCGACAGCAAAAACCCGCTCTAAAAGCTAGTTTGGGGAAATCATGGGAGGCGACTGAATGATTAGGTCTTTTGCACTACCTAACTGAAGTAAAAACATAATTCATACTTCCCCCTTTCAACTCTAAACATTTCATTCCATGTTGAACAGGGTGTCTGTATTACGACTGCTAAAACCCGCTCTGAAGCTAGTAAGGGAATTAAGGGAAGTCGCTGACTACTGTGGCCATTTGCACCAACTAAAATAAAAACACAACATATATTTCCATTTATAAGCTCTCCAAATTCCATTTCTTATTGAACAAGCTGTTAAGAATCCCTCTCTCGAGAGAAAATTGAAGCTATACGGAACTATAAACCATTAAATTGATTAAAATAGGTTACATTAAAATATTGGTATTTCACCCGGTCCAGCTCCATTGCTGCCGACTTTTAAATTGATTGCAGAAAAAATGGATACAGCCTATTAACTCAAAGAATGGCCTAACAGATAGAATGCTGGAGGAAAATCTGAAAAAAATGAAATTACTAATTTAAAATTCAACTGAGAAAACAGGTCAAAAATGGAGAAAATTACTCTTCTCAGGGGATATTTCACAGAGAATGCGGAAAATCTTCCCGAAAGACCAATTCAGAGTAACATTTTACAATAAAACTGAACTCAAAATTTGAAACGTGTAGATAAATATAAAAAAATGTCATTTCATAGAAATGGCGCTGAAGTCGATACCTTTGGCTGGAAAAAGTGTTTACTAAAGAAATGTATTCGTCAGGCAACCTGCATAATCTGTACTTTAACTGTATTTTCCATTGTCTAAGTATGTCTTCAGTTAAAGTAGCATTTTTGAAACAACACAAATTAAATAGTGGAAAATTTTCAGTATTTGTTTTTATTTACTAAGTCGAGGAGGAGCCTCTTTAACTCCAAATGCTAATGGCCACGAAATAATTAGACTAGCGACACACTGGCGCAAAAATTCCCTCGGTTCTAGGGCACTGTCCAGCCTCTCCCCTTAAGAGTCCCCATTTTCTTTACAGCGTATGAATAATGTCCCCACTTATCCTTCTGAGTGCCTTCGTTTATAGGTTCTTCTTCTAGATAAAATGACCAAATATTTTTAAAAATTTGTGGAGCACTTAGCTAGCAAAGAATCCATAAAGATGACTACCCTCATTCTGGCGAGGCCTTTCCCTACACAAAACACTCCCCGCCCCCAAATTCACGATACACTGACCCTTATACATGACCAAACGTGTGACAAGTGACACCACCCGCTTCCAGTGCTCATAAACCACGAGAAAGTCTTTTGTCGAAGGCAACTATGATTGGAATCTGATTGTTGTATTAAATAAGAGTTCTAACTAGTTAAATATATAAACTATGGATATCTTCACAAACTAGATGAATTCAAAAGTTGAAGGTTTAACTTAGTGGAAGGTCATCATAATAGTGAAACGAATTTCGTAACAGCCACAATATATTACAGAATGCACAGCCAGTTTTGGCAGCTACGCCATCTGCTGTTATATTGAGACACATCAGTACATTAAGGCTATTTAGTCGCTGAAAAACTGATATGTCTCAATGTATGTACCTGAAGATAGCATAACTGCCGAAACCGGTCGTGCATTCTGTAATAAACTGTAGACGCAACAAAGTTCGTTCTACTATCACTTCACAAATTAGTTTGATGTTCGACAGATTTCGTCACATAGGCAACATAATCAGGTGTAACTAAAGAAATCACGCATATTGTCACAGAATAATTAAATGCTCAAACGGTTTCGTCATATAGGTGGCATCATCATGTGGAAAAACCGGTCGTGTATTAAGCTCATCTATCAAAATATGTATAACTTTTTGAGAGTACACCGGTCGTGTATTAAGCTCACCTATCAAAATATGTATAACTAACTCATAGGCGTATCCAGGGGGGGGGGGGGTTTGAGGGGCTACAACTAGTGATGGGCAAAGTCGGCCTTTTGAGAGATCTTGGTCATGCCTATCACTCCCACTTGTGATTCGATCGTCAGTGTACGGTCATGATTGATTGATTTTCCAGCTAGTGACCAGTTCAAGTTCCCTACGATCAATTATCTCTCAGGAAAGTCGTGATTGATAAAAAAACCGTAATGAACGCTGCTTTCATGGACATTCGTGATTATATTCTGTAATCATGACCGATGTGTACAGCTACCTCGTTAAGTGCCGGTTTCCGTGGAGTTGTGGGTAATTCTTCGAAAACAATTGAAGGCACAATTGTACAATACGTTCGAAGGTTTGTTTTGTCCTTACACGGTGTTCTTGGTTTGTGATTTTAAGCATAATTAAGAAGAATTTTAGAAATATCCCTTACGATTACAAAACTATTGAAGATTGGCATATTTTATGGACCACAAATTATTAATAACTCATTATAAAAACCAATGATAAATAGTAGCATAGAACGCTGCGAAAGTTTATTTTGGAATCTAGTTTGAAGCGATAAAGTTTTCTTTTAGCTGTAAGAATTTAAAGCAAATTATCCGTATGTAGCACTTAAATTCAATTTTCAATAGCTGTCGGTATCACTAGTTTCACTTTTGCAAGAGACGTAATATTTGTCGAGAATATTGAAACGAAGGTTTATCGTGTGTTTAAGTGACAATGTAATTATGGAAATTCAGTGATTACAAATATTATATGAGCTGTGATGCATTGCGTGTGTTTTTGGGGTGATATTTTTACATTTAAAGGTAATTTGTATTAGGTAGACTTACGCTTCTAATGAATGTGTTATGACAGGAAATGAGTTTAAAGCGTTGCATAATTATCGCAAGAGTCAAATAAGACTTATGACTGCAATTAGTTCGTTGTTTCAACTATTATATAAAATTTGGAATCAATGCGATTGAAATTAAGCTACTGGCTACATGGATGCTCTTGAATTTTAAGTTTGGCAGTTTACATCCTCAGTGAAAGGATAACCATTGATTTGTGTACTTAAGCAATGTAGGTATTATAGATAGATATTAGTGTATAGTTTTTTTTATTATAATTCTTTCATTAAATGTTGCCACCTCAGAGTCATTTCTTTATATTATCTCATTATTGTATTGGAAATGAGATTGTGTTGGCTTAATTAATCACGACCAAGAAGTTGGCCCCCGGTATCAGATGGTATCAGCTCACGGTTACTCCCGTTGTAATATCATCTTTAAAAATCGTATAATTATGAGTTTGCTACTCTTAGAGGAATTGTACTTCAAAGTTGCGAAACTCTAAAGCAATTTTTCCATCACACGGAGTAGGTACTATCCGGGAATTTGCACATACTTTCTTGGTATTTTTATAGGGTTAAATGTAGTTACGTGTAGTTGTTAGTGTGTGCCAACTTCATGGTGCCTAATTAATTCTATTTTGGGCCAGTAATGACTAATTAGTAGTATCATAAATTATAATTTGCCCTTCGCAGGGAATTAAATTGTAAATGAATATGGCCTACCTAAGCTCCTTAGCGTACAAGCCATATCGGAATACACATTTTGATGGATGAAATAATGACTTTGTTGATTACAGATGTCCAGCGCTATTTTATAACAGATGACTCTGTCTACTGCACGCAGAAAATTACGGTATCGGGGGTATGAAGTCATAAATTGCCTTCCATAACATGTTAGTACCTACATACCTACCTTGTCATTATTTCCCTTTTTGATTGAAATAACTGATCCTTGCCGATTTCAATGGGAACGCCTAGGCTGATGTAATTACCCACTCATGTAATTAATTTTTTGTTTACAACCAATTAAAGTATTACGATATTTAAATTGTACCGTTTATTGAAGCTGCACTGTTTGCAAATGTAAACGAAATTGAGTCCCGTTACCTTGGCCCACAGACCACCGAACCAGCCCAAATATATAACATAACGATAATTATATATAGAATAACGATTAAATAGCAAGTAATCATAATCACTGTCATGAACTGTTCTGGAAACTCATACTGGTATTCACTGATCAAGCCTGTACATTCTTTTAAGTTACTATTCACAACAAAATTATAATGATGTAAGTATAAATCAAATTACCTGTGGGTTATCATAATTTGCAGTACCATGCCTCGACACGTGTTTTCATCTAACCTCGCTCTACACTACGTTTACCAATCGATCTCAGATCGATCAGACTGGCTCAGCTCGGTATGGTAAACGGAGCGCGCTGGCCAGATCGATCTGAGAAGCGAGCCGAGTCAGCCCGCTTTCCCTAACCGGTCTGAGATCTCAGATCGATCCGAAGAGGCCGGAGCGTGGCGCTCATCGTTCTTCTTTTCGTTGCCGATGGTAAACAAAATATAATCGATATCATTTACGGCGTGACTTGTTGCAAGAAGGGAAAGGAGAGAAGTGTGGGGCTGAAATATGCAAGAAATCTCAAAATAATTCAAACTACTGAAATCGATAGTTCAATATCGATATTTTCAGACCGTGTTGGTAAACCAGGCGATCTGAGTCAGCTCCCTGCTGAACTTTCAGATCGGTCTGAACTCATGCCGATCTGAGATCGATTGGTAAACGTAGTGTATATTAACCAGAATCACGCTATTGTTCCTGAAAGTAAGTTCTTAAAATACCATTCCTCTAAATAATAAGGAAACATATTGGCACATACGAAAGTTTATCCTCGGAAATTAGGATTCGCTGGTTAGAATTACAGTTAAAATATGTACGCGAACGCCAAAACAAAACTGTATTCCAAAAACAATTCGGCGAAAATACAATGCTGGATGAATACACCGGTGATTTTAACACACCGGTACTTCGGAAAACATAGGAAGAAAATTTATATGAAAAGAAAACCAATTGACATCCAATGAACCACTGGAAACATTCTTGATTGACAGCAACACCATCAAAGTCCAGAAAAAGTGATTGAAGAGAAAGGAGCGGAGTTGAATTTTTTAAATGCATTGGCTATATGCATTTGGCACAGCTGTTTATATTAACGGCCGGTACGCATAATATCGCGGCAAGGGTATTAGGTTTGATTTCTAAGCGATCAAGTCATAGACTCGCATATTTATATATCACACTGCGGTATTATTACGTATTAGTAGCAGGATCTGCCACCAGAGTGAGCCACGGCCGGTGCGGATCGTACTGTGTGGAATTGCCGATAGAGGTCTCTGTTGCTTGTAAGATCAACGGCTTGCATGAAATTGGTTGTATTTGACGCCGTTTTTTACATCGCGTTGATGTGGCGTTTACCTCAAGTTGATATCAACCAACTTGGACGTTTCACTGCCGTTGATGTAATTTTGACAGCAATGACGTATCAACGCAAGATTTTGTGCCAGCTGCGAAACGGATAATTACCTGGATCATGTTTAATTTCCAATGAATTCGTCTTGTATCTAAACCCTGCAGTCTATTTGTCGGTAGTGTAACGGATTCGGTATTCATTTTTAATTATGTTGTTATTATAAACTAAAAAGCGAGCAAGCAAAACTAGCAAAACTTTCTCAATGCCAGATATCCGCGTCGTGATGTAAATCATGTAAATCGACTGATATGCTAGTAACGCTGCGTCTTTGTTTGCGCAACTGAGCGGATCATCGATGAGAAATCAGGACTGTAAAAATAATTCATGATTAGTTACACACGACTTAACTGCCTACAACTCACGAACGATCAAGTAACTTACGCATCTCACGTTAGACAAATCACTCAAGATTTCCATTTTTAATAAAAAACTTTGTACTTTTCCACACTTTACTTTTTTTTTATTAAAATTGCATATCTATCACTTCCACGAAGTCAAGCCTGAAACAATTAAATTTACACTCAAGATTTATGGCCGGTCTCACATCTCGTGATTGACACTTGATGTCATACAATCATTCCTATCGTGATCGGTAAAGAAGAACTCCTCCGTCATTGGAGAGATCCAGTTCATCGATCAAACTTTTAAGAGAACTTGATCTCGGGATTCGATCAATTTACGAACGACCCATAACTAGTTACAACCCCTAAAACCCCCCCTGGATACGCCTATGAGTCCAACCTACAAATCGACGATGCCTTTCCGGTACCCACGCCCACCCAAGAAGGGTATTTAAGGAACAAACTTCCTGTAAGTTGTACCAAATGATGACGCAAGTCATTGAAATCTAGGTCGTCAATAACATGTTTTTATGGAAGTACTGAGTGTTTCATTATGTAAGGGATCGCTTCCACAAAGTTACGCTGGAAACTACTCCTTATAAGGTATGCATAGTCTATTTGGGCAGTTATCATTAATTTTCACATAAACCGTGGAGTTCGGACTACCAATCTCAAGACCCAGAGTTAGAATCCCGGCAGTGACGGAGATATTACAGTGGAATACCGATCCCAATTACAAAGCATCAAAATTCCGTTGCTATTGTCCACTACGACAGATTTCCTCCTCCTAGTAGTCCCCTGCAGATCCAAAAGGGGGGCCTTTTTACTGCCGGAATATTTCACCGGGAGGAATGCCATCACGTCATATATTGGTGAATGCAGGGCTGCACCTTCTAGGGAGACTAACGTGGTGGTTTCACGTTGCCTTCATCATAGGAGTACCCAGAGATTCCACGAACTTCATGAACTCGCTCGAAGCTGTGGCAGTTGATACCGGAACTATCTCCTTGATCTGCGCCATTAGAGCCTTCTGCCTCTTAGCAGAGGAGCCGAGTAGTTTTGGGTGGCACGGAGGGGGTAGAAAATTCTCTTGAACTCTTTCCAGATTTTTTCCCATCAATATATTTTTCCAAAATGCAGAAAATATTTGCCGTTACCTGGTCTCGAACCTGCGACCTTCAGTTTGAGAGTCTAACACACCATGAATGTCGTGTTTATTTTTTAAAGTTGCAATTTATCTGCGTCTAAAATGTTAATTCGAAGAAAGTGGCTTTTATTTGCATGTATTTTATAAATATACTATATTTTCAAACAAAACACAACTTTTCTGTTTTTTACTTTCACATCATAAAACTTTTTTTACAAAGGATAGGGATCCCTTTACTCTGCATACGTGAGTTTCCGTGGTCTTAAAGGGAATATCAGTTCAAATACGTCGGCGCACTGCTGAAGCATGAAGGAAGACTGGTTTTGTTCTTCCTTCTTGGAAGTTTCCCTCGAGATATGAAATAACGCGGGCATTAGCCCTAGCCTCTTCCACTTGCACGAGATTAAAATCCGTTCGAATTACAGCCAAGATCTCGTCGTCAGATTCGAATATTTAACCTAGTGGAACTCCATTTAATATCCACACAGCGACGTTTACGCCCTCTTTCATCACATCTAGTACCCTAACTGTTCAAAGGATAAGGATGCATGCCAAGAGCAAATTTTTGCGAATATTTTTTTTTCTCTGCCAGGCAATGGGAGAAGCGTTGTCGTTTACTTTTGGATGTAAATGCTCCAGGGAAATTTTTTTCGGGTGTCTTGACTATCCACTTCAATCTCTCCTGATAAATGCTACCGTACTAAAGAAAGCTAGAAGCATTAACGTGGTAGCGCATTTATTTTAAGCAAAATATTAACTAAGAGCAGGGTATTGATAAAGCTCCATGAAGTGTGCTTTGAACTCAATTTTAATCAGGATCGTAACATGGATGTTTGCTAATTTTAGCGTTTCAGAATTTAATTTAAAAAATTATTATCAGTTAGGAAGCTCAGTAAAACATTTTGGGGCAAACAACAAACATTTTTTTCATCGCAAGGCTTTATGGAAATGTTTCAAATCACTGCGAAAAGCACAAATGATATGGTAGGCAGTCACTGAACAAGATATGCACCAAAGGGATAAAATTTGTCATAAAAAGATTAATTTGACTGAAATTGAGGGAAGTTCATCATTGATGTGCATTCCACAGTGATTTTGAAACTGTCATAAGCTAATCGTTTTCATAGCGACGATGTTGGGTTTATCTTCCCCGGCCGTGGCTTATCAAGCACGACTACGTCTCCTGTGCTGCAAAATAAGTACACTGAAGAGGAGAATATCCCATTCGGATAAACCCACGCTGAAATCCGCCTTGAATTATAACGGACTGGTGGTGTAACCGGCTGTACTCATGCACCCAACAGGTGACTGGACGTTCCGGGTTCAACTCCCGGTCGAGTCAAATGATTTTTTCATTTCATATGTCATCAATTTTTGTATTATGCCTAGGAAAAATGTTGAAATGTATTAATGAATTATCAATAGGGACTCAGGATTACCTGGATGTAGCTGGAATTCTACAGGTGAACACTACCAGTTGTACATTTTTCCAATGAAACCAGACTGATGGCACGACTTGAAGACTTTTTAAAAATCAGAGACCTGTTTATGATAACGCTGACAATGACAATGAATTTCTTACAATATATTTTCTCTTATGCTCTAATTTAAATACCATCACACTTGAGTGTTAATTTATAAATAGACTTTTCGGCGTTTCCAAAGCCAACTCATCCGTTCCGAAAACAGCGTTAATAATTATAATCGATGTGTAGGTGCACAGCCTTACCGGCGAGATGCTTTCTCTCGCATTCCATCGAAACTTTCCGGTGAGTATGGGTGGGACTGAAATTCCTCCTGAAACGTCATTTTTTGTTTTTGGTACGTCACAAAAAAATGAGTAATTTTTTGGCCTTATTATAAGCACCCATAGATAATATCTTTTCGTTTGCCACATAAACCATGTCGTATTCCCAGGTTTGAAAAATTAGTTTCATATTTATAACTCACTCAGTACACCTCGAATTAGTTTCTTACTGTTACGAATATTTTATTGTTATTATTTACTATCAATACTCATCATTTTATATGTATTCTGGCGTGCGGGTAGAGCTAATGGACGCCAATGAATTGTTTGTGGGTGAGTTGGGTGATTCTTATTTGTATTTTTGTGCGTGGTAATCGGTTTGAAAAATAAATATAGAAATTACCTAATTTGTGTTACATTCTCGGAAAATTAAAAGAAGGTTTCAGTGATAGAGCAATTTCTTAATCCTCATCACTGGAAAACGTCAACCAGCGTCCTAGCATCACGTAGCATGTGAAGGACGATCAGGGTTCGTGACAATCATGGTAGGTACTACTAATACAAGTTAGGACGTTCCCGTGACCAAAATGAATCCGTTCTGTACATGAGGTTCTGTACATTCGGATGATCAGAACAGCAGAACACTTGACGATCAGCATAGAAATAATGGATATTAGCTCCGATAATTTAGATTTTAGCAACAACAGAATGGAGCCAAGAGGATATCTGCATTCTTAAGTACTGATATACTATATTGTGTACTGATATACTATATTGAGTACTGATGCACTATAGAATGTACTTGATCAGTTATAGTCAGTAAATGTGAAGTTAGAGAAAAAATCTTGTTTACTGCGGAAATAACCCAAGCAACAATTTATAAACAAATGAAAGTTGAAACGCTTACCATTTTCAACATCAAATTTTTCTTGTCACCGGAAAACCTGGACCCACTTCGCCCGTGTTGATGCATCAATGGGATATCTAGATAAATTCCATTCCCTCACATGTTTCCTCACATTTCTGTCGCATCCAAGTACCGCACAAGTATCGAATACACAATGGACTCCGTACTTAGCTAACGCTTAATGTAATCCAAGCTGCGCCATAGCGTATAACCCAAACAATATATCTAATCTCTTAAGTATCGCAGCGACTTACTGCGAATGAAGGCGGCTTTACACATGGACTTTATTGTAACAGAAACACTTAGTAAACATTTCCACATCAATTTTTATTCTACCGACCTAGGTTTCGGAAAACATTGCCATTATCTTGATAATCATTACATTGATTATTACCTTGATAATGGCAATGTTTGCCGAAACCTAGGTCGGTAGAATAAAAATTGATGTGGAAATGTTTACAAAGTGTTTCTGTTACAATACAGTCTGTGACAATTTTCCACAAACTTTTGCCGGATACCTTAAAATCTTCTGAAATCTGCTTTACACATGGAAGTTACTTCCAAGACAGTAGCCTTGCAAGTGGCCCACTTCAATTTATAAGCATAGACTTCCATGGCAGTAGGGGTCAATAGTGGTAGTAATCGACCGAGGTTTTCATTTGCAAGGAAAAATAGACAGGCTTCTGGATAATTACATATGTAGTGGATAGTTACAATTTTTTAGTTCCGCTATTCTTTTGAATGCGTGTAAGCCGCAAGTATCGTGAAGGCAGAGCAATATCGGCAAGTAGCGATACAATTGGAGATATAGCTCCACTCGCTACTTCCATAGTACGGAGGCTTCCGCGGTGATTTGATGTATTTCTTTTATTCGGGTTTTTCCCGCGTTGATTCATTTTTATGGACGATTGCGTTACTAGCTGTAACGCAAGCGAAACTGGTGTCCATAAAAATGAATCAACGCGGGAAAAACCCAAATAAAAGAAATAAGTCAACTTTCATGTTTAAAGTACCCTGTGGTAATACCATGGCGATCATCATACCGAATCGATTGATACAATACAGGTTTCATTCGATTTTGGTTTTATTGCACCAAAATCCTTGCCGGGTGTTCATGTGCCAGTCACGGAACTGTACCATGTCGAACGTGGCCTCATCCAGGAATTGCACCCGGTTTTTTTTCAGCAAATATCGTGAATTAAGCGTGGAGACCTAAGGCCAAAAGACAAGACTTCGGATCCACGCGTTTCATTTTACGCCAGAAATGCTAATGATGGACGCGATGGCGCCAGTAAAACCTCGGCGTCATCTCCGGCTTAATCCTTGCTGGGGAGGGACGGATTAAGGGCGACTTTATGGCGGGGAAAATGAGGCCGCGAAGGGAGAAAGAGACATGAAGGGAGAGAGAAAGACCTGAAATGAGCAGAAGTCAGAATATTAGCAGCGCCCCGAGTTAAAAGTGGGCGCTGCAGAGAGACGAGGAGTGGTGAGAAGGAAGATTTATCCCACCGGAAAAATAAATTTCCTCAGTTAAAGGAGGTCGAAATCTACAAAACTTTGTGTTATATAATCAGCGCCGCTTGTGGTGTGAATTTCTTTCCTAGCGTCCTTTCTGTATCCTTCGCTAATGAATTTTGTGGGAGCCATTACGGTTCTCTTTTTCTTCCATGATGGGATCCCAAGTAATGATTATCGTGATGACAATAGGAAATTCAAATTAAACTGACCTACATCATCGTGTTATGCGAGATTTGAAGTTAAACTGTTAGCACCAAAGTACTTTTTGGGTGACTCCAACGGGTGACTCCGTTAAAGTTACTGCGCGGACAGTTCCGCAGGTCTTTGAATTTTTCTAAGTAAACACCTTTGTGTTTAAAGCTGGGCCTTACCTCGTTGACAGTAGCGCTTAGCGCACGCGCACGGATACTCCATGGTATTTTATGCACAGTACTTGTGAATACAACACGCTCCATTTAGCCTCCATGTAATTCACAGTGGAAGAGGACGCCTTGGTAGCTAAACTGGTTAGAGCACTCACAATCAGTCTAGGTCCAAACCTCAGTCCTTGGGGGTTGAGTTTGAACCGTTCGAGATAAGTATTCATGATTAATGAAAATAATTAGTACTTTTCTACAAATATTTACTTGTGCGACGCGTTTCGCCGATTTATGGCATCTTCAGGTACAGAAACTTTACAAATAAAAAATATACAAATGCGTCGTACAAATAAACATTTCTAAAAGAGTGTTATACAAAACTTTTTTTAAGTTACACGGTTTTATTAAATATACTAACATAAGTGAAATAAAAATTTTTCTGCTATGGTCCCCATGTGGAGGCGAGGGGCTTCTTGCAACGGGGTGCGCCTGGTGCCCTGAGGGTGTATATTCTTCAGTTCCATTTTTTTCATTTTTAAGTAAAAATTCACTAAGCACACCAAAACACGAGTAACCCTTTCGATAGCCAACAATAAAGTAAGCAACTAACATAGCAACCAATTTCATGCAGCGAACCCGGGCCAATGGAAAATAAAGCCGTGACACTTATATTGTAATATTGTATTGTCATCGAAGTTACACCCGTGTGCAAAATTAGAAGGAGATCTGATGAGTGTAAGTGGGAGAAAAATCGTTTAACAGGTCCCACCCAAATAGACTCAAGTTAAAGTATTTTAATTAATCATGAATACTAGCATGATCAACTTCTACGAAGTGAAGCCTGCCACTGCCAAGTTTGTTCGTTCGATATAATCCCGATCAGGTAAATAAGGAGTAACGCAGTACAACGACGAACTCTTCGAGATTTTGGTGAGTTTTATCCCACTCGGATGGATAATTTAAGTGTCAGATATGTACTTGGTTGCGTCTCTAATCGCGATATTCGACTCCATCAACAACATTCCCACGAGAAAACCTCGATCGGGAGGGCTGTGTGAGATATTCACTGGTGGTTTATAGGCATAGCGAAACTTGATGGCACTCGACAGTAGTGAGTTTGAGGTTCCAGAGGGCAAATTAAGCGTTCAAGAGCGGGCAGAGGTACCGCAGATCCCATGTGGGGACCTTTAGAGGGAACCTAAACAATCTTTATTCCTTCTCTCTTGTATGCTCTCCTCTCCCTAGCGTCATTCTCTGTACAAGCGAGTGCCACCAAGTTTTGCTACACCTATTAACGCACAAAAATCTCGAACGCTTCGGGGTTGTACCACGTGACTCCTAAGTTACACGATCGGAATTCTCTCGAATGGTTTAAGCACAACCCTCCATACGAATTATTTTTCCACTGTGAATTTCACACAATTGCGTGACCGTCAGTGAATACCACACATGATTTTGTACGCTTTTTAAAATTTTTGATGTTTTTTTAAGATGGCGGCAAAAAAAGGATTTTGCGCGACAGTACGGGTTTATATTTTTAGTATGTTGATAATAAGCGTGTAACCAACCATTTACCACAAGAATCATTTTTGTTACAATTACTTCCACCTCCTACACTATTTCTACTACACTACAGTTCCGCAGTTCGTTGACTCTCCCATTGCTCTGATGCAAACCTTTATGAGGATAATAAGAAACCTTTTAGGTGGTATTAGCATTGACAAAGAGGGAATTTGGTCGCCAAAATTTCAACTAAATACTGAAATGGGGTATTCCATGGTTACGTAATCTCAAATTCGAAGAAAGTGGAAGCTTGCAAAACGCTTGGTTTAACAAAGATAAAATATGCAGGACGGAGATTGGAGTATACGCGAAGAAGGCTTAAAAATGTTTTGGGACAAGAGAAAGCTGGAGAGAGACATTTGAAGGGAACGGAAAAAGAGGACTGATGAGTCTTTGAGGGGTGATAGGATGATGTCTATGGGTCACGATGGAAGGGAAAACGTTATGCAATCAGAGGGAAGCAGGAATTAGATGATAGGCTCTTAGACAACATTGAGTGCAATTACTGGTAGTTTCAGGCGTAACTTGGTGGAACTTATTCATTATGAAAATGAAAAACTTTTAACTTTGTGGTTAAGTTCATTGTGGAACCACAAAGTTAAAAGTTTTTCATTTTCATGGGGTGCTATTGTAAGATGACAATAGTGCTACGTTAAATATTTACTTTCACGGATCCAAAGCGCAATGGCATCCGTGAAAGTTTTGATTGCCCGTCCCAAACATTTCTCTCTATGGTCAACAACCTGCTAAAATGATTTGAGTATTGCCCAAAGCTTCTTCTGCTGAAAATACATGTTTTCAGGAGTTTTTTTAAGGCCAGTAAAGGACTAATTTTTACATTAAGGTAGTTTAGGTGAGATATCACTTCAAATTAAATTCGATGAATATGGCCTCATTATAAATAGTAAGATACCATCGTTCCAATGACAACAAAAGATCAGCCACTTACCATCATACATTTCCAAATATTTTCCATAAAATATCAACCATTTTCCATAATAAATGGTACACGCACGCACGCCATAGAGACTTTGTTTAAAAAATAAGGAATTTCTTACGCATATATCTCATCATGAATTCGACAGAGCGTGGTTTGTATGCTTTATCATCGATTTAAAAAATTAATGACCTACTCGCCGCAGTGATTTTCACAGAATCGCAGAATAATTTTCAGTTACTAAGGCGTTATCAGCGTTCGGTGAGAATGAAATGAGTCAAGTTAACACCTTATACATGTCCATATATTTAGTATACTACTGAGAATTTCAGTAGTTTAATACTAGGGTTATAATATTTACTTCATGTTTCTTACAGCTGCTTTAATTGAAAAATAAATTTTAAATATAGTATCTATTATGACTAGTGTCAAATCTCGCACAAACTGCCTAAGCATGAGTGAAGGGTTTAATTACAGTCAAGAAGTCAGTCCGTGAGCGGTTAAACGGTAAAGGTTTAAGTAATACAATTAATCCTGATATTCTTCTGGCTTATAGCCCCTCACAACCTAGCCTTAGAAGTTTTATTTTTCGACTTTAACTTTTCGACGTTAATTTTCCATAGATAGTTTTTTACTATAAGGGACTACGCTGTCTCACATGTCCCCTTAATCTTCACAAATGTAACATGTTACATCTTCGTTAATATTGGTCTAGTGGCATTGAACGACTCCAGTAAGAAAACCTGACTTTTTCATAATATTTTAATAGCACCGCCCTCATCGCCTCATCACATGCAAATTACCCATACGGCATGAACATAACAGGTTCATTGCAGAAGAATTTTGTTTAAAATATTTTTGAAGCAAAAAACGACTAAAAAAGACTCAAGCCTGAAAATTCTCCAAAAGTAAAAGAAGCGTACATACAAACATACATGCTAATTGCATACCCCTTCACGCCATTCCTTCTTGGGGTAAGCACAATGAAAGAACTTATTTGTTGCTGTTAGGCCTAGGAAATTAGATCTCTTATTTGATGATTTCGTCCACAGCGCCCTATCCTCGCATGACTCTTTTGCTTATGTTACATTCATACATTGCTTCATACATAATTCCCTATTCTTGAGACACATAATATTGCAAAAAAAACGCCAAACTATCAAAAGAAGGGGCTTCGCTGCGGCTGCAACCGTTACCCAAGGTCGCCGCCAGGCACGAGTCAAACCATTTTATATCCCAGTCATTCCACTGGAGAAAA
Source organism: Pyrrhosoma nymphula (assembly GCA_963573305.1). Classification (NCBI taxonomy): domain Eukaryota; kingdom Metazoa; phylum Arthropoda; class Insecta; order Odonata; family Coenagrionidae; genus Pyrrhosoma; species Pyrrhosoma nymphula. The sequence continues at coordinate 50,901,169 of OY754337.1, read as the reverse complement.
TTGGAACTTCCATCCCTCGCAGCAGAACATTTAAGTTAGCCATATCTATTTAACGCTGCGTAGGGGTAAGCCGAAACTTTTTAGGCTTCGAATTACCGACGACATTTTACGTACGGAAGCACCTCACAACTCTCGAGATCAACCGGGGCAAATGGACGGAGAGGAAATTTTGAAACGCGATTATGGCGCATTCCATGGATAAGCGGGAGCTCTGAATAACACAGAAATAGGAGAATGCTTAAGCAACAACCCTCGATTTTAAGATCTATATTTCACGAACTCCCCTGAGGTGGTTCAATCGTAACATAACATAATTTTAATGTTATTCAGATTCAAACTAATTATTACAAAGAAGTCCTTAGTTTAACATGAAGAAGAAAATCATACTTATCTACGCTATTTTTAAAATTTGAGTTTTTACGTTTTCCAGCGATGAGGATTTATTAATAACTATATCTTAGTCAGCCTTTCTCTTATTTTTCACAAAACTGTGCTCACTCAATGATCCACAATTACCACTCCCGCCACCTAAACCACGGTGGTGCAGTGGTTCTGGGTGCTGCCCTGAGGGGCTCGAACTGCGCGGGACCATATCTCGGAAACGCAAATATATACGAATAAACTAGAGACTTTTCGGCTGTAAGGGACTTTACCATCTTGTTTTATGTAAGCAAAGTGCTTTTCCCGCCCGAGAACATGCATATTTTGTTTCGAGGTGGGTACTTAGGGCCCTTGGAGCTCGGGTTCCCGATAACAAGCAGCAACGGGACTTTCACACGTGAATTCACACTCCACATCGATAATTACATGTGGTGAATAATATTACTTTTCTCAATATCAGAAGAGTAAATGCCACCCAACCGGACAAACGACAACTTGCAATCCCAATCTGATGTTAGATGCGATAATGGGTAACATAAAACGTGTAAATAGGTATTGGGGAGAAAGTATATTTCCATCATAATCAACGTTCACTTCATTCGCTTTTTACTATGAAATAAGCGTTCGTAAGTTCTACCCGAATTTGCACCTCCTGTTAATCACCATGATGCAACTGTTATTTACCACCTTCGATATTTGTTTCTCATCAGCTCCCATTCACATGATTATGATGGCAATTTGATCATATGACCATCGTTACTAACGTGCATTCGAATGGCAGGGAAACAGCTCTCGGTAGACATACAGCTTTGGCAGGTCTATTCTGGTAGAAAAAGTTTCCATGGTAACTCTTACCCTAGAAATGGATTACCATAGAAGTAGGCTAGTAAAGCGAATGGAGAATAAGAAAATTTAGACACCGGCCGTCTTACTTTTCGAGTTTTTGGTAAATGAATACAAAAATATTAGCCACTTACCGCACTACTTTTCGAGATATTTTCCAAAATATACCAGCCATTTTACACGGGAAATGGTACGGGTTATCACTCGAGAGATCCTTTATTTAAATAATGAGGAATTTATAACGAATAGATATCTCCAGCAATTTAACAGTAGTAGTTTGTATTAATTCTCAAATGTTAAAAAAAAATAATTGACTCACCACAGTAACTTTTATAGGGTCGCAAAAAATAGCTTCGGTTGAGAAGGCGTTTTCAGTGTAAGGCACGAAAAAAATGAGTCAAGAACTTATGTACCTATTTAAGTTAGTTAATATCTGAGAATATCAATAACAAAACAATATTTTTACGCCATTGGTGTTATTTACTTCATGCTTCTTACAGCTGCTTAAATTATAAAATAAAATTCGAATATGTAATTGTTTTTGTTATGACTATGTTAACAACGCTGCTGGTAATGACGCTCAAACCGAATTTACTAAATGCAATTTGCGCTCTATCCAGCTCCTATATCTTGAAAGAGTGTTAATCAACCTATGCATGTCCATCAGTTAATCTACATACTTTTTCCATTGTATTTGTTTTTAAATATCTAATGCACATCATCAGGGAAATCAGTATTTTTTTAAATTAAATAGTAGTAGTCAAAATAGTGGAGAAGGTGAGACACAGTATTTGTTTTTGACTCACACTTAAGCAGTGGGGTACCCTTACGGTAGCTCTGTTCTCAGAGTCACTAATTCCAGAAATTCTTAAAACTTAAATATAGAATTCTTGTACTGCGATTTATAAACTGAGATGAAAAAATAGGGTTTCCAGGCCAATTTGACTGAAATTCAGCCCTGAAAGTGGAGATTCTCAATATTGGCTCTTAAGGGATTACGATCAACGTTTTTTGACGTGGTGGATACGGACGGTAGCGTCCACGAAGTTTGTTAATTGTTATTTAACGGAGTCATTTACGAAGGCCGGATATTGACCAAATAACGGACGGTGAGCCAAAGTTGACCAAATAACGGCATCAACGGACAGTGAGCGAACATTATCAAAGTCTAACTTTTCCGTTACCCCAAGCCAACGTCAACCAATCAGAGGAGAGCTTTTGTTCAATTTTCACAAAGTTTAATTTCCATATTGTCCATATTGCTTTTTAAATTTCGATCAAAACATAATTTGACCTCATTAAGAAGTGTAAGTCGATATTTTTTTCGGATTGTTCACATTTCGATTTTAAATATAAAAATTAAAAACTCCTTCGAGACCGTATAGAACCCTCCGTCTTCAAAATCCCGAACAATATACGCTTATACTCCCGTCAATCGTAATACACTCCTCCTCGACGGGAAGATGACGGAAAACTGAACGCCACCGTCCGTTTCCGTCACGTCAGGATACGTTGGTCGTAATCCCACCCTGAATGGCGCACAGCGGGAATGCGAGGAGGTGATAAGAGGGCTCAGAGTGGATTTCTCGGATGAAACTACGCCCTCTTTGGAGAGCAGGAAAAGTAATTCTTCCCACGGTTGAAGCTTCCTCGGATGCGTGGAAATGGAAGGTAATATAGAAGGAATTCCGCGTAAACATTTTCCTCTGGGTATCAGGAATCCCCGGGAGCATTTGGTTTAAAAAATAAGATATTTATCTTATGATAAATACCTATACTCGCTACCAGTGGCAAAAATCGGCCGTTGCCGAGCATTTTACCTACTTTATGCAGTCAGGCATAGCTAAAGTGACAGTGAGAGATTCTAAAAAAATAGCCCAAGTTAGATTCTTTATGAACAGGGGAGCTTTACGTATTGTATTGAAGTTAGTGCGCAAATCAGAACACATCAGCGCACTTATGCACGCAGAAATGTCGATGAATTGAACGATTTGCGCAAGCGAAACGCTCGGCAACCTCACATCAAGGGAACATTCTTCAGGTTAATAATTGTAACAGCCGAATTATTTGTAAATATTTCACGAATGCAATGAAACTACATGCTTTAAAAGCAAAGGTTATTACCTCAGAGTGATTTACATCATCATCAATGGCTACCACGGATCTGAAAATCAACACTTTTAATCAAAAATCGCGGGTCGGGTAATCGAAGTTCTTTTATTATCTAGTGCAAAAAAATATAAAAATAATTCCATAACATTAACCACCAAACCATTCAAGTTTAGCATGACTCATTATTTTACAAATTCTTTCTCCAACCTGGCTCTTCCTTGGTAGTCATTCCAATTTGTTTCCTTTTCCCTAATCTTTTAAAGAGGGATTTGATCTTCTCAAAGAGTGGCAGGCCACGCCATTATTATTCATTTACTAAAACAATACGTCGCATTTAATGAACTTCTCTTTGGCAAAAATAACGGTTAAATTAAAAATAGCTTCTTGTGCTACTTAAATTAATTTACTCGATCGCATAAATTATTTTTACCTTCTGATAAAATAGATCTTTGTACTAAGAGCATTAAGCTTCAAATATGATAAAAAACATTTCAAACCGATTTCGTTTATTTTCTATTTAATATAGAGAGCTTTCCATTCGCTCTAGTGTGCTTCTCGCACTTCGCAACACAACATCCCCTGTTTGCTTTCCATTCGTTTTAGACCCTGCACACTATTTGGCAGCGCACTTCAAAACAGGCGATGGATTCTCTAAATGTCGTGATAGTTATCGAATGCGGAAATTACAGATTATAGTTCAGTTTCCTTGAAGCATCGCATTCTACTCCACCCCTTGATATTTTCCATGCAATTATTATCACATGCAGACAGGATGTGACACTCAACAATAATCAATCAAAGAAACCATGCGATAACGTCGTTATTTCATTTCCGCAAATAATAATTTATTATCACTCCGTTGGAGATACGACCCAAGGATCGGAAGCATCGTTGATGTGCGCCTTAGAGAATTAAAGAGCCTCGATAGTCGTATCTGCGATTGTTGTACATGATTTGACTGCCGGTAAAGGTTTAAAACATGGAAAGTATTATAGTTTTCAACCTCTCCGTTGTAATATTCTTACACACATCTTTATAAACACATAGTTAGAACGATTTTTAAAACTATTTACGAAAAATTCGGCCGTTACTATTCTGTAGCTAACTAATGCTACCTACTGGTATGTTACCAAGCGTTTCACCGGCGATCGTTTCAGTCATAGTCGTTCGTGTGCGCTTAAGAGCGTTCATTTGTTCTCACCCGCGCCATTGTTAGTACACTGGATTTAAATCTCCCACATTTAAAAAATTAAGCTCGAGCTATTTTCAGAATCTTTCAGTAGGCCGACCGTGACGTAAAGCTTAAAAATAAAAGATAATCGCGGATTTTAAAGAAAAGTACTAATGGAAGCACGACTTCCGAGTAGATTATAAAAACATTGATTTTTTTCATAGCCCCTCCCAAAAAATGGCTTACGCTTTCCTCTCCTCAATGTATTCACTATGGATTTCCCTGGCTTCTTTATCTCTCGCTCTGACGAATTTCCATCTTTGCCAGCTACAAACCGGCATTCATCATAAAGTTGAACGGGATTCTGTCCGAGTGTAAGCCAGCGTTATCTGACTATTAGGCAAATCTATATCTGCAAGTGAAAAAAAATATTTATTACAGAATTTTTCCCGGATAGCTGCTCCAATCCACTCCCTCCAGTTTTTTTCGACCAAAAATTAAAAAGACAAAAGCGGAAATAAAATATAAAAAAATACTCCAGGAGTGAAAGTGGAAGCGAGCGAATCCGATGAAATATCCAAAAGTCGCCGGAGGTAGAAGATTCGTCACGTCCCGGTGAGCAATGCCCCGGCGCGGAACATTACGGTAATGAAAATAACAAAAGAGGGTGGAAAATAATTGACGGTCACTCTCCGCCGTATGAAATATAATGGACCACATCCGCCTTTTTATTTCAAATAATCCGCTCTTTTAACCAAATCCGCAAAACACGTGCGCAACAATGGCATACCTCCATGGAAATGTACCGAACTGCGAAATTAAGAGAGAAAATGCATTTCTGACGCCGTAAACGACAAAATAACGAACAAGAATTGCCTTGAAAGTAATTTACTAACAATAAGGTGTAATTATTTTCTTTCTTTTTTGGAAGTTTCCGTTTTTAGACAATTAATCATATTGCCTCATTTAATTCTAACCGGGGATGAGTCTAAGGAGAAGTCAATTGATATAATTAGAGTTATGTACTAAGTGCTTCAAATATATCGTCAATATGTATTAAAATTCTCGGACTCAAAACAAAATCAAAGTGGAGATATCCTGGCATTGAAAAGTTACGGTAATGAATTTTTTCACAGCCGTTCGAATAATGTTTAAGAATTAAAAAAATAGATAATACTTAACCATACAAAAATACAAGACTGACTCGAGATACTTCCATCATTATAATTTAAAACGCAATGTCATTATTAATAGGAAATCGTTCGCCAATTTCTTCCTTTAATTACGAAAAACGCCTATGAACATTTAAAAAAATAATAAGCTACTCCAAAAGTTCATTCACACATAGTTGAAAAACCAAATGGATCTCTTGCCATAAATACTGTCATTATGCATCCTTATTTTTAAGAATTAAACAATACTGAAAATAGGAAAAACGCGAAAAATCAATTAATGTTTTCCCATAAAAATAGTGTAATAGGAAATTCTGCTGTAACTGAATTTTAATGTGTCTTGTCATACCGAAAGTGAAAAATAATGTTAACAACAATGGAAATAAAGCCCTACTCCACGCTTCACATCAAAGTCGCATTTATAATAATCCTCTTCCTTTATTCAATTTAAAATAGAGCTCCCGTAAGCGCGATTTGGTGATAATAATATGGCCTCACCTTCACATATTAAAATTGAGGTGGCCAGAACTTCCATATTGTTAAGAGATCACGTATTTCGAGGAATACCCACGTTTCTGGACTGAAAGGAATTTCGAAATTCCAAGAATGAGATCTTGATCTCATGCCGCATCATTCGGATAGTTTATGACCCAGATCCCCTTAATAGTACTTTCCGCAAATGGCATCACGTACAAGAAAGGCAGGAGAGAAAGGAAGCCGAAAGGGGCCATGGAGAAATTTTACCGAGGAATGGCCGTCCATATTTTGCCCTTGAAACCCTTTTACATGCATAATAAATGATAGACCATGAATATAAAAAATAAATAATATTTACGCACGAATCGTCAATATACTACTTATTCTCCAAAAAGATCATCATTAATCTCCTTACTATGTATGTAACACGCAATATTCAATTAGATATAAAAAATGGATAAAGCATCTTTGGTAGGGTAGCATAGGTGAGGCATTATCAAACAAACGGTTTCAACTGTGCACAATATTGTTTTCCTTTTATTTTCGAAAACATTGATGACAAATATTGTTCTTTGGTAGCAATCAAGCTATCCACCATACTTCGGCCATATTTCTAAATTACCGCCAAAGTTCAATCAAAGTATCAATTTCTTCACCACTAAAACTTATTCACGGTATCTCTCGAATCATATACGATGAAAAAAATTCCGCTCTTTCAACTTAGCAAAGCATCGTTGGGGCTTGGCACGAATTTGGAGGAGTGATCCTCAAATTCGTCTAAAAGACCCTTCTGCAAGTAGCAGGCAGTAAGTACGAAATGACCTTAGACATTCAAGCATGTGAAACTGACGTACCAAAACTGCTAATAGCTATATAGTGCTAATCTGTAGCACGCTGAGACATCCTAACGGCATCTGTCATAAAGACTAGGAAGCGTAAATAGCTATTCTGCGAGTAAAATTCTAAATCGTCGCTACGACGCAACCAGCTTCCTTTTGACTATAGTCGTGTAAAACAGTTGTTAACAAAAGCCGTAATCGGCTTGATATAGTAAAAAGAGGTCATCTGACTCTCACAAAATTGGAACCAGATATTAATATGCTAATATTAAAATATCAGCCACACGAATGGTATTATTAGGGCCTATTATTATGATCCTATGGGAGCCTTAGGAGTAAATTTATGTTATTTTAAATAATATTTTTTTATTTTTACTATTTCTGTCATTACAAGTAAAAATATGCTTCAGTTTTATCAATTAAAATTTTCAACATTTGTAATTAACATTTTTATATTATATTGTAATTTTTTAATTATTATCTTTTACTAACCTACAATTACGAGGATATAATCTCAATTAATATTTCATTTAGGATTTCTGCTTGAGGGTTTCGCAGCGCTGTTGTGCTGGTATCTTCATGTTGTTCGGGCAAAGCTGCGTCTGTGTATCATTACGATGACGTTTCGTAGCCAATGCAGGTCACATCTTCAGATCAGGTCCGAATGCCAAACGGTGGAAGTTGGCCGGTATTTATACCGTCCTCAGGGTGGCCTTCCGTTAGCGCAGCCAATTGAGCACCTTGCTTTTGGCGCGTTTCTTCTCAGGAGTCTCTTCCCGGTGTTGTGGAGTATATGCCCGTCATCCCTATTGAAATTTTCCTCTACTTTCTCTATTTCTGAAGATGTGGTCTGCATTGGCTACGAAACGTCATCGTAAAGATACACAGACGCAGCTTTGCCCGGAATACATGAAGATACCAGCATTTCATTTAAGAATTTTTAAATTGTTTAATCATTAGCTTTTACTAACCAACTAATATATATTATTTAGGAATATTACATATGCGCATATGGGGGTCCACATACGTAAAGTTAGGACTCAGGGAGTCCACAAGCAAAAACACTTCGGGAACCCAATCTTTATAGAGTGCCAATTGGAAGCGAGTTGATTAGATACTGCGGAAATAAGAGATACGATTCAGTAACCGGTGTTCTCTCGATGAGTTTTTAACGAGTTAGAAAATAGCACCACTGCACTGAAGGATTTTCCTTGGCTCAATTCACCCTTTGATAACGATAAGGATAGAAAAAATTTAAAGGGCCAAAATTTTGAAAATTTGTAACTACCTATTTTAGTTCTCCCAAAGTGTTCCTCATTTTTATATGGATATGTCCGTGAAAAATGAGCATGGTTGTCAGCCCTACGTTTAATGAGTCTAATCCATGAATACACGACTTCTCGAGAAGATTGTATTGGATGCGATTTTTTGCACTACGGAGGTATGATGGTGGATAATATTTCATGTGGTAGGTATCGCATCCATTTGAAATTTGAACTCCTCAGAACATCCAACTCCTCTCGGCGCCACATCACTCAAAGGAACTAATAACCTGTCGCAGTGACTGAATTAACAAATGCGTCACGAAATGAAACGCACAATTTGCATCAATCTTCGGGATACGCCCAAGGACACTTTCTTGTTTAGTGTCCAAATATAACCACAAATTATCAGTCACACCTGCCCAAAAGATAAATTAACATCGAGAGACAAGCTTGCAACACGTTTCTCAAAGCCTCCCCTTTCACATCAATTTCCCTTTCCCTTGACCTTCCTCTTTCTTCCCTCTTATGTTAAGTGAAAAGGTTATTCTCGAGCATTTGATACACACGAGTATACCCATCACGCCATTTCATTTCGAGGTACGCAGAGTGAAAACGTTTAACGTTTAAGAGCTGACCTTGCCCATAAGGGTCCATACGCCCATAATAGCAAAATAATTTTGTACATATAATAGTCTAGAGCTGATAAGGATAGCCTTCCGGCGGGATTTAAGCACATCGAGAAGACATTTCTAAAGAAACAATAAACAGATGAAACATACACTTAAGGAGGTTGGTTTGTGCACAACATTTTTCGACTAAACTTTGTGGAAGTTCACTTTCACACAAGAACTTTGTTTTGCTCCACCAATTTTAATTCAGGTACATGAAACTAGTTTTGACACATTGGTGTCATAATCAGTTATAAAAATACAAAATAAGTCATGAGGTATATATACCATTCAGGTAAGGGACTGGAATTGAGGGGGAGGTAGGGGAAAAGACCTTTTCTAAAATAAAATTGGTGGAATAAAGCAAAGTTTTCTTTTCATTAGTGAGGTTGGTCTGATTTTTTGCATGCATCATCTTTCCATCCGCGGACCAATCACAAAAGGGTTCATTCATTAACCGCAGATTTAAAAAAAACGGGGTGGACCGCGGTAGGAAATCGCGCAGGGCCGATTACCCGAGAGCTGAAACTCTAGTTCACGCGTGAACGATCTCACACAAAGGGGACTGTCGAGGCCGTTTTTTTTATTTTTCCATTTGTATTTATGAATGGCATGTGTCAGGTAGGGTTCGCTTTTCCAATTAAAGTGCCGATATACTAGTCAAAGTATAAGTCCATCCCATTGAGAGGAAGTGTGCCGGCTTTTCTTTGTGTTCACTTCCAATGTATTGAAAATACCGACCACTTCCAAATTAATGTATAGTGGCAGCAAAACATGAAGGCAGTGTTCTGAGTTAAGAAGGTGGAGGCTATTGTTTCAGGGTACGGCTAAGGGGCGGAGGGGAATAATACAGCACACGTTTGGCTACGCTGCCAACATAACTATATTTAACTCGAAAGGGGGAAACCGTCAGAAGCACGTTACATGCTTGCGATCCGATTAAGCCTGGAAGAAAATACTAGCAGTAGAACACAAATTGTTTGCATCACAGCCCCCTGCTTTCATCCATCTTCCTCATGTTGGGGACGTTGTCTTTTATTATCCGCTGATTCATTCAGCGGTCATTGGTCGCCACTGGTACTTTCGTCCGGTGCCATCGCGGTGACTAAGGGTCGTTCGAGGATTGACAGAGGAAAACCACGTTTTTTGTATTGCATTGCATCCCATAGGATACAAGGTTATTATTTTAACCCCGTGTTAACATCCCATTGGAGAAGGCCATCTACACAATTAGATTATAGCCAAAGAGAGCTATCAAATTGATTTGAATGATATATTGAGCATTTTGAAGGTTTTACGACCTTGGTAACCCTTAAGTAGCAAACGCAGAGACTACCTTCCTTCACTTAATGAGCCAGCTCGTAGGGAATGAATTCTTCCCTCTGAAAAGATTCTTCTCCGCAGCTGCCACTATGTTTCGCTACCACTATGCAAATTTCTAAGAAATTAATACTATTTTTTGGAATAGGTTAATAATAATACTATTTCCTCATCGCAGGTAGAATGCAGGCCAGCTATGTTAGGTGGACGATTTTTTTACAAAAATATATATACTACAGGCTATTGGCAATACTTCCGTATGTCCAGAGGCTATAGGCTACACTTCCGTTTGTCCTCACCTCCTCCACTCTCCGAATAATCCCATCCTTGCGAACGTACTCACATATTTCTTATATTGCACGAATGATGGCAGTTGTCGGTCACCTTAACTTAAATAACCAACAGAGAAACTAAAATTTCAAGGACCTCGACGTATTTACTGATCATAGGAAGCTTTTCATTCAAGGTGTTAAAGTTAGCGCAGATCTTAGCGTACATTACAACCTTTTTCCCAACTCATGGCGGCTAACCTTAAATACGCTGGTGTACCTTTCACTTTTCCCAATCGCAGACTAGAGGTATGGAATGCATTGGGGGAGGGGGGAGACTTTCTCATATTGCCTTGAGGTTCAATTGGGTCTCGTACAAACTTTGTTGCCAAATTTACTACGTGTTAGTTTGACTTCGTTGGTTACAGCTCGAAATCAATGGTTAACGTGACTCCTCTCCGTCCAATGCGCATTTATTCGCAAGGAATGACAGCGCTGTTCGGCCGCCGCGCCGGGAGCCAGAAACTGAGGTGGAAAGGGAAACGCTTTTTATTGGCAGCTCTCTCTGTTACGTCCACCCACCATCACTTGGGATAAGGGGTATAAAGTCAATGAATGGAACGATAAGCGATGAAGTAACCAGTCGCATGGTTGCATTTTTTAGGTTCACAATAGACACGGCAGACTGTTTTGTTAAAGTTGACGAGTTCGTCCAAACTAGGAGCTTAAAAAGGTAAGCTTTTTACCACAGAGTTATTAAAAACTTTACGTTATCCATGTTCATTACATGGTGATTGTTGCACGAATCCACCGTATTGTTAGCCAGTTCTTTAAACACAAGCTTAAAATTTTTGTGCACTCGGCGATTGTTGACGAGTTTTGTGTTTGGAAGTGTTAAAAAAGGAAAATTGTTTTCATTTTGCACGACAATGCGCGGGCGCATACAGCATAAGCTGTGGCTGCTCTGTTCGGTCGATGGGACTGGGAAGTACTGTACCATCCACCATACTCCCCGGACTTAAGTCCTTGTGACTTTGATTGGATCCCAAAGATGAAGGAACCACTTCGTGGCATTCGCTTCAGAACTGTTCCAGAGATTCGACAGGCAGTAGACCGCTCCATTCGCACCATCAACAGAACAGGCTCTGCTAACGGTATACTACGCCTTCCACATCGCTGGCAACGGGTTCTACACAACGCTGGTGACTACTTTGAAGGACAGTAACAGGTGCAAACATGTAACTCTTTTGTATCGGTTGTGAATAAATAGTTGCCACTATTTAAGTTCCAGCCCTCGTATAAATAGGATCGTATACAGGTGCGTGTTTTCCGAGGTCCGAGGAATTTGTACCTCGGACATATTTTCACTCGGACATTGAACCTCGGACAACACGCGCGTGTTTATGAGATTTAAACCCTCCCTCTCGATGGTCACCTGGATGAGCAAAATGCATTCATATAAGAGTTAAAATTCTTTTTCTTTTATTGACAATTTCGATTAATCTTTGATTTAAATTTACTTGTCAATTGCTGTCTTCTTGAATTGTTTTTTTTCTGACGCAGGTAATCCCAAAAGAACAGTCCTTTACTAACATGATGGTCTGCGCAAAACGTTCTTCCTGCCATTGTTACTTTTTGCCTCTCTGTTATGTACTTAGCGCGTTAAATTCAAATCCATTGCATCCGTGCTGTGAAAAAGTTTACAACATGAGGAGTTTCCCTCGCCACATGAGAAACAACGCCTAAAAAGTGGTGACAAAAAAGTTTGGCAGCTAATAAAAACGTTCCTAGCAGATGTAAGGATTCATCCAGAACCCAAAGGCTCTTCATCTTTCTTAGCAATACAAACTCACATCTGGTTTGTTGTGACAGGTTTCTCTCTTTGTTTACTCACGGGAACAGATTCTGAAAGAAAAGAAAACGGTCGTTCCTCACGATAATTTAAGAAAGCATCACTTTTAATAGATACTATTTTCTTTTCAATGACGCTGACGGGTATATTTCCACTTTTGAAAAGGCTTGAATAAAAAAATCTTTTCCTTTTGAAAATATAAGACAGTTTTAGCCACGAAAGTGATATGAAATACTTTTTCATGACACTTCAACACCGCTCTATTTCACTTACGATTTCCTTAGTAAAAGGAAAATAAATTATTTTAGACCTTTGAAGCTTGAACAGTGCATTCTCCAATGGTATGAAATAGCGAGTATATTTAACCTGTGGAGAGAAGCATGTCGGACGCCAGAGAAACTGTAATATGCTAATAAGACAGTCTTATCACCGAGCTAATCACTAGAAACTGATTAGTAACGTGAGTTTCTTCCCGATCATTTGAAAGTCGCCTTGTATGTACTACAGTATATGCCGCACATGGCATTACCAGTTTATAACAGAGTCCTCTACCTAGCGTCAACACAACTGCAAAGTTTGTAGTTGAGTAGTCGCCATGTAGATGACTTTAGTACATAATAAGGGTGTGATCAGTTCCAGGTGACTCGCTCTGCAGATCAATTCAAGTTTCCCAATTTACCTGTGTTATGGAATATTGTTATATGTTGTTTGCAGTGTCGAATTAAAACAAGTTTTTTACATAAAATACGTGGAGGAAGTTGAAAAACGTCCTGCACATTACTTCGAGCTCCTTTGTTACCACGAATGACCTGCAGTGAATAGGTATTCCGTTCAAGATATAGGTAAGCCTAGCGTCTACTTTTCTCGGTCTACTGAAATTTTAGTGGGGGAGGAGAGTTACGCTGATGGTAAAAATAATTTTTTCATTGTTGACTGATAGATATCCCCGGTCTTTGCTTACACATTACTAGTTCTCAGACTAAACGATAAAATATTCAACAATGACAGTTTAAATACTGAAGGAACAGAGGCTTACATACGCTTGAAATAATTCCCAACTCTCCTTCCTTCTATTTTTGCAATAAATCGTATGTTTTAAATTCAAACTCCAGATAAATCCTAATGTTAATGAGTTCGAAAGGAATCGTAGAAAACTGAGAAATGTGTAGAGAAAGAATTAATAACGTGAACAAGTGCATACAACATTGCATTTGGGCTGAACAACAACTTGTGTACCGGAAGAAAAGAAACATCAAAGAATATACAAGTATTAAACTGAAAACCGTTCGAAAGTAATTAAAAGCACTAGTAATGCTGAATTCATGTTAGATCATACCGAAAAATCTCTGGCTCATCAAAACATTACACGTCCTTGAATGAAAAATCTACATAGCAAAGTTTTCCTAATTTAAACCTTAGCATTAATGTAGTCCCTCTGTAATGGCTCAAACGTCATTTGATTCAAACTAAGGCCCGTGAAGGAAAAAGATGCCCTCATTTTGATATGAGAAACCACGACATTTTTGACAAAATGAACTTTGAAGTTAACAAATAAAATTTCATCGCGTTTAATAAGGGAATGGGTGAACTATGGTGACAAGTAGTATTTCTCAAACTAATATGAATGTATTTCAAGAAAAACCGATAGTAAAAAGATACTTCTCCCAAAAAAAGTTTATGTTGGCTAAATAAAGACAACAATCCATCTTATTCTGTGACTTATTCACAAAAGAACTACAGGAGCTGATGTCATATTGCGTTAGCTACATAGAAATCGCGCTGCAATAGGCTCCTTACACGATTTCTTTCTTCATCTCAGCATACTTACTACCTTTATTCATCCTGTCCATAAATCCTGTTCTCTTTCTTCCCCTTTCCCCGCTTACCCAGCGTCCTCCCCTCTACCACGGCCTTCAGCAGCCCTTCGCACTTCATAACCTCTTCCAACCATCTACTCTTCGTCCTCCTAATCTTCTTCAGCAGTTTCATATACTCGACAAAGTACTTCCTCGTCTGTATTCCCTCCCGTTCACCATAGTTTTTCAATTATCATCCACACCCACATCTCAAACGCCTGCATATTATTCTCATTCCTTTTCCTCTGAGTCCATGTTTCTGTACCATACAATGCTACATTCCATATTAAACTATCCGCCAACTTTTCCTTAAAATCCGCAAACAAGGTCCCCATAATCAGCTCCCTCCCATTGTTGAACAATTCGTTCGCCAGCACAATACTCCTTTCTTTAAATGTATATGCTCTGTTGCTATGCCAATTTTCCTCCAACGTACTAGGTACCCAAGTATTCCGCATTCCCTCCCTTTTCATGGCTGGTGTCCTTAACCCCCTAGCAACACGCTTCTGCGGCGGCTTGCAGGGCAGTACGCAGATGTAGGTGAAGAATTAATTACACAGTTCTACTTGCACTTCTCGTTTTAAAGTCAGTCTTGATTTCTTTGTCCAAGAAAACCAAACTACTCTTATTTTCTAATGATTTATTTTCATTCCGTATCCCGCAATTCCATATTTCCCGTACGAGATAAAGCATTTACGAGGTTTACAGTACGGCCGTTAATTTTTTTCCCGGAAAAAATGTGTTGGATAAGAAGTAGTCGCTTTCCAACAGACGTGTAAACCTTTCAACTGTGCTAGGAGAAAACTTACAAGACTTCTTTTCTCTATTGGCATTGCCACAACGAATGGATACACCTACAACAGCAGGAGGAGAAAAGACTCACGGGCGAATGTGAGGTTAAAATTAGCACTATGGACGCCACACGTAAAAAAAGACCTTTCTAAAACTCAAACGCTCGCAGATTTTTTTCTATTTTTAATAGCAAGGAATAAAATACAGGTATGCCTTCGCCTTTCCTCACATAATGGACCAAGTGGGTTTCCGGACTGACTTAAGAAAACCGCGAATCCCCCAGCCGCTCGTCCATTTCACGTCCGAATGAATTGCGATGACCCTTCCTCTTATCCCGAATAATTTGGCTCGGAGAAACCGAAGTGGTGCCAAGATGGGGTCTCGAGAAATCCACCATCTCCGTCTCGAACAGGGAAACTGCTTATCTCACCTAATTGAATTTCCTCCATTAAATTTGCCTCCCGAAGAGTGCGGGCGGAAGGGAGAGGCCGGGAGGAGAGGGAGATGAAGCCAGGCATTCAGTTTGTCCAATCCACTCGGCCGGCTTCATAAATTCCACTCGCTCATGAGGGTTATTCCTTTCACAAACATGGACGATAAGGATTAAGTATGAAAGCAACGGCCTGCCCAAATAATGGTTAGCTTCCCTATTTCCAGCCATGGTATCCAGGTTGGTAAGGCTTGGGTTGTCCCCAGGAGCTCAGAAGTATCTAGAAGCGACAGGAGCGCCCGATGACTCATGGAAACCGGGTGGCAGAAATAACGGATAAACCACGCTACGCTAAATGCAAAGTAAATTAGGGTGGTGCAGAATGGCTTAATTTGAGGAAACTGCAGTGAAATCCGCTTAAATGCTGTTGAAGACTCGATATTTTCCACTGACAAACTCCGAAATGTACTCATCAATGCCCATTTGAAAGTCGCGCATTTTAGTGTTGGGTTGGTCTCGAAGGGTCGAGTAAAATGAGAACAGAATTCAGCCTCATAGGGAAACTCTTGTATTTTAACAGAAGATAGTGAAATTGTCTTATCACCTGTTCCCCGTACCAATGCGGGACGCATGCTGTGACGATACCGCAAGGAGAGGGACATACATACATGAACAGGCATCAAATAGTCCTTCACAAGTCTCAGGTGGACAAACACAACGATTGACGTTCGCACACGTTTTGCCGCAGGGGGTGCTCCTTCTAACCTCCTCGGGTAGTCATAAGGTCACAGGCAAGGAGGGAGATCTGACGAGCTTTATCAAAATCTTCGTGATAATGTGCAAGCCAATTCGAGAATGTGGCACGTCTGGGTGATTCCACACCTTGCTAGCACGCTTAAGTAATCTAAACCTAGCGTGCAGCCTCCGAGTCTCTAATGGCTCCCAACCTTGTCCCTCCATGAGCGATGTAACACACACTGTTCGCTCGTTGAAGATTTGGGAAGGTTCGATGAAGCGTGTGGCTTTCCTTTGTATTTAATTCGATTCGCGAATTAAATCTTTCTGTGCAGGGTCACAAATACTCACAGTAGGTATATTCTAAATGTGGTCTAGCCAAAGCAAAGTGGCATCCCTTTTTCACTATTGCATTAGAGAACACTTTAACCTGGTTTTCTTCCTACATCATTTAATTTGATGTTGAAATGCTTACTTCTCCCCGACCTCTTTTTGGCTGAGCAATCTCCACCTTATGTCTACAAATATCGTGCAAGACACCTCCAGGGTGTATGGCACGTGGGGATTTCGCAGTAGACATGCTACTCTTGTCCCAGTTCAAGGTGGAATCCTGCACGCCCCCCTGGCCGTTAGACGCAGACCAAAAAGCATTGATGAAAACAATGTACAGTCAAACCAAAAACCAGTAGAGTGCCACGTTGGCGTACATTCCAGCATAAAGTATCAGGGCCAAAATACTACTAATGCTCAATGTTACTAATACTATCAATTCATGGATACCACAAGAAATTTAATTCGCGGAGAACGCAATGTGATGCGGGACTACTCATGCGAGGTAAGGTGTGTAGTAATAGTGGTAAGTTATTTATTTCATCTACAAACTACCATGCAAGCCGTCGCAGAGGCGTGTAGCAGGGGGTGTTAGGACACCAGTTTGGAAATGGGGGAAGAATAGGGAAAAAGAGGGGAGAGAGGACAGAGGTGAATTGTGTGTTAACGATATGTCTTAAGATAGTGCCGCGCTGTTTTTGTAATTCACTATTGTTGCGTGAAAAGAATAAATGTTTGCACCTATCCGTTTGGCAGTGCCTCTCTCGTATTTTGTCGCTTCTATCCGTTCCAGACACATCGTGGGGTCAAGTTAGAGTTGACGCCGTAGATTATACAGTGCAATATACGTTCTGGCATTCAAAGCACATAATTATATTGAGGCTTTTAAAACTTGGTCCAGGAGGCGGATGCTGAATGAATGGACGGATCGGATCAAAGACGAGGAGGTGTACAAAAAATAGGAGAAGAGAAAATCTAAAGTAAAAATATCAGGAAGACTAAGTCCAGATGCATGGGCCACACTTTCAGAAAAAACCGAAATTTTAAGGTACATAGAATAAAAAGCCTCAAGAAGAAGACTGAAGAAGACAAAATTGAAAGGCCAGCTGAAACGAGATATTAGCTTTTTTTTTGGTGATTCCCTCCGTCAGTTTTGGAATTTTGTCATTTAAGGGGTTGAAATAGCGCAGATTGGAACAATAATGTCCGCAGTAAATGGCCGATGGATTTAGAGAGAAAAGAAAACTCCGCGAAGAATGAGATGCAACCTTATTGGACACATTTGGCGACACAGCCGATTGAAAACAATAGTGGACGGAGAAATTAATGAGAAGAATAAAAGACAGAAAATGGGATACATCAGAAACTTATGAAAAAAGTCAAATTTAATAACTATGTAGGAATAATACCGCTGGCAGAGAGGATAGTGGAATGGAGAGATGCAGCAAACAAACCTTCGAATTATTAAATATCTCTAAGGTTGTCCATCGGTTTTAAGGTTCTATATAACTTCCAACGTTTCGACCATCGTGATCGGGGATTCTGGAATCCAACGCTATTTTGTCACTGTCCTCCTTATGTACAACTATAGAAGATGGTGCCCGCTGAATTTCAATGGGAAAACATAAATTAAAATTGAAGCGTAGAGTTTAAAGTATTCTCACAATATGACATGCAATATGCATTTATTATGTAGCAGTTATCAACCACACATGAAGGGGATGGGGTGAAAATACCTATGAAAAAATCTCGCTGTAATTCTTTCAAGAATTGGCCAATTGATTTAAGCCATAAGTACCTAGGGCGTAAGTTCTCGTAAGGTCTTTTCAGAGGTTGCCAAGTAAATAAAAATCATTGAAATAGTGCAAAATTTTACTATTTTGGAGCCAAAGACTCACATTCCAGGCAAAAACAAAACGAATATGTCAATTTGATTCAAGAATGAAAAACTAAATTCTTTCAGTTACCTGATACTATAAATTCCAAGACTATACTATGAGTGTAAGTAATTGAAAAAGTAAAAAATAAATCTCTGCACCGACTCCAATGTTTTTCGTAGGGTATGTTTACACTGGTAAGTTACTTCCGCAGTTCTCTTCTGCAAGAGCTAGCGGAGGATTTTATTTTGACCAAAACTGTTTCGCGAATTAGTGCAGAGTCGAATTGGTTGCTGTTTACACTGGGAACAATACGCTCCTGCAAGCGGCTTGTCGAAACTTTTGAAAATTCTACAACCAGACTTTCATAGCCGTTTACGCCTGAAATTCACGTCGAAAGTCGCTTGTTTTAAGAGACTTGTGCAATAAACTTGTCAGCGTGAATCCAGCTTTATGAAAGTAAAAGTTGGCTAAAACAAAGGTCCCACTAAGAGGCCCCTGAAAACTTTGGACCTTGTCATTTTGCCAATCAAGTCTTCTAAGGTTCTAAGTTACATGAGTGCCAAATTATGGTCAAAACCGTCAAGGAGTTTGGAAGAATCTGGCGTTCCAACGAACAGAATTTCAATTTTATACATAAGCCGCTAAGAGCCAGAATGGTGTTAATCAAAATTTTCATCTTTTTGGAAAATGGGGATCAACATGGAATAAATAAATAAATTGAACCCTAAACACTGATTTCTATTGAAAAAAGTAGACTAACACTACTCGTGAACAAAACGGAATGCTTATGCACACGTAACTAAAGTGTGGCAAAAAATCTGACTTGAGCCACTTTTTCTCCCAATGGCTGTATAGATTATGTATAGATTACGTACTGAGAGCTTTTCAATCATCGGATTCGCCGGAAAACTTTAAAGTCATACATCAATCGTCAGCATTACTAACACAAGTTACTAAGGTCGTTGCGCATTGTTTTGGTCGAACGCTTATGACATAGTTGGGATTGCACCAAACGCTTGCTAGGTACGGAGTGTGTTGTGTATTTGATATTTGTGTGGTATTTCGATACAACAGTAATGCAAGGAAACATATGAGGGAAGAGAATTTTATAGATATTCCATTGATTCATCTACACGGTTACATACAGGTTTGCCGGAGACTTTAATATTGAAATTTGTGAGAACTTCAACTTTCATTTGCAAATAAATTGTTGCTAGGTTGTTATTCCACTGTAAAAAGTATTTTAATCACAAATTACAAATGTACGATTAATAACCGATCAAATCCGTTTTACACCAGTACTTTAGATTGCAAATATGTACTTGACTCCATTCTGTTGTTGCTAAAAACGCTAAAAACGAAATTTTCTGAGCTTTCGTCCATTATTTCTACGCTGATTCTCGAGTCGTCTGCAGAAGGTGTCATCCGGATGACGTCATGCGCAGAGCGGACTCATTTTGGTCACGGGAGCGTCCTACTTTGTGTATGCAGTGCCATGGTCAGTATTGATGATGGCTATCGATGAGGACTGAAAGTTGAAAGTTTCGAGTCCTGCAAAGAAGAAACCTCGTTCCCGAAAAGGAGCCTCGACAGGGAAGAGAAAAAAAAACCTCGAAAGAAAATTCCTCAAAAAATTCCCTCAGCTCTTTTGCCTTCCCTCCGAATTCAAAAAGGTTTGGAAGGAAGGACCGCGGGGGGGAGGGAGGGGGCGCGGAACGGGGGAGGCCCGCCGTAAATAGAAGCTGGCCCATCTCGCGGCCTACGCGTCCCCCCCTCCCCGCTAGAGTCGTAAACCTTGATGCGGAAATGAATTAGTGCCATTAAAAGGGGAAATAAATTGTTCCGCTCCGGAATTGGCTGTTTATCGTCTCGGCAGAAGGGCCAGGCGCGTGCGCATTAGGTTTAAGAGAGAACACGGCAGGCGATGGGCGCGAGGAGAACGCTTAAGGGAAACGGTCGTGGCAAAGATAAGGCCAAGGGATGTGGCATCTCTCGCCCGCGGTAACGTGCATTTCATTCCCCCGCCAAGAGGTAATTTTTGGTTTTATATGCCTTCAAGGAAACAAAACTTCGAAAAAAATCTACAAAGGCCATTTATAAAATCATCCCTCTCATAACTTTAGTCCGTTCCACATTTTGTTGACAGGTTAGGCTCTAATGGAAATTCGTTTCATGCGTAAATCTCCATAAGGCCGGAGGTGGGACGTTGCCAATACCTGCAGGAAAATTACTTAATGCCATTGTCATACTTTCTGAAAATCTATGAGTCTTCCATTATGCATATATTTTCTCTATATAAAGTAGCTCACTTAGATTAAGCGTGGTGGTGGAAATGGTTAACCACTTTGCCCTTGAGGCGAGTTCACGCGGCGTAAGTTTGGCAACTGTGTCTCAATATCTCCATAAGGTCAATACATACTGTCAACTCAATGTGGAATGCTCTATAAAAGCAGCAAGTTAGAGGGTAAATTACATAGGGCAGGTGAAACAGAAAAGAAGGACAAAAAGGAGTTAACAGGGGATGTCGGGGAAGGTATTCACTCCAACGAAATAATGGGCTGGTTTTAGCGGACTGTATGCTTTGATCTTAACACATGAACTTCGTAAAAAATCTCAACTCGCCCACGGCTCAGTGCGGCTAACTCGATCGTCCACACACCATGAGACACACTGTTACACTGCCTCTCGTCGCCTCTCCCCAAGCGTCAATTTACGGGACTAGCCGTGCCTTCTGAGCCGCACCAGAGTCCTCTGGGTTGCCGATAATATACTATATAGTTATATATGTATGTTGTATAACCCTATGAGGGAGTAGTGTAGAAAACTGCCATCCAGAGGACTCTGAGCCGCACTGACTTTGAATGCCATCTATTGGCTTTCCACTCAACTACTTCAGTTGCGTCTGAACAGGGGACATAAACCAGAATGAACGGCTGCAATCAACCAATTTTAGGATTGAATGATTATAGATGATGAATAAATGGTATTTAAAATACAATATTTCTTTCAGTTAAACCTGACTATACTTCATGACATGGTTGCACAAACGTTTTCGATTACAGAATATTTTCACATATTAATACCTTTTCATGCCACATTCGTAATACCTAGGTACATTACCTCCTTGACGGCCAAATACGCATAATTAGCATTGATAAAATTAATTTCCCTCGACTCCTAAAGGCTAGTAATTTCCCTCACTCCAACACCCATTGGTAAACCAGGGTAAACTGCTACATGATGAAACCCATGTTAAAATATCTCTCATTTTGAGAGCAATTAGGGTATCAGATTGGCGTGGTGCCTTAAATACTGGATTTCCATCTCGATGGCAATGGTTAAAATCCCGGCTGCAGTGAAATTATTTTTTGTGGAGTCCTGATACTTATTTGGATTCCATGTGGAGAGCATTTCATGAACATGGAATGTTTAAACGTGGACCCCTTGGCTCCTGTTTATGCCGACGCCGGGTTTCTCTCCACCCTTCCTCCATTCCCCAAATAATCTTTCCCTTACCAACACACACACTTAACCTCACAGACACAATGACCTCAGAATTCGGTCACCTCCCAATGAACTAATGAACCTTGACAACCATGGTCGGGTAGATGATAGCTTCGGATCTTACTTGGTGGAACTCCTTGATATCAAGGATAGAAGAATTAACACTGCAATTCCACATGGTGATAGGTTTATTGACACGACCGGTTTCGCCATAGAGCAGAATCTTCACCTGAACATGCTGCTCTGTGGCAAAACCGGTCGTATCAATAAATCTATTACCATGTGGAATTGCAGTGTTAATTCTTCTATCCCTGGAACCATGGTCGGGTTGAACCTTTGAGGTAAATGGAAAGGGTGCTTGCTATGGTGGCCAATGCTTGAAGCGGTAACGATTGCGTAGCCTGTCCACCATCTTTGTTCCCACCGATTTACCATAGCGCTTACGGCCTAACGGTCTAGAATTGTAATTTCACGATGTTTTCCATCGATAGCTCACTTGAAATCGGCATGCATTCAATTTTTGAAAATTCGTTCTTCATATACCTATATTTTTTATTTATTCAAATTAATAATAAGCCGTTTAACCAACGAAAAACCATAGTACAACCTAGTAGAATCAATAGCTTCCAGTAACATATATATATATATATATATTTTTTTTTTTAACGGGTTGATTACCTAAATTTTTCAACAGATAGTAGATATTCTTGCTTTATATCCGATAGTACGTCCACTCGCCCATGATATCCAACGCAAATAAGACAAGAACAGGGGAAGGCAATACGGTGGATATTTCGGTGTTGAAGTTACAGTTTGATGGCGTTATGCCCTCTCCGTCGACCTAAATGGGTTAAACGACAAGGTCACGGGTCACGTAACCCCATGGGTTTTGAAAAACGTGAAAACCGTCAACAAACAGCAACTCGCATGTACCCGAATAAACGAATACTGAGCTCATTTGAGCAATGGTTATTGCGATAGTTGAGATAAATATCTAAGGTAGTATAAATCTGAGCAATTTTCAATATTCCGTACCCTGTGATATTATCAATATAGCTTTCATCACTTCGACAGTGTTTATAAAGGGAACTTTCTCGCAGCAGAGCAGAGCAGACGCAAGGTGATTGGTCGTACTAAATTTACTTTGCCACATTGTCCACCTGTCCATTACGCGTAGTAAAAAGAGCTATTATAATTTTTAAACCTCATTCCAGACAAGACGTCAGAGAAAAAGAAGCGTTAAATAATTCTATTTTAACTAGTACTTGAAGTTTTTCATGTGGTGGCGTGAAAGCATTTGAATTAAATTTCCAAGGCTCGAAAATTCCTTGGTCTCCCCGAGTGGAGTACCAGGAGTAAGCCGGAAAAGGTCTTTCCTTCATCGAGGAAGGAGAGAAAAGAAACTAGTCCACCGCGTCTGAAGGAAAAATGATGACTTGAAAACGTCACCCTTCTTTTTGCCGCAAGGATCAGAAGGATGTGAAACGAATCGATTCGGGCACGTGAGAGGAGCCCTGTTTGGTAGAGATATGACGGATTTACGCCATCCGAAGAAATCAACTCCATTTCGCTTCACGCAATGAAAGAGGAGCGAAAGATTTTCCAAAGATCTACGACTCTGCGGTTGGTTCCAATCCAAACGAGCCATAATTCTACTACTCATTGCAGTACCCAAAGATGCGATTTATCCCCGTTACGGTAGCCATCTACTGAATCAATTTTGCGATACGGACTAACTATATGGGGGAATACAGCAACTTTTCATGAAGCAATACTGCAAGCTACGCAGGATAAAATTGTTAAATTTCTTTAACCGAAACAAAACCGAAAAATATACTATTTAATATGACACAGGTGCTCAAGTTAAATCAAACAATCCGCAAAATATCAGAGCAATATAAGTTAGAGATAATTACTATAATAAAAAATACTGAGGTATGAATAAAAAACACTCAATCAGTATGAAGAATAGTTTTAAATATTAACCAGCGAGGTATTAAAAAGTTATGGAAATAATATTTTAAATGTTAAAGATCCTTTGATGAATAATAGTTTACCTAAAATTCGAACACACCTTAAAAATATTAGTGAAAAAATTGAATTAAGAGAGCATCGTAATTCAATGTAATATGCGGGTCAGAGAAAATTGTTTACTACGTGAAAAGCAAGAAATTGTATGCTATCTACGCGAATTGTGTGCATTGTGTTCCCTGCACTATGCTATAATATTATACTACTCTGTTGGCTTTCCCATAATTGTGAGCATCTTCATGTAATGATGAACATATTAATTCGAAATTATTTGTATATATGCAGACGTTATAAGGTATGGAGTCAAAGATTGCGTTATGTTCACACAACGGAACCTGCCGACAAACCTTATAGGGTGTGGCAGGACCGCATTATGTGTTCCTTATTTTATTGTCCACTGAATCGATTCATTCATTTCTATAATTTTGTTATATATAATAAAGCTAAATAAAAAACATATTGTGACCTTTAAGCGCCAAAAGCTAGTAATACAATTGAAACACTGAAACTTAATCAAACCCCAAAAACCACTAATAAATATACAAAAAAGCCCCGATATACAGATATAATACATCTGTATTAATACAGATAATATACAGATTAAATTCAGTTTTTGCCGGATTTTATTAGTTTTTAATGGGTCTTTAAAAAGTTTTTATTTCTTATTTACATTAACGATGCTACATACATACAAGCAAAACCATCACCCCGTGCTCTTTCGAGGCAGGCTGAGCGAAAACATTTTATTCGTGGTGATGAGCCGGTAAACCTTACTCTTCTTTAATAAAACCCTCCATTTTTCCCAATTCATGAACACTTCTTTTGCTTAAGTTACCCACGTACATTGCTATATACACACACCTCTGTTCAGAAGACTCCCAATATTCCTAGTCTTAGAGAGTATCTTCCACCGCATTAACCAATTAATTTCTCGGTGTACTCCTTCCTATCACACCATTCACTCCTCTAACATGCATCTGTGTCATTATTCGGTTCACATACATTCTCTCAACATATACAGGCATTAATTGTGCGCGGATAGAAGGAATGTTTGCATCTATCAGTTCGATAGAGTATCTTCCTAATTTGTCACTTTATGAGCACTAGAGGTATAATGCGGGGTCATAATAATATCCTCCGTGTCATTCCAAAACTCACCTGATATGCGAATTGTGAATAAAAGCAAATTGTATGTATTTTATGGAGAGTTGGTCAATGTTTAAAAAATGTCAATTTCCTTTCGTCAACGCTTCGCTATTTAAAAATTTATTTATCTATTTACCGTCGCAATTATCCATAGCAAGAAATGTATTTTCAATGCTCTCGTTTTCACCTTAAGCGCTGATGATGCTAATATTAAATAGCGAAACGTTGACGAAAGGAAATTGACATATTTTTTAAACATTGACGAACATTGATAAAATACATACAATTAATTAAAAGTATTCAAGAACAAGCTCACCAAAATAAAAGCACAGGAATTTTGACTCCAATTCATGAATTTCGGTCATCCTGGTGACCATCGACAGGGAGACGCGAACAGCGTAAACACGTACGTGTGTACACTCTTTCGGTGCATTTAAACTCTCCCTGTCGATGATCACCTGGATGACCGAAGTGCATGAATAAGAGTAAAAATTTCTTTGCATTTTTTTGACAATTTTTATTAATCTTCAAAAGAAATTGACTTGTCAACTGCTCTCTTCTTGTATTGAATTTCACCTTTTATGATTTTTGCAAGTTATCTAAGCCTGTAGTGTAGCCACCGAGTCTCAAGATCTCTTCCATCAGCAGAGTTAAGCTCGCTATCTCATGCCAAATATTTTCCTCCCACTAACTATCGCTCACTGAAAAATCTTCCATCCAAAACGACCTCCAGCATTCCACCACCTCTTCATATGTCCTCTATCTCTCGCCTTTTCCAACGACCTCGATTATCATTTTGACAACTCCTTTCTTACTCTATCATATCTAACATTTCTTTCCACTTCCTTTCCGTTCAGCTTATTTTCTCCATCCATATCCATACCAACATACCAAAAGCCTTTAGTCTACTTTCATCGTCTCTCCTCAAGGTTTCCGAATCGTACGAAAATCCATGCCTCACATCAGAGCCGTCATTAATCTCTCCTTTGATCCTTCACTTGGTGGTCCACCGTCATCAGTTTTCTCCTCTCTTCCCGAAATTCTTCTTCGCGTTTACAAATTCTGCAGAAATATTTTTGGGGGCGATCGATAATTTCATACGCATCTGAATGTGAACGGCTTGTACGACGAACTGCATTCCATGGGTCCAGAGCAAAAATTTTAATCCTGGAATTGAAGTTTTTTTTATATTCCTTAAACGTTTAAAGTTAACTTGAGCGAGATACCACTTCGCATAAAATTCAATTGAATTGGCCTTATTATGACGAAAATGATCTCATTATTCTGATGATATCAAAATACAAGCCACTTATCTACTACTTATCATTACGAGATATTTGCCAAAAAGTACTAACCGTTTTCCATGGGATATAGTGTGGTTAAAAGATCTAAAGGGACATCGTTAAAATTATGAGGAGATTATGATCCATATATCTCTTCATTGATGCACCGGTGTCTATTTTGTATAATTTCTCAACTAAATTTTAAAAATAATAATAAAAAACTAGGTAACCCGTGCGAAAATTCCGCACTTTCACGTTATCAGGGAATAAGTATGCTAAGGAAACGGTATAATTGGGTTTTAAATAGAGGTGTATCATAAAGTACTTTCTTTATACTTGTTTTCTTGCAAAAATATACAAAACATATGAATACAATACAGGCAAGAGAGTTTATCGAAACTTTTAAGTCAAATGAATGGGTAAATAGTGAAATTTGAGATTGAGATTGTATTTTTTGTCAGAAGCTGGTGATTCAACGTTTAAAATGATACCTCATTTATCACTGTAGGTGTAGTATTAACGGAGCATATACGGAATGACAGAAAAAGACCTTTATGTAATAATATATATGATCGCCAAAAAACATCGTTTGTGTGGCCATTTACAGCATACAGCATGAAAAACATTATTCAAGTTAAATCCTAAAACATAGTTGATTACTAAAAACTTCAATCGTCAAAATAATGTATTTGCGATGTTAATATTATCATATTTTTCTTTGAACTTCTTACAGCTGCTTTACTTTTACATTAAATTTAGAATATAGTCTTTATTGTGACTGTAGAGAAATACCTAGCTCTAACTACCATAAGATCCTTATGAAAAGCAGCTGGAGTTAAACACCCCATTTGTTGCATGGGAAAGCAAAATTATTGCCGCAATCAAAGACTTTAACTTCATATGATGCATCGATGAGCAAAATTCACATTGAAAAAAATAAAACATTTCCGTGGACTTGGACGAAAACCCAGATACCTCGAATTCGCGCCGGTTGCTTTAACGTTAAACCTCAATTATCATGATATTTGATCTTCATGAAAAACTTAAGAGGGACCAAGAGAGATATGAGATTACTGTCACTTACATGATGCATCGATGATTGACTTAAAAATATTTCACCAACTGACGTCTTAGACATTTTCTTATCTCCAGTACATAAATTACAGTGAGATATCGACTATAAAGGGCAGGCTAATGACATGATTGCGAAACTTTCGACGACCGTAATGACTTAATCGTGTAGGTTGGTAGTTTACTTATCACCTCGTATATCCGCCACGAAACGAGCAGCAGTCGCTTGCCAAGGAATCCAACATATTTTCAAAAAAAAATTAGTCGCCCAGTCTGGAACGGCACTTCTCGACGCTGAATGCCACCAGCTCTCCCAGAACTCTTTGGGTTTTTGAAAGCACCCCGACGGATTCCACCCCTTCGGGGCTCGCGCTGCGAATTCATCTGCTAAACCCGAGAAACCTCTTAGGCGAAGAGATCGGCTGGAAGACGCAGGTCGGGTGATGAATGAATGCTTGCGATCTCTCGGAGAAGGAAGGTGGTGGAGAGAATCCGCCTCGGCTATAAATGATGGAACACTTGAAACCGTCTCAAATAATTAATATCAATCCTAGCGGTGGCGTCGAGATAAGGGTTGGGAACCCTTAGGGTATGTGCGAGTCTCCCTCCGATCCGGGATTGTAGCGGGTATTTAGTCCCACGCGTTGCGTTCACTGTCCGTGTCCGAGTGAGTAATAGCGGAATATTTATCAAGGCCAAATGCCTCCTTAAAGCAGAGCTGAATAAAAACTGGGGTGGGTTAGACAATGCTCCTGCCTTGAAAATAGGGAGGCACTTAGCTTATAGTCATTAGTCACTCCTGATTGGCATTTTGACGTTATTACGCTTAATATGCCACGCACAGATTTTCCATATGGCCGGCAATACATTTTTGTGATTTACCAAAATTAAAGTATATTGTTTCAATGAGCAAGACATTATATCGAAGGGCGCAGGAGGTAGGAAAGCATAGTCATGTTAAATCTACATACTCTGCCCTGCAATCCAATGCAAGGGAGTGTGGCAGGGGGTGTTAGGACACCATCCATGTGAAGTGGAAGTAAATAGGAAAAGGTAAGGGGTTAGAGGATGAAACGTGAATTGCAATGTTAACAGAGTATCTTATTGAGTCTCCATCTCTTTTTATAGTCACCAATGGTGCATGGAAAGAAAGAATATTTGTATCTATCAGCTTGCATCCCGGTGTGTCAGTATACCACATATATCTCCTAGTGGTGGGTCTCCGGCAAAGGTATGCTCGCTCTCAAGGTAGTCCTTTCAGAAGGGATCCTAGCTTTAGTAGATGAATCAAAGCGGCCAAGGCAGGGACGGCGTGGGTGCTCAGGGGCCCGGGCCGCTGCACGTCCAGAGGGGCACGGTTTTTGGTACCTCCCCTTCCCCCTTCTGAAAAAATGTGTGCGTTAAAAACGTGTTTCAGGTCGTTAAGGCAAAAGGTATGCAAATAATATATAAACGACATAAAAATTTTCGATGCGATAAACGTCTTATTTTATTAACGTTAAAATCGGGGCCCGGGTGGGAATCCCCGCCTTCCACCCTGACCACGCTGCCCCTGGGCGTGGGGTATTACTAGGTTTTGGTTTCCCTTGTGGGACACTGACAAACATTTTCTAAAAACATGTACGAGTATGTATGAGTTGGGCGAAGAGTCTCTCTTATTATGTCACTTTTATCAGTTTTCGTGATATAGGTAGTGTGGGGTAAAAATACTATCCTTCGGGTCGTACTAAAACTCGCCTGTTCGAGTAATTTAAGCCTAGCGTGTAACCTCCGAGTCTCTAGCGGCTCCCAACCGAGCCCTTTCATAAGCTGTGCGATGTTAAAAGAAAGAAAGAAGTTAACCCAAACTGTCAATAAGAAAAACTAGTTAGTTGAAAGGCGCCTAAGGCGCCCATAGATGAGTTTCATGCTGTGTTCGCTAAATTATCATACTTCGTTTTTTGAGGAACGCAAATTTTCCTAGCGAAAGCACCCTAAGGTAAAAATAACGGCATTTTAAAATGTGACTGTGGCTCCAACTAACTCGCTTTGCTCCCCGGAATCAATGAGTGTATCACTTAAGGTGGTAAGAAATTGCGTGAAAATATTTTTAATGGGAGAAAGCACAATATCTAAAAAGATAAGCGAAAAAAAATATGAAAAAAATAAATAATATCTACTACCACACCAGGGTGTCGAACTCCATACCTTCTACTCCACAGTCCACCACCTTAACACTGACCTACCGCTTACTTGAAATAGGCAGTTCACAGGGGTTAAATTCTTTTTCGTGACTGTGGCTGCATCTTACAGCGTTACAGAGTCAGTCAGTCATTGATATGCGTAGTTATATATTCTAATAATAGTCGGTATAGGAAATAATTTATTTACTACTACAGAAGGGAATACAAAACAATTTTCGAATTCAAAGGTTTGTAACGAGAGTAAGACTCTGCGCATGATTACTTCTGTATTACTCCAAATTCTTTCACTAATTCATAATCAAAACTAACCTATTAGGGGAAGAGAGGTTTCCAGCTATATAAACAAGAGAACATCACAAACTTCTCACGGCACTGTTCCACCAAGCAGCAACAAAAACGGTAAAATAAATTACAGAGTGACCACAAGGATTCTCTGAAATTTTCTGGTCTCTCTGGCCCTTTTCATTTTCTCTATTGTTACGCAGGCACAATTCAGGCGTTCGGTAAGCGGTAGGTTAACGAACATTTCGCCCTCGTGCATCTTTCCATTAATCATCGTTTGCGTGCGCTGAAAAGGAACTTAAGTATTCTAATGTGCTCTAGCTTCAACATCTCGAATGGAAATCTCCCATTATTAAAGTTACAACAACTACAATGCCACACTTGGTGCAATACTTTTACTCTCCACTCTGAATGGAGATGACATTTGAAGAGCTCTAGCCGGTATTCTGTAGATATTTCTCATGCATCGTTCAGTAAGTGACATCATCACCAAATGCCTAGCAGAAAGGAGCAGACGGCAATGGTTTACGTTAACCAAAGACCTCAGAATCTGGATTCCTTCACGCTGTCTCCGATGAAATAAAAAAAAGAAGGGGCTACACGATCTAAATTGGGCTCGCCAGTCCTTCCGACTGGAGGGGAATTCGCGGAATGAAGGCTTTTTCAAAGACACGGACATCTCTCCACGTGTCACAGGACTGATTCCGAGCAGACCACTCGCGGGAAGGCTATTCATTGGTTTAAGGGATGCTTAAGGGTAAAAAGCAAGGTGAAAATAGCACACAAACACCTGCCAAGTAGACAAGTTACGCAACGGCCTACAGATAATCTATTGCGTAAAAAGACAAACATCTCACCGAACTACCTTAACAATAACGTTCTAGAACGTTTTACTCTCATAGATGCTGTCTGAAAACAATAAAGCGGAGTTTGGGTATGGGTCAGCACCGTATCAATGTATAAGCCTGATCACTACAACTGCTGACATTTACCATTTTACTACATAAAGGTAAAACAAAATTGACCAAATCAAAAACAATTTTGGTGCATAAAATGTAAATGTTATATTTTACCGCATTAGACTTCCACTTGTAAGTTGGAGAATATTATCCTGTTTTTTATTCTAAATGTTTCACCAATATGTGCACCTTAAGATGACGCCTATGCGTTGAAAACTGTTTACCACCAAATCAAATTATTTTTTGGAAAAGAACAGCTTAAGTATCGTTATGTTTAGATAATTTTATCAAACGATCAATCAAATTAAAAAAAATTATAAAGAATCATTTCATAAAGATAATATTTGTCATTTCCCCAAATGCATCCTGATGGATTATATTTCAGCTTAACTCCGCAGAGAATTTCAAAGAAAGATGAAGGCGCGCGTGTATTTCGAGGAATTTCGTTCCAATCTGATTCCTCCACATGTTGTTAAGATGTGAAAAATTAAAAAAATATGACATGTAGAATCACGCGCAACAATCAATAAAGGTCATACCACGTGAAGTCTTTTTTTTACTTCCGGGAAGGAAAAAAGAATAAATAAATTTTTATGAGGGTTTTTGGCCAGCTTTTTTTTCGATTTCAGTCCATAGATAGGGAGAGGAGGCGGTCGATGAAAAATGTCCTTTCCCCCGCCCTAAAGCTGAGACGTAATCGAGTTCTATCTTTGGCGATGCGGCCCCGGGCGTTCTCTATCCCTCTCCACTGATCGACTAAAAGGATTTTGACGTGATGAGCATTTTTATTAATTCCTCGCCACCTTTTCCTTTTTTCCTCCTCCTTCTTTCCTTAGTCGGCCTAGGTGACAGCGGGGTAAAGTTCTCTCCTGCTAATCCCCGGATCGCGGGTTCTAGGTCCACCATGGGGTGGATTTTTCACCAACCCTAGGCGTACGTTTTCGTCTAGCAAAGTAATTGTAAAAGAGGACAGTATATACCTACATTCGCTCGAAATTCAGACAAATTATTAGCATTATTATTATTATTACGCATAAAAGATATGAGTGCGTTTAAATCTAATTGCAAGGTAAAGACATGGCTCTCACAAAATGTGTAGTGTTTAAATCATAAACAGCCACGAAAACTGAAGAATAGGTTACATCCTCTGATAAATAAATTTAAATTGTATAAAATATATGACACCTGCTGACAATTCCAATAATGGACTTAGCACGACCATAAAAGAAAAGTCTTAATAAATCATCAAATGTACTATATACTTACACAATTTTAGAATCGTTGTTTATTAATAAAGGTATTTAAATACCATCTATGAATGTTTTATGTATGCATTATATGAATTTGTACCTACTGTACCTACGGTGATAACAATATGTTAAACCTGACTTTTATGAGATATGTGAAGTTATTTATTTAAGTATCATTCTTGGTTTACACTGTTTATTCTATTAATTTACCCAGCCTTCTAATTGTACAGATGTTCCTTATACAATGTATTTATACAATACAAGCCTCCAGGCAAATAAAGTTATGTTGTTCCCTAACTCTACCCCCCACACCCCTCTCTACTCTCTCTCCCCATCTAAAATGGAATGCCGAAAAGGAGAACCACTCCCTTGAATTCGTCATCACAAGGGAGAGGTTTTCTCATGCTTTTCTTCCCGTGGTACTACTTAGCGTGTTACATAGAGACCCTCTGTGCGTTTTATCGCGGGGAAAACCAGCGTTATTTTTTCAAGATGGAACTGATGCAGCGATTATTCTCCCGCGTCTCTAAAAACATGTAGTCCATTCAAGAGCCTCCATTCTTGTGCCGTTATTCAGGAAAACAGACGAAAAATTCGAAAAATTGGTCATTTTCAAACGTCTATATCTCAAAAACTATTAGTCACACGGGTATGATTCTTACATTTTTACAAATTCGCATTCTTCCTCTACTCATAGGTATCATAGGTATCACATTCAATATCGTCAGTTTCCTAGGTTTATCAAAAAAAATGTTGACCGTGCGGGACGAAAGCTCACCTTTACCGTAAAAACATCCAGGGACCCGTTTGCAACCCGCACACAAATATAGTTTTTATGTCTTTTGGGCGGGAAGGAGGGACAAAGGAAATCTAAAACTACTGATATGTTGTGCGCGGACACGTTCTGCATTGAACGCACTCTTCTCCACCTCCAGAGCTCTCAACCACCGCGAGAAAACACAATAAAACCGACTGGACTGACGGACTGACGGACACCGCTACAGACTTAAATTATACTAATGTTACTACATGGAAAGATACGGCAAACTATTAAGCTTAAAGGGTATCTCACTGTTGTTACGCATGCAAAATACTTTCACGAGTGAGCAATTGGGATGTCCGTTACCATTTTCGGCATATACTCTGCTACAGGTCCGGCTTAAGACAAGAGATTATTCCCCCCCCCCCAAGCTTATAAAACCTCTTTACCAGTTAAATGCAGTAGTAAAAACATATTTTTCACAATTACGGCGCCTTGGGCAGCCGCCCGTGACACCCGGGTCTGCTCGGCTACATTTTCGGCCATTTTATATGTATACATCAAATTAATTTTAATCATTGATATATTGTTAAGATCCAGACATATTATAATGATACTGATTACATATAGACATATATAATCATTTATAACTGATCGAATCCTTTTTCTTTGCAGGTGAGTCTAAACATTATTCTGCCATTCCGGAACCCGGCGCGGCGATGAGGGGTTAAGGTAT
Organism: Pyrrhosoma nymphula; assembly: GCA_963573305.1. NCBI lineage: Eukaryota > Metazoa > Arthropoda > Insecta > Odonata > Coenagrionidae > Pyrrhosoma > Pyrrhosoma nymphula. Next base: position 50,867,572 of record OY754337.1, on the reverse strand, counting down.
AACTTGCATGTCTTTTTTCTCAACATTTTGGGTTCCCACAATTCAATTGAACAATACTCTTCCCTGAATGAAAGGTTACCACGTAGTACTCATAAATTTGGATCGATTGGTATGACTACCATGTCCATGATAGTCGGTGTTAATATCAATACCATGATGCATTGAGACGATATTCCTATTAATGACAACTGGTGATGACGATTGATATGACGTCATAAAACAGATTTATTTACTACCTCCCTCATATGACCACCACGATCTTCTCCCCTCGAAATACTTACTACAGTCTTTCCTCCATCTCCTGCTCCCCTTAAGCCCGTACCACACGATACTTTAATTCCAGCACAAATTTTAGGATGCTTGCAAGTAAGATAGCTTTCCAGTATCGCATGATACAGAACCAGAATTCTGGTTATAAAGTATGGCGGCTATCATCTCTGTACTCGCAGAGCTACTTGATTCCATAATTGATGCGTAACTAGTTTGCCATTCACTCCCAGGAGGATCATGCGGCGGTCGACCAATCACGTTAGCTTTTACAGTTTCTGTGTGACCTTAAAGTTTTAGCATCTTCCTATCCATCCTCCTTGCGGCTACTATTAATTATCTGGGCATTTAATCAAGAATATATGAACATTTTCCGACATTTTGTTTCTGTCGCCTGCTGCCATGGATAGGTTAATTTAAAATTACAGTTGACATGAGCTAAGATATGGAGGAAAACACCACTTGGGTGCCAGGCACAATTTCAATGATCAAGTTGTACCATCCAGGACGAATCAAATCATACTAAATTTGTCCTCAACATCAAGTCCCGGCTAGCATACTAGGCCTTGTGATGGATCTAGTATGACGTTAAAAGAGCTTTACACACATTACGAACCTAATCTCTTTTCTTCCACTGAATTGGAAAAAAAGAACCCTGAAAATCATTTATTTACAAATTAATGTTTTTAAACTAATACTTTTCACGTTAAAATGGCCTTGTCATCGACCAACCTGGACCTGCTTCGTCCTAGTAGATGTATCAGTCAGGATATCTTAAGAAAATTCTCTCCCCTTATATGTTTCCTTGGATTGCTGCTGCTTCCAAATACCATACAAGCATCAAATACACAATGCACTCCGTACCCAGCTAGCGCTTGATATAATCCAAACTGCGTCATATCGCTCAGCGACCCAAACGATTCGCAACGGTCTACCGTTTATTAGTAGTACCATGACTACAACTACTCCTAGGACTAATCAGCTGTCCCTTATGCAGGAGGAGGACTGTATCATTACGGCGGGGGGCCGAATCCGAAGGGATCCGGCTCCGTTGTGCATCGTTTGGGCCAAACGATATGACGCAATTCGGATTACATCGAGAGCTAGCTAGGTACGAAGTGCAATGTGTATTTGATAATTATCTACAGTGATGGATTAACATTCTGGGGTATCTTGAATAGAAAATAACAACTAGCGCATTTGTATGTTTATATAACAAAGTCAAATACCAGAAAAATTACGACATTTAAATATAAATATATTTTTAATATTTTTTAGCTGCAACTTATATTTTAATCACAATAATTTGGGTAGGATCAGGTTTAAAGAATGTGTAGTTCCAAACTTACATGTTTATATCAAAATAGATAAACTTAAATTATAGATATACGATGGTACTGATATATCTGCACGGGTACAGGTTTGTCGGCTACAACAAAAATTTAATGTTGAAAATGGTAAGAGTTTCAAATTTAATTTGTAAATAATTTTTATAGGGTTATTTCCACCATAAACAAGATAGTATCCTCAAATTAAACATTTACAAATACAACCGATCAAATATCTGTTGTATATCGGTACTTAAGTATGCAAATATCTACTTGACTCCCATTCTGCCGAACCCAAAAACTAAAGTATCTGAGCTATCGTCCATTATGCCGATACTAATTCTCGAGTCGTCTACGAATCGTGTCATCCGGATGACGTCACGCGCAGAACGGGCTCATTATGGTCACGGGGACGTCCTACTTAGTATTAGTAGCACCACGATGCCGGGATGGAAGAGGGGGGGAATGAATATCAGGAGAAAGGGATGGAGAGAGAGAGAGTGTGTGTGAAAGAGAGGGAGGGGTTTTGCGATAGAAGGGGCATATTAAGAGGAGGGACCGGGTGCCGGTGATGGATGAGAGGCGAAGATGAAGAGGCAGGGATAAGACAAGAGAGGGAGAGAGATGAGGGGAAGGGCAAACCTGTTAAGGGGTCCTCTCTAAGGACGAGGAGTGGGAGGGATCTTTCTTACCCTACGGTTCGCTTATAAAAGGGAAGACGGGACAGAGAGAGAGAGAGCTCTCTCGGAGAAAGGACGCTTTGGAATACTCATAAAGGAACCGGGGGCAGAGATAACGGAGGATGGATGAATGAGGACTGGGCATTAAGTTAGGAGACGGAAAATTTGAAGCGAGTTGGCTCACAAAGGGCAATGGGAGAAAGATTTTGATAGGCTCTTTTGAGCATCCCGATGTTTTTTTTGCCTTATGCGTAGAACCTCTCTCTTTGCTTGACTAAAGGGTTCGCCATCCGCCTTATCTCCGTTCCTTATGTATTGCCACTATCCTTTATAGCTTATCACTTGGAATCAGGGCATATCACGGTCAGCGCTGAAGAGTGGAGGGGTGGATAGGTCTACAGTACCTGCGGGGCGAGAAAACTTAAAATATTTAGAATAACTTAAGCATCATGAAGATAAAAAGCAACTTCGTAATTTTCCACACTTTTAATTATTTGGCCTGGTCGGTTTGTAAATGGTTTCACATCATCCTCAAACCGGTCGGGCCAAATAATAAAAAGTATGGAACAATACGTTATGTTGATTCTCACGGCGTAAGGCAAAAAACGAAAGCTCAATGAAATCATAATAGAGACACATACCTAAATATCCAATTTCTAGAGGTTTCTTCTAGGTGATTACATATTCCCTGCATTTAAAAATAAAAAAAATTAAAACAAAGGTAGAAGAGAGATTAGGTGTGATTGCTAGCCGGTTATATAAATAGGTTTTTAACTACGAGAAACTATCACAAATTCCATGGTAAATTTTCTGAGAGATAAAAAATAAGTAACATTAATTGCAAGAGAATTGTCAAACAAGGAGAGGGAAATTTTGTCAACAATGACTGTTTATCTTTACAGAATATCATCAGTTACACATACAACAGGAATTTTTGTGATTTCAATACAGTTAGCAGATTAAGTTCAACCAAATTATTATTCTGAACATTAAGTTACGGAAATTAAATGACGCAAATTTACGGATTGAAATATACATTTATTTGGCAAGCTAATTCAGTTCGTCCATCACTTCTATTCTTTAGGCACTTTGGATCACTTTAGTTTGCTATTATAGGGCTACCTTTGCAAAATGTAACGCCTTGTCCTTTGCTAGTGCTAAATGACATTTTTAAACGGACTTTTAGTTTGCTTTATTTTCCCCAGTACGGTGGAGAGAAAGTTATTTTGCAATCTATTATTGTTCCGCCACGCGTCTCCTCTCTCCCTCAAGCTCTCTCAAAAATCAAAATCCCTTAACCTTAAATACAAAACATAAACTACCATGAATTTAAGGAGCGTAGCGTTACAAAACTACCGCAATGGTCTCAGTTGCCTGCCATTTCCCCAAAGACTGCTTTTATTTATGGTTGTTTATTTGATTGGAGGAGCGGGTAGGATTTCATCGAGGAGTGTAAATTGAGATAAACCCAAAGATGGCATTAGGCTCCCTACGTAAATAAGGAATTCCAGCGATTAGGGAAAGAATTTGCTGGAGTTGCAGTTTTTCACGACATTTCGGCGTAATTGATTAACGTGACTCTATATGTTTCTATATTGGCAACCTGACCAGTGGTACCTGCATATACATACTAGTGCAGCAAATACAATATAAGTCATTAATTAAGCAATTTTCACACAGTTTTTCACGTTTCAATGCATTTTAAGACCAGTTATTGTATAAACAAGTATATATACTATCTCTCTGGCTTACTATGTAAATTCATGACATGACTGGTACAGCATCGACTGAAAAAAATGCTTTAATCGCGACATTTACAGCCGAAATGGAGGGAATGCAATGTGGGTTGCCTACCCTCAACATAAATGACCTCGGAGGCACCGTAGGAAGTCATTCTACCGAAATATAATTTTTTCTCTGGTCCTTGGGTACCACGGGCTACATTTTTCCGTATGTTGAACTTAGAATTTCAAAGAAAGTTGTTCCATGACCACCCCACTGACTGACCACGCTTTTTCATTTCTGGAAGCAATTTATAAAATGGTCTGCGATACCTCTGGTGATAAAAGAATAGGCCGTTGATTGTTGCATTAAATTGTGATATTAGACTAGGTAAGCTGATATTAGATTAGGTGGTAGGTGCCAATACATGTATTATGCAACTAAAACTCTTCTTAAAACTATGATTTAAAGGGTTAAAGCCATTGCTCGGAATTTTCACTGCCGTGAGAACTAGAACTAACTGTTTTCCTGATCAGAAATATGCGAAATTGCGGCTTGGGACAGAAATGAGTTGCTGAGAAAAAGGCAAGATCAAATCCTCAGGTGGCCAGTAGGCTTTGGGTTACTAGGCCGGAACGATATTGACAAAATTATCACTGCCGGCTAAATTGTCGGAAACTGATATTGCTAACCTTGTTATTAGCTCACATTTCACTTGGTTAGGCGTTGTGATTGGATCATTGGAATGGGTGACCTACAGTGTTTTCGAGGGTTTTTTCGGATTTTCGGATATTTTAGCCTTCAGCTGGAATATTTTAACCGTTTGACCTCTCCGTGTTATCTGTCAGGATGTGTAGCTTATTAAGGGTTGGTTTTGACAGTGGGCAGTTCCCAATATTGGGGATTAAGTCTTGTAATGGTGGATAAAGGATACTATACTGCTTCCTTAAGCTACTGCTATCTGGTGGGAACTGTAATTTTTCTGGCTAGTTGTAACCATGTGCTCTAGATTTGCAATGAGCGGGTTTCAACCGATTTGGAAGGATCCTATTGGGGATGAAGAGCACCCACACTTTTATACATCCGCGGGCATTAACTTCTAAACATGGTTTCGTTCTTCATTGCAATGTACTTCCTACCTGTGTTTCTCCAATCGAAAGAGCGTTTTACCATTCTTATCTTTCGCCGAACACCCAACAATATCCAATGTTTTGCGTCAATAGGGAGAACACATAAAATGTATTTCTCATATCTACGTAGGTTCCACCGTGACTGTTTAAGACAAAACAAATACTAAATTCAACCACTTCGTTGGCTTTGTTTAAAAAAAACACTGCTTTCGCTATTGGCATGCGTTCCCTATTGAAAAGAACTTTTGGGTACAAAATATGCAGATTATTCCACGAATAAATTCTAATGAACACTTTTGTCCAGACATAGGTGCCAACTGAAGTGCCATTTCTATGTAATTACCACATTTTTACTACAAATATCGCAGTACTTAATTAGCCAACAACCCAAAAATAAAGCGGTAAGATACCTTTATTTTTTTATTCAATTTCTCGCGAGTTTTCCCTTCTTAAAAACGGCTTTTCGCGAAAATGGAATAATTTTATATGAAAAAATAATTTTTTTTCTCCATGTTCAATCTATTCTCACATTAAACACCCATGTAATTTCAAGTTCGATTTGCTGAAAAAATAGTGTGGAAAGGTACTTTTTTGTTGCACCAATTAGATGGCACGTTTTAGTATGGGTAGCCAGAATATGAATTACCTAAATGACAAAAAGTATAAGTGAAGGTTTCTCGGGTTTCACAACGGGTAAGATTATTTAAATGGATCAACGTTTCGATGGTTGACTCAGCCATCGTCATCAGGATAATGAATCGAGCGAGGATATATAGAGCCGCATATGCCCCAATGTTGTGGGAGACATCTGAGCTCCCTTGCTGAGATTCAGAGACTGTGACGTGATTCCTACATTTGCTAGGGTTCGATCACCGGTTAACTCACCTGCCACCAGACGTATCATAAGGAGAGCCAGCCTCGCACTAGTGCGAGAACGAATACACCATCACAGAAGTGCCCTGGATGACATCGCGAAACGTCTTATAGATTTCCATCTACTGCTTGCAATCACGCTCTCTCCTATGGACTGGGAGTTTGTGGATAGAATCACTGATGCCCAAGGTGAGCTGTTATTACGCAAAAATACTCAGAGACAGAAGCAAAAATTTGGTCGTTTAAATTCCAACCGAAAATTCCTACTCCACTCGATAGAAGTCGAGTTGTCATAAACCTGACCGGGACCGAAATAGACGAGCCCACTTTTTCAGTTCTTTCCAAAGGATTGAATTTCGCACCGGCTCCTAAATCCATTCGCCTTACGGACATAGTGGGAAACGTAGAGCAAGCCATCCGAAAACTTCCACAAGCAGAGGCCGAAGGCGTTAGGAGTGAAGTGTGTTTGGTCCTGAAAAAAGCTGTTGGTTTTGATGTGTGTGTACCAGCAAGTTTTTTATTAAATGGATTATTATTAGATCTTAAGTATAGCCTTGTTTAATCTTTAGCGGTATATCTAAAAGTATACCTGACGCCCATAAAATTTAAATCTAAAGATTCATACCCACCCCACTCTACTGGTGTTCAGTCTTGATTGTAGATTGTTTGTAGGGGGGGCCTTCGACTGGAGCCCGGTCAATTGGACCTTCTTGGTCCATTGTGCCAACCATATGACCTTACACTCACGATCGAATCACAAGTGGGAGTGATAGGCGTCACCGAGATCTCTCAAAAGACCGATTTTCCCCATCACTACTATTTATATTAATGTATTTAGCAACTACATAAATGCACAACAATTCAAGAGTTATAGAGGAAAAATGCATAAAGTTGTGCTAAAACAACATAATAGATTTATAAACAGGCAAAAGGGAGTAAATCAACTGATTAGCTTCACTACCGATCGACAAACCTCATTATGAAGTCTCATTGGCAGCTATTATGGTCTCTATTCATTTGCGGGAAAAATGAAATTTTAAACTTGTCCGTTCTGTAGTCTATTCCTCTTATTTTATTCTCATGATCTGATTTACTGTGGTATGTTGGGTTCCATCGTTGAGTTGATAACATCTCGCGTCCACAGCAGGGCGGGTCTTTGGATCAGTATCTGATGCCTCTATCGGCTATACTTATAGGAAGTTGGCCATGCAGGCTGGAATCGGGAGCCCACCCTGACGACGCGACGGTATAAATGCCGACCAAGTTCCAGAAATGGACATTTAACCTGGAGGGTTATTTTGTAATCTCACCTTTTTAATGACTCTTTGCGGGAAGGCGGGATATCCGTTTCGCTCTCTTAATGATCGGCTCACGAACCTATCGTGAATTGTCGACGCTTATGTCGGTAGCATCAGAGCGGATGAACCAAATAAAAGACCAGCACATGACCGGCAGTTCACCTCTTGAGAGCCGAAGATGGTCACGCCGCCTAGGTGGCGGAGTTGAACTACGAAAAAATGTCATTTTATGACGTTACAAAATAACCCCCCCGATCTGAAGGGCCCCCTGCAAAGGATGTGAAACGTTAACACCACAACGATGAAATAACGCAGCAGAACCCGGAAGTCTTCCTGTCCGAAGAAACTTAGCACTGCGAAAGCCTCATGCAGAAATTTGTGAGGTGCTTATTTCAGGGGTTGAAAGCATCAATATTCCGTTTAGTGATTTAGGTACTGATCTATTGACGTACTAGCATCTATTTTTAGAATGTCCTTGTAACTGCTTCTTATTTTCAAGATTTGCCTCAAAATCCTTTTAAAATAGTCTTTCTTCGACGTTGAAAACTTGAACTAGCTGGTTATCGATTAAAATAGGCGTAATCGGGAGGAAAGGGGTGTTTTAAAAATGTTGAAAAACCTGCGGATTTAATGCCGAAATTTGTGGAAAAAATGCTGAAATCATTGAATCCCATGAGTAGCAGTCAATTGCCAACACCTGCAGGAGTCAAAACCAAATTCTATTTTCAAGAGTAAATTTAAGTATAACGACTTCGGCTGTTTTTCAACTTTACGGATGGATGGAATTACTTTTAAAATCTAAAATTTGCCGAAATTGTAATGCAAAACATAAGTACTTGAGCTTTGCATAACAGAAAAATTTAATAATTTACTATTATTTGAGATAGATTTGGGAAATTTGAAATAAAGGGATCCTCGAAATTAAAGTAGCTCTATTTTTTCAATTTCTGTTCCTTTTTTGATAGGTGCAAGAATGTAATTTTTTTTATTTTGAGGTGAATTTTTTAAGTACATATTTGTGCTTTAATTCTTCGCAGTAGAATAAGACTCTGACTCTGACTAAGAAGACTGAATATATACTTCTAATGCATATACCTGTGGGGAGATAAAAATCAGGTTAAAAACTTCCCAAATCATTGCGTGTGAGATTAGGCGTAGATATCAGTGGTGTAAATAGCTATAACCTATAGGTGGAACCTCTCCTTTGCGAGAGATGCCTCAGAACAAGCGCGTTGTTATCCGAAACGTGTTTGCTGATGGGTCAACAGCAGACAACTGCATCCGGAAAACCAGCCGTTGACCGTTCCGCTACCATTCTCGTGACATCAGGAAATGTGGAGAAAGTTATGGTTCCCCTCCCCCTGCAATTCCAAAGGAAGTATGTCCTTTCCCCCACCCCCCTCCCTCACCCTCCCTCCCCCGCCTGTAAGGAGTCTGTAGGGACAAAAAAACGCATCAACCATTCGTTTCCGTTGACACCGCCGTAAACAATTCCCTTACCTACGCCAAAAGATCGCACGGAAATGCTCATTTTTTTTCCTCAATGGCCTCATGGGATTAATGTCTCTCGACGGCCTCCAGGAGGTCGCGCCTAAAAGTGACCCCTTCTTCCTTTAAGGAGACCTTGAGAAAAGGGATATATAGATGGAGTGATGGGGTAGATGGAGAGCTTTTCGGAGGCTTAACTCACCTCCTCATCCGAAACCCTTTTTTTCCTCCCCTTACCCCTTCAAATACCCTTTCCTTCTCCCTGAATGACGCGGACTCATCTCGCAGATTAAACATCTCTCCCGAGCTGAGCTCTGTGTCGTTACGTGACGTTTGGAGGGCGAGGCAATATATCAATCAAAGAAGGAGGACCGTATCTCCTCCGAACCTGACGTCCTTGTGGATTTCTCTCCCTCGTCGTCATGGAGAAGACTGAGTGAGGGGGATATTCTTCGTGTCTCCGAGCCAAGGAATAGATTTTTCCCTTCTCCTTTGTCTCCAATGCTCTTCAAAGCTTTTATTCCCTTTTTTGGCGAGTTTTTTTTGTTATTATCTTTCTCCTGTAACAACTGTTCATCTTCTAATATTTATTTAGGTATATATATTTTAATTTGTCTCTTGATGTCAGTTTTCAGATGCTTCATCGCTTCATTTGCTTTCTTTTTTTATTTTCTGGGATGCTTAACATAACGTGCCGCAGCAATACGGTCGTTTTGTATATATCGACGTGGGTGGGTGAAATATGTTCTTCCATTCAAATATGGGAGTGGTTCCAAAAACGCACATCCGTGGGTTAACACATCAAATGTATGTGAGGAATGTCTTCCAAGACGCACACGTATTATTCGTATTAGTTAATCAATATGGCTCAGGAGTATCAAACGCTCATTTTTCTGCGATCCAATTGCTTCTGCACGTGATTTTGGTTTGTTTATTGTAACAAGGTTTGTTTATTTGTTCACAAAATATTCGCAAATCTCTGCACTCTGAATGGCGATTTGTTGGCATGCATGTTAACTTACGAAATCACTTTGGTCCGGTTTTCTTACGTCTGGCTTAATGATTTCTCGGCATGACTCTTCAATGTCCCCAAGACAAGGGAAGGATTTTTCCCTTACTGATTTGTTTGTAAATCCTTTTGTTCCCAAAGCTTTTCACGCGTTTTTATACCCTTTTTGTGCGAGTATGTGCGTGATTATCTTTTTCTTGTAACGGCACCTGTTCATTTTCTCATATTCACACACACATAGGTACATGCACAAAAGCGTGTACGGAAATAATTGATTCGTTCTTTGATGTTAGTTGTTGTTTAGTTTTTGACGCTAAATTTGTTTTAATTTTTATTTTTTACGGGGAGCTAGCAATAAAGCACTGCAACAATGCGATTATTTTGAATATGTTGTACAGTAGAGTCTCGATTATCCGACCTAAACCGGCCGCGGAAAGGTCGGATAAGTGAGAAGGTCGGATAACACGGAAAATAATAAAAACAATGTAAAAAAATGTTAAGTTTAATTTGCACATTGAAAACTTTTCAAATACATGTGTCTTACTTAACTTTATATGACGTACATGTAATAATATGATAGACTGTACTTACGGCAAAGTAATTAATATGTTGTATAGAATATAGCCTACTGCATAAATTACAGTAGTTATCGTGCACGGGGACGGTCGAATAACACGGAAGGTCGGATAACCGAAGGTCGGATAACCGAAGGTCGGATAACAGAGACTCTACTGTATTGGGAAAGATAATATGCCCTTCAAATATGGGAGTACCTAGTTCCAATATTTTATATTCGTAGGTTAACATGTCAAACGTTGGCGAGGAGCGTGTTCCAATTTATGTGCACCAAAGTATCTTAGTTAAATGTACTGGATTGGCATTGTCTTAATACATTTCCCCTTGTACGTAACTTAAGAAATTGGTTTATTTTTTTAACATTCGTCAAACTTTGCTCACTGATTGGCGGTTCGTTGTCATGCACGGAACTTGGGAAGCAACTTTAGTCTGGTTTTACGATCACCTTTCCATTGTTCCATGTATATGAGGCATATAGTTCTGTTGTTCATGTTTTCAGGTACTGCTTCCCTATTGGTGATCCTATTTTCTTTTCACGTTAAATTTGTCTTTTTCGTCATTAATGCATTCATGGATTCAGCTTTATTTCACTTGATGTCCGTTCAACTAACGAATCCTATCAGTTTCGTAAAGAATTGTCGAAACTATAACCAACCCCTGATAGAGGAAGACGCTTTTCACCAACCCCTGATAGAGGGATCACTTGACGAGATCTAACGAACTCATGAAAAGAATCGATTCACTCACTCTTTTTAAATCATTTCCATGCTCCTTCCCATAATCCCTATCTATTTTTTCGTCATGTTTTACTTTTTTTTATTTCTCCTCAATATTTCCGACTCCTTTCATCGCATTTTAAGAGCCCCGTCGCGTTTCAGTGGAGTCCTGACCGAAAAATTATAGCAATCCACGACTTGTATGGACGGGGCTATGTTGGAGTTCCGAGGTAAGGGGGAGGACAAGTAAAGGGTGGGGTTGCTTTTAAGGTTCCTTTCTCGAGCCAAAATATTCACCGAGGGGGTTGATTTATTCTTTATTGTTGTTACACAGCCCCTTCCTCAAACCCCTCAACTGTTTGGCTTAAGGAGAGAGCTGTTTTTTGAGATTACGAACGTGCTCGTTGAGCCGCGCAACGTCCCAGTGGCTTCAACGGGAGTGATGTTTGCCACTCCCTGATGCAAGAAGGCTTTGATCATGCAAATTGACTTCCTTTTTTGACAAACTATTAATCATTCGTGCTTTATTTTTTTATCGTTTTAGTCTGGTTTCCGAGTCTACTTCGTTGCTAGGGTTCCTTAGGGCCAACTTTACCCGATCATCCGCTAAAGGTTCTCATGAAAGGGAATTGTTTACGCTCCAGGGTTTCATTCTTGATGGAAGATCAATTTTTGTTTATTTCTGCGAAATCATTTTTCTCCCATAATATGCGTCTAGCATTAATACATGAATATAGTCATATTTGGGAATAGAGTAATGGTGTAGTCATAAAGCCATTATCGGCATTAGCAAACAAAAGCAACAGGGAGTTCAAGGTGGGTTTCTAAGTCCATCCGACGGATGCAGTACTGAATTACCTACACATTGTCCTTCATATAGTGCCCTTTAAGATTATAAAACAAATCTCTGCATCTCCCTAGTTATATCCGGATCCTCGGCCAGCACCTGTGCTCAGCTGAACAACATCCTAAAATACACCGACATCCAAAAAGCATTCTCCATATGCTTGTATCAAACAAAAATGATGGCTTTTATTTCCCAACAACTTCCTGGTTCACCACAATCGCATATGAACACATTAGAGTTGAATCAAAAGAAAATCAGAATTGCTCTTTAATAATGACACGAAACTAACATCAAATCCGGTCGACGTACTCAAATAAGTTTGGAATATACCTATTTACAAAGTATAATTCTTTTATATAACTAAGTGATGAAATTTTTCAAGACGAATTCCACCCACTTGGTGCACCATCTTTGCTCCCTGCGCGTGACTACGTACCATATCATTTGTGCATTTCGCAGGAATTTGGAAATTATAATTATTCTTTTAATTGGTTTTGTCTCATTTCTAACAAGTAAATTCACCAACCCAAACAGAGTAGAGAGCACATTTCAAAATAAGCTAACTTCTTTCACTTAACATAATGGTCATGACTCGATATAGATGAACGCAACAGTGTTTAAAACCAATAAATAATGCTTTTGGGTGGTAATCATGATTTATGAAATTTATGCGCAGTAGCACACACTGAAGCAATTTCTTCGATAATTCACGAACATTTGCATTTAAAAATTGAATGGTGAAACTGCAGGGATGTGAAACGTAACGAAATTTCGTTCCATGAACCGCTTCTGGAAGGGTTCGGTCCAAAGAAACGGTTCATGAAACCGAACCTCTTCTGTAACAAAAGCGCTTGGAACGAAAATCGGTTCGTAACAAACGTGGAACCAAACCGTTTTTGAGAATCTTGTTTCAGAAACGAAAAAATCGTTTCGGTTCCGGTTCCAAACTAGGAAAAACGGTTCGGTACGGAGTAAAATTTACCAAAAGAAGGTTGGGTGCATTTTGCCACCCTGAGCGATAACCTTGGTATACTGATGAAGTGAGCGTTGTGACGTCTTGGGACTGAATGAAACGACGTCACGGCTGTGATCGGTCGCCATTTGGTGAGTGGAGAAAAACACCGATCACCATGATGATCTCTTGTGAGCGGAAGGGAGGGAAACAAGTGAGAGTCTCGCGGCACACTCATATAATCGGCGCTCTCACATCAAGTGATTATGACGTCATGATCAAGTGATCACTGAGCAAAGTGTAACTGAATGGAGCCTATGATAAGCAACCAACTGAGATCCAAACCAAACACGATGCGCTCTTATCATCTGTCTATTGAATATTTTGTGGCCCTCTCAGGGACGGTCATTTTATGAGCCTCAGGGGTGGGACGGTCACGAACACGTGTTAGGAGGGTCCCCGACCCTTCCACCCACCTTACCGTTATACTCAGGCTGGGAATCCCAGGTCGCACACAGCACATACTCAAGACTCATGTTATGAACGCGGTGGAGTCGACCCTACAGGAGGACATCCCTCTTTTGTTGCAAAAGCGTGTTCGCTTCGGAATTCTCTCTGGGTTTCCCTATCCTACTTACTGCTCGTTCCTATGGTCACAAACCGTGTCATCAAAATCTTATGGAAGCAACAAGGTTTTCTCATTGACAGCTCATTATTCTGATGAGGTCAACATAAGAGGACGTGGCAGAACATACGCGACTAATTTTTTTATACAAGTATGGACATCAAAGGGTGTTATAATAGGTATTTGGAAAGGACATGAGATCAATGAAACATTTACAAAAACTTTATGCCAAAAATGTAATTTAGTGACTTACAAATCTTGATTTTCTTCTTTTCTTTTGAATATTCTATTACATCTAACCAATTGAATGTCGTTGACGATTTTTGAACGTAATCTGCTTATTATTGATTGCAGTATAAACTTTGTGTGTGAAAAAAGCCTTTCAACACTTACTGCGTGGTATGAGCTGCAAGGTCGGCACTGACTAGTTCATGTCGTTCTGGATCACTATATTTTCTTTGGCACCAATTTGGCACTAAAATTCAAACTACCAGTAAAAAATTAAACTAACTTGAGCATTTGGTAGAATATTCTTCTCAAGATCTGCAATTAGTGGCGTGAATGAGCCCTGTCAAGCTAACTAAAATTTGTTTTCGGCTTCAGTTCGGAAGCGAGTAATGACAAACCTCACCCCTCACACTCATGTTTATGACATGCCGAAGGCACTTCCTAGAAATTTGTCCTCAATGTACATACAAACGTACCGACTAAATCTTGCCACTTACAGCGTGCTATTATACTTCCTCACCCTCTTACCTATTCTCGGCCCCCCCCTCCAACCTTAGCGAGCCGGACTGAGTGGTGCACACCAAGGGACACCCTAATCCACCATCGTAAATAAACAAAGAGAAATCTTGAAAGGGGAATACCGCCCAACACATGCAGCTGCAGCAAAATCGCCGATGCAATGTGGAACCCTTAGTTGTTTTGTTTCTAAGCCGATGTCTCACGGTAAATTGTTTCGTAAATTTATTCATGAATTCCATATTCATGAAAAGAGATTCGTGAACTGTTGGACCCCATGTCACACGAGCAGGAAAAATTCATGAATTGGGCGCTGATCGGCTGACGGCCGAGAAGAGAACTTTTTGTGCTGCCATCAATAGTGTGGTCTCTGTACAATCGGAGAAGATATTTTTGCGGGACCTACAAGCCATGATATGAAATAGCACGCACCTATTTCTATAATTACCCGGGAATTACTATAGCCATACGTATAAACTGAAGGAATTGAAAGAAAAAACATGCTTGCTCACAATGGAACACGTCAGAATCCCTATGTAGCAGTTCGCTAGCCCAGAGTCGCCGAAACTAGGCCTGGGCGATATTGGTGATTCAATATCGTGATATGATAATTTTAGTACATCTTATCTTGGCGATAACGATAACTCATATCGTAACGATAAATATAGTGTTATCGTGCCTCAAAATATTGTGATATATCACGCGATAAAAACCGCAATATCACGTTCCGATAAAGAATCACGATATCACGCTGAGTCAAAATATCGTGATATTGCGCTCGATAAATTAATCACGCCCGATAAAACATCACGATAAATATCACGATATTGTGCCCCGATAAAATATAACGATATATATCGCGATGTTGCGCCCTAATAAAATATTACGATAAACATTACCTAAAAATATCGTGATATTGCGCTCGATAAAATATCACAATTTATATCACGATAAAATATCGTGAAGTTGCGCTCGATAAAATAATCGCGCCAGATGAAATGTCACGATAAATATCACGATAAAATATGTTGATATTGCGGTCGATAAAATATCGTGATATTGCGGTCGATAAAATATCGTGATATTTATCACGATATTTTATCGACCGCAGTATCACGACCGATATTTTATAAATATCACGATATTGCGCCCCGATAAAATATAATGATAAATATCGCGATGTTGTGCCCTAATAAAATATTACGATAAATATTACCTAAAAATATCGTGATATTGCGCTCGATAAAATAATCGCGCCCGATAAAATGTCACGATAAATATCAAGATAAAATATGGTGATATTGCGGTCGATAAAATATCGTGATATTGCGGTCGATAAAATATCGTGATATTGCGGTCGATAAAATATCGTGATATTGCGGTCGAAAAAGTATCGTGATATTGCGGTCGATAAAGTATCGTGATATTGCGGTCGATAAAATATCGTGATATTGTGCTCGATAAAACAATCACGCCCGATAAAATATCAATATAAATATCACGATAAAATATCGTGATAATGCGCTCGATAAGGTAATCGTGGCCAATAAAATATCACGATAAACGTCACGATAAAGTATCATGATACTGCGCTTAATATTGCGCTATCACGTAAACGCGCTCGATGTACTATGGTGATGTCGCGCCGGAAAATCGTGTCAGAAAAGCCAATCAGTGTTTGAGTTTCATGAAGAATTTACAGAGTTTACTTATTTACAGAAATTTACCGAATATTGGCTTGCGCATGCGCAGTGTAACTATGAGAGTATTCATGAATAAATTTACGAAAAAATTTACCGTGGGACACCGGCTTAACTCTTACGAGTGGTCGTCTTAGAGTAAAAGTTTCGGAGGGAGCGGAAAATATGAAAGGAGTAAATATCCAACGATCAAAATAGTGGGTTGAGAAGGAAAATAATAAATATTATTCAATATTCTAAGATAGCACCCTTATACTCGAACGCAGCAGCGAGCAGCAGCATTTACGTGTCATATTACATATCTCAGTTTTCACAGTCCCTGCCAAAGGGATTGCTCCCCTTCCCCTTGCGCCCCTGTACCGCCACTGGACCGCAAAAAACCGTTCCAAAAGCGGTTCAAATTGTTACGGCCGGTTCCGCTTCAGCTTGAACCGAACCTCTTCTCTTTCGCAGACACGGTTCGGTTCGGACCGAACCGCTCTCTTACCGAGAAAAAGGTTCGGTTTCACGTGGAACCGTACCGCTTCAGAGGTTCGGTTACGTTTCACATCCCTGGGTGAAAGCTATTCCGACGAAATATTCGAGAAATTCAGTACTCTCAACTCAGAGAACATGTAAAACGTCCTTTTTGAGCCCATTAGTTCACCGTGAAGACGCAATATCAGGATAAGAGTTGAGAGAGTGCATTAAGACTACATTAAAGGTCCCATCTCCTGCAGAATATCTATCGAGCGAGGTCTTCTTGGCAGGTGTGGTGTGAGAAGAGTTGAGTTTTGACGCAAACACCCATCAACTACGCTCTGATGAAACGGATAGCGAAATGGAAGGAAAACTTGAATCCTCCACCTCTTCAAAGAGAGCTCTTGGAGCACTAACCTCTCAAAGCTCTGAGTCACAACTCCACACCTCGCGCACTTGAGTCATTATTATTAAAAATGGGCGCTTTCCATATACTTTTAATGCGCTGCTCTCTGCGTAACATTACGAGGAATGTGCTTTCCATTCTTTTGTAGCGCAAAATGTGAACGAGTTGTGAAAGGTATTAGGGTAAAAATCTCGAGCAGATTGAAGGAAAATTATAGGTTGAATCACTTGCGTGAATTAAAAGCAGACCCTTTTTTACGGACGACGTTCAACAACCTTTGCTCAAGACAACGCATAATGGAAGAAACGATCACAAGTGTAAGATAAATGAAATATATTGCAGGACCGATAGATTTGAAATGTCATTTTTTCTGCGGACAAAAAGAAACCATATTATTTGCAATGTATGTTTCTTATAAAATTTCCGCCCTCTTTAGGTAAAATAGACTTTGTACTTCCGTTAAAAAAACTATTATCTATTATTACCAACACATCACCCTGCTTTAAATGTCCCAAATGATTTAGTTTTCCTCATGAATTAGTATCGCGTAGTATTCAAACATTTTTCTACCCACACGGTCATTTTCCAGTTACTTCATTGTTGATAGTCTGCATCTACATGCTACCCTTCGACATGGCGAAGGGGAGCGACTATTGAGGTTGATGGATAGGGCGTGACGTCATCAAACTTTATCCTGGGGGGATATTTTGTAATCTCACTTAAGTGAGAATTCGTCATGAAATGTGGAAAATTACGTAATTTTTCGTAGTTTCACTCCGCCAGCCACCCCGGCGTGACCATCTTCGGCTGTCAAGTGGTGGCCTGCAGGTCTTTTATTATACTCGCCCGCTCTTTCGACACTTGATCCGTATCTTTCAACTCTTGATCCGTTTCATTCACCTCTGCAATTCATTGGTTCCATCCGTGTTAAATCTACGTCCGTGGTTCCATCTCACCTGTCTTAAGGAACGTGAAATGAAGCCACCATCGGACCTTGGCCAATCGTGAGCCGATCATTTAGAGAGCGAAACGGATCTCCCGCCTTCCCGCAAAGAGTCATTGAAAAGGTGAGATTACAAAATAACCCCTCATCTCGTCAGTTAATTCCTCTTATTTCATCACTTATATCCGTTCCAGAAATATAACGTGCGAATTTCAAATAATATCCTCCACTAACTAACTAGGCACAATATTGAGGGACAATGGTTAAGCGGGTCTTCCGCGCAGGATCCAACCTCCTCACCGGGTCTGCAAGCTCATGCTTATACCCCAGCTAAGACAAGGCTGCGGGAATAGGAGGGAAAAAAGAAAGGGGAAAAAGGGCTAGGGAAAAGGAAGCTTCCGGCCCCAGAGTCATAGGCTAAGAGGCATAAAACAGAACGCGAAACAACTTTTGCTCTCTAGCGTTGCCTACGATGGATTCTATGATAGAGAAAACATCAGAGTGGCAACCCGTCGTCCAGCCGGGTCCGCTAGATAGCATTGAGGGACAGTAACAATTAAGGGAGTCTTTTTAATCGGTTAACGGAGGTTTTAATGAAAGAAAGTAACAATCCTCGAGATTTTTACCGGCGCAGGCCTCCATTCCCTTACTTGATTTCTTTCCAGATCTCACCATAAGTCCTACCTCTCTTCATCACGTCGATGAAGTCTATCATCTCTCTTCCCTTTCCCAAACATCCCAAACAACAATAATCAACTCAAACATCTTTCCATCACAGCCTTCAAGCATGCTTTAGCTTCTCATTACCTCTTCGAACCACCTACTCTGCCTTCTTCTAATCTTCTTTCGCTGCTTTTTCTCCTCACCCACCACACCAAGTACTTACTCGTTTGTCTTTATTTCCGTTTTATATCAATTCTTGGCTTTAAAACACATTAAGCATGATATCGTCTGTTACGGTGTGATGTCAAATAATAGAGCGTAATATTTTTAAATCGCAGTTGGCATTTAGCATTGAAAAACCTTATTGAATAAATAAATGACACCCAACTTTATTGAACTATATTCTACATCAGTACGCCGTGCAACGCAGTAACATTGATATGCGTTAACACTCACTGCTATACACAATACTATGCGGTATCATTTGATATAGTTCATTATCATTACTAATGAGCTTAAATAAGAAGAGCACGTTTCAGTTTTCAAATGATAAATATTTAATGCGATCGTTTCCAATTTTCTGCAGAATTGTCTATCTTTCATAATTATGTAAAACATCTAAACCGGTTGCGTTCAATATTTATCGTAAAGGAAAACTGTAAAGAGGTCTCCTTTCGTCATGCATAGGTTTAACCACATCAATCCTAAGACAACATTGGGAGCTTTTTATTCATGTTGGTCAAAGTTAATGCAGTTATCAGCACATCAATGTACTACAGCACACACGAACGACGATGAAGGCAACGATTTGCGCAGGCGAAACGTTCGGTAACATGCAAGAGGTTAGCATTCTTTGGGTCCACAATAGTAACGGCCGAAGTATTTTGTTATAATTATCGAATTCCGTAAAAAAATTAATTTAAACACCTAGTCTTTTTGCCACTGAGTAATTTAAAACTTCGCTTTATACTAATTTAAAATCCATTTTTGACGACTTAATTACAATCAAAACATCAGCAGGACTCAAAAATGCGATTATCGAAATGTTTTATCGCATAACGCACGTGAGAAATTCCTGCAATCGTCTACGAAGTGCGCTGCCTAGTTCGCAGGGTCTGAAACGAATGAAAATCAAGTGCGATGACGTGTTGAGCTGAGAACAGCGCTTTACAGCGAATGGAACGCTTCCAATAGGAGTAATTAATATAGATTTCCTTCGAATGGATGGTTTTAATAATATTCTTGCATAGATATATACAGAAAGTTCAGAGGTTCAGAGAAATTTGAAATCCCTAAGCCCCTTCCATGAGGGCGATATTCACGGAGGCGTGAGGTAGATTAATCTCGGGGGAAAGGCTAAAAAAAAAATATCTGAAGAAACTTCAATGCTCCCGTACAATTACGGATGATCGTTTATACTCGAGTGAAAAAACATCGCTTCACCTCCGCAAGAGGCAATGGGATGGAAAGCAAGAGAGAAAAGACGCAGTCATCGGGGACCTCGTTCGAGAACAAAGGCTTCTCTCCCGAGTGAGCGAAAGACACACAGTCTCCCGGGAGAATGGGAGGAAAGCCATTCAAGAAAATTTTCGCTCCTTATTTTTTTGCGGTGCAAACCGCGGTGCAACGTCTCCTGGGATGAATGCCCAACTCGCTCACCGCATACACTCGGAAACGCTTGGGGCTGACAGTTTTATATGTAATAACTTCTGCGTTCACGTGGAAACAAAGCATTAACGTTTCCGCAGACGCGTGATCCGAACAGGGAGATTATAGTAGGAAAATTAAAACCACCACCGTGAGGCACAAACGTTAAACTCCTCTTGGTACTCATTTTCGACCTGGTGTACGTAATGACTTACGTCGTAAGTTCAGTGATCATTTTTTTGTAGGTTGGAGTTTGACATATCAAATCTTGAATAGTTAAGGTTGGGATGTCGAATTTTTGTTTGTTGGGTACGTCGACCTCAAGGTCATTTAGGACATCTTAGGCAAATATACCGCATGAGATTTTTCACCCATAGTAGAAGGGTATGTACCCTGACTGGCCTCGCTTCGATGCCACTCATTCCAAGAAATAAAAAATAATACCGTTCGAATTTAAGACAGTAGTTTATTTAAAGAGCTTCTTACCAAAGAATAGCTTTAATAATATATAAACATTATCAAAATTTGCATTTTTCTGGCAATATTTGATCGATATCTTGCTGTATTGATGTAAGAAAGTACTAAGCCAGCATAAATAAAGTTTGCAGGTGATAAAACCGTTTCCTCCACTGATTCCTTTCCCCCATGCGTTCTTCACCAGTACGGGCACAGGTTGCTAAAGAGACTTTGTTCCAAAAAAGCGCAAAATGTTTGGAAATGTTGTAAAATTTTGTGAACTTTCTCACAATTTTGAATCTGCTACAAAACTTGATGATAATAATAAGAAAGATCGTTCAATTTTCTTTCTTAGGACACTTCTGTTGAGTTCGTAGAACCATTATTTCTAATTAAATTTAGCAAAAGTCTGCAGGATATAAAAATGTACTTTGCATGCATTGCGTATGGAAGCCGGATTTGATTCTAGCCGCTTTCCATTCGCTTTAGTACGCTATCCACTTCGAAAAAGCAACGGCGTAGTCGCTTTCCACGTGTTTCAGACCCTTGCGAACCTCTACACAGATGGGAAGTAGAGTTGATATGCGCACTTAAGAGATCGTAGATCACTTTAGGTTTCCACTCAATGCGCTGATTTTAGCATAGATGGGAACGCAACAGAGCACTTTAGCGCAAACACGAACGACATGGAATGGAACGATCTGCGTTTGGGAAATGTTCGTTAACCTGCCGGTACGCAGTATTTTGAAGCAGGGATAGCAATCGAAACGAAAGTCAAAACCAGTAAATATTCAATAGTTTCATCGTTGGGAGCGAAATGTAGAAGTGAAACTAAATGGAATGAAACCCTAGGAGCTAAACTCAGAACGAAACGAAATCGGATTCGAATCTACTCCGGGTCGAAACTAAACAAATACCCCGGAACGAAATCAAACACGAATTAAGTTTTACGCCGGTGGGACCATGTGCTTCGTCTTCGCACGGTTTAGTTCCGTACCACACGTCGAATGGTGATTATTGACTTAAACTGACGCGTGTATTCACTTGTCTGTGCAGTGATCGTGCTTTAGTTAAACTTCGTGCACTAGGATATTGAAGCTTCGTTAATGCTGGAGGATTCAACATGACAATTGCCACAATAATTTATCATTGCTTATTTTTAAAATCAGGGTAGCATGAATGTAGAATAATATAAAGCTAGGAACGTTAAGCAGTCCAGTTCATCTTTGCAAATGAACTATTTTTCGTTAGAAATCCGGTACCTGCAAGCAAATAGGGAAAGAAGGAGCACACGAAACAAGATTTCAAATAATGTAAAAGACGAGGAGGAAAACGAAATAAATAACATATTTCTGCTTATCTAGAACAAAAGTATATCTATGAAAATTGCATTTCATTTGTATGCATGGACAAAGAGACATTGAGTGGGCATACTTATTAGTTGAAGATGCAAGAAAAAAACCATTTTAAAGCTGAGTTAGCAACAGTAATAATAAATCCCACACCTGGTCGGAATGAAATAAAAATATGAGGAAGTCACATAATTTCCCTTTGTATGTATATTTTATTAAAATTATACTAGCTTTTTTTGCATTGACCAAGGCAGGTATATGACTGTATCGGACCTTCAAACTTCATCGGTAATTAGGTAACTTAGAACGTACTGTTTTGGGGCCTCAAGCCCACTAGGGCTTCATCATTACTTCCAAACTCAAAATCATTTTGTCCATATACTTGTATATATATATATATATGTTCAGCAATGTTAGCTTCTTGGTGTATCCTGCGTTGAGGAGAAAGGTGCTTAAGTGTTTACAGATAAAGCGAAAGACAAAACCATCCAGCATGGTCAAAATAAGTCCATTCCATGTTTATTTCGATGCCAACACAGTGTTCTCCAAAAGCAATTGAAGGTTTCACATTTACTGTCCTTAAATCTTGTACTACTGTTTTTCTACGATGAATCATATATCGCATTTTGTAAAGTTCTTCACGGTACTCAGTTCAAATTTTTAATATTTACAGGAAAATTTTTAAAGTGATTATACTAGGTACTGAAACGTTTCCTATGATTTCCATTAAATAATTTTCCAGCCATAATAAAGTAATATGTCTATAATTATATAAATTAAATGTCCGTTGAAATTTAACGGAATCTTAAAAATAGCAACGTCTATAACTTATTGCCTATTTAATAATTTAGGTGAGCCCTATAATCAGGTTTATATTACCTTCCGATCCAACGATTATTGCTCCTTATGCCTGTTGCTCACGGTAAAATTTTCCATAAAACAGTTTTATAAAAATTTTTATTGAAAGTTTTATGAATCGCACGTAAAACGTACTAGCTTGCTCACGGTAACACTCAAGAACCTTATAAGAGGAAAATCGAAGCAGTACTAATATGAACCGCTATGCCGTAAATGGCGCTAGCATCGGGTATACCTTGAGGTTAAACCTTTCTCCATTCTCTAACACTCGTTGCGGGGCGAGTTTCAGTGGAAGGAGGGAAGAAACTGTGTAGGAGAGGTGTGTATATGCTAGAGAAGCAACTGCTCGGTCGCTGCACCACGTACAGTGGATAATAGGAAACGGCATTATTTCACAAGATGGCGGAGAGGAAAAATCGCTTCTCAGGTTTGAAAGTTTCCCATTTCTAAAGTAGTTGATGCATTGTTGTGTTTAAAGTGTTAAACAAATTTGCAAAGTTTGCATAATAAGTGAGGTGAATTTGGTTTCGATATCTCTGTTTAAAGTGGGTGAAAATCGCGAAAAAATGTGCGAGACGAAAGCTCACCTTCGCGATGAGCGGAACATCTCATTGGTTGTTGCATAAAACGGTTTTATGGAAATAGAACCTGTCCTAATCCGTAAAACGTTTTATAAAACTCGGTTTTATAAAACGGTTTTATCGTTAGCAAGCTCATTTTTATAAAATTAGTCGGTTTTATAAAACGTTTTACCGAAAATTTTACCGTGAGCAACAGGCATTAGGTATATACCTAGTCTTCATTCTCTTGAACATTCGTGAGCATAATATTCATGCAAAGTGCCTGCACCTAAAGGTTTGTGGTGACGCGACGTCGCGAGGCCCATTTTGACAACGATCTGTAGCTGCCGGCGTTCCTCAACCCTTCAGCCTCCACGATGTGTTTCGAGGTTTTGGGAGCCGCCTCCGACTTAGGCCTCGGCCACGATACGAGCGGCGGGCGGCGGGAGGCCAGCGGCAGAGTGGTAACGCTCAGTTTTATGTTTCTATGTTTGACATGGAACCAGCCATGATAGACGCGAGCGGCAACGCGGCACGACTAGGTGCCGCTCTACTGTCGTTTGCCGCCAATCCCAGACATTTATTTTTTTCTTGTGCCGCTCTGCCGCTCTACTCATTCTGCGGCAAATGTCAGGCGAGAACGTTTTGTCATTGACAGTACTGCCTTTTTCTGCTTCTGAACTAATCTTAGGTCGAATCACCGCTCGTATCGTGTCCACTACCGCCCTACCGTTCTGCCGTTCCACCGCAATACTGCTCTGCTATCCGCCGCCTGCCGCTCATATCGTGACCGAGACTTTATTCTAGAATTCTCGGAGGCTGATATAAAAAGGAGCCCTACGTGGCGTTAAACAGGTTTGGATTCGGTGCTCGACCTCGCGCGTCTTGATTCCTGCGCGTCCTGCTGTAATTCGTTTATAAGATAAACATAGGTGAAAAGAAGTGACTCGTTTAATCACCCTTCGTATTCCCAGCTATAGGTTATTCAAAACAAACTCCAAAAGACATTGATGGTCGTGTATATCGTGTTTCGCGCAAATGTTGGCAGTACACTCGGGTAAATAATTCTGTTTACAACAATGATTTAGCGAACGCCATCAATGGATCTAGCAGGACATTCCCACACGTTTAATACATAGTATTCAGTAATAATACGACGAATATACATTAATAGTAACACTCAATGTTTTGACCTCATTTTCTTTGCTACAATCACATGTACATGGGTCGAAACTATTGCATCGTTTTCCCCTCCACTCTGCTTTTGAGGTTGAAACTTAGCTACGTGCAAAGGAATTTCGAGCAGTTTCGTTTCGTTCCCGAGAGTAACGTTTCGTCCTGGTTCGAAACTAAACTCCCTAGTGTATATAATTTCGTACTGGGATGAAACGATACGTGGACCTCATATTTTCATTTCACTCCGGGTCGAAACGAAACACATTCATTTCATTTAGATTGCCATCCCTGTTTTGAAGGTTCATACTCAATAAATACGGATTCAATTGAAGAACTCGGGGAAAAAGGTATCGACGAAACGATACGAGAACTCAGAAATGAGCTGGGTGAAGACGCAGTAGGAATGGATGAAGGAAGAATACTCGAATATGGAAATATAAATTAAAAGACTGAATATCTCTCTCCGCGCAAGAGATGGAAAGACCACGACTGAAGAAAGTTGTAACAGGCCTAACCCGTAACCACGGCATGCGATCTCACAGACTGCTAGTCATAAATCGTGTTTCGCGAGCAAATATTTTCCTTTGTTGCGTTTCATATACTTAGAAGAGCCTCTTAATTTATCTACATACAAGTATGTAAAAATATATGTCCAAAAAATGACATATTGTCATTTTACAAAAAATCCGCAAATTTGATGAATTGGAGGAATAAAAATATGAATTTCAAAGGTTCCTAATACTTTTTTTTAATCAAATATGTTTACGGTTTATTTACAAATATTCAAGAGTCATTTTAATAAAATAGGTGAGAGTTAATAAATGGCCCGACAGACCGCGGGGAACGTTAAAATGGTTAATTTGGAAATTATTCATAGAAAAACTGTGACGTAGGTGAGGAATTAGTTGAATGGCATCTAATTTGAAGGGACTGAATTTCGGGCATACGCAAACGAGGCGAAAATAGATAAACCACGTTTTCAAAATGGCGGCAGTATTTGAGACTGCGTTTCTGCGGCTAGGGGTCATTCAAGAAGCGTGTAAGACGATTATCGACCCTTTTTGAGCTCAACCCCCCCCCCCCCCCATGTAATAGGCCTATACTACGTAAGGATTCACAAACACCTTTCCTTCCAATGTTACTTAAGTCGATAGATTTCTGAATGGATGCCTATAGATTAACTTTTCGATGAACGAGGTTTTTGGCAATTTATTTGGAACCATGCGCCATCAGGAGATACTGAGAATACGCCAGAAAATAATGTGGGATATTTTAAGTGTTAACCACTTATAATATATTATTTTATTTTTTTCTTTTGCAGAAGTGAACAAATACTCAAATATCCCGTCAGCACGCGAGTATTCATGCTATAGTTCAACCTTGATCCTGTAAAAATCGCTGGTTTTTTACTTTCGGTATGCACTTTTACTTGATTCATACCAAAGATTTTAGAATCCCTTTCTTAAGAGAAGCTATGCGATGTTTGCAGTACAAAAACTACCATTCTTCTTCCGACGAATATAAAAAAGTGATACAAATACGATCCCGCACGTGAATCAAATCTAACGTAAGATGGCCTCAGACCCCCCCTGCCCACACACACCCCAAAGTATGATAAAGGAAGAAGAGCCCAATTCCCTCGCCCCCTAAAACGTATTACGTAATACTTGAATGACCCCTAACGGGTTAATACCTAATACTTGCGGAAAGAATTTAAAAAAATATAAAGGAACTAAAGGTTGATACGGAGCATTGCTAAACCATAGCTCTCTCCCTTAAATCGTCCCATTCGGTTCCGAGGGCGTGCTTCGATTTCCGATGGCCAAGCTCCTTTGTAATGCTCTCTCGGCTTGAAATCCTCCCATCTAACTCTTCCTGCTGAACCTTGCTTTGCTTGCGTTCTGATGCGACACGAAATCGAATGGAAGGAATCTCTTATCTTTAATCTCTTGTTTTGAAACAAGGAATGCTTCATTGACCTCGAAGAGACGATTCTGAATTAGTTATGTCATATGCAGTGTTGTGTGCGTATGCAACGGAAATTTTCTCTCAGTTGTCAGGTGGTCGATATTCCTCAAACGGTGCATTTTCTTCCGTAGTAGAAAGTATTTCAGTTGGTCATTGGATTCATTTGGATCTGTTTAGAGTTTCTCAAGGGTCTCAAAGGAATACTACCCCGTTGTTTTTTTCGAAGTGGTCAGCGTATTAAAGCGAATGGAAAGCAGCCAGAGTCAATTGCCGCTATTTGGGTATCATGAAATAGATTTTGGGTATCACGAATTTGAGAGAGCAGTTAGAGACCTGAAGAATGGAAAGGCGCCCGGAGAAAATAAAATCAGCGGAGAAGTAATCAAAGCACTTGGTGACAAAGCACGAGACGCACTATATGGAATAATCCAAGATTGCTACGAATCCGGAAAGCTGCCAGAAGACTTCAAGAAGAGCTCAATGGTGACCATACCAAAGACAGCAAGGGCTGAGAAATGCGAGGAGCACCGAACCTTGAGTCTAGTGTCACATGCCTCCAAAATCCTTACTCGGATAGTATGCAGAAGAATTGTGGGAAAAATTGAAGAAAACCTGTCAGAAAACCAATTTGGATTTAGGAAGAACAGGGGGACAAGGGAGGCCTGAGAATACTGGTAGAGAAAATGATCCACGTGAGCAAGCCATTTTATATAGCCTTCGTGGACTTTGAGAAGGCATTCGATAATGTCGAATAGAATATGATGTTCAATACTATGGAAAAACTTGGCTTGGACTACAATGACAGAAGAATCATCTTCCAGCTCTACAAGGACCAGGTGGCCACAATACGCACGCAAAATGGAAGAAATATGGAGGCAAAAATTAACAAAGGGGTCCGACAAGGATATAACCTGTCACCAGCACTCTTCAACATGTACATGGAGGAAGCAATAAAAGAAATAGAAGAACAAGGAATCAAAGGAATCAAAGCGAATGGAGAGGAAATCAACATGCTACGCTTCGCTGATGATATCGCGATCGTAGCAGAAAACGAGGAAGACCTACAGAACTCACTGAACACAACTGAAAAAGTGTTCCAGGAATACAACATGAAAGTCAATAAGAAGAAAACCAAGATACTTGTGTGTGGAAGAGAGAAAGTAGTGGCCGACGTCCGTCTCAAAAGGAGAAAGATTAGAGCAAGTGGAATCATTCACCTACCTAGAGAGCACCATTACCTTGGATGGAAGAAGCACGACAGACATCAAGCGTCGAATAGCCAAAGCTAAGACGGCATTCATGGTTAAAAGGCCGCTACTCTGCTCGAAGAGCATAAGACTGGAGACAAGGAAACAGTACGTGAAAACATTCGTGCGGGCAGTGGCACTCTACGGATCAGAAGCATGGACCATTGGAAAAACTGACCAGAAAAGAATAGAAGCCTTCGAGAAATGGTGCTGGAGAAGGATGCTAAATATCAAATGGACGGATAGGGTGAGAAACGAGGCGGTATACAGAAGAATTGGAGAAGAGAAGACACTGTGGAGCACCATAAGCCAAAGAAGAACACGGTGGATTCGCCATGTTATGAGACACAACGATTACATAAGTAGCATAATGGAGGGAAAAATTGAAGGGAAAGTCCCCAGAGGAAGACCAAGAGACAAGTACTTGGCGCAAGTCAAGAGGGATACGGGGAAGAAGAACCATAGGGAAGAGAAGGAACTGGCATGGATAGGGCAAAATGGAGGGCTGCAATATACCAATCCTAGGATTGTAATACTATGATGATGATGATGAAATAGATCGGTGAACGCTCCTCCTACTAATTTGTTTTCTCTCCTGTTTAACATTCATTAGGTTAGCTCGCACGAGACGTTAACTTTTTGGCTACAATCTTATTCCCCTCCTGTTTTAATTCAAGTATGCACTAGATTGTTCGTAAGGCCTATTCGTAAAGGCGTATTCGCTAAACGATATTTTCTAAATATTTCAACTGTGAATTTGACGAGAGATTGTTCTTGTGTATGGAATTAGTGAATGGTATTCAACAGTCCTTTGAATAATCAATGCTTGGGATTTCTTGTTCTGCTTTTGGAGCGGTAACTTTATTACGGATTCATAGTTGTGTTTAACAGAAGCCGAAGTGTGGTCTAGTCGAAGTTTTATAAGATTAGAACCTGACAATGTGCGTTTCTTTAGTGTACATGTTTATATATTGATTCTACTACGTTACCACCTTGTACACCCCGATTCAAAGAATCGGAGCCATTGCCCTCCAGCACTAACAGGGTCATAGGGAATACTACGTTACATTAGGTAATAGAAGGTTTGATATGAGATGTCTGAAATATTTACTTCTGCTTGTGCATCTTTCAATTATTTGTATTATTTTTGCAATTATAATCGTGAATTTTTTGTAAACTTTATTTCAATTTTTTAAATTATTAATGTGTTGATATAGCATGTGCTTAAAATCTGAGAGGCTTATGTCAGCCTACAGCAATAAACGTCTACTATTTGCTATTCGCAGCAGAGTGATCTGCTTGCCATGAAAACAAATATCAATTATTATCGCCTTTGAGGTAAGCTAGGTTCACAGCCATGGATTATTTAAAAATCGAAGTCACTTCACAAAAATCTAGTATGATAATAAATACAATTGATGCTTTTGAATTCCGGATTCAATACTTCTAACACAATTTTCAGCATTCATTTGGCCAGTTTTTCAGTGCCCGGGAGCCCAAAAATTTACAGGGAATTACGGAGCCGAAAAATGATTATGTTTACTACACGAGACTAATACGTTTCCAGGCAATAACTTTCTCACGCCTAAAATCTAGCCAATATGAAGTTTTTATGACGTTTTATTTTATGCTCTTCAATGTTCATTTTAAAAGTGGCTTACAAATGGCCTGAGATTTGGCAACGATGTTCAATATTTAATGTTGACACAACACGGATTGGGTTACGTTATTGTTTACCCGCGGTCATCCTATAGACATTAATTGTTGATCATCTTCTTTCGTGCATCATCTTGGTTTTTTTATGTGGTAGTTACTGTTTTGTATTTTCCTCGTCGACTTAATTAGTTTTTTTTTAATTTCCTGAGGGTAAACTTGATAGTTAATATTTTTTGTTCATACAATTTCTCCCAAGGAAAAAAAAAGCAAATAGTTTTGTGGTGTTTCTTCCTTTGCCATATATTGGGAATTTATTTTAAAAAATACTTCAGACTTTATTATAGGGATTTCGTTACATCTTCAGTTATATTCATGTTGAAATAGTTTGCTTATTATTTGATAGAAGTAAAATTAATTGTGCCTCTCAAATCCCGTTTACATAACTAGGGTTAAATGATGGTTAACATGGTGTCCGTAACTAACTTGCGTTCACTCAATATCCTGTTTGCAGTAGTAGAGATGCTAGTGACCTCTGGTGAAGGGTAAAATTCCTTTTAAAAGTTTAAAGCAACCAATTCGCGCGGAGTAAGTGCCGCTACATTAGAAGCTCACGTAGATACTGAATCAACAGATTTGAAGAGGAAAATGAGTATCGCGGTGAAAGTGAGTTTTTTGGTGGGTGCATTTTTGAACGTGTATGCCCAGTTTATAATTTTTAATCTGAATGGTTGTCTTCTCTCCACGTGAGGCTCCATTTTTTAACTAATTTTAGCTAACTTCTGTCTATACACCTTTCAATTGCCGGTAACCAGTACCTGATAGATAGATACAATAGCGATGACTTGCGTTCACGCGGGGAACTTTTTAGTTGACTATCCAGTTTACATTACCTACTAGAAAGCTAATCATGCAAACGGGGCATCATGCTTACTTCTCATATGAAATATGTAAAAAATAATCAAACTAAATTCCCGTATTTCTGCTAAGTGGGCTTCAAAAATTTACTGCATTGATATCAAAGATAAATTATGAGCTTTAAATTCGTTTTTTATGCCTTATAGCTCTTGATATTGAATTTAAAAATTTAAACCATAACGATTATACCCCCTTAATTGTTTTGGGCAGCATGTAGATGACTTTGCTCGGCGGTTTCAACGCCCTCCGGCGATAAAATGGAGGATTTCGCGCTCCTGGCTAAAGGGAAGCGTAGGTATTTTCGCGTGTATTCACCAAGCGTCGAGCGGGAAATTGACGACCGCAATGCACGTGGGGGGCTAATGGGCGGAATAAACTGTGAAATCAACAGTGAGTGCGGGTCTGCGAATTGGGGAGCGAGAGGAAGTTTTTTCCGAAAAATGTCCGACCTGCGCGGGGCGATGCGACGCTGTTTCCAACTCCCTCTCTTCCTCTCTATCTCCGCATTGGAGAGAAAATTAAGCGGATGCGAGCGTGACTTGTGCGATTAGCGCCAGCGTTGATACCGTCCGTTACACCCGGGAAAAGCGTATTAACAGTCTCTGCCCACCTCTTCGTCTCTGCCAATAGTTTTCTTCCTCAATGAGGAACGTACATTACTTTTAAAAGCTACTTGTGGGTGAATACAGTATTATTAAATGTACACGACCATTATTTAGTCAACAAAACAGCGTTTTTTATTAAAATATTTCTCGTTAGAAATTAAGCGCGTGCTCTGCGGTGTCAAAACACTACGCTATCGGGACGTATGACGTCAAGGTTACGGTATTATAACGCGTTTTCATGTGAAGTTCAGCTTTTTAATCATATTATATGAAAAAAGAATAAAACCTCTGTAAACGGACACCTCTCAAATGTAGACACCTCTAACTTAAGGTGGTTGGAGCGATTTTTGTTAATGTACAGATTCCCGTATTTCGCCAATATTCTAGCCTGTTTCAGTAGACTTTCCAACTAGTCAACACATAAATAACTTACTTGACACCCTTATTTTGGTTATCCACCCCACATTAAACGCTGGTGCCCTTCGAAGAAGGCCTCGGAATTTTCAAGTCTCGACAATGTCGGATTTCTAACGTCGTAATCTCGGTAACATTCAAATAATGCCTCTTAAAGGTGGAGTTGTCGAGGATGTGACATCACATCTGCAACATAGCCAAGGATTTCCCGAATAATGACCCAGGGGTGCATTCTTAAACGCCCTGATTACTACGGCATGCGATAATAACAATGCTATCCTATGGTTTTGTCAGTTCAGTATTGTTACTCGTAAGATGTCACATCCTGTCCGCATGAGATCACTTTGGCGTGAAAAATATCAAACGGTGGTGTAACCGTGCGATAATTTATCATTATCGCATGCAATAACTATCACGAAGTTTAAAGAATTGACCCCCAGTATCCACGCGTGAGATCCATTCTCTTGCACCCCAACATATCCCTTATCCCCACCGATCCACACACTCAAAATCTTTTTCCCTACTGTTCCTCCCTACCCTCCCTTCCTTCCTGTTCCGCCCACAACCAACCATCTTCTTTGCCAGGCGCTTTGTCGGGGAAACCACGCCAGCTTTTCAGTGTGGGAGTAAGAGAGGGGGATATTGATCCGAACGGATGATCGCCCCGCGATTCTTTTTTTTTTATTCCGGTCAGAGACGCTGTCGAGGCATATTTCATGCCATCCATAATTGCCCACGCACCGCCGGAGAAGCAGATTGTAGGTGGGCATTATTTGTCTTGCAGCGTGGAAGGGGATGGGGAGGGGTGTCTTGGGTACTGATTTCCCATCTTGAAGGAACGGGGAGCAAATTCTGGTAGTGGGTGTAATTTTTCAACTCCTCCTGACTTACAGCCGGTTGCACTAACATGTATCTATGGGATCGGTAGGTTATGAAATCCATTAAAGGTGTACCGCAGCGTGAGTTAAAAAAAAATACTGAATTCCACCTTTTCGCTTGTACCGTTTTAAAATATTACTTTCACTTATGACAGTCCTTAGCTAATAGGTAAAATATTAAGATATGAAATCTTCAGATAATTCGAAGATTAAATTTAAAATGAGCACTTTTTCCGGCCACATGAGCCGACTGAAGCGCCATTTCAATTGATAAAAGGCATTTTGCTTAAGTTCTATGAGTTATTTGCTAATAACTGAAAACCTTACGGATTGGTGCCTGTATTTAATTAACATTCGATACATCGGGGTATTTACTCGATAACAGTTTTTCAGGAAAATATTTATAACATTTATATTAGATATAGACATACTATATTTACCCATTCGTCACCCATTTCCCCACTTCACCCATTCTCGCATTTAACACCAAGTAATTTCAACTTATGTTTCAACTTCAATTTCAAAAAGTGCGGTGGAAAGGTAGAATTTTATTTATTACATCAAAGAGAGTAAACGTTTTCCTTTGAGTAGCCCGAGTACGAATTAAATGGCATTTTAGTCACTTTACGTTGGAATCACCTAAATGGACTGACCTCAGTATTAAATTCAGGGGGCAGGAACTAAGGCTTTCATATTTTTTATTCTAGTTACTACTTCGTACGATTGTCTATTCTCCCATCATTAAATAATATTTATTTACGCTTATCTTATGTATAAAGCTACTTATGCACATTATTAATATTCAGCTTAAAAAATCGTCACAAAATAATGTTGCATTAATTTTGACTTTTGCTGTTTTTGACAGGTTTTCTTGATGGAAATCATTCGCTAGCGAACACAAAATCATAGTTTGTTGCTTGAAAAAGTAAACGGTTTTAATATAGATTGGCAATTCGAAGCGACAAGACGTTTCTCTTTATTCGTAAAAAAAGAAAAAAGGATAAAAAAATTAATATGATTACAACAACTATTTTATGAAGTAATAATAAATCCTCCAAGCAAGTCATTTCACATTCGCCATTTTCGTTACTTATGGAACTCATAATTATTTAAACTCCATTCCATCAGATCCAATAAGTTACCATGAGAATGTTTCTCCAGCACATATTGAGCGAAAGCCTTCACTGATAGATATTACAACACTTCTTAATACACATGAATAGTTTCTGCAAACTACCATGCATTAGACAGTTCAAAAAGCCTTTTCATCCCAGGAAGGAACCTCACACAGGTGAGCCACGATCAGTCAAATATAAGAAGAAACGGCACAGTTTTCATTTTAAAGCCATTCATATCGTAATGAAAAACCTAAGGAACGATCTTCGAACATATTGTATTTTTTCTTTGAACGAATTAATAAATAAACAACACGCGCTGAACAAATTAACTTTTCGAGCGTCGCTCAAAATCACGTGGTACCAGTCGCTCACCTTCCTGGTCATCCAATGAGCCTAAATATCAATAACTTGATCATCGTTTGCCACAGCAAAAGACAAACGTATTCTGTGCCGCGGAGTTAGGCCACAATTAAGAAGATTAGAAATAAAATCGCTCCCCCATTTTTACGGAAGTAATCAAAATTTTGTCTGACGATCTACCGAAAACGGCCAACCACTAACCGCCATTCCAAATTGGAGGGAAAAAAGTCTTCCACCAGAGTCCTTTGGATGGCATTCTCAACAAACTCCCTTACCGGGTAGTGGTAAAAGGACAACTCTGCCCACGATCAGAGTCCTCTGAATTGCCAGTTATTAACTACTAAATGAAGGAGTAGTTTTGAGAATGCCATACAGAGAACTCTGCCCAGAGTTGACAATTGGATTGCTATAATTATGCATTTCATAATTATTTTCGTAGTTTAGAAATACTATATGTTTCATTCGTAGCATTAAGATTTTTATAGTAAGATTCCGAGACTTATAGTACTATAGTACCTATAGCACGTACTTTCAGCTTTTGTTCATTGCATTTGCATCAATTTTTCCTTTTTGGTAGATAACGAATCATGTTGGACTGAGCAGTTTGCATTGGTGATTGTGTATTTATCCGTGTATTTCAGTAATATAAAACACGTATTTTTATCTTTTGTTCATTGCGTTTACATCAATTTTTCCTTTTTAGTAGATAACGATTCGTGTTACACTGAGCAGTTTGTATTTGTGATCGTGTAGTCAATAGCTTCAATTTGAATTTTATATTATCCCAGTACCGTTTTCCCTTTTGTGTGTGTTGTTAATACGTCTGTTTAAGGTGATATTAAAATTTAGCTTGCCGTTTTTTGAGTGTTTATTTGTATTGTAGTTATTCCTTTTAGTTTCGTGTGAAACTTGCAACATTGTAGACTTCATTTAGGTGTAGGGTAGTTCCTTGATAGTTTATATTTATAGTTTAGCCCCGCCCTCTCCTACCTAGCCCTCTCCTTCGTTACTCCCAATAATTAAATTTTAATTTAAAAAATATCTAACATTTACCATGCGTAAGGCAATTTTTAAAAATCTGATCTGTACACGCACAAAATACTTCCCCGCCATGATACTTGTTTCTTCTTTATCTCACTCCTTGGCTAGCAGCACTTGGAATTATGGGAATTTTAAAAGTGGTGATGGATTTAGGATGGACCACATTTACCCTAAATCTGGCGAGTGATTTGGCCACCTAAATTCGCTCCCTTATGATGACTAACGCGTTTGGACACACTTCAAGATGGCGTCCTCCCTAAATTTCCGGATTTAGAGTACATAACTGGCGAGTTTGGACGCAGCTTAAGGGTATGAAAGATGGCAGGTTAAAAGGGGTGGAAAAAAAGAACCAAGAACGGCGTATTCATCGGAGCGAGGAAGGTAGCGGTGGAGGAATGGGAGTAGAGGACGGGTGCAGGAGGGGGGGGTCGGAAAGCGTTTTGTAATGGAGGGGGGGAACACGCCATGGGAAGGATGTTTGAGTGGGCGGAGGAAGATGGACATTGGAATATAGAGGAAATGAAGAGGAAATCGGAAAGTTAAAAATAAGAAAAGAGAACGGAGAAGAAAAAGGAGATCCTCACACATTTCGGATAAATTTTTTCTGTTGACCTTAGTGTCGTTTGCTCTCCTACTCGGCGGGAATTCCTTCACGATTCCTTGACGCTCTGAAAACTCGCTCTTTTCCGCAAATGAGAATTTCCAATGCCCAGACTCGATTTTACTCGTCTTTCTCTTACACATGGACACAGTTCCTTCGTTCAAGTACATCAAAAGCAGAATAAGGGCCACCACCACTTTTTTGATCTAATTGATATGCGGTAATTTTCGATGTTTTCGTCCATTCTATCCACTCCTCCCATGAAATGATTGTATTGTGACGTGTGGCTGAGGAATTCATTTTTTCTGAGAAAAAAGAAAAAAACATTTTTTCCTTTCGGTGGAAACCCAGCTGTTGGCAGTACCAATTGTAAATTCTGGGTCACACCAACTTATCAAAAGAACCATTCTATTGTCATTCCACGAAGTTATAGTAAACTTTGATGAAGTATCAGAGCGGTAGTCATAGCTTCCTCTACTTGATTTCCCTTTTTTCTACTTCAGATATTGGACATCCTTCCAATCGATTTTTCATAACTGTTTCTGTGTACCCAAAACCTAATTTTATCATTCTTTCTACCAGCTTTAGTGAGGAGAAAAACCTATCTCCTTAAAGTTTAAATGGAATATGTTTTGGCAAGCTGTTGACTACATTAAGAACTACTGATGCTCCGACCCCAAGTTCTGAATTAGGGCGATCTATCTGCTTTCCTTGATTGGGCTCAAATTGCATCAAATAACCAAATGGTCCACAGAGACACCACATTTTATACCTATATCCTATAGGCTTTCTTTTTAGAAACTGTTTAGCGCCATATTTCCCGAAATAAGGAACCATACTTTCATCGATTGATAAACGTTTTACCATTCTGGCATGTTTCAAAAAGAGACTGTTTAACAAATCGAAAAGAGGCCTCATTTTTTCAAATTTGTCATTTTTGGTAGATTTTGATTATCGCAACAATTAACAAAACGCTTTATTAATTCAAATTTATTTCTCCTCATGGCATTAGAAACCAGTTTATTGAAACACTGAGATACAGTCTCCCACCACATCCTCCATCTGTGAACAGTTACGTACCCAGAGAGAAGAATCAAAGCAATAAAAAAACGAACATCTTCACAGTCTATTTGAAAGCTATAATTACCTTTTTGCTCTCTGGCATAAATCAAGAACTTGTTCCATGAGGGATATTAATGTTTCTTTCTCTATCGTATCATCATTTTCCTGAAACATACCACTCAAAAGCAACATGTTATTTACATAGCGTTGTTTACTTGTTGATTTCTTGGTTGTATAGATTCGTCACCACAATAAGCAGGCCTTAAAAGATCGGCACGCAAACATGCATCAATCGAAAGATGCTGATGTATGCGTCGAAATAGGGAAGGAAAATGCTGAATGGCGAGAGGACGGGGGAGGTGTGCTTACAAGGGGGGAAATGAAGGTAACTCGCTTTAGGGCGGAGCTGGGGTATCGAAAGAGGAGGGCTTTGAGAGGGTGGGTAAGTAGAGAAAGAGATAAATATATGGCAGGGGGTCTACGGTGAAGGAATGGTCAGAGCAGTGGAAAGAGGGAGGGGCAAGAGATAAGCTGAAGTCCGCCAGGGAGCAATGCTGAGCCTCACGGATTTATACGGGGCGGGCGAGGAGAGGCCCTCTTCCGTGAACTTACGACGAATGGGTGAGGGAGGGGTAGAGAAGAGAAAAAAACCGCACGGCGCAACTTGGAAGAGAGAGAATAAATGAGTGGGTAAGGAAAAGGGGAGAGGATGAGGGCGAGAGGGATTGTATATGTATATAAATTCCCTGTTTGCTTTACTATCGTCCTACCATGGTAATGCATTTCAAGTGAAAGAGTTGGTAATGCGAACGCGCGGTTGGCGCCAACGGTGGTAACTTTTTCTACCCTGGTAAATCTACCATGATTATCTATCTACAAGAGCTATTTACTACAAAAGTATCCAAATGCACGTTAGAGTCCAAATCCTTGTGACCAATTGTCATAATCGTCACGTGAAGTTTGAGAAACAAATATAGCAAGCGTTAAGGTGATTAAGTACCAGTTATTCCATGGTGGTTGAGGACAGGTGTGAATAGAAAATGTAGGTAGAAATTACCAATGATTTCTACAATGATAAGAAACTAACGAAGCAAACTGAGCATAAGACGTTGGGAAGTGCTGAAATAGCATTATTTCTCTTTCAGTCCCTGACCACAAGAGTACACTGCAATAGTATTAATCATATGACAGTATTGTCTTATATTATCTCACAACTTGTTTAAGCTGTTTCAGTATAGTCTTCAACTAACCAAGAAATCTCCACCGTGAAAATAACAAAATGATCTGGTAGGCAGTAACGCACACGGTAGGCAAGGAAGGCAAGGAGTTGAGAACATTCATCATGAAGAAATGGCTTAATTCAACAAGGACTCGAATACGGATGCCAAAATTGCCGGTCAGATATGTCAGCCAGTTGCAACAGCCAGTTGATTTGAAAACTGCCTCGAGGAACAATTCTCCAAGATCCGAATTTCAACCTTTGACTTCCCATGCCAGTTTGCAGCTCACACAGCTACCCATACATCGTAATCTTCCCCGTACTTTCAACAGTGATGAAAATTCCCTAGTCACCTTAATTTCTGCTGTCTTCCTCTGTCAATTTGCACTTTTAGAGAGGTATCATTTCATATATAATGCAATTAATTCGACGTAATTATTATAAAAGAGATCTCTTATTTCCAACAATACCAGAATCAGCACGGGAAAGTTTCAACCACGCGTTTCACGACTATGTTTACGATCAAAAACAAAGTTGCATCAAATTGCTCTGATACTGCTCGCAACCTACTGAAGAAGCCCATCTAAACAGTTATGTTGATAGCCATAGATTCCTGAAAAGTTGATGTGGCTAACAGATTGAGCAGTTTGATGATGGCAACGAAAGTTTGTGACCTTGGAAAGCCTGGTAACCAAAAGCGGACACTCCCTTACTCCTCCATGTAGAACTAGTTTGAAGTCAATGGACCTTTCAACCTTGAACTTGAAAATGGGCCCTCCGCCCAACTGCCACCATGTTTCGCTACCACTATATAGGGGTCTCGAAGCTGTCGTAAAAAATTCAGGAATAAGGATGGTATAAAGTCATTCCAGGAATGCCTAACCCACGTTATTATGTGCCTGAGGAACGGGAGAATGACATATTAGGCTACTTCAACTGACGCCACTCCATCAAGCCGAAGGGATTTGCAGAGATGGAGAAAAGGCGGGCTTTCCGTATTGAAACCAGTCCGACGTCACGTTCAAGCAGCTTCCCCTAATCCAATATTTCCGTTTTTTTCCTTTCCCAATCGTCAAGGCCGAGTTTTTTTCCCCCTTTTCTCATCTCTTCCTTCTTTTTGGAGGCCAGAATCGACCCGCCCATCATGACTGAAGTGACCGATTCATAAAGCTAACATCCGCTACGTCCGTCGAGGACAATTCTGAGAAAAAGATGTATACATTTTCGTCTTTCCCATACTTTCAGGAGGAATAGGGTTGTGTACTAATTTTATATTAATTTTTAAATCGAAAGATCATGGCACGCCGCCGTCAGGCCCGGATTTACTTTCCGAAGCCAACTAGGCTCTAATCATCGCGGCACCGCCCTTTCCACCCCAGAAACTCACCTCCTCATTTTCATTTGCAATGAAAAACTGAGAATTTGCAGCTCGCTTTACCCAAACCGTTTTAACTCCACCGCCACCGAAATTCAGTCATTTTTTTTAAAAAAAACACAATATTGGTGTTCACTGTTTACCTCTCTTAGTGTCCGCACAGAAGCGCTCTCTGCCTCTCTTTTACCAAGTCCGGGTATGGAGCGCTGTGAAGTTGTTTTGAAAGTTATGTGGTTGAAGGCGCGAGGCCAAGGCGCCTATTCCGACTCGGTTCGTCAAATTTTAAGTCTTAAAAAGAATAATAACTACAAAAGTTTGCTTACGGTAAAACATAAATTCTCGAAAAAGCCGCGCTGAAATATTTTGCGCTCTAGACAAGAGCCTAGTCTATTTAATGGTAAACGGCTTGCCTACATGGCTTGTATCACTTAAAATATACATTAAACTCCTCAATACTACAAATACGCATATAAAATGTTAATTATTTATTACTCACGAGTTTGCCTTAACTTCTAACATTTCGGAAACTTAAATCTGACGCCATATTATAGAAACTCCGTTGCTTCGTATCGAATTTTGGAATATTATTACCATTGAATTCTCCCCAATCACGGATATCTTATATTAATGTCATTTTCTAAAAGTCCAGTCAATACATTTGCTTTTTGCGTGTGTGGCAAGTCCCGGCAACTGCATTGTAAATTATAATTGGACGAGTTACTGCCTAGTGCCGTCACCACCCGTTTTTTTTGCCAAGATATTTCCAGAAAGTTGCGCTAATTATTCTGGCTAACGAAATGTGCCACGAATATTAAATTACGTAATACTTGAATGGCCCCTTAAAGATGAGCGTAACATGCAGCTTGAAACATGAAAGTGAAGCCTGTTGTTTTTACGAAAATTTATCCACCTAATATTGGGGATCGCCACGTATCGTACGCAATTTGTCGATGCATTTTATAAATAACACTGTGCTATTTTTTTATATTTCCACCATGAATGTTTCGAGATGAATCGATATGGCACCGCGTCATATTGTCACAAATACCTTTGTTTTAATGAATTAAACTCAAATCTGATTCATTTAACATGGCATCTGAATGGCTATAATCCGTTGCCAAGGTATTTCTAGTGTTACCGCATCGTATGGTAACATATATTGCCCTGTTTCCTCTGACACACAGTTTTATTCAAGGCATTAATGTGCGCTGAAGTACGCACATGCGCTCCCGGTCCATACAAAGTTACATTTTTATTTTCAACTGCTTTTAGGTTATGTAAAAGTAAATACTACTTGTATAGCACATTTAATACGCCGCAGCCGCCATAATTAACTCACCCCAGGATTTATAAATAAACTGCAAGAAGGTGGACAAACAGCAAAGACGATAGGTATGAGAAGATAAATGAGCGTCGGGGAATGATGAAGATTATAGGTTGTTAATAATGCTTTACACGCGTAACGGTTGGACTAATGACCGATAAAGGTCCGCCTGCAGGGGCGGCTTATGGGGGAAGGGATGGATGTCAGGATAATTAATAAAGGGAACGGAGGACATTAGGACAGAAATGAGAAGACAAGAGGGAACGATGCCCGGAAAAAGCAATCGTCTTAACTTCCACTAAATTAAGAGTTAGAATGGATGACCCCAACGAAAATAACTCGACGGTGCACTTCGTTAATGGATAATGGGAATTGATAAGAAGTTTTTCCAATTCGTGTCTTCCAGGTCGATAAATTACTATTCCATCTAAAACCATCGTTCACCTGTCCCACAAGTTGAGGGAAAAAATCTCGATATCAATACATATATCACGTTTAATAGGAAGATAAGACTGGCAGAAAGAAAGAAAACAACAAGAAGAAAAGTTAGTTCTACACTCTTATAAACCAGAGGTGAATATTTTTCCTGCCTCTTATAACCTGGAAATCATGCAGTTTTAACACCATTCAACGCTAAATCGTAATCGTAAGCGTAATCCTCTAAATCTCGATGACTACATTATCTAGAAAATTTGATATTCTTTTCAAAGGCAATGGAATTTTAGCAATTGAATCACTGAATACCTTGAGCTTAGCAGATAGAACTGAAGAAGTTAGCTTTATCCTTATGAGTTCGTGGCAGAAGACAATATTGACCAGCCGTTTACATCTCAGACTTAATCCTGCTTCAATACTATTCTCTGTCATTTCAAACACGATATCTACATCTTAGAATGAAGTTTATACTCTTAAAAATGGCAATTAAATGGTAGCATTTGAATTAATGAACATCTGTCACTTAATATATAAACTATGCATATTTTCACACATTAAGTTAATGTACGACCGGTGTCGTCAGATTGAAGCCATCATCATGTGATGATGCCATCATTACTTTAACCATAAGCCATTACCTTAAGATGTCGCCTTTGGGACAATATCGGTCGTACATTAAGTTCATCAGTGAAAACATGTTGTTTTACGTATTAAATGCCCACCAATTTTCAGAAATTTAAGCCTGAAAAAAAGCAGAATCCACCATTCGCCAAGCATTAAGACAACTGTAGAATTTAGCTGTATTGTTATGAACTTGAGATAGGAGGTATTATAATCTGTTTTTCACACAATAGAAAATATCCAGCCTCCTGGTCATTCTCCATTATCTTCAAACCCGAGTAAAATTAGGATTCTTTCAGAAGGAAATAAGTAATTCAAGAAGAGTGCAATCGACAAGTAAATTCAAATTAAGGATTATCCAAATTGTCAATGAAAGCAATAGGAATTTTGACTTCCATGCATGCATTTCGGTCATTCAG
Organism: Pyrrhosoma nymphula; assembly: GCA_963573305.1. Taxonomy (NCBI): domain Eukaryota; kingdom Metazoa; phylum Arthropoda; class Insecta; order Odonata; family Coenagrionidae; genus Pyrrhosoma; species Pyrrhosoma nymphula. The sequence continues at coordinate 50,825,839 of OY754337.1, read as the reverse complement.
GTGATCATCGACAGGGAGAGTTTAAACCTCGGACTACAAGTGCGTGTCGGGAAAATGGACCTAGCCTTATAGGAAGACGCAAATGGATGCTGAAGGTCGGGAGAAATATGAGAATGTTAGCTACGATGGGAAAAAGAGGGAGATAAAATTATGGAGTCATTAGTTTGGATGAGATAATTAATTAACATCCAAGGTAAAATGTAGGGAAAATCGCAGTGTCTCACTACGCGTATACCACACGCCCTCGTGTAAGACACTCACTGTAATTTTTCAATAAGAGAATCTTAAAAAAAAAAAAATCATCGTTCATGATTTCATAGGAAGCTGATGAGGTAAAAATTAAAATTCGACGTGGAGAACTAAAATAGAGCCTCCTTAATGTAATAGTATGCTCTTTAACGAGTAATGATTCTTTGTATGTCAAATTTATCGCGAAAATGGGTCGAATGATTTTCGTGAGACATCAAATATTGAGTAATATTACGCACAAAAAATACATAGGGCTAGGTCTGATTTTCGGGGGAAAAAATTCTTTAAGGGAACGAGTTTGAATCCAGAAAAGATCAAATGAGAAGTACGGGAATCATCGTGGGCTTCAAGGTAGAGTATTTCATTTTACAACTTTTAAATATGATAAATAAAATTAAGAAAATGAGAGACTAAATTAAGTGAAAAGTGTATTTTTTTAGCGTTTGATTTGGACGTAATGGTCTATTACTTTAGATAATTGAAATCGCACGCACACTGTTTTGATGTTAGCTTTGCTCACGTCACTTGCTCCGTATGTGACTTCTGTAACCGATGGAGCAGGAGAGAACAGCTGACGTCGTAGAGGATCAAGACAACCGACACGAACGCTCTATCTTTCTCTCGCTCTCTGCTGCTGAATACATGGCGGGCGATTTATTTCACGAAAGTATGTTACAGTCTTCTCGGAGAGGATTCCTCAGAAGAAGATGTTGCAGAAAATGTATTACCACATAATATTTCACCCACAAAAGAGAGATTATTAGATATTGTGTATCTCTGTAAATCATTTACGTAAAGTATTTATAAATTCAGCAGGGCAGTTACCCATGCTAGATGATCGGTGCTAGTATTACACTGTGGTTTCACAGTCACGAACGCGATGGGAGATGCTCTTTCTTGTATCTTGCGATTTATACATACACCATCATTTATTTGGCTAGCTGTGCTAACTTCATAAGCGTAAATCCACAGCCACAATAGGCTGATATACACAGGAGTGGTCGGTGATTTCAGGGTCAAGAAAATTTTCTACTTATATTGTGTTTAGTGATTAATATGTTTTGGTTTATTATGAGTGCAGTGCTAAACGAGAAATTTGGCTTTACGTGGTGAATTTCATAGTCTAACGCATGTAAACGAATGATAAAATACTATTTGTTGCCGATAACTTAATGGCTATTATTTTACCCATAAAAGTTAGTGTTTTCTCTTTGCCTCGTTTTAAATGCTCTTTTCGGTGTTCAAATAATTCTTGCGATTAAGTTATATGAAACGATAAGGGATGAAATGAGAACCTTAACAAAATTACCTACATGTTTACACTGTTTACTTCTTTGCTGTGTTTTCAAATTGATTAAAATAACATGAAACCTGGGTTTTAATAAATCTCACCGATAGCTCGAGCCAAGTATTATCTTTTTTGGAGCATTTACTCATTCCCTTCATAATCCACGGTGGAATTAATTATAATACATTCCAGGTGAGTGAATTTCCAATTCTCGTCGTTTTATATTCCTTGAATATGGTGGTTGGTAGTGAAAAGTAGATAGTTTATCAAAGTACGATATATTATGCTTTACTGGCAGAGTAGATATATTTGTTCACGAGGATAAATGTACTAACTTCCTTTTCGATAAAACTTCCACCACTTTTTTAAAGTATTGTAGAACTGCGAAAAGTTACTTTTCTAGTGTAAGGAAATAGTTGGACAAATAAATTTGGAAAATCCATGCTTTTCACGTGGTCAATTATATGTTGCATGCTCACGTGTAGGACAGACCAGTATTACCAAATTCAACACCAGCTGATGAACTCAACGCTTGCCTCCAAGCGTCGCATCATTGGAGACATGTGCAGAAACTCACGTTAACGACCAATATGCGCGTAAATCTGCAGCGCAATGTGTCAAACATATTTTCAAAACAGCTAATAGACATTGGTAATAGAAAATTACCAGTTGATTCCGACACAAAATATATTTCAATTCCATTGGACTTTTGCGTCATTGTTCCATCGATCGAACAATTGATTCAGAAAGTTTTTTTCACAAGCTGTCATCAATTACAAAAATCACCAATGGTATTACGAACGTGCTATTTTGGCAGAAAAACACCAACGTCAATGCAATCAAATAAGCCATCCACGAACAGATTTCGGGCGAGCCTGTCACCTACAAATCGATTGACAGTGTCATGAATGCGGACGAGATTTTTAATTATCCAATTGAGTTTTTAAAGTCGTTGGATCTTTCTGGCGTATCACCGCACAAATTGTCTCTCAATCTCGGCGCACCAATAATTCTATTGCGCAACATTAATGCACCACGATTGTGCAATGGAACCAGGCTCACTGACAAACAACTGAAGCCAAATATCATCTTAGTGACAATTCTGAATGGCAAGTCAAAAAGTGATGATGTGCTTATTCCACGTATTCTCATCATTCCCACCGACAGGCCATTTGATTTCAAACGACTACAGTTCCCCGCTCGCTTTGCATTCTCAATGACAATCAACAAGGCACACGGTAACGAACAAGGTAACGAACAAGGCACACACTTCAAGTGTGTGGATTAAATCTGGAAAATCCATGCTTTTCACACGGTCAATTATATGTTGCATGCTCATGAGTGGGACAGCCGAAAAAGTAATTTGCTTTTGCAGAGGGCGGTAGGACCAAAAATATTGTATATCCGAAAGCACTCGAATAAAATTTTCAACTCTATTTTAATACACATAATATAATTTTTTTTCATTAATTTTCAATGTGCAAATGTGCGTGTATGTGTGTGCCTACTTAGAAAGAAAAAGAGGCATTGCAACGTATGCCGGGCACAGCTAGTATTGCAATAAAGGAAAGACCGTTTCCTATGTCTCACTAATTTAACCCATCATTCACGCAAACCGGATGCTTGACACGAACCTGATTGTTCTATGTCAATTTCGGGTTAAAAAAACGCGTTAATACGATAATCTTTGAAAGGTGTAGCTTCGATATTTTGAAAAAGTTTCCACATTTGTCATAACGATCGCATTAAATCAGCAGGACACCATTATAACGAGCGTAAGGTGAGATCATAGTTGTATGTTTTCATTTGAAAGCAATTAAATTCTATTTTTCGACAAAGTAATCGACTTTTGCTCCAATAGTTACGTCACTGAGAGATAAATATCCAGACCTGATTTTAAAATCTAGTTAAATATTTTCTCGTTGTGACAATACGTTCTACAGGTATTAACGCTCTCGTCAACTAACTTACAGTCTAATGTAATTGACACTACCCGAACACTCAGTTAAGTTAAAGTTAACGTAAAGGTTACTTATCTTGAGTTTAAAATTAACCAGAAATCATAAAACCGGGTCCCACTGCGCAAAATCGATGTACAGAGCGTTCCACTATTAATCGAGACAGTTCAGCCTTATGAAGAACAATGTCGCCAAACCGCTCCGTGTGATCACCTCAAGGCCACTGCGGCTACCCTTTTCTAACTATACGGTATATTTAAGTAAGTTACTTTAGATAAACATATTTCCAAATTGCAAGATTTATGGATATGTAGTCAGTGTTCTGCATAGCAATAGGTACGTTAATTTCCCTGTTGCTATTGGCAACATCGCATCTCCGGCCTTATGGAAATTTACATAGGGAACGAATTCCTATTAGAGCCCATACTATTACCAAATTTGGAATGGACTATAAAAATAAGTCGTTTGAATACAATGCATTATCCGCGATGACTATATTCTGTATGGGTGCTGTATATTTCTCGTGAACGAGTTGTGCAGCCGCAATAACTGCCGAATGAATTTTCCACTTGCCGACAAAGAACACGGTGCCAACGACCGGAAAGCGTTCACGGATTTCTCTAAATGTAAACACGCGAGGAATATTTGGGCGTCACTTGATTCCGTGCCAACGAGAACTACGTTTTCCGAGAACAGACAAGGCAATGATTAGAATGCACGAAAATAAATCTAGAGTGTGGATGACCTACGTATTTGATTCGATACATACTGCTGAAGAAAATGATTAGATTATTTCAACCGCTTAAGTCAAAAAGACGGAAGGCACTGGGTATAAAATCTGGTATACAGATAACATCCAGTTGAGTCGGTAGTCAGAGTAAAATCGGAGTCTCTGCTTAAATATTTGAAATAGATAAAGGCAACAGTTTCCTACCTTTCAAATCTATTTTTTTCAAACATTAAACTTGAAACTATATTGGGTCAACGCGAAAATGGTTTATCATAAGCAATATACAATCAACCTCTCCTGATAATATATTAGAATAGTATAAAATTTTACTGTCGAAGGAAGAGTTCCATAGAGCAAATGTAAAACTACACAAAAGTGTTAAATCTATTAATATTGATACCAAATTATTTTGAAAAAATATATTAATAATGTGAACGACATTAACCTCAGGGGAAAATATCAAAGAATAAAGGTATTACAATAAGCAGATATTGTTATACACGGAGAAAAACTTGTACAGAAAAATACAAATTCTCACAATAGATTCTTAGCACATGAAATTAGCATTCTTTCACGTACAAATATGTTTTGCTTATTTTATTCTGAAATGTATATAACGTATTTAAATTCTTAAGATATTTTGGAAGAGAGTTCCACATTTTTGAAGGTGTAACTTGAAAGGAATTTGGGTATATGGTAGTACTGCGTGTGGGGTAACAAATGTAGTTAGGTATTCTTCAGGTGACCATAGCACACATGATGGAGCCCTGCGTGATAGCATATCATGTACATCTGAGCAGATGTACTTTTCGCAAAAATTGATACTAGTAGCAAATAATTCCAGGAAATCTATTCGTAACAAAATGAAGACGCCAACTCATCAAATTTTTCAGGTTATTGGCAAGTAATTGAAGTAAAAATAATAGTTTAAAAACATGACGCTAGATTAACCAGATAAGATATTTCTCCAATGGCCGTAAAATATATGCACCACTCGTCAAAAAAAATCAAACACTTACTGTGTTGGTTTGCGGGAATGGGGGAAGTTTGTTTTTTTTTACGAGTGGTGCATATATTTTACGGCCATTGGAGAAATATCTTATCTGGTTAATCTATAGAGGCCGTAGAGCTCATCTACCTTGATGACGCTAGAGTTAACTTATTGGGCAGGAAAAACTATTCATTAAGTTCTGTATCTTCGACTTATCAGACCATATGGTAATTTATGATAACAAAAGCCAACGTCCTTAAGAAATAATCGTCAGTAGCAATGCAGGTGACCTCGATGGACATATTTTTTCCTTATACCTTAGCGATGACCACAATATAAATACTCTGGGTACCTATCCTCGGCCGTATCCTCCCACATTTATGAAGTATTTACCATTAGAATACGGAACAAGTTTTAAAAACTCTCCAATGGCCGTAACAAATTAGCTCCACTTGACTCGGTGCTTGTACTCGGCTGACTTGTATGAACACGGGGAAATTTTATTAGTTTTCGAGTTACCAGTGGAGAAAGCTAGTAATGTAAATGGGACATAACTAATGCTTACAAAATTTCTTCATGTTAAATTTCCATAGCAGACACGCAGCTGCCGTCAAAAACGTTGCACTTTAATTCAGGCGTTAAAATTTTGCAAACATTAGTAATTCCCCGTTTACATTACCAGCTTTCTAACCTAAAAACTCTAATGCTAGTAAGAATTTTGCCGCATGAACGCAAGTTAGCACTAACACTAGTAAACTTATTTACATTGCTAGAGTTACTATAGAGTTGGCGCTGGTTACCGTTGTTTATTATGAGTGTAAGCGGAAGTAAATTGAAAGCGTGCTTAAAAAACGGGTGCAGAAGGTAGCTAGCAGAAAGTTTTCAGGACAACACTGAAAAAGAAATTGAAGTAAACCCTGGACTAACACGCCAGCGAATCCAATTAAAGGATGGTGCATTGATTAAATTAACATTCTAGACTGCTATGAAATGTGAATACTGCTCAATACTGCTGCAGGCACGTAGGTTGCTTCGGTTACTTTTTTTTAGTGATTCCTTACTCTCCAGTATTTCTACTACGGTAAATTGGAAAGGGTGAAAACGCAAGTAAGTTAGTTGAAGAATATTAAAAATCATTCAACCCTAGTCATGTAATCAGGGCATTAAAAATATACCCAAAACAAATAAGAGATAATTAGGCACCTCAGATAAAAATGCTCTAGCCATTTTTTATTATTTAAGGTATATCCGGAAGATCGTTAGCAAAAATCTAAAAATTGCATGTTTAACACGTTTTAAAAAATGTAAAGTGTTTCCTTGCGAATTATGCATTACAAATAATGCTGTACAAAGAGTAGGTAAAAAAGGTAAAATCCAGGTAACTTAGGTACTTTTGTTTTCAAGTCACTCAGGCATGACATAAAAAAAAGCAGTATTTTTTCAACGACACGTAGGACATGGTGAAAATTTATTATTTTTGTCACTCAATCAAGAAACGAGTAAAAAACTCTCAAAACGAGAAATTTCGTACGTTTCGTTTATTTTGAGCCATACCAGCTCCCTTCTCTTGGATGCACGGATCTGGCATTTTCACAATGAAAAATTGAGGCTCTTTCAAACATCTATTATACATTTTTACGCCGACTTCATCTTGAATATCCTGATTCGAGGCAAGTGGCTAGAAAGGAGAGTAGTTGCGAGGGATGATTGATGCGTGTTTGCATTGGGGGAGAGCGGCCAGCGAAAAGTTCGCGAAATGCCACAATGACTAGGATAATGGACAAGAGCGGCGCGTCAAATGGCAATTTGAGAGAGGAATCTACGGTTAAATGCTAATGAATACTTTTTTAATCCGCAAAAATGTTTATTCACACATCTTTTCAATTCTCTATTAACCTTGATTTCACATGACTAATTAGTTATTGTAATTTATGTAGTACCATACATCAATGTTTGTATAACGGACAATCATTCATGAAATTGTTAATTATAAATATAAGGCTGGGTTTCACTTGCAAGTTACTTCCACAAATTTCTTCTGCAAGAGCTTGCGGGGGATTTAACTCAGACGAAAAAGTTTTCACAAGTTAGTGCAGAGCCAGAATGGTTGCCGTTAACATCTCAACAATACGCTTCTGTTAACGACCTGCCGAACGTTTTAAAAGTTCTGCAATCCGTTTACACTTGCAAATTACGTCGAAAGTTGCTTGCTACAAGAAACTGACGAAATAAACTTTCCAGTGCAAATCCACCTTAATAGAAGCTGGATTTGACAAAATATATTAGTATTATGAAATATTATTTCCGAATCCCTCGCCACTCGCCACGATAAATTTATCTTGTTAAATAATACCCTTTCCCGCCGAACCAGCTCGTGATCTACATGTCTTATCTCAACCCTGCCGGAATGACTGAATGAATACTTGTTTTTTTCTTCTCCTCCCCCGTAACTAAAACGATTAACGAAAAAATCGCAATTTCTGTACCTGACGATGCCGTAAATTGGTAAAACGCCTCGCACAGGTAAAAATATTGCAAAAAAGTACAAGGTATTTTAAATTATCATGAATGCAAACATAAAAAACTTCTACGAAGTGAAGCCTGCCACAGTTAAGTTTATTCTTATCTTCGAATTTTGTTTTCGACTCGAATTAGCAAGAATTTTCACAAATATTCCCGCAATTTTTTTAAAGTCTCCAAAGCATCCCGTGTCATTGTAACACCAATAATAAATCAATAGAAGAGACAATTTTATCACCTTTAAACTTAATTTTATTTTTTGGAAAAATTAATACGAAAGACCTACGAAATTGAAATGAGTGGGATTAGAAAAAAAAACAATGCTGGTTCTAATTTACAATAATAAATCTGCTTAATTTCTTCATTTTTATTTATTTATTTATTTGTGATATCTTTAAATAATTTACTGTTTAGAAGTTTTACTTCCTTATAATGACGGCAGTCGAAGTCACCTTAGACGGCCACCGGATGGCCACTCATAGTACATGAATATTTTAACATGATAATAATGTCCTACGTGCACATATGAAAAAAGATTGCAATACAATAATATTAACGGCAATGAATTATTTATAGTATAATCATAAATTCTAAGTCATTAATAGACTAGGAACTAAATATCATGTATATACCATTCCAACTCACATACTGGTAAAATATTCTTCGTCATAATAAATTTTCTTATAAATTCTTGTTACCATTAAAAATATAAAAATGATCACAACATTCATCCAAGGAGGGAAAAAAATGTTTTCAGGAATAAATTGGAGTTTGAGACAAGTAAAACCAAGGAAAAATTAAGTTTAGACACATTTCTATCATATGCTCACCGAGTGTCTTATTTTACACCTATCAAATTCTGGGCAAACCGGATTTTATCGGTGCGTATTTTAGATTCCGAAATAAGTTAATTCAGTTACTCTTCAATTTAAATATTATGGCTGCAATACAATTGCAGCCGCGCAATTTAGTACATCTTGATACTAATCTCGCAAATCATCGAAATCGCCAAACCACATCAACTTTCACGTTTTTCCAAATTTTGACGTCAAATTTCCATTCAGCGATCTAAGAAAAATCTGAACATGCCATTTTTTAGGTCAAAGAAATTATATGGTTTTTTAGTAGTTTTTCCAGCTGTTATGGATTCGGCACTTCTGTGTGGCGTGTAAAATGGCAGTTTCTATGGGAAATAAGATTATGCGTCGATAACTTAGGAGAGAAGTGGCGGTGAGTTAATGAGACTTAAGGCAACAATGAATTAGGTAATCCATACAAGCTAATTGGAGCAATAACGATGAAAACAAGATATGTCCATGCAGCTGCGTTCATGCATTCCAAGTTAATAAGAGTTTAGGATTATTTTAGTGAATCAAGTGAGAATTCGAATGCAACTCACAAATAGGGATCCTTCACTAGGGCTGATGGGACCCTGCTAAGGATTATATTCCTAATGCCTGGGTTATGATCACAAACACACTCACAAGCACTCAGGAAATCACTCAGTCATGCACTCAAACGGGCCCAACTTCTGGGAGAATCTAGCTCAAAATGAGCGTAGTCAAAAAGGTTTTTTATTAATGGAGCAGCAAATATATTTATCATCATATGCCATCAGCAGAATCAGGTGTTTGAATTCCTACAATTTGCTATAAGTGTTGCCAGAGCCAATCCATCTGTAGTGCTGCTGCACTATATGATATGAGCTTCTTTAACTCCACAATGAGTAAGTGCTACCAAACTTGTAATCATTGAAAAACTATTCCAAACTAATTTTGCATGCATTTATTGTATAGTTATCAGCGTATGTAATATTATGAAAACCAGCAACACACGTTACTTCTCTCTAAAAAAAAAATACCAGTACAAAAGATTTTTCAACATTTCCATTCTAAAAATTATAATTGTAAAGTAATCATAAACTGTCAACCAAAATAGTGAGCAACGATGCATAAGGTATATCGAAACTCAAACATAGGTTCGTATGCATGTATAAATGTCTAACTATTTAGGAAGTTTAAATCCAAAGTATCGTAAATGTAAGCACAAAAATTCAATGAAAAAATTGACACCTTAAAAAATAACCAAATCCAAAAAATAACAGTTTTTGCCAGGTGTTATTGGTTTCCTACGCGTTTTTTTTTCATAGCCCGGGTGCATTTTTTGGGTTTGGTTAAAATTACAAATGTTTGCTCTGCTGTTAATAGGCCCTTTTCTACGTTAGAATGTTTTCATGGCTGGATAATGCTATGGAAAATAGGCTTCTTGATTCTCCTGTCACTGGTGATTCTACTTCACAAATAGCACAATTACGATTGCCAAAAACAAATGTGAAAATATCAGCGAGCAGTGTTAGAATAATTTCCCTAATTTTCAAGGTAGTTTGAGCGAGATATCACTTCACCGATAATTTTATGAATTTGACCTCATTTGAAAGGAAAAACTCATCTTTCCAATGATATCAAAATACTAACCCCATGCCGAACTACTTTTTGGCCTAAATTTATTATCAATACAAGTGCCTAAAAATATGAGCTATTTCACATGGGATAGGTTGAGGCTGTTTGCTCCACAGGGAGAATATTGAAAAAATGAGGAATTTCTAACAACCTAGATTTCGTTAAGAAACTAAAGTTGTGTAAATTGTATGTTTTATCAACTATTTATAAAATAGAATCAATTACTCACCGCAGCGATTTTCACAGAATCGCAAACAACCATCTGTTGTGAGGCGTTTTCACCGTACGGCGTGAAAAACTTCGAACTACGGCGTCAAGTTAGAGACTTATGTGGATATTTTTATTTCATTACTGATAATTTTTGACAATTATAACTTTTGCGCCATTAATATTGCAGTATTTCTTCATACTTCTTACAGATGCTGAAATTAAAAATTAAATTCAAATATGGTCTAAATTATGACTAGGGAAACATCTCGCTCAAACAACCTTAAAGACATCAAGGAAGGACAGGCCGCAACGCATAATGGTATCATGCGGGAGATAAAGTCGCGTCATTATTCTCCCGACATATAAAAACCGCCGCCGCGGCTGGAAACTCCGGCCACTCTTAACTCAACTGAAGAGAAGAGGAGCTCTGTTTACGCGAAAACAAGCGAAAGAAAAGAAAGCGAAGCAAGAAAATATTTCGAGAGATAAAGGAGGCGTTGCCGGAGGAGGGGCTGTACAAAAAGGAACTTCTTCAACGAGTCGAAAGACGAGCGCTAACGATAAGGGACACCATCACCGAAAAACTAGGGTAAAAGGACTGGCATCCTCACACAAACAGGAGAAGCGAGCAAAAAAACACCTTGTGCATCGCGAAACACTCCCAGTATCTAGGGACAGGAAAGGAGAAGAGAGAGATACGGGGTCCTCCGAAATGGCAAGCAGACAGACAAAAGGAAGGGGGAAGGATATGCAGACGAAAGAAAAGGAGCTAGCCATGCGAAAAGATTGGACGAAGAGGTTGGCGTAAGGAGAAATAAAGGTCTCGGGATTCTTGAAAGAAAAAAGAAGAGCCAGCCTAAGTAAGGCAGTAGACAAGGAACGTTCCACGAAAAGGGATTCGAGCTGCCTAATGAAAGGTTGATTGATTACTTAGTTATTGTGGACCACTTCAAAAGTGGACTGGGTTGGATCAGAGGATAAACCACTGGTTTTTCATCCTGAAGCACTGGGTTCGATTCCTTCCGTTGGCAGAGGTTTTTCAGAATAATCCCGATCCAGATTTAAGCGCTATCCAGTGAGCACTCAAAAGACAGTAACCCGTCCGTCAGATTCTGGGCAGAGAAAACTTCCTCTTTTTTTAATTATTTCCTCCATATTTCGCTTCAGCCACATTCATGCAATACTTCACTACTTGTTATCCTATTCTTAAAGACTCTTAAATGTTCCTGCTCTAAATAGTCTTCTCCACCAAATTCACCCATGACTTTCGTGGTCTAACTCCTCCTCTCACATCATTCACTCCACTCTCATATATCCGTTTCAATATTCGACTCTCATCACTTTTCTCAACATGCCAAACCAAAGGAAGCACAATCCTTTCAAACGTCCATTACTGGAACAGTCAATACTCATTTTTCATGACCAAATCATTTTCTAACTCAATCCCTTCGACTTTACCGCAAATACTTCTCAGGTACTCCATGCCCACTGTATTTAGCCTACATTTATTTTTTTCCTCGCAAACCCATATGTATACACACTGCCATAAAATAAAGTCGGGGAGAGAACATTTTGCACACCGCGAATTTCACTTCCCTACGCAAACACTCATCCATAACTTGCTCCTCATGGTACCTACGTTTTACCTATCAGCATTCGAACACATTTGTATAAAAATACATACGCCCGCGCCATGGGTCAGTCAGTGGAGAACGTATATGGGAGCTTGCGCGACATGTATTGGCACACATCTGAATCACTACGCCTAGCAATTAAACCGTCCGTACGTACGCGTAGCCTTTATGTATTTTCATAAGACATTTTTGATCAATTTTAATGAAAGAACCCATCCGCGTCCATATACGTCCATAGCCGACGCTGTAACCCACGATGTAACCCACTCACTTCTAACCCTATCCCACCAAATTTTCCCGCAACTGCTAGCTATTTTCGTAAGTTTTATAATTATCTCCTTTTACAGCAAAGAAATAAGGCGATGGTTTTGATATTTTACAAAATAACAAACCTAGAGAAATAAGAAGAGATAAAGGAGTGAGTGAACCTTGAAAAGTTTATTTGTTTATGCTGAAATGCAGGGAAAATAACCCAGGGTAAACACGGCATAAAAGACCATTTCCCTTTTCCAAAGTATTCAGGGCAATATTATGGTCTAAAAACATTTCAACGCAAATATAAGAGAAGTTGAAACCAATAAGCAGTAACAGTATTTCCAAAAGACCGTAGAGGGCTGCGCACATTTCATTCACATTTATGTGGCCAGGTTGAAGAGTAGGAAAGGACAGGTTGGGATCACGGTTCCTTCTTCATAATTGTCGTCAAATTTTTCCAAAACGCAAACCGCTCTGGAACGTCAATGCTCGCAGTTACAGTCCTAAGAACGCACTCTTTCAATTAAAACTATTAATTTAAAGCAACTAGAAAACCTTTAAGAATAACGGTCACGTTCTCTCTCTCGTGAGCGCATTTAAAAAAATACGACAACGCGAGCGCTCGCGTCATGGAGAACCGCGATCGCGCTCCATGCTATTTGCCACTCAGGAAAAGCGATATCACCTTGGCAGCGGGCGGAATCCATATACATATATTTCTCTTTTATCGGTTGCACGGGGTAATGACACTTTCTTATTAAAAACATCACACCGCAGCCGATGAAAGCAGAAGGTTTAATTCACCTTGTGTAAAGAAAGGCCGTGCAGAGTCACATATGCCATTTCTGATCGTTTTGGTTCTATCAATTTATCTCTAATGTTGCCATTGTGCCCATTACTGGCTGCAATGCGACAACCCCGTAAAAATGACCCGAGAGGAAGAATGGGACGAATGGATGAGGAGAAATGAAGAGTTTTCCAAGAGGGCCAGGGATAAAGGCCAGTCGGTCTGGGAGGAGAGGAATGGCGACAGACAGGGTGAAAGCCCCAACAAAAAGATTTTTGAGATGGCTAATGAAAGGTTGATTGATCACGAAGTTATCTCTGGGCCATTTTAGAAGCACCTTTCCACCCTTCCTGGCTTTCATGGAATGCTGCGTGGGTAGAAGCGTAGAGGAGGGGAAAGAATTAAGAAATCTTTCTCCAACAGGCGACGACGACCAAGCAAAACTACCATCATCCTCCCCTTATCTCCAATCCCTTTCTTCCTTCCTATCTTCTCAGCAGTCGGCTCAGCTAAACGGGTAACTCTAAAGGATAGAAAGTAGGTAGCAATTCCTTGACCACTCGAGAAAAGGCGAGTTCGTTGTGGAGGACGACTGCAAAAGCGAGTCGATTGACAGATGGCCCGTGGAGAGATAAATGAGCACGATAAGATGAGCCGAGAATCGTTGAGGGAGGCTCTTCGACAGCATAGATGTACAAGAAGAGTCGCTGTTGGCGGGGAAAGTTGTCTCCAGGGGTCAATTTTCGGAGTGTCGTGATAAACATCGTAGGAGGCAGAAAAAAACATTATCACAGTTTTTTGGAATTATTGCATTCTTCATCATAGATTGATATTTTTTCATGCAATGTACGTAGGTACATCGCATTCGGACTGGATGCGAGCTCTCAACAGTACTGAATTCACGAAACCATACGAGATCATCGTTATTTCCGCATGCAATGATTATCACGGCGTTCGATAATTGACCCCCAGAGCAATTCCCAGGTGTGTGGCCTCAGGCAAAGCAAAGGCTTCCCATAATTCCTTGAAAATCCTATGCTAAACAACCAATATCATCAGTAAAATATATCTCGTTATGATCCGTATGGTGTATCTTTTTTTAGAATATAATCCCAACCATAATAAGTTTTTCTTTCAAAGTGACAGGTGAAATACGGCTAGTACTGAAATTCTAACGGCTTATTTCATTCATGTACCTACTCACGATTTATCCTTCACACATACTCACGTGCGTATTTTCCATGCGGTTTTGCATGTTCAATTCTCATGGAATTCTAATTCACCAACAAATTTTTACCACGAATTTTTTTACGGTTTACGGGCATAGATTTAGAATAGAGACGCTGCTGGCCGGGAAATTTGACGTCAGACACGGTAAAGGCTGCTGATGACGCCTTAAAAGTCAATGCTAAAGAAGCATATTTATTATTGAAATAAATTTCGTCTCTGGCGATATTGATGAGAATTTGAGATTTAAACGAATGCGGGATCTTAGAGAAAGATATCACTAGTGGAAGTGAAGTAGAAAAGAAAAGTCCCAAGACGAAGGCCGAGGGATAAATACAGGTACATACACCAAATAAAGAGGAAATTACATAAGAAGAACTGCCAGGGAGTAAGGGAACTAGCATTGGATAGGGGAAGGGTGGGGAGCTGCAGTAAACAAATCTTAGGGTTGAACGACCAATGAATGAATCCACATTTCTAAGATCTTAGCTCACTAAATCGACTACCGTAAGGACGGGGCTAACCCTCCACAGGCAGAAGACCTTTTAATATCTTTATCCATCCGAAGTTTTGACTACTCACTGTTATAAAGGCCGTTATACACGATGAAAGATTTTATACAAACGAATGTATGTGAGATTGTACTTTTGCCTCAACGAAATTAGAATAGGTTCTACTTCCCGTGCAGGCATTGAGACACTCGCACAAGCGTTCATACGATTTACCGCTTTACACGATACATTTTGCCTCATGCAAGAGTTCACGGAAGAGTTTGTACAAACAAATGTACCGTGTAAAACGGCCTTAAGACATTTTCAAACCTTTAAAAACGGACTAAATTAACCTCATAATTACTACAATTACTTAAAACGGGTTTGAGTGAGAAACTGAAATATGTGCTAATTACAGCGTAAACCTATGTTAATTTAACCTGTTATTGGACACTAATTTCACCTAAAACACATAAATATGTTCCATCTCACGTTCTCAAATGTTTAAATATTCCTCGACTACCAACCCTTTGGCATGTATACATGGTGTTGTTTCGCATTGAGTCAAATATTCAACGCCAATTCAATGGCGAAGCTTTTGTAAATTGTATAGTTTTGAGAAAATGATGGAAAAATATCGCACGATGAGGCACTATATAAAATACTTGAACGTGCTAAATAATTTAATTTTGAATCGGAAAAATGTATTAATCAGTGGCGAAACTTTCATAAGAATATATAGGTTTGGGAAAACGAAGGAAAAATGTGCGCTCCATGAGGGTACATATAAAATTCTTGAAAAAGCTAACTAATTTCTTTTGAAATAGGAACTTTCATCACGTTCGACTCAAAAAACAAGAGTTTTACTTCAAATGTATCCGCTAAGATTGAAACAAAAATTTTTAAGCGTTTCCAAGATAAATCACTGTATGAGATCCCAGATATTTTTAGCAAGGACATTTCTTACCTATGTAAAAATAAAAAATGTTTCTGAATTTCAAAAATCCGAAAGTCTACGATTTTATGATATTTATTAATAAAAAACTAACTCCCATGTCTAGAATTTCATGCCGGAAACGATGATATACACAGAACACGTGGATTTCGAATATAATGAAAGATTTAACCTTCAATACTGTGAGGTTGAATCAACAGTGAATTACGAAGGGAAAATCTTATTTTTTTATTCAGGACGGCGAGTTAAAATCTCAACGTAAACACTCCGAACACATGGCTAGGTAACGGGTAAGGCAGAGGCAAATAAAATACCCAGCTTATCGCTGAATCCCCAATCCACATCACGATTCCTATTTAAAGAACACCGGAGAAACAAACAAGGATCTCAAGGACTTTCCAAGAAAAAGTACCTACCTCGCGGGTTCGCGCATTACTTGATTCCAAAGGCCAGCGGCCCCGACGGACAGAGTTTAAATTGACGTATGAAATAAGTAGAGAGCTGGAGTCAGAGAGTTAACTTACTAAGAATCCCAAGACCAGGACGATCGCATCCGCTGATCTGGACCAAAGCCCCGACCTGGAAGCCGGATTCTCTGTAAAGTCAAGAGACATTCGGAAAATAGTATCAGTATCACGTTTTTCGGTGCCTAAAGTAGATCCTAGTCTTAAAATATTTTTGCAAATAATTATACTTGAATATATTTCTAATATACTTTGTATTTAAATAATAATCTGAGTACTTATTTATTATTTATAAATATATTTTTAGTTCTAGGAATAATGTATTTCAATTATATATTAGCTATAACGAGCGGGTGAAAGAAAGCAATATTTGATTCTCACATGCGATTTTGTTATTCACTCCGTTTCTCACCCAAGTATTGCTATTTTAGCACAAAATGGTCCATTTTTCACAAATCCACGGATATACATATAAATAAAACATGAAGATAAAATTGAGAGTGAAATCTTTTAGGGAAAAGAAGCAGCGATTGCCGTAGCTGAATCGAGAACGATTCTGTTCCTTCCTTTTGTTCTTTCATTTCGAACACAACCGAAGTAGAGAGCATTTTCGGGGTTGATGGTAATAAGGAACGAGCGGTGCTAAAGACAGTGGAGGTGAAGCGGCAAGAGAGAAAAATGACCTCATTTGTGGGCGAGACATTAAACACATCTGGCCCAGTCAGTCTCTCTCTCACTCTCCTACGAATCATTACGCGACCAAGATTAATTTCCATTGTTTCGTCAAAATTCCCCCGCTATTCTCCCGGCATTCGGCTTCGCTCCACTAGACTTCATTCGCACATTTTTTCTCACACTCTTTTTCTATCCTTCCACTTCTGGCGAATTCGGAGAGGGATATCTATCTAAAAGGAGAAGATTAGGCCACCCATAAATGAGGAACATAAGGGCCGCTTCCCCAAGAAAAATCTTTATCCTCGTTGCCGGAGAATTTTTCGCACATCAATCTCCCAGCTTGCTACTCATCGCGGACGAAAAAAAAGACTGGCTTAAAAATATGTGTGCGTTCCTATTATCACCATGCGCCATAGCAATGTGCAAATGTGCGTGAGGTCGTAACTCAAGTGTGTGAGTCATTACAGTCATTCTCATCACGAATGGAAGAGATCCTGAGTGGCAATGATAATTTTGAAAGCAAGGAAACGTAGGATAATGCGTGGCTATTGTGGAATGTGGAGGAAGAGAAGGAGCAAGCATTCGGCAGTTTGAGAATATAATATAATTTCGGGTTTAAAATTAATCGGAGATGCCTCGAATCGGAATCGAATTTATACCTCAGATTTTATCAGTGAATATGATTTTTTTTAAATTCCTAAAAACTCAAATACATAACGACGACACCAAGCGACGTAGGGTAGCCGTTAGGAATTAAAGATCGACGGTTATAGGATTACCACAATACGTCTCTACAAACGCGGAAGAATAAACAATACAACAGAGAGACGGGAGTCAAGGATGCGAATAAATCAAGGGGAGTTGTTAGTGATCAACCGAGGCGAACGGAAGTGCCTGAAAGTCCGCGGGAAAAACCCGAATAGTTGACGCCGAAGTAGGTCGGGAAGGATAAAAGAAAGGTTCTCACGCTGGAACAACCAGAAGATAAGAAAGGAGACTAGAAATTAAGTTGAGGAAGGATATATAGGAGCGGATTGGGGCGCGAGTGGAGAGAGTGAAGCTAGCCCAGCTAAAGCCCACGGGAGAGAAAGATCGCAGTGGCAGGCGAGAAGAATGGACACTGGGTGATGTAAATTAATATAAAAAATCTGAAAGCTCTAATAAATGAACTCTATTTTAAATTGAAGGGCTACAAAAGATAGAATTGGAGTAATTCTATTGTTGTCTATGATAAGCTTAAATAATAAGTCCCTGTTGTAAATTGGGCCCAATAGTGTATGTCAATTAATTAAACTGATTTATTTAACACCAAAAAAATAGAATATTAATTGGTTATAATAATCATAACCTGTAAATCCCTCACCAGGAACGGCAAAATAACCTAAGGTGAGCGAGTGATTAGAGTAAAAGGAGGTACTTTATAAATGTTTAGTGTGTGTGTGTGATACAATTACGTGTTTATTACGCGAAATTTAAATTCAACGAAACGAAAAGTATACCGGCTAACGTTTCAATACGGATACGGGACTGGCCACGGCATCACCTTTAACACAGTCACCTTCAAGTAACCAATAAGTGCGAAAATTCCATAAACCATCCATTATTTCCTTATTAGAGGATGGGAAGAGAAAGTCAAAGAACTTTGCAAATGCCGTTAGGCCTTTAAAAAACTGGCTCCTTATTAATAATTCCCACCATAGTGTCCTATTCTCACAAATTACTTTCGCCTATCTTACAATCATGCATTGCTTCATAAACGTGCTCCTATTCTTAAGACTCTTAATATTCCTCCTCTATTGAGTTTTTTCCATAACATCCTCCCATCACTTTCGTGGTCTACCTCTTCCAATCGAACGAGTCACTCTACTATCACATATCTGTTTCGTTATTCAACTCTCTTCCATTCTCTCAACATGGCCAAACCAACGAAGTACACGCCTTTGTAATTTCTCCATTCCTGGAGCATCCGACACGAATTCTTTCATCACCCACTCATTCCGAATCCTATCCATTCTAGACGTTGATTATTCCGATTTCCGATTCCGCCGGAAATCGGAATAATCAACGTGCAAGCCCCGTGGAAACCTACGTCAGAACCTATCCAACCTACTTTTCCCGCAAACACTTCTCAGGTGTACCCCATTCCCGCTGCATTTAGCCTAATTCAATGCTTATTCTGGCATACCAAGGTTTCGCTGCCATATACTCGGAAGGAAAACACTTTTGTAAACTGCAATTTTCGCTTCCCCAGACAAACACCCATTCCTAGATATTTCCCACATGCCATACATGCAAATGCAAGCCCTGTTCCTAAAAACTGGGATGAACTCTTCAAGCGTGCCGGGGGAAAAGTTGTAAGTGAAGTAACTTAGGATGAGAGTAAGGAGATGATGCTCAGGAAAGTTTACAACATTAAATGTGAGATTATGGAAAGAGAGATAAGAAACAGGAATGTGGTGAAAGAAAGGAAATGATTTCAAAAGAAATTTGGCCCTTATTCTATAATGTTAATTGTCGAGGATTTGCACAAATCATACTCCAAGTTGTCAATTTTCCGATTTTATTTTTAGATCAACTTCCGGGCTTTTTTTAAATATATATTTGCAATATAACATTATGCTTCATATATAATATTGTATTTTTTATTATGACCCAAGTTCACGGATTATATTTTATACAGTGTTGATTAGTTTTTGTTAATATTTATAAGGTTTTACAACTATGACAAGAGAAGGCGGAAAGTGGAAGAGAAGAAAGTCTAATTCTCGACACAAAAGAATAAATTGATATTTATTTATCTCTCTCTAAGGAGACGCTATTGTTCGGGTGCAGCCAGAGAGGTTGTCCCTTCCTCCATTTACTAAAACTCCTTGGGAGGAAGAAATAGCATGAGCAAAGGATTAAACAAGAAAAAATTAAATAATGGATGAACTTTTATCCTTGTCTATACCTCGTCCAGTCTCCCCCTCACCAACCACCCGGCCAGTAACGTTCCGAACTGTGCCATCGCGAAAGCAGCGCGACAAAAAACACTTGAGTAACGGGAAATCCGAATCGTTAGTTCGTACCTTCGATTAGGGAATGGGAAAGGAGAAGACTGTGAAATAAGTCGAGCCAAAGAGACGGGGATAGGAAATACATAAGAAAAAGATAGTGGATAGATAGAGAAAGCACACAGTTTTATATGCGATTCTCCCGAGATCAGGGAAGATTCGGGACAAAAACGGAATAATTCTTCTAATTTACAAAGGAACATCCTAATTAATTGTCAACTTTTTGTTCCAAAATTCATGATCCATACTGCACCACTTACACTATTACTTATAAAAAGGTCTTAATTATACCTCGAGTTGTGAAGAGTCACAACATAGCGACAAATTTAGCTTCTGCATTTTTATTTTTGTATGATTCTCTCTACGGCTGGCGTTGCCTTTAATTAAATTACACCGTTGATAGTGAAGACACATTTAAAAAATAACTCCGTGCTTAAGTTTTTTGAAATTGTGTTTAATGTCATGACTAGCTGATCTAAAATTTGGGATAACCTTTTTAAGTAAATCTGCAAAATGTAGATTATATTATAATCACAGTCTTCTCAAAAAATATCATAGAATTTAGAAAAAGTATGGTCAATTCTATATACAATTACTTTGCTACTTTACTAATTACTTGTAAGTGAAGTGCGGGCACAACGTTTCTTTTTTCTGAAAGTTATTTCGATGTAAAACACTTAGTACAAAATTGCCATCCGCCATTGGAGTGGACACAATTTACGTTATTTATAAGGGTCTTGATGCTCTTTGTCAACTATTCAAGTTACAACGTTGCCAGTTAAACTTTCCTTCACGAATATGATAAAAATTATTATGATTTAAACACCGCTTTTAATTATGCTTAAATGTGTATAACTCTGTGAAATACGTCAGGGGTAACTTGCTTCCAACTCCCTAATTCTTTTTTCTTAGAAAAGATTTATCTCAGCAGGGCATTACTTGAATCGATAACTTCAGATCACAACCTTTAAGCCATATTTATCTTTCTTTCATCAAAATGGGCAAAAGCCATGGAAATACGTAGGTGAGCACCATGGAAAAAAATAAAACAAAAAACCTTTACAATCGTGTCAGATATCTATTTCGCATAACATTCGCTATCTCTTTGCATATAATCAACTCGAGAGCCTTATCACAGACTATGATATTTTAAATTCTAGACGCTTAGACTTCGAAAAAGCAGTATTAACATTCGGTGAACTAAAAAAACAATAATTCTAGGAAAAATCCATTTTTATGGCGAAGACTGCTGAAGAACATTCATAAAAGTTATGAGTTAAATGTAGTGTCACTTTTCTTGTCTTCCCCGTAATAATTTTTCGTTGTAATGAGATAAAAGTTAACTTCACAGTTGAAAATTTATTATTTCTTTCATGAAAGCAATTTAATTTTAATTTTAAAGTTACTATGAAAAAATGGTGTCTTTAAACCATAAAGGTTTAGCCCTGACAGCTTCATGCTTCACGCACGCACACAAGAATATTAAGCAGAAGCAAGGAAGGAATAATATCATCGAATTATTCAATATGGTATAGAGTATGCGATTGAATATTCAATAAACCTTCCCAATTTTCTTACGATTTTTTTACTGCATTAACGCTTTATGAACTCCAATTCGTTGAACTCTTCCTTCTTTCCGATTCATTCGCATGATTATTTTTTCCTCCGTAGTACGAGCAACGCTCAGTTCAGGGTTGTATATTTCTAATTCCCACGACGACAGCGAACTTAAAAAATTAATTTGAGAAAATTTAATATTTTTAAGCAAAAAATATTCTCTTTGTTTCGGTGAAAATAAATAGTGATAAAGAAAAAGGCTTTTAGTCATTAAACTAGTAGGTACACGAGGGTATCTCCAAAAATCCATCCTTCCTTCATGTCCTTCCAAGAAATCTTTCAAAATTGATTTTACCTTTTTTTATCACTGCTTCAGCACTACATACATGTATCCGTAAGATCCACTTTCTTGAACTCTGCCTTCCTGTTTATTCACTTATTCCACTTTTTTGATTGCGAATCGCATTCCTTTTATCGCCCAACGAGTATATCTTCCGCCTCACTCGTAGATAGCGTCAGTTCCTCCGAGTTATTTGCCCAACTCCCTCGGAGCCTTTTGTATCTTTATGTCCCTTATCCGAATCCTACATCTAGTCTTCACTCTCATCGTCTTTTACCCCCCCAGCTATCCAACTTCTGCGTCTAACTAGCTATTTCTCCATTTCTTTCTCACACGCCCCCCACCGCCTATGTAAAGCCATTGATCTCTACAAACTATCCTGCCGCCTTTTGTCTGAAGAATACATCTCCAAAAATGTATACTCTCTCTTTCTATTTCCAACATTTGTTTCTTAACACTCTCCCGTTTATCCCCGTCTCTACTTTTTCACCCTTCCTTCTAGATAGAGGAAATACAAATTTTATTCCTCTTTTGAAAAGGAAAAGCGAATTCAAGGATTAAATACTGCATTCTTTCAGTCATCCAGCAGTGGAAACTTCTACCCTCTAACTGCTGGCAAAAAGATATTACGTCCCTTTCAATTATAACTCTTATTTGGCGTACATTATATAGGCAACAAATATTTTTTTTAATCCCATGAGCAATCCTTCGACAATGATGAAGTTACAAACTTGACGTAATAAACTAAAGATAGCATAATTTGTTTTTTCCTATATGTTTCGGAAATTTGAAAAAAATTCTACAAATTTGTACAAAAAATCCAGCACTGCTGCAACAGCAAAACAAAATGCTCAGCACCCAAAGTGATATCTTAAGTGCAATTAATCTTTTAAAAATCAAAACCTTTACATTGTTGTTAGTTGATGTCGCCATTTTCCGGTCGGTTTTAGGTCATGACCAATATTTCTGCACAATTTTAACTTCATAAGTCACCTGGAATTCCTTAAAACAGGCGTGAAGGCAGTTGGGCAGACAGACAGACCTTAGTGAGTTTTTAATAACTAGATAGATGAATAGTTTATGTGGTTCTGCTTGGATCATGAATTTTGAAACAATAATTTGAAAGTGGTGGCAAGTAAATATATAGATATACACCATAGAGGATGAAATTTGTCATGAAAAAATCATTTGACTTGACCGGGATTCCGGTCTTTGCACTCGTGCGCTTGACTGCGCACCACATCATTTGTGCAATCGCAACGATTGGAAAATTGACATATATGTTCTCCCAGTAAACTCATCTCATCGTAGAATAATTCTGTGAATATACATTTGTAGGCATTGGTCTCTAAACTTAACTAAATTGCCTTTTCCTCGAAAATCCGTGTCCATAACAATACATAGAGTACTTTCTCTTACTTTCTCCTACATCTCTTTTCTATCTCTTCCCTATCCCCATTTCTTCGGCTCTACTTTTGCTCCATCCTTCTCCTTTTCTTATCTTTTTATGATGATAAACTCTATGATAATTTTGGTTGAGGGTATTATGATGACAATAAAATCTCAATTTTGCCGATTTACTTTTTAAAATGTTATCCTAAATCTTAGATCTGCTAGGCATGGCATTAAAGGCAACATCATATTCCCGAAGTATGGAGTTATTCTTCAAAGTAAGCCTTACCGGTCATCGGTGTGATTAAACTATAAATAACACCCCCGAAGAGAGAATTACAAAATAAACTGAAAATGGCATATCTCAATTTTTTGCCAGGTTATGACTTGACAAATCCACGTATAATGGAGACCTTTTTCTTATTGTTAGTAGTAGTTTAAGTTGTGCAGGTATATATATCTAGATGTTCTCCCGGTAAATTCTGCTTATTGAAGAATAATTCTGTATTCGTTGGTGTGTAGGCATCCCTGTTCTCTTTAGAACAGCATCCAAACTATGTAATACTTTCTCTTTCTATCCCCTATATCTCTTTCTTATCTCTCCCCTATCCCCGTTTCTTGGGCTCAACATTTCCCCACATCCTTCTTTCCCTTTCCTTCTTCGAAGGAGTGAACTAACGATTCGAATTCCCCATTTCTCAAGTGTTTTTTTTTGTAACGCTGTTTTCGCAATAGTTAGGAACGTTACTGACTGGGTGGAGGGGGAATAGAAAAGGTTTAGTAAAGGATAAAAGTTCATCCATTATTCTCTTTCTTCTTCTTTACTCCTTCACTCATACTTTATTCCTCCTTCCAAGGAGTTTTGGAGAGTGGAGGGAGGGATACGGTATTGGATCGCAGGCGGTAAAAGAACACAAATCGTTTCTCATAACGCCAACGGGAAACGGAATTGATTATAGGCACGGTTCGCCTACGATGAATAAACTTGCGACCCATAAAAGATTGATATGAGTATTTTATCAGGGTAAAATTCCTAGACGGAGTCTGTCAAAAACTCATTGATCTTTTGCTTGCTTTCGTCGCTTGATGTATTTTAACTAAAATGATTCCATTAACCAGCAGAGTAAGGTTCTTTTTTTTAATATTCCCCTAGCGTAGAAGTAAACATCTATTGACATATAGATTCCAGTGGTTTATGATACCGAATTGTCGAGATGTGGATACTCACCATTCATTACTACACAGACAAAATAATTGCACGTTGCTGTATAGCTTCATAGTTTCTTTAAATGATTCATAAATAGATTGTGAAACAATAACTGACTCCTTGTGTAAGAATTTAAAGAAAGACTTGGCGAAGGGTTTAATAACAAAGGAGTGAATCCTTGTATGATGCAAAATCCTAGAATTTGAGAAAAGAGGACATGAATAGACTGCAGGCGTTTGAGATGTGGGAGTGGAGGGGGATGGAGAATGTGTGGTGGACCGAAAGGAAGACGAACGATGAAGATCTTGGTTTGGTGGGTGAGGAGAGGAAACTTCTGGTGGAAATTAGACGGTAGAGTACGAGGTTTAAACGAGTAATGAGGGGCGAGAGGTATGTTGAAGGCGGCAATAGAGGGGAGAATACTGAACAGACGGGCAAGGGGAAGGGAGAGAATAGGTTTTATGGACTTGAATAAAAGAGGTAGGACGTGAGATGAAGAAAGATATCGCGAAAGGAAACAAGGGACTTGTAAGGGTGCCTGTAAAAATATAGAGGATTTTACTCTCCTCTACTTAAACCTGCCATAACTGTTAAGTTATGATAAATTTAACAATAACTGACTAACAATAACTGACAACCCTTAACTTAAACTAATAATAAATAAATACAGCCCTAAATCCTAAAAAGAATATATAACATATCCCTATTTCTCAGTAGTGTCTTAATGGAAATAATGTTGGCAGGAACACATTCAAGTTATTTCAGGAAAACTCCTGATTCGATGACATATAAAACAGAGATGTTTCCCACATAAAAAAAAGAGATGATTACAAGCCAAGATGTGCAAGACGTGTGAAGAAAGGCAATAGTTATGATAAATTTCGAGAAGTCAGGAATACTCAAGTTTTGACACGCGGTAACGGAACATTTTACAAATATAAAAAAGACTTCTACTAAAGGCTACGCGTACGACATTTGAGTCAGTTGCTAGGCGTAGTGATTCATATGATGACCAATAGATGGCAAGCAAATACTTTCTCCACTCAACTGACACGTGAATTTTCATTTTTCAAATGCATTACTCCGCACCATGTTCCAAAGGAATAAATACACATTTAATTTAAAAAGATAAATAAATTTTAAATAGGCAATAACCACATATTAGTTTCTATTTAATAATTTACTTTATTCATTACTTTTTGGCTAATTCACCAATATTTTAGCCGGCTTCAGCGGGCTTTTCAACTACTTGTTAAATAATAAAATACAGAGCGCCTCGGATTTACACGCCACCACAACTTTTACACATACCTCAACGCCGCAAGTATACTATTAGTACTTGCTGATGGCTTTATAAGACGAAACAAATTTTTTTAAAGATGCTATCACCATTATTAAGAGAGTTTAGTAATGAAACGCTTTCAGCTCAACGTGACAGAGTTAATGAACAGTAAAGGAACGCCTAATGCTGTAATTGAAAGGATTATATCACGTAAGCGCGGAATTGGAGAGGGAATTATAGATGATACGAATGAAAGTAGTTAGCGTGACTAATCGATAAATCACATTACTCCAGTGAATACAGCTAACCTACCATACATTTGGCAACTGTTCCCTTTTTCCGCCCGAAATCTAAATTTGAAAGTAGGATGATTATTATTATCAGGATCTGAAAAATTGGTTTTCTGCAGTACTCCACTCCACTCTCCTCTCTGCCAAACGCTTCATTTCATTTTGACGTCCTTTATAACACTGTATTATGTATCCCATTCTAGGTCTTCCTCTGTATTTCATCCCATTCATTTCTCTTTATTTTATTGTTTTCAGGATGTAGACACGTCTCAAAATGTGTCACGTAAGTGTGTGGCAAGCAGATTTTTCATTAGGTACACTCTAACATTTATAACCAACTATTCGGACGATTTCCTCATTGGCAATTCTTTCCGCCCAATTTTTATCCTAATTATCCAACCAAGAAAAAATGGCAGAACGTCAGAAACATACAGTTATTACAACCATCGGAATGCACCAAAAGCCAACGAACCACGCACTAGAATCCCCATGAATATGTAACACGACCATTTATTTGGAATTCATCATCACCTTCACCGCGAAAATTCATCGAACCTTTTGATATTCCAGCCGTAAATTTCACCGCAGAAAATATAGCAGGGCTCCCAATGAAGTTCTCTAAAGAGAGTCGCTAGGAGTATATTGATGTCACTTTCCGGAATATTGGGCTGCCATTTGAACGGCATTTCTCCCTCTGCCTTTGAAAACCGAAGTCTGCGGTTTCGTAGAGGACTCTGCAGAAAAATTGTAAAACGAGCTAAATCCCATTGAATGAGTAACACGCGGCAGCTTGGAAATCAAGTAACGCAGGTCGCATATATGCATTTAAAAGAATACATTCTTTTAAATGCATATATGCGACCTGCGTTACTTATTATTATCAGGTTACTTATTATTAATGGTCGAGGTTGGTTTGGTCGGTATAAGGACGGAGAAAGGTGAGGAGAATTGTTAAAATGTCGCCAGAAAGCTTTTTAACTCAGGTGCGCCAACATAAACCGAGTCATGCACTAATAAAGCTGGTCTTCGATGCATACAAATTTGAAGACGAAAAATGAAATTAATCTTTTAAAAAATATAACCGTTTCAACGTACAGGTATTTCAGAGAATGAGGAAAATGGTTTATTTTCACAGTGTGACATGTCTGAATATGAATATTTGGCCGTTATAAAATCAGAGATACTAAAATGTTAAAATATTTGACAAAAAATATTTGATGAAAAACCACGTAGTTACATTTCGCTGGTTCAAATTATCAAATGTATAAAAAACAATCTATTTCATTAGCTCAAAAAGTATGAAAGGTTTACCAAAAATTATTTTATTTTTAAAATATCTGTACATGGCCTTTATATTTTTGGACAAACCAACCTAACAAAATCAGAGCACGGTTTCCGCTACATCTTTGTTTGTTGATCTCGATCTTTCACTACCATTACAGCCAGCATCTTCAGGAATAATATTATCGCCTATACTCTATCCTTATTCCTGCA
Organism: Pyrrhosoma nymphula; assembly: GCA_963573305.1. Taxonomy (NCBI): domain Eukaryota; kingdom Metazoa; phylum Arthropoda; class Insecta; order Odonata; family Coenagrionidae; genus Pyrrhosoma; species Pyrrhosoma nymphula. The sequence continues at coordinate 50,798,331 of OY754337.1, read as the reverse complement.
GATACTACCTGCAATGAATGCAAAGGCTCGAGATCAACAAAAGCGCTGCAGAACACGAAAGCTATTTCTGAAGACTTATATCACTGCAGAAGCCTACGATCCTAATCAACATGACAAAAATATTGTTTACAAACAACGGTGTTTAGAGAAAACTTGCTTGATGAAAATTGAATGAGATAGGTGGGGTCAAAGAAACTACAAATCCGATATAGGTATGACGCCATGAAACGGTATAACTGCCAAAAATACGACGTGTTTCCACAGCGAATGTAAGCTGATGGATACAAATTTAACAAAACACGTTCTCCCTCACGAGATTGAGCAGATCTCTGCTCTTGAGCACAAGGCATTCTGTACCCAAGACAACTCTGTTGTGGAGACACGTCTGATGTAATAGTCCTCTACCGCCTACATTGCGATGGAGACTTTTGTAGATGGTCATCATCTTCCTCGTTCTCCTATTGAGGTTCTGCAACTCGTTGACGTTCCACTTCATGCATATGAAGGTGTAGAGCAGTGTAGGAACCGCTAATATTTTCATGGCAAGAACCTTATTCTCGCCTGGCAGCTCAGAACTCCAGATTTTACTAAGAGTCTGTCTATACCTGGCGGCGAGGCATTACTTTACAGCTCCAACATCCTGCATTCGACGCTGGTACTCATAGCTGTCATCGTCCTCAATGTGAAAAAAATGACGCTCCCGTCAACGATTTGCATGTCATCCTTGCTCTCCGAAAATCTTCCTCTCGCCATGTGGATGGATCCACACTATTCCAATCCGAACTCCATCCCATTAGCCTCACTGTATTACAGTAAGGAGTCAAAGACAGCGCAAACGTATTTCGCATTAGCAGCATAAATCTTTAGGTCATCCGTACAAAATAAATGGTCGACCTTATGCTTTCTGTCACCGGGAACATCGCACATATATTCTCTATCTCGTCGCAGCCTTAGGGGCCGAGGTAAGAGGGAAATAGATAACCGTAGGGGGCCCAAGCTATCGTCTTGAAAAACGCCACTGTTACCAACTCTGTGGAAACTGACCGAAGGCCTAAAATCAGGACGAAGCGCGTTTTCCCGAGTGGTAACAGGCGTTGGATGCAGGACACAACCTCTGGGTGGACTTCTATTTACTTCAGCATGGCGATTAAAAGCTCATGCGAAGTGGTGTCAAATGCCTTCTTGTAGTCCACCCAGGCCATTGATAGGTTTCGTTTATGCCGGATGGCATCCTGGCATATGCACCTTTCAATGAGCAGGATATCCGTGCATCCTGCGATTCCCCGCTTTGAGCCCCTCTGCTCGTACACCTCTTCCCACAAAGGCTGGCCGAAGTGGAGGATAAGGTCGCCCAAGATCGAGGTGAAAGCCTTATTTACAGTGTTGAGGCAGGTAACAGGGTGGTAGCTCTTTGGATCGGACAATTCTCCCTTCTTAGGTATGAGAACTGTGCGTCCCTCAGTCAGCCAAGGTGAAATTTGTTCTCTGGCTTTCAGAAAGGACGTGAAGATTCTGAGTACGTGTAGGAGGGTGGAAGTAAATTTCTTCCTCCTGAAGTTGTTCATGGCATCCATTCCTGGAGCCGAGAGGTTCTTCTTGCCAGAGAAGGCCTTCTTTACGTATCTTCCTGTGACTGAAATTATTGTTGATTATTGTTTCGATTAATGATTGTTGATTTCCTAGTTATTAGGTTCGAATTTGAAATGAAAACTCAATTATCTAGTTCCCAGTATGGTATAAACACAAACTAAGTCGTACTCTAAGATTTGTTGAACAAACACAAACTAAGTCATATTCTACGATGCCAGAGTGAAGTACATAATGAAACACTTTGAAATAAATTCATTCAACATTAACTGGAGACTTTGTGGGACGCAAATGTGAAGGTGGATTTCTGTATAAAATCTAGTGCACTGTTACCAAATATATAGATGGAGCTACTAGCGCTCGGGGAGGCTTCTGCCTCATCTGGGTTTAGCCGCTTCAGCTTTCAGTTTTAGCTTTAGACGGACTTAGCCGCGAGACTCATTGTTAATTTCTCTATATTGATTTGCAGCTGACTTTGGTAGCGCCTCCACCAGCCAGCAAGTATAACTAAACCACCGCTATGCTCTGCAATGAAAATGCATCGAAATATATAATTAAATGCCAAAAAAATTCATTATATTTGAAAGAAAACAGCATTACTTAAGAACATCAATATAAAGGCACATTCTATCTTGGGTCATTCTGCCACGAGTAAACTTTTTCGCTCTCCCAACACCCGCATATATGGAGAATTTTGGTGAAGTAACATCGATTAGCCACTACCGAAATAGAATACTGAAACTGAACTAATACGTTAAACATATGTATGCAGTAAACCGTCGGAACGTAACGACTATTATGAAACAACCTGGAGCCACTATAAGTGTTTTGTGGTGGGGTTTTAGGTGATCGGCACCATATGGCGCCACCAGAGTCCTCAGGATGGCCGTTCTCTACACTACTCCCTCATAGGGTTATTATATAGTGTATTATCGGCAATCCAGAGGACTCTGCTACGCGCTAAGCGGCAGAGTCATCTACATCCCGCAAAACAGTTATCAATTACTTTTTTTGTGGCGGCATTAAGATGACTCTGCTGAGTGGCAAGTTTTTTCCACTGTTGTTGCGAATTTATAATGCTAGTTTGTGTTCTATGAACTCGCATATTCTGCAAGAGGTTTTTCGGTAACGGCAAAATACACTTAACAAATAGAAGAGAGGAAAATCAGTGCGTGAGAGAGGAACATCAGCTCAACCCCCGTCCAACGTGCGAACCAATCTTCCGGAACAAATCGCTAAGCAAGCTGACGATGTGGAGGGAGAGAAATCTCGAATGAAACAACGGACGCGAAATTAAGGAACCGTCCGCAAAAGAGAGGCCATGGGTTGGAGGAAAGGGGGGTAGGGTCGTTAGATAGGGCTGGAAAGGGGAAAATGGATTCGATGGGAAGAGCGGTAAATGTTGGGAAGATGGATGGAGGAAGAGCCGAGGATGAGAAAGGGTCGGAAATGGGAAACAGGAAAGGGAGAACAAACTCGGCCGTAGCTTTCCAGCGCGCCAACTAGAAGTGTTGAAAACACAACAGCAGCCTTTGTTATCGAGGTGAAACGACTTCAACCCATACCAGACAATACTTGATCCAGGAAAAAACTTAGTATGCTAGCCGCTACTTGAGATTTGAAATAAATGAAGGCACTAATACAAATAAGTTCATTTAATAAGTTATCTAGAGAATATTGTAAGAATTCAAACGTAGCGAGACTTTTAAACCGATTTTTTTCCTAATCATAACAGAGACCATTTTCAAATTTTTCTTTAAAATTTAGACAGTTTTACGGGTGGGTTTTACACTGCCAAGTTTATAACGCAAGTTACTTGCAGCAAGCAACTTTGGACGTGAATTGCAAGTGCAAACGGCTTTCAGAACTTTTAAAAGTTTTGGCAAGTCGCTTGCAGATGCGTAGTGTTGCCAGTGTAAACAGCAACCAATTTGTCTCTGCACTTACTCGATAAAATATTTTCGTCAGAGTTATGTCCCGCGCAAGCTGTTGCAGAAGAAGCTATTGGAAGTAACTTGCAAGTGTAAACCCACCCTTGCATCGGTACTTACCTCATTGTTACCACGCACGCTAAACAATTCTACAAGTGAGCAGTAGAAACATGAGTGACTATTTTCCGCCACATAGTTGGCTATATATTCAGCTTTTTTATTCACATACGCCAAATTCACTTTAATCATAGATGGGTTATTAAAATCAAAAATCACAGTCCCTTATATGAAAAAAAAAAACTGATTGAATCTTTATTCTTTACAGGTGAGTCTCAAAATTTTTCTGCCGCACCTGGACTCTACAACGAGGGGCTAAGGTATGAAATGTACGTCTGCTCCTTTTAGAATCTACCACTGTTTCCTGTGCGCACGATCCAATTCTTAAGAACTCTTTCCTGAATGATAGGATATAACGTAGCATCAATGCATTCTCATCTATTGGTATTGCTACCAAGACCATGATAATTAGCATAGTGGTAGAGAAGCATAGTGGCAATTGCACATACGGCCCGTTTCAGAGGAAGAGTCCATTGAATACGAACTAGCTCAACATGGGGGAGTATGACTGTCTCTATGTTTGACTACCAGGATTCCCAGGGACACAAACCTTTAAAAATGCTCAATCTATTGCTCACATCAACTTTCTAGGTCTCCATGGCTATAATAAAATTATTTAGATGAGCTTCTCCGATTGGCTGCAAACAATATCAGCGTATTTTTATCCAGCAATGATTGGAACGTAAACATTGTCGTGAAACACGCTGCTGACAATTTCTCACCCTATCCAGTCAACTCAGTTATGCTAGTGGGATTGCCTACTACGTAGCCTCCGAGATGTACATGTAGTGCCTATAACTAACCCGCCTGTACCGTAGCCTCAGATATATAAGAGGCCTGAACAACCGAAATTCGATCATCATCTGTTTGAAAATAGTAGCACAAAATTTTTAATTTCCTTAAGGAGTTAAGGGAAAAAATTATTACAGAAAGGTATTATGTCATGTAAGATTGGTTAGCCCCCTAAATTTTCTTTTAAAAAAATAATGCTTTGTCACACATAACTGAAGAAATTCTGAAACAAGTGGAATCCACTACTGTCATAAAACTTTAAGGACACGAAAACTTACACGCCTATTCCAGGTGTAAATATTTTTTTGCTACTTATCTGGATCACATACCTCTAAACTAAATAGTACCTACATCGTGAAAGCGGCAAGAGCACAGTGAGCTTAAATCGAAAGAAGCTAGCCAAAATTCAAAAAGTGCTTTCAGTGTGAGTGGGTTCAGGGCAAAGGAATGGAAGGGAAATTCGTTTTTCGGTTTGGCAAAACACGGAAATGCAGTACAAATCAGCATTTTGAAATTTCCTCCACTCCCAGAAATGCCCATTACCACTTTACCATTCCCGCGAAAACTGCGTTTTTCGCTGTATTAATTCACGAAAATGCGTTTTTCACTCTTGAAAATGGCCAAATCGGGCCCGCGTACCGTCCCACCCTAGCACCCCTGTTTCACTCCATAGGCCCGTAAGCTTGTTGGGGGGGTGGGGTATAGGAATATAATAGAAGTGAAATTAGTCTTATCCCTCTACCGGTTGTTCGTGAAAACCTCCAAATATGGTGTCGAAAACGGACGAAAAAGTCGAAAAATTGGTCATTTTCAAACGTCTATATCTCAAAAACTACTAGACACACGGGTATGATTCTCACATTTTTACAAATGCGCAACATTCCTCTACTCATAGGTATCACATTCAATATCGTAAGTTTCCTAGGTTTTTCAAAAAAAATGTTGACCGTGCGGGACGAAAGCTCACCTTGATCAATTTCAAGATAAACGGCCCATTGTATCATTTACTCCGATGTAGCTGCCAAAACGCGCATTTGAAGGAGTCGACTTTCTATTTCTTCGGGGTTTTCATTCTTGCGTTTAAGTTTCATTCGTTTTGCATATTTGTTACCAATCGTCCCATGACGCCTACGTAGCATTATATGGCTGAAATTATGTTCAAAGTAGATGTAATTTTCAAATTCAAGCGGGCAAACTAAGAAACCTACGGTGTTTACCGATTTACACCGGTGTTTGTTAACAGTGATTAAGCAAGAAAAGGAAATGAAAAAAATAACTACTCACCAATACAGACTAATACAAGCAGCAATGAATCAAATTCAGGTAGGTATACAGATGAACAGCAGTAGCGATAAATCAGCACAAATAATTCAAAGGAATAAGTGTAGAGAGAAGCACAAACAAACGTCTCATTCGACGAACCATATAAAAATTATTTGTAAACAAAGCCTTCGGTCGCCATGGGAAATGGCTGGTTAAACAGTAAAATTTCAGTAAGTTCCGCAGAAATCTTAAAAGTTGCGCTAATTTTTAACCAAAATCAGGATTTGACGATAAAAGTAAGAATCTATATAGAATAATCTTTGGAGTAGTGTGCGTCTCAATATTGTGCAATGAATATTTCTAATTAAAATTTAAAAAAGAAATAAAAGCCTCAAGCGATAACACTTTAAAATGTACACCTAATGGGAACGATTTGACTCATCTGGGGTCGAACCGGGGCCTAATATTAACATGAAAAGTAGCCTAAAAACTGCGCAAGGAAGACATTTACTAAATTAAAATAATAAAATTATTTATTAAATTGTCTTTCGGCTGGTGTGCATCTCAAGTTTGTGCAATAGGTATTTCTAATTAAAATTTTTGTAAAGGTGAGCTTTGGTCTCGCCAGCGTTAACGCGATTTTCACCCACTTTCAAAAGACATATTGGAACCAAATTCACCTCACTTATAATGCAAAAATTGCGCATTTTTAAAATACTTTCAACATAACAATGCATCATGCATGCCTGGTTTGGCTTCACCCCCTGCCACACACACTTGAGGTGTCTTGGAGGGTAAAGCTATAGATGTAGATGTGGGAAAGGCTGTCCGATGGAAGCAGTTAGATTGCGATAATGAGTTCTATAACTGTCCAGAACTTAGCCGATTACGAAAAGTGGCATACGGAAAGCAGCTGGTTCCCTTAACTCCGAATGCATAGATACATTTCAACCTGTAGAAGGCTTAGCTTCAGGGCAGCTTAGCCCTCATTTGTCAAACCGACCTTCCTGGTTGATCACCAAGCATGCTTTATGTGTATTTCTTATGGGGACGCTTTGACTCGACTGGGTCGAACCGAGGTCCTCTAGTTACAATAACAGTAACCTATTATCTGCCCAGGGAAGACATATAATAATCTTTAAAGTTTCAAAGCTGTGCAACATTTGGTTCTCGAGTTTTAGGCGAGCATATAAACATAAATATGCATACATTCTACTTTATTTATAAAAGAAGATTAAGTTCAAACCGGACGATAGAAACAACAAATTTATTATTTTCATTACATTTAGTTAAAGTTTTATTACCTCAAATGTATTCCATCATATTTAAAAGTCGTAAAATAAAAAACTCTACCTTTAAGTCCCCGTCTATTAGCATGCTTTTCGCTCGGATATCTTTTTTGGCTCAAACTTATCCTTTAACGCAATTTCCCGTGAATCAGGCCTATCCAAATGAATGAATGAATCTATGAATGATGTCTCATCAAAACCGTTACAACCGTTTTCGAGATACATTTTACATACATATATGCAATTATTACTCGCTTAAAATCTTAGTATTGGTCACTATTTACTCGTTTTACAAGCATACTGAAATGAAAATATTTTAAAGAATTTTTGTAAATGCTTAATTTGTTTACGAGGAAGGGTTCCATATAATTAACTAACAAGCATAAAGGTTCCCGTGAACAGAAAGTGTTTAGACCACTAGTCTAGATTTATCTACGCTCACCAAATATGCACCATTCTATGATGACCACCAACACCCCTAGGCCCCCAAATTATATTCCTTCGTCCACTTTCATCATCTGCTTCCAATTCTCGACAGAAACTTCCTCCCAAGCCTATCAAGAACTTCCTTTTGCCTTCCTCTCCATATAGCTCACTTTCTACATCCAAATACTTCATCAAGCCAAAACCTCAAAGGACTTGAAGCGACGATGTTTACACTCCCTCAGAGAAGAAGGCCTTATTCCAAATTATCCAAGTGAAAGAGGCTATTGCAAAAGTTTTAGATCAGCAGGATTAAAGCCAGTAAAATAATGCAGTACACGGGATATTAAGTTTTTAGAACAATAAATATAGTTTTCTTAATCCTATTTCAAAATTAAATCTTTTTTTCATTGTATTATGAGCCTTTCTCGAAGAAGTAGCATCAAAGATTTGAAATATTACACGCCATGTAGTCAAAATCTTGGAAAAGAAATATTCAACGTTTTTTTTAACATATGAAAAAGATGGAAAATAATTTTTTCTAAATAGCCTCTTAAACACGATCTTCAAAGACGTTTTCGGTGAATTAGAAAAAATTTTGACCGCGAATTTAATAGTGGTCCTAAGTTCTTCCATCGCATCGTCTAAAATTGTTGAAAGACGAATATATGTTTACCAGTTACGCTTTATTTCTCAAAATCAGCCAAGAAATGAGAAACATAGCATGCGTGGAAAACGAAATAACGTCTTTTATTATGAAAGAATATAAAAAAATACGCCTCGAACCACTCACTCAATTAAAATCTAAATGCTTACTCTTTAATATATAATTCAGCCATTCGCGAAGCGCGGTGCGCAAGGACTGAACAATGTAATGCCTCTTCAAACGTGAGAAGCATAAAAGCCCCTTAAATGAAGGTGGGTTTTCGCCCACTCAGTTGCATGTTTTACCCAAGTGAGCCGCGATCAGATATACTAAAGAATTACTGTTCTAATTCCTCAGAGCGCATTATGAATCATGAGTCCCACTATCAGTTATCAAGAGGGAGAAAAAGGCAACTTTTACAAATGGCACTGAAATTTATTGAAACTCGACCCGGGTTTCGACATGGGTTCACATTATCATCAGGCAAAAATATAAAACAAGCGCAAGCCTTGTATACATAACATAGCCAAGTGAGGGAGGGGGAGGGGGGAAGGGGGAGGGTTAAAGAAACACGGGAGGATGGTAGAGGTGAATGCTGGTGACGGACTAAGAGGACAAAGAGGAGGGGGTTAAAGCTTTGAGAATGGGGGAAGATGCCGGGAACATGCGTTTATTAACAAGGACATTGTAAAAGTTGCCTTTTTCTCCCTCTTATGATGGAATACCACCAAATAAACCTTGAAAAAGTAATTGCTATCAGTTATCAATAAACATTCGCAGATTCAACTATCATCCTAGGATTCCATCCGCAGTAGGGGTTTAAGCTAAAACACAGGCACGCTTGGTGATCAACCAGAAAGGTCGGTTTGACAAATGAGGGTTAAGCTGCCCTGAAGCTAAGCCTTCTACAGGTTGAAATGTATTCATTCTGAGTTAAGGGAACCAGCTGCTTTCCGTATGCCACTTGTCGTAATCGGCTAAGTTCTGGACAGTTATTGAACTCATTATCGCAATCTAACTGCTTCCATCAGACTGCCGTTCCCACATCTACATCTATAGCTTTACCCTCAAAGACACCTCAAGTGTGTGTGGCAGGGGGTGACGTGAAACCAGGCATGCACTAACCGTCAAGCCAACTATCATGCTGCTATTAGCTATTTTGCTAAATATTCTGATAAGTCACGTACGTGGATATCATTTGAAATACGGTTTGTAACTATCATTCTACTTGTATAGAAAATACACTTAAGTTATGCGTCACGGGATACTGTAAATTACTACATGTCAGATATATGATACCTAAAAAGCCGTAATGAAAAAAAAACTAAAATAAGAAGAAAAAACAAAGCTATTTATCGCATGCATTTATATTATTGGGGGTTTCGTTTTCAGCCATTTTAGTCTCTAATTGCAAGCAGAAAAAATTACATTTTAAACCAGTACGTTCTGCAAATCAATCCCTCTAATTTTATGCAAGTGATCCAACCTACCATAGTAATAAGGAGTTAGTAGCGTATTCTCAGACTATTTGTAAGATTATTTCGCCTAACATTCACTCAGGAGATAAGCCTTATTCCTTAACCTACGCTAGGATAGGAATTCTCACCCCAACCCCAGACAAAGCTAGACTTATAAGCTAAAACTAGACTTACAAGCCATCAAGTTCTACGGGAACCGACTAGATTTTAACCCGTTTCTAATATTTGAGTATCAGGACGAAAATTCTAGGATGCCCATTCCTTTAAACGCTTATTTTCTGCTTCCTATAACGCAAATGGGCAAGCGGAATTCGATATCTTGGCTGTTAAAATTATTTTTATTTGCTATTCCTTGTGCTTCCTCCCCTCCTTGGAATTTTCTGAGTGCTCTTGCGAATGCGAATCCAAAGGTCAAAATCATCACTCTACTTGGCCCTTCAAATTATAGCGGTAATGAAAAAGAGCAATATTTCATAGTGAAAGAAGGGATGTCCAATGTCCGCGCGTCACAGAATGAAAGACGTTCCACTTATTGATGTATATGATGTAAAATAGATAAGTGAGATTGTTATTTCAAGAAGGTAGAGGAATAAGGAACGTAGAGGATGGTACAACAGAATACTATAACGTAATGCACCTTTAAATTTTCTTCTCATATTTTACAATTGACGACTGTGGTTTATCAAATACAAGTAGAAAACGTGATTACATAAAACGAATCTTTCGTTCATATAAATGCTACGTAATGTAGTAATGATAAAATTTCTTCCTTTATTGTTTCTGATTGAGCACATTCTCTTCTGTTAGAAGCTTAACTGGCGTTAAAACTCAAAATATTCTGTGCATGGAGCCTTACAAGACTATTTTACTTTCAGCGGTAAATAATTAATCTTCAGAAGTCATCAAAGTAAACTTGACCAACATCAAGAATTCTACGTCAGCCATGTAACTACATCAGGAAAGCTACAGACTACATTATTAACAGATGGTTCTACCCAGCAAAATACGGAGAAACGTATTGTGACGCAACGTAAATGAAAAATATTAATGAAGATTAATTACAAATAAATAAACTTATTCTGCATTAAAGACCATGTAAAATGCATACCTTTGTATTTCCAATTGATAGCATTGCTTTGTAAAGTCACTTTTTGGCTCATGTTCTGAGTATCCAGATTAATCAGGTTTTTTGTTCGTAAGGGTCTATATATCTTTCAATTTCAATATCATTTCAGTAATGAAGGCTCAAAGTTTTAATCAGAACATGAGTGACCAGGGCTATTAAATGTGGTATGCTATGAAATCATCCAATGCTGATGAAGAGACAGGCCATTTTTGAACTGAGGTTTGGATTTCATGAGTCTCTCCAGTATCTCAAATTCATCAGCTATATAAAAAGCTACGCGTGCGTGCGTATGATTCAATTGCTGGGCGTTGTGATTCAGATGAGCGCCAATAGATGGCAAGCGAGCTACCATACAAATTCTCCACCTTCTCCACTAACTGACACGTGGCGCGGGCGTACGAATTTTCCCAAATGCATACAACTGCTTAGTAACAGCTCAGCCTGCTTCACCAAAATGTTGTATTGCAAAGAAATCTCTGACATTTAGGCATTATATATTGTTTACCAAAGTTACATATATTATTTTCATTAAAAATACAAACAAAACATTAATTTCTATTTAATTACATACTTTACTCATTATTTTTTTGGGTATTTCGCCAATATTTTAGCCTTTTTCAGCGGGATTTTCAACTCTTTCATATATAAATACGAAGTTTGGAAATCGACACACTGCTCGCTTTTCATGTAAAAGCTCAAATATCTGTCTAGCGGAGAAAGTCTTCAGTCCGAATCCTCATGAGACAGTTTGCATTCTGGAAAACGTTTTTAAAGTGCCTGTTGGTTGATTATTAGAAGATTCGACAGACAGCTATGGCCTTTCGCGCAAAGAATGATAAGTGGGTAGGTTGGTAAGGGAAGGATGATTGGGCGTAGATAGGGCAGAAATAAACACGGTGGATGGCATCCACTTATTACATACGAATGTCACCAAAATCACTCCAACGACAAGTCTATGAAGTGAGGGGGTGAATATAAAGATGTCAAGTGAAAAACAATCAAAACTAAAGAAGGAATAACCACAACTTCAGAAATTGCAGCGTGGTCACACATACGACACATTTTCTGCACTGCAATAAATAGACTATCGGAACAAGACAAGAACCTGAATCTAAACTAAACTTGCTAGGCTAAGATTACTTGAAGATTTCATATCATACGAGTTTCATGATGACACGAAGGGTATTATTTTGACCTAATATCTCTAAAATTGATTTTATATAAGAGAAAAACACTGCCAATCTGGAGAACTATTATCAAAACGTCGTTATATATCATGCGAAAATACTATTTCTTACTCATGGTTTCGTCGATTCAGTAAGCTCGAGTCGCCAAGCTCGAGTGTGTACGCGATAACTATTGATTAGAAATTATCGAACTGCTGAGTAGCTTGCGATAATCCTACTAAACCATACGACAGTTTTCTATTTTCTCGGTGATAATTATCGCAGAATTAAGAGAATCAACCCCCTATTTGGAACAAAAATTGTGGTTGTAGCTTTGTTAGTTGAAGAGTCTACCGACAACAGAGTTTATTTACGATATCAGGAGTGATGGGGACGGTTAGTAATGTTAGGATTATCGAGTATGAAGGTAGGGTGGAGAGAAACCCGGTGTCGGCGTTAGCCTGCTCTTAGCGAAAGACGGATAGGGGGCCACAATTTAACGGCCCATCCGACGGACGGTGTACCTCAATTGAAGTGCTTTCCGCAGAGAAGCGGAGTAAGGAACCGAAAATCACTGCAAAATCTCCGCCAAGATCGGAATTTGATCCCGGGCCCTTCAGGGTGGGAAGCTAGTACTCTAGTCAGTACACAAACCCGATCTCCATTGAAAAAACCGAATTGCTTCAAAAAAATATCATCGCATCATTTCTCGAAGCTTAAATCTTCTAAAGTAATATTGCAATTCAAGCACAAATCCGTCGATAAACTGGGCACGCAAGGCGTTGGCCTATACAAGCTTTTTTTCATTTCATAGGTGTACTAACGTCAGTTACCACCGTTGAATTTCATTTGAGCTTTAGGCTTTTTGTACAGGGTTATTTATTTTAATAAAAATTTTTCTTCATACGCATTTGTAGTTTCAGCTACTCTTACAAAGATACTCCGGCAAATCAAATTTAGAGGATATAAATTGGGTACTAAAGCCGAAAGGTTTCATACCCGCAGTAAAAACTAGAAAAATAATTTATATAATAAATTATCTTTTCAAAATTTTTACGACAAAGTAGCTAAGAAATTATTTTAGGTTAGTTAAAAATATCTGTATGATAATTACTCGATTTAAAATCTAGAAAAAAATTTTGAGATATAGGATTTGGCTATAAGATGCATAAATTATGACGTTGGCTATTTTGACCGCTATCTACGAATGCACACAACCAATTTCCTACAATGTATTATATTAAATATTCCAACTGGCCCGGACAATCAGAAGTAAGACTATCACTGAATGTCAGTGAAGGTATTTATTTTACACACAACTCGGAGTATATTCAGGAATGCTTTAAATTAGTCGAATCTCATAAATATAGAGGCAATGACGTCACGAGAATGACTAATCCTTATATTTGTGATGCAACAATCGGAAGGCAGTGACGTCAATATTTCGTATATCGAGGCTCCGAAATTCGGAGCCCTTACCACATAAGGGCCCACATTATCCGCGTGTTGCGTAATATGTCATCATCAAGCGCCTGAATCGTGCGCCTCACAATGAGACAGGGAAAATAGTATTTGCGGAAGAGAGAAGAGCTCTTATTCAGAAAGGATTCGCAATTCCCGGGCCCATTGCAAGGCTAGATATTGACATCACAGCTTCCATAATGAGGAAATTCTGACGTCACAGCCTCGACTAATTTCGATTGTTGCTTTGGTTGAAATTCGTCGAAGCCGAGACGACATAACCTCAATATCATCGAGATTCCAGTAGTTTAAGGCCTTCTTGTATGACCACCCTGAGTTTTATAACGAGCCTCCAGTAAACAGTAGGTATAAACAAATTCCTCAATCAATCCAAAAAAATTTCGGCTCATGAAATATGGTCCAGCACTATCCCTCCCAGAATGGTTTTATAAAAACGAAGTCTCGATGTTGGGAGCTGGATCCTGTAAGACAGATGCTGGAAGTAAGATAGCGATCTAACCCTGATGCTGGAAGTTTGAAGATTTTGGGGAGTAGGGGTTGGCGTCGCAGGCGGTTTTCTCGTTAACGGAAGATCAAGGTCCGTGTCCCGGTGGACCAATCGAAGTTTCGGGAGGCAAACGTTACAAGAATCCGAAGCGGCCATTTATATTTCATGCCGCGCTTCCCGGGCGCTCTTCGATCTTGAACTTGCGGCGTCCACCGAATGAGCTCCCTTCAAACGAAGAGGCCTCCGGGGGAAGTGGTAAAAAAAAAGAAAATAAATAGACGAGAGATTCTAGTCCCTAGATCGTGGAGGGGTTTAAAAAAGTAATGGCATCGGGCGAGCTATCCTGCTCGATTGGATTCGGAAACTTCTTGTAATGCATTTTGTGCGACACAAAAAGGATCTTCGAAGAGCCCAATGAAATTGGGACACTGATGCGAGAGAGTTACTCATAAAATGTTCAATTTTTACAAATTCAGAAGATCCTGGTGGTTTCTTTTTATGTATTAAGGTTATTTACCGATTAAAGTAGGTTTAAATGGAAGTGAATAAATATCCTCGAGATTTTTAACATATCTAAATCTACATCTACATACTACCCCGCAAGCCGCCTCAATCGGCGTGTGGCGGTGGGTGTTAGGACACCAGCCGTTTACATATAAAAAGGAAACGCTCTAATGAAATTACGCCTAGCATTTATTAAAGTCCCTTATTGCTCGGGGGAAAAACGAATTCCCATACCTATCCGTTTGGCAAAATATCTCTCTTAATTTATCGTTTCTGTCGGACCTGGAAATATAGTGGGGTTCTAATATGATGTTCTCCGTGTCGCTCTTAAAGATATCTATACTCAATTGCTGAAGCAATCTAAGCCTAGCGCGCAGCCTCCGAGTCTCTAGCGGCTCCCAGCCTAATTCGTTTAACATCTGTGTAACGCTGTCTGTACGCCCGTAGCAGTTTTTGACGAATCGCGCAGCTTTCCTTTGTATTTTATTAAGTTCCCGGATTAAGTCTTTTTGCACCGGATCCCATATGCTCGCTGTATATTCAAGGTGTGGCCGGACGAGTGCGAAATAGCCCTATCAACCTATAATATTTTTGCAGGGCCCTATCAAGCTATAATATTTTTTCTTCATCTGAGCATTCTCTATAAAGGCCTTAAGCAACCCTTCGCCCCACATTACCTCTTCCAACCTCCTACTTTGTGGTCTCCTAATTCCATCCAGAAGTTTCCTTTCTTCAGCAACCATACCGAGCACTTCCTCGTTCGTCTCTCCCTTTCAGTCCACCTTGGGTCTTCATAATTCTACACACCCTCATCTCGAACGCTTACAGCCTATTCTCGTCTTCCTTTCTCATAGTCAACGCTTCTGCTCCATATAACGCTATACTCCACATTTAACTCTTCACCAGCCTCATCTATGATATGTAGATAATTCTTCAAAACTCCTTTGAGGAAATTCTTCGCTCCCAATCAAACTACGGATGCTTCCCAGCTATATCTCTGTTTGCTTCCCTTTTTCACAAAATGTTTCTATCAATTCTTCTATTTCCTAATCTACACTCTTATACCATTGTATTCTTAACATGTATTTAATGAAAACATCTATTTATATTACTAATTTACTGAATTCTCCGTCTGTCTGCCTTTCTGTTCGTCTGTCAAGCCCCTTTGAAGGATTTGCAGGTAACTTAGGAAGTTTATCTTTGGCAAAAAAAAAGGTCTTGACCTTAAACCGACCTATAACATAGTACAATCCACGACTAACAACTTGAATCCATATTGCAATTTACTCAGAAGAAAAGCACTGTATCGGTACAGGGTTTTTGTCTTTTTAAATTACTTGGACTTAAGGCATGGGGTTGAAATTTCCACTGTTGGATGACTGAAAGAATGCATAACCGATTAAAAAATTGGTAAAAACGGTACACAACAATTCAAAGGCGTGTTTTAACCCATTATGAATTTACTTTCACTCCCATTATAAAAATACTGGACTCCGTGCAGGAGTTTTTTTTCTTTTCTTTTTTAAACTACTTGAACTCAAAATATAAGGTTAAAATTTTCATGATTAAATGGCTAAAATCATTGTTCCAATACGCATTGTTATAATTGCCTAAGTAATACGTTTCTCCCTCAAAAATTGTCCATTATTTCTCTACTTAAACAATTAAAAATGTAATTTCCTTGGCAACCGCAGTATGACCAATGCACATAGGAAATTATGCCTGAGGCCTAGGTAAAGTGATCAATATGGGAACTACATTGAGAATTTGCGAAGAGTATTTTTCACCCCAACCTATCCATAGGTGGTTCATGACTCCTGCGTGGTAATTGCATGTTGCACATCAAATTTAAATGATTCAATTATCCTATACAAGAATTTTAATTTATTCTTCTTCCAGCTGAATTTCAACGGGTACCCTCTCTTAGTAGGTATATATTAATTTCGCGCTCAGTGAAAGGGTTATATTTCCTCAGGGGTTGTGAACGCGGAAGAGACGACACTCGCTCGGAAGACAAACCCAAATATATATTTCATTCTGCACAGATCTTACAAAACGCTTTTAAAAGGTTTTAATATCCGCCCTTGAATCCTTTTCTGCCTCCTTGGTAATTCTTGCGGACATCTCCCGGTTTTGCCGTTTTCCCCTTCCAAAACGAGCACAATACATGTAATATATATAATACGCAAACTATATTGCCATCTATCCTCCTCAACAAGCAATGGACGCACAAGGAGGGGGGAAGTGCGCATCCCATAGCCTTGGAACATCCTCCCCCACATCGTGTTAACCCAACTCTGTCTCCG
Source organism: Pyrrhosoma nymphula (assembly GCA_963573305.1). Classification (NCBI taxonomy): domain Eukaryota; kingdom Metazoa; phylum Arthropoda; class Insecta; order Odonata; family Coenagrionidae; genus Pyrrhosoma; species Pyrrhosoma nymphula. The sequence goes on along the minus strand of OY754337.1, from coordinate 50,781,734 downwards.
CCCCACTTTGATTAATGGCTTAAAGCATGGCAAGTTTTCCCTTCTGAATGAAACATCTTGGCAAACAAGAAACTCTCTCTCCGCCCTCCGCAACTAGTGCCTACTTCCCCGCTCCTGCCGTTTCCATACCCCTCCCTTTCCCTCCATAGCCAAGGGTTCTTCTCCTTACTCCTTTTTCTTCTCAGTTTGCAGTGTCCCGACGGAAAATTTCGCGAAATTTACTGCGTAGCCAACAAACCACTCCTCCCTTCTCTTTTATTTTCCTTATACACCACTCGCTCCTTTGCTCCCTCCTTTGCCCCTCCCCCCTCTCCTGCAACGGCCAATCAGGATGGCAATCACGAACGCGATCTCAAGAGTGCCTTCTTAAACCCCATGTCCCAGAGTATTATATACTTACTGAGAGGTCAAATTGGTCACTCCTTAAAATACAATTTTTTGCGTAGTGATTGTTGCGCGTATCCACCATATTGTTAGCCAGTTCTTTAGGCACGGATCATAAGAAAATCACTGCAATAAGAAATAAGAAATCACTGCAACGCGCTCAGTAGTTTTGGGACGAATTGTATATTTTTTGAAGGGGTGCAAAAGCAAAATTGTGCTCATTTTTCATTCAGACCTAATGAAATGCAATGATCTTTCGGGGAAGAAAAGGATATGATTCCGATTTAAAAAGAATGCTAGAAAATCTGCTATACCCAACCATTTTTAAAGCCGACGCCTATTTTTCTCGTTTATGCCTTGTTCAAGTGTGGAAATAATGAAGGAAATATTGCCAAACTACTTCAACTGGTTCATGCTAAAGCGTCTACTCAAGCACTTTTCATTTCCTGTACTTTAATTTCGCAAATCCTAAGTTGGTGCCCATATTTTGTTTTTATTGGATCCATGAAAATATCAAAATGAGATACGATGCTTACGTTGGCTATAACTTCCGAGTTATCTTTTCTCTTTGATAAAAACAATTTTTTCTCGCCGTTTGCCACTACTTCAATATTGACTGGCAGGGATGGAACTCGCTAAGAACATGGTGGATTGCGATAAAAAAACTATTGTGGCCATTGTCGCTTTTGGACACACTGTGCGTTCCTACTCTGTGCTCATTACATTACCCATTTTTTTCGAACCATCTGGCTTCCGCATATATTCTGTTCCGTCCAAACGAGGCTAGGGTTGGTGTGTGGTGGCCAGAGGGGTGGTTTCCCATCACGAGGGCCCGGGATCGAATCTCCTATGAGGCGAAGCCTTTTCATTGGAATTTTGATTTCTTCTATGGAGCAATTTACAGAGCAGTTCAAGGTGCAGTACTACGTCCTACGAATAGAATCCGCTTTAAAACATTTGGCGCCTACCGTTGAGAGTAGGGTGATTCCGCGAAAACATGTCTCCAAAGGGTACACTCAGAGAGGCCAAATTAGGCAACAAGACCTAAAATAATTATTTTATACTTATAGTGAGCGCGCTTTCGGCGGATTCCACAATAAAGGTAAAATAAAATAGCTTACGAAACAGAAAATGCTACTGAAAATTATTGAATAACCTGAAAATCATGTCCAAATATTATTTCTTTGTGTCTAGTTCATAACAATTTTTTACTCCAACATAGGTTCAGCGAAGGAAAAAGAGATACCCTAGGTATTGACATGTGTGCGTTAGTATGCACTGATGGAATGGTTTTGTAATATTTCCTTCACATTTCCCACATAATTATAAGCGATAATGACGGATGAGAAAAGGTAAACTGTCAAGCAATAGAAAAACAGACTGAAAATAGAAACCACTGAAGATAGATATAATGGAGGGAATGGATGCATATTGGTGAAAGGCTAAGTTTGGATTTATTTTCATTTCCCAGGTCAATCTAAGCCAGCGTCATTGGTAGAATAATCACAACAAAGTTATGAATGGGCAACATCAATGAAATAATGAAAAGAGCCAAAACTCCTTTATCAATGAATTAAACACTTGATAACGTCACGAATTCGTAAATAATGCAACAGACATGAGAAAATTGTCCCACGGTTTGCTGATAAAGAATTGCCTTTCACTTGCCCCATTGGTAAGGAACGATTTCCGTCACATTCATCCATTGCATGAGCTTCTTGAATAAATTTCCAAAAGATTAATTCAATTTTCAAAATGGAGGACTAACCGCTGAAAATAATACGCTGTCGTGATTAGGTGAATAAGCTGCGAATTCCTCATGGAAACTAACCATTTTGGGGTAAATATGTATTGAGGAAGTGATGATTAGAATGGTAATGTATGTGAGAACCAACTTTTTAATGAGCTGGGCGATGAATATCTTCCACGAAGTGGAGCGAAATCCATTAACTAGTGAAATTTGGTTTTGCAAGTCGACGAGTTCGGAAATGATGGCAGTCGTTCCACATACATGGCCATGATTTCTCCAGCAAACTCTACAAGGAATTATTCCGTACTAGGACGTAAATAGGTAATTAATCATGAGCGCATTAAATAAGTAAGAACTATTAAGATTCACTTAAAATGTATCAGACTTGTCCCCAGGAAAACAGTTTTATTCCCTTAAACCAGAGTATTTATTTTATTTCTTAAACTAACGAATGTTAATTCTATGTCTCAGAAGCCCAGAAATATAGTCTTGAGAGTTTAATTAGCGAGCTTAAAATTTGTGCGTAAATAAATTAAGGAGGCTTCTGCGGCACTGTGTGAGTCAAAACTAATACTGAATTCCACCATTCGCATAAAATTAAATGTTAACTCCTAAACTTTATTATCCACTTTTCGCTTGTACTGCTTAAACAATATTGCTTTCACCGATAACAGCCCTTAGCTATATGAAAACAAGTTTAAGATATAAAAATGCAGATTATTCAACGATTATATTTTGATGAACACTTTTTTACGACCACATTTACCATCGTCACAGTACTAATCCCTAAAAGAATTTGCCTCACATAAATTGTTTTTTCGCGGATATGGCATTTATATTAAATGGAGAAATGTTATTTTTCTCCATGCTACACCGATTCTCGCATTTAGCTACACATAATTGGGGAAAAAAGTAGCATGGAAAGGAAGGATTTTATTATTCATATAGAACAGAAAACTCCTTTTACTATAAGTAACAAGAATGTTAATTAAATTGCAATTGATTACGGTGGACCCAAATTTAAGAACTGGTGCGCAAAAGCGCCCAAGCGAGTAAGCTCCATTTGGTCGGCTGCCAATCCTTTTAATTCAAAGCAGCGAAAATGTTAGCATCTTGGATTCACTTTAGTCTGTATTTAAGATAACACCTCTAAAATGAAATTCATAGTTAGTTTGAAAATCGGTAACGTTCTTGATGCACTTATTGTTCAATTCGGTAAATTAATTGTAATTACTTTTTGAATTTCCGAGAAATTTTCACAAATGCTGACTAAGAATTTTACTCGTCGGGTCTTGCTATATAACTTAACTCGTGATTTCTTGAATGGGGGTCGAACAAACCTTAGTAAATGCACTTAGTAAAGTACACATCTTACGAAATACATTATACCAAAGCTATATTTTTTAAAGTGAGAGGGGTGAATATAAAGAAGCAAGATGAAGTCAAATACCTGAGAAAAACATTGACTTTAGACATGACGTTACGGAAACATATACGGAACATTTGCGGTGTTGCATCAAAGACTCTGGTGTTCATCAAGGAAATAATAGGAAGGCTCTCCGGTGAAAAGGGGAAAGATAGATGTTATTTTGATCTGGTTAGGCCACATCTCGAATACGCCGCGAGCATTTAGGAGCCTGCACAGGAATATTTCATTCACGAAGTAAATCAAGTAGGAAAGGAAATCTACACTCATCGTAGAAAATTGCTACGATCGAACAGAAAGTGTCATATAGCTGATGAAACGGATAAGTTGGAAGCCAAGAAAGACTTGGAGACTACACGCTGGGCTTAGATTTCTTGAAAAATTCAGAACAGGTGAGTTTCAGTACTACACGAAGGCTACAATTTTATCCCCGCGCTATACCTCTAGAAGTGATAGAAGCAAAAAAAAAATAAGAGAGACACACTGCCGAAGTGATAGGTACAAATATTCCTTTCATCCACGCAACGTTAGTGATTATAAAAATAAACAGTTTGGCACTAATGACACACGTCCTTAACATACAATTCACCTTTGTCCTCTCCCCCTTCCTTGTCCCAAACCCATACCCTTCCATGGCTGGAGTTATAACACCCCCCTGCCACACGCTTCTGTGGCGACTTACAGTGTAGTATGTAGATGTCACATTAAAATCAGCTGTTCAGTGATGTATTTTTTCATGTTTTTTGCTCAGAAAATTTGTTTAAAAAATACCGAGTAAACCTACCACATCGTAATTCTGTAACTTTCATAAATGTAAACGGACGCCATTCATTGAAAGTATCAAATGACCTATTTATAGGGTCATGGAAACGAAAAAATATTCAGGTTAACATTCATAACTAAGGAAAACCTCACTTAAAACGTTAATCCAACCATGAATGGCGTAATTCTATCCACCATAATTATCAAGAGAGTTACATTCGCATTCCCACGACCACCACCGTAAAAATGTAAATATCTATGCGCTTGGGGTAACTTCGAATTGCATGATGATTGAATTCGTAGAATCACATGAAAAATATATACTGGAGCAAGGGAATGCAAGAACGAAATACTTGGTTATAAACGAAATACCACCCGTACTTCAACAGTGATTAAAAGAAAACTTAGTAAGTTCACAGTTTTAATCTAATCAAAATAGACGCCATACGGATCACTGAGATTTACCTTTGTCCGTGCCTCAAAATTTGAGTTCATCGACTAATTGCGCTCACCTCGAAAAAGTCAAGGTCTAAAGGATTAAGAAAAATAGTTGCCGTATATTTCACGGAAAAAAGGAATAAAACCACTATAATTCTATTAACCACCACTCATGCAATTAGATGAAACGTTTTCAATGAACTAATTTAATCTTTTGTGTGATCTGTACAATTGCTCTGAGGTATTTTTAAAAATTCATTTCTCCTTGATTATCAGTGAAATATTACCGAATTCATTATAAACAAAATAGTTTTTGTACAGCATGAGTGGCAACGACAATGGTGAACGGTAGAACAGCTTATCATAGTGAATACTTGTCTAAATATTCTCAAGCACAAACAGTGGATTTACTGAGCAAAATTACCAAAATCTTCAAAATTAGCAATGTATTTCACATAAAATTCCCTACACCCGAAACGAATCTTTCCCTACACGTGCAGAGATTTACAATACGTTTCCTTCACCTTTTGCCTCCTTATCTCCCTTTACTCTCCCCACCTGTGCTTATTAAGTCACTTTATTTTAAAAATGCTGAGCAAAAGCTGTTACAGTCTCAGTGAGCTACATATCTGATTATTTAAGCAAATATTTTGATGCCTGTTATCGGCATGCTTTGATGTGCTTTGTATATTTTTTTAGTTTTCAGTGACGACATCGGTAACTATGTAAATTGTCAAAGGGAATTAAATAAATTATTTTTTCGTTCATTCGCTAGGGCTATCTTCGAACAACTTCTTAAAGTCACCCACCACTACCTTTTAATCTTTTCTTTTCCACCAATATTCTTCAATAGTGTCACTTTTCTTTCTCAAGATTTGTTCCTGAGATTGGTTGACAGCGGCCCTCCATCCTTCCCAGTCTAATGCTAGTTCCTTTTCTCCCTGGTAGTTCTTTTTATGTATTTTCTCTTTATTTTGTCCATGTATTTATCCTTTGATCTTCCTCTTGGGACTCTTCCCTATATTTTCCCTTCAATTATATTCCTCACAAGCCCAATCTTGGTGAAGAAGAGGATTTGTTTAGGCTCAGACTATCCGCCGCGATTTTACGGCTTAACTGCTATGATGGGATTTTTCTGCACCACCAATGGAGCCTCTCCTGCAGCGTGCGATATGATTAAGGCGCTGTCTAACGTTTAAATCACGATTTATTTCACTGAGAGCGAAGCTAACGGGGCTGGGATATACGTTCCCTGTCACACTGACCACGGGACATTAGGTGTATTTAGTGGCACAATCTATAGAGTTTTACCGTCGAGGTTTTAAAGAGTTTCCCCTCCACACGAGGGCTCTTCGTTAGGTTCATTTAACGATCCTTGCGGAAGAATGAAAATATAGCGATTTCTGTCTCCTCCGGCAGTAAATGATTATGGCACTTTTTGCGAGTTTCAAAGGTACTCCGTATAAATACTCAGGCAAATAATGATTCATTGAGTTCCCATATTCTCAGTGGCTTTCCAAGACCTATTCTTAATGCATTTGAACAACTACAGTAAATATTTTCCATCACAATTTGATCTATTTTCCGTCGTTATCCAAAGTTTCTCGTTTGCTCACGTTTATTAAATGGTTCATTAACTCAAATTTTTAATTATTTTTGTTGCTTGTGTATTCTTCCCCGGTGTTATATAGATTTTAAGTGGTTATTGGACGCAAAATGAAAATTCTAGGGTGACATGTTCATTTTTTTATCCTTTGCCGCAGTTTTCCTTATTTAATTTTATTCTTATGCTCCGAAAACTTTCTGAACTGTTCATGTCCTCATAAACACTCTTTATTTATATTGTTTGTGGTTATCCAGGTTTTTCATTCTTAATCACCGGTAAAACTAATAATTCTCACAAATTTCCTCTGTGCACACTCTTTTTCGACCTCCCTTCAGCCTTCCAAGGATAATATGACAGTAGTTCATTTCCTATCTGGGAGAAATAATTTAAGAAAATGGTTCAGAAACATCTGTCTCAGAGGAAAGGATACATAAAATGGAAAGTGCATATGTTACAATTTAGGATATTAAAGAAGTGCGTATCATAAAGAAGTGCGTATCATAAAGAAGTGCGTATCACCGAACATGAAAAAGGCACTATACCTACTATGGAATGCCAATTTGTAAGCGAAAGCCCAGCATTGAATCACAATGTACACAAGATAGAGAAGAATTATGAGAAAAATGCTAGGTCCATTAAAAACTGAAGAAGTCTGGAAATTAAGAATTGATGAAGAAATATATTTAAATGCCGAAAATATACCAGTAAGAGTGAAAAAAGAAATTTCTTTAAATTATTTGGACTTTTATGCAGGATGGATGACAGTAGATTAACGAAGCAGATCTTCAAATAGCTTTGGGAAAAGAAGTCTACGACTAATAGTCAACAAAAAGAAATTATGACAGATTTAGAAAGATGCAACATAAAAGAAGAATAAAACTTGATTAGCTTTGATTTATTCTGAGCGTGTATGAAATAATTGTATTCTTATGCTAATAATTGTATAGATTATGAGTTACTTCATGCACACTCAGAATGAGTAAAAGATAATCAATTTTTTCGCTGTCAATTATTTACTTGAAGCAACATTAGTTATTTATAACATACCTTTTTGTTTATTGTTATATATTTTAGTACTTCTGATGAAATTATTGACTTTGACGAAACATTGGAAGAGTGCGCTCGAGTATTTTTCTTAAATATTGACCAATACTGAATTAAAAATACTTCAATTACTATTTGGTTCGTTTTTTTCTTTTCAGAAAGATCTTTCTAGACGTTTTCATCCAACTAAATTAACTGTATCAGATTTAGCGATGTGGAATCAATCCATCGAGAAGGGAAATAAGCACCCTTTCTGTAAAATTCACTATATTTTAGTTTACTACAAACAAAGTTTTAGCTCCTTGTGTCATCCTCAGGTGAAGAATACGTATTTTTTTAACTGAGGATGACAAGAGCTGTTGAAACTTAGGCAGTATTAACGAAAAGTTAGAGAAATTCTCAGAGTTGGAACTCACTTCGCTTTCTTTTATCCTTAAGCATGACACCTTTGACAGAACGGGCTGCCATGACCACTCTCTCTCTCTCACCGAGTTTATTAATTACTACTTTCCTCCAGATCCACTAATAGCCACTTTCCACATAGCCACTTAAGTACTCTATCAACCATTAATTATTGTAGGATTAATGCATAGCCATCCTATATTTGAAGAATAAATTTTAAAATCGCCCAAGCAAAGATCACTATGCTAATGATACTGCTCATACGCATTAGTTTCAATCAAGAGGAGATAAATGAAAGTAGCGAAGGGCATCTTTCAGTGATCACCATAACGAGCCTTGAAAGATTCCGTCGAAAAGTAAAAATAGTAAAAATGTATATGTACCTACGGTATATTTAGAGATATACCATTTTTATTCAAGGCTAAAAAAAGGAGTGAGTACACACAATGATGCGACACATCGTCTTTCATCATCCATCCGAAGATTGCTTGACTGTAGCCCTCCATTATTCATTATCTACGAAGCACTTACAAAGTTCCCCAGGGAACCACCGTTAAATTTTCCTTGCGATGGACTTAGTACCACTATTTAAGTTATCTCCTAATGACAATTTAAATCGTGACGGGAATCCCAATGGAAATACCCAGTCGAGAGTTAAACCTGGCTCCTAGTGATGGGAAGCAGGTACTCAGGCCGCCATACCAAATCAATTCCATTAGAAGTGTTAGTTATTATAGGTGAAGAAAGAAAGCGAGTGAATATTCCTGTCGTATACAATTGTTTATAGTATCTAGTGATTTGATTCAAGATTAATAATACCGAATAAATTATTTTTCTTTACACAAAATGTTAAGAAGGAATAATAAATTAAAAACGTTTTATGATCTCAATTGTTTAAATATGAACGCTTTCATTACCTTGAACTCTCTTTACCTATATCAAATTTGCTTGCTACCCCAGTTGCATGAAACACTGAAAAGTCCGTGATAACCTATTATCAGTAGTCTTTTATTATGGATCGCGGCAGTCGTTTCTCCAGTGCGATTGATTTGGTAAAATTCCTTAGAAAGAACTTCAATCAGTAAAGACATGGTCATTTATATTTTTGTTCGTTTCTATAAACATTGTGACAATGCAGGTACATTACTATGAGCAACGCAACAATAATTCGCGCATTTATTTCAATAGCTTGAGAATATACAGCATGCTGTATTTAATACAAAAGAATTTCTTTTAGACAGCATTACATTTTAAAATCATGCATTGTTTGCCTGGTAATTTAACGCAGGGAATAAATTAAATGGAATAATGTTTACTGTAAGTTACCAAGTTCATATCTCTGATCATAGAAAGTGTGTCTATTGAGTTCATAGGTTAAGAGTTAATTCTTAATCTATTTTGTTTATTTACACCGTAACCGTTTCACAACGTCATGAAAATATTTTTCATTGCGTTTCTAGGATTAATGATGTTACATGGTGGAAAGTCATCAATCGTTTGTTTCAAAAAAAAAAATACGTTCAAACCAAGAACTGAAAAATCAGAAAAAGTACTTTCTTTGGTGAGATTTAAGTAACCGGATGTGCTGCCGATAAATATAGTGTAGGCCCCCTAAATCGACAGATTTAGCAAGGAGTACATTTTTAACCCTGCCAATTCCGTTGCGAGGACCTGCAAATTACAGACATTACCCAGAGTTCCGACAGTGTTACATGAATTCTTTGGGGCCTCTTTACCTTTCCGAGGGGGGTGTGTGGACTCAGCAGACACGCCTGTAAACTAATTTCTCAATCCTAAACAAAAGATATAATTCATTTAAATTCGGAAAGAGTGATAACAAGAGTAAAAATACAACACGTTTTGTTAAAGGGTGGGTTAACACTGACAAGTTAGTTCCGCAAGTTTCTTTTGCAAGACCTTGAAAAAAGTTTCTCGAGTTAGTGTAGATGCAGATGTTATTAACACTGGCAACATTACGCTTCTGCTAGTGACTGGCCGAAACAATTTAAAATTTCTACCAGCGGACTTGCAGAGCCGATTGCACTTGCAATTTACGTCGAAATTCACTTGCTGCAAGTAACTTGCGCGATGAACGTGCCAGGGTAAACACCATCAGAGAAAAATAATGTATTTCAGACCGCAAATGAGATCATGATTTCGGCTGTAGACAGAATAAGATATGAGTACCGATTTTACTAACTTCTTTTTTTATATTTCAGACCACAAATGAGATCTTGATTTCGGCTGTAGACAGCATAAGATATGAGTACCGATTTTACTAACTTCTTTTTTATACCGAGAAAATTATATTAAAACCAGAGATTATAAAACCGGGTTAGTGCGCGTCGGCAATAAACCAGGAAATACATATAAATTGTGTGTAGTGAAACACAATCTTAAATGTCGGTTGTTTTCATATTACTCGGCAAGTATTATCCTTCTGGATTCAAAATCTCCATCACGGAGCAGCATTTACATGAGCATCTCGAAGGCTTGGACCCGACATCACTTTGACTCTTCAAGAGGGGATGAGAGTGAGATAAAAGTCTTGAGCCGCTATTTGAAGGGCGCCCGCGGCCATGTTTACTCTCCTCCGAGACTGCAATGATTCATCAAGATGGGTTCAAGGCTCGCCAAAGAGACTTCCGAGTTGCGAAAACATAGGATCAAAAAAAATCAATTGGGCAGAAATGATGAAGACAAACGAGGAGCTGTTGGACATTGATAGGAGACGCAGAAAAGAGGCATTATAGGTTATGGTTATACACGAGGGAGGAGAAAAAATACGTCCAGAGAAATAGTTAGGATAGACCGTCTTGAAGGGAGATGTGACATTAAAGGGAGATGGAAAGTGGTGCTGAGTTTCAAGCGGTCCGATAAAAAACGATACCAGGACGTAAAATATCGGCGATAACATTCGGCTCCCGGTCTATAGTGGAGGCGAAGCATGGTAGTAGTTGAGCAGATAGGACTTAGAAATTCCTAGTTGTTTCAATATTCTCCATCTGGAGCACACAGCCGTAATCTATCCCATGTAAAACAGCTTATCCTTTTAGGCAAATTGCTCGAAAAGTAGTTTGACAAGGGGTCAATATTTTCATATAATTGGAAATATGGGAGTTTTTCTTTAAAATAAGGTCAAATTTATCAAATTCTAGGCGAAACCACCTCTCATCTCAGCCACATCTCACTCAAACCACCTTCAGTCATTTTAAGGAGAACCAACTTAAGCCGGATTCCGCTTAGCACATACCATGTACTACATTCAGTACGAGTGAGGGCCATACTTACGAAGTGGAACGGACAAACTAGCGCTTGTACTAACGAGTGGTCGAAAAATACGTGAAATAAATGTGTAACGGCCGCCGTCACCTTGGCTTATCTCATGAAAACGCCTAGAAATGAAATTCAACTAGCAAATAGAACTTTATCAGGCCAGGCAGGAACATAATAACAGTTCAAATAATGACAAGGTCAACTATGTTTAAATCCACAGAGTATTTTATTGGTACAACTAGTTTCAACGCTACGGCGTCATCTGATATCTGATGATGACGCCGGTACGTCATCAGGTACCTACCTGACGATGACGCCGTAGCGTTGAAACTAGTTGTACCAATAAAATACTCTGTGGATATAAACATAGTTGACCTTGTCATTATTTGAAAATGGACTTCCACAAAGTTACGCCAGAACGGATTGAATTCATAAAAACAGTTCTTAAACTTAATAATCGCAGATTAATTCGTATGCATTCCAATTCACCCTCACGAAGTTCGCAACCCTTGCCATAGCGAACGCCATATTGAGTTAGTACGACCGATATGGCCGGCTAATAAGCCTTTTCTCTCATTAGCCCGTACTGTTCATTTTACGTACGTGGCCCATACCAGCCTTTCCGTGGCCGTGAAGTTGGTCCAAAAGTTGAAACTGTGACGTCACTTCCTGAATATCGGGGAAATTTAAGTAGGGCTAGTAAGCCTTGACGTGAATTGGAACAAGGCCTTAAACAAGAGTAAAAAATAAAAGGAAAGACCTTCACGACGAAGGAAGTACTCATGTGAGACCACGCGGTACAGCAATAAAGGGGTGGGGCGCGCCCCTCCTTGTTGGACTCCTCTTTACGGGTCGGACAAAAGAAATTTCTTGAAGAGAGAATGACAAGTAAACTACGAGAGAGAGATAGCAAGCGAAAGATGCAAATTTAAGAGCCGGAGGAGGTGTTTTTTTATTTCGCCGTAAGGGTCAAAATTAAAAGGGTTTTCTCAAGATTGTGTGTGGATTTTTTTCATTGTAATGTCCACTCGCAGAAGGAAAGAAGGGCCCTCGTGGAAAATTTTCGGAAAGAAAGCAATTATCACAACAAAGGATTCGTTAACATAATGTGGAATCTAATTTTTGACCACGTAACAAATGCCAGTTTTACCCCACTCATAAACATGTGTGTCATGAGCCTCAGTCAGTTCCAACCTAAAATAAAAATCTGCAGCGTAAACGGCATCTTCGAATATGATGAGAAAAGTGCAGTGTTTATCGAAAATGCTGCTCCCAAGAAAATTCGCGCGAAGTTTTAATAACTATACACCTGACAGTGGGATACCAGGACGTCTGTAAATATGCCTGGCTAGTAATATAATCATCATCAGTAATCGTCAATCCGAATATTGGTTTTATGCAGCTCTCGATTCCACCCTTCTCTTCACCAATCGCTTCATTTCTACATAATTATAAACTTTGACGTCCTTCATGATTTGTTTGATGAACTCCATTCTTGGTCTTCTTCTGTAATGATTAATCCCCATGTATTTCTCCTTCCAAAACTGTTTACACCTTGCTGTTGTGTCGCAAAATGTAATCTATGAGTTTGTATTTCCTTATTCACACAGTTTTTACAAGGCTACTTTCCCCTCCAGATCTTCGTAAGACTCATTCGTTAGTGGTTCTCTCCGTCCATTAAATATTCATCACTCTTCGTAAATATTCCATCACCATTGCTTTTAATCTCCTTAGCTCTGCTGCAGTTATTGTCCAGGCTTCATTTCCATATAACAGCATACTCCAAATGTATGTTTTAATAAGGTGTTTCCTTACCTCTAGGTTTGTGTTGTCAGCTGTCAGCAGACTCCTCTTCAGGTAGAATGCCTTATTTGCTTGGGCTAATCTGCTCACTATGTCTTTCTTGCTTCTTCCATCGCTGGAGATCCTGATTCCCAATTAACAAACTTTTTCCACTTGCGCAGGTTTTTGCTGCCTAAGTTTATAATGATAGGTATAATATAATTAGGAATAATTTTAGTATGGAAATACGATACCAGGACCTAAACTGGGATATAACGTTCGCAGAGTTATGTCTTCAGTCTCGATTGCATTTTGACCTTCGTTATAAAGGAAAAAAATAATATATAGGTACCGCAAATTACGAACCCCTCAAATAGCGAAATTTTCGACTCACAAACTTTTTTCGTGTTACTTGATGGCCGTTGGAAACGAACTTTTTCTCGAGATACAAACCTTGTCGCATTTCTGATGAAAGCTATCACAGACTACTTGATCCGAGCAACGTTATAGTAAAATTTACTCAAGTGCGCGCACTTCCAGCAAAACTTGGGTATTTTTATTTTTTTTCTGAATCTCGAAATGGATTTCTTTACCATTAGTGGAAACTGTAAAACTGGGTTTCATAAAAATATAAGTAAAAAGTAAAAATTAAAAATATCATAGACTATTTTAGGAAGTTAACTAGGGGCGTGACGATCAGCAGGTTTAGATAATCGCTGTAGACAGTACCATTTTAGGGGCTTAATTCGCCTATCGCCGATAACAGCTGATATTGTGTGGACGTCGTTTTCTGTCAGTAAAAGGAGGAATTAAATGGAGATGATGCTACTATGTTAAGGTTTGTATTTTCTCTGGTATTATGCCTTTGCGTATTCCAACCAGAATTGTATTGGCTCACATTGCTGATTGAAACTTATATTCTTTGATCTATTTTGAAGACCAAAATAACCTAAGTGGCATTCTGTGAGTCAAAAATGTACAGTATCTATATATATAATTACCCATGTTCGTTAGTTTGTAACACTGTTAGGGGCGCTGCGATCGAGATTTCAATGTCATTGAAAGTGAATTTCACTTTCATATTTTTATATATATCATTCGAATCATAGATTCAACCCCAAAAAAATCGTATTAGACTACAAGTATATTTCAATCCAAATTGTTGTGTCCGTTGTTTTAAAAATTTAGATAAATAAATATTCCCCAAGATATTTGATGGATATTTATCTTGGTTACCATGTTGCTATACACAAGATACTGATAAATTTAATGAAGAAATGGTCTATGCATTTGACGAAATCTTAATTGGTTGAATAAACAAAAAAAATATGGAGGAAGTTAGCATCAGTCAAAAAGCTATCCGTAATAAAGAGATGTTTTGGGGGTGGGTATTGGACTCACGGGTTTCCAGGAAAACCCGAAGTAAAAAGGCCAAAGACATCTTCTTGTCAGGAGAAAGGAGGAAGACTAAATGCGGAAGAAGAGACATTTTGGAAGGAGAAGAGAAAGATAAACAAGAAAACCAATTGTTTCCTGCGGTGGGCTAAACTGGAAAATGAATTAAAGAAAGTAAAAGCGCAAATTTTGTGGAATTCAGCTAGTCAATGTAAATCATCACAAGTAATTTTTGAAAATCTTCTCTTTTTTGCACGAACACGATAGGATTCTCATCGCCCATTCTTCAATCATATAGTTTTTATTCCTAGATTTTTCCTTAAGGTTTTGCGGATTCCCGAATGGGTTTAAACGAATTCTCGTCTCCATGATAATCTACTTGTCGGCTTCCCTTGTGAACTCCTAACTCAGGTATGGAGAGTAAAATTCGATCAGAACCGGAAAAAGTTTTTTTCTGACTTTTTCAAACTTGCCAAATTTTTCGCGAACTTACGACTTTGCCAAAAAAAACCTTTGGCCCTGGTTTGACAATGGGACACTATATTGCTGTGAAGTACCAAGTGACAAAAAAGTCACCTTGTCTTAATGAATTCGTTGAGCTGATGACTAAACTGACCGTCATTTATCTGCGAATTGCGTTTTTTCTGAGATAAACGTAATTGGATTTGATAATATCGATTTCTTAACATTCTATTGCGCTATGATTAAACATACCAATAACATCAAAATAACTGTAAAAAATTTATAATTATATTTGTCAATATTCTCTCTCAGGGCTTATAATTTGTTGTTGAAATTTGCCAACAGAGTAATCTATATAGCACCAACTCAACCACGAAGTACTTTATAGTTAAGGTAGTGCTTTGTAGAGGACTGTTTACCAACTCTCACTCACACCACCTAGCGGAGAATACTTCCAACAAAATATACGCATCTTGCAATTAACAGTGAATACAATAAAGAATAACACCACCACCGATGCCGGCATATGAAGTTATAGCGCAATGAAATGTTTTAATTGATATTCTCAACTTCAACGATGTTTGTCGCAGAAATAAGATACTTTGCCGATGAACAACGTTCAGATTCAATATCATAATATGGAATCTCATAACGATATTGTCTTTTCTTTCATTTATCCTTCACACCAAAATAGGTTCCATTGTCAGGCCATATATATGACACCGTGTACACCAATGAAGTAGAAATGAACACAAAAAAGAAATCAAAAGTAGGTAAAACACCTCGACGGCTTCCCTAAGAAGGTAAAAGAGCACCAATTATAGCCATGAATGTGACTCATTCACTTGAAGGGCTTTTCTAGTCTGAGTTTAAAAAAAGTACATTTTTGTCTTCAAATTCGTGACTCTTTGTTTAAGTGAGAGAGAGAAAAAATTATCTTTCCACTGATTTTTAGTTATAGTAGTTACAAGGCACAACAAGTTTCGCCGCAAAGGCGCCATCTTCAGGAGTCAAGTTCGCTAATTATTTATTTATGATCACAGTTTTGAGGCAAGGTGGAATATGGGGAGTAAGGAATGGAGGACGATAGTGGAGTTGTCGGGGCTGGGTAATGGGTGTTCGGTACTTTTTTATGGATGATTAGGGTGAGGGTGAGGAATGTGTATTCCCGGTAGGGGTTCTTGCCCCTTGTTCCCTGAGTGAGAGGGAGATTTCGAGGTGGGGGGAGTGGTTCTCTAACAGCATCTCGTTCACAAGATTATCATCCTTCAGGTTTCTCCTAATCTCTAGTTTCTCCCACACATCCACCCTCCTCCCCTACTACTACATCCAGAACGAAATTTCAGGGATGAAATTTTTGCAGTGATTATCCTCTCATAAATTTTTGGCGAAGTGAGAATGCTCACTTGAGGAAACAACTCCTATGTACCACAGTCTATATAGACTGTGTATGTACTTCTGCCCTCGTCTGAAAAGACGTTCCAGTTTGGCCAATATAAATTGCACTGCAATCATTGCATACCAATTTAGATGCCTAGATGATGGAAACCGCAGCCTAGGGTTTAAATGAAAACAACTGCCCGAGGCACATACGCCTATTGTTAAATAATCAATTATTGTTAATATGCTTAACCAATATATTTAAACTCATCGATTTTGTCTTTGGTGTTATTCAAGAATCTTCTGAGGTGTTTATTGTTATAAAATGCCATCCGAAACTTGTATTTTGGGAAAAGGATAGAATTCTTTATTTAGTTGGAAACCGCAGCCTAGGATTTAAATGAAAACAACTGCCCGAGGCACATACGCCTATTGTTAAATAATCAATATGCTTAACAGAATTATTATGAGATTTTAGTAGGCATATTTGTCTCACCACAACCTCGTCATGTGTGGTTATTTAATTCTTCATAGTACATGCATTTCGCACGTAATTTTGGGAAGGTTCATTAATCCTATCCTATGCAACAATTACTTTATCTTCTTCCCTTTGAAACTCAACTGACAACACTTTTAGTGTATTTATATATTTCTTCTACATTCTTTCACGAACAGTATATGACCATCCATCTCTTTTCTTCTTTCTGGATTCATTCCAGGGCCAGCCCTCATTCTCCTCCTACTCTTCCTCCTCTTGGCGCCCAAACCCATCCAGGGGCTGACCATGTCCGTGGCGGGTCACTACCTGCTGCTCCTGTCCAGCTGGAACGAGGCGCTGGAGAGGGGCGGAGAGGGGGCGGGCGGGGGCAGGGGTCACGTGGTGCACCGGCAGCCACCGCCCGACGAGGCCCCCGGGGGCCGCGGCGTGGACGCGGCGGCGGAGGCATCCCCATCACCGCTAGACAAGGGGGGCGGCGGCGGCGGTAACGGAACGGCCGCCTCCGACAGCCCCCTGCTCTTCACCGAGGACCCGCCGTCCCAGGGCCCCAGGCCCCAGCCCCCGCCACCACCGCCCCCGACCGCTGATGATTACCTCAACGTGACAAAGGAGCTGCCCATAGAATATGCCCAGGTGGGTTCCAACATTCCTCGGTCTTGCTAATGCTACCACCTTCACTGAAATGTGACGTTTTTTTACAGTGCGCCCACTACTGTTAGTATTTCATTTTATTTGTTAAATCCACGAACGAACATGACGTAGGTACCCAAAAACTTTAAAGTTATTAATGTAACGCCCATATTTTAAAGTAACGTTAAGTGCCAGCCATATAATCTCCTAGAGACCGATATCCCTCACATTAAGCTCATGCATTGTCCTTGAGCATATTATTGTAAGATCAGTTATGAGACATCTCGATAGCGATGAGTTGTCAATAAAAACTCAACATGGGTTCAGAAAGTGTAGATCATGTGAAACCCATTAAGCACGTTTTGCGCACGATATTTTAGTCCCGGGTGAAGATAACGTTCCAGGTGACGCTAATTTTCATTTAAGTCAAGTATACTTTCTGTATTTGCAGAGCGGGATAGTGCTTAGACGGGAGCTATCCATTACAGGTACTGAAGTTAGCGCAGGCGAAACGTTCGATAAACAGCTGAAAATTAACATTCTGCACGGACAATATAGCTGAATTAATGCGGCCTGATGATATGTATGAATATTAATGAATTAATTCAAAATAAAATCTGAAGAAAGGAAAATTTATTAAAAGTAATCAAAGTAATTTAAAACGTTACATTATCCGTTCATTTAGAAGTTTTTGATAAAAACTAACGAATAGCTTTCCATTTAAGTGTTGAAGTTATCGAACATCGGAACACATCAGCAAACTTAGGTGGTTCCACCGCGACTTCGTCCGTCAAAAAAAATACTTAATTTCAGATTTTTGTTTATTTTGTTTTAAAAATCGTGCTTTCGATGATGACATGCGTTACATATAGAAAACCAAAAGTAAGGTACAAATATGCAGGTTACCCCAAGAATATATTTTTAAAGAACACTTTTTTTCCTGTCATAAAAGCCGCCCTGCAGCGCCAATTGTAAAACCTTATGTATGCTTACTTGTTCAAATTGACGTTTTTCTGTTATAATATGAGCAAACTCCATAAGAGCGCATGTTAGAATCTCCACTTACGGCGATGAATTATACCAAAAAATAGCATGGGAAGAGGTACTCTTGATCCTATCGTTAGATAAAACATACATTAAAGACACGAAATAACAATTTTCAGATTATTATTAATAACTTGAAGGGTGAACCACCTTAAGTGCACACGAACGGCGATGAATGGAACGATATGCGTAGCGTAGTCTACGAGATATAACATAGTCTAACATAGTATCATCCTCTTACCATCATGTTTCGAGATATTTGCCTAAACAATACCAGCCATTTCACATTAGAAATGGTAAGGAATTCCATTTTAGAGAGACTTCATTTAAAAAATTAGGAATTCCTAACGCATGTATATAGTCAAAAATTTTAGAGTGTAGTTTGTATGCTTTCTCAACTCTTTTTAAAAATAAATGTAATGCCGCAGTAATTTTTACAGAATTTCAAAAAATCTTCGGTTTAGAGGAAGTTTTCAGCATACGGCGTGAAAAAATGAGTTAAATTGAACCCTTATAGACGTATATTTCAATTAATTACTGAGAATTTCAGTTATTTAAAACAAAGTTTTTGCGTAATTTTTGTCACAATATTTACTTCATATCTACTTACTGCTGCTGAAATTTAAAAATAACATTTGAATAATGGTCTCTAATTCCAGTAGGGGGGAAATCACGCTCGAACTACCCTGATTGAGAAGTGTGATACTTCAGGTGTTTTATAACACGCACAAAAATCGTAAATGCACAATGCACAATCGTGAATGCACATTCACAAGCACATATGATTCGAGGTGCCTGGTATTTTCCGAAAGCCGTTAATCCCTGGATCGTATGTTTAAGTGAATTCCTCTGCCGCGTTGGAGATAATGTTCATCTGTTTACACTACCATTTCACCGTAGTCGCTCCAATTACTCAATCAACGAAAGTGGATAGTTGGCACACAGAGCGAGTGATAATTAAACGCTTTGCGGTCGCCTTGAGCGCGGGAAATACAGGTAATTATGGGTTTCAAGTGATTTATTTTGTATGGCATTTAACGAAGCAGCTATTTCAGCAATAACGAGAAATTAGTAGATAAAACATCAATCGGTTAACTAAAAACTGGATGCGGTCGTTCACAACAATTTGATTCCTCAGAGCGCTAACCAGTTTGTGAAATGTCTAACCATTCATAGCCAAACCCACAGCCAAAAATCGATCTTACAATCGATATATGAGGTTTATCGATAGCGTGAGTTTCGAGAGCTCCCCGAAACAGCTCAGTTGAGGTATAGTATCAGGACCGTAGCCAGGTCATGTCTTTAGGAGGGGCAATCAATCTCCTAGGAGGGGCAACCAATTTCCTAGGATGGGCAAACGTTTTATAGTTCTATAATAATAAATAAAAATACACTTAAAGCTGGGGGGGGGGGGCAAAAGAAATTCCAGGAGGGGCGGCGCCCACCCTGCCCCCCCTGGCTACGGCCCTGTGTAGTATCATAGAGTAAGCATAATATGCTTACTCTATGGTAGTATCCATAGTAAATATAGTGTTGAACTATAGAAGTATTAAAATAGGTTTGATGAATAGGTGATGGTTAATTCGCACTCCCTCGACAAACTTCTCCGTATCCATTTTCGCTAAAACGTATCAACAGGCGACTTTACTACAAAACCATGTTTTCAATATGGCTGCACGAGGAGAGAGGAGATATCGAGTGTAACAATCGAATGTTTCGCGACTATTGATTGCGCAGTAGCCCATGCTATTGGCTGGAATGGCTGGAATTAAAAAGTTGAGCTGAGCTCAGGCTACGCCAAGTCGAACTACTCCGCTTTAGGTCATTGTGAACTAGGAGACACTATTCTCGAAGTCTCATATGCGGCGTTGCACCAAGTCAAGCCAAGTTACGCCGAGTTCAGATATTGTGGATGAGATTTAAGCTTTTCGTTTAACTTTTTACTATTTGAATCTTGTTTCCACAATCATTTTTTTTGGCACGGCGTAAAACGCTGATATTCGTCGTTTTAGATTCCTAGGATATTATAAGCATGCATTCACATGCATTTGAATTGACATAGTCGTCGAGTAAAAGCCGTGAAACAATCAGCTTCAACTTAGAAACTTGAAAAATAAATTAGCCGACATAAAGGTATTGCGTTAGTCATGGTTTGTACATTGCCATGTTTACGCAAATGCAACTTTAGTAGGTTTAACATCAGAATGTAGTATTGTAAATACAATTTTTTTAACATTCTAATTATTAATAGTTGGACTTTTAAAAAATACGTTACAATTGTGCAGCAAAACTTACACAGCTGTAAGTGGAATTTTGCTATCCGGGATCACCAGTAATGGAAGAAGCGAAAAATACACTGTGAGCGGAATAGCCCAAGAAAAGAAGGCATTCTTCCATTATAGACGTCTGCTAATTGCTAGATATACAAGCTTGAAAATAACTAAGTTCTTAATTTATAAACATTTTTGGGGCAGGTTCTTTTATGGCACAAAATCCTAGACACACTACGTCGAAAAATGACGAAGATCAAATGGACGGAGAAAATCAACAACAAAGAAGTCCTACGAAGAATGATGCCCAAAAACATTTCTAATTTGTTGTTAATTAAGAAGACTAACATCCCATGATATAGTGGATATTCTCCACTATTTTTAAAAACTAATATGGGGTCGTGGAAGATCACATATATTTACTTTCCAAAATTATCTATTCATAACAAGAACTCTTGAAAACGTAATTTCTTTAATGAGATTTTAATTTTCGATATGCTTCTGATCCACTGTGTTTGGGACTCAGAAGAGGTAGACTTAGCATGGAGTAGAGTTATAGCCCTGTCAATACCATAACGAGGACCTGCAAACGACTGGCTTTACCGAGAGTTCTACCAGTTTCACATGGTGCCTTTATCTTTCTGGGGAGGTGGAGGAAAAGGTTAGTGGTGGGGGGAGGACACAGTAGACCTGCCTGCAAGCGAACTTCTCAAGGTTATTAACTGTTTATGATCCTCTACAAAGGAAACTCATTATATTTTAGGGGAAACCAAGGTTCACTTAGCAAGTAACATAAACACATCGCGAATATCGGCCAGAGGAATATGAAGTTCGACTTTTGGAAAACGATAAGCAACATTTGGATACATTCGATGGGAGTAAGTAATTAATGCCTTTTTTTCATTCAGCCGTGTTCCCGCTAAACTTCGTACCTATTTTAAATAAAATGAACAGGATGAATTGAAGAGCGCTAACGGTGTGAAATGACGTTATTTTAAAGGGCTTTAAGAGTAATTGTAGACTTGGTGAACAGATTTCTTTCACGGCGGCTATTTCAGGGTGAAATCCTTTGAATATTGATATTATTTTCTTTGGATGTTTGAAATAATGTATAAGTATACTTGATGTGCATTTTTGTTCCCACAGCGCGCATCAATCATTTAAAACAGAGACATTCGCTGAGAAAAATGTATCCCGCCAGTATTGAAACGGTTAAATGTATATATTTGCATAAAAACAGCGTCTATTTGCGGCCATTCGCTTTGCGCAAAGGCTGAAGCCTGATGGTTGGCCGACATCGATATTTGGATAGGCTTCGACTGTCTTCAGAAAAGTGAAAGCTCGCCACAAGTTCACCCGCGAGCTGCTAAAACATTATTCGTCTCCGCGAAGCACCCATTTCGGCTATGGGTAGGTATTAAAGCAACGAAGATATTCGCTGACAGGAACGAAAAAATTGAGACTATTCAACTCCTCGGATGTGCTTTCCATAGCAGAATTTACGGTCCTTATCTTCCTATGCATTATGGTGTAGCCACACAGGGTTGGATAGTCTTGGGTGGGTTTTCTGTTAATTCAAACATCTTTTTATCTTTTCAAAATTTATCCTTTTTGAGTGTTACGTTCCATTAGAAAATCTCTAACAATAACAACACAATAATAAATATTTACCTACCTAATTATGAAAATGGGGCTATCAATTACAAAATATATAATTGGACTCTCTACAACGTTGGCTATTCCTAACGGAAAACTCGCTGTGTGGAAACTGTAGTAGCATATTACTCAATTTACAGCGTGAAGAAGTATTATCTTTGATTTTTTTATTAAATTAACTGGTTTTATCTCCCAATAAGATTGCCCTGACATTGAAATGTCTCATTATTTTAGGTCTTATTATATAAAAATATTTTCGGTTAACATAAACGCTCCCCGACTATTATTCTCTATTATTAAAATAGAAGTAGCATTAGTAAAACAAACACAGTCAAATGATTTAAGATTTTCCCGGTGAATCTGATTTTTAAATTTTTCTCGGATTTCACACCAGGTTATAGGCTTCATTTCTGCCATCGTTTCAACGAACGACTTGTGCGCCAAAATATTAAAACTATCCACCTACCACCACCTACATTAAGGTATCAACTGGTGAAGGCGAAGGTTCCCATCGGCCTCAAGACGCCAGGAGTCTATAAAATTCCCTCTGAATGCGGTAAGGTCTATGTGGGAGAGACAGGCGGAACGATTGAGACCAGACTGAAGGAGCATCGGAGACACTTTAGATTGGCGCAACCACGGAAGTCGGCAATAGCGGAACATAGCATCAACGAAGACCATGCCATACAATCGGAAGATGCAAATATGCTTAGCCGCACGCATGGCTATTGGGACCGGTTAATCAAAGAAGCCATCGAAATCCGCTTAGAAAAAAGAAACGTTAACAGAGATACCGGTTTTCAATTAAGTAGGGTCTGGAATCCTATTATCAATTACATTAAAATTAAAAGAGACGGCGAGAAAATCAGCCAACGGTCAATCACTCAAACGAACCAATCAGGGGGGTTATTTTGTAATCTCAATTAAGTGAGACTTCGTCATCACATGTGGAAAATTACATCATTTTATGCAGTTCAACTCCACCACCCAAGCGGCGTGACCATCTTCGGCTCTCAAGCGGTGAACTGCTGGTCTATTTATTTGATTCATCCACTCTTTCAACTCTTGATCCGTATCTTTCGACTGTTGATCCGTTTCATTTGGTTCCGCATTTCATTAGTTCCATCTCACCTGTCGTTAGAAACTTGAAATGGAGCCACCATCAGACCTTGGCCGATCGTGAGCCGATCATTAAGTGAGCAAAACGGATCTCCCGCCTTCCCGCAAAGAGTCATTAAAATGGTGAGATTAGAAAATAACCCCTCAAAAGTCACCTTACCTGGATTTTTGCATATTAATAACGGCCAAATAAGTCTCATGCGGCATTCAGATGATGGTGAACATGTCGTTCGTTGAAACGCTGGCAGAAATGAAGCCTATAATCTGGTGTAAAACCCGAGAAAAATTTATAAAACACATCAACTCTATTCTCAGGTAATAATTAGCCAAAACCTGTGCAGAAAATGAGCCGGGCACGAGCCTAGACATCAGTGCAAGCAAATGAGCAAGTGGCATATGAGGTTATTCTACGATGCTTGCAATGCCTCAAATGAGTTAAATAGGACGGGAGAAATTCAAGTACATTATTATGTTCTATTAATATAATATATTAATAATAATAGTAATTAGTTCATGCAACGTTCTCAAAAACAAATAATAATGATACAGAGATAAATATAAACAGTAGTAACTAGAAGACGGTGTTACGTGCCAATATTTATACACAAATATCCAAGAGGGACTATCAGATTAACTATACCAAAAATACTTGCGCAAGCAAAGGCCGTTACAATAAGTAACTATTCTTATTATCCAGTGTCTCTCCAAAAGAAATTAGAAAGTTTTAGGCTATCGCATAACAAGCGTATTCAAGTTACTGACATCTCTGAAACAACAGAGAAAGATAGCATTTTCATCATCATTATTCGTTCAATCCTAAGATCGGTTGATTGCAGTCCTCCATCCTTCCCTATCTATTTCTAGTTCCCTTACTCCTCTTGTACTTTCCTCTTTATTTGGTCAATGTATTTATCCCTTGGCCTTCCTTTTGGGACTTTTCCCTCTGATTTCCCTTCAATTATTATCTTCACAAATCCATTGTACCTCAGGGTGTACCCAATTTATCTACACAATAGAAAATAGAACACATACTATTTGTAGAAAACATTGCCAATTTAAAGTGCACTTGTAACACACAAAATGACACACACGAATAAACAACAAAATAGCAAAACAAAAAACTACTTGACGAAGATAGAATAGGGATGCTGATTATTGTTGATTATTGTCTAGATTAGTGATTATTTCCGGATATATGTGTAGTGCCCAAGTTAGTGAAATATTTTGACCATAGGAAAAATGGATCAATATCAGTAGGGAGTGAATTTGTTAAGGAAGAGAGACGGAAGAAGAAAGAACGATTAATTAATGATTATCTGGGTGCGGGAATGTGGAGTAATGAGTTAGTTAGGGTAGCACAAGAAGGCACACCTATACTGATGAATGAAATAAGATCGGGACTGTCAATGTAAGAATTAAGGGTGTTTTAAATGAATTTTAAGTCGAATTTGAGTCTAGGACGGGAGAGACTACAGATAGAGTGAAGATAGTATGGCGTCCGTGGACGCATTGCTAATATTTCGAAAAGCAGTGCGATGATTTTCTTATATTTTGGCAAAATTAGAAATAGGAGAAAATTTTATTTATGATGAAGCCAAAAGCCAATATTACGCGTTGGTTTTGATAGCTCGCTCAAACTAACTTCAGGGCAAGTATTTTCCACTATTGACGTTATTCTCAGCAATGCAGACAGACTACAAAATGCCATTACTAAGCAGTACGTATAAATACCGGTGATAATCTATAGTTGTCCAGGGAATGATGGGAAATTATTATCAATCAACAACCTCTTTATTTGTAATGAGGCTATATTCAATGAGTTTCATTCGTCGTGATATCTCTCTAAAACTACCTTGAAGTAGAATTTTTTCAAAAACTAGAATTTAGATTCTCGTGGTGCTCAATCAATCACTGGCATATTGTTCGAGTCATAATGAAATGCAGCTAATGTGATCAAGGTCCCCTCCCACCCAGGTGAACGTTATATGCGCGGATGGTTCGCCTTGGCCAAGCAGGATGACGGTTCTCCACGTGGTGAGCGAACACGCCACATTCCATTACGCGAGCAATGTAGCAAGATTGCTTCCAAGGGATTAGGGAGATCAGCGACGACAGGCGTCGACGCAATAGACCGCAATATTCTCCTATTGTCACTCACGACCAGAGTTAACCGGAATAGACAGGAGCAGGATAGGTGAGCCAATATTGGACCATAACGCACTCTATAACGAATTCGATTATTCTGTTCGCGGATATATATTTTTGCATTGAAAACTAACAATCGTCTCAATCATCATGTCTATCTTCGTTTTATTGTCCAGGCAGGAATTATTTTTGCAAAAGTTTTATTGTGAACTACTGCATTGTTATGCTTAACAGTGGGTTTACACTGGCAAGTTACTTCCGCAAATTTCTTCTGCGAGAGCTTGGGGAGGATTTAAGTCTAACGAAAAATTAGTTAGTGCAGAGCCATTTTGGTTGCTTTTTACACTGCAACAATACGCTTCTTCAAGCTACTTGCCGAACGCTTTTTAAAAGGTCCGCAAGCAGACTTTCAGAGTCGTTTACACGTGGATTATACGGACAACATCACTTGCTGCAAGAAAATTGTGCAATAAACTTGCCAGTGTAAACACGCCCTTTAGAAAGAAATTTTCGTGAAATGGGAATACCATACTTAATTTGCCGTCTCAACCTTGACTGTATGGAATTAGCCATTGTAAGCATTAACATCGCGTTAGTGTTAGTTATTAATTAAATATACATAATAATATACTTATAATTATGGGGCTATCCCGCACCTGGCCGCAAATGGTGGCCCATCTGCCTGTCTACCTTCCCTTTTCTCGTTCCGCCGCCACTCATGCTAAGGAAGTAAAAAATAAAACATTTTAAACACCAAAAAGTACTTATTTAAAGAGCTTTGATTTCGTGGGGCCATTTATTCTAATTTATTTTTGCAAAATAAATAAAGTCTGAGGCGATAAAAATGATATATCCGTCGTTTCAAGTTGGGCAATTTTCCCCAATAACAACACACTCTTCAACAGTACCACGGGTTTCTAAGGGTGGGTTAACACCGACAAGTTACTTCCGCAAGTCTCATCTCCAAGAGCTTGTGGGGGATTTCACTCTGAAGAATAATTATTCACAAGTTAATTCAGAGACGTATAGGTTATTGGCAACAATTGGCAACAATACGCTTCTTCAAGCGACTAGCCGAAACATTTAACAGTTCTACAAGCGAACTTGCAAAGACGTTTACAAGTTGAATTTAGGGCAAATATTGCTTTCTGTAGATAACTTTCGAAATAAACTTGCCATAGTAAACCCACCTTAATGGGATGATTTTTATAGGAGTTCAAATTTTACGAAATTTTGTAAAAATTCTCGAAATTTCGAATCAAAAACAAAATTCAAGGATTCATATTAGAAATATCATTTAATTTTCTTTCTAATAACACTTTTTTCGAGTTTGCACCACCATTTCTCCAATTAAATTTTGTAAAAGAAGTAAAGCCTGCAAGAGATATATCAATGTATTTTACAAGCATTTCTTCTGGATGTTGATGTGAATGATATGGTAGAGTTAAAAGCTAAACTTTAGGTGTGAAAAATGTTCCCTATTACGACTTTTTTGAAAGTTATTTAAGGAAATTGTTAATCGTCGCAAGTTTTTGCATCCTATAACAATTGGCTTAAATATTCACTCTCCATTTGTCGAATAGTGTATAAGAGAATCACGATACGCTTTAAATGCGCCTAATAATGATGAAGAAGGATTGAAACATGGATTGCGAAATTTTATGCCTCTGCAGTTTTTAAATGTTTGCATTCTCAAATACAGCATTCAATCTTATAATGAGAATCTTCGAATGAGGTCATTGTCATAGTGACGACATTGACCTCATTCAAAGTGGCAGCTTAACAGACTGCACTCAATCTGTGAGTCATTAAGCGGAGAACATTCAAATTTTCCATTAACCCCCACTTCCACAGGTACGTCCATTCACGCTTCTGTGCACATTCGTCGGAAAAACTGGCTTAAACTGCATTTAATTCAATCAGGATGCATGGTAATAGCCTCCATTTCAGTATCAAAAAAGGAAATACCCTCCGTTTTTTTTATTTTGCGACCGCAGCTCGACCATGGCCGGATTACAAACTGGAATCGACTCGAGCACAAAAGCTTAATTTCCGCCCCATCTACCCGTCACGAGGACGCAATACGCAGCGTTCGTAGTCACGCAATGGTTGAAGGAATGGACGCACCCGACAATAATACCGTCATCGCCACGGAGACCGCGCCCCTCCTGTCCGACTCAGCGACGTTTTCAGTCGCTTATTAGGTGACCACCCCCTAAAACACCCTCACCTCCCGCCTCTTCCCATAATGTCCCCAGAGCCGTTAATTTCCCTCCGAAATCGCAACCCTTTCCCCACGAATAATTCGACGAGGAGGGTCGCGTACATGCATGC
The DNA here is from genome assembly GCA_963573305.1 of Pyrrhosoma nymphula. NCBI lineage: Eukaryota > Metazoa > Arthropoda > Insecta > Odonata > Coenagrionidae > Pyrrhosoma > Pyrrhosoma nymphula. The sequence continues at coordinate 50,753,930 of OY754337.1, read as the reverse complement.
GAGATCCTGTCGCTCGCGGATACTGTCTCAATGTATCACTAACGGGATGTTAGGAAAACCAGCATCCACCTCCAGACGCCAGCCAACTAGCTGAAGCGGAATTGTGTTGCCTAACATAGAAATGATCGACCACACTGAAGAGTATAGGAGAGACATATAAGGTGGCTGGAGCGATTTTTGTTTGTATACAGATTTACGTGAAACTTTTCATACGTGTCCTTATTAGTAATATCTATCGATAAAAGTGAAAAAACTGCATGCTACCGATTTGGTTTCCTGGAAATTTAATGATATTTTAACAAGTACTCTTATGGTACACGGCATATATTTTGAAACAATTCGATTACTCATGTACAGATTTTCTCTTAAATGTGAAATAATAAGTTTCATATTATTATAATAGCTGCTAACAAATATCAAGGTATCATACCGAGTAAGAAAAGCGTATTTAGATATGATTTTCTCGTAAATTTCGAATTTCGCGCCGAAAATCCAAGTCAAAACAATGCTTTAATTAAGGCGAAAATATGAAATGTAACTCTTGCATCACATACATTACTGCATGCATGGTGATTTCCAACGTATAAACAGGTGTACTTGAGTGAACTGTGGTTCAAGAATATTTTTTTCGACTTACTTGAAAAGTTATTACAATGTGTCTTCGACGACTCACGATTACCGCTCCAGCCACCTTAATGACAGAAGAATATGCAGGCTACATGAAGAGCAGATGGCAGTGACTAAATGTGGTGGTAATGCGGAGGAAGCAGAATTGAGGAAAAAAGTACGACAAGGATGCGTATTGTTGCTCATAATCTTCAATCTTTGCACTGTAAAATTAATTTAGAAAATAAAGGAAAAATGAAAACAGGAGCATAAGCGCAGGGAGAAAAAATATCAGCACGCTATGATTTGCTTAAGACATAGCAATTCTCGCAGAGAGGACTTATTCTGGCTTGAAGAAATCGCGAATTTGTTAAGGCAGCGACGAAAAAATCAATAAAAAATTTGTGAATATTCTGGAAAAAAAATTACGCATATCCCGAGAAATGTCTGTTTCTGGAATGTCTGATTATGTTACCAGAGTGATGAACAGTAAAACCGCCTTGAATCATTGAGCAACGTCTAAAATAAACCCTTTTCGCAACCAGGCTTCCAGGACGAGGTGACCATCTAACAACCTGGGTGCTATTTAAGTAGCGATAAATCTGCGTGGCCCATTTTTGTGTTTCCCGTGCATTAAAGAGGACCAACAGTCACTCATCTCTTCGTGCACCTGGAAAATGAACGAATTACAACGGTCACAACATACAAGATAGGATACGAGCTCCTCAAATGATCACGCTGACAGTATTCTTCAGGATTTATGGTTTTCCTATAAAATAAGTTCAATGTTTTTCACATCCCTTGAATTTCAACGGGTACGTTCAGCTAGTATATAATTTACAGAAGATTGTTATTGTTGTTGTAGTTACGGAGGAGGGAGGGAAAACAGATATTGGGGCAGGGTTGAGGGGGAAAAAATAATAGACATGATGATTAAGGGCTGGTGAGGCAGGAAAGATTAATTTTATCAGAAAGGAGGTGGGAGGGAAGTGAAAATAATAATTCCGCAGATGTTACAGATATATGGATTCCACCTCACCTTTTGCCAAACACCTTCTTGATAACAATCACACGAGCGATTTTATAACAGAAATTTTACACGCTTCTCCTTCACACCCGAATCTGAAACGCCAGTAGCCTTTTCTCGTACTCTTCACTCACGTCGCACCATACAACGTAGCTCTCCATATTAAGCTCCTCTTTATTTATTCTTACACTAGGTCTCCGTCATTAGTTCCCTCCTAATAATGAATCTCAATACCGCTGGCGTAATTCTCGTCCTAGTATCCTAGATACTATGACCATTCCCTACAATGTACTACCGAAGTAATTAAATTGTTCAACTTCCTCCAGTTTGAGCCCGCGTACTTTTATGACCAGCCTTCGCTTCCTTCGTCCTTGATTTTTTTAGGGACCCAAATTTCAATCTGGGCTACTTTTTCACCGGTGGATGTACTTATCCCTGTCCTTTTTTTAACTCTCGATACTCCTAGTAAACGTTGTATTTTTTTCTTTTTATTCTCTTCTCAGGCGATGTACGGCTACGCGATGCCAGCGCTCCTGGCGGTGACCGTGGTGGCCAACACTCTAATCGTGGTTGTACTTTCGAAGAGACACATGAGGACGCCGACCAACGCACTCCTGATGGCCATGGCCCTGTGCGACATGCTGACCCTGCTCTTCCCGGCTCCCTGGCTCTTCTACATGTACACCTTTGGCAATCACTGGAGGCCGCTGTTTCCAGTCGCCGCCTGCTACGCCTGGCACCTCATGAACGAGGTGAGCTACAGCGATACCCTTTCATTTTCACGGCCATTGGCCAAGGCACACGACAGGTACCATCGAGTCATGTTACGTAGGCTTCCGCGGGGCTTTACGATGATCTTTCTTCAGATATATGGGATTTCTACCTGATGGTTTCATGGAACTACCAATCTAAACTCTGAACACGCCTAGAAGGGGCAGCAGCATAACATTCTATTCCCCATGGTATTATCTTTTGGGTCAAACGCTGTGACGTACTTTGGATTGCATCATGCGCTAGCTTGGTACGGAGTACGTGCATTGTTTAAGATACAAGAGAAATGCGAGGAAACATACGAGGGAAGAGAATTTTTTTAGATATCCCATTGATCCATCTACACGGGGGTAGCGGGTCCAGGTTTGTCAGAGACAAGACAACTTTGATGTTGAAAACTGTAAGAGGCTCAAATTTCATCAGTAAATAAATTGGTGCAATGGCAATGTCCACGGTAAACAAGGTTTTATTCTAAAACTACACATTAACTTTTAAAAATATCTACTAGACTCCATTCTGTTGTTGCTTAAAACTAAATTATCGGAGCTTTCGTCCATTATTTCCATGAAAATTCTCGTATCGTCAACTGCTTGTGTCATCCGGATGACGTCATGCGCAGAACGGACTCTTTTGGTCGCGGGAGCGTCCTACCTTGAATTAGTAGTCTCATGATTCGAGTGAATAAAGCACGCCAAAACTTTGATCTGCTCGTGATTACACCGTGACTCCTTAGTTACGTGATCGACATTGTCACAAACTGTTCCAACACATCTTTAGTTCTAGTAGCATTCTAGCTATTATAGTATTCTCGACAGCCACTGTATTACACAAAAAAGAAAATATTTCCCCCAACTAATTCGGAAAGCGGTGTAAATCGCAAAACATGACAATAACTTTGTCACAGACGATGCATAGGCTACCCAACCCCAACCCGAAGTTGGGTAGCGCAGAATGGGAAAAAATCGTTCATTCAATCCATTTAATATTATTTTTGTGCACAGTATGATATTGCAAAGTTTTTACTCGAAGTCAAGTCCGAGCTTCTACATTATTCATTATTTAGCTCTTCGTAAACACCCAGAGATTAGTAATAATAGCCTCGCCGAAAATAATTCTCCCGAAATTAAATTTTTCAATATTTTTAATTTTAAAAAGAAAATGTTCATAAAGGATAATCATTAGTAACATTAGATTAGTAGATGCATATTTAATTATACAATCATGTTTAACAGAATGAAACTAATTTCAGACGCAATGTTCCCTGATGCATTTTTATCGTTATTATTTATCGTTCCTTGAAGCTCTATTACTATCAGAACCTACAGTTACCAGCAACCTCAATAATGAACCTTAGTCCACCATCTTGTTTACCACGATCTCGATAACAGGCTATTGATTGATACGAACTAATTAGTGAGGTGCCAATCTATACTCACGACCTGGACTTCTCATTCGGCCAACCGGAGTGAATCTACATACCCTCACCAGAGTTAATTCAGTACTTCATTCTAAATAAAAAAGGAGGGACTCAATATCTTGATCCTGTTCCACGCCGAGGGAGCACAGTTATGCTCACCTACAATTTTCTATAGATCATCATATTCACCTGAGATTTTCCCTCTTGTCACAGCCTGTGAATCAAAAGGGAATTAGGATCATTAGCATACCATAACAAGCGGCCATCACAAGCACGGGTAACTATCAACAACCACAATCTTCCTCACAATAGGACACAATAGATACTAACGCAGCGGGCTCGCTTTTATCTGAACTAATTAACGAAAAGAACTAAAATGGCAAAGTCCTGAAAAAGTAGGTACCTAGCGCCTTTGTAAAAACTTTTCTACCCGACCCAGGGAACTTTACCATTCTGTACGAATGTCAAGGACTTGATTTCACATGAAACATGTGGAAACCTAACTCTTTAATTAATTAACTGATTTAATGGCATTTGTAAGGCACCAAAATCGTCAATTCAGCTTCAATTTGTCTGAATCATTGTTTAAACAAGAGATTAGATGGTATATTTATCAACAAAAGAAGTATTTTTTGCGAAAAATAGTGTTGAGTCAATTGCCTAAAAAATGTAAATGGGGAAAATTACAGTTAGTTCAGCAAAAAGTGGTCGATTGCAAATAAAAGTTACTTTAAAATTGAGTCTTCAATTGCAATCCCAAGTTAATTTCAATTACTTTACATACAACCGCAAACTCAGGGATTACCATAACATAATCTCAGATTGTCAGTCTTTAAAACTCTGCGGTATTATGCTGCGCGGATAATATTTCTGGCGGAGACCAGGCTTAAGAAAGTACGGAAGGTGCTGAAGGGAGTGATGGTTGAAATAAACGATTACGACAAAATGCTCTAACAGTCGATAAAAATCGAATACTGGAGTGATCGACATTGTTACTGACCGATTGAGCGCCGATTTTAAGTTATTCCGAGAGTATTATTAAATTACACAAATGTAGCGATTGCTTTGGGAGTAGATTACAAGTACAACTACAATTCAAAAAAGTAATGCAAGAAACAATAACTGAAATATAATCGTTGCTTGTATCCGGATTACTTGTAATCAATTACTTTCATCACTGAAAATAATCTATTTAACTTTGCTATAGCGCGCAAACTGCCCTCCATAAATGTAACTAATGAACAGAGCATTTAGGATATTATTTCCATTTTGCATTTTCACAGATGAATTATTGCAGTACCATGACTATTCCGCTATTAATACCTGTGTTTTCCTTGTATTAACAGCATAAAACTTACCCATTCAATATGACCAATTGCGCATTTAAATGGCTTAGTATAGTTCCATCTACATATTCTCTTATTTAATCTAAGGTACTTATCATAGGTGAGGTGTATTCAAACGGTGCACGATAATTGATCGCATCAAAACCGTTTCCTCACTTATTGTACGGACCTTGTGGTTTCACGAAAATACAAACTTAAGCGTCCATTTCTCCATGGTAGTTCCATTTACAAAAACACTAAAACGGATCGTTTAAGGCATTAAAATGGTAATTCGTATTAAAAAACAGAAATTGATTGCATCCGAAGCCCTTGCCACCCAGGAGAAACAACTGCATTCGTTTAAAATTCTAAATTATCATCAATGACGCCAGACTCAAGATTTTTATTTTATTAACTATGTTATAATCATAACACATATTAAGAATCATCGGTAATTGGAGGGGAAACGTTGGATTTTGATACATAGTAGACGCGGAAAATATCTCAAAAGTATTATTTGAATCATTCCACCGAATAATCACAAGTTATAAAACACTAACCCCACATTAACAATTTTAGAATAACGATAACACCTGAAGATGGATCAACGACAGAAACCCGTTGTATATTTTAAATAAATTTAAGAAGTCTCAAAGTTCGAGTTATTATGATGAGAACCAATCCACCATGTTAAGGCTTCGATATCTGATTTTATCTAGGAATTACATTGTTTTTACGGGACCGTTTTTTATTTTCTTCCATGTCTTATTGTTCAAAACAATGAAAATGAAATGAAACAAGCTAGCGGTTACCTTTACGTACTCGATGTTTCATGGCAAAAATTCTCCTGGTTCCCTCATATTAAATCGTCGACAAAAGTTGAAGCGAAATCAAGTACGCAAGCACTTTGAAAGAATCACCACTTTTCTTTGCCGAAACAATTGTGTACACATTACCAAATTTAAAAGATGGAAGTAATGAGAAAATAAACGAAAAAACTATAAAAATTCAATTTTTGAAGCATTTCACAAAAATACAGTGCGAGTAAGCATTAAAATATCACGCAAGGCAAAAAATTGACATGCTTTTCTTTAACTCCTCCGTTACAACTTTTAAAGCTCCAACTCCAATTCAGCAGTGCTACAAATTACGATATTTTAATGGGCCATTTTTGTTTATTTCCTCATGCATCAAAATCAAAGTGTAATAATGAAAGCAAACAACTTTGCCAACGCGTTGTTTAATAGCAAAACTTCTCCTTTTTCCCTCAGACTACATCAACGACAATAATTAAAGTGAAATCAAGTAAACAAGCACATTGCCACTTAAATCCACCCAAAATGCGAAACATTACCGGATACAATAATTACTGGTAGCCATTAAAGTTACAAAAAACTACACTGAAATCTTTCTCGCAACAACGATCACATTAATAACCAATTTCGCACTCAAACACTTGAATCCCACCAATCAATTAGGGGAGGTCAAAATATTTTCCATCATTATTTTTTGTTTGAACGACAGAAACCCCTCGTTAATTAACGCCCGTCGGGGTGTCTGTTTGCTCTGACCCTGACACTAATAGGGGGTGCGAACTTCGTTTATCGCTGCGCGCCGATGAAAACTGTGTTTAAAGGGGGTTAGGGCCTGAAAGGTGGGTAATATATAAAAGAAATAAAACACAAGTAACCCCAGAACCCCTTTCCCTTACCGCTGTAAAGCGACGGTAATAATTAATAGACGTTTTTTATGAACTGGAATATCGGAGACAAATAATTGAGAGGCAAGATATAAAAACATTTTTTTCTTTAAATTAAAGGTGGAACTCCATCAAAAGGTTAACAGCAATCAAAAGCCACTAAAAGGCTCAATCGATGAGATAGAATTAGTATGGTAAGCATCATGAATAGGTGTTCTACCAGCTGATTGATAGGTATTGGACATTCCTCACCGTAACTTCTTGTTTTATGGGACATTTTATCCCCTTTACCTCAAATTTAGTGAACGTCTTTAGGTCACCCTCAAGTTTCTTAACCCTCTGCCTATCCTTATTATTATTAGGAGTAACCCACCGGTAAATTTAGATTTCAATGGAAGATAGTAAAAATCCCCTTTGATTTTAACATACACAAAACTCCATTTACTTAACAATTTCTTTCTTCGTGTCAGCATATGTCCTACCTCTCTTCATCCCGTCTATAAAACCTAACCTTATATTATCCTAAATTAATATCCACTTGCATTCTCTTCAACACATCCCCAGCGTTTCCCCTTCATACTTATACAACCCTCTGTTCAACATAGCGTCACCTTTCAACACGTCCCCCAACCATCTTTTCTGCCATCTCCGTATCTCCACCACAAGCTTTCTTTCCTCTCCTACCATAACCAACACCCACTCGTTCGTCTTCGTCGCTACCCAGTTTTATTATTACCCCCGCCCTGTCTTCTCCAAGTCCTCATCTCAAATACCTCTCGTCCACGTACATTCTTCGTAATGACAAAGTTTCCGACCCATTTACAACGCTCAAAATTCGACAAAATATTAAATATTTCACTATTTTCTTTGTATAAATTTGGTGTATGAAAAAAATATCGCTGAAATAACAGCTACTTAACCTGAAATGGATAAATTACCTGATTAATTAGGAGCGTTTGTAGAAAAATGCCTTCAAGTTTAATGAATAAATGACAAATGGTAATATAGCCTTTAAAATGTATAACCATAGTGTTATATGACATTTTGCCGGAAAATTTTCACCCTTTTTACATTCCCTAACCCCTTATCCTTTTATTATTTGGCGTTGTTTTTATGCTTTTCCTCGTGTGTGCTGTCCTTATGTTGTATAACAGACCGAATCCTCTCCCCCTCCCAAATATCATTCTCTCTTAACCCCTCCCCCACATCCAGTCTTATAAATTAGGACGCCAACTGTACTTGAACATGTTGTCTAACTCTGATGATAATGTTGTGACATCGAAAGCGGTCAGTTTATTAAAAAAGAGTGGAAATTTACGACGTAATTTATTCTTCAACTATGTCGCGATTCCACAAAGTTACTTCGCCCACCATCACTCACGTTAATCACTCACTACCAATCTACTTCAGAAGAATTAAAACGGAAAAATTGTACAAATAACTTACGACACTGAAGTCCGACCTTCGAGTGTTTATTCTACTCGCGATTAGAGTGATTTCACGAACCTTCTAACCAACAACATTGGTGTTTTATCGATAAAGACTTTCACGTGATGTTTTCTGCCATCTATTGGAGCCTCCTGTATGTGTATTGGAGTCCCCTTGGTCAAAGCCAACGAAGCACACTCATTTCGTTCTTGTCCATTATCGGAGCATCAACTTCACATTCTTTCACCACCAACTCATTCGCAACCCAATCCATCTTATTCTTACCACAGACACTTCTAAGGTACATCATTCCCACTGCATTTCGCCTACTCTCATGGTTATACTGGCATACCCAACTTTCGCTACCATAAGTGGGAAGGAGTACACTTCGTACATCAACTGTAATTTTGACGACGATGAAATAAAAATAATACCAGGGGCTTTAAAATAAATGTTCCATTAAAAGAGCACCATATTTAATTTTATTTTATACTATTCTCTTTCATTTTTCAATGCAGCTTTAAAATTAACTTCCTTATGATAAAACTGTGAGTGTTGATTCGTGGATGCACGGTAGAAGTGGAACTTTCACTAAGTTGTTTGTAGCAACCACAGGAATCAAAAACAAACGTTTATTCATCTAAAAATACTGTATCGGGCCAGAATCTACGGTGAAACGTAACTATTACTGCTTAAAATGAACTAAAAAAACAATAAATCGTAATTAAGCTCCAAAAATCGTTCTAGTTCCCTCGAACAAATTAATCTTACACATACGTAACATTAGTTTATCGAGTGTCCAGAACTACTAAAATTGGTAGATATAAGGATGCCTTGCAGGACTCGTTCATTACATTTGTTCAGCCGTCGTGTGTGCTCCACTATTTATGAGCTACTTAGCGCAATTTGGCGAATTCACAATCTCGGTAAGTTGATCTGTAAGTAAGTTAAGTGTACTGCAGTTTGTCCTATTACTTGGGACATCACCATGTCGAGTCAAGCTGTTGGAGGTGTTTTCCTAGTCTGTTCAACTTTATATTGTTAGATAGTGTTGTGTACTGTGTTGGTGTTTCATTAAATTGGATGTGTGTTGTCACCGGAAATTTTTGTTTTCTGTTATTGTCATTTGTTTTTCTTGTGCACTTTTTCCTTTTTTTTATGTATGCGACCTGGCCAGCTGTTGCGGCTGTTTTCTTGGTCAATTGTACCTGTGGTGTTTCCTGATTCTGTATGGAATTAGTATTGCGGGTGTTTTTTTAGAATTGGCGTATGCCGTTTATTGGTGAAATAATATAAACAAATCTGAGTAATCGAGGCCAATAATGGTCGCTACCATAGCTCTGTCATGGAAGAGGAAAAAACGCTAAAGTAATACGCTTTAACTAATATTTCGCTATTTAGAGATCACTAAGTAAAAATCGGACGCAATAAAATAAAAACATAATCTTTTAGGCATATTTCAGTGCAAGTCTCACCGTTGTAGGTGTATTTTTTCATATTTTTATGAGCGAAAGAACATTGATCTGTACGGAAAATATTCGTTTCTCCCATTTAATCCCATTGAAAAACGAAATTCTGTCTATGCTCGAAATAGGAAGATTTTCACTAAGTTTTCGATTTTTTCCCGACTTACTGGGTGCTTTGGAACATTTCCTGAAAATTTCAGCCCTACATCACAATTATAATTGCACAGGAATATTTTTCAAAGAGATCTGACGTTTTTCCGTGAATTAATGCATGTCGTTCTTGAGATGGTTATACTGTGGTTATACTCAACGTGTACGATGGCTAATTATCAAACGAACGTGTATATAGAAGGTGTAAAATACATAACGACAGTAAAGAAGTTCCACTTCAAAATCTCTATTGAGCGATATTAGGTCTTCAATGACCTCTATTACATTAAACCGATTAATATTACATAAATACCCAAGTCCTGATTGATGGAATTTTCATGCAGGCGGGACTCGAATCCGCGACCACCGGATTGGCAGGCGACGAACGTTATCCCTTGCTCTCCAAGCCCGAGAGTATAATTATCATATAATTTACATAGTATAGACTTGAATAAGTAAAAACTTAAGTTATGTCCACTGAATAGTTTATAGTCTATTCCGTCCGCTGAACAGTCCAGAGTGAAATATTCAGTGGACATAACTAATAGGTTATTTATTCAAGTTCATAATGCTGTTATTTGTTGCTAGTTATTTAGTAATAATGAAACACTAAGTTGCATTGATGCCTTACTTTTATCACCACTCCATTTCCATGGGAGTATTGACTTCTTAATATCAGTTTTTTGCGAAGATGGCATTTACATTAGACAGAAAATACTATGTTCACATGTTTCAGCCATTCTCGCATTTTTCACTATGTAATTTTAAGTTGAATTGGCAAAATAAAAATCGTGAAAAGGTAAGATTTTGCTGATCATATCAAATAGAGGATATGTTTTTCTACAATTGCCCAGAATATGTTTCAAATGACATTTAAGTCATTTTACGGTGGGACAGACTTCAAAGAAAAACGTCTCGTGCATTGACCTGGTTTAGGCCTAGGAAATTCCAATCGCCATCGGTCCTCTACACCATCTAGCAGTAGTACGTTAAGTTTAGTGAGCTTGCTGAATCTCGCTTTAAAAAAACCTCTACCTAAAAGAACAAACGAGGTACCTGGCGTTAATAGAGCTTCATTCCGAAAATGTGTCGGGAAATAAAACCAACCACCTCGTACCTTCTCCGCGAACTATTAGATCAAGTAAACGTCGAACGCTGCATAGAAGATGTTTTTTTTGTTTTTATACTCCCATTTCAAATCGCTTTCAGTGCAGTTTCGACGAATAGCTCTTCCATGAATTTGGAAGTAAAGCTCTTTCTCCACTAAAGCAATTACATTATCCCAGGCAAACCTATTTTCTCTCGGCACTGTACATGCGAGGTGAATCGACAAAACTCATGCAATTCGCCCACGGTGATCAATATGCACGGCCATCGGTCACGCAGATTGCGAGGGAAATACGGTTAAAGCCAACAATAAACCGAGGATTCAATCCCAGGAATCCCCTTTTCCAAACCCCCCTTTCTTTTTGTTAGAGACATGAATACGCTTTCTGCCAACTGCAACGAGTAAACAGGAATGCATAAGTTTCTTTATCAACAAACAAACGATTCGACTTCAGCCCTGTATCTATTTATCCGAAGTTTACTTAAGTAGACTTCTTAAAAGGTTAATCATTAATGACTTGAAATCGGCTCTATTGGGTGACTAATACGTTTTACACTCACGGCCAACATTTCCATTTCAAATTATGACTTAAACTGTCTATGTTTCCAATTTTATCTCGCAAGTACATAAAAATAAATAGGTACATATCATGTGAGATTATTAGCACCTGAAATAGATATTGTACAGAAATAGAAGTTTTTGGCTGCTGATTGGGCCATCTTATATAGCTCAAGGGGGTCAAGTTATAAGCACATCACCTGCGTACGCTTTACACATGAAAACATTTTTGAAAAATATTTTTTTAGGTAGAGAGCTATTTGATATCTTTTTCTGTGATTCAATTTGCAGAAGAGGCTCTATGAAAGGCCGTATTCATTGTCAGGTCCCAAATCACGACTTGGGACCGTCTTGATGAAGATAACCTTAATGCCGAAGCATTTATACATTTATATAAAGTCTTGATAATGATAATGATTATGACTTTATCACGTACACCACCCAAATACAATTGCAAAATTATATTTATATTATCAGCATGAATATGCACAAATTACATCTTATTTAATACAATACAGGTAAATTTCGAGATTGAATACCTAAACAGGTTTCAGACTTCGAAAAAAAGATAAAAATAATAAGCTGCAAATAATATTATATACATAAAAACTAATCATCAGATTCAATACATTGTACACATAGATATGAAACTAAATTTTGAACATATTCATGGATGAAAAAAAACAGAAACTTGTTTAGTTGTACAGGATCACCTCACTATATTATTCAATATGTTCTATAACTAATTTTTGAGCAACTGAAGAAATCTAAAGAAGGATATTGGCTTGCAGTTCTCAGGACTCGATCTATAGGGGTATTTTTGCCATTATACGTGTTGCAATGTAAAACAGGATTGGTGAAGTAATTAGTAGTATAATGACAAAAATTAGCCTATTACATGCGAAGTGGCAACGCATAATTATGTGCAATGTTAGAAAGTTATTAAACTTCAGGATCTTGAAAAAAACTGAGCGTTTCAGAAAAACATTTCAGTTTTCGGCTTTCCCTTTGACATAAAGTATAATTATCTTTCTTATATCTTTCCTATCAGGCGCATTATCATCTTTAAAATGCACACTTTTTCCTGCTCATAAAAAAAACTTTTCTCGCTCGGTGCGATTGGCAGGTGATCCCGGCGCTGTTCCACACGGCTTCGGTGTGGTTGACGCTGGCACTGGCGGCACAGCGCTACATCTGCGTGTGCCACGCAGCCACGGCGCGATCGTGGTGTACCATGACGACGGCGAGGCGGGGGGTGGTGGCCATAGCAGCGGCGGCGGCCCTCCACCAATCCACGAGGTTCATGGACAGGCAGTACGAGCCGATGGATATACATTGGAATGGACACAAAGCTCAGGTAAGGAAAAGAAAACAGCAGACCACCGATTTAAAATTGCAACGCATTCAATTTTTACCTGCGCCCTTCAGAGTTATTAAATAGCAGAGGTGGCACTGCTTGTACTCGGCCGTAAAACCCGTTTCACACGATGCATGATGCATCACAATATCTAGTGTACTTGCCGGTAGTAGATATTGAGGACGGAATCCAGTATGAATGGTGCCGTTCCAGAAGGTTTCACACGAACATGGTACTTGTTCTGACGAGGAAGGGGTATCTTCATTCATCCCTGAACGCGTCCACTAAAATATTTTAATTGACATATCAATGACAGCAGACAACCAAAACAGCAGTTGGGACCTATTTATTTAATGTTGATTTGGTAGACTAAAAATTACTGATAGCCCAAAGGAGGTATAGATGCAGTGCCGGATTACCAATAACTTATTATTACCAATAACTTATTATTACCAATAACTTATTGGCAATAAGGCAAAGTAGGCAGTTGCCTATGGGCCTCGAGGCTTTTTTCCCCTTTCTTCTCTTACGACTTGTACGTGGGCCCCGTTGCTCGTACTGCCTACAGGCCTCCAAGAGCGTTAATCCGGCACTGTATAGATAGCGCTGATTTCAGAAAGTGAAGATCGCACAGCGTCTTTAAAAGCTAACGTGATTGGTGTAAGACTACTGGGGCTAGTAGCAAACTAGTACTGCATCAATAATGAAGTCAAGCGGCTCTTCCAGTGTGATAGTAATTATTCTTGTTAGCCAGCATGCTGGTTCTATATCACACAAGGGCGGATTAAGGGGGGGCGGAGGGGGCGCCCCCCCCCCCGTAATTCCCGGGAAAATAGAAAAGATGGTAATCATTAAGGTGGTTCTCCAATGCAAGTTTTTATTTCACCAGCTCAATACACAATGTTTTAAGATAATTGGAAAATATCTAAAAGCCAATGGTCTAAACAGACAGTATCCTCGATGTTCGAAATTGTACTTTTGTAGGCCTTTTGATGAACAGTGTTGTGAAAGCTTTGGTACCGTAAAGTAATAGTAATAAGATATTATACTATGTATGCAGACCTATATACACCTATTTACTATGTATGCAGAGAATAGTGCCGCGAGTTTGGGCAGTTGAGCCGTAGTTCGTCAGCGAGAGGAGAATACAGTCTCCACACCCTCCTTCGGCATTGCCTACTATGCGACACCCTCCGCTCTCGTGGTCGTCGCAACATGTCAGTTGCCCGGCTCTAGCGAGTGTATTGTTTCAGTTGTAGTGAGTGACAAGTTGAAGAGTTCTTCACATGTTTAGGACCCTGCGTCCTTTTTCCTTTATTCTGTGATATACCTGACGTGCAGATCAACCTTTCAGCCGGAGATGGTAAGTTCAGTCGGTTAATTACAACGACATAACTTATTTGCGCTTTCTCGCGCTCGTCATTAGGGTCGGACTGCCGGCTTCAAGCTCGGGCCCACATTAGCCTCCATTGCTATTAATCTGCTTTTTGATCAAGGACATGAACACCCACCTATTTACTGGACTTTCATTTCCATTGTGTTATCATAGAAATTTTGTAAGAGGTCCACCCACCGTAGTTTTGCCCCCTCTCCTTTTGATAGCAGTAAAATTGAGGACTCTCTAAGCAAAGAAAAATAATTTTCAAGCATTACGCTATAGGGTGAGAAAAAGATGTGATTATAATGTTTTTTGCAACTCGTCGCAGAAGGAATAGCTAAGGTTTACTTTTGTTTACAGGCGTCTTCTTCTAGTAGGCCTGGTACAAAGCGGAAAACTAATAGTGCCTCTGCGGACCTTCGAAGCTTTTTCGCTCGCGTCCAAAAACAAAAGACGCCAGAAGCAGCAGGAGGAAATATACAATTTGTTAACACCATGCCTTCATGCTACACAACTGACAATGAGACTCAAGCTAAATCCATGGTCATTTTACAATCCCCTCCACGTAGCCACGAAACATCGCCTGAAGCTTCAATTTCTTCACTTCCTTTGGCTGAAAATGTTAACTGTGACGTAGGTCTCTTCATTGTACTAGGAAAGGAAAGACCTGATGATAGGAAAATAGCAGAACTTTTGGAAAGCCCTTGGACATCCACAAGCGACTACAAGTATCCCTTTTCAACTCATAGGAAGGGAACCGCGGAAGAGCGTCGTCAGGTGAGGATAGAACATCTTGAAAAGTACCCTTGGCTTGTGGTTTCTCCCTCAATGAATGGAAATTTTTGTAGGTATTGCTCTTTTTTCCCAATCAACGGCAGCTTGCGGTTAAAATTTGCAGTTAAAATCCCTCGTACACAGCCGTTAAAGTTTTCAAAACTGCTAAGGAAACAAGATGATCTGGAAAACCACCAACACACAATCTATCACAAAGGTGCAGTGCCCAGTTGGCTCTGAATTTTCTGGAAAAATACAAGAAAACCTGAAAATCAAAACACAAGCCAACTGGACGGCTACAGAAGGGAGAAAATCAAGGAAAATAGAGAAAATCTGAAGCTGATACTTAAAAATGTGATTTTTCTTGGCCGTCGGAACATACCATTCAGAGGTAATCGGGACGACGCGACGGTGCATTATCATTGGAAGAGCCCTTGACGAAAGACGGTAACTGCCGAGCATTACAGCGTTTTCATTGCTAGATATTATAAAAAAAATTATAAAAATATTTAAGGAAAATAGTACTTTCTGAATATGTACTAATATTTTTATTTCATTCCAATCAATTTTCATTTTGTACGGCATTAAAGAAGATTTATTTCAAGGAGTTCGAAATCCTTGTGTAGGCTGCCGCGGGTTGATGGATGGGAAGATGCAGGTCTTCCGCGTTTTGCACCGCGTTGGTCTATGTTTCCTTGGACGACAGTTTCGTAGGCGTTGTAGTCAGCTTCTTATGGTCGGTGAAGTGAAGGTGCAGCCATTCGTCGTCTTATATATCTCAAGCGTTAGACCTGACTCCAACGGGTGAGATATATAATACACCTACGAAACTGTCGCCCAAGGAAACATAGACCAACGCGGTGAAAAACCCGGAATACACTTTACTTCTTCACAAGAACGGCATTCTTTACATCGTTTTTTTACGTTTTTCAAATGTGATTAGATATATTTACTCAATAATTTATCACATCTCTTGTATCTAATATAGCCACACCAAAACTACGTTCCAAGCGCTTCATTTCTTTTAATTTTCCTAGGTAAGTCCACCTGGACCTCCATTAGTTGAGATGTATTGCATACCCCCCAGGCGCCGCGGGAAGAAGTGAACCGCCCCCCCAAAATAACGACCTTAATCCGCCCCTGATATCACACGATACAGGAAAGATATAACGCTAGCTAGTATCCTCGAGTTGTGCTGGATCAAGTATCGTGTGAAATGGCCTTAACCTAAGGTGAAGACGGGTGGGCGTAACCTTCCTCCACAGTTATTGTCCGTGATTTACCATTAGCGTAATAGTAGCGTAATAATAAAATGTTGAATTACCCACAAATTGGGATATCTGTTAATTTGATAGGGCAATATATTCCCATCTCCTCCAACCTAACTCAAGGAGAAATATGCGAGTGGGAGCAAAGAAAAGCATATAGTCTGTTCTTGAGTGCCTTTACTACATGTAGCGTCTTCCGAATTAAAAATAACGATATACCGGAAGTGATCAGGAAATACGATTTTCATTGACATTTCAGTATTATTTGTGTAAACAGCGCCATCTATTAAAAAAAACATTTTTCCTAATTATTGCACGCATTACCGTTTACAATACATCGTGTAATTAATTTCAAAAGAAACAAAGCTTCTACGTACCTAAGATATTTCACTATAAAGCAGGAAACACAAGTGCTCGTCGTTAGAAAATCCGTCCCGTCTCATGATCTCACAACGGCAATCACATTATTCTGGGGACTATCAACACTGCGGAAATGGTTTCACTTGAAGTTCGTCAAGCCACCACTTTTGAACTATATACTATACAATTTTGTCCCAAAGTATTGACCCTGACGAAATATATTACGAGGTGCGGCCAAAAAATTCCCAAAGTTCGTACGCCGCGTGTGAATGAGTGCTGATATAACAAAACGCCACCGGTTGCCACTTTAAATATCCTTTGTGCACTAGTAAACCTTGTGGTATCATTCTTGGTGAGCGTGTTTATTATTTGTGAGAGCTTTTTCATTATTTCAACGATAGGTTGCATTTAATTTTTAACAGTCGTTGCTCAAGACGGAAAATGAGCACGAATTTCACAATTTAAAAGCCAATGATTCGAAGAACATTTTCTACGCAGCCATTTCTGCACACTACAGTATCCACCTACTCAGCACTTAAATCCGGATTTCTAATTTGGAACAGGGCACACTGTTTTTCATAAAAAAACATGCCATTCGTTAAACACAGAGAAATCAGTAAACACATAGTAGTAAAATGAATGAGTTTTTAAGTCCTTTTGGGATGATTTCAGCATCGATTTGAAAAAATAGAACTTTCCCCTCGAAAGTCGGAGGCTTTTTCAAAGGCATCTAAGGGTGATTATTGAACCTTTTAATAACAATTCTTCACTCATCGAAAGGTAAACTCCTCTTTTTAATGATATAGAAATTATCAAAAAATAGTAAGTTGTGACAAGTTACGAGAACGTTTAAATGTTAACAGTTTAAATTTGACGTTCCCAAAAGGAAATATAAAAAATTAAAAACCAAAAGCAAGTAGCTTAAAATGGCTTATTACACCTCAATTCTTTTAATGCGCCCTTAATTACATTGTCTCCAAAAAGTATTCTATAAAGGGATTGAGCAGAGCATTCCAGCAATGCAGACGTAATAATTTAAATGTAGTAACGCATTAAAGATTATTTCTGAAAAATTTGTAACGTCTACTTAGAGAGAATAGTGAATATTTACGACCAAATTGAGTAATTTTTCAGGCCAGGGGGGTTATTTTGTAATCTCACTTAAGTGATAATGCGTCATAAAATGTGGAAAATGACGTCATTTTTCGTAGTTCAACTCCGTCACCCAGGCGACGTGACCGTCTTTGGCTCTCAAGTGGTGAACTGCCGGTCTATTTATTTGATTCATCCGCTCTTTCGACTCTTGATCCGTAATTTTCGACTCGTGATCCGTTTCATTAGGCTCCGCATCTCATTAGTTCCATCTCACCTGTCGTTATGAACGTGAAATGGAGCCACCATCGGACCTTGGCCTATCGTGAGCCGATCATTAAGAGAGCGAAACGGATCTCCCGCCTTCCCGCAAAGAGTCATTAAAAAGGTTAGATTACAAAATAACCCCCCAGGTCTGAGATTAGTCAGAAGAATTCCGCCCGGTGTCTCAATTAAACATTTACTTACCGCGTGGACGAATTCCTTCACTACTTCACAACCACTAATGTATCATATTTAGCCGGCTCTATTCCCAAATGAACCATCTTTTCCGGTTTCGGGATCGTTAAGAAATGCCAATAATATTAAAAACGTATCTATTTGGTCAAATAAATACAAAATAAGGACTAATTTAATGAAAAAATTAACCTACTTCGTAATTAACTTGAGCAGTGAAGGGTCAAACCAACATTAATTCGGCCGCTTATGTAAATCAGATGTCACAGCGTTATTTGGCAAATACTGGAGTTTTTCCCGGAAGTAATGGTCATCGGAGTAGATTAAATTTATGGAAGCGTGATTTAACAGCGATTTAACCCATAGGCAAGTCTAAATATATCAACGTTTAGTCACACTTATTGTTACATTTTTTTATAACGTTTTTCTCCACCAGAGTCATCACATACTAATGCTATTAGAAAGCGATATTCAAGAAGCTATTTAGCGGGTCTAAAGAAAAAGATAGGATAAAAATTTGTCAGATTAGTTACCACACTGGATTTAATCATCTGAATTTGTCAAAAAAAAGCATAGCGCCCTCTCAAACTGAGCTTAAAAAAACCAACAAACGGTGAGTAACATCTCACTCTGAGCCGCTATCCATGAACAACAGTCAATCGAACTTTTTATTCTTCTTAATTACCTCTCAGATCGACCAGTTTCTTCATTGAGGTCTAAAGGAAAGCGTTTTGACTCGATCGAATGAACCGTTCTTTATTTTTTTCTTTTTTATCGGTCGCTCTCGGATCAATCGTTCCCTTTCAATCATCTCAGCGCTCAAAGACACTAGGCCCCCGGACGAGTGAACTGCTATTGCTGCGAACGAGCCGTAAGACATTTACGCGATTATTTCTGGAATGGGGACAATAGAACTGAATCGTCATACATACACGAGTTTCGGAGTGTAGAATCGACGGGATGTCGCTGCTAAATTTGGCCGCTCTGTATTGCCCGCGAATTTTTGGCCGGAACACCTTGGGGGAAGTTTACGCCTGGGCAACTCTTACCGTTAGTTTTCAACTCTGCTGGAGTTTCGTACATGTATACCTGATATGCCAATAAAAGGTCCTCGGCAAATTGTGCAAGCGCTAATGAAAACTGATGTTGAGTGAAAGGGGTTTTACATGGACAAATTTAACACTTTATCAGGGTAATTTTTCAACGAAACCTCTCGATAAAATTAGTTACACATATGAACTTTGGCTCCAGCATTTTCATACCACAAAATGGATATGCAATTCTGAAAAAACAGAGATTTACCATAAAGTAAAATGGATTGTAGCTCTGTCATTACGAGAGCTATGCATTTGAAAATGAACCTAAACGTTCACAAAAGTGTCCTATAGAAATCTAAGAGGACAAATACTTTGCTCATCAATTTTTTAGTAACCACTTCTGCCAAAATAAAAATCACTATAGCTCTATTAATCTACCTATAAAGTTTTTAAAATTAAAACGCAGATGCTGAGTGTCTTCAAGAAAGATCTCAAGAGAAATAGTGTATTTATTACCAAATATTTCATCCATGGCCTGCACAATAAACCTGGACAATTTTTTGTTATATTTGCATTAAATGCATTGGAAACAGGTGTTATTTGCCAGCCCTGGATAGAATACTTCGGTTAACTACGTATTTCCACAAATATCTGTTTGAAACCATTGAAATATGTATAGTGATATTTCTCTTCGCCATATATTTTATGATGATACTTGTAGGTAACTGGATATTAATTTTCAAAACATTTTTAGTGGAGTAAAAGAGGTACGGACGATTACTTAACGTAATTATCTGAAATTCAGCGAGAAATTTTTCATTTTTTCGGTCCACGATACTACACTTGAAATAGAATATGCGCAACATTTTAATTCAGATTAATCGCAGAAATGCTCTTAAGTTCCTCAATATTAATGTTAAAATACTTTTCAGTCAGATTAATAGAGCAACAATGGCTATTACTATTCCGGCCCTGGTTAATAACAAATAAACAAGCGCAGTATTTGCCTCAGTAGTTTCGTCCATAGCGCTTTTCTGAAAGCTGCATATAAAATGGCAAATACTTACATGGATTGTAGCTATGCAATACAAGAGCTAACTTAGTAATAGATCTCCGGTTTTTCAGCCGTTTATGTCCACTTTAAGGAATGAAAATTCGAGGGCCAACTTAATTTCACCAACTCATTTTTTTCACAGGACCTAATTCGTATCACTTTTACGTCAGCATAAACTATTCACCATTTTGTACGAATACTATTAACCTGCGTCATGCGTTGGCGAAAGAACAAAACCTAAGAAGGTAATGTAGCTACTCAAACAGAATAATTGGAGAGGAACGGGGAAATTCGCGGACTACGATGGGAGAAGCAAACTGAAATCCTCTACCCGTGAGAATCACGGAAATTTCAGAAAGCAGGAACAATTCCAACCAGCATCCTAACCCTCAAAGCGGGTTGACCTGCAATTGGGTTGAGACTCAGGTCTTCGAAGAAGAGTGGTGTCCCACGCTGCAATTTATTCACTATGGTAAACGATTGAAATTAATGATTAATCCAAACTGTCAATCAAAGCAATGAAATTTTGACTCCTACGCATTCATTTCGGTTATCTTGGTGGCCATCGACAGGGAGAGTTTAAACCTCACGCACGTGTTTCCGAGATTTAAACTCTCCCTGTCGACGGTCACCAGGATGACCGAAATGCATGCAAATGAGTAAAAATTCCTTTGTTTTTATTGAAAATTTGGGTTAGTTTTTAATTTAAATTTACTTGTTAATTTCTGTTTTCTTGAATTACGATATACTATGTCAATTCTTTGTTTTGAAATAAGTAATTCCGTATGATTCCTCATTTTATTGCTCAAAACGACCCAGGTTTCGGTAGATAGTACCATTTTCGACTTGGCGAGCGTTGAGTGGTTGGCTCTTAAGAAATCTGGGTCTGTTAAGAGCAATGATGTGTGGAATAACAGAGTTACTTATTTCAATTTGAAGAATATCAAACATTTCCACAAGAGACAGACGCCGGAGACGATGTGTCAAACATAATGCAATGTCATGGGCCACCGCGTGATAATGATGGTGGGAATGCTTGTGCAGCTATTGTATTCTCTTTCCTTCCTGGGGTCCTGGATTCGAATACGGGGATAGGCGGCAATTATTCCGTAAATGCCAATCAGAATTTGGGAGTCATCCGGAGAGAGCTTCGAGTGCAATACTTCGTCCGTCGGGAGGGACGTAAAACTGAGGAAACATTGGTGCCTGACGTTACGACTACGATGACGCCGGATTTCTCTCCACCCATTCTCCCTTCTTGAAACTGTCCTTACCTTGCCAAGGAGACCTTGCCTTTTGTATGAATGTGAAGAAAATGTTGGCAAGGAGTTTAATATGGATTTTTAACACTGCAAACAGTTGCCGCAGATCCTCATTTATCCTTTTATGCAAGATTAAACTTCAAGAGAAATTGTTTACAATTATTTAATGTATGCTAAATGGTGGATTAAAACTATTGTATTGCCCTTTACGACTTAAACATTTTTGAACAATTCATTCCATCACGCATCGTAAGAATGCGATATTAAAAAATTAAACGTGTATGTGAAACGCTTATGTCCCAATGGTGTCATAAAGGAAATATACCGTTTTAAATCAATTTTCAGTAAATTATGTTTTCATATTCTCCGTCTCGCAAATCTTACCGTTGAAAAACTCGTCGAGAGAATTCTGTCAAAAAGGGCTTTATAGGCAAATATGCCTGTTCAGAGCTGTTATGTGTGCTTATATTTTATTTTATAGTTGTATGTGTATACAAAGATATTTTCGGAATCCTATATTCTGGGTTCTTGAATTGAATATTTATTGGTGACAAATTATCTTAGCAGTCCGGATTAGGTATCACTTAGGCTGGCCAAGAATAAAGCATGGAGTGATGCGCTGTATGGTGCAGAAACGCGGACTCTGATATAGGAGGACGAGAATAGTCTGCAGGCATTCGAGATGTGGATGTGAATGAGAATGGAGAAGGTGCGATGAACGGAGAACGAATTAGAAGAAAAGGAGACGAACGGGGAAGTGCTTGGCATAGTGGGTGAGGAGAGGAAATTTCTGGAGGGGAATAGAAGGAGTTAGAGTAGGTGTTTTGAGGAGGTAATGAGGGGCTAAGGGCAGCTGAAGGCCATGATAGATGGGAGGATGTTAGTTAAGCGAGGAAAGAGAAGGAAAGAGCTTTGAAGACGGGATGAAGAGAGATGAAGAAAGAAATCGTGCAGGGAGATTAGGAGCCTTTGCAAATCAACACATGATTTTCACTCCCTTCTATTTGAACCAACCGTAAACCGTAGGTTGCTCTAACTATAATAACAAATAATAATATCACATGTCGTACGATTTTCATAGGGCAAATTGTAAGAAACATCGAAAATGTCAATCGTATTGGCTTATTGCCAAAGTCCCTTCCCATGTTCTTGTCGATAGCTGATATCTTTCGGAAAACCACTTTCTTTAAAATGTTTAGCGTTATAGGTATCCTTTCTGATATTTTTCGCGTTTACGAAGTCGATATAAAAATATCGGCAAGGTAACATCTTTACATCGGGTAGCGCAGCCGTTACATAAAAGCGTCGTAGAGATATTATTTATTATATTGTCAAAACAACATTCACCACAATTTTCAATCGGCCCCGTCTTTAGGGATTTGGATCCCATTTCTTGATGGGCATTTATCAAAGCATGAATATTGAATTTCTCCGTCGGAAACTACCAATCATAATATTTTATGGCTCGTAGCACCTAAATGGCCACTAAAATCTGACATTCTTACGCACAAGAGTAGCGAGGAAAGTTATACTACGACGTATAGGAAAAATGTATGCCTCCCTTGTGGATTGTTACGTTTTTCGTCCTTCTCCGAGTGAAAACAAGGTGAAATAATCGGAAAAAACATACTTGCAGCGAAACTTAATCTCGAACAAACTTATGAACTATGGTAATAATAAAATGCGAATTGATAAAAGTTTTGTGGAATTTTGAAAAGAATAAAAGAATTTATTCGACGAAAGTGTTTCCCTATACCTATATCATCTGACTAAATATGCCCAACGTGCTCCATCTGCCTGGAATATTGGTATATGCGAACTCATGCCGTACTATACACGTCCGTTGCTAAGTTACTGAGCTTTAAATAGCCCTCATTTATTTTCCCGCAATCTCTCCAAGTCATATCGGTCATTTTTAAGATCCTTTTTCTTTTAAAAGGAAACAATTTTGCACGACAGCACAACGTCAACAAATGGTATACGCTCAACCTCGGAGCGCGTTTTATTTAACGATGCGTATTTCTTGAAATATGTACTTTATTATTTGCTTAATTTTGGTATAAAGACACTTTATCTATGCATGGTTAAAGTGATACCAATATCAAATTGTTGGATCAAAATACGCTGATGTTGTCCACAACGCATTATGTAGAAGTCCATGTAAACAATTGGATTAAGAGTCACAGAGAGCCAGAAAGTCTATGTAAATAAAAGGTTGAGCATTTTGATGATGTCAATGAAGGTTTGCAACCTCGATGACCCTAATAGTCAAGCGCGGAGAGTACGTTACCCACCTGTGTGGTGCCAATTCGTAAGAAATGGATTCTTCCACTGACAAGTGCATAAAATATGATAAAATAGAACTGCCACCATGTTTCACTAACACTACACCAATTACCAAATGATTAACATTAATTACTTTTTTGTAGTTTATTAAAGTGCCTTTAAGTCATATACATACTAGGTCCTTAAAAGCCACATGGCTTATCAGAAGGTTCCTTATTTACTTACACAGCGGCAAGTTATAAATATTTGAATTCAGAAATTTATTACAAAGAATCTCGGAGTAAAAATCGTGAATATTTTAGTGTTCGTTAGAACTGCGCTGCGCGTATTTTTTTCATTCACTGCCGTCGTGAATAAGATGCGTTCCCATGTTCGCCATGACGTTGTTTAGTAAATTCTTAAAATGTAGCCGAACTGCTCCATTTGCCGTAGAATATAACCTTCAAATTTCACCTTAGACACCTTTTTATCGAAAATCTCACTTCCTACCCTTATTTTTTAATAAATGAATCAACCCATATTCTCACGCAAATATTTTCTCATTTGATCTTTCACGATGAAAAAAGCACCGGTGTTCGAGTGTGTTATCCGCCATTTCTTGAGAGCTACTAGCTGAGATACATGGCATCAGGGATTAAGTAAACGGGATTACATAAATTAGAGATTAAACGCTGATGCGGCGTGAAAGATGATATTCCTGCTTGCCGTCCGGATCGTGAAATCCAAAACGCGTTAACAAGTAAACAAGCCTCCTCCTTTCTGCTCGCAAGATCAACGGGTGAGAATGGGAATAAAAAAAAAGGTCCCAGCGCTCGTCATCTTGATGCGACTGCTTTTCAGCTCCCTCTCCTCTTTTTCCCAGAAGACATCAACATATACGCGAAAACAAATGAAATCCCATCGGCGCGCGGGAACCGTCGTTTGTTTCCCGTCAGGACTCAAAGATAGGAGGAGCGACGGGGCGACGCGAATGTGAAGAAAAAAATTTTCGCGCGGAAAACAAATGAAAGGAAAAGGGCGAAAAGGAAAGGACCAAGTCCCCTCTTTTTTCGTGTCCTTCAGGATAGGACCCGGCCACGCTGGATGAGCAGGGAATCCCGAAAGTGTCCCAAATGTACATGGCGTCAATTCTCGAAACGTCGAGATAATTATCGCGTGCAAAAATAAAAGATTATCTTATGGTGTCGTAGAAGTATCTCAAGCTAAACCACCACTTGAAATGTTTCAAGAAATAATGATCACATACGCACAGGATGCGACAACTCAACAACACTGATCCGATGACACTACGACATAGCATTGTTTTTCCGTATACGATAATAATTAAGGCTTTCAAGAATTGCCCCACAAATACGAAACATCCACTACCGTGCACATTATTCAAATGAAGTAAAGAGAACTATATAACCTCAGTATACAAGTTAACTAAAACTTTTATGAATGAGAGCATGCAATTATAATGTTAATTTTCAATTTTAAATCCAACTAAACCAGTGGTGTAGACTTACTTGCGTGAATAAGCATCAAGTTCTCCCTTGGATCTTGGTTAAAACACCAGAGGAGGTAATTTACAACGAATCTAGTTTTTAATCGCCATTGCAATTATTCAGCATTCAGTAGCGTATCAACGCAGTAGCCGCGTCCATGTAGGCTCAGCTGCCGACGGGCAGAGCCGGACTCTGTCACACGGTCGTAAGTTCTAATTTATTTTCGTCGATGCAAACGGACGGAAATGTTTTCTTAGGATTCACAATGTGTGAGCTTAGTAGAGTACCGTGTGAAAATACCTCGACTATGTCAGTATAATAGCAATGAATTAACTATTTTACTCCTTAAAGTAAAATTTAAGAAAAATATTGTCTCTATCTACATCTACAACTACATACTACCCCGCAAGCCGCATCAATAGGCGTGTGGCAGGGGGTGTTAGGACACCAGCCGATAACATATAATAATGAAACGCTCTAATGAAATTACGCCTTGCATTTATTAAAGTCCCTTACTGTTCGGGGGAAAAACGAATTCCCATACGTATCTGTTCGGCAAAATATCTCTCTTAATTTATAGTTTCTGTCGGACCTGTAAATATAGTGGGGTTCTAATATGATGTTCTCCGTGTCGCTCTTAAAGATATCTATTCTTAATTGCTCAAGTAATCTAAGCCTAGCGCGCAGCCTCCGAGTCTCTAGCGGCTCCCAGCCTAATTCGTTTAACATCTGTGTAACGCTGTCTGTACGCCCGTAGCAGTTTTTGACGAATCGCGCAGATTTCCTTTGTATTTTATTAAGTTCCCGGATTAAGTCTTTCTGCACCGGATTCCATATGCTCCTGGCATATTCAAGGTGTGGCCGGACGAGAGCGAAATAGCACCTCTCTTTTACTTTTTCATCCGAATCTCATCATTATCATATCTTCGTAACATAGCGTACGCAAGTATTTATTTATATTCAATGTCCTCGAAAAGAGCCAATAGGGCCTTTTACTTGGAGCATTGTAGCATATAATGCATGATGAGTACACACAACCATGCCCTGAGTTGAGAATAATCCACCCAGGGGGGACTCGAACCCGCGACTCTGGGATAGCAGGATGGCTTTACCCCGCCGACAACGAAACCGAAGACTATCCCTCCAAACTCATTAGTTACATTAATTGAAAATACATGCGCAACGATACCAAACAAAACAAATTTTTGTTCCACAAGTTCAGTGCAAGAGATAATACAACAGCTTGAATCCGGAGGTTTTCAGAAAAAAATCGATAATAATATTTTCGTATCAAATTTGCCACTGTCGCTTTATATATGTAGTACCTACTCTCGCCATAACGGCTGACTTTCCGTGTCTGACGTCTCGGGTTGCAGCGAAGATATTTTTCAATGCTGAGTGCGTCTCTAGCCTGGCTCATGTTAGAGGCTCATTTCAATCAATATATGAAGACCAGCACAGCATCGCAAAGCCTATCCCTCTTCTCGATCATAAGCTATTACCATCTATTACCTATCATCTCTCAGACAGCTTTTACCTCAGTGTACGTGCCCCCAGTAATGGCGGGTTTCGATCGGTGCGAAAAGAAACGATATTATGACATGAAATACCGGCGATACCGATTAGTTACCTGAACACGAAACCATTTTTCAATAAGCCTTTGGCTAGGAATATTTTTGACAGTGTGACTGGCTAACACACCTGGCTAGCAATTGAGATATCCGTGTTCGAATCCCGGTCAAGTTAAATGACTTTTCCATAGCGAATTTCACTATCTTCGGTGTTATCATTACACTATCAAAAGTTATAATTTCTTTAACGGTGATTCGAGAGACTTTTCAGGAGCTTAGAGCTTACGTACTCTTTTTTCAGACATATTTTAAATATTTAGTAGTTTTTTATATCGAGCCATTTTACTAAAGATTTTGCGGGACGTTTTTAGGTACATTCGCTTTAATCCTTAAACCCTGCCGCAAGGCAGGACCCCAGGAGCCGTTCTGTGTACCTACTTGTACCGTCTGCAAACTTCGAGATAAGCGAAAGCACGTGTTACCGTTATTAACGGCCATCATCGGTAACTCTAGTTACAACGGCACAGCACTACGTTACATTGAAGAAAAGAGAGGGATATAAGAGGTAAAATGGAAGAGTAACACAAATGGTGGGGAGGATGGAACGAATTCCAACAGAAAAAAAGTTTGATTGACCCGTAAAATGAACCACAAAGCTCTGATTCTAATGCCAAGCACGCTGGCTCAGAAATCCACAGATCCCATGTTCAATTTCCGGTCCAGTAGAAGGCATATTTCTAAAGGACTCACCAACTGCGTCTTCGTCTCTTTGATGTGGCAAGCCATGTAATTTCGCATCATCGTGCTAAACTGATTGAATAACTACGAGGAATTGAAACTAGAAAATTGTAGTAGAGAAAACCGTAGACATATTTAAGGACTAAAATCAAAGCATAAAATTCACAATTATATTTTTACAGAAAAGACTGGATCAAGAGGAAGAATTTAAAAATCTGAAGTAGGAACAAGGAAATAGAATCATCAGTGATGGAAGAAGTAGAAAATAATCAGCAAGCGGAGTACCTACCCCATGCGAGAGGATACACCGTCGGAAGCCTGATCCTACCAAAAGCTAGTAGTTGTTAGCTCCATCATAAGGTTGATGGGGGTTGGAAGTAAAGAAGCACTTCGACAAAATATCAACTTGGGGCGTGCTGTAAATTTGATTCAATGAAGTGCTTCCTTACTTCCAGGCTTGTTTTGCCCGTAGAAGTGTCCTTTGACTGACTATTCCCTTTAAAGAATACCTTCTCAGCTTGGGCTATCTTCCTCGCATCATATTTCTTGAATCTTCCGACGCTGGCGACCCAACTTCCCAGACAGCAAAAACCTTCAAATTTCTCTAGCTTTTGCTGCCCCAACCTCAGGGATTCTATTGACTTCTCGATTTATTCCACAAGCCTTAAATTTGAATATCTTTATATTAATCTGTCAATTTTTCCCTCACAGACTTGACAGTTATACATACAAATTGTATTTAACACACATATTCATGCATAAATACCTGTTCCTCTAGGCTTACATAACATAAAATAGCCTCACGGTGCGAATAGCAATGCTTCATGCCCTGCTGCTCTTTCCCAAAAGGAAATAGTAATTATTATACTTAGAATTTGGAAATTGAACAAAGATATGATCCCTTCTTTCAAGTATTTAAACAGCATCACATACTTCCTATTAGGTACCTATATTTTTATAAAATACTAAAGCTTTATGCGGAAGGTACGGAAGTACGTAGGTACTACTACCAAACTATCTGAAAATCCACGCCCATACAACCTAAGGAGAGATAGTTATGCGTTACCTAGACTCACCCTAAAAGTATTTATGGGCATCTGTTTATTTTTTTATCAGCTATGTTTATGGGCCCTTCTCTTGGACTAAAACCTTGTCGTGGTGGAAGGGCTTGCGTGCTCCGATGACCCCTAGAGCTGCACTGGCGGGAGCAATGCTCCTGGTAGGGTCACCCATGCCAGATTGGTCGAAGGTAAGGAGACAGACGAATGGTAATTCGCGCAGCGTCTGTACCTCAGTGAGGCGGCTGCAAAAGGCGTCTGACCCCAGTGGGGTGGCCTCTGAAGTGATGGTGTCACGTAAAAAAACACTATTGAGTAAGGCCACGGAATACTATCTCAATTGAAACAAAAACCTTGAAATTATAGACAGTTCTCAAATGATAATGAATCCTGGCAACTACGGGACTCGGCCCAGAGGGCCGGGCGTCGTGCCCGGCAGCGGTGGGAGCAAGGCCCCTGCGGTCGGCATCACACGAAATCCTTGTTCAGAAAATACAGCAGCAGAGGAAAAGAAGATAGAGAAGAGGAACGAAACTATCAGAATAGGCACGTGGAATGTTAAGATTATGCTAAGGGCGGGAAAGCTAGAGAATATAAAGCAAGAAATGGAGAGGGTGGGTGTAGACATCATGGGTCTGGGTGGAGTACGATGGAAGGATGACGGGACTACTGGAGCGACGACTATAGAGTAATTTATAGTGGAGGGAATGAAAGTCAGCACGGGGTTGCATTTGTAATATATGTTGAAGAGCTTTATGGAAAGACTGTAAAGAAATAAGGTCCAATAGGTTAGATATAGAAAGGGAAGACGATATCGACAGAGATGGCATCGGGCCAAGTGTCCTAGATAGCGAAATCGAAAGAGCTCTACGAGACATGAAAAGGAATAAGGCGGTGGTAATAGATGACACACCTGGAGAGTTTTTAAAGAGCATGGGGAAGAACGGAAGAGGAAAACTTTTTGTGCTTATTCGTAGGATTTATGAGGGTGGAGTGTGGCCGGACGAATTCGCGAAGACAGCACTAATTCCTATGCCAAAGAAGAGTAAGGCAAAAACGTGCGAAGACTATAGGACAATAAGCTTAATACCCCACGCGGCCAAAGTAGTTCTGAGAATTATAAACAGAAGGCTAGAGAAGAAGGCAAATGAATACCTGGGTGACGACCAGTTCGGGTTTAGGAGAGGGACGGGAACGCGAGACGCTATAGCGGTGATGAGGACGCTAGTAGAAAGAAACCTAGAGTATGGGCAGGATGTTTTTGCATGCTTCGTAGATTTCGAGAAGGCGTTTGATCGGGTGGAATGGACAAAATTAATGGGAGTGTTGAAGAAATTAGGGGTCGATTGGAGGGACAGGCGTCTGATTCGGAATATGTATATGAACCAGACGGCGCAGGTTAGGGTAGCCAATGGAGAATCGGGATGGGCCACGATAGGACAGGGATTGCAGCAGGGGTACCCACTATCGCCGTTGCTTTTTAACGTGTATTCAGAAGAAATGGTAAGAGAGGTATGGGGGGAGGAGGAAGTTGGAATCAAGGTAGGAGGGGAGCTGATAAAATCAGTGAGATTTGCAGATGATCAAGCATTAGTTAGTCAGTCTGCCAAGGGGTTACAGTCAATGGTGAATGCATTAGAGGTGCAGTGCGAAAAATATGGGATGAAGATCAATCACAAGAAAACGAAAGTAATGATATTTTCTAGAAGTATTTTCTAGAAGAAATTTAGCTAAATTTTTCCTCAATTTTTATTTATTTGCTAGTTGAGCGAGTATTTTCTAGGTTCTTAAGAATATTTTTGTGACCAGACGTCCTGTTAAATGATAGTGCCCCAAATACAGGCTGCCCTGATTGGGGTACCTACAGCTCCATTATCTATTTTTATTAGTAACATTTACGTTAGTTTTTAAGTGGCCCTATTCACCATGAGTCACGTTTTCATTATATGTGATGAAATTGTGACGCTGTTTAAATTATGAAACCTTTCTTCGTGCGAAATTTCTCAGAGGAAAAATGTTCCGCCTTGAACGGGACACAAACCCGGATCCCTCGATATCAGGTTGAGTGCTTTAGCCAGTTAAGCTAACGAGGCGTCCTTCCCTACTTTGGATTTTTGCGGCTTCATAGGAACAAGTTTTTCAGAAGATGTCCAAAGCGTGCGCTTAGTGCCACCGTCCGTGAGGTTTAAGCCTAACATGGAATACGATGATATGCTCGCTCTTTTGACGAATTTTGGGGATACCGGGACAAGCCATTATATTACCTTTACCTGCGGATGACTCCAGTAGTCACTCCGATGTAAGGTAATACCGTGGCTAGTCTCGGTATCCTTAAAATTCATCAAAAGAGTGAACACCTGTTTCTTGCTGTAATATCAATATTGAAGCAATGAATATTCACTCATTCATAATTCCCTTCTCTACTAGTTTAAAGGCTTCTTCTACGTCCACAGTAAAAATGGTCAACCCCTGTGATTTATCGTCCAATTTCCCCACAGAAACATCCTCCAACTGACCAATCCCCTAAACTCTACCTTCCCTCTCCTCAGCCCCTCCCACTGCACCGTTTTTAATATCAACACACCGAACAGCTTGCGTGAGCCAAAATCGCGTGAGAAAATTACTATAATGATGGTTGGAATCCGCATTGCATGTTAAGTTCCTTCCACGCATACTATTTAAGGTTGTTGGAGCGATTTTTAACGTGTATATTTGCATAAAACTTTGCATTGTTGTTGATGCTTGGATGTGGCTTGCAGGGAACTTCTTAAGACGTAAGCGTTCGTACGATGGTAGCATAAACGGGGCGTAATGCGGCTTCTGAAGTGAGGGCGAAAGGTCTCTATCTCTCCTCTCTCTTGCATAGCACGCAAGCCGACATAACATCCCTCTTCTTCCGCAGTCGCCTCCTCGCGACCTCCTCTCGCCTAAATCCACTGACACACCCACCAAGTCTCCTTTCCTCCTCTCCACGTCGACACGGAAATAACCCCCCCACTGTGCCCCCCGCCCTTTCAACCCCCGTCTCCATCTACCCCCTTGTCAGCCGCCCTTCATCAATCACGCACCCAGCTCGCGCCTCACTGCATTTTTCCTTCTCCCTCCTGTCTCCTCTCTCGTTCCCTTCTTTCTTTCTTCTTTCCTTCCTTTCATCTCCCCACTTTCACTTTCTTTCCCTCCACTCAAATCTTCTCCTCCTTTTCCTTTAGCCTATCCGGATATATTGTAGAATATCTCCCCCCACACCCGGTAACGCATGAGAAAGATACTCTATACTTGATTCAAATTGGGGGGAGATTCTACAATTGTGTTTGATGTTTAATTTTAATGAATCACCTTTTGTTAGTGAATTATAATAACTCAGCATTTTAGTAGAATCACCAGGGGGGAGGATTTTTCTACAATTATACAAGCAGTTGTTAATACAGGCACTGTTTTGTATGATTTCAGGATTTCCCGACGAATGATACTGATGACTTCTTCTCGTGTTTCCCGCCGGGTTAGGCTCTCCATGATCGCCGACGTTTCGGCATAAGACTTTCCAGATGATCCAGAGCCTTGATAACGGCAGGAAAGTCTCCTGCCGAAACGTCGGCGATTATGGAGAGCCTAACCCGATGGGAAACCCGATAAGAACTCATCAGGCACTATTATTTATACCGATGAATAGAAGTCTTATAAAAATATACAAAGACTTGGTTTCGCTCACAGAACTGTAAATCATTCAGTGCACTTTGGCCAACCACTGACTGGAGTTGAATTCCCAACATAACGAGTCTTATTGGAACAAGCACAAGGCTTAAATAAAGAAAATTCGGGTATGCAGAAGGCAAATATGTTGAATTTCATACTTACAAGAGTTTATGTGGAAAAATTGATTTTCATTTAATGGCTTTAAACATTTGTGCAGACGCGTCGCTTTACACGATAATCGATAAATAATTTCATTAATTTACACCAAACTACTAGTATTAAATTTTTAATATGTTAATTAATCAAATTTATTTTATTATTTTTTCATTTATTCTATATATCTTGAACCAATAATTCAAATTGGGGGGGTTTCTAAAACTGATCATCCTTAACCAATAGTTTTTGCCCAGGGGGAAATTCTACAATTGAAGATATTTGGGGTGGAGATTCTACAATTAGTAAAATTAAGGGGGGATTCTACAACTGATCCACCTATCCTTCGTCTATCCTTCACATACCATTCTCCGCCCGAGTATACCGGAATTCGAACCCGGATCTTCCAATACCCAGTCAAGTGTTGTATGTCCAAGATAATAACGTAGTTGAGCATTCAAACCTACGACCAATAGGGTACCGGCGTGCAAAGGCCTTTCGGTGAGGCAGAAATGACGTAGTCTCGACGCCATCACGGATGAGTAGCAGCCGATGCGATTTTCAATGAATGTTTTTCGATGTCACGTTATTCGATGATATCCTATGTTCAACAACAATTATTACATAGCATTGAGTAACTCAACAGTGTTATGCAGAACGATTTCTGTTACACCTTCTACTATAAGAAAATATTCACCACGATATCACGACACGGTTTAAGAATCGATGTTTACCCATGTTCACAGGCATAACATTGACACATAAATACGCCTAATTACTTAAGATAGCACTAGACAATGTTTAAAATGCCATTATTCGATTAAATATGCTGATTTTTCAAAGAAAGCAGTTAGAGTAAACAAGGTTTTCACGATTATATGTCGTAAACAAAGGTCATCATCATGGATTCTTCGATCACGTGATTCGCTTCTTCAGGTGGCATTGAACGTGTTTACTGATTGACTTCATTTCTGTCAACTGCGCTATTGTCATGGACGCACTTTAGTCATTTACATCACCAAGCTATCTCAGTTCAAGGTTAATGCTACTCCCTTCAAGTCAAATTATTTTTCTTCATGGCTAATTTCATCCCTGTGGTGCATATATTTGCCCTCATGCGCGCGTGACTGCGTACCATATTATCTGTTCATAAGCAGCTTTAGAAATTAAAGTCACGGTAATATGAGATTCTAGTTTCTTTTTAAACCCCTATACTTTCATATAAAAACAACAAAATTTCATTTAATCTACCCTACCAATCCTACGTGAATTGCAAGATTTTTGTAAGCAGGCGTTTAGAGCAGGAATGGGCAACCTGCGGACCGCGCACAGTGGTCGGAAATCGAAAAAACGGACAAAGGTTCAAAATGGAATTTTTCTAAGATAAAGACTTTAAAATTGGCATATATAATCACATATGATTACTTTCTATTGAATAGTAAGTCATTATTCATAGGTCTCACCCGTTACTCAGATACGATGGCTAAAACATGACCAACATTCCCAAAAAAAACGCCCGTTTTGATTTTTCATCAAAAATCTAAAAACTTAAGCAGATAGTGGAGTTGTGGAAGAATTAAAATTAAATAAAAACACCACCATCTGTCATAATAGTGCTTTTCCTGCCTTATGTATAAGTTTAAGAGATTATTGTTGAAATTTATGTGCTATTACGTCACAAAATGGTGGACGCTAATTTCAGGAAAAATTTCACGTAAAATAGTTATTTTAATTGGTTTTACGAATATTTGCGCGGAGTTATTTACACAGAGTATAAATTGAAGACATCATAAGGTTATTCTGAAAAACATATTTGAAAGATACTTGCGACGCCGAAAATAAATTCGATTTTTCGATCGCGCGTCGCGGCCCGGCTCCGCGCAGCGGGACCTGGAAATACCGTGATTCCGTAGGATTGTTAAAGTTATGTGGACCTTAAATCCACGAATTCACTGTTTACAAGCTACGCATTTTGTCACTGACTTCCAAAGATTCTATATTGACGATACTGCAAGAATAGTGGATTGTTCGAACTCGTCAGATCAGGTGTAACTGCGGTAAATTTGTTTTTCTTTGGATACTTTATGGAATCATGCTGCAAATTATGAACGTCTTTCATAGACTTAAGAAAACATTGAGTACAAAATATTGCAGTTTTACGTTTTAGAGCTGTGCGCCATTTGAAGGTATACGAAGCGTCTTCCGGTATGAAAGCTAAACGATTGTCACGTTCTTAAGCACAGTCACTCCAAAACTCACATTTTATCGATCTAGTTTTATTTAGTGGAACCTCATCATGCACCTCAAAGGAAAAACTTTTTGGATTGTACAGGATTTATTTTAAACGACCAGTATCATCGATTAAGTTGTATATTCGATAAAAACGAAAGCGTTAAAAACATTTTTGTAAAATCTGGGAAGTCTTTTCCGATACTAACATCTGATTTTTTTCATCCTATTTCATAGTTCAAAAAAAGGAAAAAATGACATCTTATGAGCAACTGGTAACTTATGTGAGATGCTCTCATAACACAATGCCCCTCTAGGAAATAAAACATCAGGAGAGCTCTAAATACCCCCTCCTCTCCCAAATATCTTAAATAACTGCGAAATTCCACAAAAGAAAAATCATTAACCTTAACCGGGACTCAAACCCGGATTCCTAGATATCGCACCGAGTTCTTTAGCCAGTTAGCAACCGAGGCATTCTTCTCCCACGTGGATATTTGAGAGATTTTAAGGAACAAGTTGTTCAGGATTGCCGGACAAATGATGTCACGAACCAGTCCAAAACGTGCGCTTAGCGCCACCGTCCGCGAGGTAACAGCAGAACATGGAACACAGTGAGGTGTTCGCTCTTTCGACGATTTCGAGGATACCGGGACTAGCCAAGGTATTACCTTTACGTAGTCACCCAAGTGCACACAAGTTGCGACAGACTCAATGCAAATTCGTCGTCGCGATTGAACTAACAGAGGCAGGTTGACGGAGTCGAACGAAATGATATAACAACAGCCTTTGAATGGGATTGACTTCCACCAGGAACTTTTATATAATATATTACAAATCAAGCAAGTCCGTAGGCTAGGTACAGTGAAGTATTGGTATACTGAGCACACCTTCGGTAGAAACTCCCCGATCTGGTCTCGTGGCCGGACGAAATATGGTTGGTGTAATCGCTGAGTGCGTTCACTAATCCATTTTAAAAGTGTGTAAAAGGTGGAAGAAGTAGGATATACAGTAAAAAGTCGGGTGGGTGGAACTGCATCGCAGAAAGAGCGTTTGCGCATAAATGAGCCAGATCGCGCACTTGTTTCGTCCGCTTCCCGGCACTTTGTTCGACCGCGACAGTCTCCTGCGGCTCGAACAGTCTCCCAGGCGTAGAGTGGCATACTATATTAGCACAAAATGCAAAATTCCCTCCCTCAAAAATCCACAGAGGAGAAGGAAGCATCGGTATCTTAAATGACTAAAGCACTCGGCGCGATATCTAGAGAACAGGGTTCAAGTTTCGGTCAAGACGAAAGATGTTTCCATTGTGAAATTTCGCACTTTCGTGAACTTGCGAGTGACTGTTAAAGTAATAGCGAGGCCAGTCCCAACTCCTCAACCTTCATCGTAAATAGTAATTGAATTCCGCCTGAAAAGTTTTATTTTTAAGGAAAAACGCGTGAAGAATTAACGATTCTTGAATTTTGATCCAAATTCTTCCTAGGCTAGCTCGCAAAAAACACGAGTAAATGATTTTGGGCAAAACCACAGCGACCGAAGCAGCAAGGAAGGGAGGAAAAATTGCAAAAACGAAATAAATTCGCTCGGCGAATCGAGCGAACAAATGATATATATTTGAT
The DNA here is from genome assembly GCA_963573305.1 of Pyrrhosoma nymphula. Taxonomy (NCBI): domain Eukaryota; kingdom Metazoa; phylum Arthropoda; class Insecta; order Odonata; family Coenagrionidae; genus Pyrrhosoma; species Pyrrhosoma nymphula. The sequence continues at coordinate 50,717,500 of OY754337.1, read as the reverse complement.
TTCTTTGACGTCCCATCCAACGCGTGCCCAACGTGGCCACCGTGATTTATAGATGCCATCAATTCCTCGCAGCCTTTGACTACCAGAGAAGAAGGATACCCCCGCGGCAAAGCGCAAAGAATTTACGAATATCAAAATGACGTGTGCATATAAAATGACGAATGTACGACGAATGAACGTACAGTTGAAATACACGGCCATATTATTAGATTTCAAGATAGACTCGGATCAAAGAGTTTTTACCTAGTGCTGATCTAAAAATCGGACTACCAAGGGATTTAAATTTTTTTCGACTTTGCATGGAGTCTAAGCTCAGATTTTCAAGGTTTTAACTTTCACTGGACTAAACATACCTGAAATAATTCCATTCGGTGTAATTTATAATGCAAAGAGCTAATTAAATCTAATTTTTATTCATTTGAACATTTTTCAAGTATTGAAATAATAAAACGTTTTACTTGTAATGATAAAGCGGTTATTATATATATATATATATATATATATATATATATATATGTATAAATATTTTGGAAATAAATAATATATATTCGGTTGTAGTATTATTCTTCTTTCATCAAATTATTATATAGTATTACAGATCATGTGCAACCTGTACACCGCATATGATATAAATATCAGAAAGGACATTACAATGGTACATACTTCGACTTACGAACCGCTAAACATACAAACGAACTATTCCTGATACAAATATTTTTCATATTAAGTTTTGACCTATAGATACAAACGTATTCTCGACAAACTAACTGTGATGCTTTTCTAGTATATCGTACCTCATAGTACTAAATACGAACAAGAATATGGTTAATTTGCTCAAAAGTGCTCAATTTCACCAATAAAAGTGTATTTTTGATTTTTTTCCAAATCTATAAACTGATTGATATCCCATAATTTTAACGTAAAACTGGGTCTCAAGATACGGATTTTCGAGATAAGGCTTTTCGAGTTACGAATATTTCGAGATACGAACTATTCGAGGCACGAACTATTCGAGATACGCACTTAGAGGCACGAACTATTCGAGGTACGAACTATTCAAGAGAAGAACCGCGGATAAGAACAAATTAAGCTCTCAAGTCAAGGTATCACTGTTGTAAGACAAAATAGAGGGCATAGGAACTAAGGAAAAGACTCGCCCGTCGAACAGGGATCGAAGGAATCTTAACGGGACCTCTCGTTATGATTCATGGGACAGAGGAAGAGGCCACGGGAAAGCGAAAAAGGGGAAGACGATGGAGAGAGAAATGACGACAGTCAACCCCTACACCCAAAGGAAAGCCTCGAAGCGAGACAAATTTTCACGCGTCGCCGCTTTAAAAAGCGTAAAACTCCCAAATCATGAGACGGCTATGGCAGTTCCACCTGTCAAACCCGCCGAGGCGTATAGGGTACCATTATGGATTCCTAAGCGCTCATTCTCTTTGAAGGCTGACATTTTACTTTTAATATCGCTCGGAAACGCCCATCATTTCTTTTTAAGTTGGTATGTATATACATAGATGGCATAGCTAAGGGTAGGTCAAAAGGGTGGTTCGTGCGGTGAGCCCGGGATGGCTTTTTTGCCAGTAAAAAAGAAATATTTAAACTCTTTTTCAAAAACGAAAACTATTTTTGAAAATATCAAATCAGAAAAATACATTAATAACGTTTTGCATTCAAATCTGTATCCATTACACTGAAATTCTGTTTGTTTGAACGCTATAGACTGGCGGATTCAAACAAAAGGCATACGTGTTCCTTATAACCTAGAAGGATTAATAGGTTGTAACTACAGAGCCCCTAATAGGGCTACTAGGTTGTAGCTTATTCCCATAAGGGTAGGTTTACACTCGCAAGTTATTTCCTCAAGTTGATTCCGCAAGAGCTTGCGGGGAATTTTACTCGGATGAAAAAAGTTTTCACGTTTGCGGAGACACAGATTGGTTGCTGTTTACATTGGCAACAGTACCCTTCTGCAACCGACTTGCCCTCTTCCCATCTTTCAAAAGCTCTCCAAGCGAACTTAAAGAGCCATTTACATGTGGAACTAACGGCAAAAATCGCTTTATGCAAGCAACTTGCGCAATAAACTTGCCAGTGTAAACACACCTTAAGAAAGGCATTGGATTCGGTGCATAGGTTTCTCTTTTGCTATTTTAAATTGCTATCACTCATGATGTAAGCTTGGAGTATTTTTAATCGGATTACCAAAACAATTAAATATTTATTCTTGTATTCGATTGAATTTTTAATTTTATTACTACAATTTTGCACAACTTCAACAAAGTATTTTTGTATTTACTTGGAAACCGCAGTATAGGTTTGGATTTGGAGCTTGTACCCAAGCCGCTTACACCTCATGATACGATTATGTTTTGATAGCTTTTAGGAAACTCTCTTTAATGTACAGTGCTGTGCTAAATCCTGCTGTTCACATGAATCTTTAATGAGAAGGCGGTCGTGTCTTATCGCCGAAAATGAGCCTAGAATAGTGCCGAGAATAGTAATTGAATATTCATGAAAATAGGAAATTTTGGACGCTGAAGTGGAATTGATTCCATAAATAGATATAGATTACCGGTTAAGGCTGGTTTAAATAAGCTCACCTAATCTTTTAATAACCTGCCAACCCACAATAATTCTTTAATTCAACTCAGCATATTTCCTAACCTCTCTTCAACCCACCAAGCCGGTTTCCTTCCTTCTTACAAACATCCTCCCCTCTATCACTGTCTTCAGTAACCCTTCCTCTTCATCAACTATTCCAACCACTTGCGTAGAGCTCTTCCCTAATCTCCCACACCGCCATTAATTTATCATCAGTTCTTTTGTATGAGAGTCCATGTTTCTGTAACATACAACGGTACACTCTATACTGAAGTCTTCGCTAAACTTAGTGATACTTAATAATAATAATCATGTCAAGTAAATTGCACACCGAGGAGTATTCAATGCAAGAATTCAGAATCGAGGATCACGAATATATTTTTTATGCTCGGTAGTCAAAGTATAATTCATAGTATCAAAATTTAAGCGTACATAAAAGCTACAAAGAAGGGCACAAAAGGTTTATTTGTAGAATTATCTCACTAAATATAAGGTACAACGCAAAGCTTTGTGAGACGGAGAATATGAAAAATTAATGAACTTGATTTAAAACGGCATATAACATTTCCCATTCTGCACAACTTCCTCTTTGACACGGTTGGCTATCATTTTTCCTCAAAAGCTTTTCACATACACATTTAATTTTTAATATCGCAATACCATATTCAGACGATGCATGATGGAAATAATTACTCAAGGATGATAAAGTCGAAAAGGGCAAAAAGATATCTTTAATTCACCAGTTCACAGACCGTCAACAAAAATGGAAACTACTTTTCAGAGAGTATATCCTCGTATAAAATCTTAATGACTATACGAGTCAAAAAAAAACACTTGAATCCACATTTTCGATTTTTCTGTGAAAAAATACTGCAGTCACGGATGACAGTCCTTAGCCACTTAGAAACTAGATTATGGTGACAAACATGCCTTTTATTCTATGTTTATATTTTTAACGAACACTTTTTTAAGCCACATGAGCGGACCGTAGCGACGATTCTACTGAACTAACACTTTATGACAACAGCTTCTGTAGTTATTCGCTAATACCATGACGTCCTTCAGCAATGGACTCTAAGTACATATCTACCAAATACTCATATTTTGATGGCTTCTCTCCAACCTAGGCTATTGGCTCACCACCATCCTAACCCAATATGTCATCACCTCAAGTAACGCTCTTTTTTTTATAAACACATAACTAGGAAACCAAGATCTATGGCAATTGACTGACAAAATATGTTGACAAACAAATAAATAAAAGTTACAAAATGTGTTAATAAATAAATAAAACCCTAATACGTTTAAAAGAAATAAATAAAATTTATTTGAGTTATTGACTCATGAACTGCCAGTTCACAAGCTTGACATGCCACAAACTCAAAAAAATGTCGAATGGGAGCCTATATTTCATAATAATTCAATTCTCTACGATTTTTTTACTCTTAAAAACAGTTCTTCACAAACATTGAGTTAATCTTACAAAGAGAAATGTTATCATTACACAGTATATGTATTTCTATTTAATTTCAAGTTCAACTTGAGAAAAAAATTAACGCGAAAGGTTAGGATTTTCTTGCTCATATAAAACAGATGACACGTTTTACTAAAAGCAGCCAGAATATAAATTTAATGGAATTTAAGTTATTTTACTATTATTACAGCAACATCCTCTCACCAGCCTACAAGTTGTCACTTCAAATTACAACCTAATCTTGAAGCTTCAAGAGGATAAATATTGAAATATTACTCGTCCCTGTTTGAATTCCGTCTAAGTTTTGACGGCAGTGTTACTTCCTATCCAGATATTCCTCCGTTAATTGTTGGTAATTGGTGTGTATATCTTGTTCTACCAGTTCCTTTTTGTTTTTTCCACTCCCTGAAAAATTCACTCGCTGTTAATAAAATCAAACAGATTTCTAAATTGCTCACAGGTATGCACAGATATTATATTATAATATAATATCAAAGGTATTATAAAACTGAACTTTGATTTTATTTCATAATCTTGATTTCAATGAACGAAACATTTATGCATGCTCACGGCAGTTTTACATAATTATAAAATGATAGTTAACAAATAGCCTTCGTGGTACGGTGACATGATAACGAGATACTCACTTGGTAATGTCCCCCACATGTAATATAATGTACCTGGACTTTTTTAACGAGTCTGATTTATCATTTTCAAGAGAACATCTTGAAATTTCATCAATTTAAAGCTATTCTTTCATTGTTATTTTTTGATCACGAAATAATACCCAATACTTAAATGATCTTATGATCTAGAATTCTTTTTTCTCGGAACTTAATATATTTGATAACCAGAATACGAATCCGAATTCCTTAATTACCCATTGTACAAGTCCGTTGTAACATCCTACCGTGTTTATTCAAGGTCAGATTTCCGGAATCTGGTTTTTCCGAGCTCAGTATTAAAAGACATTCTGAAAGCGGAAATTTACCGTATAAAATGAGTCATTTTATTTCTGGTAGATTTCGTTGCAGTTTAATATTAAACTGAGCCAGTCTTCATAACATAAATAAAGTAACCAGACTGGAAACCAGTCTTTAGAAGAAAGTCACGATTTAAATCACGAAACGTAATACGGCAATATTGTCTTTTACTTAGGTATCAGCTTGTTTCTTATTACATTGACTATCCCATACATTTGAATTTCCCTATTCGAAATTTTCGAGGCCGTGATATCAAAATTTCGTCACTGACGAGGCACGGAATTTCCGAGGAAATACCAAATAACCCCCCAGATGATCTGTTTTTGCTCACAAATTAAATCGCATTCGGCTTAGCGGAGTCCGTGGGAAATCCTGGTGTATCCGTGGATACTCCTGGATTCCCTAGTATTTCATCATATTTTACAAACGCCAAGATTGAGAGAGATAATGTTTCTTTTTTCCGAGCACTTAAAAAATGTTCTTCTCGTTCCATTATTTCGTCTGAGGGGCGCGTAAATTGCATCTGAGACAGCCTTCTTCCGCTTCACAATGCAAGCGGATGTAATCTCGCTTTCTCCCGTCCTTATCAATGCCACCATTTCCCGCCACTCGCCATTTGCCCAATTCAACTCGCGTATTTTCGCTTTACAACAGTGTATCCTCTTGTTTCAATCTCGGTCCCATTAACCCCGGCGCGCGTAGCAATTTCCTTGCGAACCCGTTGAACAAGAAGCGAAGGGAAGTAGACCCAGAGTTGCAGCGGTAATGATGTTTCCAATAATAGTTAGGGATGGGGGTTTTTGACTGGAAGGGGGAGGCGAGTTACGCGAATATTCTCGTACCTGCTCCTCCGACCATAATGCAGGTACTGGAATTCCCGCTAACGTTGTCCCCATCTTGCCTTTCAAATTCAATGAGTATCCTTATTTTTGCGCTTTTATGTGATTCTTTAAGACATGCTAGACACACCTCTCAATTGATTGAAGGCACATAATTTATTTGATGAAGAGATAACTGAAGACTAAAGAAGAGAGTAGATAGCATCTTGACGTACGGAAGTAAAGCTAATTTTTCGCGAATAATGGTCCACCTTACAAGCCTATTGTGCGTAACTTCTCCATAAACCAGAAGAATAATGCAAGTGTTTGCAAGGAAATTAATTATTCCCATGTTGCATTTTTTTCTTGATAAATCATTCCTGTACCGTTACAATTCCGCCACTAATATTTCTGCTTTCTGCGCGTTAAACTGCATAACTGATCCATTCAATATGACCGATTGCGCATACAATGGCTAAAACCTAATTGTCCTAATATACCTTATGGTTCCATCTATTCTCTCCTTGAATCTCCTCTGAATAAAGAAGTATTTGCACTGACGAAGTGGGAATGCGAGAAATAAACATGAGGGCGTTGAGGCAGTTCCTTACAATGGAACTGAACCAGAGGGACGCTGGTAAACGCTAGAACTACGGAGTTACATCGCCAGATTGACGCCATTAAGGCCTGGTTACACGATACATGAGAATGTACAAGAAAATGTGTGAATGTCTGAATGTCAGAATGAACGCGAAAATTCACCGTGTAACCACACCAAAATGTACGATTGTATGAATGTCTGAACAGAAAATAGAACCAGTTCTAATTTCGTTCAGACAATCGTACAAGTTGACCTCATTACAGAGACACCTGGTGGCAGACGACGCAAATGACACATTCACATTTACACAAGCCAATTGACAACTGAATGTGTCGCTTCCATGGCAAAAAAATTGGTTTAAATAACGCGCCTACGGATTAAAATGAGGAAAAACAAACGAAAACGCATAATGCGCATCAGAAAATGTACGAAAATCTGTCCGAAAAAATGTACCGTGTAGCCACCTATTCATTGATCTTGTCCATGAGAATGTACAAGAATCTGTACATGAAACCATTCACAAAAATGTACAGAAACTTTTACATTCTCATGTACCGAGTAACCAGGCCTTTAGAGACGCTTCAATTGTTACCTGATTGCAAGACTCGACTATACGAAGCGTAAACTATGTATCCAATGAACGCGTCCATTCATTTACGCAAGGAATAACAATGAGCCATCGTGAGTGACCTGACGATTTCTTACGGTTAATTACAGACTATAAGACGTCTTCATTTACATTTAAGAAGCATCCGAAGAAAGGGAGGCGTGAATGAATATTGAAGGGGGAAAGATCACAAATATGTAATCTTCTCCAGCTGAGAAGGATCATTGCTAGAAATCGTCCGAGAAACCAACTCGAGATGTTCCGATGTGCCAGCTCGAGATGTTTGTGCGTTTAAGTAGCCATCTTTTTTATCTCTCGTCCCAATTTATGAATCGTTTTCGCCAGCACGGAAGATAGCTTTATGCTAAATAATATTTATTTTTAATAAAAATAGTTTCACTCATTTCTATATCAGAGAAAGTTGCGATTTCCAAGAGCAAGCTCCCCTTTATTTCTGATTAAAGACTAATTTTTTTGAGCGAATGATGAAGTACCGTTAGGTGGGTTGCATAAAATTGGGAAAAAATTATAGAACTAAGGCTCATCATTGGCAATCATTCATCAGAAAGTTAATTTGCTGCTTGCCACTACCAGCCAACCACTTCTTTACCACATAATTCTTTACTTTGAAGTCCTTCGTAGTTCGTATTCCATTCTTGGTCTTCCTACGTAACTTTTCACATTCATTTATTCTTCCATCATTGTTTCCAACAGTCTATTGAGACTATGAATTTTTCCAGTAAGTTTATCTCTTTTCCTTCAAAGATTTCATGGATACGACGGCATTATATGTCCTAAAATCTGTTGCATTCACCATCATGTTGCACAATTTATTATTTAAATTTTTCTATGCATTTCTTTTCTTTTATTTTTCAAATTTTTGACGCTGTCAACTTTATCTTTATCAATAGATTTCATATTGTCATTATTCATAAAATATAATTTCTATAACAAAAAGCCTGGTCCGTAAATAAAAATTCGTCAATTGATAACTATCTTTTTTGGCGTAATAACACCAAAAACAGGATGTTCAACAGAAACACTATTGTTTTGGAACCTTAACCTTTTGGAAATCCATCATCACCGAGATAATAAAACTTTTTTTCCACATCGCTTTATTCGAAGTCGTCCGGTATCCTCGCTAAGGTGATCATTATGATTATGTCGAATTATCGGTGAAACCAGTCGACTTATGTTAGATTGAACAGTTGTGAAAATTAAAAAAGGGAAATAAGATAACAGGCTGCCTCGATGATAAAGGTAACACCTGGAAGAATAATAAAATAAAAAAGGAAACAAAGGAAAGAATATTAAAAAAAAAAAACGGAACAAGACTGGCCATAATAGTGCAGAGACATTATCGGCGACAAATAAAACTAAAAGACCTCTAGAAACTGTGGGAATAATAATCCTAAGAAACATTCTCAGGAAAAAATCTTCCCGGTGGAAGAAGAAGTGTGGGCAGACCAAGAAAAATATGGCGGGATAATGTAGAGTTGGAATAATCTGAACACATACTGAATGAAAGAGGGGTAAGTCTAGGAAGAGAGTGGGAAGGTGAGAAAGAAGAAAAGTACACAGTCTTATTAATTCAGTGATTTCCATTATGACCCATCAAGTTGGTTCATGGTTTTGATATCCCCCCCTAGTTATAGCGTGTCTTAAGGCCAAATTTATCCTCTTCTTTATTCATTAAAAAGTTGTTCCGCAAAGCAAACACAGCCGTTTCCATTGAATTTCGGAGTTCCGGAGACTCCCCAACAACATAAATTTCCCGTCGACAGGTCATCATCACGCGAAACACCCTTTCCAGGGGAACAACCTATTAAGTTCCATCCCCCCATTCTAAGAATAGAAATCCTATTGGATCTGATTCAGAGATAAACACCTCTAAAAAAAATACTCTCATTCAATGGGTGAACTCGAGATTCCGTGCTAATCGACCATTACGTAGTAGTGCATATATACATTGCCCGGGAGGTTCTCCCTTGCGGGAAGTGAGGTTTTACAGAAGTTTGAATTTAGAACTGCGAAGGCCGAATTTAGGGAGAGTTTCCCAAATTCCCGAATTTTTGGAACGTTTGGGAATTAACTACTAGGGAATCCATTATTCCCCGATCATTTTCGCGAGTTACGTCAAGGGTGATTACGATTATCGAACACCGTGATACTTATCGTATGCAAAACGATGTTATCACATGGTTTCGTCGAGTCAGCATCGCAGAATTGTCACATCCCGTCCCCATGTGATAATTATAGCATTAAAATTAACAATTGGTGGGGTATCAAACGATGCTTCAACGAAATCTAGCGAAAACTTGTTTTTGCATGCAATAATTATCACGAATTTCGAGAATTTCCCCCAGGGGATCGAACTATCTAATTTTTTTCGTGAAGGCTTCCGCGGAGTTTTGTTGATGAAGAAAATGGTTTTTCGGGTTTCCATCCGCGTTTATCCATTTTTTGGTGGACAATACTTCGCAATTACAATACTGTACGGACCTGAGGAAGCTAGCTGGAACGCTGGCGAAATATTGTCCACCAAAAAATGTATAAACGCGGATGGAAACCCGAAAAACCATTCTCTTTGTCTAATTTTTGTGATAATTATCGCATGTGAAAACAGCAAACACCAACAATATAAACGAGAAAGCAAAAGTCAGCAATTGTTTGGACTCGCACATTCGTGGTGGAACCTCATTATCACACTTATGTCGACGCGATGCTGCCCTGTGAAGTGACACGCGTTTTTTGTGTGAAATTATTAGATTAATTTTATTTTACTTTACAGCTACGGAATTTCATCAATGAATGCAGTATTTTTTTAAACTACGAAAAGGTGGAATGAAAGTATTTGTAGCGACTCACACGGTCACGGTGGAACCTCCTTAGCTTCGACGTGAAAAGGGCCGATTCTCGAAATTCCGTAATAATTAGCGCACGCAAAAATAGCAAACTATCGTATGATTTCTTAGAGGTTCGCATGGTACAAAATCACTCGATATTTTTCAACCTATAACTATCACATGCGGGAAAGATGTGACTACGGGATCATTTTGAATCGATGAAACCCTGCGATAAAATTAGAGATATTTAATTATTAAAAATTATTATATCCAATTCATTTTTTCTTCTCCTCTCGACTTTGGCCACGTAAGAACCAAGTAAAACAACACCTTACATTAATTTTCACTATTTTTATTTTCTCCTTCTTTCTTTACATGCATTTCATTATTTGATATTTACATTTTATTAAAATATTTTCGCATGCGATAATTATCGAGGCGTATCGAGAACAGATTGCTGGAGAATACTGTACGTCTTTTAAGGTGGATTAAATACTGGCAATATTATATCGCATGTTACTTGCAGAAAGCGGCTTTTGACGTAAATTGCACGGCTCTGCCATTCCACTGGCATAAATTGTAAAAGTTTCGGCTAATCGCTTGCAGAAGCGAATTGTTGCCAGTGTAAACAGCACCCAATCTGGCTCTGCACCAACTTATGATAACTTTTTCTTCGGAATTAAATTCACCGCAAGCTCTTGCAGAACTTACCAGTGTAAACCCACCCTTATGGATAGAAACCGGAAAAAACTTTTGACGTCAATTATACGTATATTGTCCGCTTTTAGAAATTTTATAAGTTTCGGCAAGTCGCTTGCAGAAGCGTATTGTTGCCAATTAAAATGGCAGCCAATATGTCTCTGCACTAACTTTTGAAAACCTTTTTTTCAGAGTAAAGATTCTCCGCAATATATCTTGCAGAATAAACTTAGGGAAGTAACTTGCCAGTATAAACCCATCCTTATGCGGGAACGCTGGGAGAATTGGTTTTAAGGGGGTGGACTGAATATTTTGTTTTGATTCCTTTGGAGTTTCTTCTCCGGACTCCCTTTTTTCCGTTTTTTACGCAGGGAGGATGATTTCCTCCTCCTCGAGAGAGAAAGAGAGAGTGAGAGAGAGAACATGCATCGTTTAACGTCATAATCTCGCGTCCTTCTGTCGTTCACGTGTTCCGGCCGTAATTTGTAGGCGGGGAGAGTAAGGGGACTACGGGGGAGGGTGTCGTGGAGCAGGGGAGTTGAACTAATGAGCATGGGCAGGTGAGACGGTGTTAAATAAAAACTCTGCTGGCTGGCTGGATGGCAGCCTCTCCCTCCCTCTTAAAGGTCGGCAACGAAAGCCTGTTTTTAGCGCTTGCTTAGCTCACAGGGGGAGCTCACAGGGGGAGCTCACAGGGAGAGTGTCGGTTTTTCAAGTGTCGGAGCGTGAAGACAAGGTGAGTGATGGTCGCAAGTTTTTAATAGTGTTGTTCCTTTTTTATTTCAAAATGTTTTTAATGCTATTTCAGTGTACATATTAAAGGGGTATTTTTCATTTGCAGATCCTTTACACACGTGTTTGTGTGTGTGTGTGTGTCATCGTAAGGTAATTAAGAAATATTATCCATGGCTGGAAAGCTGCACCTGGTGGATCTCCATCTGGGTCGCCCTTTGGGAAAAAGTTTGAATGCACTGCGACGAAATTGTGTGACTCTTTAAGGTGGTACCATTTTGACTGTTTGGGTCGAAGGAAATACTACATTCCGCCTTTTCGTTTGCTATTGTTTAAAAACGTTACTGCTATCACTTGACTATTTGTATAGCTCGTACTGCTAGTGGCTCGCGTAATAAACAGGGAAGATTATATTATAGTCTGATGATTACATGGGAGACAATTGTATGAGTTACGGAAAATTCATCTCGGAAACGTGTTCATGTTTTCATTCATGCGCCATAAAGTCAAATTAATAGTGTAAAATATATCACTAAAAATACTTTATCAAGGAAGTTGCACCGTGACCAGAAAATTCAAAACAAATACTAAATTCCACCATTTTGCTAGCTTTGCTAAAACAAATTCTGCTTTCACTGATGAAATGCCTCAGCTATATTAAATAATTGAACTATGGTAACAATATTATTCAGATTACTCGTATAATACATTAGAATGAACACTTTTCTCCAGCCATAGTAGCGGACTGAAACGCCATTCCTATCGAATTAACGCATTTCCACTTCACTTATTATAGTTACTTTGAAAATTAAGATAGCATGGTCCCTAAAATTTACACTTATTCAATTCCCTGGGAATTTTAACTTCTTTTATGCAGTTTTTTGAGAAAATGACTTTTATTTTTCTTGAAAAATACTATTATCCCCTTATTTCACTCATTAACGCATTTAACGCCATGTAATTTCGTGTTCAATTTTAGAATAAAATGGTGTGAAAAGATAGGTTTAGGTTTTTCATATCTTATAAAGAAGAGGACAAGCTTCTCTGTAGCTGTATAAATGTATTCTGAATGAAAACCACAGTTCATACACCTATTATAAATATAGATATTTTTTTTAGCAAAGGACGAATTTTTCGTTTTCCCTCCGGGACTCGGTGCTAGTTATTACAGAAGCTTCGAAGTTCACGGAACTAACAACAGATTGTATACAAAGGAGCCTGATTGGTGGCTCCCATTGAGGTAGATGGAGAGGGAGATGGAGGTAGAGGCTATGGTGGCCAATGGTTGAAGCTGTAACGTGGGCGTGGCCGGTCCGCCATATTTGTTACCCACGATTTATCTTAGCACTTACGGGCTTACGCACAAATATTGCAATTTCACGATGCTTTCCGTCGATAACTCAATTGAAATCAGCATGTACATTCTTAAAGTGTATTTTTTTAATCAATGAGAGCAACGGCCTGCCACGATGGATACAACCGTTCCCGATCAGTCACCGAAGTTAAGCATCGTTGGACTCGGCTCGAGTTTGGAGGGGTGATCCTCCGATTCGTCCAAGTTCTGTTGCCTCTGTCTACACGTGGCAGACAGTAAGTGCGAAATGACCTTAGCCGTCGAAGCACGTGAAACAAAAATGCTACTACTACTAAAATTAACAATAATCCGTATTCCAAGCAAAAAAATAGTAAAATCGAGTTGAATCAACAGTTCCAACTAACTTATAAATGTTTAAATATTTACCTTAAATTATCAACAGAATGAAGACATTCTTGCTTTATATCCTCTAATGCGTCCACTCCTCCGTGCTATCCAAAGACAAGGAAGGAAAGAACAACGGGAAGCAACATATTAGGTAACATAGGTGGATATTTCAGTTGTCAGGATACATTTTGATGACGCCCACTCCATCTACCTCATTGGTTGCTCCGAACGCTATTGTGTGTACTGATTGTTGCTTGCATCCACCATATTGTTAACGCGCAAAGAGTTATAGGCTCAAAGCATGTAAAATCATTGTCGTGCACTCAGTTGTTTTCGGCGAATTGTTTACGCTTGGCAGTGGTACGAAAGGATAATTGAGAAACTTGTTTATTCAGGCCTAAATAAATGCAATGATCTTTGGGCAAGAAAAAGAGGCAATTCCAATTTAAAGACAATAAAATTGCCAAATCCGAGAATGTTCAAAGGTGACCCGTTATTTTCTTGTTTATTGGCCGATTAGACAATTATTTAGGAATAGGATCAATAGTTATGAGATCCATGAAGTTATGGACCTAATTACTAAATTTGGTTTGCAGAAGCCAATGCTACGAATGTTTAGTCTTACTCTCCTACTGCTGCATAAAATGTTTTCATGGTTATACAATATATAAAATTACTTATGCGCACTTTAAAGCCACTATGAGAAACTAAACTCGTCATTCGTTACATAACTCTTTTATCAATTAATTGATATTCCATGTGGTTTTTTTCTGCACGCTATCTTGACTACTTAAAAAAATCACGATGATAAAATGCCATTCCATCAGGCCAAATGAGTTATGTCCCCATTAATGAAACCAACAAATACATCGCAGGTTTCTGCAGGGTATTTTAAAGGAATGATTTGACTTTTAGACTTCAAAGCCCGTTTGGATACATATGTGTCGTTTTTGTAATCGACCTTTTTTACGCGAGGGAAATATGACAGGAAATTATTTCATCAGTTTATACTAGAGCACTTATTCAAACACCAAGACGATCGTCATTCGCTTCGCTGACTAATTGTTGGAATCCATAACCACTTGATTGGACAAAACAACATCAAATAAGCCCTGATGGTCACTTTGGATATTTCTTCCTGCTCGTTGTGGGCATTCCTTGCGATTCTTGAAGAGGGCAGCATAATTTTGTGATGTAGTCGAGTGAATGTGTGCATGCAGGTTACGTCGGTGCGTGCGACTTTTGTCTGAATCGGGGAGAAGTCCGTCATCGTCATCGAAGTAAACCTATCCTTCGAAATGCCAGTGACAGATTCCTCTACATGGCCGCCATCCTACCCAACCACAATACGTTCGTAGTTTTTGCGGTGCCCATGTAGAGGACTCTGTTCGGTGACACTCACCAGGTTCCTCTGTAAGCCATTCTCAACACTACTCCCTCCTCAGTGGTTAAAAAAAGTCAATCCACAGTACACTCACATTGACACCGTGCGGGAAACCCGTGAACTCTTCCTATAAATACAAATGTTGAGGATACCGGGAATAGCCAGGATATTACCTTTACGGAGTCATCCGCAAGTGCACAAAAGTTCGACATTCCAGAGAGGAAAAATCATTCGCTATAACCTGGACTAGAACTCGGATCCCTCGATTTTGTGGGTTTCATAGGAGTAAGATGTTATAGATTGCCAGGCATACAATGTAACGAGTCAGTCAAAAGCATGCGCTTAGCGCTACAGTCCGCGAGTTTGAAGCCTAACTTTGAACACAAGGAGATGTCCGCTCTTTATAGCAAATTTTGTCAACAGGCAGCATGGGAACCTCTGAACCTCAGCATGGAAATTCCACACTTATCTCTACACAATTTACTCGGTGTAAAAAATGAGCACATTCATCATTAAAAGTTTACAGTATAAAAATTATTGTGATATTACATAAACATACGGCATTAATTCAGACACAGGGACAAACAGTGATCCAAAAACCGTCGGAATGCATCAAAAAGACCGACCAAAAAACCCGATCCCTCGCCTGAAACTCTGAGCTCGAATTCATTCGGCGTAAAAACAACTTTAATCCTCCCACAAATCGTTGATAGATGGGTGAAAATGAATTTTTCATGACGCACTTCCACGCATTAAGTTTCGCAAGTTCACCCAATCATTCACTTCAAGGGTGACGGATTCACAAAGGAAATGTTTTCCGAGGGTCTTTATGCTCCGATGAATGCATTGGAAATATTTCGCTTGGTTTGACTCGGCGTTCATCCTGTGTCTCCGGTGAATTCAATTCCGGAGGATTCGGATATCGAAAGTTCAATATTAAAATACGGTTCAAGCATAACGCAGCACCCATTCAAATAGACGCGAAGATGCATTATCATCATATATTGCAAGGTAGTCCGAGCTATCTCTTACGGAAAATTCATGGTCGCTGGTCATAATCTTTCAATAATTTAAATTTGAAACCGTTATTATTACTATCATAGGTAGGCTAAAGCCCCAGATACACACAGGAGTTGACTCCTATCTGATCGATTTATATCGAGTCGACTATTCTGTCCGACTCCACTTGGAAGGCCGCTCATGTCCACACGAAATTGTCACGTATCTTGAAAATTTCGGAGTTGCTAGCGCCACGGTGTCATCACGCGGAACCCGTAACCATCACAAATAACTTATAACCAGGCGGAAGAGGTAGGTATTCTTCAAAATATTATACGTAAAAAAGAGCCGTAAAATTGTGATATTGCATTATTACTGGAAAGAACAAAATAAGTATATTTTAGGCACAACATTCCCTTCAGTAAGTGAGCAATACGTAATTATATAATGACGCAACAGAATCACACGAATAGTATAATTCTGACTGCATTAAAGAGAAGGCTCATATCATATATGTTTGTTTCAAAACTCGAAATAAATAGGTAAACCATTTGTTAACTTCAAAGCATGTTTTTCAACTTGCAATAAGCCTATTAGGTATAACGTGCGTACGACTTGTAACTCGCCGCCTCATAATCCTTGTAATTGGCGTGGTTAATCAAGTGGTTAATAAATTATGAAGCGATCAGTCTCTCACATTTATACCATGGAAAAGAGGCGGGGGGAAGGGGGAGAGGAGGAGGATAGGGGGGAGAGAAGGGGGGATTAGGAAAAGAGGGAAGTAAGGTGAATACAAGCTTACTCAGAGGGAGCATGGTCACTGTTTTGACACAATGATGGGGGGAGGGGGAGCTATTACAGAAAGGAGAGGTGAGTTCATAGGAACCACCTCATTTACGTTTTTTATCATACAATCTGTGAAATTTCCTTATTTCGAAGTTTTACAAAAAATCTAACTGCGCACCTTTGTCCCCAACATGCAAAACATTAAGATTAAAATTTAGTCCTCTGTTTAAGGTCTCAAAATTGTGTACTTTCAGGATGTTTGATCCGGGGGAACAAACTGTTGTCAGCTATGGCCAGGTCAGGACTTACGGCTCCAGAGGCAGCGTTGTCACGTAGTGTTTGGCCAAAAACCCCTAATTTGCAGCGATTGTGACTCAGTGCTTTGTTGAGGTGGAGGTTCCAGGTGATGTCGATCTCCTTGCGGATGCCGAGAACCCTTTACTCTTGCAATCTCAATCTCTTGCACAGTATTTTTTCGAGATTCCAACATTTCTGCTATCATTATAACACTCAAACGATAGTCAGTGTTTAAAACATCCTGTAATTTGTCCAAATATTCCTGATTTTGACACGTTGATGATCGTCCAGCGCTTGGTTTGTCTTCAATGTCTTCTCTGCCCTCCCCAAACAATTAAAACTAGCGTTGAACCTGAGCCTTGAACAGGAATTCCTCACCGAAGGCCTTTTGAATCATAGCCGTCGTCTCGGTACCTGATTTCCTGAATTTAACTCATAAAAGTAATCGCATATCTTTGCTCAATGGCACCCTACATCTCGAACCGCGACCGAGATAAAAAAGAAAACTGTGTATAACTTGATATGTTCTCAAAAAAACAGCTCATATTCAA
The DNA here is from genome assembly GCA_963573305.1 of Pyrrhosoma nymphula. Taxonomy (NCBI): domain Eukaryota; kingdom Metazoa; phylum Arthropoda; class Insecta; order Odonata; family Coenagrionidae; genus Pyrrhosoma; species Pyrrhosoma nymphula. The sequence continues at coordinate 50,700,414 of OY754337.1, read as the reverse complement.
TAGCGGCTGACGGGAATGCGCAACTGAGACCCTCCTCCAACCATTCAACCCTACAGTGCTGCCATGTGGCTTTTCAGCGAAGCGGGAAAAAATCAGTCCTATTATTTCGGACAGACCCCGTATAACCACGGAAATGCCTCGTGCACTGGTGGCACAGATGGGCGGCGAATGAAGGAGGTCGAATGGAATTGTGGGTCGCGCTCGGACGAACGGCGGAAGGAGGGTCAGGTGGGTGAACCGTTTTAAATGGGGATGAGATTGGGGGGGGGGGGGGGGGGGGCAAGGATGGAGGAAATCAAACGGAAACCGCGTTCCAGGGCCTCTCTCGGAACTTTAAATAGTCCGGCCAACCGCGAAGGAAATCACTTCGCACCCTGGACACTCACTCACCCTCGTAAGGGGAAGTACTCCGTAAAGCATTAGAGTTTTGCAGCGCGCCTCTAGACCTCTATTTGCTCGAAAAAAAATAAAAAAGCAGAAAATTGAGTGTCCAAAAAACGCAAGTCAGCACCACAGCGATGGACAGCATGTCGCCAGAGGAGCTGAGTCCTCTAGCGACTGTTTAATTCGTCTAAGCAGACAACACACAGCCTCCGAGATGCACAGGCCGTAATAAAATTAACTTCGATCCTGAAGATGCTCGCTGCAATGCAGGACGAAACGATGAACGACAATAAGCTAACCACGCATCTACCTTCCGAATGCACATTGACGAAAGTATAAATAAACGTTTCATCAGATGCATTTCATTTTATTAGCACTCAACTTAAAATCGTTGAACCACACTTATTTACAAACGTCAACTCTGAAGCATCCCAAAATCATATTCGTTTTAGACCTATGCAATATCGAAATTTCCAAACAACATTTCTTCATAACCTAATACTTACTCGTACTGTCACTAGCATATTTAAAGCGTTCGCATCCCAAGTACCTCAATATACCGTATTCAGCCTACTTTGCCCATTATATGTGTGCTTAAACTTGTATACCTAATATTTTTACTTCTATGTAAAAAAAATTGGGGAGGGAGATAAACTGAAGTTCACTAGAATTTTTCCACTTCCCCATGTAAACAAATTTTCCAATATTCACGACATAACGGCAGAGCTTCCAAGCATTCTCCTCACTTTTAATCTATCCAGTCTTGATCCGCAAACACGCGGTCATTTTTTTGTTATTTTTGCTTCCCCAAACACACCCTCATTTTTCCGATACATGTTCTCCGAATACGCCCATAATACTTTCTTTCACCGTTCGAGGACATTTTTAATCTCTCCCTACACCGCCTTTATTTTGCTATTTATTTTTCGTTTTCTAAACTAAAAAAATGCTTCACATAATTTACGACCGTCCCTATCTCTTGAGGAAAAAGAGAGTTCATTTCTAGGGACCTACAAATAGTGAGTTTTTTTGCGGAAATAGGGGTTATTTTTTCCCAAAAGTGGCGTTATTTTTCAAAGAAAGTGGTGTTGTTCTACATCAACACAGAAAATACAATCTTCAATAATAATCTTTAAAACAAATTCACCGATAATATTGCCATTAAAATAAAAGAGCAGAAGAAAAATATTAGTCGATTAGCAAACACATAGGATTTGGTACCTATACGTACCAAATACCTTAGTAGGTTTGGTACCTATTTGGCAGGTTAGAGGTGCATTCTAGGATGAGATAATGGTAGAAATAACAGGTAAATAATTATTTCAATACACTCAAAAATGCAAAAATGATAAGGTACGCAGTCACTGGATGGTTAGGGAACTGGGATGGACATGATAAGGATTTGTATAACAGCATACAATAAAGGCTCAATAATAATGAATCAGACAATTTTCTAATCTTCATAAGAAAAAGAATAGACAACGTGGCCAAATTACTCTTTTACAAGTTCGTTCCGTGGTGAGCAAGAACTCTATTATAAGGTGAAAGTAACTTCAGAATCTACGTCAGGGCAAGGTTGCCAGGTTATTTCAAAATTACCCACGAAAACATATGTCCAATGTCTCTTCACTATAGCACCATAGATAGTGATTCTATCCATTTTAGACAGGCCTCAATATCTTCCACTTAGCCCTCACATACCCAAATGCTCTTTTATTAAGTCCTGGTCATTGCCAGGAGTTGACAAAGAATGTGATTCAGTAAACCACGCCTCGTTGAAGGTCTAGCCCCGAAGTGATAATTGCAATTTACCCTTGGCTGTGAGACATTTCCTGTCAAAGGGCGATTTCTATCAGTGTACTTGAGAGGCAGGAAACCTGGGGAGACTCAGTGAAAGTCCTCGGGGATAGCTCTTGGGGATTGCACTCGGGATTTAGGTTTTTTTTACCTGGAACAGATGTTTTACAAGATTGCAGTCATGAAATATATAATTAATTGTGAGGCGATACGTTTTGCCTTGGTTTTACTTCCGAAGTTTTAGAATAAAATGGATATTGCGTGGTGTAAAATGGCCTGAGTTGACTCAACCTTATTTTTCACCTCTACAACTATTGATAGTTTATATAGATTATTATAAGGATGGATGTCACTGTAAACCAGTGCCTACACATTTACACGCTTGTGTGGTCAAGTGGCTGCTCTGCAGTGCCCGGAGTAAGGAGGTGAGGAAGTTGAAAATGCTCCGGGACGCAACCTGTATACCTACGCAACCCGAACGGCGCCGGACGCTGCATGTCATGCGCAGCCAAGAGTTTGCCAGTATCTCTATGAAGGCGACAAAATACGTCAAAAAGGATTGAAATTTTCGTTCCGAAGAGGTTCTAAGATGTCGTGATTACAATACGGATGGTGTTTTTAGTAGGTTACTTCAACCAAAGTAGCCAATAAAGTGTGTATTCGCGTACAAAACATGAGTACCTGCGCGTAATATTCGCGATCAGGGTATATATTGAAAGTACTCTCGTTAGATATATTTGTCATAATTTTACGGAATAACGTTGATAACGCCAATTCGAAAAGTCGGAAGGTTCTCTGGAAAAAAGTGAAAGAAAGATGCTACTTTGCTTTGGGGGGTTGAGTTACAACCGCTCGAGATAATTTCGATCACGTAACTAAGGAGTCACGTGACACAATAACGAAAGTTTCGATATTTTTGTGTGTTTTGAAACATTCGGATGGATAACTTAAGCGTCTGATATGTGGTAAAGAAGATATTCGACTCCATCAACGATATCTCGGTGAAAAATCCCGATCGGAAAGGATGCGTGAGGTTTTTTACGAATGGTTTGTATACACCAAATTCTAGAACCCTTCGTGATTGTAGCACGTGACTCCTTAGTTACGTAATTGGAATTATCTTGAACGGTTCAAACACAACCCCCCTGGGAAGGCTACATCTCGAATACGCCGCCAGTATTTGGGACCCTGCATAGTAAGATTTAACGCACAAAGAATAAATAAAACACAAAGAAAAGTCGCGCGCTTTGTAAATACTGCTACGAGCGAATAGAAAGTATTACACAGTTGATGGAAGGACTAGGTTGTGAACCGTTAGAGATTCGGAAGCTACACGCTAGGCTTATTTACTTTAAAAAAACTCTGATCAGGCGAGTCTCAGTACGACACGAAGGATATTATTCTGTCCCCGCGCTCCATCTCTTTGACAAATAGAAGCGAAAAAATAAGAGAGATAAACTGCCGAACCATTAAGTACAAGAGTTCTATATTTCCAAGCACCATTGATGATAATAACAAAAACAGAGTGATTCTAACATAAGACACATCGTTTAAACACTCTTCACCTCTGTCCTCTCTCCCCCCTCCAGACGTCTTCCACCAATGAATTCTAAGTGTTTATCACTGGCAATAAAAAGTTACTATACTGTCTAATTAGTCTTAATGTATTCATTCTTCTCTCCAACCTAGGAATATTGGCTCAAAACTATCCTACTCCGACAAGTCCCCTGTAACAATGTCTTTTTTCTCTTTATAAACACATCACTAGGGAAACAAGAACTCATGACAACTGACCTACAAATATGTTACGAAACAAATAAATAAAAGTGACGAAATGTGTTAGTAATTAAATAAATAAAAGTAATTTGAGTAATCAACCCATGAACTGCCAGCTCACAAACTTGATATGCGACCCTACTTTTCCACATGATTCCCACCATTTCGGTGACTGGAGTCCTAACGCCCCCTGCCACGCGTATCTTCGACGGCTCTCTGGGTTAATGTGTACATAGACGTAAATGCTCTTCACAAGTGAGTGCCACCAAGTTTTGCTGCTCCTATGCGGGTGTGTGAAGGAGAGGGTGGGTGGTGTGAGGAGGGAGTTAGATCCAATAAATCACGCGGGGGCATGTGAGAGGTGGCGTTGGAGGGTGAGGGAGCACAAGTGGTTGGAAAATAAAACAGGAGAGGAGAGGATGGGAAGACAGGCGTTGGTTTGCACTACGGTAAATTAGTTGGGAGGGCGGTGTCTGCCGGAGGGATATGGCGCGTTGTAGGTGGGCGTTGAAGAGGAGTGGAGAGGAAGAATAAGAAGAAGAGGGAATTTTGAGGCGAGGGAAATTGAGAAAGGAAAAGGAGAGAACTGAGAACGTGTCCAAAATACGGAGGGGGCGTTTTACTTTCGTGATTGGAATACTAAGGCCGAAACTAGGAAAATAGCAGCTCGGCTAATATTGACTACGAGCTTGGCATCGTTTACTCTCACCTTGAGTCCCGTCGAAAAGATGCTAATTGCCAGCTCAGACTACTATCGTACGAAGATACGTAGTCTGCCTACACCCATTCACACAACACTATCGTAACTCAGTGCTGCACTCACCGGGAATCGCGACGAAAAAGTGAAGATAAAGGAAACGAAATAAGGATTGCAACGTCCCTCTGGCGTTTTGAGGCTTTCTAAATGGTTTTTAAAACCAAAATGGCACTTCTCTTTGCCTATACATAAAAATAGCACCATCTCCTTCCCCATTTTGATAGTCTTTTTTATTATCGTCCTTCATAATTTCCGGTTTCCGCTCGCGACACCAGCGCTGACCGCTGTTGGATGGCAGCTTTAAGAACTACCACTTAATCGGTAACCAACGCACCTTCACACGGTGGTTAGCGCCCATCGGCGGCATTACGAGAGTCGGTCACTAAGTTAGTAGTGTGAACGGGGCATAAGCACTGCCCAAGCCATCTTAATTCAATGCGAATTTCAGTGAGGGTTAATACGAACTAGATGTCCTCAGCAATGATTGGAAACTTATCATTATCCAAAGAATATACAGTGTTCCGTATGTTGTGTTACCACTTCAGGTGCGTGTACGATTACATTCTCTTTTCTAATTGGGTTGCAATCTGTGGTACTTGAGAGTCTCAACCTAGAGGTATCTGACCATTTGGTTAGTTTTCATTTCCACTAAAATTTCAACCCAAAAAACTGGGGATTAGAATGAACACGTCTTAGAGCCCTTAAAACGGATTTCAATGTAGAAAAGTTGCAAAAAAGGTTAATGGATATTAAATCCCTCTTTAGACGAAATAACCACTCCTAATACAGCAAGGGGTTGGTCGCTGGACCGTTACTGTCATGCCATCGTGTTTACTACGCCAAATTGTCAATAACTGGCGTAGGAATAACTTCGATATAAGAACTCTGTTTTTTAGGGGTAGTAATTTACCCTCTTTCTTCCCCTAATTAGGGGTCATTAATACTATTTTGGCATGCACTGACTGTAAGTTATCTTTTTTCTGAGATTCAGGTGAGATTCTTACCACAAAACAACTTGCACATTAAATTTGGGAAAATGTTCTCCCCCTTTAGCAATTCTATACGCAATAGCTACACGGAGCTGTTTTGCCAAAACAATTGGTGGTCATCATCAAAATTGGCATCCAAACTTTCCAGAAATGAAGCAATTTTAACAACAAAATTCGAAAAAAACGTCACATTTTTTAAAGTTGAAATCCCATGACTTCTCAGAGTATTTGTTTAGTTTTTGGGTTGAAATTTTGGCGAAAATCAAAATTAACCGAATAGTCAAATTTTTCTAATCTGGCTGTTTTCGGCAAACATAGGTAAATATTGGTTTCCAACGACGAAAAGGATAACAGACAGGGTTCATGCCTTTAAGCAAATTTTAATGAAAAACAACAGGGGGAGACATCTCAAAGGCTCTCATTAAACATGCAAAGAGCACTCTCGGAGCTTTTTGGACTCAATTGCACATTTAGAGCCCTCATAAAAATCTAACCACATTACAAACTTTGTTGAGAACTTAGGACAGCAATGAGCAGGCAAATCATGATATTTGGAAATAATTGCTCAAGAAGAAAGAGGAGAAGTGCTGAAAGAAGATTACATTGAAGGCGTGGATGTAATGACAACAAGTAAACCGACGATTAAGGACTGGCAGCGGATTGAATTTCAAGACTTCGAGAAATACATTAACAAAGAGAGGCGAAGTTCCCGAGACCTATGAATTCTTTCATTTGCCAAAGAACTGGTAAGCAGGACAGAACTTGGATTTTACGTGCTCATATTGCCAAAGCATGTATCACACCATACTATATCCAATACAAGACCTTGTATGCTAGCCGATACTTGGTACTGAGTACGGAATCTAGACTGATTTGAGTCGTCCTAGAATATTTCGCACGACCATTGAATTTTTACTGGCGAGGAAGCGGTGTTATCATTCAAGCCGTAGAGCCGTTCAAGTATAATTTTAAATTAACCAATCAAAGAAGTAGGGGTGAAACGGAATCATATGGAAGGCATTGAATGAGGGTAAAGCAAGAGACTGATTCAACCCTACACTATGTGCAAACAAGTCATGGTAATAAAACCAAGTGCAATGTAATAGAAAACCAACATAAAACCCACAGATTTAGTTTAATATTAACAAAACTACAAGTTACACACTTTTGGTGCTATTTCTAAAATGTGGGAGGGTGCGAAATCAGAATGGACTCTCAAATCACTTCGAATATCTTCAAAGGAAATTTTACAAAGTTATGACATTCATGCGTGAAATTCGGTAGTCGTAGTCTTTGAATCCACTGAAGCGTTAGGCGCAAAGAGGCAGCATGTTTAAAAACGAGCGTAGGGAAAACGAAATGGCCAAGTGATGTCGGTGAATGGAGAAATGAAGGAATATTGGCCATCAATCGAAGCTGGAAGCATTTGAAGTAGTCGACTGCGTTCAGGGGACAGTAGGACGATGAGCAGGAAGCACCGAGTACGCTTTTAATCGGTAATCTGCCCCGTTACAGAGGTCTAATGAACAAGGGAATACGCAAGAGGGGGAATAATTTCTTTCCACGCCATTGAGACTCAAAAGAGAGGCTAACGGTGAATGACTTCAAGCCATTGAAAATGAGCCGTTTGGATGGATAACTCCTGGCGTTGCAAGGGGAGGCTACAAGACGGCTCCAAAACGTTGGCCCTTTATGATATATCTCTTTTTCATTTCAGCTTCTCAAAGTTTGTGAATGCATAGTTTTAATAATTTATCCCATTGATTTAGGAAAAGAGAAAGGAAAGATTGATGGCCGATATAAAAATGATTGATTACAACTAAAAATATTCCTTTTGAAATTAATAACCACGCGACTATTTGCAAATAGATTTGCCTGTCACTCAAACTTTATCGAGGAAGCGAAGTTCCCTTTCATTAACAAATAAACCAAACCAGCGCTGAGTCAAAAAATGCGTCCTCTCCAAGAAGTCATCGACTGTTTGTGACAGCTAATAAAATAAATAGGTCCTTCAGAAATCAGAGCGATAACTATGGGATGAATATCAGTCATAATAAAAGAAAAGTAATGAGATGTTCTAAGACAAAGACAGCGAGACTGCTCATAAAAATAGAAAGGCACGAATTGAAGCAAGTAGAAAAATGTAATTATTTACGTAATAAAAATATAAATATACGATAAATATTAAAAATTATAATATAAATTATAAATAAAATTATAAATAAAATAATAAAAATACGAATAAAAACTGGCGTAGTAACAGTTACCTAAGAAAGAGAATTGACCTTAGAAGGAGAATTGACCATAGAAAGGGAATTGCTAACGAAGGAGGCGTTCAGCAATACGAAGGAGCTGATGACGAGGACCTTGTTTAAAGATGTAAAGAAGAGACTGACGACTAGTTTTAAGTGGATTACAGCGCTGTATGGCTCAGAAACGTGGACTTTGAGACAAGAGGACCAAATTAGGCTGCGGGTGCTTGAGATGTGGGTTTGGAGGAGAACGGAGGTGTGGTTGACCGAAGAGTGGACGAACAAGGAAATGCTTGTCATGATGGGTGAGGAGAAGAAACTTCTGAAGGAGATAAGGACGAGGCAGAGTATGTAGTTGGAGCGGCTGATAAGAGGCGAAGGGATGCTGGAAGAAGGGAAAGGAGGTCGTGATAGAGGATTTAGGGTAAGCGGGTGAGGGGAAGAAAGAGAATAGGCGTTATGGACGGGATGAAGAGAGTTAGGAAGTATGCTGAGACGAAGAAATAAATCGTGTAAGGAGATCTGCGACTACGCCAGTACAAATCCAGAGGATTTTTACTCTCTTCCATTAAAACCTACCTTACCCAATAGAATACCCTACTACAATAAATATAGCCTACCTTCGAAACTCCTGTTGGGTAGGCAACCCAATTGGTTCCTGAATGTGATATCCAGCATTCCGCAAAATTTCAAGTATCATCTGTACCAAATCTCGAAGTTGAATAAACTTCCACTCAATAATATTATTACAGATAGTGGGATAGTTCTATTACAGTACTTTTTCGCAGGTTAAATTCGCTAAACTCCATACATAGGAAGTATGGTGGTGCAAATGTAGTTCAAATTATACCCGCACTTTTGGCACAGTAGCGTTGTACGATGCAGACTCCTCCACATATCAACCACTAAACTAACTATGTAGTTGAGTGGCCGTTATGTAGATGACTCGGGTACGATGCAGGCTCATCTGAAATCCGCCAAACAAATTAGTGTAATATAAAAATCTACATTACTTATTGGTGGAAGGTTGATGAACTCTGTTGAATATTTATCCCCTTAAGCAAATATGTATAAAATGGTGGACGCATGGATAAAGACACAAGGTGGTACATGAAATCTTGGAAATAAAATAAAATATATGAAACCACCAACTGCATCCTAAATATTACCATTTGAACTGACCACTGGTAATTTAGCAAGCAAAACGACCCACTTCAAACATGTGTTGATTTAATCCGGTAAAACGCAATATTACACCAATTTTTAATCCAACTTAATTTCAGAATATTCAAGTTCCCAAGAATTTTTGTTTTCCCTGCACTCATTTGATCACGTAACCCGTAACTTAGAGACCCAGCCCGTCAATTGCGCACTGACTTTCCGCAAATGTCAAAACAAAAATTTAAAGAAAATAATAGGTTTCTGCTTTGAAAGAAAAGAATAGGCTGAAGACTGTTCTGCAGTGAAAACCGATCCAAAAAAAATGACTGCAACATGATAGCTGTTCGGCAACCTCATATTTAACGCCAAGTTTATTATAACTTGCTTCTAGTTCACTGTGTAGGGACTGAATCTACGATTTCCGAATAAATATTATCACTTAAAAAGCTGCAAAATAATTAATCTTAATTAAGCTCCTACAATCGTTCTAATATGTTCCTCAAGCAAATTAATCTTACGCACATACGTAATCTTAGTTAGTAAACAAATATGAATATTTGAGGCCAACAATGGTCGTTGGAATATTGCTAATCATTGCATTCACGAAAAAACGCTAAAGTTATAAGCTTCGACTAATATTTCGCAATTTAGAGATAAATGAGTAAAAATCGGACGTAATAAAATATAAATCTTATCATTTAGGCATATTTCAGTCGAAGTTTTACCAATGTAGGTGTATTTTTTTAAATTTCAATGAGCGAAATAAAATTGATCGGCAAGAAATTTTTTCGGTTCTACCATTTAACCCATTGAAAAATGAAATTGTCTATTTGCTAGAAATATGGAGATTAACACAGTTTTCGATTTTTTTACCGGCTCACTGGGTAATTAGGAACATTTCATGAAAATTTCAGCCCTCCAGCTCTACTACAAATTCCCAGGTAATTTTTTCAAAGAGATCTGACGTTTTTCCGTGCCGCGTGAGGTTCATGAGATGGTTTTACTCCTCATCAGGCGAACGTGTTTACAGCGGGCGCTATAGCAGGTGTAAAATACATCACGACAGTAAAGAAGTTTCCACTTTAAAGAAAGGTATGATGCACGTTCTCCGCCTTCCGATCTACGCCTGTTCGTTAAAATCTCTTAATCTCTCGCATTTTTTGAGCGAGTTACACGAACTTTGATGGCGAACAGTTGGCAATAATGGCAATACAATTGGCGGTTTTAGATGTCAATACTGGCCACGCGTCGGAAAGATTTATTATTACGCATCAAGATTCCAAAGAAAAATTCCCGTCACTGCCGGGATTCGATCCCGGTCCTTCGGGATGAGAAGCCGCCAACACTTAAGCGACGGAACACAACAGGAATGATTTCTGGTGAAACGAATATAGTTGGAGAAGAAATTATATTAGCGGCGGGGATTCAGAGAAGGTAGAAAAGGTGTATGTAGGAGAAATTGAGAGGCGAGGGAAAGTTTAAAAGAGTGATTGGGGGGATAACACACAGAGAGGGAAGAGGAAGCAATAAAAAGTTGGAATTTCAGACGACTTATGGTGATTCCACTGTGAAATGACTTAAATGCCATTCAATTCACGTTCTGCTGACATAAAAGGGTGTCTTCTACCTGATGTTAAACAACCAAATTATGCCTTTCCACACCATTTCATTCTCAAACTGAAACTGTAATTACGTTACGTTTCATGCGAGGATGGAGGAAACGTGGGGAAAATAGTATTCTACCACTAAATTTAAAGGGCAATTTCATGTTTAACCTTTCTATAAGAAGTGTAAACTCCCAAGTAATTTATAACATGACAATTTTAACAAAATATAAAAATTTTACCGAATTATTTTTTTTCAAGAATTAGCAAATTATTACAGTAATTTGGGTAAACTGTTTGCAATTCAATGGAAATCGCGCTGCATTTGGTTCCTAAGGCTGTAAAAAAGTGTTCATTAAAAATATATTCGTTAAATTGTTTTACTAGTTTCCACCTTATTTTTATAGCTATTTAAAATGGTCAGGTGTAAAGTAAAAAACACTGAAGGCGTGGATGCTGTGCTTCCAGGTGTGTTGAGGAAAGCATGTCGATTTTAAATCCATATCAGCCTCCATTTTCGAAAAGGTGCCTACAGAAATAAAAGAACGCAAAGCAAACAAAAAATCAAGTGAAGATTGACACGCGCAGGGCGTTGGCGGACGACCTACGTACGGCATCGCACCGGGAACGTTGATAAAAAAAAGTCACATCCCAGCTATACAAAGCCAGTCCCCACTTTCGTCGTTCTGCGCTCAAACAACGAAACAACTGCCGTTCGGCACCCCTCTCCAACGGCACCCACACGAATGCTTAACACTAGAATGCCCGGACTTTTCACCTAATTAGAATGCCCAAGGTAGTCATTTTGACTACCTTCGTGTTTTGTTACTCTTTTTGGCATTTTTACGCAATGCATTTGTTACAAATTACTTGTATGTTTTTATATAGTATTCCACGATAAAAATCAATAATTTACAGGACAGGTTAATTAAATATTCCTTGTTAATGTGGAGTCTTATCAAGATGCTGCTAGCATTTTTCTTTTTTTCTTGTTTTATTTTGATGGAAAAAAGAATTTTAGCATCACAATAGTTTTTTTTTAAATGTGTATATTACAGTTATTAGGTACCCGTAGGAGGGATGTATTTATCATGTAAATATAATTGTCAAAAAATATTGAAATGTTTGAAAAGTAACGTAGTATATGAAAAAAATCACTAACATTAAATTTTACATTTATTACATGCGCGGGAAGTCATATAAATCGCAGTACATTAGCCACAAATTGCTTTCTTGAACGAATTGCAAATACCGATACTCTTATTTCTTTTGCACTAATTTGGCAAAATTTCTTTTGCTCAATCCCTTTTTTTTGTTGGCCGTCACATTACCATCACGGGTGAAACCTCTAGACATCATATACGGTCCTACATGCTCTTCTGTTAACTTCTGAATGAATTCCCTTCGTGATATTTTATGACAGGTTACATCTTTGTAAACAAAAAAGGATCTATAGCTTCAAAGTCTAGTGTATTATGAAAAGAATGCACAGGCCATCTCCTAGTGGTTGTCCGGACAGTGTATTTTTTGCCATCTGCTCCACAACATCTACTCCATACTTTGACTTATTGTAAAGGCTGATTTACACGATGCCAGTGGCTGGCATGCCAGTTTGGATATTGACTGGAAGGTCACTGGCAAGCGGCGACTGGAATGCCAGCTTACTAGCGCTACCCTGTTTACACGTTGCCAGCTACTGGAACAAGTTACAGTGACTGGCGGGCGACTGTTGCCGTTTACACAGTGTCTGTCGGCTGGCGCCACTGAGGTTGCGCGACAGAGGGGGAAGCTGGCGCGCCAGTAAAACAAAAATATTTGTTCTGCTGGAACTGCCAGCTGCTGGCGCGTCCTTGGCTTGCTGGCTTCTCCAGTTACTGGCGTGAGGCGTTTACACAGTGCCAGTCGTTGGCATCCAGTGACTGGCTACCTTAACTGGCACGCCGACTGGCACCGTGTAAATCAGCCTTATCTCTGGACTGTTTTCCCATGCACCTGCAATTTACGTCGAAATTCGCTGGCTGAAAATGACTCGAGCAACAGACTTGCCTGTGCGAATCCACCTTTGGAGATAAAAACATGTAGGTAGATAATGTAAATCAATCAAATTTATACAATCCAAGAATTCCTGTGGGATATGAACAGTACGACGTACAAAAATAAGTTCATTTAGGTGATTTTCCAAATTCCCATATTCAATGTTTACTTCCCTTGTTGATTTCTTTGGAAAAATGGGAGCTTCCCATTCAAGGTATTGAAGTTAACGCAGATCGGAACACATAAGCGCACACAAATGACGCTGAGTGTAACGATGTGTGATGACGAAACGTTTCATAATCTGTCGGTATAAGGTAACTTTTCGAGGGTGCACAACAGCCACGGTCGCATGTGTTGTGTATAGTTATCAAATTCGTTCAAAATAAGCGTTTGAAAGAGTGAACTTATTTTACCATGGAGTATTTAAAAACCTTACTTTTTATCCATGTTTGATGCCTCTACTGAAAATCAACACTAAAAATACTATCACGGATGCGATCGTGGGCGTCCTTTTGTTGTTAGCGCACATCAACTGCTCTCCATACGTTTTGAAGTGCGCTACCTAATGCCGAGGGTTTGAAAAGAAGGTAAAGCAAGTTCCCCGTTATGTGAGAGGGAAGTGATTAGCACACTAGAGCTAATTGAAAGATCCCAATGTGTGAGCAGACAGATTCCCTGTAAGTAGCGATACATACCGAGACATGGCTTTACTCGCTACTTTCATAGAAGTAAACTTCCATGTTGTAAATCCACTTATAGAAGTCCGTTCTTACAGCTCGAAATACCATTTGCAAGCGAATTCTCATGCGACCGCCATAGAAGTAACTCCCATTTGTAAAGTCGCCACAGTCATTTAAGTGGGTTCCACCGCGATAGTGTGAGTAAAAACAAATACTAAATTCCACCTTTTTGTTCACTTGGTTTAAAAATCCTGCATTTGGTGATGACTTTTTACGTATTGAAAATCAAAATTAAGATACAAAATATGCTGATTATTCCACGAATACATTTTTAATTAGCCCTTTTCTCCAGCCATAATAGTCGACTGCAGTGCCATGTCTATGGAATTACAGCATTTTATCTTCAAATATCAGTAAATTGCTCAAAATTCACAAAATATTGTAAGATGTCCATATTTTATTTTTATTCATTTCTCGAGATTTTTTCCCTCCCATACACAATTTTCCGCGAGAATGGCATTTATATTTTATGTAAAAATGCAATTTTTCTCCGTGTTTCTCCTATTCTTCCTTTAAACACCATGTCATTTAAAGTTCTATTTGCGAGAATAATAGCGCGGAAAGGTAAAATTTTGTTGTTCCTATCAGATAAGGGAAAAGTTTTTCTACAAATACACAGAATATGAGTAAAATGTCATTGGAGTCATTTAACGGTGGAAAAAAATTAAGAGTCCGCGAAAGAAGCTCGGTTTTAATATGTTGCTTCGGAGAAAACCCGAAGCGAAAAGCGACTCGTCCCTCAGAATCCCAGTATATCCTCAGCGCCATGGATCGCCGCAGAATATGGGCATTAAAAGCAATTTATGTCGTGCGGCGGGAAAGAACAGGTGGATATAAAGATGGGGTAGGAGAGCATTCCGCAAAGACGAATATGATAGGAGGGGAAAGAATGGGGGAAGGGTGGAGCTCGCGAGCAGTACTGCCAACTCATATATAGATTCAGTCGCCAACTTCAAGTAAAAAGCCGCTGGTTTGTTGTTAGATGAAAAATGGTAGACGCTACTAGCCTTTCCGATGGACGGAAATCCTCTAAATTTATATTTTACCCATAGATACTCAATTTTATCTTGAAATTGCTAGCAGTGAGCCTCAGGAAAGGGTTGAGTGTTGTAGTTTTTTGTGATTTTTGCCATTATGCCATCGATATTAGCATTTTATCTATTTTTCAAAGCTTTTTTGTTTCTACTTCCAAAAACATAATAAACCACTTAAACAGGTATTTTTACGAATTGTTGAAAATATACTGGAAAAGTCCTAATTTAAAAAATCGGCACATGGTGTTCAAAAAGACGAACCCCCACACCCTCTTTCTCTCACTGTGTTACAAGTGCGGACAGAAATGGGAGACCCCTTCGTTATGTCATAGCAGCAAGGCCTCAGCAGACGAAAAAAATACATAATTTTACGTTAAAAGTGAGTATATTGTTGCACGATCAGATTAATTAAAGAAAAAGCTTTAAGTCACTAATTTTTTTAACGAATAAATGTTTTTCCTGAAAATTATTTAAGATTTATCGCTATCCGCTAAATTTAATTTTCCGCCAAAATCTTGTAAAATTCGCTAGCTTGGCAACAATGCGCGAGCGGGGAGGGAAATCAATGGTGCCAACTGCTCGAATATCCACAGATGGCACGTAAAAATTAATAGGATCTGACAGCGCCAACACACTTCACTTCAAAAATGATTCAAAATCATAACTTAAGTCAATTGCTGACGCTAAAATTCTCCACAAGGGCCTGATAACGATCGACGTTTCCTGACGTGACGGAAAAGGATGGTGGCTGTCATGAATAATAGAATTATATAATAGATTACAGAACTATTATAATAGAACAATTAATATAGACTCCTTGGTGGCTGTAATCTATTGGAACCTGCGATGGTCGAACGTTGACGGCGCCGTCAACGGCCGATTAGCGAACCTTGTCAAAGTCTTAACTTTTCCGTCCCGCCAATTGAACGGCAGCTAATCAGAGGAAAGTATTTTTCTTCGATGTTTACAAGATGTCATTTCCAGACTCTCCATCTTACTTCGAAACCGTAGAACAACGCATAATTAATCTTCTTGAAGCAATATTAGTCAGTATTTTTTCGGATTATTTTTATGTTGATAGTAAAATATTTATATAAACAACTACTTCGGAACCGTTTGCAGAACTCTACTTGCTAATCTGTCAACAGTTGGCGCTGATACTCCCACCAATCTTAATACACTTCTTCTTGACGGGAAGATGACGTAAAACTGGTCGCCTCCTTCCGTTCACGACTCGTCATGAAACGTCAATCGCAAACAGGCTCTACGGAAGTTAAATAAATTTTACCTTATGCATTTTGAAAACGGTAGAATTTTCTGAAAAATGAGAGGGATGTTTGAGGCCGAGACTTAGTGGAATTCTATAGCAAATTGAAGAGAACTTTTCGTTCACACTGATAATATTTTTATTGTTTCAAAACTAGTTTGGCCACACTCCAGAAACAATCTACATCATCAGGAACAATTATGTTGGCAAATCATTGGAGGAGCCTATCGAAACAATTGGATTAAGGTGACTGGATGGTTGATTGTCTATGCACAGATTTTCGTGAAACTTTGCATTTGTGTTCTTGGAACTTCTCGTGTTCTTGCTATTATATCCGTGGATATCTATAGGTAAAAGTGAAAAAAATTGCATTTTACCGATTTGGTTTTTGGACATTTCAATTTTGGTTTAACTCGTAGTCTTATGTCACGTGAATGATACATTACGTCGATAAAATATCTGCAGATTTTCTACTAAAAGCGAAATGCTTATATTTCATATTTTATAATGGATGCTAACAAATATCATGGTGACACGACGAGTCAAAGATTGGTAAAACATATTCAAATATAAATTTCACCAAACATTCAAATACCAAACCGAAAACTATAAATGGCTCTAGTCATAGCTTCCTTTAACTATGGTAAAAATATGAAATAAAATTCATGAACTATTTCATTATTGCATGTACATGGTTAATTCCACCGCATTAACGGAATGTGTGTTGAAAGTAGTTTTTTTTATTATCCTAGTGATCTTTAGTTTTAGTGCTTCTCAAATGAAAAAAACACTCTTTTAAAGTCTTAAACAATTAATTTTGTATTTATTAAAGTTCTCATTTTCTAGGGTACACAGGAATCAAGTAAAATGGATAACAATGGGCAAACTAACCACAGTAATTCCAACCCAAAATTGCCTTTTGCCAACCTAAAACAATTCTTTGATTAACTCTTAGCTTTTTAGTTTATTTTAAACAATGAGGTCCCAGTATTTTTTATCAGAATTACTAGAGAAATTACTAAAAATGCACGCTCAACTCCTCACGATTACCTCTCCAGCCAATTTGAGGGCTATGGTGAGCTAGACAGTCAATGCAAACAAAAGGTTCAGAATTTGAAGCTGGCAACGAAAGCTTGCGACCTTGGGAATCCCCGCAGTCAACCACAGAGATAATAATGGAGATTACCCTACACCTCGGGCGGAGTAAGGTCGTAGGCAATAGGCTCTTCCAACCATAAGGGTCATCTACGCGACTGTCATCATGTTTCGCTACCAATGGGTACATCATGTCTGTATTGACTGTCCCAGTCGAAAACGCCTTTAGGGCACTTGTCCACGGTGAAAATAGACTTTAACTCCACCAACACACTTCAGGTCGCAAATCCTTTTTCCGATATTCTCTTCGTCATTCGCAAAGAACTAATCAACGTACATACAGCTTTCAAATTATTAGTATTGATTTCAAATCAGATAGCAGAAAATTAAATGAAAATATTCAGGCCAACGATTTGAATGAGAGTTTGAAGAGTAAAAGAGACATATGAATGTTTTCTTTCGCTTGTTTATTAGAGGAAAATATACTTTGACCTCTCGCACAGTATACAAACTATGATATCTCACGTCCGTTTATCCAACGCGTTTGATTTTTTTACGCCAAATAAAAAAATTCCTGAAAATTCATAGATCCAATACTCCAGGATCAATTTTTTGTCAACAAAAATTAAACGGGAGGAGTTAGGGAAACCATTTTCATTGAAAATTGGACGTTTAGTTTAATCAAAGCTTAACTGGATAAAACTTCTTTAAAATATCATCGGATAGTGTTTTAACAAGCTAAATAAAGCCGCCTCCTATTTCTGTAAAAAGAAAACGTTATGCATACCTTATTCTTATTATTTAAACAGCCACAAAACACAAGTATTTTTCGTTACTATATACAGTATTGTGAATACACTTTGAGCATATTGGTTGATTTTTTGTTATTTGGGAAAAGGGACCGACATATGACTCAATATGCACCATTGAGGAGGATTGGAAAGGGAAGTATTATTTGCGGGAATTGGGGAGGGAGGAGAGAAACCCAGTGACGACATTGGCTTGCTCTTAACTTAACGGGGACCACAGTTTAACGTCCTATCCGACGGACAGTGTGGTGCTCTTGAGAAAAAAATATTGAAAATCGATCTGAATTCAGTTTATGCTTAAATCATACGGCGTAAAGGGTGTTATCGCATCCAATAAAAGAATAGAATTCCATTATACTATGAAAACAGAAACGGATACGACTGTTAACAAAATCGTATGATTCTCTGTTGTGTAATTTTTTCATTGTATTTTCATGTTATGCCGACTTATTGAAGGAAATTTTATACATAATATTTACTTATAATGCTCTGACCTTAAGTATGTAACATTCTTACTTATTCTCCTATCTTATGGCTCTTTTTTATAATTGATGTTATTTCTGGATCTTTGGTCTATTATTATTTCAATTAAAAAAACACCAATTTGCCAACGTTTCGCCTTTTTATGTAGGCTTCATCAGGGTTAAAAATACAATACATAAGTCATACATGAACAAACGTGCTTGAATATACATAAATATTGTTAACCGCTATTCAGTATATACCTTTAGTTGACATTTCAAGAGGAGAGTCAAAGGTTTATCACAGTTTGTTTCCAATACATAACAAAAATGTTCTTCTTAGAAACAAAAATTTTAAAATAAACAAATATTTAAACGAACAAATAATTTTTTATATATTACAAAATATTAAATGAATAATCTTAAGCAAAAAAATATTTATTAAATATTTAAAAAAATTAAAAAAACAGCTATATATCAGTTTTATATGTCAAATTTGGAAAAAAAAAAAAAGGAATAGTCAATGCTGATGGCTATGTTATAATATTTTTGCTGTGGAAGTTATGAATCAGATTATGATACATTTTGCTCAATTTTTGGATGCCCGTTCTATTGTTGCATGTATTTGGATTTTGCATTATATGCACCATTTCTTTGAATAATCTCTTTGGGAGGTTAGGTTCAAAATCAAGTGGTTTTGCATCCTTAAAGTTAAAAGTATGGCTCTTTTTTGTATTCATTTTTAAAGAAAATCTCTCCCTCATATTTTTGAGGATTTTTTTTGTTTGTATGGTGACACCTCGGCGCTGGCAACGTCCGCAAATTGCTAGATTCGCGACAAGTACGTGTAGAAACGATAGGCCTTCCAAGTGGAGTCCGGTGGGTGGAGTCGGACATAACAGTTGACTCTCAATATTCATCAATCAGATACGAGTCAACTCCTGTATGTAATAGGAGTTTTAAACTATCCGAAGAAAGAACGAAATCGATTATTACTACGGATAAGTGCGAAACTTATTTTCCAACCGATTGTTGGATCCAACGACCAATCACAGGCAAGCACGAGAGTCGAGTGATTCGAGAAAATACCGCAGGCGGAGCTGCAATCTACGAAAATAAATTTCGGAAGAATATTGTGATATGTAATGTGCTCTTGAGACTTGCAGAACCGGTTGACTGGAGCTCGTTCAGAGTACTTTGTAAAGAATATGGTGCCTATGCCAATGTCGCAATCTATTTACGTCGAATTTTCTATAATGGATACTCGAGTTTAGGCTTTCATTACAAACGAACCAATTGGCTAACTCCAAAATGAGTACAACAAACATTTTTTTGTTTAATCTGAGTTGGTCTACATAAGACAATTTTTTTAAGCAAAATAATTATTTTTTCTGTGGTTACAGCAAAAAAATGTCCAAGTTTTTAATTTCTTCTCTAGGAACTGCTCACTTTAAAAAATGATAGCTAGAAAACTATTGCCTTCATAGTAATGAAACTTTTACCCTTTTTAGGCACAAATTTTGGTATTTTAATACTTAAGCTATCAATATTTTCAATTATCAAAGGAAAAGTTCTTATCACTATTCTATACATACTAACTTATTCTCAGCCCAGGATACAGGTGCAACGAGAAACGTGGACTCGTTTTCAAGCTCTCAATCGTGGTTATCGGAAACCACAACTACTGAAAACTTTAAGTTTGATACCGATCTTATAAATAGTAATATTAAGGTAGCTGGAGCGGTAATCGCATTAAGTTCACATTTGCATAACTTTTCAAGTAGGTAAGTTGAAAAAATTCTTGAACCACATTTAACTTAGGAGCATCTTTTTATACGGTGGAAATTGCCATGTATGCAGTAATGTGAATGATGCAAGAATTGTATTTTAATTTTTTTGCCTCAGGTAAAGCATTTTTAGGACTTGCGTTTTCGCAGCGGAATTTGAAATGTAAGCGAAAATATCTTAATAAGCATATCTAAATACGCTTTATTTACTCCGCATGACACCTTAATATTTGATAGCAATCATTATAACAATATTAAACGCGTTTTTTGCGTTTAGGAAAACATCTGTACATATTTAATCGAATTATTTCAAGTGCATGTAATGTTCCATAAGACTACGTGTTGAAATAGCATTGAATTGCCACGGAACAAGTTGGCATTCATAACGTTACGCATTTATTTTTCCTTTTTCTTTAACCCATTCCATAAATTGTTCGAATTTTTGAAGCCACATATATTGCTTAGAATGATTCTTATATCACGGATGTGAAGCCCTTTCGATATACCTGTGTAGTTTTCGAGAATATTAGTAGATTATCAATGCGCCATCTGGGCATAACTCTTGGTGGAGGCACACTGAAGATAACTTCTTATTCTTCTTCCTCCTATAAAGTAGATAGATTGCTTGTTCTTTTTTCGTCCCTTAGCCTAACATTCTTGCTCGATGGTAAGGTTATGGCACCATATTTTTTTATGGCCCACCTATTAGTCATTTTCCCAACGGTTACTTATCACGAGCTATTTTTACTATTCTTTGCCAGCATGTTTGTAGGGTGGATTGAGCACCCTTGCAATTACGTTGCCGGTCCTAAATCTGGATTAAAGAGGAGACTTCTTACGCCAGGCTGAGGTTAAAACCATCACCACTCGTAGAACCGAAACTGAAGATTACTGCAACACGTTATCTACGGACGTAAAATTTTAAAGCTGATGAGCAGGCTATTTAAATTAAAACTATGATTTTAGTTCCTTGCTTATATTTTTGGTCCATCATGCAACTAATTATACTGTATTTTATTTATTTTATTACGAAAAGAATTTATGAAGAAGAAGAAATTCGGCTGGTAACTTTACGAACTTGTAAATAAACGAACAATACTTATTCTTCTCTTACAGCTCAAAATTAAAAATATTTAAGGTCGATAGTGCACTTGACATGGGGCCTTTGAATTTAAGGGTAGAGAAGTATCATTTTTACATGAATGAGTTAAAATATGAAGTAAACGTTTGGCTTCCGCGTCAAAGATGAATTTTCGAGTATCACGCAACCAAAAATCCAGACAGACAGCGCGCCCGGATATTTTGAAGTGGAACGCTTCTTATAGATGGGGATAATCTCAAGAAAGCCTATCGTCGCTCAAAACCCGACTCCCGGACAGGTAGAAAAGACGGAGAGAGAGAGATTGAGGAGACGAGAGAGCCTGCTTGCGTGAGCTTGTGCGCGCTATGCCTCTGTGCGCATACGTGCAGATGCATGTAACTATAGCTAAGTGAGGAGAGGCGCCACACTAAACACTCTTCGACTGTTGAGTAGTTGTGTCGGTACGTATATACAAGCGCTTAGAATTAAATCACAATACTATCACTAGGGGGATACAGTATAATTTTCACTGTGAATATTTTAAGTTTATGCGTATTTCATGTAATTAATCTATTCATAAAATTACGTAGGTATGACAGTCTGTAACAATTCTACGGACTCTGCGATCGAGCTGTCAATCACGACTGTTTAAAGGACTTCCAGGTAACCTAGGAAGTTGAAATTTGGCAGGAATACTGGGTGTGGGCTAAAACAAGTCGAAAAAATATTTTTTTTAACCGAACAATAATTTAAAGAGGTTACTCCTAACTCGAATTATTTAACTTTTAGTCCTATAAGAAAAGCATTGAACTTGGTGCAGGGGTTTCATTTTTTTCTTTTTGAAATAACTACCACTCGAGACATCAGATTTAAACTTTCCTCGTCAGATGGCTAAACACATTGAGATTTAAGTTATTGCATTCGATGTTCCTACACACTTCACTATTGTCTGTAATTGGTGCTTTTGGCTCGGAAATGATCAATTTTTCACTTTTTTAACAAAACCAATTTCTAATTTCCTTGGCAACCGCAGCATGGGCTTTAAATGGATATTTTATGCCTGCGGCCTTCATGACGTAGTTTATGAGATCAATATGAGAACATGCAGTGAGATTTTAGTAGTGGTATGTTCCACCTAATCCTCGCCACGGATGGTTGATGAGTGGTACATGGTATCCTTAGTGGAATACATTTGCTCGTCATACTTATCATGGGGATTTTTTCATCTTATGGAGGTATTTGAATTTTTTCTTTTTCCCGTTGGGTTTCAACGGGTATACTTAGTAACAACGGGCTCATCTACTAGTGTATAAATATAATTTTCATATTCATATTTTCAGAAATATTAATTTAATTACCTATGTTTATTTATGTATAAAACATACTGCGTGCTCCCCACTTTCGTTCATATCCATACTCAGTGTTGCCATTCCGTCGGCCCTCCCGCGACGGCAACACCTATTTTTTGTCGATCTCTCGAGAAGACGGCAACGTTTTTACACCACGCATGACTTTTCGGTGCCTCCTTTTGCTCTTCTTTTTGTCTGGGGAGGGAGTAGCGACGTCTTCTTAACCGAAATTGGATCGCTGAAGAGAGAGAGAGAGAAATACCTACATACTTCGCGGAGATAGGGAAAGTCTCGGCTTGAAGGAGGCACTGGGAAATATAACCAGGAGTCTGGAACGAACGGCAGTTCGGGATGCGGCGTATATGAGTGAGTCGAGCTGATAGGAAAAGAGAGACACAATTCCCTTCTCCCCCCCCCCCCCACCTCCTGGCTATCGAAGCCACACATGGAAGTCACGTCTAGGAAAAAAAAGAAAAACGTATATATATAGGGGCGGAAATAAAGGGAATATGAGGCCAATGCGGCATGATATGATACTTTCCTCCTGCCCACATTCTCGCCGTAGGGATCCCCAAAAAATGTTTCTCCCGCGCATCACCACTTTTCAAAAAATGGCGTCACTTACACCGGCCATTTATTAAGATTTTTCATATCTGTGCATTTGCTGTTGCAAAAATCCGCTACTATTCCTTAACTCCAACTGAGTACATCCTCTTATAAAACCTCCAATCTTTTGCTTCTTGTCCAATTTTGTACAGTATAGGCTTTTCACCTATAATACCATCGCCGATTTGAAAGCAGACATTCCTGTCTCTCTTGCTCCTTTTCCATACGACCAATGTCATAAAAAATACTCCAAATTTAAATGCTCGTGTTTCTGTTAAGAGGGCTAGAAAATATTACTGCAATGGTATCTCAGAAAAATTAGAAGAAGAAGTAGAAAAAGTTTTTATTTCTCAAGGACATATGTCCTCTAAGAACAAAAACAATTTTCAGTACAAAAATAGAATCATTAAGTCAACTAACTTTCTCGTTGTGAACGATAAACCAATGCAACAAGCCAATACAAGAAAAGAGTTCCATTATACAAAGTTCAAAAAAAGAAAAACATATCATACACAATATTCCAACAAATTATAATAAGTTCCATCATTGTAACTATAAGTAACATTACAGCCCATCAGTTAAATAGCGATAAATCACACAGAGCTGAACCAATTGTCAGAAGAAGTTATTGGAACAGCTTGAAGTTACATAAAGATACGAACAAACAATCAAAGAAATATACATTTTTGTTCATATCACCAATGATTTATAACGAGGCGGTAAGCAATAAAGTATAAACCTTTGCCTTAAACGATTTCAAAGTCCTAATATTTTTTACTTCATCTGGTAGACTATTCCAGATATTGGATCCTACGACCTGGAATGATTTCTGGAAAGAAGTTGTACGATGAGCAGGATAGTAGATGAAGTTTACATCTGCTCTTGTAGTAACAGTAGTAGTTTTTTGCTTAATTTTGAATAGAGTATTTAAATATTCAGGCTTTTTATAAAGAAACAATGCGTAAAGGAAAGGAGCTAGGTAATATTTCCGTCGTTTTTTAGTAGAAAGCCATCCGATTTCGTTGAAGTATGGCGATCGATGTATGTACATCTCTTCGTAAGTTGAACACAAATCTTACACAGGAATTTAGTAAGCGCTGAAGTTTTAAATGAAGTTCACCAGAGATATCATTATAAACTAAACAACAGTAATCGAAATGCGGAAAAAACAATGGAGGATATTAACAGTTTCCTGGTTTCAACAGGTAACAGTTCTTTGTTTAGTTTTAATTGATACACAATTTTGCTCGAACAAAAAAAACACTCGCACTCGAAAAACGCTCGGCCAAAATTGTAGGGAACTAATCAGAAGCCTCAATTGTCGGCATATGTCGAGATCAAACGTTGACCGTACTTTCCTATCAAGAGCTTTACCGGAGGCTCCTAAAGCTCTGGATAGGAAAGTACGGTCAACCTGGGCGCGCGCCCATAGTTGGCCGATTTTTACATGGGAGAGATAGGGACTAAACACGTTTTTACGAGTTAAAAATTAATTAATTATATTTAAGCGAATTGGAGCCATGATAAATCGTCAGTGATTAAATTACCTATAATACTACATAACTTTCATATCAAGTATATCGTCAAAATGCGGAAGTCGGCCTACAAAATACGAGCCCAGCAGACGCCTCAAACGGCAGCAGACGACGTCGTCTGCTATATGAGTGGAACGTCGTGATTTTTTCCCCACTCATAAAGTGACTTGTCGTTGATAACTGACGCATACACATTTTAAAATGTGATTTCACTACAGAAATATTAGCTTACTTGTCAATTAGGTATCAAAATCGACCCTAGGTATAGAATATTTGTCTGCAATAGGAGTAAAATGACAAGTTTTCTTCGACTATGAAGTGACTTCTCACAGAGAAAAGACGGTGACCAACCTTGTACTGCAGAGATATTAGCTTTATTATCAAGTATTTTAATCGATCAGAATTATGATAGAATATTCACAAATAAATGCTGTCAATCATTCTTTGCGCTGAAACAACGTTCTTTTGTCATATACAGGGCCACTAAAGTTACACGCAACCCGTAATGGAAGATGATAAACTTTGATAAACCGAAAGGCGATATAAAACGTATTTGAATTACGTGGTACGTCTCAAAAACCGGCTGGTCACGAAATGCTTTGGCTTAATTTTATGAGTAGGTAAATCATTAAGGAAACCGAAATCATCTAAAGTATAAAAACCCAATTGTCACAGACGAAATTGACACCCAGTTTTTAACTAATCGTCAAGACAGCCTTCAACGTACATCGCAACAAAATGGAGATTTAGTTTAATGACTGAAACATTCAAAATGAATTCGATAGTTAAGAGCATTGTAAGCATGAAGCACAAACACTCGTGATCAATCAATCATTCGTAATAACTTTAGCTATAGCTTCACAACGGGGCATTTCCGCGGAGAATAATAACCAAATCAACTTCGAATGGATTGATTACACTCACCACATAGACGACACCTCATAATTAAGCACGCGGTTTGTAAATTCACTTTTCTCCACAAATGGTGTGTATTAATAATAGTAACATTTATTCACTGTATGATTCACGCGTGAGAGAAATAAAGGCAGACAATTCTATCACCAACTATGCAAAGATAAAACAACACCTATTAATTAATTGCGCACAATGTTTGTCGCGCATTAATTGCGCATTGCGCACCTATTAATTAAATGCGCCCAATGCGGGCGGGCTTGTGGGCCCGCGACGGTTCGCTGGGTAGTACGTACATGTTTCAGGAAATTATAGGGTCTATCCTAACCGATCTCACGAGACCCAAAGCTTTAGTTTGATCAATAAGGAAAGAACTTTTGAATATCGGACGAAAGTAGTCAAGGTTAGATTGATGCGCATGCATTACATTGGATGCTTTTCAATCACAGACTGCGCAGATTGGCGCATATTGAAGCAAATGGGAACCCATGAGCACACATACAATTCGACGATAGGAACTATCTACGCCGAAGGGTTTACAAAATGGCGGGACGATATTCAACTTCCATAAAGAAGTGGCCGAACTCGTCTCTCGAAATATTAAACTCCGAAAAAATATTATTTTTCACGTAATCATCACATCACAATTAGTTTATAAATTTAGATATTCCTGTTTCCATCACTACATATTTCCCCGCCATCACAAGTTTCATCTACAACCGCACACGTAAACGCAAGCACTCTGTAGGGAAGATGTGTTTCAATATGCTTAGCTTAGATGACATCACAAAGACCATTAGACCACACTCCGCGCTCAGCCGATTAAATCAGTTTGGCGAAGATACGTGATTTGAAAGCACCCATTGGGAGATTAAGCACACAAGAACAACGATCATTTGACCAAAGTGCGCAGGCGAAACGTTCGTCAGCATCCTGGTACATTCTGTAGGCATACATTGACTGTAGGTGACATTCTATAGGTATACAAAAATATCAGCCGAGTGTTTTGTGAAGTGTAAAGGAATTCGTTCAAATTACTTACTTAAGGTGGTTCCACCGCAACTGTATGGGTCAAAACAAATACTAAATTCTACCTTTTTGTTCATTCGGTTAAAGAACCACACTTTCACTGTTGTCATGTGTTACCCATTGAAAACCAAATAAAGATACAATATCAGCAGATTATTCCACGAATATATTTTTAATGAA
Source organism: Pyrrhosoma nymphula (assembly GCA_963573305.1). Classification (NCBI taxonomy): domain Eukaryota; kingdom Metazoa; phylum Arthropoda; class Insecta; order Odonata; family Coenagrionidae; genus Pyrrhosoma; species Pyrrhosoma nymphula. Next base: position 50,673,775 of record OY754337.1, on the reverse strand, counting down.
CACTTATTTCTAGCCATTGGAGCTGACTGTAGCGCCATTTCTATAGAATTACCGCATTTTGACTTCAATTATCGCAGTTGTTAGCTAATAACTCAAAATATAAGGCGGTAAGTCACCTATATTATATTTTTATCTGCTCTCTCGGGAGTTCTCCCTTCTAATGCCTGTTGCTCACGGTAAAATTTTCCATAAAACAGTTTTATAAAAATTTTTATTGAAAGTTTTATGAATCGTACGTAAAACGTACTAGCTTGCTCACGGTAAAACTCAAGAACCTTATAAGAGGAAAATCGAAGCAGTACTAATATGAACCGCTATGCCGTAAATGGCGCTAGCATCGGGTATACCTTGAGGTTAAACCTTTCTCCATTCTCTAACACTCGTTGCGGGGCGAGTTTCAGTGGAAGGAGGGAAGAAACTATGTAGGAGAAGTGGGTATATGCTAGAGAAGCAACTGCTCCATCGCTGCGCCACGTACAGTGGATAAGAGGAAACGGCATTATTTCACAAGATGGCGGAGAGGAAAAATCGCACTTCTCAGGTTTGAAAGTTTCCCATTTCTAAAGTAGTTGATGCATTGTTGTGTTGAAAGTGTTAAACAAATTTTCAAAGTTTGCATAATAAGTGAGGTGAATTTGGTTTCGATATCTCTGTTTAAAGTGGGTGAAAATCGCGAAAAAATGTGCGAGACGAAAGCTCACCTTCGCGATGAGCGGAACATCTCATTGGTTGTTGCATAAAACGGTTTTATGGAAATAGAACCTGTCCTAATCCGTAAAACGTTTTATAAAACTCGGTTTTATAAAACGGTTTTATCGTTAGCAAGCTCATTTTTATAAAATTAGTCGGTTTTATAAAACGTTTTACCGAAAATTTTACCGTGAGCAACAGGCATTACAAACAGTTTTTCGCAAAAATGGCATTTATATTACATGGAGGAAAACTATTTTGTGTTTCTCCCATTTAGCACCATGTAATTTCCAATTCAATTTGCGAGAAAAATAGGGAGGAAAGGTAGGATTTTGTTATTCATATCAAATAGAGGACAAGTTTTTCTACAAGTTGCCAGAGTGAGAATGAAATGATATTTAAGTCATTTTAAGGTGATCCACTTTATAAGGTTCGATTATTACGATAGAGCAATTAAAAAATTACATTTTCCACGTTTGACGCCTTCTCTGAAAATCAACAAACTGACAACAATCGCGTACATACCATTATCTACGTCCACTCCAGTGCACATCAACGACGCTCCCGAACAGTTTAGGAGTGCGTACGGTCTGAAACGAATGGAAAGCGAGTGCGCAGTAATGCAGTGAAGTGAACAGCGCACAAGAGCGAATGGAAAGCTCCTGTTACTCCCTTATCATTTGATGAGCTTCGTCACTTTGGGGGAAAGGGGGCGAAATGGTGCCTTTTTCCTTCCACCAGTGTCACGATCTCGAGAACGAATCCGAGAACGGGGGAAAAAACGTCCTGTCACGTGCTGCTAGCGTTTGGATTTCCGATTCTGATTGGCTCTCCCGCCACACCCTCTCTCTTTCTCTCTCTACATATTCACAGCCACACATATACTGCGTCCAAATTCGAGTTTCACATCTCCTTCCTCCTATGAAGCATGTCTCAGCAAACTCCTTTTTCCTTTTTCGCCAGGAAAAATATGTATATGTAAAAAAATTTAGACTCCGCGTCTTTTTCCCGAAAAATATAACGCCTTCAACTTTCTTTTCCCCGGCAATCCTTCACGCAGATGACACCGTCACCTAACGTCACACAACCCCTTCCCTCTCCTCTCCTCTCCCCCTCCCCCAGCTCTCCCCTGCAGGTTGCCATGGGGAAGGCGAAGTCAATTTGTCCCAGCCGTTCCCATCTGTTGTTGCCCTTACCCCTATATACCCTTAACCCCACCCCTGCGCGCAGTCTGTGCAGGCTGGCGAATGCACGTGATTTTTCCCTCGGGGACCCTTCCAATGGTCCCTGTGATACTTGGATGCGTGGTTATTACGGTGGCTGTTGCGGTAAACGTGGATCATTGAGAGCACATTTTGATCATTATTTTAAGTCGAAAAAATTACTAGGACCGTAAGTGCATCTGGTAAAGAGCTAACCAAACATGCAGTGATGGATACAATGCCATAATTATATTTTAATATTTTTTTCTATGTTATGACTAGTTTTCGGCGCAGTATTCGAAATTTTGACGAAATTATATTGAAATATACTTTTCTCGAATGTTTGACTCGGCATGATGCTTTGAAATTTGTTAGCAACCATTACAATAATAATTAATTATTTCGCGTTTAGAAAAAATCTGTACATGTGTAATCGAATTATTAGGAAATCCATGTCACGTGTCCTAAGTTACGTGTTAAAACAGCATTGAATTGCCAAAACATTATATCGTTAAGATGCGGTTTTTTAAATTTTTATCCATAAATATCACTAAAAAGAACATGTATGCAAAGTTTCATACAAATATGCGTATAATTAAAAATCGCTCCGACTACATTGACGAGGTTATACCATAAAATGACTTAAATTGCATTTGACTCAGATACTGGCTATTCATATTTTTTAAGTGCATACTTTTATTTTTAAAGAAAAATAGAATCCTAGATTTTTCCACACTATATATTCTTCGTCAATTGAACTTTTTGCGGTTGCAGGAACACTGATCGGTTGCGATTATCAAGGTTCTTTTATTGTTTAGCGCACATTCTGTGGGTACATAATAAAGCTACTACCGAATGCTTTTTGTATATTCTTCGAATTCGTTCAAACTAAGCATTGTAAAACGTATGCATTTCACCGCGGAGTGATTAAAAACTTAACACTATCCATTTTTGGCACCTTTACTGACAATACCCAAAATCAACCACCGCAGATACGATTGTCGACGTTCTTTTGTCTTTTAGCGCACATCAACTCTGCCCCCGGTCTGTCAACAGTTATTCCACTACTAAACGAAAAGGGCGAATTATTAACAAGCAGTTCGGACAGGGCTAACTTATTAAATTCCTTCTGTCAATGTGTGTTCACCAAGTAATCACAAATTACATCCGTAAAGGTAAATGATCACTTCCAGCAAAAGATGCCACCTATCGATATTTGCACTCAAGGAATAGAAAACTTGTTAAAATCTTTAAGTCCAAATAAATCCCCAGATCCTGAAGAAATTCCTGCCCGCGTGTATAGAGAATTAGCTTGTGAAATAGCACCCTACTTGCAGAACATATTTAGTAAATCCATCAACGAACACTAAGTACCCATGGACTGGAAAATTGCAACGGTCACTCCCATATTCAAAAGCGGTGATAAGGAACAGCCATCGAACTACAGACTGATATCTCTCACATCTATCTCCTACTAAGTCCTTGAACATATAATTGTAAGTTCAGTTATGAGACTCCTCGATATGCATAACTTGCAAACAAAAACGCAACACGGATTCAGAAAGGGAAGATCTTGCGCAATTCAATTAGCACTTTTTGCCCACGATATTTTAGTCTCGGGTGAAAATAACGTTCCAGTTGATGCAATTTTTCTTGACTTTCAAAAGGCATTTGATAAAGTTTCCTACCGTGAGCTACTCATGAAATTAAAATCCTACGGGTAAGACGACGACGTAATTTCCTGGATTAGAGAATTCTTAAGCAATCGCGTGCAAAGGGTTGTATTAGATGGCGCTACCTCTAAAGAAGTAAAAGTCACATCACACACACTTTATGACGTATTCTCACATAAGTGAGAATACGTCATAAAGTGTGGAAAATTACGTAATTTTTCGTAGTTCAACTTCGCCACCCAGGCGGTGTGACCATCTTCGGCTCTCAAGTGGTGAACTGCCGGTCTATTTATTTGATTCATCCGCTCTTTCGACTCTTGATCCGTATCTTTCGACTCTTGATCCGTTTCATTTGGCTCATTTCATTAGTTCCATCTCACCTGTCGTTAAGGCCGTTTTACACGGGGCACGTCATTGCGCAGGTTAGAGCTGCATTAATTTCTAATATGGCGGGCAATTGCGCGAATGCATGAACGAAATTAGAACAGGGGCTATTTTGCCATCTCGCATCCATGCATTCTCGCATGCGTTCTCGCAATTCACCGCTTTACACGACGCAATTTTGACTGCGCCTTCGGACATACGTCAGATTGCGCAATGACGTGCCCCGTGTAAAACGGCCTTTAGGAACGTAAAATAGAGTCACCATCGGACCATGGCCGATCATTAAGAGAGCGAAACGGATCTTCCGCCTTCCCGCAAAGAGTCGTTAAAAAGGTGAGATTACAAAATAACCCCCCGGGTGTCCCACAGGGAAGTGTCATAGGCCCGCTTCTGTTCCTTTTGTACATAAACGACATCGGTGACAAAGTTGACAGTAAGCTTAGATTATTTGCTGACGACGCAGTGATGTATAGAGAAATTCGTAGCTTTAATGACAAGGAAGCGCTAACTAAGGACCTCTAGGCAATGCAGTGGTGCGATGCGTGACAGCTAGAATTAAACCTGAAAAAATGCGTTATTATGAATTTTTGGAAACGGAAAAACGCTCCTTGTAACAGCTATTGCATAAATAACAGCAAATTAAATACTGTAGATTCGGTTAAATACCTCGGAGTTAAACTGACTAATGATATTTCGTTGAGTAAACATATTCGAGAAATTACCGGTCAAGCTTATCGTAAATTGTTATTTGTTAAAAGAGTACTTGACAAATGCGACGATAAAGTTGGGGAAATCAGCTACTTCTCCCTCGTTTGACCCCACTAGGAATATGCTGTCAGTATTTGGGAATCTTATGAGATATGCTTGGAAACTGAGTTAGAACGCGAGCAGCGTAGATCGGCAAGATACATTGAAGGCCGTTATGATAATCTCGTTAGTGTTACTGACGTTTTGCAGAAACTGGGATGGGAAACGCTTTCAGACCGTCGATTAAAATGTAGACTCAATCTATTATGTAAGTTCCAAACCGGTCTATTCTCTGACGACGTTGATCATATTTTTAAAAATCCGACATACTACGGTAGATCAGATCATGAGAATAAAATTAGGGAACTAGACTGCAGAACGGACAGATTTAAAATGCCATTTTTCCCACGAACGATAAGGGACCATAAAAGCTGCCAATGAGACTTTTATCTAGGTTTTTCGATAGGTAGTGTAGCTCTTAGTAGTATTATTACTCCCTAATACTTGAATCCTTATCTGTTACCTAGTACTAACAGCACGCCGTGCATGTTTTCTACAAAAGTCTTGAGTCTCTGTCCATTTGTGTGGTTGCAAAATACATATATATAAACGGTCCCTCTCCATTGTGATAATATCTGTAGTGTAGTGCATGCTTGTGAGGCTTCGCCTCGTGACAAGCATTAGCGATTTGTGCTAATGCATAATTAGTCGTAGTTACACATAACTTTAGGGTATAGTGTAATGCATGTTGGTGAATACTCACCCCTGCCACACACCCCAGAGGTGGCTTGCAGGGTATTTTGTAGATGTAGATGTCTTGAAGTGCGCTGACTATAGAGCACAGGGTCTGAGACGAATTAGAAAGCAAAGATACTGTTGTTTTCGAACTGAGCAGCGCACAAGAGCAAATGGAGTCGAAACGGGACGGCTGATAATTGGTGAGCCATCCCAATTCTCGAAGCACTTATGGTGAGAAGCAATCAGAAAGGTTTTCTGAATGATCCGCAACCTTCCTTCCCCGTTTTGCAGGATGTTGAAAGTTCCGTAGCCCTTGTCCCACTGCGCAGCTCCAGGAAATTTTGTGAGAGTTTTGAGAGAGTACGTAACTTAGTGCTGCCCTCGCCAAGCATCGCTTAACGAATAAGTAATGAGCAAGTGAGCGAAATAAGGAATCTTACATCCCAGTGACGTTTTGAGGCTTTTAAAATAGTTTTCAAAGCAAAATGACACTCCACTTTGCCTATTCATCAAAGTACTCCACCATTTTGTTTGCTTTTTTATTATCGCGTAAAGATCCCAAGCGTATAAGATAAGGCAGGTACCTTGGAGAACAGGGAGGTTTAAAACGTAATTTTCCCCGGAAAACAAGGGGCCTTAATAGTTGCTGTACGAAACCGGTCGTATATTGGCGAAATTATGTTAAAACATGCATAGTTAATTACAATGACAGAGGAGGTTTTCGTGTTTGCTTCAACCAGCCAAGTGAATTATTTACCATTGAGTCTCAACCCTGAAAAAGGTGTTTTGGAATAGAACTTTGCAAGAGGAAGGAAGAAAGAACTTTATGAGATATCATTCATCGACTCTGCGAGGCGAAGGAATACAAAAAAATGACCTACCATTTCATTTAAACAAAGGATGGTTTGCACCGAGGGCGTGCTTGGATGTGTGTTAAGGTAATAAGCATCAGCCATGGTCTCTTCTGCATGCATTAGCACCTGCTTTTTATTGCTACATGCACTTGGGCCTAATTGAATGAACGAGCAGCAAGCTGCTTCCTGCGAAACATTCTAATTTCATTTGTACAACGAAGAAGGAGCAGCGAATCCATCTCCCATCTAGCTCAATTACTTAGAAAGGAAGACATTTTTCACCGCCAAAGAAGAAGGTTGAATTACTCCGAAACGTTTTATTTTTCAAGCATATACCTACACGCTCTGCTGTTTACACACTGGCAACACTACGCTTCTGTAAGCATCTTGCCGCAGCTGTTAATAGGGGACCTATGACCGGCAGTTCACCGCTTAAGATCCGAAGAGGGTCACGCGCGCCGCCTGGGTGGCAGAGTTGAACTACGAAAAAGTGACATTTTATGACGTATTCTCACTAAAGTGAGATTACAAAATAACCCCCCTGCAGAGGCTTTTACACCAGCAATTAACGTCAAAAGTCACTTCCTGTAAGTAACATGTGCAATAAACTTGCCAGTTTTGACCCACCTTAACACTCCTTCCCTGATCAACATACCCACCAATCCTCAATGGTGCAAATGACCTCATCTGTCGGTCACCTCCAACAATTATCCAACGTTATGGCTTTCATTAAAATATATTGTAGCACAAAAAATAAAAATAATAATATTAATTCCACTAAGTTTCATCCAAAAACGTTTATAAAAAATATACATAATTATCCAAGAACATAGTGGAACATAGGTTCCCCTACGGATAAACCTGTTTTGGGGTTACCATCATCCTGATAAAGCAAATAATAGGCCGGTGACGCATAAAAAATACTAAGTACAACAATATATTTGCAGGAGAGTCTGAAAGTAATAGTCTGTCCATACAATTGGAGACCAAGGATCGACAGGGGGAAAATTCGTTAACTAAATGTTTGGTAGAACAATAATTTTTTGTTGTCCGGGTAAGGAAATGTAATTTTTAATGCCTAAGAGTAAATTACAATTTATAAAATTTGTACTTAAAAATTATAAATATTTCTTCAATATAATGGACACAAAATAACCATATTTTCATTTCTCTTATAAATATATTGAGACTTGGAAGAGGGAATGTGCTATGGTACCGTAGGAGATGGTACTATGCACACGTAAGTGCAAATTATGAAAGTAACCTAAAATTATCACTATTTGGGTCCATTCAAGATATGAACGCAGTTGAGCATTCAAGCCTACGATCACTAGGGCACCGGCGTGCAAAGGCCTTCTGGTGAGGCAGACGACGTAGTCGCGACGCCATCATGGATGAGTAGCAGCCGAGGCGATTTTCATTTAATGTTTTTCGATGTCGTTTTATTCGATGGTATTCGATATTAAACGTCAATTATTTCATATTGAAACATTTATAAACTATCTTATGAAAACTAATAGGGAAATCAGCAGAGACGAGATCAAATCTCAGTTCCACCATTGTGTTCGTCATATATGTATGACGAACACAATGGTGTACTGAACATCTAAACATTAAATCAGCGTCATCAAGGCGGCAAAAATACACCTATTACTTACTAAATCAGTAAATAATACTTCAAATACTACAATTCGATGAAATATACTGATTTGGCTTTGAATGTAAAGAAAAGTAAACAATTCCTTCACGATCGTACGATGTAACAATGGCCGCCATCTTGGATTCTTTGGTCACCTGCTTTGCTTCCCGAGACGGCATTGAACGTGTTTACCGACCAATACCATTTACCTTGTGGGGTATAGCAACTTTGGGTGAAGCTGTTTCCGCCATATTGAGCCTCTCCAGAATAAATACTGTGATTGCCGTAATCATGAAATCGTGAAACCGAACGGATATTCTAACGACGGTTTCTTGTATTTCCTGCTGTTCAGTGAAATGCCTGAGGTACGTAAAAAATTCTTCTTTTTAAATTAATTGCACAATGTATTGTAAAGAGCAATGCGAACAACAATTTCGAAAAAATGCTTATTTCATAGATCATCACCTGCGCTGTTCATATAAATAATACTGAAATTGTAATGTTTGTTGTATTTCCTGATCACTTCCGGTATTTCATTTTTGTTAATTTGAAACATGCTATATATAGTATATATAAACACGTATATATAGTAGAGGGACTCAAGAGCAGGCGTTATGCTTTTCATTGTTTCTCCTTCCGAATTCCTTCTTAATATAACATTTTATGTACAGCAAACGCGTAGATTAATATGTTCCGGTTTAATTACGCTAATGGTACATCACGATATCACGGACACTCAAAATGGCGGAGGCGGCTTCACCTTCGCTCACGGCCGAGTATACAAACGCAGCGCCACTTCTGTACTTCCATAACTCTATGGATAAGTCATCTAACAGCCGACGGTGTTAGCGCGTGATGTATGCGTCAAGTAGTCAAATCAAGAACGGTTCTTGAGTCAAATATACATTCGAGGCGTATCCTGCTGCGCGAGAAGTCGAAATATTTTAAAGGAAAAAAGCGCGCACTTTTCTTCCCCTAACCATCCATTTTCTACGACAGAGGATCACCATTCATGCGTCTCCGAGACAGAATCCGTCCGTCTGTACTTGAAGGAACTATCGATCCCAAAAACTCTCCCTTCCATTCGGTCGTATCTCTGCGGTTAGTCATTTTCACGAAAGGAGTGAATGCTTGCTTAAGGAGGTTGACTCGCCACCGTATGAGTCAAAACCGAAGAGTAACTTTACTTCTTTTGACACGCTTTTGTGCTGTTAAACAAAACACCTCTCTCTCTTAAAAAATGCCTAAGCTATCGAAAAGAAAAAGTAATGCACTAAAGATCCACAGTGATCATGGAAAAGATTTTTTTTAATACTTTTCTCAGCCTCGAATTGGAGTCAAAATAGTGATTATGCTTCAGGTATAAATGAACTTATATTATTCATTATAAACTCAATGCTAGTAATTATGTATATATTACAAATTAAAATTAAATGAGAATATTCCTTCGGATCCATCTTAAAATGTCTTCCATTATTACTTTATTGATTTGTAAAATTTTCTGGCAACGCCGATGTGATGAAAGTGAAAGAAATATCTAGTGATGGAAGGGAAATACCTCACTTCGTATTTTCTAAATAACTTTCAACTGGGCATTTTGACGTATATTGATGATTTTAGCATTCCAGTAAATCATTGATACCGTGCTTGATATTTATCTTACGTCAATTGCTCGCATAATAAGAAATTAATGTACAAATTTTCCTCACAAACTTCCCAGGCGAAGAGGACACTCAAACACGTTCCAATTATATATCATAATTTACGATTTCTGTGCCAATGTCCTCCCAAAATATGAAGCCTGACTTGATATATATAAACAATGATAGTTTTCGTGTATAAATAAGACCCTCGGGAACATAATAAAGCTTCTTATGCACCAAAAATAACTCAAATCGGAGTAAAGGTGCATTGTCCCTGGAGCGACTCTTGCGATAGTAGCTGAGCGATAGTAGCTGAGCGACAGTAGCTCAACACTGGTAAGCGTTGTTTCAAATGGGACCATTGTCCTTGACGCGACTACGACTGGCGCGGCTAGCGGTTGTAGTTGGCGACAGTAGCGAGTCTGGTCTGAGGGCAGGCACAGTCGCAGTCGCGGAGCGACCCAAAGGTATTCCAAAGGTATTTCAAAAACAACTTCTTCTGCCTCGAACTCATGGTACCACTTCACTCGCAAGTCAGCAAGCAAATGAACCAGAATCGCTCTAGAACAATCGCTTCAGCGGCAATGAAGTGGTTAGCTACTATCACTGAGCTACTGTCGCTCAGCTACTATCGCTCAGCTACTATCGCAAGAGTCGCTCCAGGGACAATGCCCCTTAAGATTGCAGTGCCATGCCGTGGCCACGCCAGAATTACATAACATAACGCCATGTTTCCTTGTTTTGGCTATAGTTAGTCGTAGCCTAGTTGGTAGCGCTTTCGTCTCCTAGAACAGGGTGTGTAGGTTCGGCCTTCATCGATTACTATTTTTTTTTCGTCACGTTTACTTTACGCTCGGGATTTGAAATATTTTCTACAACAATGTCGGCGGGTCTGAACAAAATTTTATTTCTCTAGTTTCGAACATGTTTTAAAATGAAACTTGTCTCAGCGATTCTAGGCGAATGATACGGGATCCCTCGCCTACAGTTCGAGAAAGAACTGAAATTAATATGCCTGATGCACGCCTTCGTCATTGCCATACCCGTTTCAAACACTGATAAGATTTATTTTGGAGCCTCTGAATGAAATGCCAGCGCTTCAAGTGCAATGCAATTATAGCAATATGCGCTTCATCAATCGTTCTTGCAATCTACCCTTCACCTTCGGTAACATTTACATATGAAATTAACATTCATGTAACTGTTGTTGAGTTTTACTTATTCAAGTAAGTTTTAAGTGAGACAACTTATAATTAAACTCGGTGAAAATATATTGGAGGTAACCAATTATTTCAAACTAACCGCGGATTGCAGCGTTGCTAAAGCCTCAGCCGACTGCAGCGCTATTTTAAACTCACTAACGAATTTCGTCTGCAATAACTGCAAAAGGGCGCTAATATCTTAAAAACTAAGATGGGTCAGTGCATTTGTAAGGTTACCATTTTATTTCTCGGAAAAATACCCACATAATAACAGGTTTTTTTTAATGGCATATGTTTGCGATATGAAAACAGAGCTTTTTCCAAGGTGACTCCCATTCTGTCCATTAAGCGTATGTAATTTCAACTGCAATTTATGGAAAAAGTAGTGGCACGAGGGGTATCTTTTGACTGATGTAGGTGGAGGACATTTTTTTCCAAAAGTACCCCAAATATTTAAAAAATGACATATCTTTCATTTCTCGATCCTACCTCCTTAAGGCGGTGGTGCATTTTTGCGGCTCACACGAGAGGAGGAGAGTGAATTTGACAGACTCGAAAAAATACAAGGAAGACGAATGACAAAAGAGGAACGATTTCCGCGGTTTACGCGAGATAGGTTGAAAATATATCGAGAACATCTATCTTAAATATCTCTTCCGTCCCGAAGTTTGGCATTTTTTAGGTCTTCTCTCGAGGTAGCCAATTTTCTCCGAAGTTTCTACTTGTACGAATACCACTCCCCTATGGCTTTGACATTCTTTTTTTAAGTGAAGCAAGACAGATGAATGAACAGTTTCAGTCGATAAAGAGTTTCCACCGCAAACGTGTAAGTCGAAACAAATACTAAAATCCACCTTTTCGTCAGTATTCTACCTTTTCATATTGTTTAAAAAATTACTGCTTCAACAAATGATATACCATAGCCGTTGTCCGATCCAAATAGAGGACATTTTTTCAATAAGTAGCCAGAATATGCATTTAATGGCATTTCAAATATTTCACGGTGGAACCACCTTGAATTTTCCAACTACAATGCATTCCACGTTTTCAGTTTACCAACGCGCTAATGGATAACAGTGTTGCCGGTTCTACGACTATCTATTTATCTGCCCCCTTTCTTGGTCCCGATAAGATGTATAGAAAATAAGAAATCAAAAAAGTGGAAAATGTTTGAAAAAATATATAGTTATTCCCTGAATGATATTGTGTTATTGTCTGTATGTTAGTCCTTTACCTGTCATTTAGTGGAATGTTTAAACATATCACTTATCTGGCAACGCTGTGCTTAAAGCGGTGAAATAGAATATTATTTCGTCGTGAATTTCTCACCGTTCCAGTTGCATCGAGCTTGCTTTGAATATAGAGAACGGCGTCATTTTGGTTCGAAGTTAATCTTTAAAAATATGAAGAAATATGGATGAGTTAACAGTTCTCGCGGTCTAGGCATTGCACTGGATGAAACGAGAAACTGCAGGGTTCATCTCGCAGGAAATCCTCGCCTCATCGAATTGAAGTAACTTTTTTAACTGGGACGGCAAGTAAAATTTATCCCTAGAAGTGGCTGAGAGGATGCAGAAAATTTTGCGTCACTTGAGTGAGCACGAGCGAAAACGTCAAGAGCAGATGACGACCAGACAAAGAGAAATTTTACAGCCAAAGAAGCGTATCTATCTTACGAAATATTTTTCAAGAAACATGACCAAGCCGTGAATTCGGACGATTTTCACCGTGTTTTTATTTGAGTTTTTTGACGACTCACATCGATCAGGTGAACGTCATCGACCAAACATTCATTTCACTTGAAAGAAAACAAATTCTCCTATCAGCAATGTACGATACGTCCTACCAAGCATGCTCATCGTTAATGTAGAACGCGTCAAAGTCCTGGACTACACTATTTTGACGGCCACAGTAATATCACAAATTCACGGATGCTACGAGAAACTAATTTACGAGGAAAACAAAATCATAAGGGATCTTATAAGCGGTAGGGTGATATGCAAGTAATTGTAATGTTATTAACGTAGCAAGTTATTAGCATATATATATTATATTATTAATTAACATAGCGATGTTATTAGCATATGCAAGTAATAATGATATGTTATTAATAATGATATGTTATAAGCACAGGTACAAAGTCTAGTAAACCCAGCAACTATAATGGCCCCTAATAGTTCGCGGATAAAATTACGATTTCAATTTATTTCCTTTACCTTGTGCTTGGGATCGTTTCTTCCGCAATACGTTCGCTTCAACAAAAAATGTTCAACTTCTTCCGAAAACCATTCCCCAACAAACTTAGGCAAAAAATGCTACCGATGTGTTTCCCTTCGATCTGTTAGAAATACCCAAGATAATTCATTTAACAAATCGGTCAGACTGCTCAGTTTATCGTGAAAACGTTTTATATTTCTAGCTACTTCCCGCAGTACTCTATTTCCGATACTAATCCTAGTTCTGTTACTCTTTTCTACTACTTCAGAGATAATATAACTAGTTATTGATAGTAATTCTTTCAACATTAAAGAACAGAGAATAAAAGTGAAAAAAGGAATGTTGAATCAGATGGGTATAAATATAAAGTAATTGAACTCGGAGGAAAGTAAAGCAATTTTTAAGTGTGTGTCATCAATCAAAAAATTGAACGGAATGATGCTTTACAAGGCAATGATCCGCATAGTGACAGGTTAATCATGGAATGGAGGCACTTAACGCCTTTAACTGAAGCTCTTCATACATATTTTTGAATCTGACGCACCGAAGGCGAAAAATAAACTAAGAAAAAACTCAAAGGAGGTCTTGTAATCTTCTGAAAGAGAAAACTCATTTCTCAAGAGATGCGTCAATTTTGGGCAGTTCTTAAAAATTTCCAGCGAAAGCTTCCGCTGATCGTGCTTAAGGTAGCTCCACTGTAATATGACTTAAATGTAATTTATCTCATATTCTGGTGTTCTCTCCATAATATGAACGACAAAACTTTTTACACCGGAGGGATGAAATTCGCCATGAAAAAAAAACATTTTCCTTAATCGGATTCCGAACCCGGATCTCCCAATAGCCAATTAAGTGAGCTAGCCAGTTACACCAGCAAGCCATCGAGATCAAGGCAAACTCTGCTGGGGCTTTCTAACGAGCTAGGTTTTCTAGTCTCTAGTGAACCCCCAATATCTGTTTGTAAATGTAGTTATTTTCTAATTGATAGCAAAAAAATCATCTATGATGCATTTCACCAAATTGAGACGTCATTCTCAGGACCCACATCATTGTATTTCATCGACATTTTGAAGAAAAACTCTATACACTTGGATGATTTGCACAAAATATTTATTATTCAAAAGAGTGTTTTTGGAACCGAACAATGTATTGAAATGGCTGGCGTGGAAAAGCTTTAGCTTATATTTCTCAATTACGAAGATATTTTATGAATGATCACCAGAGACGGATAAATCCTGTAAAATTTCGCTTTTAAGTTTGTCTACATTTATCCTCAATTATGAAAAGGACCTTGAATACCTGTCTCCGAATTCCCTATGGCAACATGGAATTTCTTCACTGTGCTGCGCCTGAAAATACGTTCTAAACGCGAGCAGATATGAGTGTAATGACAGTATTTATTTGCTCCGAAAGAAATTCAATCAAAACAATTCCGGTATTCATGTCGTATGCAGTCTACAGCCGAAATCAAAAAGTCGAATGCGATCTTCAAGAAATTCTTCTCTCTTAAATAGAACGCATTTTATTTTTACGCTGTTGACTGGTATACGCAACCGTATTGTTGCGCTTTTTGTAGAAGTTATACGTCTGTATTTTTACGCTGTTTAGAGAAAAAAGGTGTCCCTCGCAGGACGGCCAACAGAAGTGGAATACTGAGTGTGGGGAGTGTACAGAATATAAATAATTAAATTAATATTTCTGAAAATATGAAAAAGAAAATTATTTTTATACATTAATGATAATTATATTAAATACGTTTAGACGTAAAATATTCACATAAAATTACAATATATCCCTCTTATTACACTATTGTTAATTCATTCGAAGCGCTTGCGAATAGGTACATATGTAACCTCACAACGACTCAACTCCGGGAGTCTGGTGTCACGTGACGATAGGCGTTCGCGAGATTACCCCCATCCATAAGAAGTGTTCCTCTTCAATAGAATTAATTGACCCTGCCTATTCTGATTGACATGAACTTGCAGCACTTTGTTGATCCCGAAAGATGGAAACAACTGATCGAAAACTTATGGACACCGTTATAATTTAAAATCGTAAAGGAAATCTCTGATGATTTGCTCCCGACATATTTCGCTTAAAGATCGTAGAGACTCAACGTAACACAAAAATGAAGAATTTATCGAAGCATTTCTGCGGGATATGTACACAGTGCATAGAACCTTATTGCTATTTAATCAAACTTTAATATTGAGTTCATGCATAGTTAGTTACCTACTCATCACGCCGTTCCCTATCGGCGTAGGTAAAGTCAAAAAAGTTTAATTCTCCGTGATAGTACTTAAAAGCTGACTCTGATAATTTCCTCCATTATGCCCTACCCTTACAAACCTCTTTTTCTCCAGTTATACTCGTCCAGTGCTTCATACATGCTCTCCTGTTCTAAAAACTCCTAACATTCCTCCTCTTCACTGTCTCCTTCAACACACTCACCCGCGAAATTCTCGGTCTTAACACACCTCTTAGAGGTCGTACATAAACTATGTTACCGATTTCGGTGATTTTTCCCCCTCCCCCCCCCTTCGTTGACAACCGTAGTATTTTTCCCAACCCCTTCCCCCAGACATGTAACGTTGTCTCAACAATGGGGTATTATCATTCGAATGCTTTTTCGACATCACAGTTGAAATCAAATTTTCCAAGGTTTTCATATAGATTTACGGTTTTGATTCGAGATACCCTAACCTAATAAGGCCTAATAACCAAATAATCAATCGTAGAAATTTGCATTTTTTTCTGTTTCCGCTAAACAACCTGTGACGTCATTTCACTCATCGATCCGAGCCCGTGGTTCGATTCCCGGTGAAGACGGATATTTTTTCAAAGTGTTTTCTAAATCTTTATACTGTTGTATTTCCGGCAGAAGTGGACATCTTCAAAAAAAGCCTTTTTAAGGCATCTTAAATTGATCGGGAAGAAGAGGGAAGAAGCGATGGACGAAATAACGTCACGGCCGTTATGAGAAGGTTGCCCGTCCATTCAACTTTAAACTACTATATCTCTGGCAATTTTTGAAATCTTTAAGAGGTGATTTGCAAATAATCATTTATCATGGTCCCCGGAACGATAAAGTAGAAAAGCAAAAATCGTGATAAACCCCCATTGAAAATTTCAATTCTAAGATATTTTTTTTCTATTATATATATATGATATAATATTTTCAATTTGAGTGAGTTTATTTTTAGAGAAAGGTTTAAATAAGACAAATTAAGTAGCCGAACTAGATATAACAAAACTATCTAATTTCAATTGGAACAAGTAATATTCAATCGTAAATTCTAAAAATCAACCATGAATCACGGCGCAAGGTGCTGTGCTCATTTACTTTGTTCTCTCCCCTCCCCACATGCTGCCTTGAAGGAATTTGCCACGAGGTCGCTATTTAACCCGCGAGAATGTTTTAAATGTAAGCAATTTGATGGTATGAAGACTTGCAACATTGCAGAGGCAATGGTTCAATTACATTGACTTAAAGTAAAACCTTGGGGTGTTAGAAACACCCCGCGCGCCATTCCTCATGTTTAGTATTGTCGACGCGATGTTGGCGGGTAAGAAACGTGAACAGGCGCGTTGTAACGGCTACGTTACTTACAATTACATAGAGTGAACAACCCCCCCCCCCACCCCTTCCTTACCCTCCGTAGGTTTTTAGGCGACCACCTTCCCCCCTAAGTTGGTAACGTAGTTGATGTAAGACCCCTTACCTCGGTCATTACCCCTTCCTCTGACACTCCTCTAACATGTATCTGCTTCGTTATTCATTTCTCATCCATTCCTTCAACACATAGCGTTTTAATTAAGTTATTATATACCTCTTTAAAATAATGAATTGATGGAAATATTTATTCAGTAAAAATATCATTTTTCTTTCATTAGATAAATATATATATTTTTGTAGACCACAGCATACATAAATTCCGTTATTTATAAACTAAATTGCTCGTAAAATGTGTTTATTTCACGCTTATGTTCATTTTTCTTATCGCTTCGCTTTTATAATATCGGTTTTGTGTATCTTGGTCGAATTCTGTCGAAAAATGGGAGAAAAAATAGATGAATTAATTATAAGACGTGCGAATTCCGGAAGGAAAGTCAAAGGTAGTTCATGGAGGAATGAGTCTATGAATCTAGGAATGAGTGTCTCGGGAAGCGAAAATGGCAGAGTACAAAAGTGTTCTCCTCCCGACTTTATCACATGGTAGTGAAGCCAGGGTATGTCAGGATGGTCATAAAGAATAGGCTGAATGCAGTGGGAATGGGGTAGCTGAGAAGTATTAGCGGAAAAAGTAGGATGGATAGGGTGACGATTGTGAGGTTGATGAAAGAATCTGGGTTGGATGATCCAGCAATAGGCCTATGAAAGGAGTGTGCTTCGTTGGTTTGGACATGTTGGGAGAATGGATGATAGTCGAATAGCGTAACACATATATGACAGTGGAGTGAATGGCGTCAGAGAGAGACCAGGGAAAACCAAGAAAATCATCGGTGGATGCGGCGGAAGAGACTCTAAAGAGAAGGAATATTAGGATTATTGAGAATAGGAGAGCGTGTATGAAGCAAAGCATGAGTGTAAGAGAAGCGAAAGAGGTTTGTACGAACAAGGAATTATGGAGGAAATTTGTAGAAAGGAGCCAGTTTCCTCGGGCTGACGGCAGTAACAAAATTCTTTGGATTTTCCTACCTGAACGAGAACGGCATGATGGGTACGTGTGTACGCATGTACGTATGTTCTGTTCATTAAGTTTACAGCCCGTTGCGCGTAGGAAGGGGGTATTTATTGAAATCGATTATTATCGATCGTCACTTGAATTATTTTCACGTTGAACAAACTTGGAGGTATTGGTAACTAAATTAACGATTTTCGTTTCCCCACCTTTATGATAAGAGTGAGAATTTAAAAAAAACACTTACTCGCGGCGAGAGATATATAGGTATCAATAAAGTAGCCGTGTTATGACGCTTCTCTTTCAGTGATTAAACCGTTTTTGGGAAAGAGAGAAATGAATAAATAAACATTCGTTTCAATTAACTTCTTCTGATAAATTTCTGCGAGTGTCTGTCTTTCCGTCTGTAATTTGAGGTTTTTTTTAAATAAATAGATACAGAGTTTGAAATTCAATCTGCAATTCCTTTGCCCTAGAGCCAGTAACTATTTCGACGGAGGCGCCCTCAGGAGGTGGAAAATATGGAATTTCTTTGATCGAATTTCATTCGGGGAAAAAAACTCCGTTTATTCCTAACATCTGTTCCATTTTAAAGCATGCGGCGACCAAATGTGGTGACATCATTTTATTTAATCATTTTGCATTGTTTCCAATGAGATTGTTTATGTACAAGTAAACATTTAGCGTAACTAGCAAAAAAAAAGTTAACAGAAATTCTTTAGAAGTAAGGATCTTCAAATAAAATAATTTGTATAACTTGGAGTTGTTCTTAAATTAATGAACTCTACATTGGTGACCCCAAAGAAGAAATATTCAAGATTTCCTGGGTACATGTCGCGTGGGTACAGTCTACAAGTATGTCTGCGGTCTACAATTGAAGGTTACCATTTGACGAAAAAAATTAATATCTTATCTGAATAAATACTTTTTATTAATCCGTCGCGTCGGTTCGCTGAAAAATCACTCACGTTATTAAAATATAAAAGACGTCACAGGCGTGATGGGCTCAAACATAGACGTCGTTAAGGGTTAATAAATAACAAACGAACCAGTAACTTCAATACTAATATATTTACAATATGAAAAAAACAATATTATCGACAAAAATCAACATTTACTCATTTATTGCTTTCTCTCGCAGGAAGTGGAGTGCAGCCTTTAGGATGATAATCTTAATAAAAATAGTAAGACATGGAACATAACTAGGGCGTATTCAGGAAATACCACGGCACATTAGCGTAGCAATTGCATCTTCCTGCATCACACAAAAATGACGCATTTAAAAAGGGCTGATCCAGGTACGCAGTCTCCCTTTGTACCTTCAAGGCTGAATATTTCATAGCAATTTGTCATTTTAGTAGGGAAACTTATGCTCTGCATTTTTACGTCTCAATGTGTAAACTAATGACGTGACATGATAAGTATATTGTTAAATAGTACTTAATAATACTATTAAACTCGTGCGAAAATTTCACATATTCAACCTTCCCACCTCCTCAAAATGATTTATTCTTTATAAGAAGAGATCATGAATAAATTGCACGATTAAAAGCAATATACAAGTCTCCTGTCCGCAATAAATCTTTCTTCTTCGTAGTTTATTCACAAAGTCTCCGTGGGGGTGTTCTTGTTTCGTTACGCTTTAGTCTAAAATATTTTTCTGTTAACTTAAATTATAAACAAACCATGTGTTTTAAAGTATACTGAGCATGTTATGTCAGAAGCCATGATTAGCAGGAGTCCAAAATATAACCCTTTGTCTTCGTCTATTTCACTGAAAGTAGCTATATTATGTAAACTAATCAACCTATGTTTTTTAATTAAAATCCAATCTTCACCTATGTTTACATAGACTCTTGCATGAATTCGCCGTTGCGCTTACGACAGTCAATTTTCCCGGGAGGTGCGCCGTAACGTCGATTGCGTCCGTAGGGTGAAAGTTCCCGCCTCGCGTAATCACGTTAACGGTTCCCGTCACACGTTAACGTTGATTGTGTTAGAGCCTTTAGTGCAGAGCTCGTTCACACAGGCAACAATACGCTTCTGCAAGCGACAGGCTGAAACACTGAAAAGTTCTGCAAGCGGACTTGCAGAGGCGTTTGTACTTGCAGTTCACGTCGAAAGTCGCTTGCTGCAAGTAACTTGCTTGCTAGTGTAAACCCATCTTAAGAAATACACGTGAAGTTCATTTTACGTTTCGTCATTTTTCTTTTCTTTCGTAACATTTTGTTAGAAATATTTTATGGTTATAATTTAATTTACATTCTTATTTTTATCATTGAGTTTTGTTTTCGAGACAAAATCGCGAGAACTTAGATAAAATATATCGACCTTTCGTAAATTGTTGCCTTTTTCATATACTGTCCTCATCACGATCAATACTGATTGTTGCAGCCGTGAATCCAACGTGTGCATTTACTCCGTCAGTCTCTTTACAAAGTAAGAAATAAATAAATTATTACACTCAATACAAATTAATTCAAAAATCTCACAACAAAGCATTGGAAGTAATATGAACAGCCTCAGAAAAATGCTTCTGTCAATTTTGACTCGCCAACTAGCATGGAAAAGAATCTTTTCGGAGATACTTGTAATAAAACGGAGTTTATACCTTAAAAATCAATCTCTGAAATGCATATTCATGTTATTACGTGAGGATACTTAACCTCCACAACCAATATGCATTTCATGGGCCATATATACTTAATCTCCACAAATGCATCGTGGGCTATATTGGAACTCTAGTTTTCCGTGTTAAATCGCCCGAATTTTAGGACACACAGGACGAAACTACGTACGGGAGGGTTTCGTGACGAGATTAGGGGCACGAGATTACGCAAAAGAGATAATGCGATGAAATACGACGCGGCCAATTCGCGCCGCTGGCTGCCTGCGCGGACGATAAAAGCGACCCGCTCCATTTAACTCACCAGAGGGAGGCAGGCATCAGTGCACAGTGCTCTTAAGGATTCGAAATCTAGGTACATACGACAAAAACAGACATTGGGCACCACGGGGATGGAGCTTTTGACTATTTAATTCAGTCCCCGATCCATGCAAAACGACTATCTCAGCGTATCGCATCTGCATATTCAAGGAAGGCAGGATCTTTATCCATAAAACGTTAGCCGTCAAAGTGGACGGTATAGTGGTAGCGAACCACGGTGCCAGTCAAACTGCTTGAAGTGTAACGTAAAGTTTGGGAAGTCTCGTGTGTAAGTGGTCGGAGGTGAGGAGCGGAAGGAAGTGGACAGCACCATTGTAGGCAGCGCTGCCAACATAACTCCTAGAACTCTTAAACAGAAAAAAGTGTTAAACAGAAAAATCTATAAGTTGTTTTTTTCTTTGTTCACTCACCGTTTTCTCACGTGGTAATCTTCCCTCCTTCCTTCCAGGTGTGCCGGGTTCGTCCAGCGGCGTGGGTCGAGCAGGTGTTCACAGTTGACGCTTACTTCATGGCGTACTTCGCCTTCCGAGTGCTGTTTGTACACGCCATACCGTGTGCCGCGCTGGTCGTGCTCAACGTGTTGCTGTTCCGAGCCTTGAGGGCAGCACAGGTGAAGCGTCGGAAACTGTTCCAGGTGAGTCAGTTTCACATCCGGCAAATCATAGATGTACCAACTGCCTCGTCCTTGGTGGGAAAAATCGAATTTTGCGTTGAATTCCAAGCGAAAGTATGAAAAAAGCAGTGGGAAGAATGTGTTAGAGAAGTAAGTGTATCCTCGGAGCGTCGAGTAAAATGATAATAGAAACTACGCTATTTCTGAAACCTAGTGCATTTACAGCTACGTAAGTTATCACCAACATGCACTAAACAACACCCTGCAAGAGTTAATGACGCTACGATTAGACTCAATGTTTTCAGGCGTAACTTTGTGGTACTTCATTACCAAATGAAAGAAACTCTGTGTAGTCAATGAAACAATTTTATTCGACTTGCCGAAGAAATTTTCGACTGACTTACGTCATTAACAAGGCCTTGCGTAAGACCTATCTTCACTAGCCTTTATAATGACTTCGTAATTCGAAAAATGCAGTCGGCTGGTTAAATAAATTTTTTTCGTGGACTATACAGAGTTTCTTTCACCTTAGAAGCTACGGCTATTAATCCAGTATAAATAGCCTGTAAATACCAGTTAGGAGCAGTAATTTCACCAACATACACAACATTCTTTCATTGCAAATGTCATAAAATTTTGAGCATCAATGTATTTTGTAACTAAATAAATGCACAGAAATAAAATAGTGGTAATGGAAGCATGCGATACGTACTGGTACCACTACTAAGCAAGCTAAAAGACAAATATGAAGGGTACAAATCAAATAATTATCTACGCAACAATGGAAAACCCCAATAATTGAGTCTCAGCAACAAAGTAAGTAAAAAGCAATGGAGAGAACCCCAAATAAATAGCTACACTACCTATCGAAAAACCTACTCATGAAGTATCACCGGCAGCTATTATGGTCTCTTAAAAAATTTAACAGAGAACAGCGAAGTGGCCTGGTCACACGTTAACCGTGTCAATGTGGGACGTCTGCTACGGCGGTACCCCAAGAAGAAGCATGAGCAGTCGTCAAGTAGTCCCTCACAATCAGACGTCCCTCGCGGACGAACATAGAAATTGACGAACGGGTGGGTATTTACCTCCGCTACGCGTCAAACATGGAACTCCAGTCGACCCCTGCTTCATATTACAAGCGTTCGTAGGCCGAGTTCCTAAACAAGGTTAAAGATTGAGCGTAGATATGAAGACCTAAGGAAGATAAGATGAATTATGCTAAGGTGGTTGGATCAATTTTTTCTTCTGCACAATTGCGTGGAACTTTGAATGCGTATTCTCATTATATCTATAGATAAAGGTGAAAAATTGCAGGATACCAATTTGTTTTTTTTTTTGCAATTCAATTTTCTTTTAACACGTAGCCTTTAAGCGCATAACATATATTTCGTAATAATTCGATTACATATGCGAATATTTTCTTCTTAACACCGAATAATACATTTATTATTATTGTTACTATTGTTCCTTACAAATATCAAGGTGTCACGCCGGGCCCAATATTCGAAATTAAAATATATCTCAATATAATTTCGTCTAAACTTCCGAATACCGCGCCGAAAACTCTCATCATGACATGCTCTAATTGAGGAATAACATTTAAAACTTATTTTTGTATCATTTCCCAGACTGGCTATGGTGACTTGCAGCGCATAAGCAGATGCACTTAAATGAAATGTGGTCCTAGATTTTTTTCGGCTTACTTAAAAAAATATATTAAAATGTGCACTCAATTACCAACAATTACCGCTCTGGTCACCTTAAATCCTGTAAGTGGTCAATCGTTACTTAATGTAGTCTCTGCAAATGCGTTATATGTAGAAGTTTAATATTTTAAGTCAGTCGGTACTTTGTTTACAGCCCAGTGACATCAAAATCAAAACCAATGTGGCGACATGCCCTTTTCAGGGCATCGCCAAAATATGTCCTTCAAATTCTTATTTTATGGCTAAATTAACGTTTTCAATATTTCCATTGATGGCCATCGTTATTTTGTCGTTATACACTTCGTTATGCACTTCAAGGGTGTGTGGCACCGGATGATTAACATCAGACATGCAATACTCGCCCAAGTTCAAGATCGAACTCCCTTAGCCTCTAGGTCAGGAGACCGCTAATTGGATCGGAGTGGAGAACCACTAGATTTGAAGAAATTAATATAATACTAGCAGACCTGCTGCCTGCTTTGCAGGCAGTCTCTTCCCGGAGTGTTCTTGAGGTGAACTTGGTGTTTTTCCATTTTTTGCACTACTGAAGTGGAAGCAGTACGATATATATGGCTAAATGAGTTTATGAGAGCTATGTTTCCCAAAAATGAAAAAACATTGAGAATAGTTTTTGAAACATAAGTGAACATTTTGGAGTAAAAAAAGTAATAATATTCATTTTTCTGTGCAATGCTCACTGTAGTTGACTGAGGAGAGTACCATTTTTTTGATACAGTCACTCCGACGATTGGTTAGTCATAGCTAAAAATATGAGGGCAAAAATTCCACTTTCTATCACACAGAGAGCCAAGGCATTTTTTTGCACATTGCATTGTTTTAGGTGCCCCACTGGCAATTTTACTTCCCCAAAACAGCAAGCACGAGAGCAATATTTGACATACATTAACAAATACTGGTAATGAATTATTTATCTCCGGAGTCAGTTTCTCGCACATTCATATAGCATTTGTAATGGTATAAGTAATACTTCTAAACTTTGGACGTGAAGTTTGTACCAATATTGATACAGCGGCACATGCAAATGTATTGAAACGTTTAATACATAGGTATTTATCCAAAGACTTTAATGCGTGGAAAACTCTTGAGGTTCATTTCATTTACGCTAGCTAATCGTATATCTTATGCAATAAAACCAAATCAAGGGAACGGCAATATCAAAACAGTTAATTGATTATATTAACGTTGAGTTTACAGAAATTTGGCATGAACCTTATTGTTTTGGAAAGGCATACAATTAAACATTCACCCGGATAATTTCTAAATATCTTCTCTAAATAACTTCGATTGACACACTTAACTGCACCTTTGATTTTCAACTCTACTAATTGCCGAATTTCGCCTTCATTAGCGTAAAAGTAGCTATATATCAAGGGAAATAAAAGAAATGAAAATAAAGTAATACAGATATCGTAGTGCAATCAACATTTACCCGAAAAAGATAAATTAACAACGTTTATATACCCATACAACTGATTGTAATTTAATGAGTAGTTTGTTTACTTCACCGTTGCTAACCTAAATAAATTCATCGTTGTTTAGCAGTTATACCACGGTTTTTTGCATTTTTCTTTGCATCACCAACTGCTAAAAATCCAAAACTAATACCAAATCATACAGACAGAGAATCCACATTTAATGCACCAAACATCATTTCTCTAGCTCAAAAATTGAGAGAGAAATACGCAAAATGGATACAGAAAGACTGACTGACTAACTGACACGATATAAAATTAATATGTATAAATACTGTAACCCAACATCCATAATAATGGCGTAATTAGGTGAAAGTAGTTTTTTCGGGGGATATAATAAACTAATAGCGATATAAGTAGTGTTTTCGGGGGGTAACAATGCAAAATTGGGGATGCGAAAGTAAATAACGTTTAAGGTGGCGAAACTAGGAGAAGGGAAAAATAAATAAACAAAGGGAAAAAAGTTAGAATTGGTGAGAGAAGAAGCGCGGAAGTAATCGCGGAAAGACGAAAAAAAACGAAATTAAAAGAAAAATCCGATGCATCAGGTAACAATACCAAACTCAACGCACCATTTAGTGGTGGACACTGTCAAAAACCTATAATGCTCGTTTTTATCCATGCAAAGCTGACTCCACTTTAATAAGTAACGCATATATACCTCACAGTGTTGGGTTGCGGGTATGTCGGCTCTCAAGGTAGTCCTTTCAGATGGGATAATAAATAGCACGAGTAACAGAGTGAAATCGGGCCAAGGGCATTACTAGGATTTGGTTTCTCTTGTGAGATACTGGCGAAAATGTGCCAAAACTGACAGGTGGAGCATCATAGCCATTAGCAGGGAAAGCAGAGCTTGGCGCGGGTACTGCAGGGGTTGATAACATTGCATACTCCACTTTAAATTACGCTAAAAAAAGGTAAAAAGTAGCTTCTGAGGGCCGAAGCCACGATGGGCGGCGGCATTTCTCTAAGTTTGTCATTTAATAAATCAATAAAATTATATGAATAAACGTTTCAAAAGCCATTTTTAGATTGGGCCTTTAGTATGCAAGTATTATAGCATTCATTCCAACATTTATATCCCTAATCTCCAGCGGCACCTGTGACTATAATTTGTTTCCCACTCGTAATTAATTATCCAGCCTGTCTCTTTTTCAAGAGCACGCCAGCGTTTATTAACCGATTTTTTCCATCAACGAGCACGCAACGTTTGGAAAACTTACTAGCACACCTATTTTTTTTAATTTTACTCTGGGAAAATCAAAGGAGGAACCTTCCGTAACAAGTCCAAGAAAGAAAGTTACTATTTTAAATAATTATTCCCGAAATATAACTTAGGATTTTATAAAAGTCGTCGGAGGAGTAACAGATAAAGTCAATAGAAGTGGATTGTGACTGATTCACGGGTCATCACACCAGAAGGGTTGAGGGAAACGACTACAAACTAAAGTTAATCATCTAGGCATTGAAATTAAGGTTCAACATTGGGTTGTGCCCCTAATTGGTTTGCTCTATAAAATGTTCGTTTTGCCAGTATGTAGCAGTGTAGGAATAATCAATTTCTGTAGCTTATGCAAACTAACTAACTGTGGGATATATTCCACACAACAGAGCAGAGGGAGGCTGCTGGTATTTGTTGAATTACGTTCGCACTGCCATTATAACCACTCGTCTATTGAACAGAATCCGTAAAAATTGGGCCTCATAAAATTAAGAAAAAAATCATGAAAATTTAAAAGCAATGAACGGCTTTTACTAAAACCATTTGATCACTTTCTATAGGCCTTCTTAAATTCCGTGTACTTATATTGTGATAAAATCACATTGCAATGATTTATGAATTTCTGCAGCAATCGGCTTCGGCTTTGATGCTTTCGCCGCGAGTCATAACCAGAACTTCGCTTGATTCTGCGCATTCGATATCAATTTGGTTGAAGCGATTTTGGTCCATGAACAGATCTGCGTGACACTCTGCTTGCGTGTTTTCATTGGCGATATCTATAAATAAAAGTGAAAATAATTGCATCATACCTATTGGGTTTTTTGGCAATTCAATTCTATTTAAACGCGTAGCCTAATGGCACAGGACATATATTTTGTAACAATTCGATTACAAATGAATAGATATCATTCTTGACGCTCAATAATACATTTATTATTACCATAATTGTTACCTATAGGTTTATATATATCAAGATTTCAATATTCGAAAACAGCATATTTAAATATAACTCCGTCTAAATTTCGAATGCCGTGCTGAAAACTCTGATCATTGCATGCTTTAATCCGTAGCCTTCGAGATTTACAGGTCTGAACACCCGAATTTCTGTTTTCAGGTAGTAGGCCTAAAATCGTGTTTGTTCTTACGGAGATGATTGAAAAAAAATCTAATAAAAGGTTTGTGGCAGATAAGGGTTGGTTAGTACCGTATATTTTTATTAAATGTGATTTTGCATCATAACCGATTGCTGCAGAAATTCATAAATCATTGCAATGTGATTTTATCACAATATAAGTACACGAAATTTAAGGAGGCCTATAGAAAGTGAATAGATTTTTATTTGCCATTTATTTGATTTTGTCCCTCAAACAAATAGTACTTTGCGTACCATGAGAACAGAAGTTGTTTCTGTAGCGAAGGGGAGCGTTAAAAGACTATCTGAAATATATGACGTCTTCATCCTCCATTGAGAATTTACATCGCATGACATTCAGAATCAAATATGTAAGTCATCAGTATCCGTTTGTGCTTTTATTACCTGCATAAAATTTAATATAATGGTATCCTTAATCTACCCTATTTGGTGTCAGGTAGTGTTTGTCGATCAAGATTGTGAGGGAAATATATTTACCGCAATCTCAGTAGAATTAAAATTCGCGTCGACAATATTTCTTTCCGTTTTCGAATAATGATTGTCTTAAAAGCCCTGCTAAAATAAAACGAATGATTTTCCAAGAGCATACATATTTTTTATGAAACTAATGTGGCCCTTAAAATGCGGCATATATGACAAGAAATAATTGCCTAACTTTGTTGAACCTTGCCATAAGAAATGCACAGGAAGCGCATTTCCCGCGCTTTTCGTAGGCCTTCTAAATAAAACTGGGGGGGGGGGGGTAGTGTTATGGCCTGTATATCTCGGAGGCTACGCTTTAATCAAAGAAAAAAATTTTAATATATCATTTTGGTACCATTCCCATTCTACTTGCATGGTGAGTTCCTCCGAATAAACAGATGAACTTAAGTGACATGTGGTTCCAGAATTTCTTTCGATTTACTTAATAAATGATAAAAATTTGCACTGAATGACCCACGATTACCGCTCCAGACACCTTAATAAGCGGTGGAATTGGAAGTAAAACAAGTTTAAAAAGTAAGTTAAGTAGCCTTAATAAATCCATTACTGTACGTATATATGACCTACGGGACTGGTGGTACTGAAACTATTAAAAGAAGAAGGCCAGTTATGATGCTGCAGTCTGCGTTCTAGGTGATGATTTTCCAAGCCCATCTCCAGCTTCATCTGTACTTCGCACGCCATAAAGGAGGGTTTTACACACGGAAGTTTCTTCTATGTCTGTAGCTATAGGACTCGCTTACAAAAAGCACTTCGATGTGACGATGTGATGTGTACTTCTATGGCAGAAGGGATCGATATCGGTATTAATCGGCCGCGGTTTGCACTTACATGGAACATAGGCTTCTATTTTGCCAGCATTTCGAATCTTCGATAAAATCCCTCTCTATCCGGTGAAATATTGATCACATAATTGATGACAGGGATTGAAAACGTTAACAACGAATCAATTTTTCGAATGAAGAATCACGGCTATGAATGCAAGTGTTTATTTTTTTGCCAAGAAACTTTTTTAAATTGTTAAGAGAACACAAAGATAAAACTTCTGACATTTCTGGTACTGAATAATAAGAATAATATAAATTCTTGCACTGGATACGCTTTAAAAATCAATGCACGCATGTTTAATGTAAAATACACAAATTTATAAAATCCACAAATTCTTTATGGATCTCGAAAAGAACAGAGTACAAACGCAATGATTTCCGATGTAAGTCCATTTTCGAAGTTATCGTATTCACGCTTACTTTCGTCATTCTCTCCTGAGGGAAGAAACCGGAAGTAATGTGTAAGTAGAAAGATGCCCTACAAGTATCGATACGAATCGATAGATCTTTTAACTCGTAACTGTCATAGAAGTCAAAGATTGCTGACCCAAGGGAAGTAAACTATCATGTAATTCCAAAGTCGCGGTGGCTGGAGCGGTAATCGTGGGTCATTGGTTGAGTGCACTTTTAATAATATTTTAAGTCAAAAATATTATTGGGTCACATTTTATTTGGGTGTATATGTTTATGCGCTGGAACACACCACACTGGCAGTAATAGAAATTATACAACAATCTT
This sequence comes from Pyrrhosoma nymphula, assembly GCA_963573305.1. NCBI lineage: Eukaryota > Metazoa > Arthropoda > Insecta > Odonata > Coenagrionidae > Pyrrhosoma > Pyrrhosoma nymphula. The sequence continues at coordinate 50,644,916 of OY754337.1, read as the reverse complement.
AAATTGAAATTTTTTCTTTAATCAAATTTCTTAATGACTATTTTTCGGCGCGGTATTCGAAATGTAGACGAAATTATATTTAAATATGTTGTTTCCAAATATTTAAATCAGCGTGACACCTTACTATTTCTTAGCAATCATAATAATAATGAAAAAAGCATTACTTAGCGTTGAGAAGAAAATCTTTACTTGTGTCATTGAGTTATTACGAAATATACGTCATGTGCCATAAAGATAAGTGTTAAAATAGCATTGAATTGCCAAAAACCAAATCGCTATGATGCATTTTTTTACTTTTATCCAAATATATCACTAAAATGTGTGTCAATATTCACGGAAATCTGTACATAAAAAGAATTCGCTTCAACCACCTTAACCTGCTTCGCCGCTAGTCTCATAACACTAATCGCACAGTGTAGGAGCAAAATTAGCTCAATTTGAAAAGCATTAATACCGTATCGGAATCGTTACTGCTTCCCCTATGGATTACAAAAGGGTTACTGTACAATGGATCAAAGTTACGTATGCATAGGCTTGTGCAAATAGTGTAGACGCAAGATTAGGAAAACAATTTGCTGTAATCCCTTGTGTTGCTCCTTTAGCAAAGTTCTTCTAAAAGATTACCAATAGAGCGCGTACCTATGAACATATATTGGATACCATGTATGTCGATCACTGTTAAAATCCGTTCGACTGTGACATAGAATCCGATTTGTAACCCAAAAACGATCGGTAAGAAGGTTAAAAATTTACCCTCATTGGGTAAAATTTCGGCATAAAAAGTGTTTTTGTTTTGGGTATAGATATTCTTCAGAGGAATACCGATTCCTATTTTGGTATCTTGTTAAGAGCACTTTACGAGTATAGAGGGATCGAAACATGGTGGAATTTCCGCAGTCATATCAAACACCTTGCTCTGGTCCGTTAGCAATGCATCGGACAGATGGCGCGCGTCATCTATGATCGAAGGCGTACAAGTGGACATCCCTTACCGGCCGCGATGTTTCACCGACAACGAACCAGGCTCAATTATTACTGATGCGAATGAGCTTTTACTTTTAAATCTGATGGACAGACAAAATTCCATTCATTGGAAATATGTGACGTTACTCACAGGAAATGTTTTCTCTTCTACATATGAAGAAACAAATCGTTTCCCAGTCCACCTTGCCCAGTCGGAAAGTATTAAAGTTCAATCCAGCACGAAGGGTCAAGTTTAGAGATACAGCGACAGCGAGCCCAGGCGCTATAAAGCACAATCGAGAATGCTTGTATTCGAAACACGTACACGCTAGCTTTGATGGAGAGCATTTCGCTGTTCATGCGTAAAGTTACTATCTCCAACAGAGTGAGGTTTACGACTAAAGCGAACAGGGTCCGACATTGCCACGATTTAAAGGCCCTGGCTTAGTGTGCAGGTATTAACGCAGTTCCACCGCGACTGCGTAAGTCAAACTAGATATGCTCTAAATTCAAAATGTATGTTTGTCTCGTTTTAAAAAATAATGCCTTCATTTATGACGTGCTTTAGTTATTGCAAAACAAAGTAGAGGTACAAAATATGCCATTACTGGGCAATTATTATAAATTTATTTTAATGGGCAATTTTTCCGACTGCAGCGCCATTTCCATTGAATTGACGCATTTTGACTTTAATTTCGGCATAAATTTGCAAACGACTCAAAACACAGGATGAGCAGTTGCCTACATTTTATTTTCCCTCAATTCACTGGGAGTCTGCATTACTTATAAACAGATTTTTCGGGGAAAATGCCAGTTATATGAACTAATATTTTCCTCGCATTTGACACCATGTAATTTCAAGTTTAATTCCAGAATAAAATGGAGTGGAAGGTTAGATTTTGTTCCTAATGTCAAATAGAGGACACTGTCTCTGAAAGTAGACAAGCGATGTATTTAATGACATGTAACTCATTTTACAGTAGAACCACCCTAAACTTCAATCAATTTTTTTTTTCAAATTGTTGATCAAATGTGACTCGAGCTTAGTGAATATAAGAACTTCTATTTGTCCAAAACTGAATCACAGACCATCCTGAATCTATAACCAGCGTTTAATACGTTCTCTTTATTTTTAAAACAAACGTGCAAAATAAGGATTGGTGAAGTACCAAGAGCACCCATTTCTGCAGGAGCACCCAGAGTCTTCCCATTCCATGGTTCTGGGTTCGATGGTGGAGATTATTTCAATAAAAACAACGATAAAATAGCGCCGTAAAAACACGTCTCATTTTTAGACCTTTTACACCCAATACCAATTCTAACAAAAAACCAGTTAATTGCCCTTCCTCTCAATTTCTGGTGTGTTTATAATCCCCGCTACACGCTTATAGGGTGGCATTACGATCGACGCTTCCTGCACGAAGTCACGAGTTCCGTCACGTCACGTCATGACGTGACGGACACGGACGATGGCATTCCCGAAGATTGTTGACTCTGATGTAGTGGAACCTAGTACAATGTCCGGACGTTGTACGAACCTTGTCAAAGTCTAACTTACATCTTCACGCAAAGTCAATGCCAGCCAGAGGATTCAGAGGAGGGGTTTTTCTTCATTATTTAGAAAATTTCATCTCCAGATTGTCCGTCTTATTTCTAAACTTTACTATGAAACATTCGTGACTTTCATGAGGCAAACTTTTTCAGCATATTTACGGTTTTTTTATTTTCATGGCAAAATATGAAAAAACAACTACTTCACATTCATTTCAAACTCCGTTTGAAAAACGGCCTGAATGATTGACGTAAACAGTCAAACAATATTGGCGCTGATATTCCCGTAATACCCTCTTCTATGACGGAAAACAGAACGCCACCGTCCAATTTCGACACGTCAGGAATCGTCGATCGTAATCCCACCCTTATGGAGGCTCGCGCACGTAGAATTGGAATCAGTAATACTTGAGGGAAAACTGACTACAGACCTGCCTTCACCATTTGTAAACCACGCTATGGAAATAATAAATGAAAACTTCTCTTCCCGAGTCCCTCTTGATGGTCGAGACTATTTGGAGAAAGAGCTCTTTTGCAAAGTGAGATTTTCATTTAACGTACCCCCTCTATGCTTTCAATGACACTGGTCATGAGTTTTCCTTTCCCTCGCCCGCAGCTGCGGTTTTCCCACGCCAACGGCCCCAGAGAAAGGTCCAGAATAACGGAGGAAGGAATCATTGGGTCCGTCAGAAATGATATACGGATCAAATTTACCGACTTTATTTAGTTATCGCAGTCGCTAAGCTCGTATTCATCAGCGAGCAGTACTATTCCAGCCTCAATACATTTGATTTTAAACGAATGAAGACAGTGGATCCGCTGATACGTCAGTGCAATCTTCTTGTCATTAACTGATACCGTAGCCTCCAAACTATTACCGGATTAATAAATGGTGTTTCAATAACGACATTACAACTTCAAAAGCATATAAAAATTTGGATCAGTTGTAAAATAATTCCTTCCCCCCTTCTCCGATGACGTATAACTGAGTCAAGTTGGGGGAATTCTACAATTGGTTCAAGTTGGGGGGAGATACATCAACTGAATTTCATTATTTTACAACTAGTTTCATAATTAATTTTAGTGAAGCAACTTTTGTAATTTAATGATAATAACTTACTGTTTTTTTGTAAAAAATCCGGGGGGAATATTCTACAATTGATTCAAGTGGTCCAGGGTTTGTAGTAGAGACGGACGAATCTTGTTTTTTACAGAAGCCTTACATTTGTGGATTTTTGTTTTAGCTGACACAGTGTCAGTTCGGCAGTTGGCTACATGGAGATCGTAGAACGCAGAGATGCAGCTACACTTATGCCAATTATACCAACAGTTGTTAATCCAGGCTCTATTATTTATACCAATTAATGGAAGTCTTACAAAAATATACAAAGACTTGCTTTCGTTCACAGAACTGTTAATCATTCGATAAACCTTGTCAAAACTCAGACTGTAGTGAATACCCAACATATCGAGGCATACTGAACCAAGCACAAGGCTCAAAAAAAGAAAATACGTGGATGCAGAAGGTAAATGTTGAATTCATACCTACAATAATTCTATTGGAGAGACAGATTTTCATTAAATGGCTTTAAAAATTTGTGTAGACACATTGCTCCACCAGTAGCGTAGCCAGAGGGGGGAGGCAGAGGGGGGAGGCGAATGTCCCCCCGCCCCCTGTTTTCTGGCGCCCATAAGCCTGTGAATGTTTCCATTCTAAAGTCCCATATACATACGTGAATCAATGTCATAACTTAATTATCAACAATAAATTCTACAAGGTCTAGAGGTTTGGATCATAGTATATAACGAACAAAATAATACAGTAAAAGTGTATAACAGTAATTTAAGTTTAGTAAACTGGTGAATTTATAAGTCGGCGCCCCCTAAAAATTTTTCCCCTCCACCTCTCCCCCACCGGCGCGGCGCCCCCTAGACCCAAAACCTGGCTACGCCACTGTGCTCCACTATATCTTGGATAAATAAATGTATTAATTGATATCAAACTACTATTTATAAAATTTCAAATTTTTAAATAGTAAACTTTCTCTAATATTTTATTATTTTTTAAATTTATTCTAGATATCCTCAACCAATAATTCAAAACGGGGGGGAGATTCGACAAATGATCATCCTGAACCCATAATTCATGCCCTGGGGGAAATTCTACAATTGAATATATTTGGGGTGGAAATTCTACAATTGAATATATTTAGGGAGGAAAATACAATTGGTCAAAGCGGAGGGAGATTCAACAATTGATCCAAAAAATTTACAATGACTTACAGAATCGTTAAAGTTTTCATTATATTGGAAAAACATGAAGCATTTTTTTATTAAATAATTATATTGGTTCGATATGACCACCGTTTGTGATACAGGCGATATTCCAACTACAGTAAATTTCTCGCCAAACTAGAGCCAATAGATGAGGTGTCCCTTCTGAAACTTTCGATTTCTAAGCTTAGCGAGATCGGCCTGTAAAGGTGGGACCAACATCCTCTTTGATGAACAATCCACGATAAAAAATGAGAAGGGGTCAAATCTAAGGAACAATTGTGGTAGGTGACCATGCATTTGGCTCTTTACAACCCATCCAATGACCGGAGAAACAAGTATATAGGAAATCCCGGGAGATTTTTAATGCCGTACAGAACGGCCAATCTCAACGAAATTGTTGTGCCAAGAGTAAATTGTAGGCCTACTTATGGAGGATTCTTACCATACTGAGTACTTATCAAGTGCGACTATAACATTAGGGAATTCAGTTACTTCTATCTTTTCACACCCCAATTGGATTACACTGCCAATATTTGGGATCCTTGTGAGGTAGGCTTAAAAACAGACATAGAACGAGTGCAGCGAAGATCGGCAAAATAAGGTAAAGGCCGTTTTGGCAATTCTGTTAGTGTTACAAGCCTTCTGCAACAACTAGGATGGGATATGCTTTCAAACCGTCGGTTAAAATTTAGATTTAATATATTATGTTATCTCTAAGCCAATTAATTTTATGACGATGTCAATAAAATTTTACGAAATCCACCAGACAACCATTGAGAATAGGAATAAAATTAGGGAAATAGACTAAAAACGGACAGTTTTAAAATGCCATTTTCCCCACGAACGATCAGAGGCCATAACAGCTGCCAATGTGACATTTAACTAGGTTTGTAGATAGGTAGTGTAGCTAATTAGTTGATTTGCTCCCTAATGCTCGTTTCTTAATCATCTAAGTAGTGCCAAAAGCACGTTTTGCATGCTTCCTGTATGACTCTTGTATCTCTGTGCGTTTATGTAGTAGCAAAATACATTAATACAAATAGTTTCTGTAATATTGGTAGCATACCCTCAGTGTTGTGCATGCTAATAAAATTTCACCTCCCGACAAGTATTCGCAGGATTTTGCTAATGGGGAGGGGAGCGGAAATAATAGTTCTTTGCATAGGTTATTGAAGTGTCTGATAATTTCCTTTTGCTTTAGGATTTCCCCACAACTTTCCGACAAAATTTCCTCCATAAATAATAACTTTTTCCGCCTCACCAGCCCTCGATCTACGTTTCTACTGGCTACAACCCCGAAACTTTTATTTCTCCTCTCTTTTATTAACTACAAGAAACATTAAACGGAAAATAAACAAAATTCTTTACCTGATGATGCCGTAAATTGGCAAAACGCGTCGTGATAAATAATAAAAAGAATTATAAAATTTGGTATTAGAGTACTAAGAATCTTACTTAATTATGAATGCGAGTGATTAGCGTTGTTTAGGTTACACAATGTAACATCTGGGATAGGATCATGGTTCTTTCTTTCACCCTGTCGTTATCGTTATCCAAAGCGCAAACCGGTCTAGAAGGGCTATGCAAACAATAACTGTCCTAAAAACGTACTCCATTCATTAAAACTACCTAGTGATTTAGAGAATTTGACAAAATTTGAAGAACGATCACGTCTTTGCTTTCATGAGCACGTTTGGATTTTACATAAGTATATGTAACGATAACGCGACCGTAAGCGTTATAGAGAACTGTTATCGCGCCCCTGATTCCAGCAATAATAATCAAGAAAGCTATGTGGTCGCTATCGCCTTTAGCACCGAGAGAAGTGTCCCTTTAGAAGGGAAGTGTAGACATCGAGCCATCTCATTTGAAGGGCGCAACCTTCAAGTTTCCCTCCAACGACCGTGTAACCGCCATCTCACAGTCTTATTCTTCTCTCCTCCCTCTCCCCCACTTTTCGGATGTTCCAATGCTCTCACGAAATCGCCGAATCGTCTCGTTTTTTTGGTGGGGGAGGGGAGAAAGATACTCCTGGCCCATCCCGCATCAGGACAAACGGGAGTCCAACACGCAAACTGATTCAATGATTGACTCCGAGCATGAAAAGCCCTCGGGAGCGCACACCGCCGAAAGACACAGCCGAGAGATTTACGACCCATATCGACCTTTCAAGTCCATATGTTATCGCCCTCCCTCCATTGAATAAATGTTGTTCGAGCCCCCCGAGCCTTACGGCGTTGTATCAACCATTTCCCCATTCGCCCAATGGCGTTATATAGCCTGCAATGGGTGTGGGGGGAGGGGTTAAGCGGGGTGGAGACTGTAGCTGCAGCGTAACGGGAGAGGGAAAATAATTTTACCGTCGAAAACGCCCTTCTGCAAACGAACTCTTGTTAAATTTTGGCTAATAATGTTACTTAAATATCTTCTTTTTATTTAACTTACGTCTTATTAACATTAATTGACGTTTTAAATATGACGGTCAAAGGTACAGGGGGCTATATTTACCAGCAAACATAAATTCATTATCCCTGATACAAGGATACTGGTAAGGAGTCCACCGAGGGGAAATATGTCCAAAGAGGGGAAATTGTGGCAAAAAAGGGGAATGAAAAATGCCACATCCACTGGGGGAAGTCAGCAGAAAATTAACTTCAAGTTGGGGGAAAAGGGAAAGCACTTGATGTCGAAGGAATGTGGGTCACTTGCTCTGGCTTCACAATGCCAACTGATGGCTTACAAGACAATTAAAAGGAGAAATTGCAAGTAGACAGAACACACACCGACACCAGTCTTCCAAATCTTGAAAACTGAGTGGGAACAGCTGCTCACATGGTAGGAGGACAACCACTGCTTTTGTTATTGTTCGGAATATTTGGTGGAATTCACTGATATCTGCACTTAATTACTGCATTAATTGAGATTTTATTGATCATTTATCATTATTCACGAATATTAGAAGTTTTTAAAGATATTCGCTACTCAAATAGCACATTATTTCAAATGCAATTAAGGTTTTCAGATTGTTGTCACTTCTTCACACAGCCTGGGATACATACTGAGGGTCACCACTCCTCAAGGTCACCAGATATATGGACTCGGACAAATTCATGAACATCTTCCTCGCCCAAACATCATATGATAATTGGAGGCTAACAAATAATCCAATGAATTCCCAGTTTTCAATTTACGTAATTCAATTTAATAAAAAAATTCAATTTAATAAAAAAATTTCACATATGTGACATATACTGCACCAATTAGATGAAATGATATCAACCTTGATACCAATTATCATCAGATAACGGACGCCCAGCTCATAACATCCAGAATAAATAGCAAGCAAATATTTAATACCCAGATGACGATATGTCTGACTTGCCTGGTGGTAACCAAATATAAAAATTATGAAATTAAATAATAAAGTTAAATAATAAAATTTAAATAATAAAATTTAAATAAAAAAATAATTAAAATAAAATTATAAATAAAAAATTAATGAAACCAAATTTGGGGTGCATTACTAAAAAAACAATATTATCTACTTCAATTCAGTGACAATATTCAATGAAGGCAAGAGTTTACAGTAATCAATGATAGCAAAGTATAGATCATTATTCATTTAAATTAAGATTAATCAGTAAAGCATGTGTGGCTTTGATATTTTACACTAACAATAATTTCAAGTTCAAGAAGGATAAAGTTTTGGTGAAAGCTGCCGCGGAGTGGTTTCTTCACATGGTGGTTTTCCGGATAACTTCCGCGTTGTGTCATTTTTCTGACGACTGTTTCGTGTGCGTTCCAGCTCGCTTCTTCGTCTAAAGTGCTTACGATGCATTCTGGCCGCAATACATAACCAATATTGGGTTTGACACCAAAATATCCAGCCTACTGTGCCAACACAAGGACCAACTACCCAAGGGCTCACAAGGAGGAGTTTACGAAGTAAAATGCGAATGCGGGAAATCTTACACAGGCCAAACTTCCCTAGCGCTGAATTGTCACATCTCCGAACACCAGATAGCCTTCAAAAACAGACAATCTAACCGGTCAGCCATCGCGGAGCACACATGGAGCGGCCGATCCCAGTCATGGATGCCAAACACCAAAACAATGTCAACAGCCAAACACCAAAACAATGTCAACAGCCAAACACCAAAACAATGTCAACAGAGAAGATGGTTACTCGCTTTCGACCACTTGGAAGCGCCGGCCTGGATGCGTCGTGGGCACTTCAGACCTGAATAATCGACCTGGAACGCTCGCGAAACTGTCGTCAGAAAAATGACACAACGCGGAGGTTATCCCGAAAGCCACCAGTTCAAGAAAGCTATTTCACATTCACTACAAACATGGCAATCGAAATACTTTCAGATAAAGTTAGGCAATAGTATAAACCAAGGTGAGTAAAGAGATTAAAGAGAGTAAAGTGATCTCTTTATTCACCTTGAGTATAAACAACGCACTAATGGTCATTTCGTAATTTGCTAATCGTTATATAAAACACTGGTATTCAACAAGGAATCAGATACTGAAATATAATTGAAATGAGTGACAAGAAATATTAATATAATATGTAACTATATACGAAAATGGCCATTGTTTAAAGACCTATTGTTCCATATCCACAACATGTTGAACTATTGACAAGAGTCATTAACACCATAGTAAGCTTTCAATTGAGAAAAATGACATATGTATCCTCTTTTTACCAGGTGCTAGCCCAAGGACCACGGTAACAGGGGACACAAACTTCTTTATAGAAAATAAACCTTCCCACTGAGGCATCAATTTAGCCATTTTCTTGTCTGTCTTGGAATTAATTGGATGATTTAACAGAGTACTAAATCCCCAGATACAAAGGTAACTTGAGAATAGAGTTTGTTACAAGCCTCTTTTTCTTTAAATTAAGCCTTTTTGAGATTGGTAACAACTTGTTTCAAATAATACTTCCTCAGCTCTTCCTGGATTTCATTCCCAAACAATTCCCTAGGGATGGACCAATGATTCATCAAAGGATGTAGAAGTTTCCTACAAAAAATATTTTAGTTGGAGATTGACCAGTACTGGCATGTGGTGCCGTATTGAGGGCAAAAGTTAAATCAGGTAGAAATATGTCCCATATAGTATGAACATTATAACATAGTATTGACCGAGCTGCCTTTAAATTTCTGTTAAGTCTTTCGACCTGGTTAGAGCATGGATATAAATTTGGTGAAGTGAAAATTTGTTTTAGGCCAAATTGTAAACAGATCTCTTTAACCAAATGTGACTTGAAAACTGAAGCATCCTCAGAGACAGGAAATTTAGGATACCCAAGTTTATAAAACACTCTGAGTGAGGACAGAGACAACAACTCCAGCAGTGGCCTTACGAACAGGTTCAAAAACACAAAAATTAGAAAATCCATCAATCAATGACAGAACACACTGACGTTTGTTCTTTGTGGATGGGAGAGGACCGTCAAAATTTATGTAGAGTCTTTCCCAACCGTCTGAAGGGTGGTTGAAAGATAACATTCCAGGGGAGGAACTATTTACAAGTTTGGTTTACGAGGAGTTTACAAGTTTGATACAAGTGAACTTTTCTCACCATGTCAAAAATCTCACTCTTCATGTAATCTTCCACCAAAATACCTGCCATCCCCAGATGACTTCCATGACAAGAGCAATGAAAATATTGGAATTAATTTGGATAAGACTAGTTCTTTCTCCAAATTCTGCACAATATATCTCAGAGTGATATCTGACTTTTGGTGATCCCGGATGTTCACGAATGATAAGTAGTGGAATGTTAAGCAAAACACATGAAATTAGAGTTGAGGGATCCTCTTTCAGTTCAGGTTCAAGCACAACTCCCTCAGTAATCTGAGGTTTGAGAGGAACAGCACGAGAAAGGCAATCAGCAACGTTATTGGCAGTACCCCGAACATAATGAATGGTGTATCTGTAGGAAGTTTCATTACCATTCTGCCAAGTTTTTCCAAGTGTTTGGGATAGGAAAATAACCACGAGAACGCTCCATTATCTGCATACAAGTGAAATGGCTTTACTTGGACGTAGACACTAAATTTTTCAACTCCCCAACAAACATGAAACATCCACGCATTCTAGCTCATTAGTAGAAAACTTCCTCTCATGTTCAAATAAAGATTTGCTTGCTAACGCCACAGGAACAAAATTACCGTTCACTAAATGATTTCACATGGTTGCCAACACCAGATTACCTACTTACGTCAACAAACAAATGGACTTCAACCTCAAACCGAGGGAGAGCACTGGAGGATTCATTGTTTCAACTGAGTAAACGCCTGATTCTCTGCCGTTGACCAGCGAAAGGGAACATTCTTACGTTTCAAACGAATTAAAGGAATATAAATTCCAGAATACCTTGGAATAAACTTTGAGTAGAAGCCATACATGTGAAGTTCCATTTTTAACCGAGTGGCCCAAAAATGTAGTGATCCCGATCCGATTTTGACCTTCTCCTCGCACATCGTAAGCCCAGCAGCTCGACGTTTCACTAGGACAGCATTGATGTGATTGATTTGGTCACTGGAATTTGTAGAATGCACAAATCGTCTATACATGTATATACACAGGAATATTTTAGATCTCCCAATTAATTAATCGTTTGAACACTTGAAGGGAATTAGAGAATCCAAATTACAGTCTAGTATATTGATAGACGCCGAAAGAAGTAACAAATGCAGTACCTATATTTCTTTGATTCCTATGTTAAAGGAATTTTATGAAATGCAGAATTAAGATTAAGAATGGTGAAATATTTTGAATTAGCTTAATACAGAAAAGCATGCACAACAGAACGGGCGGGATAGCCATCAACTTTAACTTGCTTATTAAGCTTCCAATAAATCACAATTAATCTCTCAGTTCCATCTTTCTTGGGAATTAATAATGCAGGAAAAGAGCAATTAGAGTTAGAAACTTCAATAATACCTTTAGTTTATTGATTCCATCAGCGACTGAATATGTTTCTTCATTACTTGTAATTTTGGAGCCGAGAGATAATGCAGATGACTACGAATTGGAGTGGAATTAGTTAATTCAGTTTCGTAAGACATTGTAGAGGTCACTCCAAATTGATGAGTGGCAACATCGGGATATTGCGATAACACATATTTTAAGTCACTAAACAAATCATTAGGTTCATGAACTGTTTTTTCGGACACAATGAAACCCGCAACTTTATTTGAACAGCTTTACTCGCTAAATCACCGTCATTTGTTTTCGATTTGCGAATGTTAGCTGCGGAGCGGTTGAGGAAAGAGTGGGCGAGGGAGCCGTTTCGAAAGATACTGCTGCTTTTGAATGAACAATCATTTTAGATTTTGGAATAAAATCGAGGGGTATCGGTACGGGAAATGGAACTTGGGCCTCATAAAACCTGAGTTACCTAGAAAATTTGTCGATGCGAGCTGAACTGCCAGTTTTAATCGAAACGATTGACCAGAAACAGTGAGCAGCTCGATAGCATCGGAACACTTAGGAATTACGACCGCGATGTTTGAGACACAATTTCTCGCCACATATTGACACTGAACAACCGGTATCTACGATAGCGTTACATGAAGCTGAATGAAGCTTTATCGGAAGAAGTGGCAGATAATTTTCACGATTCTAGCGAAACTCAAGTTGGTTGGCGTGTTTGACTGTTTTTCTTCCGGCATTCACTGACACGATGCCCAATTTTATGACAATAAGAACAAGATAATGGCCTCGAAACCACAGGAGAAGCATTTTCAGAAGCTCCATGAAACATTTTAGAGCACTCAGCACAATCCATTAATTGCTTAAGAGCCAGATAATAATAGAATCTAACTCATAAAATATGGTAGGCTGAAGGGAGAACATTATTTCTGATTCTGTGAGAGGATTTAGTCCTTGAATAAAGTGACGGTTAAGACTCTGAATACCAACTCTTAACACCAACAGATGAATCGCGTTGCGGATGGAACATACGAAATCATGTGGTGTTTCTCGGTGAACTAAAACCTCTCGACTTCTGTGACGATGAGGCAGTGACACTCACGATCGCTCAATCACCCAAATTCTTTGGGTGATTTGGGCCCCCATTAGATTCTGACATAACAAGGATAGCCAAAATTGATGAGAGCTGGCTGGCATCTAAGTAATAACTAAATACAAGAGAGCTAGTAGACAGAGGAACGAGTTAAAGAGAAATTATTTCAGTGAGCTCACATAAAATTGTACCAATTTTTCGCATTTGAAACCTACAAATGAGGAAAATCAGCGATCAGCCGTTTTACTACGACCAGGCCTTCGGACATCGGCATTAGCGGTTGCACTTGGGTTGCAATGGGAGTTGGGTTAAGGTCACTAGCTTGGTTGAACGGAAACACAGGTGTGGGTTCCTCAGAAACCACAGAAATTTATAAACCGACCAATTTCCCATTCAATCTATCGCGCCCGTGTTCGTCTTTGATCGAGCCAAAGGTAGCGACTGATTTCGCTAAATTTCCTGGCATGATGTCAAACGAAACTTCCACTCGAAATATCAAAAGAACAAACACTTCGCCGAAATGCAAATAGAAGAAACTGACATACCTCAGGATTAACAAAAGCCACAGAAGTACAGGCAACTCGAGGAAGGCGCAATAATTGACGAAAACCCACAAATTACCCAACTTGGGTTAACTTTCACAGGTGGACACGAAATTTCATGGCGAAAGGAAAAATAAAAAAAGAATGGATCAGAGATCCTCACGAAACACTCACCAACTGCGTTACAGAGACATCAAACGGAAAACCATCCTCTGCTACCAATTTTGAACCGTAACGGGAGAGGGAAAATAATATATTCTCGCCGAAAAACGCCCTGTAAGCTGTTAGCTACTTGTCACTTTCTAAAACAAGACGAGAACGAACATTATATGAATGTCTTTATCGCCTTTATTCTCAAAACACATGCCTGCTCTTACACTGAAGTTGACCGAACTGAAGACAGCCGCAATACCGGGAATGCCAACCTGCCAACTAAATTAGGAAGTACCACCTTAGGAATAACAAACCCTTACCTACACTTAACCTACTCCTCTTTACATTAAGATATGCATGCCAAATGCTGAAGGTTAGATAGATAGGTAAGTGCATAAGTAGGAGCATGGAACTTACGTTCCAATTCTGTGGTTAATACGTAACTCTCTGATTTGTAACTGCTCCCACACACTAGCTAGCTAGCATGTGGGAGCTAAAGCTAGCGATGAAATAACCACCTAAGTTTCAAGAGCATGAGGATCTCTTAGGTACACAAAGGTATAGATGGAATATGCGAGCCAAGTCATTGAGGAAATAGTCGCTTTGTTGCATTTTTATGCATTTCCCCACCCCTTTCCTTGCCACAATTTCCCCTCTTTGGACATAGTTTCCCCTCGGTGGACTGATTACCCTCCGGACTTAGCCGAAGGCCGAAGGACTTAGCGCGCATGTCGAGACGCGCCTCGGGCGTTGACATCGCGCCAATGACGCCAACAATGCCTACAACTTCAAAATGCGGGGACTACTCCTTGCCAGCGACAACTTCATGCCTCCGAGCGACTTCTGGCAACAATATTTCCCTCTCCAGGTCATTTCTCGCTTACGTAGTAGGTACATAGTCGGCGCCGGAGAAACCTGAGACATTTGACTGTAGCCCATCGGCTTTTTCTTCATATTCCGCGACTGGAGACAAAATAGTTTCTGAAGCTGCGATTGAAGACTTCCACCGCATCTATGTACCCATTCCATTATTTCCTCCCCTCCAAGACTACCAGTCGCCGCTATTCTATGCAGTGGCGTACCGACAGGGGAGGGGGGGGGTTTAGGGTTTAAACCCCCCCGCCCCCCCCAAAACATCTTTACCTTAATTCGTTTTCGTTCGTTTATCTGAACTAGCGTTTAGAATTTAGCTGAAAAATATAGTTGAATTGTCTTCACGAAAAGCGAGTGTTAATTTATTATTGTTCTAGTGAATAATAATCTAAATATCATTTTATGATGATGCATATAAATATTAATGAAACCCCCCACCCCCCAGAAGTCAATCCTGCATACGCCACTGATTCTATGCCTCACCCACTCTATTTCAACCTTGCCGAAAATTACCCCTCCGAAGGGTGAACATATTACGAGAAATAGCTTTAATAAATTGACGTAAGGTTAATTTTTATTTAACATCAGGTTAATTACATAGTAATTGATTAATATTCCTCCTTTATCCACTCAAACTGCTACCTGGGGTAAACAAGTAAACCAGCATAAAATAACTTCCAGCAATAATCCATTACTTCTCTCATTCAAACGTATGTATATCATTTATATTTTTCAGGAAAATAAGAGGAACGAGTGTCGCCGCCTGAGGGACTCAAACTGCACCACCCTGATGCTGATTGTGGTGGTGACTGCGTTCTTGGCTGTCGAAATCCCGTTGGCCGTTGTCACGCTGCTGCACATCATCTCCTCAACCGTCGCCGAGATCCTCGACTACTCAGTCGCCAACGTGCTCATTCTCTTCACCAACTTCTTCATCATACTCTCCTACCCCATAAACTTTGCCATTTACTGCGGCATGTCAAGGCAGTTCAGGGAAACATTCAAGGTAAGGGATGCCACTAAAACAAAGGGGAGCTGCCAATTCAAAGTGTTGAAACTGGCGCAGATGGGACCAAGTGACGTATAGCAAAGGGGGGTAGTCCATGTCGTCCAGACCCCCCCCTCAAAATGTTTCAATTCGTTTTTAAAAACTAGGGAACTAAAGGATAAAGTTTGAGTATGATTGTTTAACAAATAATAGGTATGCAAATTTCATTAATGGATTGTTTAAAAAATCTCTTTAAATAAATATGTAAGTAGTCCTCACACATAAATAAAAAAGTTGTGGCCATCGTGGGACGGCTGACAGAAGTGGAACACTGAGTATGAATATAACTGGCAGTGGGGAGTACACTGTATTATAATATATAGGTATTATAATATATAAATAAACATAAATAATTAAATTGATATTTCAGAAAATATGAATATGAAAATTATATTTATACATTACTGACAATTTCATGAAATACACATTCATTCATTACAGTAATCTACCGGATAGAGGTAGGTTGTGATGAAAGTCAGAGAATATCCAACGAACTCTTACACGTGCCGTGCCCTTTCTACCTCTAGTATTTCTTTCTTCATCTCAGTATAAGTCCTACCTTTCTTCAGCCCGTCCATAAAACTGATTCTCTTCCTTCCCCTTCCTCGCTTACCCAACATCTTACCCTCTATCACGGCCTTCAGCAAACCATCAATGCCCCTCATTACCCCTTCCAGCCACCTACCCTGTCTTCCCCTAATCTCATCTATAAGTTTCCTATCCTCGCCCACCATGTCAAGCACTTCCTCATTTGTCTTCCTTTCCATCCAATGCACCTTCTCCATCCTCCTCCACACCCACATCTTGAAATCCTTCAGCCTATTTTCATCTCCCTTTCTCAAGGTCCACGTTTCTGCCCCATACAACGCCACACTCCATATCAAGCTCTTCACCAGCCTCTTTTTTACATCTTTACTTAAGGTCCCCGTCATCAGCTCCCTTCTATTATTGAACGCTTCCTTCACTAGTGCTATTCTCCTCCTAATATCTTTGCTACTATGTCCTGTTTCTTCTAGCGTACTACCTAAGTAATTAAATTGTTCTACTTGCTCCAGTTTGTGACTTCCTACTCTTATCACCAACACACAGACTTAAAATATTCGTATGAAATTAGACTATATCCTTCTAGTGATGTTATTGTCAATTAATTCGAAGTGCTCGTAAATATGTAACCACGCAACGACTCAACAACTCAGGGAGACAGATGTCGCATGACGCTAGGGTTTTGCGAGATTACCCCCATCCATAAGAAGTTTTCCACTTCAAAAAACTACATACTTTTAGAAGTTAGCACATCGAATTTATAAAAAAATGGCTGTAATACTTCTGTCGTAATTGCAATTTAAATGCCTAATAGAAAATGTTTCTGCCACTCGCCGGATATACTCAATACTATCATTATCTTCTTTCATGATAGCGGATGTCATCTGAAAAGGACTTTTTTGTCTCTTTGAAGCTTTGAATCTTCAACTATCTATTACACATGGCAATACCATCAGTAACTGCCAAATGTGCTGCATACATCGTGTACTGCAGTTTGTCTTCCCATGAAAAAATAGAGGTGGAACTGAGGTTTATCTGGTCTGTAAGGGGAAAATCTAGTCTGTATCTGGTCTGTAACTGGTCTGCAAAGGGCTGGACTCGTAAACAAGGAGATACAGAAGGGTGGAACTGGGGTGCATCAGGGTTGTAACTCTTCTGTATGGCTAATTGCCTTCCTCCAACCCTGTCAACCCCAGTTCCACCTGTGATGAGATGGCCCTCTCACACCCTCTCATCTGTAACTGGGGTGCATTTATGGACTTGTAAAGAAATCACCTTGGATGCCCCTCGGGTGGATACCTATAATAATCATATATTTATCCATCAAATCAATGAGATCTTAATTACTCGGCCTCAGACCGCAACACAAATGCTGGTTTTAACAGTGTTTACGGCTAGACCATTGTTAAAAAACCAACTTAGAGCTTGTGAGAAATATTTTTTGATATATCATTATATCCATGGATGCTTATCAACGAAGTATCATCATGAAATTGCATAAAATTCGACACCTTCCGCTTCTTCCTTCCCCTCAGGATAAAATTATGAGTTAGTGTGCAACGCAAGCCCCTGGAACTTGACGTCGTGAGCGAATTGACTGAGATTGGTGGGCAGGAACGAGACTGACAACAACCTTAGCCAGTTTGATTAACTTCCAGTAACAGCATTTATATAACCACAATTATTACAATAGAAAATAAGCCCGTTAGCTAAATACCGTTAACTTGGTCTATACAAGACGAACACAAGTCACAACTGGAACCAAGCAGATACGTCCTTCTCCGGCCGCAGTCAGGTTCAAAGAGAGCTAGTCTGTTCACGGTACACTTTGTCAGCACAGGAGGGGAATCAGCTGACCAGTGGAGGAGTGGGGAGAGTAGGGGAGGTGCTATCACACTTTGGATTAGTGGGAATGTTCACAGGTCGAGTTGAAAGTGGAAAATGATGTCAGCACCAGCGCGGACTGAATAAAAGCAGGGTGCTTGCAGCAATTGTGATGACCTGAGCATTCGCGCTGACCAAAGCCAGGTTGCGGCACTTGTCTCATCGCTCTCTGGCCACACAGGAGACTGTCGCGTTTTGCATAGTCTCCAAGGATTTTCGAGTCTCGAGGTGTCGGGTGTCCTGTGATGCTAGGCTTTCACGAGATTACCCTGATCCATAAGAAGTGTTCCACTTCAAAAAGCAAATGCAACGTTTTTCTTAAGCAACCTTTAAATAATTTTAATTATATATATAATTTATAATTATAAGTTCAGCACTTCATAGGGGGTCTGGACCCCATGACCTCCCACCCCATTGGCCACGTCACTCATGGTCTGGGTAATAATTAAACCTTTCCTATTTGCAGGAGCTCTTTGTCTCAAAGCAACATGGCCATGCTGCTCTGCCCCTGCCGACGGGAGATGGCGGAGGAGGGGACTGCGGAGGAACAGGAACCCCTTCCACGGCCACGGCTCTGGGTGCCCGTCGCTCTAGGACACTCTCCGTCCCTAACGGCCCTCCACGGACATGTACAGACCAAACAGTCCTCTAAAAGGATGACCTGCGAGACAAACAAACAATTATACTTTTTGACGCAGGTTTTTGTCATGAAGGTGTGTCCCCCCTGCCCTACAATGGCCTCCCACCCCCGCAATGGATGTTAATGAAAAGTTCAAGAGGCCTGCAGAGCAAAGTGGACATCAAATGTTGAGATTGACATGGAGGACGGCCTACCAGCACCCTTTTACTCACTCTATAGACAATCTCCTTTGATCAGGCCTACCATTAAAAGAATCAGGAAGAGAGGGAGTGCTGGAGATACAAACATATTGAGAAACTGTTTGTTAAAACATTTCATGTTTATTGCAGTAATTTATGAATAATCATGATGTTTCTTCAATTAATGTCATAATACAAAATAGAACATTGATGTTTTCTGTCTAGGAAAATTTTCTTGCAGAGTATCAGTTAATGTGTTAAATGGCAATTAATTTGTGTGATGAACTTCTCTGTCACTACAAAATACTTGGCTGGATTCCAGATGGGAGACGTAGTCGACCTTTTTGAATGAATGCCTACCACTGAAAAAAAACAGATATCTTTAAAAAAAATCAATTGTTATCATATCCACTGTGTGAAGAAACTTGAAGAAAATAGAGGATTGTATGGTCCTATTTAAGACCCGCAGAAAATGGACATAATGAAATCTTGCCAACTTCTGTTTGCAATGAAAATAATATGTTCAACCAAACTGCATGCCCAGAAATTAGTACCAGTGAAGCTCAAGCAACATTTTCAGCTTCACATTTTTTCGGTGCACGTTTCCTCTTTCAAGAAAGGAAAATGCTCTTTATCTGCAATTATGAGATGTTTCTTATCACTTCCATCACTCTGGGCATGCAGCTGGTTTAATAACTATAGTAAACAAACTTTTTAAACAATGAAATGATTGGGTGTAAAACTGTAATAAAGAAATTCAAAGTGATTCACATTAAACATTGCTGAGAAAAATGATTCCGTATGATGGTAAACTGTTAATTTTCTAATCCTTAAAATTAGGTTTAGACAGTGGAGTATCTACAGTTTGAGTCGCACAGGGTCTTTGGCAATTGCCCCCCTTCCTTTGGGAAATACACACGGCTTATCAAATCTATGGACTAGTAAAGCATGACGTCATGAACAATTGGCTACTAACGTATTATTTTCCAAATAAATGCTAAGTCAATGCTAAATGTTCAGGAAAATATCGTTTAGAAACTAATTTGGTGTCACAACTTTACCTGTCTATTTAGATAAATTTTAAAGTTTAGTTTAAGAGAAAATAATTCCATTTCTTTTAACTACAAATTAAAATAAAAAATTACAACTGTTTTTATTGCTCTTTATGGCAAAATAATTAAAGATACTATCAAAATCTACTGCACATGGTAGTTAATGTTCTACAGATCATATAAAAAGATTCCTTAATCATTATTTATAATTAATTGCAATTGCTAACCCTCAGGATAGTTGATAGTTTTACCCTTTTTACAATTGAAAAGTGTTTAATAATATAGTTTTAAATGCCACTGCCCCCCTCTGCTCACCCCAGCTACACCACTGTCTACATATTTGACTTTGAGAGGTGCTGTATGTACTTAGTGGAAACAATATATGAGTAGAAATGCATGAAAACAAACCAAACAAGAGTATGAAACATCTCAGATGTTGCATTTCTCAGAATGGCATAAATATATTACACGTAGGGTGGTCCTTATTTTTCGATTTTCTTTTGGGACACCCCCTCAATTTATGCCAATTGGTATAAAAACATATCTTGTAAAATATTATTGCAATTGGATAACGGGAAGACGTGCCTCACGTGACGTGAAGCATCGCACTCAAAGTTGTGAAAATTAGGCATTGTTGGCTATTTGTCAGACATGAATGGCGATAAGAATGCGCTGGTATTTTTCAACTTATTTTCTCTGGTAACCAACGACTCATTGAACATTTGATATGCTGCACCTAAAATATTTTTCAATAGTGACCAGTGGTTCCCGAGATACGGCTCAAGAGTGAGTGCGTGCCACCCCAAGTGGCGCCGCCTCGTGCCAATGCTCAAAGCTCCCAAGTCCGCCGCTTCTTTCGGCGTTAGTCCTATTCTTTCGATGAAATGTAGGTACTGTTATGCGATATTTTCTTAACACAGTTTTAATTTATTAATCTAATTAAATTAAACAATGCACATTATTGAAGATTCAATGATTGTATCTTTATTTTTCTTTTAATGCAGGAAACATTTTTGTCAGCACTTAACACAAACCCATATACTCTGACGAACAACCCTGATAATAAAACACTATTTTAAAATTTCAATATTTACGTGAGCTGGCATGCAAGGCCGTAGCCAGGGAATTTGGCTGGGGGGGACATGGGATCTCCCACCCTCCGGGGGGGTACCCCCACTTCAAGAGGGGGTGTTTTTTTCCCCAGAAATATGTGAACAGGGCCAAAAGGACCACACCACCGTGCTGTGACTCGGCCGCAGGCGGGCGGTTGCCAGCGCTGTATGAAGTGTGGCCGCCACAATTCCGATTTGTCAAATTTTTCTGGGGGGGCCACGAGCCTTACAACAATCACATCCCTTACAAGATTAAATAACCAACTTAGCCTCAAAAGCCTCCATGTAAGTCTCCTCTTTCTTGCTATAATGATTTGTCATCCTGGCTTTTAAGTAACAGATTGCGGGCATTTGAAAGAAGAAAAACTGCTCAATCATGTTACTCATACTTCATTAATTTGTGCCAGGGGAATGACAAACCGCCTTTGTTCCCTTTAAGTTCATAATTCATACAGCACAGTACGGCTATATATTAAATGTAATTTCACCTCCATGATTCCTACATCCTGAGTGATTTTTTTTTTATAATCTTAAAGGTAACCAGACTCCACCACCTAATATCCACATATTTTACAGACAACGAGTCTGATTTCACAAAAATAAACTGGCTTTGGCCCCACAAATAATAAAATGTATAGAAATGATTGCCTCCTCAAAGATATACAAACTCAAAAGGGTTTTCTACTACACTTGTACACATGATGACTTCCACAGACCAAGTATCGCCATCAAAACTGAGGAAAACTTGGCTATTTTATCTATTTTTAGCCCATAAATAAGTAAGATGCATGCTAGATATATCTTCTAAAGATCTTACTTATATATATTTGGCAGAAATTGCAGTAAATGGGAAAAATGGTAACAAGGAGGACAGATTGAAGGTTTTCAGGTTAAGGACAAAAATCAGTTATTTTTATTTGAGGTAAATCACACTTAAAATCCATCCATCAGGAACTCACTGCTATAGAGTTAAAAGAAAGCCTTTTCGACAAGAAACATCTATAAACACCACTACCTGCCTACAACTACCAGTTCTCGAATAAAACTTGGAACGTGTGACCACTTGAGACAAACTTTAGGTCGCGTACTCCAACACCATTCCCTCTCAACCCTTCCATTAAAGAAATTAAGAACAAGTTCAATATTGTGGGTATGAACACTAGGAAGAAATGTTAAATGGTTCAGGATGTAATCCATACTTATGGAACACAACCTGGAAATGGTGATAGTTCCAATGACCAATAGTGCTGAACTGAAAGCAGCAAGAATAATAAGGAAGATAAGAATGGCATCTTCATCAGGTATTAAATAGTAGAGTCATAGTATTCCCTTAGCTTGTCCAGTATGAGCCATACCATAGTGAAAACAGATCATTAAATTCTCATCTGAGATTTTTTTACTTTCATTTTGATGAATCAAACTTCCTCCATAAGGGGATAGGCTATCATTTAAATCAACCAAAATAACTGCTCCCCTCAGTTCGTTCAAGCATCGACTGCATCAACCCAAGGTGGGCTCCAGAGGCCCCCAAAAGGAGGCACACTCCCTTCCCACACCTAGATGAAAGTGAAATCGGGCGAGGGTAGATAAACAAAGATAAGACAAAGGAGTAATCTTCTTGGGTTACACCCATCTCTTTTTCACAGAATGAGTCCCACAAAGATAAATTTCTTAGTGCTCAGGAATAAGCAGTGAGAACATTTTTACACAACATTAATTTAACAATTACCTTTGTCGGTAATACAATACAAGTATCAAATATGCAATGCACTCCGTGCCTAGCTAGTGCTTGATGTAATCCAACTAACATCACAGCGTTCAACCCAAACAATGGACAACGACCTAACTTGTATTAGTAGTATGTACCATGCTTGAAGGAATAATATTTGCTTATTGGAAGACCTTTAAAAGTGCAGGTAGTACACTGCAGATACTAATTTCATTTTCCTGTTACAATTGGCAACATTGTGTAACCGAAGATTAAACACAGAAAAAGAATCTCCATAAGAGGCTACACTTAACTAAATGTGGAACGCCATATAGGGTGAGCAAAGACTGCTTACGCTATTTCCATGTAGTTTTTAATGCTAGCTTTTTAAAATTTAAATGTTAATTAAATTTATTTATTCTACTAAGGTTTATTTTTCCTTGATAAGGAATACTTATGGGAATAAAAAAGCTCATCCCCTTTAGACTAGTTTTTTTCCAGGTTAAATCTAATTGATTGCAATATGTACGACATAGGCAACACACATTACGTTTTTCCTGTGCATGTAGGCAACGTGCGTCACATATTACTCCACTATACTGAACTTGGGAAGAGTTACCTTAAAATTGTTTTAAAACATGAGATATTACGAGAGGTTTCTTTGATTTAGCTACAATAGATGGTAATTTTAATAAAATTACGTTGCAGTTCTATGGAATCACTTGATAATGTCATATTGCTCTGATAAAACATTCATGGTGCTCAGCAGAAATGTTCACAGATTTTTTTCAGAATTATAATGCATATATATAATGATAATGCTTTCAGATTGAATGAATTTATGGGGTAATTAATGTCAATGTCAAACGCTCAGCGTCAAGGAATATATGAGGGATATCCGGAAAGTAAAAATACAAGTCTGATACAGTTGAAATGAAAGTTCTTGGATTACGGTTAGTAGCACTGTCATGTCCTTTAGAGTACACATGATGAAACAATATTTACCAGACCTTCATTGTGACCACATTGTCCTCTCACTGTAAGTATAAAATAGCCAAATCCAATCTGAATCTCGTCAAATGCAAAGTTTGTGCTGTAATTTGTTTGTTTGCATGTGAAAGGCCCCCTTAAATGACCAGAGGAGTTGAGAAATGTTTTGAGGTCCAATGATGGGATTAGATTAGATTGTTTGTAGGGGGGGCATTCGACAGGAGCCCAGGCACTTAAGACCTTCTTGGTCCATTATGCCAACCCCATGCCTGTCTGCCACATGCAGACAGGGGACAATAGCACCACGGTGAAGGTATGTATAGTCACCCATCTAACCCAAGTCCGTCCGTGGTGGTGCGTGGATTCGTGGTCCGTGCCCAACATTGCTTAACTTCGATAATCTTACGGGAAACGGTGTGTCAATGTGGCTGGGCCCTTGCCCACCAATGAAAGGATAATCCCGACTTATACATCAATGTGGTAAGGGGGTGAATGCTAGCACAGCTAAGTTAAGCAGGGACCAAGTGAAAATCGGGATAAATGATCCACCTAGTCCCCAGTTTGGGAGTTGGAGAGGGTACTCTATTACCCTTGGGGTGAGAAATCGCTCCTAAGGGTGGAGAAACCACTTATATTAGATGGTCAATGGCATTGCAATGCAGAGGGCAAAGGATACCACTTCATTAAAGATCGCTTACAATATTCTAATTAGTCTTGTAGCCATGAAATACAGAGAAGGTG
Source organism: Pyrrhosoma nymphula (assembly GCA_963573305.1). Taxonomy (NCBI): domain Eukaryota; kingdom Metazoa; phylum Arthropoda; class Insecta; order Odonata; family Coenagrionidae; genus Pyrrhosoma; species Pyrrhosoma nymphula. The sequence continues at coordinate 50,620,617 of OY754337.1, read as the reverse complement.
TTTCACAAGTTACTGATCGTGGGAATCGGAAACCAAGATCCGGCAGGAGAGGGATGTCCAACAAGCTTCTCAGGTCTTTATCAAGCGAAATCCTTGTCATAAGCATAAGCACAAACATGAATTGAAAATAGGTACATGGAATGTCCACACATTACTTAGATTAGGGAAACTAGATGAAATAAAAAAAACATAATGAAAGAGAAGCAAATAGACATCCTCGGCCTAAGTGAAATCAGATGGGCGGACCAAGGTGACATACTACCGGATGATTTTAGGGTCATCTACAGTGGAAGAGAAACTGGCTTAAGTGGAGTAGCCCTGATATTAAGAGGAGACTGGAGATCCAAGGTACAAAATACTTTTCATGTCAATGACAGAATTCTTATGATCAAAATATCTACAAAACCAATGGATTTATAAATAATGCAAGTATATTTCCCGACCTCAAGCATTAGGGAAAAAGAGTCCATGTACGAACAAATAAGAGTCCACATTAAAAAGTGTTAAATATGGCGTGAATATAATCATAATGGGAGACTTCAACGTGACAGTTGGTGCCAGCCTAGACAAGAGATGTATGGGAAAATTTGGTTTAGGTAAAACAAATGAAAGAGGAGAAACAATATATGAATTTTGTGAAAAAAATGATTTTGTTATAGCCAAAACATTATTTGAAGTTCCTCTTCATAGAAGATATACCTGGAAAGCTCCAGGCAATACCAAAAGAGCCCAAATTGATTATATTCTAATGAAAATGAAGTATAAACCACAAATCAAGCTATGTTATAGCTAACCCAGACTCAAATACGATAGTGACCATATAACTGTAATAGCAAAATGCAATATTAAGCCAAAGAAACGTATTATAACAAACCAAAGCAGATGGTGCATTGATAAACTTAAAAACGAAACAAAAACTAAATAATTCATAGAAAGAACAGATAAACTCTTGGAAGGAGGATGGGAAGAAATAAAAAATGCATCCATGAAGCTGCAGAAAACATTTTGGGAAGAAGTAAACTAAAACCAAGGAAACCATGGATGACAGAGGAAATATCCACTCCAGCTGATCAAGGAGTGTAATAGAGAGAAGGGGAAGGACTACACAATATATAAAATATCAAAAATTTAATTACAAATAAATGTAGGGAAGCGAAGGGGAACTGGATGAGAGAGAAAAGTGCGGAGATCAATAGCAAAAAACAAAACGAGTTAAGTGTATTCCACCATCGAGACCCTGCAATACACACCAAAAACCATAAGTAACATAGTAAGAGATAAAGCTGGAAACATACTTTTTGAAAATATGAACGTACGTATGAGGCAGAAAGAATACATTGAAGACCTATACCAAGGATCTGAGATAGAAGACCTGACAGAATACAAGGAGAATAAAGAAACGGCCTCCAAAGACTTACTACAACCACCAATTACTAGATTAGAGTTTGAATTAGGACTGAAGAGCTTTAGTGACAAAAAGGCAGCAGTGATTGATGAAATAACAGCTGAACTTCTAAAAAATCTTAGAAATAAAACACTTAGTGAACTTTACAAATAACGCTTGATTGCTACATGAATGGAATATGTCCATCAGATTTTACAAAGAGTAAGACTATTATGATCCCAAAGAATGAGAATGCAAATGACGGTGCTAACTACAGAACTATATCCCTTCTGTCTCATGCATCAAAAATGCTGATCAATATCGTAAAACACAGGATTAAAAACAAGATGGATCAGTACGTTGGAGAAGACCAGTTAGGATTTAGGCAGGGCAAAGGAACAAGAGAAGCTACTCTAGCATTAAAATTGATCTTAGAAAGAAGATTAGAACTGAATAGGAGAACATACGTTACCTTCATCGATCTTGAAAAAGCATTTGACAGGGTAGATTGGAAGCTGCTGTTCCAAACTATGAAAAAAATACAAATCGACTGGAGGGATAGGAGACTAATTCTCAGCTACTATACGTCGCAAACCACGGAAATCAATGTTAACGGTCATAAATAGGAAGCCAAAATAAAAAACGGGGTGAGGCAAGGTTGTCCCCATTTCACACAATCTCTTCAACCACTTCATAGAAGAAGCAATAGAAAAAACAAAATTGAAAAGTAAGGGCATAAAAGTAAATGGCAAATTCATCCATAGTATTCGGTTTGCTGACAATATATGTAGTTGTTCTTGCAGACTCAGAAAAGGAAATGAGCCACGCATTGGAGACTCTTGGAAAAGAAATGAATAAATTAAAATTAAATATCAACACAAAAAAAAACAAAATGATGGTGGTGGATAAGTTAAACAACAACATAAAAGCTAAAACTAAGTTAGGAAACTCAACTATTGACCAAGTTAAAGAGTTCTGCTACTTGGGAAGTTAAATAACAAACGACAATAAAAGCATACCAGATGTTAAGAGAAGGATCACCCTGGCCAGCTTTCCAAAGGAAGCGTAACCTCTTGGTAAACAACCATCTCTCAAGTGACACGAGGAAGAGATTCGTAAAGACGTTCGTGTGGAGTGTACTCACTTACGGTTGTGAAACATGGACTTTAAATAAACAAGAAAAAACTGGCTCCAGGCAGCCAAAATGTGGTCCTGGAGGAGAACTACCAAAACAAGTTGGGTCATGAGGAAAACAAACGAGGAAGTTTTGAAAGAAGTAGGTGAAAAAAGAATGCTTCTCCAATCAATTCACTCAAGGAAAATTAAACTCGTAGGTCACCTAATAAGACATAACGAATAAGAACTAGGATATTACAATTTTCCACAGACAAAGTTTTAATCGACCCGGGTTTCGATGCACTGCATCATCATCAGGTACATATATTTTGAAATCAAGGTATATATACAAGAGAAGGTGGGTGAGGGAGGTTAGGAAAGTGGAGGGAGGGAGTGGGGAAGGGGAAAATTTTCAGGGGGGGAGAGAGTTTTATTTACACAAGAAAAACGTGAACATTTGAATTTTGAAAAAACATAAGTTCGTTGAGGTGGTCTCGTGGCGTGTCGAGGAGGGGGGGAAAGGGACAAGCATTGGAAAATTACACTTTGTCACTGGTTACTGGGGAATTTTTGTGGGGTATACAGCAGTAGACGACACTTTGTATAAAACAAAAGGGGGGGGGGGAGGGAGGTTCTTTGTGGAGTGTCCCACGGCGTGTGGTCAGTCTTCTTGATGCCTGGAGCCCGACGAATATGCTCCAATACAACAGCGGGAAAGGGGGGGGAGTCAGAGCACAGGGAAATTTTATACATTTAGTTGCAGGGTGCACACTCACGCACTAAGGGAAGGTGATTGACAGGAGGGGGAATAGTAAAACTGAACATCGTTCAGGAGGGGGAACTTCTTATTTCTCCGTTGGATGATTTCCAGGCGCTCCATTGCATCTAATTTGCGGCCTTTGTTGAGTGAGTGCAAAACTTTAAACTGAAAGTCACAGGTCTGATTAAAATCTAACAGGTGTTGGGAAAAAATAGAAGTGAGATTTCCAGCTAAGTAGCACTTTTTATGCTCTTGAATGAGAGTAGAAAAATTGCGACCAGTCTGCTCAACATAACTAGCTAGGCATTGACAGGTTATTTCGTACACACCACACCGCTTTACTTTTTCTATGGTGTCTTTATTCAAGCATAGAACTTTTGACAAAGACAAGGGGTATAAAAAGAGACTCGGAGCTTGTCCCTTGGGAAGGAATTGGCTATTCTATAGGATAGGGAATTTATGAAGGGGATTTTGCACCATTTACGATCAGGATTAACGGGGTTTTGCAGGAGAGAAGTGTTGATGCAGTGCATCGAAACCCGGGTCGATTAAAACTTTATCTGTGAAAAATTGTAATATCCTAGTTCTTATTATGTTCACACTCCACAACATCTCGCCTGATTCCTCCCTTTTTAAGACATAATGAGTTCATTAAGAACATAGTGGAAGGAAAAGTGTTGGAGAAGAAGGATGGCCTAGGATGTCCTTGCTCCACAGTGTGATGTCAATTATGAACTGTAATTCCTATGGTGAAATGAAAAAAAACAGCCTTAGAAAGAGATAATTGGCTACAAAGACAGTGACAAGGCCTTTTGAGAGACGACGACGACGCATGTGAAAGGAGAGACTGCTGCTGAAATTCATCAGGAACTCATCTCTGTCTACAGTAAAAGTGTCATAAACAAACAAATTGTGTCAAAATGGTACCGGGAATTTTAGTCAGGAAGAAGTGCTGTGCACGATGACAGAAGGAATGAAAGGCCATCTGTCATCAGTGAAGAAATTCTACAAAAGATAGAAGAAAAGATTCAAGGCAGGCATTTAGCAGTTAATGAACTTCATTCCCAATTCCCAGAAGTATCAAGAATAGTTCTTCATGAAACGATAACAGTAAGATTGGGATTTCAGAAACTGTGTGCACGCTGGGTGCTGAAAATGTTAATTGAGGATCACAAGAAAAATCGAGTGACTGCGGTGCCTCCTCACTCTTTACGAAGAACAGGGGGATGAATTTCTGAACTGCTTCATATCAGATGAGGAAACTTGGATAGCCTGCCCAACACCAGAGAGTAAGCAACAGTCAATGCAATGGCACCACACACACCCACCGTCAGCGAACAAATTCAAAACCTCATCTACTCAATAGTAATTGGCTGAGAGAGCAGGTAAGAGACATCCACAAATCAGGATTTAAGAAAAACTCATACCAAGGCTCACTAAATGTGTTTACTTACAAGGTGTTTATGTGGAAAAGTAATCACGGATGCATTCCAAAGACACAAGAAGTCAAGTTGATTATAAGTAAAGTGCTTCAACAATGTTCTTTGCTCTTTGTATCTACACTTTCCAGATATCCCTCCTATTCGCATATATCGATCGAGTGATCATGAAATCTCAGTGGATGCTGTTTAAGGTTATAATATATAATTTGCTAACAGATGTTAAATCAGATGTGTCTCATAAGGGGTCATTCAAGGATGATTTTGGACACTTTTTGACACCCCCACCCTGTATGTAAGACAATGTAATATTTTATGTGCTCTCCTCCTCCCCCTCTAAGTGATTCATCATATATTTTTGAAGGATGAGCATAGATTAACTTTTTGATAGCATACCATGAGAACCTGCAAAGAGGTCAAGGGAACAAATACACATTACTACACATAAAATTTACATGGCTATTTAAAATTTACCCTGAACTCAAAGATAAGTACTGCTTAGTCCAAAAAAGCCCTTTAGAATTCTCACAGATAAAAATCTCATGAGTGTCTTCAACTATGCAGTTTTACAAGCTAAATAAAAAAGTTCATCAAGGTTTCATGACAAAAACTATACACAATAGCGATCAAATATAACACAATTGTGAAATACGCCATGCATAACTCTCATAGTAAGAGCACTCATAATAGATTTAAAAAATTCACAAACCATATCTATGAGCATAAAGGCAGTCATTGGAGAACTCATTCATTGCTTAAGTAATTCCATTCCTCAGTAAAAACTTTCCTTCAGTAAGTTCTTCATAAATGCCATACATAGTTCTCACAAAACTATTAAAAGTAGAAGACTTTTAGCTTTTCCATTTCCCTACCATACTTGGCCATTAAAGTCAATATATCACACAAGGTGAAGGGCCTAAACAAGTTGTGCTTAATGACTCCACAGGCTGTGTAGTCATGATAACGATTTTGTAGTCATCAGACACACTTGTGTAGCCACTTATGTATGTAGTATGGAGTGACTGCTATTGTTCTATGAATTAGGTACCTACATCACTTTGTTTCATCAAGATAGTGTCTACCCTTATAGATGACTACTGAAGGGAGGAAGATCACATATGCACATCGCCTTAAGAAGGAAAGGAAATTCCTGTCATTCTAAATGTTTCTCCCTCTCTTGGAAGTTCACTTCCATATTGTGTGTATCAGGCAATCAAACAACTGAATTGGTAGTAAAAAATACAAAATTTAAGCATTTATTTTTAGAAGCATAAAACATCAAATTCAAAGAGAAATGATGGATAAAATGCAAAAAAATCAGAGTATCCAAAATAATCATGCAACAAATAATTAAAATAACCATAATATACTCTTGTTTCTCATGTGTGCACTCTTCCTTGAACAGAAAAGTTATATTTACACCCTAACTGCAAGAGTAGTAAATCAAATTTATGAACTATATGGTATAGATACATTTTACATAAGTCATTCACAAGCATCAATGGAAGTAGATCACATGGAAAATTGAAGCCATAGTCCCAGATGATTAAAAGTTACAGCACAAATGACAGATTAACAGCATATTCATATAAATGCATGATAAAATATTAGGGAAGAGCATATTCACAGCCTTCAGCAATCTACTAAAATAAGGATTTTTAAATTTGACCTACACTTACACTAGGTTAATAAAATATGTATGTCTTGGTGAGTTAATGTGACCAATTTTCTAAGACATGTTCCTGTTTTCAGCAATTTCTTCTGATCTTCTAAATCTAAGTAAAAATTTCAAGGATTACAAAACATTTTTGAACAAATTCTAACAGAGACTTTTTAAGTACATACTTTCTTTGGTAAGGTAAAAATATTTCTTTACACTATACCATGAATGACATTTTTTAAAGACCCATGTGGCTTATGAAACTAATTAATTCAGTCCTCAAACAAGTGCAGTTCACTTTGCAAAATTCAAACATACAACATTACCAAACACAGGGTCAACAAAAACAGACATGAACTTCATTTGAGGTAACACAAATATGGTAACATTTGGTTGACTTAAAATGCCCTATTCTCTAAAAAGCCGTGATAATAAAGACAATATAAATAAGACAGTGAATAAGTGTAGCTCTAGCACACCAACATTCTTTGAATCTAACCAATAAAGCCCACAAGTCCATAGGAAGAGAGCCAATACACAAAAAGGGAGGAATCAGGCGAGATGTTGTGGAATATGAACATAATAAGAACTAGGATATTACAATTTTCCACAGATAAATTTTATCTGTGGAAAATTGTAATACCCTAGTTCTTATTAGAGCCAATACACATAAAATAAGCAAGTTTTGCTCTACTTGCTAGTCTGTGTACTCTCACAATTTTGGACCAGGAATAAAGTGAATAAACAGTGAAAAAAGTAACACATTTATAAACTCCATGGAGCTTAAAAAATGGGTGGCCTGCAAGAATGCTGGATTTAACCTGTAACAAAGGGTTTTTGGCTTAGACATTGCCTAAACAATGGTTATCCGGTGATGCTATTCTGTCATACTTGAGAATTGTCTCGGAAGCAGCTTAGAAAATACCTGAGTGAGAATTGAGAATGCCACCTTTCAAAATTTGTGTATGTGCCTGAATACGCCTATCGACCTGAAACTATTTCAGACTTTCTAACAAGGTTTTATGGCACTGCCAAGTATTGATCGGCATTAAGTCATTGTCTCTGGAGGTGGGGATTGAGCAACATTTTAGCAGGCATTGACCAGCTTGACCCGTGGCTGAACACTGTCTAAGAAGACATTATTTAAATCCATGATTAAGGGCTAGTACTTGCAGCCCACCCAACATTAACATACAACGTGACATAAAATAGTTGCCAAGTCATTAACATGGACTATTAGAACTCCTTTTAACAAAAGTTTCCCAATTCCTCCATATCCAACCACAAATTATTTAACAATAAAAACAGTAAGCAAGTCACAAACAAGGTTCCCACAACAAATTCTAATGACAAACAGAAAGCGATGAGGAGATCAACTTCAATGATCATCACAGAAAAACTTACTTTTCAGAGCCACAAAAAAAAAGATTAAAGTAAGCAAGCATTTCTTGCTGAAAATATGTTACGGTTCCTCAATGAAATCAAGAAAAATGATAAAGCTTATAATATAGAGCTTTACTAGTATTGGAAGGAGTACTTTAGTTAGACCAGATAAAAATTATGCCATGGAGCAGACCTACCACTAAACTAATATGGAGTTGCTACTATATCTGCCCAAGTTAGCAGAAACTCCATGCTAATCACAATGAAAATCAATTTTCTAGGATTTTTTAATGTCAACAACAATATCCGATGGCTGAATGAGAGAGAATTTAGAAGTTAAAGAATGTCAATGCTCAGCTGTACTAGTATAATGCAAGCAATACCAAATTTACAAAACAATACCTAATGATGACTGTGAACTGATTATTATTACTGGCTTTGTTTGCGACATCATTTTGATTTGTTTCAGAGCCTTTAATGAATGAAATACAGCAGCAGAAAAAAACAAAAGTGATCACCACTAAACCATGGCTACTTTAGGAATAAAAATTACAATTAGGAATAAAAGTGCCAATAACCACCAACAGTTGACATTCATTAGCTGTTAAATACTTCCAAAATCACTTGCTAATTCATTTCTGGTTCCATTCCAATATTTAATTTAACAAGACTTGAGAAATCTTTCCAGATAACTTCCATTAGAATAAAATCTTTGAAAAAATATTAATGCCTTTAATTTTCTCATAAATATACAACATGTGTCCTTAGGAATGTAATTCTATCAGGCCATTAACAGAATTGAACATGGAATACATTCAGGAGGATCAAACCTTTTGAATCATATCACAGAAAGGGAACATAACTTACATACTGTTTCTGCTATGGTGAGATTCAGGTATCTTTCACTTAATTTTAATAAGTGGTATCCTATCTACAAACTTATAGGCTGAGTGTATACTGATTTTAAAATTGAAAACATTATAATAAAAATGTTTTCGAGCAATACCATCTCAAAAATAATGAAAGACTTTCAACCCCCATTTGATAATCTTTATAAAGCAGGCAGACAGCATGCACTAGTCTTCTTCACTGTCAGAAATGTATGCATTTCTAGGCCTAGAGCTGCTCAAGAATTTATTTGTAAGTTTAGGTTGATTCCTAGCCACTGCTTTACTTGAGCCCTGAAAAGCAGAACAGAAAAGAGAATTATCAATCATGTGCAATGTTTAACAAAACCATATAGTTACTTTTGGTCTCCAGTGATTGAAACTAATTAACACATTGACACATATATAGCACAAACATATGATCTAATATGATCTACGAATATCTATGATCGCATATAGATTCATTATGTTTGTTTCCCGGTCTTGCCATTTCTAACATCTGTGACAATTGATCTCAGCGTATCCCTTGGAGGTCAGGAGACGACGAGCAGCATCAGAGAACTTCATAATCTAATTCTTCAACCTTTCAAAGCTAAAATCAACGTGTCTGTTGTCCCGATTTCCTTGGCTAAACCTAGTGGCCTCACCCCTGCCCAGCAGTTGGATGTCAGAGAATTCCTTGAGAGAATTTACTAACGTATTGGGCACTCTTTGAATCAAATGATTCGACATTTTTGTAGCTCCGATTCGCTATTCACCTTGTGACCTTTGACCCCTGAGGAACCCTAGAAGGTCAAAGGAGGACAAGAGGGATCTGTAAACCAAACCATCAGTCTTGGAACCTTTTTTAATTTATGTTCAATACGTTTGTAGCCCCGATTCACTTTTTGTCACCCCTGTGACCTTTGGCCCCTGAGTAACACTTGAAGGTCAAGGGATGACAAGATATATTTGAAGACCTTACCATCGACCATGTGACTTTTATAAACCTATGATTCGATATGTTTGTTGCCCCGATTCACCTTTTGTCACCCCAGAGACCCCTGAGTGACCCTTGAAGTTCAGGGGATGACAAGACGGATCTGAAGACCTGACCATCAACCTTGGAACCTTTTTAATCCTATGATTCGATACGTTTGTAGCCCCGATTCATTTTTTCCCCTCGGTGACCTCTGAGTGACCCTTGAAGGTCAAGGGATGACAAGAGGGATCTGAAGACCTTACCATCGATCTTGGCACATTTTTAAACCTGTGATTCAACAGGTTTGTAGTGGTGATTCGCTTTTCGTGACCCCTATGACCTTGACTGTGCCCTTTCAGGGGTCATGGTAGTAATTTCTAACTCGAAAGTTCTTCCATTGTGTTTCTTGTGCCCAAAAACCTATAAAATTGAAATTTTTGCAAAGAAATTCTGTATTTTTTGTATTTTGAAAAAAATAACATTGAGCATAAGGCAAAATTTGGATTTTTGGTTGGACCCTATTTATGGGGTCAAAAGGTCATATTTATAAAATTTCGCCTACACTTAACAAAACTTACGACCTTTTTCTACCTAGGTACCAAATTTCATTCATGTGGCACGACAGAAAGTGTCTGAAATTATATGTTAGAAATGACACACGATCAATGGGACACTATATAACACATTGGCCGGTCATAGTGACTGGAGTTGAGTGGTTCCCACCACGCCACGCCGGTCATAGTGACCGGTCACCGAGCGATTGTTTTTTAGGTTGATTCCTGATGCCATGGATGACACTTGTAAAAGCATGGACCGTAACTGGTGCGGCGTCAGGCAGCATTTGCATACGCAAACTTTTTGTTTTTGTTTTTTCCCCCTTTTTTATTTTTTTTCTGTATATTTTCTTTATTTTCTTACTAATAAACAGAACATATGACTTGTCACTTCGTTTAGACCTTTGGACATACTTTAAAACAGAAAACTTTTTGCAGTAAAAAATCAAAATTCAAAAAGAAGGAATACACATTGTTGCTTCGTTCTACAAATTACATTTGATGCATTTAGTTGAAAAACTCCAAACAATAGTGTGGCTCCCCGTCACACCCGAAACAATACCTGAACACTTTTATGGTATTTTTGGGCCTTTTGCTTGGGTCTCTGGCAGCGAGTTTGTTACAATGGCAGCAGTATTTTTGGGTTGATGCAACACCTTCTTGTCACTTGAGTTCGTGCCGTACTCTCCTCAGGTGCTGAATTGCAGGACCGTTCGCTTTTTCTCTGAGTGCAGCTGCCGGATGTACGCTGTTTACAAGGGCCTTGGCAATGTTGTTCCTGAAGTTGTAAATTTTAGTTGTTTTCCCGGTGACGTCTCTGTGTAGGACAAGCATTAACAACGGAGGTTGAGAGTAACAACTCAAATGCCAATTTTTGGTACCAATTGACGGATCTTCAGAGGGGAGCAGAGTAAGCGGCCATTTAGTCAGACAAGTCAACTGTGGATTTACCGCTGTTGTACTCCAGTACCGCAGCTGGCTTTTTGATAACCTCTCCCCTCCCATTTCCCACTTCGGCCATCTCATCCCTGAGCTTTGTGGAGAGCATCAGCACATTTCTTGTATCCTTCAAATTCAAAATGGTGATTCCCTCTGTACATACTTTCTTTCGCCATAACATTGCCTATTTTCATCTTCTTATTGCTGTTAACATCTTTCATCGTTCCTCCTCGATTCTTCCTCTAAGTTACGACGAGATGTGTTTGCCTGTGGAGTAGCTTCTTTGCCAAGTCCATACTAGTATACCCACAGTTGCTACAGACCACAAATCATAAAATTCCAGTACTCTTCCAGGCTTTCCAGGCCAAAATTTTCATTTTCCAGGTTACAATACCCATTCTATCGTAAGTGGGTATTTTAAAGAAAGAGCAAGGATAAGAGAAAACACATTAACACATGAAAACGATACAGTGATAAAAATGTGCATTAGGTATAGTGAAATACATTAAAAATATCTTGGTTTTGAATATTTTATTAAACAAAAATCCAAATCTAATCAATGGGTTATGACATGGCCGACGAAGTTGGCTATGGTTATGACCACTAGTGCTACACCTCGGCCCCCCTGCATACCTATCAATAGCAGAATTGGCGACAGTTCAAGGATAGCATATTTTTGCATGTTCTCTCTAACCGAGACCTAAACTTGAAGGTGAGATAAAAAATATATCAAAATTCACTAGTTCATAATTAACTTTGTGGTTTTCCATTATGTTTGTCGAAGAATATCTTTTACTTATACCACTTTTATTAAATATACTTTATTAAATTACATTAAATTAAATACTTTTTTACATAAAAAATAAAAGTGGTATTAATAAAAGATATTCTTCGACAAACAAAAAAGATATCCTTCAATAAAAGCATCTCCTCTGTCTTTACACCCATGATATAAATATCGTGGCAGTTGTGGTTTTCTAATGACTACATAAACTCGGGAACAATATTGTTTACATGTAAATCGTTAAAGTTCATGTTTCTTAATGGAATTTTATGTAATTATTAGGTACAAAATGAACAGTTGATGTGAAGATTAGGCAGAAATGCTTCATTTATGATGTCCCTTGACATTAAGTACTCGATTGTATTTCAAAGTATGCACAGCTGGGGGTCAAATTTCAACCGTATCAGATGCTGTACCACTAGCACATAGATACATGGTGGAACAGGAGGATTTTTCCTCATACTGATTCACGTATTTTACTTCACATAGATCCCTTTTTGAGGGCCGTAAATTGTACTAATGTTTACTTCCCCACTGTGCTTGAAATTTTCATAAATTATTGAAGCCACAAATTTAGTATTGTAAAAAAATAGTTTTTGGTTGCGTTCACATTTCAGGAATATCTACTAAATGCTTTTCCGCTAAGGTACAGAATAGTCAAGTTTCTGAACCATGTGGTAGCAAGAAGTGATTATTTCACTAAGCAGTTTTTTATACTCATATTTTCTACTTCAAGGATGGTAGCTTTTTAGTAGGTAGTTTGTTGAATAAAAAAAATAACAACAATGTAATTGGAATAATTTCAAAGAGCCACTAGGTATTAAAAATATTCCAGTTAACACATTCACGAAATCTTCAACAATAGGGAGCAATGTACAAAGAACAGATAAAATACTTGCAATTAGATTCATGCTCAAGGGTTTAATTCAAAATCACTTAAGTGTCCATGTATCACCATTGCAATGTAACTGTATTATATCAAATTCTATTTCGCACACGACATTCACAGTAGGATGAAGTCACTCAAGGCTAAGCTTAACCCTTTTGCAGTGGCACGCTCGATGGCAGAATCGCTCCACCATGCTGAATTACTCCCAGGAGTTTTTTCCCTCCCGTGCCAAATACTTTCATGAAGCACACTTGAGATTTTTGAGTCCTTCCCATTTGAATTGAAAACGTCCGTTGAACAACAGGTGACTCTTGTCAATTTAAAGGTTTTGGAAAGGGGTACAGGCATCTCTGAAGGGCTTCCAAGGGCTCCATAGTGTGTCGACAATGATCCTAATTTTTGTCAAGTGATCATTTTCATTTTATCATATTCATCCCCATCGTCGCAGAAATGCAACTGGGGAAGCAGAATACAGTATGTATCCTGTGACATTTCTCCAAAATTTTGTTTTCTGATGAGCGAGTCCTTTGACCAATATCTACCACCACCTTTGCTATCTTTGTCTGAGCTATCTTCAGATTCCAAAGGTGAGCACAGAAATTTCTTTTTGCTCTCCGACGATTCTGGTGGTCTGTATGCTCCTGCGATCCCAATAAGCCATTGGCTTGTCTTCGGGTTCCTCGGGGGCCTATCCACTGGAACTTGACAGAAACACCCTTGGCTTTGATGCCTGACGTATATGGTTGGGAAGATTCAGCTCTAGAAGCACCTTCCTCTTCTTCCTCAGAGTAATCTTTGGAAAAAGTGTCTAAAAATTCATCCCCGCTCTCATTTTCCACCACAGTTTCTAAAACACCTTCCATTGGAATGCTCTTCTTGAAGAAAATATGTCCTAAAATATATTTGTTGCAGAATCAATGAATATCTCAAAAGGGATGGTAGAGAATAAGCCAAGGATCCAAGTGCAAAATAAAGCCTAAGTTATAAGGATGCCCCAAAAACATTTCAAAATAAAGCACTGCTCAATGTAAAAGCAAAAACAAGTCTCAAAATGCTGTGAGAAATGTGCAAGATGACGGGCAGGACAATAAACAAATAAGACACTACAGGTAATCCAAAAAATGCCCTACCACCAATCAAAAGCAGAGTTCGGTAATAAGTCCCGAGATGAATGCTCAAAACAAAGCAGGGGAGGAAACACAAAATTAAACTCACAATGGCAAGTTCAGTAGAAGACTGAAGCATCGAGACAAAAAACAGTAAAGAGAGCCATAGGGGCAATAAATCTAGCAGCTGTAGGCAAAAGCACAATCGCTAAGATAAGGGATAATTATGGACCTTTATTTGCTTAGGACGAGAAGGGGAAAATCCAAGGCCTTCGTCCTGAGAGAGGGAAATCTCAAAGCTCAGAAGTAAAAAGAAAGCGGACAAGAGAAAGGCCCATAAATATGAGCGACTGCCCCGTGACAGTCAAGGGAACTTCTAAGAATCATGTAAATCCCACTAAAGTTCATCAGAGCAATCAACGACATAACACACCTCTCAAAACACAATGCAGCGAAGCAAAAATATGCCGGGAGCGTATACTCGTCTTTCGTACGGTGGGCACAAAATCCAAAGGGCACGTTTATGTGCCCACAGTACGGTGGGCACGTCGGCAGTGGGCACGTCAGCAGCGGGCGTGTTAACATGCCCACAGCAGCGAAAGGGTGACGTATGGCAGGTCAGCCTCCAGGTGAGTGGCAAAATAATGATCTATACTCATCACACAAGGACGCACGGGGAATAAGCAGAAAAAAGGGTAGCAGCCCTTCCTCACATGAGTGAATGTGGACACCATAGTGGTCAGTAGAGCAACACTCACTTCACTACAGGTATTCTTTGTGATACGGATTAGGACATTAGAATGAATGAGGAGAATCGCTCTTAAAATTCCAAATGAATTAACAGTAGCTATCAAAAAAAAAAATTTGGGTGTGCTTAAGACCACATGGGAGAAGTGTCAACTTTTATGGCGATATTCTGATATATATAATATATAAAAAATATTTCATCAATTGTAATATTGTGCATTTTATACAAAGGTGTTTGTATTAAATAATTCAGCCGGACTTTAATCACTCTTTTGTTCACTACGCCGTGCAGAAAGCTAGACTCATGTATTTTTTCTCTCTTTATGTGAACGTATATACAGTGATCATCATCAACATTTTGTGGTAATTCACTCACCATTGTATTAACCTCAACTGGAACATTAATTACTTGACCATAAATCCCAAACTGACCATGGATATGTCGCAGTCGCCTTATTTGCATGAAAGGAATTCGGGGTGATATTAATCTTTCAGTCACCAAATCTAAGGGGAAATATTTCCAACTATCTGGAAATGGGGGATATTTGAAACCATTATACGGTAGAAACTCGAAAATACGAACTTCGAAATTAGGAAATTTTGATTTTACGAAGCAAAATCTTCGGTCCCGACCAAAAGGGTATGTTAGTGTATGTAACAGTACGCGATATTACGAAATAACGAAGTTTTAAATTTACGAACCTCAGATCTTGGTCCCGACGTGAAAAAGTTACTCGTTTATACAAATAGTGATGGATCACAGTAACGTTTTCCGGTGTTCCTTGTCAGAGTTAAACATCTAATTAATCATCGTCGCCTAATACGTTATGCACTGAATGTATTACCTGAATGATATCTCATTTTTCAATGCTACAATAGTTAAGGTATGATTTCGCTGGGGCATCCCGCGGACGTGTGTGGCGTCCGCGTCCAGCAACCGGAATTCACTGCCCTACTCATCCAATCTATATCAAATGGGTTCGGTTTCACTGATACGTCTCGGCCGTCGAGTTCGACGGCTGATGCCCGACGTCTGCGCCTCGACTGTTTCGAGAGCAATCGAGACGCAGACGCCTAGTCGGGCAGTCCCAATTTTCGGTGATTTTTCTGCTCTCCTCTCTCCGCATTTTATATTACGTGTCCTTTCCAGCTCTTTTTTGTAAAACTACTTGCAACATTGGTCGTCCTTTTCTTCGTCTTCCAACAAAACTAAATCTTCACCATCCATTTCAGCTTTAAATCAACTCACTTTCAGGAAACACAAAGCGATAACAAATTCGTAATTAAACTAAATCCACACTCTCCCATATCGCCCAGCCACGGGAACGGGATGTAGTTGCCTGGAAACCACCTGGCCGCGTCGTCCAGCTGTGGCGTCCAGACGTGGCGGTTGGATGTGGCTGCTGGACGCCCCAGTGAAACCAGACCTTAAGAACGACTTTGAATCGTAGGCATCGTAGCACATAAAATATGGAACCAATCGGACTAAAAATTCGTTCGGCTTTGTTACCACGAGTCCACAGAGTTGCCAACGAGTAAAAAAATGTAAATTAGTCGTGTACGGATATACTCGCCCGCGAGAGACTAATTGCTACAACCAGCATTTTCCTCTCATGATCCCTGGCATTTTTTGCTACCGATTTTTGCAAGGATTAATCCATGCTGAATATTCCTGGTACAGCATTTGTTTGCTGCGCGTGTGTGCTCATAAACTATGACATGTATCGGAGATGGTGCTGTATTGTTCGAGCGGTAGATTCAGTCGTAAATATAACCCAAAGAAGCTTTTTTTCGCACTATTTCAGACTGATTACACTCAACCTTGCTCCAAGGTATAATTATTCCGGCTGGCAATAGCTATCATCGAAAGAATCAGGTTTAATTTCCCGCCCTAATTGAGTGTTTTGATGTAGACTTCGATCAAGGCATTACCCTTCCCTAATTTCGTCTCCAACAGCCAAGAAAACCAGAGAAAAACGAGTTCGCTTGGTTCGTACGACCAATTACTTTTACGCACATTAATTCTGAAGAATGACTAGCGCTGGGCGCATGCATAATCAAAGGGGAAAAACGCTCAAGCACCCATACATATTTGTATCGGAAAATGGTGTAGGTACCTTTCTCCCCTTTCGCTTCAACCCAGTGATTGAAAAAATATTCTGAACGAGAGCTCAGATACGTTCCTGCAGATTGATTGAGAATTAAATAAGGGTTTTGTAGCTTAATCCTTATTAGAGATATAAACAAGAAGAGGATAAGTGGAACCATCCTATGAGATGCCGAAAGTCACGCTGTCGGATAGGGATCATGAAACCTTGTCAGCATCGTAGCCCAATTGGAAGCACTTGCATCTACCCCCCCCCCTCGGGAGGACATCGGGGGTGGGAATTACCTACCAGTGCGGAAGCAGGACACCGAATTGGCCAGGATCTTAGGGTAGGTGCGTTGAGGCATTACTTATCACAAGTTGGCAGTTTATTGGCTGTAACCCCCAACAATTTAAATCGATAGATCACGATCTTGCAAAGAAACGAACTTGAGGCTTGTAACAAAAATGACCAAGTCCTGATTTCTCCGAATAAGAATAAAATTTTTCTAACTCGGGATGCATTACATCGATTCCAAATTGCTAATGACGTCAACTCCCAGTTCAGTTTGCATTTATCCAAATGAGAGGCTATGGTGGGAGCGACGATGGAGCGAAGCAAAGCGCAAAAATAAATAACTTTTTTTTTGTTAATTGAGTGATTCTCTCGACAGAAGAGCTGAAGTATTTTTTTCATACACATTCATTCGATTGTCGTATTTGTTCTTCAATTCTTATTCACTGATTCCCTTTTATAAGACTGCCCAAATGGATCGGAAATTAAGGAAATGTGAAATAGAAATGCCCGCACATTCCCATATTATTTTTTCCCCCGCCCGGCAATCCCCACCAGGAAAATTCACCCTGCTTTCCATCTCTGTTGCTCTAAAACGGCGGCTTAATCTTCTCCATTACCTTTCTCACTTCCGGCGAAACTATCAAACGCTTCCCTTCTTTCCCATACTGGTCATATTTCCCCTCAAGTCTCTGTGTCCCCCCCCCTCCCCGCTCTTCAAGGTTGGCACGAGCCATCACCTTCACACCGAAGCCTCCGTTCCGGCCCCCCAGGAGATCAGGCCTCCTAGAGTGGCCCCTCCCTCCCACCCCCTCAACACTAGGTCAGGATGTGATGTCCCGCGCTGACTCTGCCGGCCCCCCATACCAACTCTTGGACCCTTTAAGTAAAAGCCCCCCATGCCAACTCTTGGACCCTTTAAGTAAAAGCCCCCCACTCTCCAAAAGCATGTCTTCCCTCTCCGCTGACGCAGCCGGTCGATGTAAGGGAGGAGGAAGATAAGATGTGACAGTTCGGCGTAAAGCTGATGTTTCATTCGATGTTTATTCCTCGCGTGCATCTCTTGGCTTTGGCTGCCAGGTAGATCCACGTCTCAAGTGACACACGATACTCCGAGACCATGGGTCTCGTAGCTGTTTTTGTGAGAGGGAGAATGGTGGAGGGTGAGTAACCCCCGTAATGACGGGGAAAGGAGGAGGAGACAGCTGATTCCGACCTGGTGCGTGGCCTGACCTGGAGCTGCAATGCTCGGATGAAAATCTCCTTGCTTGATCGAAAGCAGAGGGAAAACAATAACAAAAAAATCCCAAATTTTAGTTCAATATTGATTCTTTAAATGGAACCTGAGATTTAATGAATGGAGAGCAGGCGACCTAATCTGAATAGAGCCACAAATGAAGCTTTCGCATAGTATAGTGGAAAACGAAAATTATTGATTTGTAGTGATAGCATCGTTAGTAGCCGATGAAGTGTAAAAGGAGTTATATCGCCTCCGCCGTTGAAGTGCGTGGCTTGTATGTACGATCTACTTTTGAAAGGAAGTACATATTTAGTTGGACTCCTCTATAAGCTCCATCGTATCGGAAATAACCAAGCACAAATAAGATGAATCCAAGGGAGAATAACGATTGTTATTTCGCGAGATTAACGGGCATATCAGTATTTGTACAAAATACATAACATGCATCCATCGCATAGCATCCGCGAGAGAATCTTATTTTCACTGTCTTCAATATCCGATGCAAATGATCGCGCAAGTCGCTCACTTCCTTAATGTATTTATAAATCAATATTATTGATGATTATATATCGCTAACACTAAAGTTACGAGTTCTCCAGTTAGGAAATACATAATATAGAAAAATGCGCTAAGAAGCTTCATAGGCTTAGTCCAAACTGCACGAAAATTGTGCAAAGACACTTCATTGCCTAATCATTCATTGGAAAAAAGAACGAAAAGTTGGTTGTCGTGATGTAAATTTTGGCGGGGCTTGGAAGGAGGTTGATTCTTCTGATTTTCGGGATTTCCGCCGTGAAAAGCTGGAACGACGCGGTGGAAATCCCAAAAATAGGAAGAATCAAACTCCGACAAATAAGTTGTGTTCAACTGACAATGAGTGCACCCTGTGGGCATGGATAGACATTTAAATATACTTTCATGAATTATAACTTCATAAATCATGCAAGTACGTCGCGAGAGTACATCTTAATCGGAGGAAACAAAAAAAGAGCTGCATCGCGATGTTTTTGAAAGATACTCGTTCATACGAAATTTTATATTACGAAGTGGCGATTTTTCCGGTCCCGTCGACTTCGTAATTTCGAGTTTCTACTGTATACTGATAGTTGTGGGATATTATTTTTGTGAATACTTGTGATACAGGTTGCACATATCTGAAATTCCGATTTCTGAACCAGAATAATTTTCCTGATTAATATTATGCTTTTTGTACTTTCAATATTGGTAAATGATTTTAAATCATTTTGAAACCAAAGTTTATCACAAGCATCGCAAGCATGTCCAAATTCACTATTAATAAATTACTTTATAAACTCTTTATGTGCCGACAAATGTTTTGAGAATGAGCTGTACATTATTTGCTGCTGTGGTTGTGCTTGTTTTAGAGGTTTGCTAATATTATTTTCGTTTGACATGTCATTTTCATTCCACCGTTGAACGAAATCGTGCACAACATTATCAACATTTGAATTTGACTCGCCCCGATCCTCTCCTCCATCAATCAGCATAGCCGGAATATGAAGATCTGGAGATGGTCAACCACTTTCAGAATTAGAATAGGTAATGTCTTTCCGCGGTATAAATGGCACCTCTCTCGTAGAGGGACCTGCTATTTGCGAACAATGAATAATACGATCTCTCTTGGGAATGAATGATAGTTTTTTGGAGGGCCCCATTATTTGGCAATCATTCATTTCCATAGTTTGTAGTAAATCATCAGTCCCTTGTCTTTCCCTGTAATTTTTAGAACTAATTTTATCCAGGCTCTTTCTATGAGCAGCATCTTCATTTCCTACACAATCTTTATTCTCGACATCAGCTTTTTTCTTAGCGTGGTAATTGTTGGTATATTCAGCATTTTTTCGCTTCGAATCCATGTTCGTTTTTTCCAATTCGGGATCAGCGTCAATTCTCCCCAATCTTTCATTTTAGCGCGGTAATTTCTGTCATCTTCGGCTTTCTTCCTCTTTCTTTCATCTCCTTGTCCTTCCGCTAAATTATTCAAATGTAAAATCTCACCCATTTCATTTGTTGTTTCATTACCCTTTTGATCTTCTTGCCGCTCTCTTCCACTTTCTGCATTTTCTAACATTGCGGATTCAACACAAGTTGCGTTGCCTTCATGACGTTTTTCCATGTTTCCGTGCCTACAAAATAATTCCAAATTACATAATAACATTTCTCGATATAGCAGATCAGGTGCGTAGGTCATATTTCCGAAAGAAATTCTCATAAACACCCATTTTTTATGAAAAACCATTTTTCCCCCACAAATTTGCCAGAAAAAAACTTTTTACCAAGATCAGAACAAAATCTGAAAGAAAATGTCAAGAATTGTTCCAAAAAAAAATTCTCAAAAAAAAAGCTCCACCACTAGGAATAGATCTTGGGACCTTCGGTATGTGGGACAACGACTCTAATCACTACGCCATCTTACTCTGTTCTCCTGAGTTTACATTTGGCATCTTAACCAGGGCCCTGGAAAGAAGAATCTGACGGTACGTGACGCAAGTTTGCTCTTTTTCCCCATGCCAAAAGTGCCCAACGGGCCAAAAGAAGTTTACACTTCAAAAATCATCCCCAAGGAATTTATACATGAAAGAATATACAATTGGAATTGCAAGTGGATTGACCAATCAATTAATAAAGAGGCACAGAGAACAGTAGGAGATGATTGCAATCTCATAAGAACTCCGAAGAAGAAAAGGAGGGACAACTTAATTCAGTATATTTTAAGATACAAGTGTCTAATGAAGACAGCCAGAAGCAGAGTAAGATCTTGGCTGAGATACATGGAGCAAATAATGAATGATGAGGAAACAAATAAATATGTAGAAGTAAAGAGGTCCTACTTCAAAAACTATTAACCCAAACAAATGTAAGACAATGTAGCCAAGAGTTCCATAAATTTTTTCTCGGATTTAGTCTCAGTATTTTTCTGGAGACACCCTGTATACTCTTGGAAACCTATTTAAGAGGCTCTTCAGATTAAACTTTAATTTGAACAACCTCTCCTGCTGCAAAAAATTACCATCCTAAACAACCTCTACAGTGTAAATATCCACAGTAAAATTTTGTTACGGTTTGAAATAATGTATCTATGATTCAAGTTATGACATGATGATTCATTTTACACCATATTCATTGGGAAAAATACATAAAATGCAGTACATAGCCATGAGCATGGGAACAAATATTTAACAGAAAGTAAGGAAATTTGCCTTGAAAAAATTAATGGACCTGACTGGGATTTGAACCCAAATCTAGCAATCATCAGTAATATGTCTTAGCCGGTAACAACACCAAGCCTTTTAAAAATGATCGAGTCAAAAGATTTTTTTTCATTATCATTCATTCTACAATAATATGTACATGGTTAATTAAACATACAGTCAACTTCCAAATTAATGTCTTCGCATTTAACATTTATTTGTAATTAGCGTAGGTTTTTTGGGGTCCTAATTCCTTCCATTTTAAAAGTTAAAAATTACCTGCATTTGATGTTTCCGTCTGCGTTTCTCTGCATTCTACCAGCTAAACATTTGGACCAGGCAAGTTTTTACATTGACCAATTTAACATTTTCATTAATGTGATGGGATGGATAGTTTATCTCCAAAATTTTTTTTTTATTAGGCCCCATGTTTTCCGTTAAAAGTTCTCAAGCAAATTCAACAATAGTATATAGCTCAGCGAGACACATCTCACAAATCTTTCCAATACTTCTCGTCTACAACTCGCACATTGAACTAATTGCATTGCATCACCCAAAGCCGGCACCATGAAGTTGGCATACGGTAACACCCCACGGTTAGAAAGCCTGAGTTTCAGTCTGGTTTTACGAAATACCCGTGATATTATTGTACTCCTCTGCAGGAGAGAAACCTGTTTTACCACAGCAGAAGCTGATAGAGAGTAATATTACCATTGAAGAATTAGAAAAAAATGTTCTACTTCCTAATCTTATTATGAGACGTAAATGAAAATAAGCACGATGACATTCCGGATCACACCATGTCCCCATATTTGTTTCAGTATTCAGGAAAGTTCATTTCTCTGTTTCACCTTAATCAATATCAGAAAAATATTACATAGAAATGTTTTTTTTCTTCTTTTTTCTACCTTATTTAATTATTTGGCCAAAATTAGGGCGTGTCTTACATGCCCACTCGTCTTATAAGAAAATACAGTAATTCACAAATGAATGATGAAAAACATACATTCATTTTTCAAAACTTTTACCATCTAAGATGAACATGATGCTTATACATTTTAGCATGTGCTGTAATTAACTTAAAGTGGACAGTAAAAATTGTTTTTCATAACCGTAAAAATGCTGTTCTACCACATAACGAAATATGTGTATGATTGACTTCATCAAGCAACTACTAAATAGTTGAATGGGAGATCTTGAATTTCAGCTCGGATAACACATAAATAATGGAACAACAGTCACTCACAGCATTCCCAGCGGCTCTTCCTCGGCCACGAGCCCTCCCCCTGCTACCACGACCTCTTACGGGGGTGACATCCATGATTTCATCATCGTCGTCATCTTCCACCACTTCGTCCTCCTCCTCATCATCTTCCCACCTACGGTTGGCAGCAGCACCCCTCTGGAATAAGAGTACTGCATATTAATACTTCAGGAAAAATCACCACAGAGTGGCCACACATTCACTGCAGTCAAATGCACAGTTATTCTTGTCTTTTTAAGGTAAAAAATTGCCATTTTCACGGTTTTGTAACAGTTAAGGTGGTTCCACTGTGACTACATGAGTCAAAATAAATGCTAAAATCCAACTTTTCATTTAATTGATTTAAAAAAATGCTGCTTTCACTGATAACATGCATCAGCTATTGAAAACTAAAATTAAGGTACAAAATATGAAAGCTATTCCACTTATATATATTTAATTGACACTTTTTGTAGACATAAGAGCCAACTGCAGAGCCATTTCTATTGCACTAATGCATTCCGACTTCAATTTTCACAGTAATTATCTAATAAATAAATAAATTAGGTGGTAAGATGCATATATGTAATTTATTTTTATTCAATTTGCCGGGCACTGTCACCTTTTATAGCCAATTTTCCATGAAAATGTCATTTATATAAGATAGAAAAATAATATTTTTCCCAAGTTTCTCCCATTATTGAATTTAACACCACCTACTATAAAGTTCAATTTGTGAGAAAATAAGGTTCATTGCAGAGTCATTGGAAATGATATTTTGTTTGTAAACCATGATATTTCATACTATAATGGAAATGTGCATTAGGTTAATAATTTGAATCCCAATAAGATGCCCTTATTTTATTAAAAGAATAGAAAATGACAGAATAGGTAACATTTTTTGCAGTAGTCTAAGGATTATCAATCTAATGAAAAAGTAAAGTCATTGAGTGAATATTTTTCCTTTGGTGAACAGCCTTTGCCTTATTTTAAGAGTAGCTCTCATCAAAATCCAAATTACAATGACATCTTGATTCTGCATAAATGAAAACATAAGAAATGGTAGACCGCTGCTCTATAAAATGTAGCATCGTTTCCAGGAGGCATTTTCAACATCCAAGGTGAGAAAAGTGATTGCCACTGAGGAAATTCAAAGTCAACAAGAGCAGAATTACAGGGTTGGAAACAGCACATAGCATAACATTCACAATAGATCGCACCCAGAATCATTCCCAGGTTGAAATCAAACTGACTTTTGAGCCACCTCTTAATCTAATAAAGCAATTGGTAGCCCACAAATACCTTAATTCATGGTTTATGCATGACACTAATGGTTAATTCGCAGTTAAATCATGATTTTTTCACAGTTTTCAAACTTCACGGCTAATTCACAGTTTCTGTGGTTTCACAGTTGAGTGGCCATCCTGTTAAATACAGTTGCTATATTGGAAGTTAACCATTCCTCTTTTTTCCTATTAATAGTTGCCTCTAATGGATGATAATTATAATTTATTTCTTCGAAAATATAACCAAAAAAAATCACATACGCCAAAAAGCTTATATAAAAATCACCAAAAGTCTTATGGGCCAGGACTATCAAAGACAGGAAATCTTTTGATATCTCAGCGTTATCGGCTGATGTGAAGAACTGTGTTAGCATTATCCACGACATTGGAAGATAATAACATACGATATCTCAGCCGAAATCGTATGCTAGAACGTCGAACGAAAACAATTTGCAAACATAATATCATTTCACTTATCCCACAATAAACCACCAAGCCATCAACTAAAATAATAACGCTAATAGAAAGAGTTCCGTATTTGACACCGAAAGCATCCACTCGAGCCAAGTTATTTGAATTCATTATGACAAAAACACAGTACAAAATTCCACTATTTATTTTAATATTGTCGATCGGTTTTGACGTCTAAAGTGTCATTTACAAGACAAACATTAAAATAATTAGTGGAATTTTGTACTGTGTTTTTGTCATAATGAATTCTATCTTCAATTTCCACCAAGTATCGCCACAATCGATTAATTTGACAAGTTATTTGACTTCGCCCTTACGAATGCCTCCTTCAATTCTCAAATAATTTACTACTTAGGTATTTGAAAATTGTACGACACAGGCCCTGGAAGATTGTCAAGTAAACAGCAGGTGCAGAATTGCAACGAACGCCAAGAAACGAATATGAGCTAGTGAATCATGGGCGGCCGTGACGGAGAGGAGCAGTTGTGACATCAGGCCTCCTACTTCCAACATGGCGCACTCAACCCTCATTTTCAAACACTACTGAATTTTCAGTCAACTATAGTAAAATAAATATCCGTGATTCAGAAAAACTGAAGGCATTTTCACGAAAGGTTTTAGCAATGTATGAGATCCAGGTGTATAAAATGCTGTAGCAAAAGTTGGCAAGTTCCTCATTCTATACTATTGATTTTTCCACCTTTTTCTCTTCCAGCTCCTTCCCCTGTACACTTTCTTACTATGACTGGAATCCAAACATTCCCTACCAATTTCCCTTCTAGCAGCTTACAAGTTAGTACATATATATATAGCTGCATTTTAAGATTCACAATAGGGATAAGGCATGATATTGTCTCATATATTCATTACATACAAATTATCTTTAGTCAATTTTTAAAATTCAAACTATAGTTATGATATGTCTCTACATTTAAAGCCCTAAACTTATATGATATATTGACTTAATTAGTGCCATATTTAATTATGTATTAGATTTTTTCTTTTTTATTCCAAATGCCTGTATAAATCTAGTTTGATTCTGTAATCGTAAAAAGGACTACTGTTCGTAAATAAATAAATAAGGAACTCATCCTTAGATTGACACCAATTACTCCATATACCGCCCCTACCACCAGGGTGAGAAAGGGTCAGCTACCTCAGCGAATGAAAAAATGAAAACGTAGCTAGCCCCCACCTCTTATTCTAATCTCGTTTCACACTCACAATTGCCTTGAATTATGATTCCTGAATGTGTATAATGCAAGAAATAATATTTTCCCATGGGAATCATTTCACGTAAACCACTGCCAATGACTCGAGGCATGATGGTTTTTCATTCTGCCAAAAATTCAGCAATAAAATATGTACCCTTAAATTGCCATGAAAAGAAAACAATCCAACTGGACCAGTTTTGGGTGGATTCTTTTTCGCTTCAAGTAGCAGAAAGGATTGTTTCAATGGTAAGATCAGATCACAACTTGTACTAAGCCCAATAGAATGATAAATTCACCAGTCATGCTAAAGAGGCCAATGCCTTTCCCCAAGGTTAGCATAGTTTCCTTAAAGAATCAGGTACCTAGATAATGACAGAGCTAATGTATAACTGTTAGAAATTGAATGCTTGCATAGTCTTCAGTATTGATTACATTAGCCATTACCCGATGTTCATTTACTACTCAAGCTTATAAATAATAAAATCAAAACAAATTTCAGGCAGCTAATTGAAAAAAGACATCCACGAAGAGTCAAAATTTCTCTCTTATCGTCCTGGAAACAAAGTTTGAGCTGCAAAATTTATTCGGTAAAGTATCTCAAGACCTATCTTCAGGTGTTGACTAAGTACAGAAGGTTACAAGGTACAATACAAGGTACATAGGGCTGAGCAATTTTTCTGCCTGTTAATGAAATACTCTCTCATTTAAAAAGGAAAGCAAAATCACCACATGTAGCAATTCAGCTTGAAATAAACAGGAGTAACAATTATTTTGTGCAGCTCAAGCATGCTCATCTGCATTTCAGTAAACCTCACCACAAGAAGGAAAATGCCATTTTAGACTATTTTAATAATTTACACAGAATTTTCACAAGTAATTACATTGGCAAAATCACTTCAATCATGCCTGTTTCACATGGCAATAATTTGTATCAATCAATTTACAAAATCAGAGGTAACATAATATTTTTTTAAACTCTCCTTACTCACAACTGAACCTTTACACTAACCTAGTTTTATAAAATATATTTTCATATAGAGATGGTTCCATTTCCATAAACAGACACACAATTTTAAAAACTTTTCCAGAAAATTTTACCATGAGCAGCAGGCATAATACAAGCAATTCTTATGTGTAAAAACATTTTCAAACTTACCCCTCGTGCCCCACGCCCTTTGACACGTCCCCTTCCACCACCCCTCTTTGTAGTGCCATTCCCATCTGGACTATCAAAGTCTACATTGACAGCTACACCTCTACCTTTGCCCTGTAAGCATAAAAGGCATCCTTTAACTGCCAAACATGATATGATACACAGCATCCGAAAAAATTTTTAGGAATTCACCCAGAATGACAAAAAGGGTCCTGTTAGGCCCAGTTTATAACCCCTGGTCAAATATTTACTCTGCATCTAAACAAAGCCAATGACAGTCCCATTGATAATGCTCAAGTCAACCAATTGACAGGCTAATGTATTATAAAGAAGCATTTTAAATAAGAAAGATATATTCAAGCATATTATCCAATATGTGTTAGTAACATAAATAATTAAGAATTGTTAGTGAGATAAATGTATTCTAGATGAGAGTGAAATATTCTTATAATTTCAAAGTCTATTTATTAGCTTTATTCTATTTAAGAGTTTTTCCATCACTTATTTTTGCTTTGTGAACAATGCTTCACCTCACATCCAAAAGTCATCTTGAGGTCAAAATATTTTCCATGACATTTGCCCTACTATAAATAGGATAGCTGGTTGCTAAGGAACATTCGAATTGGCTGTCGTAGTTTGTGTTTTACCTAAACCAAACTCCAGGGGGAGGTATATTTTTTAACTTAAATGGGAAGGCCCCCAACTGTAAACAGCGGATCGTGATAAAACTTCACAAGGTGATAGAAAAAGAAAATTCATTAGATACTTGTTTTCGGAAAGCGTCCATTAGGCCCGAGTTTTTGAGATATTTGCTATTGAAAATGTTTAAAACCTCCTGAATGATGCAACGCGAAGTACACCCACCTAGCCCCTGCACCGTTCTCGGACTTATCTTCAAGGCCAGCGATGGAGTGGATGGGTGTCTGTATGATCCATAACCAAACTAATAGCTTTGTGTGTGGCATAGCCTGTATTTCTCACTCATCAGCACATTTCCTATGACTTTAGTAGAGGTACACGCGATCATATGCTGAATGGATAAAGCCTTGATGCTTTCAGTCGCAGACGATGCAGGTCGAATGAAAATGGTATAAAATTGGCCCATGGAATGGGCATCCCTCAACATTAGACGGACAGCGCTCTTCCCTTTATATATGGGAAAAATCTTGAAAAATTTATGTTCCCCCAATTTTTCTCCTTAATTTTCCATACCGATAACTTAATTATAAATCTAATTTATTACTACTTAGAACACACGAAAGCACTTGGCCACCCTATTTTACTCTTCTGCTCTAATTCCTTCCGCTTCCGCTAACCAACTACTCCTCGCGATTATCGCCCAATCTCAAACTTATGCTCCCTTTCTAAATGTCTAGAACGGATTGTTTTTCAACAAGTCACTTACTACTTAAACCTCAATAACTTGAACGATCCTTTCCAATCTGGTTTCAGAAAACAATTTTCTACGCTAGGAAAGATAAAAAATTATGCGAATTTCACAAAAGTTGGTTTATTCACAACCCGGGTTTCAACACATTATGTCATCTTCAGGTGCAGGTTCAATTTTCTACGCAGTCAGCATTACTCAAAGTCACTGACGATATACGTTGTGCTGTCGATGAACATAAAATCACCATACTTGTCTTATTTGATTTTACCAATGCATTTGGCCTTGTGAATCATGCCTTACTTCTCCAAAAGATGAAAGATCTTAACTTCTCGAGTTCCTCACTTAATTGGTTTTACTCATATCTAAATGAGCGACAGCAGGCTGTAAAGGACAGAAATGGTAATATATCGCACTGGACTAATGTGCCTTGTGGAGTCCCTCAGGGCTCTGTCCTCTCTTATTTCCTCTGTATGTCCTTGATCTTCCTCGTTGTATTAAAAACTGTAAATACATGATGTACGCTGACGACCTGCAGATTTACTATCATTGCCATTTGAATGAGTTGTATGATGCAATCGCCAAAGTAAACCAGGATGTTAACGCTATCAATGTATGGGCTGTAAACAACCATTTCAAACTGAACTGTAGCAAAACCAATTCAATAATTCTGGGAAATTCAAAGTTACTCAGAAAAGTCGACGCTAATGCTATTCCAAAGATATTAGTTGGTGATACGGAAATATTGTATTCAAATAATGTTAAAAACCTTGGGGTTACCATGGTGTGTAATTTGTCTTGGCAAAATCACGTGTTAAGGTTGTTCACTAGATCGGCTGAAAGTGTTCTTGCAGGCCATTTCTAAAAACCTTTTCGAAGCTAAACTATAGCTCTGAGACACTTCTAGTTTTCTCTATTTTCTTATAAAAGGATGGACCTGTACCCCCAGTACGCGATATTGTTCATTTTAAATGACGTTGTTGAGTCCATGTTGAGGAAGAGTAGTGCGTCCACTGACGCTTTTTGTCATTTTTCAACATGGTTTAGTTCAGTTTTTGATGCCGAAAACCAAAGATATCACGTACTGGGGGCAAAGGTTTATCCTTCATCTTTCCATGAGAAGTATTTACAGCACCTTATTTACGAAAATATAGATAAAGGTGTGGAAAATACTAACGCATGTTTCGCGTCTTTTCACTAGCGTCACTAAGGCCTGCGGCGGGCTGCCCCCACCACCACCACCACCCACCGCCTTATACTCCACCTCCGCCCTATACCTCCAGCTACTCTCCACTCCGCCGCAGCGTGGAAGGGGTACTCCCCACCCGCCGACCCTCCAGACTCGCCTCTGTAGGTGACGGGGGAACGGAGGAGTAGGTGCGGGGAGAACGTGGTTTATGCCGTGAAAGCACAGCTGAATTCGCGTCTTGTCGTCTGACGTCATCAAACAACCAATAAGAGGAGAAGGAACAACATGATGGCGGCTAGCTTGGAAGCTTCTATTGTTTTCAATAATTTATTTATCACTCCCCTAGCTTCGCGACGAAGTCCAAGGTCACTCTAGGCTCGTCTACTGTCCAGCGACGCGCGCTGATCACGATTGCTCCTGCCCCTCCAAACCCTCAACTCCATTCGCTCATCGAGTTCCCCTTCCACACTGGGAGCCTTCCCATTCCACCTGGGACTGAGCGGTGAGAGACCCGACGAGGCGAAGCTGAAGTCTAGTGACTAACCTTAACCATCTGTAATAAGGTTAATATGATCCTTCATCAGCTTAAAATTCAGAAAAACCTCATACCCCTTCACACACGCCAGCAACTTATCTCCTCACTCATTTTCCCCCACTTTGACTATTGCTGTCTTGTGTACCATGATATCACTGAAAAGCTTAATGTTAAGCTAGAACGTTTACTGAATATGTGTGTAAGATTTATCTTTAACCTCAAGAAGGATGACCATATTTCCCCCTATTTTACCAGGCTTACATGGCTGAAGGCCAAAACCAGAAGAAAATACTTCCTTGGTTCTTATATGTATTCCCTCTTTCAAAATCAGCAACCAGGCTATCTGAAGCAATTTTTTCCTCCTAGAGTAAACATGGCTAACGTTACCACCCGAATGACTCCTGATTATTTGATTCCTCCTCTACATAGGACTACTACATACCACAAATCTTTCTGTGTGGCCGGGGCCAGGTTGTGGAATAGTGTTCCTATCGACATAAAAAAATCAAGTTCTGTATTTGTTTTTAAAAAAAGATTTTTTTTGTATCTATTCAACCAAGAAGGGTTTTAATTTAATAATTATGTAAAATCTCATTGAATGATTGTTATTATTATTCATGATAATGTAACTGTCTTATTAACCCTTTCGAGACGGTGGAATTCTCTCTTTAGCATGACTGCTACACTGAGCCCCAAGAGACTTTTTCGTACTCTCTGTACGGAGCATTTTTGCGGGGCATCCGTTAAGAAGGGTCTCGCAGGTAATCACACACCCCCAGACCCCAACCTTTTTCGACCCGTCTCAGCAGGGACTCCGCATTATCTCGAACTCTGAGGGTAGTTGGGTTACCTCCTTTCCGGGTTTAAAACCCTCCCTGTGGCATTGTTTCGCGGTCAACTTATCATTTGTTTATATGTATTAGCTACATGCATAATTGTTGCTTGCTCTTAAATTGCAGACTTTAGACTGAATTCCTAGTTTTTTTCTGTGCATTGTCAAATTTTAAACGAAGCTCTACGGTCAATATTAACGGATTTAATGCAACAATAATTTCCAATCCGAAAATAAATTTTAATGGATGTTAACTCATTTAACAACAAAATATTGAAATAAACTATTCCGGGTATGCATTATCAAGTGTTGGTATCATACTGTATTGAGATTTCAGTTAATATTTATCGTAGAATTTCGTTTAAAAATTGTAAACGCTCATCAAAAGACAGAGAATTCAATTATTAGTTTATAATTTCTGAAATAAAAAATACATAAATTTTGCAAAATGACTGAATAAACAATCGTATGACCGCGGTCCCTTTCCACGAAGAGGGGTAATATACGACGAGGGGTACAGGTACCTGCTCCCGGATTTCGTAGGTGAGGCCTAATCCCAGCTGCGTTGGGTCCCAAAACTAAGCCTTCGCGTACCCGCGACCGTCATAAAAGGGGGGGGAGAACGAAGCCGAATATATACGGCATTCGTTTCCTTGGCCAGAAAAATCTCCGACGAATATATTCGGCCTTCGTCTCCCTGGTCAAGAAACTTAAAGCCGAATATATACGGCGTTAGTAGGGAAAGGGTTAATCAATAATTTATCGAGCTCATACATATATGTAACTATTTGTATATTCTTAGTGGACGAAGACGTCCAAGAACAATAAACTTATATTCTATTCTATTCTATTCTAATCGTGAATTATTAGCGCCAAATCACCATCTAGGGTTTTCAATTCGAGGACTGGTGGTATGGCATTTTAGATAACTATTGCCTAAAAATAATTCAATAACAGCAATCACTAACACTTTTGTGGCTATTTGAAGACGAAATCTCTGGACCTTTCACACTACTTCGTCGTGGATATTACGAGTTGAAGTAGTTAAAATTTTCATCACTAGTAGCACTGTGTACATCCCTGCCACATTCAAATTCCTTCCTAAAACAGTTCACATTACACTGACCGGATATCGTCTTGCCTTTTTTCAGTGTATAAGCATGAAAAAAAAGTCGAGGCATGTTTTGTGAAGGCTCTTTAAGCATGAGTAACTGCCTTAGAAAGGGAAATATTTATTTTTTCATCTAGAACGTAGTGATGCAAATTGTGGGAATACTGAACATGAAATCATGTGAATACGGGACTTCACAAATGTAGAAAAGATAAGATAAATGGAATCGATAAAAATTATGTAAATTTCAGGAAAATGTAATTTCTGATAACGCAAATATGTGGTTACTTACGTTAATACACAATATTGTATTATAATCAACATTTGTAAATGGTAATGATTTATAGGAAAAATGTGAGATTGCCAACTTCCAAAAATAATGACTGTATTAAAACTATTTCTCATATAGGAAAAGTATTTTCCGGGTTAAGGGTTGGTCCATTTGGGCGGACGACAGTTTCGGGCGCATTCCAGCTCCCGTCTTCAGGTCCAACTGATCTGCAGAGCATCATTTTCTTCAATATATATCTAGTCAGGTGCGCGCTGATACGTTCTGTTTGAATCCCATTGTTGGAAAAGCCGTTTGAAAGATGCAGGGAGAGGATAACCGTCTTCACTGTTGAAGTTCTTTCCGTGGTTCACTATTTCTATTGCCTCCCTTATCAGCCGAGGGAAATATTTATTTTCTCTGGCAATGATTTTGGATTCGTGGAATTTAATCCCGTGTCGGGTTCTGACCATGCATGCTCTGCAACCGCGGAAAGGCGAAAATTTTTCTTTTCGGTTGCCTTACGATGTTCTTCTATTCTGATTTTTAGGGATCTAGATGTTTGACAGATGTATGATTTACCACAGGTACACGACACTTCATACACTCCTTCGTATATCTCACATGGGTGACGATCTTTTTCGCTCCGAAGGAGGTCAGAGGTCTTCTTAACGCTTTTAAATCTTGTCAAGACGTCGTGTTTGGCGAGAACTCTTGCGATCCTCTCTGAAGTTCCTGCGACGTATGGTAAGATAGCATGTGCCTTTGCCTATCTTACCATACGTCGCAGGAACTTCAGAGAGGATCGCAAGAGTTCTCGCCAAACACGACGTCTTGACAAGATTTAAAAGCGTTAAGAAGACCTCTGACCTCCTTCGGAGCGAAAAAGATCGTCACCCATGTGAGATATACGAAGGAGTGTATGAAGTGTCGTGTACCTGTGGTAAATCATACATCTGTCAAACATCTAGATCCCTAAAAATCAGAATAGAAGAACATCGTAAGGCAACCGAAAAGAAAAATTTTCGCCTTTCCGCGGTTGCAGAGCATGCATGGTCAGAACCCGACACGGGATTAAATTCCACGAATCCAAAATCATTGCCAGAGAAAATAAATATTTCCCTCAGCTGATAAGGGAGGCAATAGAAATAGTGAACCACGGAAAGAACTTCAACAGTGAAGACGGTTATCCTCTCCCTACATCTTTCAAACGGCTTTTCCAACAATGGGATTCAAACAGAACGTATCAGCGCGCACCTGACTAGATATATATTGAAGAAAATGATGCTCTGCAGATCAGTTGGACCTGAAGACGGGAGCTGGAATGCGCCCGAAACTGTCGTCCGCCCAAATGGACCAACCGGAAACCTTAACCCGGAAAATACTTTTCCAATTAATCACCGCGGAAGCCTCCGTACCTATTTCTCATATAATTCCAGAAACAGAATGAATGATGGATAGCTCACTTTTAGCTCACTGCCGCAATGCAGTCTGCGGTAATAGTAGCAACATAGGTAGCTCAAATGGCATTGGATGCATTGAAATATAGCTTTACTCTCTGTACATAAGTTGCAAGCCAATTTTTTAATGCATTTGCGAGTATAAAGGAGCATCTAATGGGCTGTGAAATGTGGTATTAATTTTTGAAACAGTGCAGAATTAATATTTGTGTATAATACTGTACATAGTTCTGTACACTTTATATCCCATTCCACCTGAAAACACTTATAAAATGCACGTGTATGGTGAATGAAAATGGTATTACGTCTCCCTAAAACCTGTCTTATGTGCCAGCATGGAGTACCTCTCAGTTTAAAATTTTTTTTTACTGTAAATGACTGATTTCAGATTGAAAATAATGACAGGAGTCATCGATAATGCAAGGTTACTATGGCTAGGTGAAAATGCAGATCACAGAGATTAGAATGCTGAGGAGGCCAAATTTTCGCTTTGGCTATGATACTTTTATGATGCAAGATAAGAGGTTTTGAGTTATGCCACATGCAGTGCAGCGTGGCAAGAATAGGCTCTAAGAAGAAGATACCTAAGTAAAGATCCAATGATGAGTCCTTAATTAATACTTTGCCTAACTCTCTTTCTGATAATGCCATCCAGAATTATTTGTGTCAGTACTCACTACAGAATCTTGTTTTACAAGATGGGGTCTCTGTGCCTAACCCCCAAACCTGGAGGACCAGGGGTTATTGTTTTAAAATTGAGATCTATATTATAGTGGAATGAAATATTGGAAGTGTGCTATTTTGTGATTTTCTACCTCAATGTATGATATCCTACACATTAACATCATAATCTATTTCTTGATTTAGATCTGAAAGTTTAAATTTAGCAATGACAGGTGAATTAATAGCACTGCAAGTTATTACTCACAACGTTAATTGTTGTTGAAGAGCTACAAATAATAAGCCACGTCCATTTGCAGGCATTTAAAATTCAGGGTTTCTACAGGCCTGGAATGCATGGAAAAGACATGAAAATTGAAAATGGGCCTGGAAAACCTGGATTACATGGAAAAGTCATGGAAATTGAAAATGGGCTGGGAAAACATGGGAAAGTCATGAAAAATGAGAAATTAGCCTGGAAATTTCCTTTTCCACTTCAAAATACGGTCGTTTTCAATTAGAGAGTAGCAACGTATTAGGCACTGTCTGTTGGTGTGTGGACCTACAGCTTTTAGTGCCTTACCTGAATGAGGCAGTAGAGATCTCATATGGTGTTTAGCATTTACATAATTGTGTCCCTGAGTACAGTAAAAATGGGAAAGATAAATAGAATGCTTCAAATGCATGAGGTTATCTAATGTGCCTCTATTTGGTGGCCAGCGTGAATAACACTCTGGGTAAAAAAGCAGCTTGTAATTCATCACCGACTTGGACAATAAGTCCACCGCTTCACCATGCTTGAATTTCCCTCGTCGTGGATGAGACCTAAGAATAATATGGCATTGAAAAGGAAGTAGATTTTCTCCCAGAGCAATAGTGGCAGTCTGTTTGTTAGGAAACTTTATTCCACCATAGTAAGTATGTTAATGTGTTGCGCTTCGATTCTTGTGCTTTTTTAAAATACACACCAATCAGGTATTTTCACATTGAAAAATGAAAATTTAGGCCAATAAAACAGAAAAGTCCTGGGATTCCATAGCCACCAGTCTGTAGCAACGCTGAAAATTGTCGACAAACATTTGTATCCCTCTGAGATCTAACCAGAAAAGTCACAGTGCATCTCATGTGCTGGGAAATATGGTACATGAAAAGTATTATGTATGTACATCTAGAATCTCTTAGAATTAGGTCTCTTAGGTTAGATCTCAGAAGAAAAATACTTTAAAATCCCTGGTACCAAGTTTTCATTTGTTTAAATAAAGCATACCTAGCCATCAATAATCCTACTAAGGCTTAAAATAATGAGTCGTGACAACACAGCTTTTCGAGCACTCTCAGCAAACCTTAAAAAAAATACTGCTTTATTTCCATGTTAATTTACTTATACTTTGGCAAGAAAAACAAATTTACCTTTGGTTTTCTATGGCTATCCAAATAAGCACCAAGTTCTCTTTCTTCTACCTCCCTTTCCAGTTGCCTTTTCAGTCTAAACCTTTCCAAACCATCATTAACAGCATCTTCATCTCCAGGAACATTGTCAGTCCTCAAGTGACCCACAGTTCTGTTGATTTGGTACCTAAATTGGGAATTAAAGTAGAACAAATCACAACAGTGAAATAGTGTTCGCAAGCAACTGAAAACTTATCTGAAGACAATCCAGGAAAAACATGAACCACATTCATCTACACAGTTATAATCTGACTGCTGGCCAACATGGACCGCACCACTCTGTATCCCTTGTATACAATAAATTGCCCCAATCTATTAAGTTAATTAAATCTCCCCACACATTCAAATGTCAATTAAAGAAAATGTTGCTCAACAAGGGTTACTACAGTGTAAAGGAATACTTTTCTGACTGACTCTAATGCTATCATTAGAGTATCTTGAAATATTAGAGTTTGTATTATATGTGACTGTACTGTATAAACTGTGTAAAATGTATTTTTTTATGTTTTCATGACCATGTTCTGTCATATTTTTTTTTTACCAACGGAACAATAAATATTATAGTTATTATTTTCGATTTGTCACACTTTCTCAGCTAGTATTACACCAACTGGAAAATTTTCACCTATCCTAAAGGTGGATTAGGATTAGGCTCGGAAGTTCAGGAAGAGAATTCACCCTATCCTACTGTGTCCGAATTTTCTTGGCTTAGGAATCTACTCACGATTTGGCAAGTTTGGAGTAGCACAGCTTTTTGCCCGAGGTTAGTTATTAGTTTTTTTATTCCCAGCTTCTCAGTTTGTTTTTTAAACATATGGGACATCACTCCCTCCGCAGAGATTATTATCGGGTGAATGCTGACATCATTTAATTTCCAGATATTTTTTATTTCGTCGGCTAAATTTCTGTATTTTGAGATTTTCTCTCTCTCGGTGGACCTTACGTTGTGGCTTAGTGGTACTGCTATATCGATTATGTTAGCCTATTTTTCTAATTTATTGATTAATAGGATATCCGGTCTATTGTAATCTATGGTTTTGTCGGTGAGTATCGATCTGTCCCAGTACAAAACATGGGTTTTTGTTTCAATTACAGCAGGTGGCTGATACTTGCAGTATGGTGGGATATTTTTCTTTAAGAGCCCATAAGTTAGTCCCAGGTGTTGGTGGATTATTTTTGCCAGTTGGTTATGTCTATTCAGGTAGACATTCCCTGCAAGAGTTGAGCATCCTGCCATTATGTGCTCAATTGACTCACCAATGCATCCACATTTTCTACATCTGTTGGATATTTCTAGTTTAAGAATATGTTTTTCATAGTTATGGGTGCGTATAACTCTGTCTTGAATAGCCATAATAAAACCTTCGGTCTCGGGGTAAAGATAGCCATCCTGGAGCCATTTTAAAGATGCAGTTTTGTCAACCCAATCCTCCTGGATAACTGGTGGAAATTTTCTGTGCAGTACTTTGGATCTCCATTCTTGTTTCTGCTGGGTAATGTCTGGCAATTCCTTCTGATTATCCTCATCTCTCAGGTTCAGAGGTGTGTACCCCATGTCAGCTTCAATGATCTGTTTCATTATGATATCTTTTGATGCTTTTAAAGTCAATTTAATAGACTCTTCCTGAGATCTGCACAGTCGCAATATATTTAATAGGCCTCGGCCTCCTTCCTTTCTCAGAATGCAGCCTAATGACAGAGGCCTTACTGTGCAAACATCGGAACTTGTTTAGTAGTCGCCTAGTTAGTCTGTCCAGTTCATTTAGATCCGTGTCTGACCATTTTAAAATTCCGAAGGAGTAGGCCAGGGCCGGCACTGCCCAGGTATTTATGGCCGTTATTAGGTTCCTCCTGGATAGTTTTGTATTCAGGATCTTTGTCACACGTCTTTTATAGTTAGTCTGTTAGTAGTTTCTTTAATGAGGTGTGGTCCAACCGATGGTTTTGATGAAAGCCTAGGTACTTGTATGTACCGTCCACAGGAAGTGTCTCTATGTCCTCTATACGTTCCTCAGATAGTTGGGGTTCTCCCTTATGTAAGTGCATTACAGCACATTTCTCCAGCCCAAATTTCATACCAATGTTCTCACTGAACATTTTAGTGGTTTTGGTGAGTTCTTTGAGTTTTTCCTTGGACTCTGCATAGAGTTTCAGATCGTCCATAAACATTAAATGATTGATTCCTGTATCATTTCTATGATTTAATTTATACCCAATTTATTATTATTATTATGTATTTACGTTACAGTCGTAACATGACCTTCCGAGTCCCCGGCAAGCATCGGGTTTCATTGCCGTCATAATGGCCGTAGACTCGAGAGGGGTTGTGCAGTAATCGCAGCCACGTCCGACGCCCACCGGATGTGTGGCTACAATGTCAGATCATGCGTCCGCAGTAGACGGAGTAACCCCAGGACGACGGCCTTCTGCATGCGTGCAATTAGTGATTCCGCCAGTGCCACGCAGGACGGAATGCACTTGATGTTATTTATCAGTGAGCCCTTAACTCCACCGAGCACACCTATGATGAGGACCACTAGTTTCACAGAGTGTCCGGGGTATATCTGTCGAAGTTCGAAAAGCAGGTCTTGATATTTCGTCCGTTTTTCCACCTCTTTCGCATCCATGTTAGTTTCAGCCGGAGCCTAAAACTCGATCACGAACATGGAGCATGTGAGGTGGTCGAGAGAACGATATCAGGCTTGGTCGCCTCCAACTGGTGGTGGAAAAGGAGTAATTCCACCAGATTGTACATTTATCATTCTCAACGACGGACTCGATATCTGCAGGGGCATAGGGCAGCACAGGTGTTTCGTCGATGCCATAATGGTGTCGAAGGTGAAAGTATAGCACCCGTAGGGCCGTGAATAAAGTAGGGCCGCGTTATGCCGAGCTAAATACACGGACTTGGCGTAATAGCTACAGCCGGAGAGGAGGTGACTCAACGTCTTCGGCTGGGCCCGGCACGCCCTACATCTCGTGTCTGCAACCTCCGCCTTGAAAATAATACGGCGGTACATGAGTGTGTTTATGACACCATCCTGGCACACGAGGACAAAACCTTCGATCTCGGACTTCAGACCAGCGGAGCGTAAGAAGGCAAACGTCAGCTCCTTCGATAACCCATGCTTTTCGATGTTTCGGTAGAAGCATCCATGCATCGGCTTATCGGTATGCGTCTTGAGCAAGGCCTTCTGCTCGGCTTTTTTTATTTCGAGCTTGAGGACGTCTGCCTTCAATGACGAGATGGTCGTGTCATTGTCTCTTCCGTCGGATGACGGGTCGAAGTCGATACCGGTTTCGTCCGCTGCCTCTTTGCTGCCTGGAAGAGAAACGCCCCTGCTCCCGCACTCTCGTGCTCTCTCACAAGATTGAGCAGAGGGTCCCTGCTTTTCAACACTCGGCAAGCTGTACCCAGGACAACTCTGTTGTGGAGACACTCCAGACTCAATAGTCCTCTACCGCCTACATTGCGAGGGAGATACAATCTGGCGACGGAAGATTTCGGATGAAGTCTTCTATGGATGGTCATCATCTTCCTCGTTCCCCTATCAAGGTTCTGCAACTCGTTGACGTTCCACTTCATGCATCCGAAAGTATACAGCAGTGTAGGAACCGTGAACATGTTCGTGGCAAGAACCTTGTTCTTGCCATACAGCTCAGAACTCCAGATGTTCCTGGAGATGTTATTATTATTATTATTATCATGTACACCAAATCCCAGAGCTCATGTATCATAAAACTTAGCCAAGGAGAAGCCAAGAGAAAGTCCAGCTTTACCAACTACCAAAAGAAATCCTCAAGTATACCACTTGAATCCCAAATATTAAGGAGGATCTGGCCTGGGAACAAATTACAGAAAACTTTCTGAAAACCACCCTTTCTATCCCTTTACCTCA
The DNA here is from genome assembly GCA_963573305.1 of Pyrrhosoma nymphula. Lineage (NCBI taxonomy): Eukaryota > Metazoa > Arthropoda > Insecta > Odonata > Coenagrionidae > Pyrrhosoma > Pyrrhosoma nymphula. Next base: position 50,581,018 of record OY754337.1, on the reverse strand, counting down.
TGCCTGCTAAGAATCAAAAGAAATTCTCACAGCCTCACTTCTCCTTAACCGTTCATTGCTCAAGGATCTGCATTACAGAGCTACTGTGTAGTGAATTGCCTTGGTGAATTGTGGCATCTAGCTATTGTGTATAACCTTAAAAAAATATAGTGTTTTGCATGAAGCACCATGGTAGTATTGGAGTAGGTAGTATTCGAAAAGAGTGCTTGTATCATATCTACACATATATACTATTCTACAAGCTGTCCCCGAGGCATGTGGTAGGGGGTGTTTGGACATGAGCCATGAAAGGGGATGGGATAGAGAAAAGGAAGAGAGAGAGGACAGAGGTGATTTGTATGTTAACGATGCCTTTTGTTAGAGTCATGCTGTTTTTGTTATAATCACTCATGGTACAAGGAAATAAGGAATTTTTATTCGGCAGTTTATCTTCCTCATTTTGTCTCTTTTATCGGTTCTAGAGATATAGTACAGGTAGTCCCCGAGTTACGTAATAGATGCGTTCCGACACTAGCGGCATAAGTCGAAATTTACATAAATCGAAATTTACGGAAGTTGAAAAAAAAAGGAGTCAAAAACTACTCCGTAACTGAGTCCATGCTCTCAAGATTACGGTTGATTCAGAGAAATACGGGGAGGGCCAGCTCTAACTAAATTTACAGCACATGCACTCCTTGATAGTAGGCAACCATCCCTCCAAATCTGTAACTTTCGTAATTCTCGTCTTTTTTGAGTAAGGTTGCCACTTACGTAAGTACGGATTTACCTGAGTCGAGGCTTACGTAACTCGGGGATATGTATAACTGTGTAGGGTCAAAATAATATCTTCCATATCATGCTAAAACTCACCTGATCTGAATTTTTCAAGTAATCTAAGTCTAGCATGTAGCCTTCAAGTTTCTAACTAAGGTTTTTTTTCAGATATTGTAGCAGTGTGCCAAAAAAAGCATTGTAAGCAACTAATAACACACTATACACTTTTTCATGTTTTCTGGTTAGCCTTGTGATCCAGTAGATGCTATTGCTTACTTCAAAGTCTACATTTACAGACTACCATGTGAGCAGCTGCTCGTGGAATAGGGTGTATGGACACCAGCCAGTGGCAAGGCATGATGTTTTAGCCTATTCATCACAGACACAGGGTGGCCCAACTGACACGAGACATGGTCATTCTCCCTCCGAAAAACACATATCAATGGCTATTTTTAGCCTTCAAAGTAAAGGCTTAGTATTCCTACTAGTGATACTCTTATAAATAATTAGTTTCAATTATAATTAAATACAAAATAATATTTAAATGTAATCCAGGTTAAATGCCGTGGTGGACACCGGTGTCTGCGGAGAAAAGTTCCCATCCATCCGCCAAGTGACCGCTGTTTTCTTACTTTGGAACCTTTAGACTCATTTAGAGGTTCGCTATGGATATCTCTTCTAAAATCAGAACTGGATACGTGTTGAAATGATGATATAAAGTTCCATACACTGCTTTACTTTGGTTGAATAGAAGAACCTTCTTTCGTACACAGAGTTGGTTCGCGCTGCGGCTAGTAAGAAGTGGGACTCGCGATACAACAGGAGCAATGTGACAGACATTTAGTACAATTGGTGAAAAAGAAGTAACTACTTATTTGCAGAGGTTATACATTAAAACACTACAATAAACTGGCATAAAATTGAAATGATTATTAGCATAAAGAAATTAAAGTTATAAAATCTGCTAATTTTTGACACTATTAGCCATAATACTCACCATTAAATATCAATTTGGCTGAAGGGGACATTTTTAAATAACCCTTGGCAGTAAACCTGTCAAATTTCCTGTATAAAATTCATAGATATGAATAAAATATGCTACTTTACAATAAAAAAATATCTACCTTACTTATACATGAACTTGACTCTTCGTGTTTTTGTAGTGAATTTTTCTATAACTGATCCGTCGAAGTCTTCTCTACCTCTAAAGGTTGCCAAGAGTTCTTTCTCAATGGACAACAAAGCCAAGCTACTCATCTGCTCTTCTCCTAGTGTAGATCTCTTGAAAGTATGTATTCTTTTAAGTGCAGAAAAACTCCTTCACTGAGACAGTTTCAGCCGGTATGGTGCAGATAAGCTTAGCCAAGCAGAACACTTCATTAAAAGCGAATTCTAAATGCTCATTTTGTCAAAAACTGTTATACATTCTTGGGCTCTAGTCTCGGAATGTGGCAGTTCTGTAGAGCACAGTCAGTTGATTTTTAAGTCTCTGTTGGTCAAAAATTTTGGGATAAATTTTCTCAAGGTCACATAACAGTTTCTCAGAAAACTTTTTGCTTCAGAAAAATCTTTAACCGCTTCCCTGACATCATCATCATCATTATTGGCGCTACAGCCCATGTAGGGCTCTGGCCTTCAGAATTATCTGCCCCCATTCTTCTTTATCCTCTGCAACACGCCTCCATCTCTTGACTCCCAGTTTTCTCAGGTCTGTCTCTATATCGTCAAGCCACCGCTTTCGTGGTCTTCCTCTTCTTCTCCTCCCTCCTGGAGTGCCATTGAAGACCTTTTTGGCTGCCCTGCTTTCCTCCATGCGTTGCACATGGCCAGCCCAACGAAGTCTTCCTTGTTTTATAACTGATATGATGTCTGGTTCACCGTATTGTTCATAGACTTCAGCATTTGTTCTTATTCTCCATATTCCTGCATCTATCACATCCTTGTGCAATCGTATATTCTTCTGAGAATCTTTCTTTCCCATCTTCTGATTATATCTTCTTGTGTCCATGTTTCAGAGGCATAGAGGACAACAGGTCTTAGCACTGTCTTGTATATGATTGTTTTGGTGTTTCTTGAAATATTTCTTGACCTGAAAATAGGCTGCAGTGCATAATAGCATTTATTACCTATGTGTAACCTGTCTTGAATTTCAAGGGAAATCTGATTTTTTGCTGTTAGCAAGGATCCCAGATATCTGAAGCTTTCCACTCTTTGAAAATGTTTATTGTTGATTTTTATTGTTGGTTCTCTAGTTTTTTTTTGATTTCTTTCCATTTTCAGATATTTTGTTTTGTCTTCATTAATTTTTAATCCCAGTGTTTCTGATGCGGCTTCAATAGAAATAAAAATCTCTTCCATTGAGTGTTTGTTTCTTGAGACTACAGCCAGGTCATCAGCATAGGCAACACATTGGGTTTGTCGGTTCATTATTGTTCCTCCAGGATTTATTGGGAGCTGTCTCATTGCTTTCTCCAAAGCCAATATGAATAACATTGATGATAATGCATCTCCTTGTTTGACTCCTCTTTTGACTTCAAACTGAGATGATAGTTCTCCATTCACTTTAACTTTGCTTTTAGTATTGTCTAGTGTCATTTTAATGAGTTTTATTAATTTAGAGGGGATGTTAAATTCTTCCATGACGTCATATAGTGCACTCCTTTTGACAGAATCAAAAGCCTGCTTGTAATCTATAAATAGGCTATGTACTTCTATGTTGTGTTCATAACACTTCTCGTATATTTGTCTCATAATAAAAATCTGATCAGTGGTAGAACGATTCTTCCGAAAACTTCCGACGGCTTCCCTGACAAACCCGCATATATTCGGGCTCCGAGGAGGTGCAAAATCTGACGCGCCCGAATAGTCGGGCAAGTTTGCATATATTTTAATTGTCCTGTATCTTTTTCTTTGCTCCTGAATATAGTCGGCCGATGCTAGTAGTTTACGTTCCTGCCGCCTCGCATGTTGTTGAAGGTCCAGAGCCAGCGATGCGGCAAGCAGCGCTCTTTTCAAATTGTGATTTCTGATGTCAAAACAATGGTAATTTTTTGGTAATATTTCTAGCAATTCGAGGGTTATAATTTTTTACGCACTGAAAAGTTATCCCCATACAGAATTCTATTTACCTATATTGTCATTCGTGACCATCCATATATTTACTTCATGCATGGAGTTTCTTTTGCGAACTTTTTACGAAAATTATTACTTCCATTTTTGACATTTATTGATACTTTTTGCAAATTTATGATGTACAACTTACGCATGACGAAAAACTTTCTATATAATGAAATAATTTTTAAATTAGTTATTTTCATTATATTTCCTCATTCACTCGATCGCCCCAGTGAGAAATAGGTGGTGGAATCAACGTGGAGCCAACGTGGAAATTCCGGTGGAGAGTAGGTGGAAATATAACGTGGATACCACGTGATTTTGGTCGTGGGATCAACGTGGAACGCACGTGGAAATTTGGTGGATATGTCAAGGAATAATATGTTTTCCAACGGAAAATAAAAATTATTATTATGACCATCGCGCATGCATTGCTTGCAAAATTCACGGCTGATTTGGATTCAGATTCGATTGAGAAAAAAAACACCTCCGCCCAGGCACGAACTCATGTTGTTATCACTTACTCGCCCGTCCTAGCACCTTAACCCACTCGGCCACAGCGGTTCAGCGATATTAATGCAGATGTTCACAAGTGCTTGAAAATGGCTGTTAGAAGCATACAAAAGCAGGTAATATTATCGTTGAGCATAATATTAATTATAGTTCGTTACCATTGTAACAAAATTCATATTACAGGCCGTTTTACACGATGAATGATGTAGTACAAACGAATGTACGTGAGATTGTACGTTTGTCTCAACAAAATTTGTACAGGTTCTATTTTCCATTAAGGCATTTGCACAAGCCTTCATACAATTTGCCGCGTTACACGATACCTTTTGCCTCATGCAAGAGTTCACGGAAGAGTTTGTACAAACAAATATACCGTGTAAAACGGCCTTGCATGCTTGCATCTTGAAATAATACATATATGTTATATGCATAGGTATATAACATATGTTATAACAGAGATACTTCTTCGTAATCGTTTATTCTATTACACATAAATCTAATCCAGTTCCACGAATAACATAATTGAAAAATGCAATTTCTGACGCATTTTTACATAACTAGCGCTGTTTCAGGATGATAAACCAGATAAACTATGAAATGTCACCAGAGTTATTTTCCACGAAGAAGAAATTACGTTGAATATTTAATATTATTCACCATCACCATAGATCCACTTGAAGTCAACGTGGATCCCACGTTGGTTCAGCCATTCAATATCCACCACCACCGTATTTCCACATATCAACGTGGCATCAACGTGGAACCCACGTTGATGCCACCACCCATTTCTCACTGATCTTGATGAGCATTCAATTACATTTTTCTTCAACATTTTAGCGGTCATTATAAATATTGTAATTTCAATTTTACGTTAATTTTCACTGCTACGATGAGTTCCACCATAATTGGAATAAAATATTTCTCTAGCAACAGAATATGAATATTTCTTTGCCTTATTTGTTACTATATATATTTGGTACTATATATATTTGTCACAATATATATTTGTTACTATATATATTATCTAATTTTATATTATTCGTTCGCACATTTTTCTTCCCGTAATTTTTATATATGTTGGAAATGCCTATTGAACCGTTCTCTTTACATAAAATGGCGTAAGCGTAAATTTTTAGATATGTTGCGAATGCTATTTCATCAGCCCCTTTCATTTTTCTATTTCGAATACTGGTGGAAGTGGTGTAACATATTTACGAAAACATCTATACGATGAAGACGTCTAAAGGTCATACGTTCTCAATATAAACCAACACAAGTGTCCTGTATACGTACTACCCTAGCCCATATGAGTACGAGAAAAAAGGAGAGAGAAATAAATCCCAAACATGCGTAATACCTTCTATTGTCATGCTTGATGCTTTCCTGAGGTCAGTAAACACCCGCTTGAGAGCCGATGGCCCGCTAAGCAACCTGGCGCCTGGTTTCATGTCATGCTAATCTGCCACCCTTTGCTCCCCGGGCTACTTTCCCACCAGCCAACCCTTTACTAATGAGATTTTCCCGATACCAATTTACCATTAGTTGGAAAATCCATGACACGTGTGTTTATTTTCCAAGAAAGGAAGCAACGGAAAAGAAAATTTTATGATGAGCATGGGATGGGCTTTTCACACTTAGGGGCGAGGTCCTTTGCATATTGTGATTGTTTCCACGAGTACTTTGCCAGAAGGACGATGGTGACAGTCTTTCGTTGAGTTTCAGAGCATACACATTCAGAACGCACTCACTATTTCGCTGAAATTCCACCGATGCAAGCATTCAATTTTTTGTTCAACATTTTCGTTCTAATACGAGTGGTGTAGTGGGAGTGAATTCCACGGAAAATTCTTTATTTTCGCTCAGTAACATTTGGCAATTAGCAATGGATTCCGGAGAAGAATCAGTGTTGACCAGCAGTGATTCCGAGGTTAAGGACATTGAAGTTTACGGCTCCTAGTCGACTCTCTCCGGGAAAACAAGCTCCAAATCGGAAGGTGCAGCAGAACCTTCGCAGGAAGTGGAGTTGGAGGAAATGCTTTCAACGAATCCTCCTCCGGCACAACCTAGGTTTCTTTTCGAAGATAATTCTTCGATGAACTTCGACCTGGTTCCAGACTGTGGTTCCCTAAAATATTTTCAACAATGAAATTGTTGACATTATAACTTAGGAAACTAGTCGCTGGGCCAGTGACACTTTGCATGAAAAAGTCGGGCCGAGCAGTGCTAGCGTAAATCAGTGACGAGCTGTGACAAGCTCAGAAATTCGTGTTTTTTGCCCTAGTAATGCTACAGAGCATAGTGCGGAAGCCAGATATGGAGTTTTATTGGTCAAAGAGACCTATACTCTCCTCTCCCTTTTTTGGACACAATGTCTTACCGATGATTTTTTTAAATTAGGCAATATTTACATTTTGCCTATAGTAACGATTTTGATCCCCAAATACACCCCAACGCCAAACTAAATAAAATATGGCCGATTTACCAGAGGCTGGAGGCAAAGTTCAAGGCACTCCATACACCAGAGAGGGACGTTATCATCAATGAGAGCCTGCTCTTGTACAAGAGAAGATTGGGGTGGCGGCAGTTCATGCCTATGAAAAGAGCTTCATTTGGCAAATATTTGTTCTTTGTGAATCGAGAACTGGATGTGTGGTCAACGACAATTTACACGGGAAAGGGGACTGTGTTGGATAAAGACTTTGCCCATTTACCCAAAAGAGGTGATGACTCTAATGAAGCCATTATTTGGCCTATGATATTGCCTGACGACGGATAATTATTATACATCTCCAGAACTAGCCGACTTGCTCGCTTCACACTCCACTGACTCGTATGGAACACTGAGGAAAGGGAGAAAAGGGATTCCAGCTCTCTTCAAAGAGAATCAAGTAAAAGAATTAAAGTTTCTTGATATTTGTCATAAAATTAATTATTTTATAAAATTTCAAGAGCGAAAGTCGTCGTCATGCAGGTTGCCTAACTCCCATGAATGTTTGTATGTACCTTGTATCTTGCTGTGCTATGGACTAAAATTAATAATTAACATTAACGTTGTCGACAAAGTATATACATTTGAAATATAAACTAAATGTATTCCTCATTAGATGTCTGGCTAAGGTTTACGGGAAGGAAAGTTACACTGATAGGCAGGCGGCCTATTTTTCTTAAGTTAAGGGGCAACATTCAGAGATTATTAATAAACCATTTGTTATTTGGAGTAAAAAATTAAGGAAAACATTTTTGGATTTGCCTCCCTTTAATGCTTCTGAATCTGAAATAAAAAAATTGACTTTTTTTGACCATTTTTGTAAAAAAAAGCCATCAGGGAAGTGGTTAAAGTTTCTTGGATTTATAAGTTCAAAAAACTGTAATTTTTCCAAAGATGAGAATTGCTCGTTCAAGTGATCCATAAGTTAATCAATAATTAAAAAGTAAAGCTTTCTGTATCTTTATTCAGGAGTTAGAGCTTAGTCAATTTCACTGATAGTTCGTTTTCTAGAAAAAGCAGGGGGTCCTACCATAGGAACGGTTTTTTCCCAAACTGGCATAAAACCAGTAATCTCACATTAACTACGATTTTCATCTTCATTGTTTTTATGGCAAACTTTTGTTTGCAATCAGTACAATGAACGACACCTTTTCATTTCATTTTTTCACCCGACTGTTATTTTTCAGCTGATTTTCGAAGTCCCGAATAACATTCAAACAAGTCATAATATCAAGGTGTTCACTTTTCAATATGTTGTAAATAACATCAGTTTGCACAAACAAGGGGGAAAAAGTGTTCAGGAGAAATACATTTTGGAACATTTCAAAAAATTTAATGAAGCTGTAAGCTGCACACCTGTTAGCTGCTTTCCTCTCATCAGTATTTTCATGAATATTTGAAAAAAAATTAATGATTGGTTCCTGATATTTTTCTATAGTGTTAACAAGCCGTGATGCAAAGCACCACCTAGTGAGAGCAAACGATGGGATCGACTTTTTTAAAGTACTCTTGAATAGCAAATGTTCTCTTGCTAAAGTGAGATGAAAAAGTCGGAATTCCGTTTATAGTTGAAAAAAATAGATTAAATTTAGAGATTTCAACCATTCCCAGAGACAAGACTAAGTTTAGGACGTGTGCATAACAGTGCGTAAACAAAGCCATTTGATACTCCTCCTGCACCTTTGTTTGTACTCTGACAAATGACCCGACATAACTGCAGCTCCATCATAAGTCTGAGCCATAAAGTTTTTCCCATTTAATACATTTTTACAACATTTTTTGAATGCTTAAATAAACCATCTACTGTTCGATCAGCACTAACATCTGAAAACCCTATAAACCTCCCTTTTACAACCCCTTCATCTTTATTTACATAGGTACCTCAATACAGTTGACAGCTGTGACCTGCTCCTCACATCAGAAGTCTCATCCAACATGATAGAAACAAAATCAGATTTTTCCGTTTCCTTAAGAATTGTTTTAATAACAATATTACTGATCACACTAATTGGTTCATTTTTTATATCCCTGTACGTTCCTTTAAATACTGGGGCCAATTCTAAATGCTCATTTAGCACTGGATCCCACCTTTTTAAGAGATTTAAAGTTTCTATGTAATTTCCTTTGTTCAAAGATTCATTCTTTTTGTTATGACCACGAAACGGAAGGTCATGTTTTGCTAAAAAGCATGTAACATCAATAGAACGTTTCAAAATCTCCCCATTCTTGTTTACGCTTTGATTGAACAAAGTATTATTAATTTTTAGAGTGTTGTTCAAACCTTTGTCAACACTTTGAAGATGACTTTCTGATTATTCGTGACTTTTTTCTTATTTAGTGAGCCCACTTAAATTTTAAAAACCAGTTGAAACCCAGATATTATTGCTCGAAGATTATGAAAATAAAAGACAAGGTCAGCAAAATAATTTTGATAAAATTTCACTCCCACACAGCCAATTGTGATACTCATAGTTAGAAACAGTGAAGTGCCTGTTATAAGATCTAGTCTTTTCTGTGACTTTACATGCCAAGTTCATCAGCGGGGGACACAGCCGGCTGCTCTGTACAATAGCCAGCTTCTGCTAAAATGGAAGTGAGCTGAATGGTTTTTGTTTAAGTTTCACAATTAAATCACAATTTTCTCCAGCATACGCTATTTCACAACGTGTATTACTGATATCCATATCGAATATGAATCGGCACAAGCAATTATAAATGTAAAATAATATCACAACACGAACACTCAACCTATGGCACCAAAACAAAGCCACACATGTCACAAGTTTCAAAGCTCCTTTTCCTCCACGCGATTCTGGCGAGAGTTGCCAAGCAGAGCTTATAGCAGTCGAATGAACAACCGATGCGACTGAGCTAGAGATGACATGCCGTGCTTAACACGATAGCCGTCACCAGTGGAGGGGATGGGCACCTAAAGCGGTACCGCCGCCGATTCAGATTCTCTGACAATGAGCAGAGAGAATCTATTGCTCGAAGTTGGTGTTTTTACGAAAGTTCTTCGATAAATTATGGTACAAGTACGTTCGTATATGACACTTTTCTACCAGAGCACTACTATTCTACTACTCTGGTTGTTTTCTGTTCTTCTCCACGTCCCTGACGGATTTTTTTTACAAAACCGGTCAAAAAAAGTCATATTTTTTTATTTCAGATTCAGAAGCATTAAATGGAGGCAAATCTGAAAATGTTTTCCTTTATTTTTTATTCCAAATAACTAATGATTTATTCAATAATTTCTGAATGTTGCCCCTTAACTTAAGAGAATTAGGCAACCTGCATATCAGTATAACTTTCCTTCCCGTAAACCTTAGTTAGTCAGCCAATGATGAATACATTTAGTTAATATTGCAAAAGCATATCTTTGCCGACAACGTTAATGTTAACCATTAATTTTAGTCCATAGCACATCAAGAAATAACGCACAAACATTCATGGAAGTTAGGCAACCCGCATGACGACGACTTTCGCTCTGAAAATGTTATAACAGAATTCATTCCATGACAAAAACAAGAAAATTCATTTCTTTTACTTGATTGTCTTTGAAGTATGCTGGAATCCCTTTCCTCAGTGTTCCATACGAGTCAGTGGAGTGTGAAGCGAGCAAGTCGGCTAGATCTGGAGACGTATAAAAGTTATCCATCGTCAGGAAATATCATAGGCCAAATAATGGCTTCATTAGAGTCATCATCCCTTTTGAGGTCATGGATAAATGGGCAAAGTCTTTATCCAACACAGTCCCATTTCCCGTGTAAATTGTCGTTGACCACACGTATCCAGTTCTCGATTCACAAAGAAAAAATACTTGCCAAATGAAGCTCTATTCATAGGCATGAACTGCCATGGCGGCTTAGGCATGAACTGCCGTAGGCTCTTTTCGATGGTAACATGTATGGTGTATGGAGTGCCTTGAACTTTTCCTCCAGCCTCTGGCAAATCGGCCATATTTTATATAGTTTGGGGTGTGTTTGGGGTTCAAAATCGTTATTATAGGCAAAATGTAAATATTGCCTTATTTTTACGAATCATCAGTAAGACATTGTGTGTCCAAAAAAAAGAGAGGAGAGTATTGGTCTCGTTGACCAATAAAACTAATATCTGGCTTTCGCACTCTGCTCTGTAGCATTACAAGGGCAAAAAACACGAATTTCTGAGCTTGTCATAGCTCGCCACTGATTTACGCTACCACTGCTCGGCCCCGCTTTTTCACGCAAAGTGTTACTGGCGCAGTGATTAGTTTCCCAAGTTATAAAGTCAACATTTTCATCGGAAAAAATGTTTTTTTAGGGAATCTCATTCGGAAACCAGGTCGAAGTTCATCAAAGAATTACCTTCAAAAAGAAACCTAGGTGGTGCCGGAGGAGGATTCGTTGTAAGCATTTCCTCCCACTCTGCTTCCCACGAATGTTCCGCTGCGCATTCTGATTCGGAGCTTGTTTCTCCGGAGAGAGTCGACTAGGAGCCAGGAACTTCAATGTCCATAACCTCCGAATCACTGCTGGTCAACACTGATTCCTCTCCAGAATCCATTTCTGATTACTAAATGTTACTGCGCGAAAACAAATAATTTTCCGTAGAGTTCACTCCTACTACACCGCTCGTATTAGAACGAAAATGTTAGAACTAAAAATGGAAAGTTAGTATCGGTGGAATTTCAGCGAAAAAGTGCATGCGCTCTGAAAATCAAGGATGCGTATTCTCTGAAACTCAACGAAAGACTGTCACTATCGTCCTTCCGACAAAGTACTCGTGGAAACAATCACGATATGCAAAGGATCTCGCCCCTAAGTGTGAAAAGCCCATCCCATGCTCATCATAAAATTTTTCTTTTCCGTTCCTACCATTTCCTGGAAAATAAACACATGTGTGCGTACCGCAACAGCATGAATTTTCCAACTAACGGTAAATTTATATCGAGAAAAGCCCATTAGTAAAGGGTTGGCTGGTGGGAAAGTAGCTCGGGGAGCAAAGGGTGGCATATTAGCATGACATGATACCGGGCGCCAGGTTGCTCAGCGGGCCATCGGCTCTCGAGCGGGTGTTTTCTGACCTCAGGAAAGTGTCAAGCATGACAATAGAAGGCATTACACATGTTTGGGATTTATCTCTATCTTTCCTATTTTCTCGTACTCATGTGGGTTAGGGTAGCACATACACAGGGCACTTGTGTTGATTTCTATTGAGAACGTACGACCTTCAGACGTCTTCATCGTAAAGCTGTTTCCATAAATATGTTTCACAACTTCCGCCAGTATTCAAAGTAGAAAAATGAAAGGGGCTGATGAAATAACATTCGCAACATATCTAAACATTTACGCTCACGCCATTTTATCTAAAGAGAACGGTACAATAGACATTTCCTACATATATAAAAATTACCGTAAGAAAAATTTGCGGACGAATAATATAGAATTACATAATATGTATAGTAACAAATATATATTGTAACAAATATATATTGTAACAAATATATATAGTACAAACATATATGGTAACAAATATATATCTATAGTAAAAAATAAGGCAAGGAAAGATTCATGTTCTGTTGCTAGAGAAATACTGTATTCCAATTACTGTGGAACTCATCGTAGCAGTGAAAATTAGCGCAAAATTGAAATTGCAATTTTTATAATGACCGCTAAAATGTTGAAGAAAAATGTAATTGAATGCTCATGTAGTAAATGACGAAATAAATGAAAATAACTAATTTAAAAATTATTTACTTATTTAGAAAGTTTTTGTCATGTAAAACGGAAGTTTTACATCATAAATTTGCAATGATATCTATAAATAACAAAAATTGAAGTTGTAAATTTCGTAAAAAGTTCGCAAAAGAAACTCCATGCATGAAGTAAATAGACGGATAGTTACGAATGACAATGTAGGTGATTGAAATTTCGTATGGGGATAACTTTTCAGTGCGTAAAAAATTATAACCCTCGAATTTCTAGAAATATTACCAAAAATGACCATTGTTTTAACATTAGAAATCACTGTTTGAAAAGAGCGCCGCTTGCCGCATCGGTGGCTCTGGACCTTCAACAGCATGGGAGGCGGCAGGAACGCAAACTACTAGCATCGGCCGACTATATGCGGGCGTAAAGAAAAATATACGGACATCGCGGACTTGCCCGAATATATGCGGGCTTGTCAGAATTTGCACAACCTCGGTGCCCGAATATATGCGGGCTTGTCAGGGAAGTGGTTAAAACTTTAAAGTTCCTAATTATTACATTCTGGTGCAGTCATCGGTGCTTCCATAGATGACCACACCCCTCGCCACTGACACCAGCCATGAAGAGGTGAGGGAAATGGGAAAAATGGAATAGGAGATGGGTGGGAAGGCAGAAATATTTGCAACTAATGTACTTCCCAGCCTTTACGATGCACTTTTGTAAATAAAAAATGTGTAATAAAATCAGCTTGAATACTAAGCAAACAGGGTAAAGCTATTTACGTATGCGAATTAGCTTTGCTGTCAGAAGTTCTCTTCTCCCTACTTTTACCAAAGACTGCGATGCGGCAGCGAGCTCTCCATCATTCATTTAAAAGGGATTCTTTCTACTTAAATATAGTTGCTATTTTTGAAAATAAACAAACCCATTTTCTTTCTATAAATTGTTAACATTAACGGATGTTGATCAAGATTTAGTTTTTATAAATTCTTACTCAAAAAACCCATTAGGTCTTATGGGCTGGTGTTTCCTATATGCAGGAAAATATTATATGTAGCATCTTTTTGGCACATTTTATCTGATACAGAGGTTAAAATTTCATTTCCCAAGCTGCTTTAGACATGAATACATCTTTAAAATCAGTCCAACCAAAGGGTATCCAGAAAAGAAAAAGTGATGTAACATTTGCAGGGTGGTCCATTACAAAATAATAACTTCATAAATCATTACACAATTAAATAAAATTTGATTCTGTTCAATTGGGTATATTACTATTATTCCAGCAGGATGTTTCACTGACACTGTGTATGAGCAAATGGTGTGGCTATGGCAAGTGATGGCCAATTCGGGCACAGGGAAAACTTTCCACACAGAATAAATCATGGCTCTAATGTACTAGTGTGCTCATTTTTTGCCAAACAAAACAACTCATTGATATCCATCTAATAAAGCCAAAAAAATGGACTATGTAGGTACATACATTATTTGGAGGAGACAAATCAAATCAGAATATTTTAATTTCAAGTAAAATTGTAGAAATGTAGCACAAATCTAAGATGCATCTCATCAGAAAGTCATCAGAAGAATCAAGTCTCTGACTCAGCCACACCTGACTTTTTTGTACAACACACTGAAAAAATAGAGCTTTTAACATCCTCATACAGAGGAAATAAAAACTTGGGCAGGGAATAGAGGAAACTTCAGAAGGATATGTAAAGGTGGTAGAAATATGTAATGAAGGATGTGTTAAGAGGCATTGAATAATTGAAGGCTGCAGTTGAGAAAATATTGGATAATACTAAGAGAACAAACAGAAACTTGCAGGCCTCATATAGAAAAGGAAAATACTAAACACAAACAGCCAGCCAGGAAAATTGTAGCAAGAGAGAAATATTAAAGGAAAAACTACAGATGCACAAGACAAAGTTCAATAATTTGTAAGGCAAAGACTAGCCAAAGACTAGCCTCTCTTTGAAGTGTCAGTACATGATGAAGATGAGAGCAATTTCTGATTTTCTTCATCTTTACCAGTTTTCCCTATTAGAAGCTACCCAGCAATGCTGATCAAAAACTACTAAGTGGCATTGTATTAAGCAGTGTACACCTGTATTAAAAATAGTAGAAGATAGCAGAAGAATAGTAACAGCCTAAACCATTTTATTGATTGCAAGAGTGTGTTGGGGTACGATAGTGCCAAGCAAAATTTTGATAGTTTTGAGACACACAGGTAATCACATTCCAGCAAATCTATCACTATTCATACAAATTATTTCACCTTAACTACCTCAAACTTAAGCTTAATTACTGGTTATTTGTAAATTGGAAAGAAGTTATGATCAGATTGTTTGATTTTTCCAATGACATTTTTTTAATACATACAAGAAAACAAGATAAATGATTTTGGCATAACCTTATCCAACCCTATCATATAATAGCAGTGCCAATGGGATTTCATTCAACTAGGGATATAAGAGGGTAGTAATGCTACCTACTTCAAGCATACAGTAGAACACATATTCAGAAAACAGCAGACAGGGAAAACTATAAAATTTGAATATGTTGCATGAACTTATAAGAGTGAATTTTTTTAAGGAAGAGCTACTTGTAACAGAATTATATATCTCAGAGCACACCAAAAAGGAGAGTTACAGCACTTCTACATTTCAGAGAGAGGTAAGAAAAGGAAATAAAATCTGGATAAAATAAGGATCTGGTCCTATAATCAATCATAAGAGAATTGTTCGAGCCAAATCATCAAATTATAGCAATTAAAACATTCTCACATAAAACACTGACATTTTTAATATCATACTCAATTGTGATAAAATATTTAATTATACCACTTACTTGAACAACTCTGCCACAGCATCAGATTCTTGCTTATCTACATATCTTGTCACGCTTTCAAGCAGGCCTTTAACTGATAACACCTAAAGTTCAGGCAGTAATAAAAATATTGGTTTTGGTTAATTAACAATAAAACACTCCAATAAAAAAATATGCACTCAAATAAAGATTGTTCGCTAACCTCCAAATCTCTCGCCTTCTTCTCCCCTGTTTCATTCAGCATTTGCCCACCTCTATCAAAATACTGCTCCACAACTGTTTCCACTCGTATCTCGCCTAGTTGATCTTGAAGCTGCTCTTTCAAAAAGAAAAGAGGATTTCATAAAAATACCGCACTATTTATACATAAAGGATATATTAATTAGCAACAGAATGGACAACAGCATTTCTAAAGTCTTTCCCTTACAAACATCTCCTGTAACATTTAATAAAATTATTATAGAGAGTTTTCCATCCATGTTAAAAGACACTGAAATGCATAATGGCAAATATTTAGTTCAATTCCACTGCATTTTAGATGCTTGACTTATACCTGTTGATAAAATAACATATGCCTCACTACATGGAACAACACCACAATAAAATATGCAACATACGTTTAGCTTGCAAAATGTATATATTAGGGATGAGTCGATTCCAAATGTCGATTCTCGATTCCACCGATTCTCGGGCACGGAATCGGAATCGAGAATCGATCGCCTAAAGTCGATTCCGATTCCATCGATTCCAGGAAGATAAATGTTTTCAGCATAGACTATAAGCTTGGGGCATAAAGGCCGCCACACACCAAAGCGGCCGCGGTGTCAGCCTTGCCCGCGCGGAGGATACGCCCGGCACGCGGGTGCTGCGACGAACATACCTACCTAAGAGGCCTCGGAAACATGAAAATGTTGGCAAGAGCGACAAACCGACGAACCCTGAAATGGCGCGTGTTCATGAGCAACTCTCAGAGAAAAAAAATTGGAAACCACGGGATCGGGAAGCAATGCATGCGTTTTTTGTTCTTTTATTAACCGCTGGTCACGGCAAATCAAATTATTGCGATTATGAATCACCATCGGAGAATTCATCTGGACCACCAATTTTAACGTATAATAGATCGAAATATATATTTTTTATTTTCGAATGATATTTGAAGTCTGATGATAATAAAAGCGTGCAGATGATAATAACGTTTTTTTGCAGGCAACGCTTAAAATGCGTTGCGGGTTGCCTACCACGCAACCGCGCTTTCGGGGGCACCGTAAAAGGTCATCTGCTCGATAATTAAGTGCAATATAGTTGGCGCATTTGCGCTTAAATGTCAATTACAGTCCTAAGTTTTATCTCATTACCAAAAAAGTGTGCTCGCTCAAACCAAATTTAAATTATTGACAATTTTTGCGTTTTTCGTCGAAATTTTCGAAACTTTAAGGCAAAGTAGCGAGCGAATATCATGTGTAGCGCATACACTGCAACTGGTAATTAAAGATGGCTTGATGAACAACCAAAACATTACGACTCTACTGAAGAAAACAAAGAAACTTGTGGGAAGTTTCAAACATTCTGCAAAAAACTCAAAGTTATTAAAAACCTGTCAAATTCAGCTAAGACTGCCGCAGCATACAGGATGAACCAACCCGCTGGAATAGCTCCCTCCACATGCTTCTGAGAGTAATTGAGCAGAAAGAAGCGATAATTTTAGTTTCGAGTAAGAGTGACATCAAACTTTCTGTGGACATGGTTGCTGATAATTGGATGACAATGCAATTTGCTGTAAGCATTCTTGAGATTTTTGAGCAAGCAACTCTTCAAGTGAGCAAATCATCTTCAACTATTTCCGAGGTAGGTTTATTGTAAATTACTATTTGTTACCACCACCATTTGTTTGCATCTGTAACCATTGTTTTAGTTGAATTTAGGTTCTCAAGCTTGAGCTGCAAATTAAATATTATTAATCAGATTTGTTGATTCATATAGCCTAGTGGCTACTATTTTACAGGGTATCTCAATCCAACTACCGTACTAACATTTATTTATTTATTAGTGGATATTACAATTTTCTTATGCTTTTTTTCAATAGACCTCCTTAAAATAACATTTTTTGCTAAACATTTTGCTTCATGGGCAGTATAAATAGTAAATTTTATAGGCTAAAGGTTACCAGAAAACAAGAGGGTAAATAAATCTGAATGAGGTTAAGCATTTTATACTATATAATCAAGAAAAGAGACAGGATGATTTTTATATAATTTTCCTCAGGTGATTCCACTTATACATACAGTAAAAAATGTTGTGGAGAACTCGAATTGCCAAGGTTCTGGACTTCAAGGACTGAAGAATGATTTGATATCATCCCTGAAACGCCGCTACCCTAATGTGGAAGCAAATTTGACCTATGCTTGTGCAACAATATTGGATCCTCACTTTAAAGCTACACCTTTTCAAAACCCTGATGCTATTGAAGCCGCAAAGGTGAAAATAATCAAAGAAATGGTGGCCTTGACACAGACGAATTCAACCTCACTTAATGAACCAGCAGTTGAAAATGCAACCTCCACCTTAGACTCTCCTGGTGATAAGTCTAGTAAGGGGCTGTGGTCCCATTATAAAGACTACTTTTGCAAAAGTGTTGAGCAAGTTGATTGCAGTGCTTCTTCTTGCGAAAATGAACTGCTGCAGTACCTAGGAGAAAAAAACCTTGATCCAAAAGACGGTGAAAAAGTTTCCCATTACTGGGCTAACAGTGTCTTTCTGAGACTTAAAAATATTGTATTCAAGTATCTGTGTGTTCCTCCTAGCACTGTGTTTAGTGAAAGACTATTCAGTACAGCAGGGAATATATGCGATGCAAAAAGAAATAGACTCGATCCTGACAGAGTAAAAATGCTTGTTTTCCTTAGCAAAAATATTGAATAGATTGTCATTTTCATTGAATATTTGTCATTTTAACTCTCACGTGTAACAGGTTTTATATTTGTGTTTTTTTTTATAGTGTATATGGGTGAGCATCCTTAAACGTATTACTTTGGTGGTTAAATAAAATACTAATTTAATGCATAATATATTATGTAAAACATCAGAACGGCATAAGTAATGCTGGATAGTCATCTAAATTTAATTACATAGTGCACGGTACATTATTAAGTTCACAATGTTTGTCTAAAACAGTCAGTGTTTATTATTTTATTTAACCTAAGGATATATTGCTATCATACTATTTTGCTATTTTTAGTAAATATACTTATTGGGCCACTTAATTGTTTTGTTATTTTATTCCATTCAATTCTTAAATTTTAATGACAGCAATGCTACAGATAAATCAATATCCCACCTGTTAGAAGGAATAAGAATCGATGGAATCGAGAATCGGGAATCGATTTGAAGGAATCGGAATCGAAAAAAAGTGGAATCGACTCATCCCTAGTATATATGTATATGTACTTTGACAACTATTCAACGACTAAAAGCATTATACAATGTTAATAGTACCCACATAGCAAAGCAAGCCTGCTCCAGGATTGTTGCAAACTTGTCAGATCAAGATTGAAAGCTAGCAGCAACTTGCCATAGCAAAGTTCCATTTTTCTGCAAGATTGCAGCAAGACTGCTATGGCACATTTATCAAGACTCCTGCAAGGTTCCATCCATTTTTCCAGTTGCAGGAATCTTACAGCACCTTGTCTTGACAAGATTGAACTTTGCAGTAATCTTTGAAGCAATATTAATAAGATTATCACACTCCCCACAAGATGAGAGCAATGTTGCTGTGAAGCATGCTCAGATATTGCCAACATTGGCATGGTAAACTTGCGGCAAGACTGAAAATCTTGGCAAACTCTATGCAAGAATTATGCAATATAACAGCAACCTTGCATGCAATCAAGAAATTATTTATTTATTATGTGGCTCACCATAAAACAGTAGCATAATTATTGTGAACCATAACACTACTTCAGGCAAGAAAATTCCTTTAGGGGTCGTGCATAAACTACGTTACCGTTTTGGGTGATTTTTTAACCCCCTCTGTTGAAATTTGAGTTTTAATTAAGAGAGAGCATGTAGGCGGAATTAAGTAAAGCCATGTCCGCATGCATGAATGAAATTTTCTGAATTATATCATGATATAATTCACGAAAACAACATGGCAAGACTCACATCCACAAGAGGTAGAGTTAACCTATTACATATATCAATCAGAAAATGCTAAAAAATGTGGTATTTAATCACTTACTAGAGTTGAATGTAATAAAATCAATTATATAGTCCTCTTTACGTGTGAATCTCATTTATTTGTGAGAATTTTAAAACACTTAAGTACCAAATTCACCAGATTAAAAAAGCAAAGCCTCCACTTTCCGAGAGTGAACAGGTTTCAAACTGGTTTTTGCGCCAATTATTTCGGTACCGATTCTTTTTGGTTCCGGTTCTAAGCTCAAGAACTGGTGGAACCGAGAGCCTAAGAACCAAACCAACCCATCCCTAGTATATACCCATGCAATATGAACTTATTTATGCTCACCTTCTTCTAGATAAGATAGTTCTGTGTCATTTAATGAGTGTTTCAAAAATCGTAATAAATACATGTCTGAATAAAAAGGAATTCAGAGTAAACATTCATAATAATTTTGTAAACACTCACTGGATATATTTTAATTAGCCGGCAGGTAGAAATGTCTACATAGCTTCGTCACAGTAAAAAACAAATAATACAAACAATGATGACATAAACACAATCCAATCCCTCATAATACAATGCAGCATCACGCAAAATTTTACAAAATTTATAGTTCTAAATCATTTGACTCCATAAATTCCTTTACACTATAAAAACATTTTTAAACATTGTTATACCTTCCTTTTAAAATTTGATGGGGAAGAGATATATTTGATGGACTGTGGTAGTTTATTGTAGAGTATGGAAACCGAATGATAGGTACCATGCTATGAAAGGGAGGGGGCGTGCTGACCGATATGAGTATAGGAGTTGCTACGTGTGGAGCAGTTGTGATACACAGAGTTGGTTTTGAAAATTTCAGGGTTTTTTCAAAAAACAGACACGTCAGTATAAATATTGAGGGGAGAGTATGAATTTTGGAGGCGGCAAAGAAGGGTTTCCCGGGTTTATGGATGGAAACTCTAAACATGGCCTTGATAGCTTGCTTCTGAGCAGAGAACACTCTGCCTGAACAGTGGAGCTACCCCAGAAAATAATTGCATAGGAAATATGCGAATGAATCTTAGCGATATATATATTTATTTTAAAGTGTGAAAGGAGACTATGAGAGCAAGCTTTCAGATCATGTAAGAACCTGTGGATAATTTGTTAATGATTTCATTTATATGCTCAGACCACCGGATGTCCTCAGTTACATGAAGACCTAAAAATTAGTAGAACTGGCCTGGAGTAAGTCATTGCTTATGAGTGGTATGTAATTTCTTACAGCCATTTTGTTATGAAAATAGACAAGGGCAGTTTTGTGTTCATTGATAACTAAACTTTTCTCATTTCACCACTATTGCATTTCATTGATAGTTGAATTTATAGACACCATCAAGTCAACCTTGTCCTTAGCAGAGATTAAGGTGGAGGTGTCATCTTCATATAGAATGGTATTACAGTGTATCAACTGATTTGGGAGGTCATTTATAAAAAGGAGGAATAAGAGAGGGCCAAGGGTGGATCCTTGGGGAACTCCTATGGTATTCCTTAGGGGATGCAAGTTTACTGTCCCAACTTTACCCATATTGTTACATGAATAGCTAACAATTTGTTGACGGTCAGTGAGATATGATTTTATCCAACTCAGAGGAAGTC
Organism: Pyrrhosoma nymphula; assembly: GCA_963573305.1. Classification (NCBI taxonomy): domain Eukaryota; kingdom Metazoa; phylum Arthropoda; class Insecta; order Odonata; family Coenagrionidae; genus Pyrrhosoma; species Pyrrhosoma nymphula. The sequence continues at coordinate 50,559,816 of OY754337.1, read as the reverse complement.
CAGATATTCCTATGTTATGTATTAAGTTTATGATACAAGATGTGGTGAGATATCAGATCAAACGCTTTGCTTAGGTGAAAATAGCATAGGTTAGGATGGCATATTAAGGCCTTATTTAAATATTTTTTTTATTTGAAAACTGATGCTGAAACATTCTCCAATCAATAACACTCTCGTCAACTAACCGACAGTCTGATAAAATGTACAAAACCCAAACTCTGAGTCAACATCAAGTCAACCTTAAGGCTACATCATCTTTTGGTTAACATTAACCAGACATTACATAAAAAAATCACGCCCAAGAGTCTCAAGTAATATGTATTTTCTTTACACTTTTACCAAAAGAGAATAACATGACAAAAAAATGTAATCCCTAAAGGGATTACATTTTTTGCATACATAATGAAGTTGTCATACCTCTCTTGCATGTTCAGCAGCCTGCATCAATGCCTCCTCATCCAGCTTCTCCTTCTCACCCTTTATTTTCTTTCCACCTCGAATAACTTCCTTTTTCTGAAGAATCATATCACTGGGGTTCGCGACCTGATGGAAAAACAGAAAAGCAGAACAAGCCAGGATGAATCCTTTTCGTTCAACAAGGAACTTACAGAGCACATTTCCAACAATACCGTAGGTTTCTTTATTCGTGAAACAGGAATCAAGAAAGTTTTAGGTATAACTAGAGGTCCAGGAAAATAGTTTTATGAAAATACAAAATTAGTTTTAAAAATCCCAAAATTAGTGAAATGTAGCTTTAAGTTTATTATTGCTTTTTCTGGCACAAATAATATGTACAAAACAAAAAATGGTGTTGCTATCAAAGTGTCACGCATCTTTTGATTAACATTAACCAGACATTACATAAAAAAATCACGCCATCATCAATCATGATTTCTACTGCCTTCAACTTGAACTATCGCCATTTCATGATGCATTTCACATTACCTCTTCCCCTACCATTCCACACATTCTAAACCCCGCTTTACAATGCGTAGTACACAACCTCATCCCCTACCATTCCACACATTTTACCACACTTTCCACTGCACATTCACCTTCAAATGGTACATTGACCACACTACAACTAGACCCCCTCCAATCACCAACCCACTCGGGGGATTTTTTTCTTTAAAAAAATATGCTACCACATTACCGAAACTACAACTACACCTCCTATCAATCACCAACGCACTCCAGGGATTTTGTTCCTTACAACTTTCTCATATTTACATTTTAACTGGTACTTCATTCAGTGATGTAGCCAGGATTTCATTTCCAGAGGGTCCATGTTGAGTACAAGTGGGCGGGCAGGAGTGAAAAACTTGGAAACTTAGGAGAAAATTTGCATGCCTCCGCAATTTAGGGTGTAATTGCAACTGCAGTGTGACAGCAAATATTTAAAGATTTGCAGCAGTAAACATCTACAATAATACAAAACCTAGTTTAAAAAAATATTTTTGAAAATGACAAACATTACTCCTTTACTGCCACTTTTAAAAAATTAATTCAAATTTTCAGGGGATTTGGACCCCATGGACCCCTTGCTATGTCACCGCTAGAGATGGGAAAATTACTGTAATTTTCATATGAGGTAAATTACCGTGGTAAATTATGGTAATTTTTGAAAATTATCATAATTTTCCATTATTTTTTTATATTTGAGCATTAAACAGCAAATTTATAGTTAAATAAGAAAGCCAAGAGCAATAGGAAGGGAATAAAGATGTTTAAACCATTCCTAATATGTACATGCAACAATTATCTATTATAAATTTTAAAAATTGTAATAAGAAATACGGCAGCAACACGCGATCTGGCTTTCTTTTGTCAAAGTATGAGAAATTTTCAAGAAGAATATTCTAATAGATTACTCTACAATGTTATTATTTAAGTAAAATATTCCAAAAATTAGTTTCACATGCCTCAATTATTAATGAAACACATAGGAAATGTGACTTGGCTTTTAAGAACATGTTGGGAATTTATCTGTATGAAATATTATCTCAAACATAGGTGAATTATCTAGAAAAATACCAAAAATTACGGTAATTTTCAATGGGCACGGTAAATTACGAAAAATACCATGGTAATTTACGAAAATGATCATGGTATTTTTCAGAGTGGCCCATCTCTAGTCACTGCTGCATGATATAATTAAAGTGAACCCCATCATGTTTAAATTCTTTAACTACCTAATATTATACATATTAATAAATTATCTAAGTACATATTAAATTACATGTGCATATTGAAAAATCACTTGGTAAAATTCCACACTTAATTTATGAAAAAACCGACCCAGGTTTCAGTAACTCAGTGCCATTTTTGAGGTAGCTGAACGTGTGGTGGCCGAGTATATATACCTTATAGGGTGGAGGGGGAGGGAGGTAAAAGGAGTAGGAGGGGGGGGATGGAGGTGCAAGGCCGGGAATTGGGGGGGGTTAGGGTAATCCTGGGAAATTGGAAAGAAAGAAGCGGAAGGGATGAGTCAATCTGGGGTTCTTTTTGTGGATGAGTGAGAACAGCAGGATGAAGGACGATTGTAGGTGACTACGAGGGTAGGAGGTTGTGGGAAGGGGGGGATATTGATTTTTAGGAGAGGAGAATGGGTGGAGAACATATGGTCATTACATAAAATACTTTGGCAGTTAACAATTTCAAATTGCTCTAAAAAATCCAGCTTATAGCCTTTGTCAACTGTACGTAAAATTTCATAATCAAAATTGCTAAAATGCTTGTTTAAACATAAATGTTCTGCAAAGTTTGAATTACCATTCCCATTTATAAAACAGTTTCTGTGTTCTTTCACTCGGTCTTTGAATTTGCATCCAGTTTGACCAATATAACAGATGTCACAATCGTCGCACTTCCGTTTATACACTCCACTTTTGTCTGTTCTCACATATTTGTCTTTGGAGTTAAAAAGCATTTTCTCCACAGTACCTGAGTTGTAAAATGATACTCCATGTGTTTCGTCCGATATAAGTGACCCAAGTTTATATGCCGCACCTTGGAAAATGGCAATGGGTACCTCTTTTTTAAACTGTGATCAGGGGGATGAACAGTTAACAATTGTATATCTTTTGATTTTTCTACCTGTTTTAACACCTTATCAACACAAGCCTTGTCAACAACCGATTCTGGTGGCGATCATGGTAATTATGGACCGTTCTTTGTCGTAATTACACCGAGGCATGGGTATATTTACCAGTCTGTGAGCCATTGCCCTCAAAGAAGCTAGCTTGTGCCTATGGCGATGATGAGAATAACTTGGAATTATCACGTCAGTAAAGCTGGGCTTACGTTAGGTAGAAAATTCGTGGTAGCCTTTTGTAACATTAATGGTTAAGTCTAAAAAGTTGATCTCACTACCACCAAATTCCATGGTAAAATTAATATTTTTATGTAAAGAATTAAACAGCATTTAACTGCCGTTTCGTGCCCGTCCACATACAAATAATATCATCCACGTATCTAAACCAATAATTTACGTTTTTAGTCAGAGGATGTGAGGATTCGAACAGTTGCAATTCTAAATAGTTCATAAAGATTTCAGCCAGGATTGGTGATAACGGTGACCCCATAGCAAGGCCTGTGGAATGCTTGTAAAAACATCCGTTAAAAAGAAAATAATTTTGGCTTAAACATAAACCTAAAAGGGCTTTGAGTTCATTGGTAATTTTCGGGTCACTGGTAGTCTTATTGACCAATTCAAGGGCAATGTTGGAAGCCTCAGCGGGAGGGACAGAGGTGAAGAGATTCGTAACGTCAAAAGATACCAGTTTTCCCTTGAGTGGGGGTTTAATAACAGACAGTTTATCAGCCAGTTCTACTGAGTTTCTTACTGAGTACTTGGCAGAGAATACAGAATAATTCCTCACCAACATATTCACTTTTACAGCAACTTTGTGACAAGGTGCTGTGATATGCGAGACAAAGGGTCGGATGGGTATGTTACAATTATGGGTCTTAGGAAGACCATAAAATACGGGTCACTCCAGGACGATCTCCTCCGAGATCGCATTGTGGTTGGGGTCTACGATGCGAAGCTGTCACAAGCGTCAATTCAGGATCCATCTGCAATGCTTGAGGTGACTGACGCTGATGCTGGAGGTGGCTCTAAGAAAAGCACAACATTTGGAGGAGGTTCAGCACCAGCAGGACGTAGTGAGAGGCACCCAAGGGACGGCGCGTCGTGGAGTGATGTCAGATTATGAGGTTAGCGAAGTGCAGAAAAGGACAAAACCGACTACAAACAGAGAAAGAACTAACAGCCAGAGGACATCACAAGGGGGAGGAAGCCGACAGCATCAGCAGCGGCAATCACCCTGGAGATGCAGCCGGTGCGGGCAGAGTCCGCAACACGCATTTTCAACATGCCCTGCGAGACAATCAACGTGTCACGCTTGCAGCAAAAATGGACATTGGAGAAAAATGTGTAGATCGCAGAAGGCCATGGGATCAGTCGTAGTTCGAGAAGAAGACGACAACAGTATTTATTACCTAGGGACGGTCAAAACTAATCTCAAGCCATGGATGGCCAATGTTAAACTAAATGGTGTAAATATTCAATTTAAAATAGACACAGGTGCCAATGTAACAGTGCTAGGATCCCTCGTGGTGGAAGAGGAATTACCAGGGGTTAAATTAACATCTACGGCTAAGCGATTGGCAGGCCTAGGAGGAACAAACTTCTGCGCAAAGGGATGCTTTGTAGCAGATTAGCAGTGGAAAGGGAAAACGTGCGAGGAAATAATTTATGTAACTCCTGGAGGCAGAGAGGTGTTGCTAGGAAGGCCTGCGATCCATAAGTTAGGAATATTGAATTGGGTTGGCGTGACATCATTGGGCTCCGAGGCGCCAGAGAAAACATTTCCAGAGTTATTTAATGGATTGAGAAAAATGGAAAAGCCGTACGAGATTCGGTTGGAGAAAAATGCTAGGCCGTATGCAGTGACTACGCCTAGAAGAGTACCAATTCAAAAATGGGAAAAAGTAAGACAAGAACTGAAGCAAATGGAAAAGGAAGGCGTAATTTCCCCGGTGGACGAGCCGACGGAGTGGTGTTCACCGATGGTCGTCGTTCCCAAGCCAAACGGGAAGATAAGGATATGCGTAGATTACACAAGGTTAAATGAAAGTGTACGTCGCGAACGGCACATGCTACCGGCAGTGGATGAAATTTTGGCTCGTCTGGGAAAAGCCAAGGTAAGTAAAATTGACGCTTGCAGAGGATATTTTCAAATACCTTTGGAAGAGAGAAGCAAGAAGATCACTACATTCATCACGACATTTGGAAGATACTATTTCAACCGCGTTCCAATGGGTCTGGCTTCGTCAGGAGAACATTTCTAAAAAAGAATGTCAGAAATGCTAGCTGGTCTAGAAGGCATCGCCAATTTACTTGACGACGTCCTAGTTTTTGGTGAATCACGGAAGCAGCACGAAGAGTCCTTGAAGCAGTTTTGAAAAGGCTACTTAAAGCGGGAATAACGTTAAATGATAAGAAATGTTAATGGAGAGTGACGAAATGCTGATTTTTAGGTCATATAGTATCGGCAGAAGAAGGTTTACTCCCGGACCAGGAGAAGATAGAGGCCGTCAGCGAGATGGAGAGACCCAGGACAACAGAAGCAGTACGTCAATTACTCGGCATGGTTCATTATCACTTAAAATTTTTGGATCACCTGGCCGACGTGACTCAACCCTTAAGAGAGTTATTATCTAGCAAAGGAGATCTTCCGTGGACAGCAGTTCACGAAAAAGCGTTCCGAGAAATAAAGAGACAACTCACCAAAGCACCTGCCTTAGTGATTTTTGACCCTAAAGGCTGGGAAACAATCAACGTTAGCGTGTGACGGGAACCGTGAACCGTATTACGTGGGACGGGAAATTTCAACCACCGGACACAATCGACGTCACGGTGCACCTCCCATGAAAATTGACTGTCATAAGCGCAACGGCGAATTCGGGATATTTTAAGGTAAAATGTGAGCCAAAAATACCGTTTATCTTGTATTCACGCATTTATAGACACTAAGCAGCGTGGCACTGACTCTCGGTTAAGAAGATGGCTGGAGAAACTCGCGAAATATTTTGAAAGCTTCAAATAAAAGCTAAATATGGACTGGACGTCCGCCATTTTCTCAATTTGTGTCTTCTGACTTCTGTGGTCCTGATTGGTTCTCAGTGTACGGAAAACGTCGAGAGATGAAAGTTGCCCATCTCTCACGTACACGTACTCCCGGGACACGTTGGCTGTGTCCGTCCCCGGTACTTTCCCGTTAGCCATCTCTACACGTATTCCCGTCAACGGCTCGCGTCACACGTTAACGTTGATTGTGTCCCAGCCTTAACAAGCAGTGTAGAGTCTCAGCAGATTCATCATCCTACGGATTGGGTGCGGTTTTAGAGCAGAAGCAAAAGGACGGTGAGTGGAAAACTGTCAACTATGCATCCTGATCCCAGACGGAAACCGAGCAAAGGACGGACCATAAGCCACAAGTGCCTTTGTTGAGTATCAAACCGTTAAGTGATTTATCTGCGAGATTGCAGAGATTTCGAATGAGACTTCTGGGGTATCATTATACCACAGTACACGTGCCAGGTAAATTATTATATATTCCCGATATGCTTTCTAGAGCTCCACTGGATAGAAGACCACAGGATAAGGACGTGATGTTGACATAAGAAGACGCTGCGATGGTGGGAGAAGTTGTCAAAGCACTCCCAATGACGGACAGAAGATTGGAAGAAATCCAAGAAATGCAGGAACGAGACGACGTCCTAGCAGAAATAAGGGAATACGTCAGGCATGGGTGGCCGGCACACAAGGTGAACTTAGAACCACATCTACGGAGATACTTCGAAGAGAGAGGGCATCTCAATGAGGCCGAAGGGTTACTCATGCATGGCTGCAGAGTTGTTATTCCGAAAAATTTGAGGCGAGAGATGCTTTCACGGATACATCAGGGGCACTTGGGCATTGTAAAATGCAGAGAACGAGCACGAGAAACTATCTGGTGGCCAGGGATATCGACGGACGTTAAAAACACTGTCAAAAAATGCGAAGAATGTCTGGAGCGGCGTCCACAGCTGGTGGAACCTTTGATGCCGACAACAATCCCCGAACGACCATGGAAGACGGTAGGGATGGATATCGTGACTATCCAAAACCAAAGCTTTTTAGTTGTCGTCGATTACTTTTCAAGATATCCAGAGGTGACGCGACTACCAATGACCACCGCGGCTGCAGTCATTGGAAAAACTAAAGCTATTTTTGCAAGGTTTGGCATTCCGGAGGTGGTTAGATCGGATAATGGGCCACAATTCCGAAGGGAAATGTTTGAATTCGCTAAAGAATATGGTTTCCGACTAATCACGAGCAGTCCAAAACTGGCGAGAAGTAACAGGCAAGCAGAGTCAGCAGTTAAAATAGTACGAAATATATTGGAGAAAGAGAAGGACCCAAATTTAGGGCTACTCATTTATAGGTGAACTCCACTGGAGACGGGCTACAGTCCAGCAGAGCTTCTAATGGGAAGGAGACTGAGAATGAACTTTCCTGTTTTACCGGCCTCGTTAAAACCATTGCGGCCGGACCTATGAGACCACCAGCAGAAGATGAATACAAAGAAAGAGAAGGCGTTGCAAAATTATAACCGAGGACACAAAGCTCGGGAGCTACCCAAGTTAAAACCCAGGGACCGCGTGTGGGTCAATGATAAATACTGCTACGGTGACATAGTCAACCGACGCAGCGAACCCCGATCAAACGACGTGGAAATAGGCGGAGGTGTGGTACGACGGAATCGAGCATTCCTAGCAGCGGCCCCACCGGCGGTGCAGAGGAGCGAGTCCAGTTCAACGGATCTCCAAGAGGGTGTAACGACAAGGAGTGGCCGGCAGATAATAAAAACAACTTATATTTGTGAGAGAGAGAATATGCACTGCATTTTTCTTTCTTTTCAGAGAAGAAAGGGTGTTGAATTGTCATATGCCGGCGAAGGCTTTGAGAAAGTTCCCAAGGTCACCTGACGTAGTTTCATCACCATGTGCCAGTCGAGGGTTCGAGAAGGTTCCCGGATTCCCTCTAGAGAGTTCCCCAAGGTTGACGGAGTAATATAAAAGGGCGATCTTTAGCACGGCGCGAGGAGTAGTCAACATGCTCGCAACACGGCACCTCGGAATTCTACCACTTGTATTCTCGAAGAAATAAATTAGTATTCTCATCGAAAGTTGGTGTTTTAATCTAAGAAAGAAAACACTACATACGTGAAGAAAGTAGATGTAATGAGAGATTTCGTCCCGAATATTGAACCAGCACGTAAGTTCTTTCTGGACCCAGATCTTCTTCGCTATGGCCAAGGCTTCGATAGCTGGCTTCGACATTGAAGTAGTCCATATGTTGACATATTTGGGAGTCACACCTAACTTCAGGCATTGGTTGTTGAAGTATATGTTAAGGACAGCCACAGGATATTTAATTGAAAGCTTGAAAAATAATTTCCCCTTGTCTGCTATAATGGCATTACGAATATGAGAAAACGTTTCCGGCGTAACTCTGTGGAAATTTTTAATATGCATATTGAAAAATCACTTGGTAAAATTCCTCTCTTTATTTATATCACACACACTTTACGTTTTGATCGCAGTCGGTGACTACTGTCACCGCCTGCAATCACATCTTACTCCCTGTGACACAGTTTGACCTAAGCAGGCTGCCGTTCTGCAAGCATCGGTGCGGGACTCCAACACTAGGCGTAGATACCTATAGGCCCACTGCAGAACGGAATGTTGGGCCAGAGACTAACTATTGTATGTATCAGGACAGGTAAGATGTGCACACGTGTACATGCCTGAATAACATGCGTGTACACGTTTACTGCAATACACGCTTTTGCCCATCCCTAGTGAATTTCTGTTTTCTATTTTTAACATATAGTTCACTTTACGTGAAAATTATAGCTCATGATAGATATTAAGATTCTCCAAAAATTGAAAATAGAGGGTCTTAAATTCAGAGAGGGGCTATATTTGGAGAAATAAGGTACTCACAAAAGCCATAGAAAAAGATTTTGTCTTCATCTTTACACTTCTAATACGAAGCCATATTGAACTTACCTCCCCTGAGTAATAATTTCCAAGTCTCATAGGGTTGATCATTTGATCTGGATGGTTATACTCAAGTCTCAACCTGATTAATGGCTCTTTAGGTTGCTTCTCATGCCCTGAAATAATAGGGTTTTTTATCAAAGTTAAAATGAGCATCAATATAAATCATTATGTGCCAGCCAAAGAAAGAAAAATATCAAGTCATCTATCACTTGACTGATATAAATCCATGCAGCCAAGCATTTAATCTTAATGACAACAGGTTTTATAGCACTTGGCCACAAAGGAAACATGGTCTATGGCATCACTTATGAAGTTGTACAATCATGACCCAAGGATACATTGCTGTCTTTATTAATCCCTATAGATGACTGGCATATGAAGAGAACTAGCAGATGAACTGCAAGTCAAACATGTAGAAATCGACAATGGCAAAATTCTAATATGCCAGCATTTATGGCTGATAAGTCTGAGTGGACTAAAATAATGAAATTTATTAAGGCAGCCCTTTTTGCAAGTTTTGTTTCACAAAGACAATGCAAGTAAAAAATACTTTTGTCTTCATTCAAATTACTAAATTAACTCCCAATTTTAGTCACCATCACCATACTAAGTCACACATTTCTTTATTTCCAGTTTTCAAGAGTGGATTTACTTTTATTTGCAAAGCTTTATGGAAAACTTTCTAAAGTTTACAATTTCAACTATGCACACACATACTTGATTAAAAAAACAATACTTGCCTGTTCTCAAGGACATAGCCCTAAGGAACAAAGAATCGATCCTCTCTTTCACAAAGTCCTCCACCTAAAACAATGAAAGAGACATCTTTCAGCATACACAGGTTGCTCAAGCATGATTAGAAAATTGAATGTACAGTGTAAGTTGAATTTCAAAATAAGTTGATCCAGCACCAACGTAAACCAATATGTATGATGAACACTTTTTTACCCTAATATCCATATTTATAATAGTATTCAATAGGGTATACATGATGGATTTAGTAAGAAAAAAACATTTTAAAACTAGTAAAAAAATTAATTTAATTGTGTATGAAAGTAAAATAATAGTATGTAGCTCTAAAGATAACAATAGTACCTAATTGTGATCCTATTCAATATAACACATTGCCAACGCATTTCTATTCACTCTAGAGCACTGCTCACTTCACAATACAGCAATTGTATTCGTTTCAGATTCTGAGCTCTAAGAAATGCCATTCAAAACAGAACAGGAGTTCACTGGATAAACGCAAGATAATAAAAACTTTGATAGTTGCATCCACCATTTTTGTGTTGAATTTCAGCGAATTTCATTTGAACGATTTCGATAACTACACACAAAACATTCAGCCTTGACTATTGTGAACCTAAAGAATGCTACCAACTGGCAGATTACTGAACATTTTGAAAGCGAATATCACTCCATCCATTGCCTCTCATATTCGATCAAGTGTGTTGATGTGTTCTGATCAGAGCTAACTTCCTTATCTTATCATAAATTAATTGAGCAAGAGACTTCTCTTCAGTTTCTGGGCGTATTTTTGAGTTCAAATATTTCTTGGACCCAACGTACTGATATCCTAGGTCATAAACTAAGTTCCACATGCTACTTACTGAGACAAATTAGTGGTACAGTGAGAAAGGACACACTACTTAGTCTGTACTATGGAGAATTTTATTCCCATATCCTAAACAGCATCATCTTTTGGGGTTCCTCTCATAACTCATTGTGCATTTTCTGACTTCAAAAAAAGGCTGTCAGAATCATAGCCCAAAAACCCTACAGATATTCAGGCCGACCTTTATTCAAGGAGCTGAGCCTTCTACCACTTCCTTGCATTTACATAATGACCACAGTGTTGAACATCACGTCAAATATTGGCAGCTTCCTCCTTAATAATGACCATCACTCCCATGACACAAGATGCAAACACCATATACACTACACAAACATTAGAACAAACCTCAACAAATTTGGCCCCAGGGAAATAGGGGTACGACAGTACAATAAACTTCCCGGTAAAATAAAAAATATTAAAAATTATGATACCTTTCAACTACAATTAAAAAGGTTTCTTCTACAAGAGTCCTATTATTCATTGGAGGAATACCTCTTTGCGTAAAGGAAGGACTTGATTAAGTATTTTCAATGTAATTTCTGTTTATGATTGATGTGCCTTATATCATTAGACAAATGTACCTTGGTCTTTGGGCAAATAAAAACCATTACTATTATTGTCTTAGTTTCTTTGTTCACTGTAGTATAAATTACTTTAAATTATTTGATTTAAAATGATTTTATTAATTCATCTGAATTCTGATCAGTGCTAACTTCCTTATCTTAGTTTCTTTGTTCGTTGTAGTATAATTTACTTCAAGTTATTTGCTTTAAAACTTTTTTTATTTTTTTTATTCACCTAAATATGATTTCTTATATTTTTATTGTACCAAGTATTTTTTAATGCTAGTTTTTTCATCCGAACTCTGCAATGTCAACATATCTTGACCTATTTTACGAGTTAATTAGTCAGAAAAACCAACGAATCCGTGGGACCGATGAAACTCAAAATACTGAAAGACAAGGTGGACCTGTACATCAACACATTCACCAAGTATACTTGCATATCTGTTACTAAAAAATATTAAAATTTTATGTGTAGCCACAACCCACACGACAGTGCATTGTTTCTTAAAGCAGTGTACACACAGTGATATTTCTGGTGCCATGGATGGCACAGGAAGTGGTTAGCGGTAACATTCTGTGTGAACAAACCTAATTGCATGCCATCTGCTGGTTTCCAATAGAATTGCTTGTGATTGCCGTGCTCTGGAAGGCATTAGAACGCAAAGGCATTAGAAATTTTTCTAGCAATCTGGCAGCAAATTTTGTGCATTTCCATCTTTATTTGTTCTTGAATAAAGAAATAACTTTGTACGAAGAGGAAGATTTTGAAACAGAAGATATGAATATTAATACAACTAATTTGCAAATGTTAAAATCATTTTTGTAAACTCAGATCATTATTTATTCTTCTGAGAAATCATGTACAGATACATGATCAGTGAGTATGTTTCTGATTACAAAGCACAATAATAACAATGATCATGATGAATTACATCCAGTCGAATATATATGCAATCCATAATTTTAGCATTATTGTTAATGCAATCTGAACACCATTTCATATGCAAAGCAGTCCCCTACACTTAATGGTTTCCACAATTTGATCACTTACAGTGGCTACGTGTGCACATAGGGGTGAAATGTTGCCCATCATAAGTTGCTTCCATTGCATTCAACATGGGGAGGCACACAGTTACAGGCCAATTCAGGCACAATAAGTGTATCCCTGTGCACAGAGCTTAAGACTTCCCGATGATCATGATTCATAACCATGTGATTAAAACGCCATGTCACTGAATTAAGTAGTTCCACCACATTTTTTTTTTTTGACTGGGAGAATAATTTTCAATTCTAAAGGTCTGTAAACAAAAAGACATTCCTGGCACCAGGTATTGCTCAAAAGGCTGCCACCAACGGATGTCATAGTCTGTGCACTGGCATTGTATACCACCTCATGGCATACAATGTAATCGCAAGTAAATGGCAAGCATACAATGTGTGCTATTTTTCCTGTCATATATGTACATACCAGTATGCTCTTGTGAAGAAGAACAGAATTGAGCCAGACAGGGAAAATTTAAATGAGAAAAATAAATAGATTATGCAGAGATGTACGGAGAGATAGATAGCTCATTAGAGCTTTGAAAGTGTACTTAATGATTCAATCATCACGTCCAAATTTAAAACAGACATGATTTCAACCAACTGGGTGACATAAGTGCAGTTTCACATACAGAAAAAAAATTCACTTATTGTTTCCGGCGGTGGGTCGAAGGATAAAGAGGAGCTGCTGATGGACCCCTGTGCTTGAGTCCTTATCCAGCGGGTGACTGGGGCGTACTAGTTCAGGGGGTGGTAGCTCATGGAGAAGAACAGGTTCCTTTTAAAACAGTGAGTTTATTTTCTATTCATGACATTTATGCACTTATCACACAACAATGTCTCTCCTGGTGGGCCAAACATAACCCGAATGACCCAGGGGTATCGTTAGCGACAGGGTAGGTTCTGGAGGTAGTGCCGAGGATATTCCCGCTGCAGCAGGAGCTGAAGCCGGTGCCGAGGATATTCTCGGTCGACCTACCAGAAAGGCACTACTGAAGCCTTAGGCAAAGTAAATTTTTTGTTACATGTTTATTAGATGAATTTGCATTTTCTCAATATTTTAATATTTTATATACAAATTTTGATATTTTAATACCCCTCAGTAACACTTTTTCATGAAAATAAATTCTTATGGAATTTGAGTTGTAGCCTAGTAGCCAGGTTGGTGCTTGCATGGGGTGGCCATATTAACTCCCGCCGAATTTTTGGGTACCTGAGTGTGGTGCAATTAGATTTATCTGCTACCTAAGTTTTTAAAAAGTTTTTTCTCCAGTAGCTGCAGTATAATTTTAAATTTCCTAAGCTTTCCATTGAAACCAGCGGTTTTCCTTCATTACTTTTCCTGCCCTGTGAGAAAAATTTGAAACAAGCAGCAATCATCTTATTTAAACCTCGAAGGACCTCACCGTTGTCGCGAGGGACTCTTGTCTGCTGATGGTTAAAAATGTAAATGGATGGTCCTCACGGGGATGTCACCCAGTTGATTTCAACTTTCTTACTATCACTGCCTAGTTCATGAGTACACAGTCACTGTCATAGTTGTTGCACTCCAACTCTTTACCAATCTAAGGCATCATGTATACAGGCACTGATACATACAGCACCAAGAGTATCAGGCAAGAGGGTGAACACCAATGACATCTTTGACAGTAGACACTACCTCACTCTGTTACTGGTGTCGTCACTTTCAACCAACTGAGAGATTTCTCATACATGTTCAAGGCTTAAAAATTGGGATGAAAAATTGATAGATTGAAAAAAATGCAAGAATGAAAATGTATTACATCTACCAGCACCACCTTTAGGTATAAATTGAATTTGTACCTGAAGATTTCAGAGAGATAATACATGAGATAAGACAAGAGTGACAAGATATGGGCGATACGGGGACAAGATAAGGGTGAGCTAAAGCAAAGCAACCTTCAGAGTGGTGACTGCCGATGACGAAACCATCACCTACTAAATATATACCTATCATATTTAAATCTTTAACACTCTCACAAGTTAGCAATAAAAATCAAGTCATACTGACCTTCTTGGAGAGGGGAACTGCCTTATTCTTCACCCCCCGACCAAAATTAAGAGGCTTATTGTCACTCGGTTGTAGACTATCATAATCTGACAGGCTGAGAGTATCAAACACAAATGGACGAACTGTTTTTAGTGGGATAGGACACACTTTGACAGCTCTTCCCTTCACCTGTGCTAGAAACACATGCTTTTCCACAGATTCACCTTCAGACAAAGAAGTTGCAACAGAACTACCTGTGGAAAAAACGTTCCTTCACATGAACAACACCTTGTCAACATCAAGCTATTTCATGAGTGTTAGTATGATCATGAACGTCAGTTCTTTGCAATGACATCACAATCTTCCAGAAGACACAGAGGTAATCAATTTAAGGTGGTTGGAGCAATTTTTATGCAGAGATTTGCGTGAAACTTAACATACATGTTCTTAATCCATAGCAATATCTATAGATGAAAGTGTAAAAAATTGCATCTTACCAATTTGGGTTTTCGGCAAATCAATTCCATTTGGATACATAGCATTATGGACCATGACATATATTTCACAATAACTCAATGGCATGCGTATAGGTTTTCTTGTAAAAACATTCACATCAATATAATCGTTGATAACAAATATCAAGGTGTCATACCAAGTTCAAGTTCAAAAAAACATATTCCATATATAATTTTTGCTGAAATTTGGAATACCACACTGAAAACTTGAATCATAACTTGCTTAATTAAAAGAAAAAATATGAAATATAATTCTTGGAGCATTTACAGAACTACATTTATCATGAGTTCCACTGTATAAAATGATGTACTTGGACACCATGTGGCCCAAGAATTTTTCCTCAACTTCAAAAATTATTAAAATGAGCATTTGATGACCCATGATTACTGCTCCAGCCACCTTAAGTCTGCACAGGCAAGGCCTCCACGGTCGCCATCACGCAAAATCCTTGTACAATGCCATCAAAGGATACAAGGAATAGGAGAGGAAGAAGAAAAGGAAAAAAGAGAAGTATTAAAGTAGCAGTAAAAATAGGAACTTGGAACGTAAGGACAATGATGAGAGCTGGGAGAATGGAAAATATTAAACAGGAAATGGAGAAAGGGAAAATAGATGTGTCGGGACTGAGCAAGGAACTGAACGAGGTGAGATGGAGGGATAGTGGGGACTGTTGGAGTGATTGTTACAGGGTTATCTATTGTGTGGGAGATGAGAGTCAACGTGGGGTAGCTATGGTACTGAATGCTAAATTAGGTAAGAGGGTAGTAAACATTGAACAGGTGAGCGACAGGATACTAGTGGTAGAAATAAAAGCATGCACGACAAATTTCATATTGGCCCAGGTGTACATGCCTACAAGTAGCCATAAGAAGGAAGAGGTGGATGAGGTGTAGGAGCAACTAAAAGCAAGAAAGAGAGAAGTTTCAGTCAAGAAAAACCTGATAGTGATGGGCAACTTGAATACAGTGGTGGGGAACTGGAGAGATGGATTTGAAGAAGGAAGGTATGAGCTCAGGACAAGAAATGACTCCCCGTGAGAAGGCAATTAAATTTTTCAGAGAAATAAATTAGTGGTAACAAACACTTGGTTTAAACATCACCCCAGGCATAGATACAAATGGTAAATGCCAGGTGATACCAGGAGATATCAAATTTATTACATTATGGCAAGGCATAGATTTAGAAAGTGTCAAAAACTCACAAAGCTATCCAAGGGCAGATACAGACTCAGATTATGACTGTGCAAAGATGAACTGTGATGTTTGATTCAAAAAGCTATGAAAAATATGAGAGGTGGAACGTGGAAGCATTGAAAGTAGTAACCAGGTCAGGATTCCAATATTCAATCAAATTTCATCAAATCCATGGATCAAGATTAGATCGAATCCTTCCAAAAAAGATTTGAACCCTGGTTGTGCGGGTGGCATATGTGCTACGCTGTCATACTCTGTAAGTGGTAAAAAGCAGTAAATAGCAGTAAAATCTCACCTCAGAATGTTAGCATCTCTACGTCATTTTGCTACTTAACCCTTTCGCTGCTGTGAACGTAGGAGCTACGTTCGTCCGGTGGACTGCTGGGAACATAGCTCCTATGTTCTATTGGCAAGGTCATTCCTACCCACCGTTCACTTTTTTGCCACACAGGGGCAGGGAAGTCTCCTCAGATTGACCGCAGAGAAAGGGCTAAGTGTTGATAATTTGTGTGAAAATTCATTGCCATAAATATTTACATGAGTGGAGATTTTATAGTTATTAATCATAGAAAGTTTCATTAAAACTCTGACACCTACCTTTGAAAAAGTTTTAAGCTGCAGAAAATTATACAACTAACCTGGAATGCATAGCCGAACATAGCTTTTTTCACGCCACAGAATTCGCAAAATTTTCACCAAACCATTTTTGTTCTTCCATTGTTCCGTGGTTTGGTGCCACAAATATAAGGCCATGTATTTTCGCTATCTGTCCAGTAAAATTAAGCCTTGTCCTTTCTAAGTATTAAAATAGGAGTTACAGTGGAAGCCCGGTTTAACGAGTGCTCATAATCCCTCTGAAATCACTCGCTAAATCGAGCGCTCGTAGTATCCGAAAGTGTTGAATAAAGCCACCTAATTCTCATAGTCGTTCGTATTTACCATTTTTCTTTTGTTTCCATGGTATTTGACGAAGGTAAACAGCATAAAAAGTCATTTCAGGCACAATCTGGTGGAATATCAACTAATTTTAAGAAAGAAACAGGACATTTTCCATTACATAAAATATTAATTCCTCCAGTTTCAGTGTTTTTCTTCCAGTTCTTCTATTTTTCGATCGCCGAAGAAAGCTGTAAAGACACCGTAACTAATCGGAATTAAAATATTAGGTATACTGTAGTTTTTGGATAATTTTGCGAATATGTCATGACGATAATATCAACTTTGTCGAGTTTTCAAATTTTAACCAGTACGTCCATCAGTTGGGAAAATTGGCCTAAAGGTTCACTGAAATACGGCATGTACCGGTGGTCGAAGATATTTCTCGCATAGTCACCTATTCCTAGCAGTTTCTATTACCCCGTTTACACATTCGCACGAGTGGCGAATCGCGAGGCGAGTGGCGAGGCAAATGTGTAGTCGGTTCACTCATCATTCGCCTCGTCGCTCGCCTTGCCGCTCGTAGCGCTTGCGCTAGAAGCGGTCTTTGGGGACGAGTCAAAGGCATGTGGGGACGAGGCGAACACTCGGCGAGTGTGTAAACAGTCATTCGCGTTGTGGGGACGAACCCACGAATGCCACTCGCGAATGTCGGCGAGTGACATGGGGATGAACGCACGAATCCCACTCGCGAATGTCGGCGAGTGACGAGGCGAATCACGAGCACGAATGTATAAATGCGCTAAATGATTCAAATTCGATTATCTACCACAAATTAGTGTCACCGAGTATTTATTTACACTAGAAAAGGAAATACCTCAGTCGATTGGCTAGCACATCATGTTTCGTGCAAGTACTGCCATCTCCAGGATATAGAACTAACGCAGGTATGTGTTTCTTGGAAAAATACCCACGCGATTTGAATAATGATAATAACCTGTGAAATTAGGAATCACAAAAGAAAACAAAAGTATGGTGAACGGGATAAATTTTAATTATTAGGGCAGTATAAGGCTTGGTTATATTTTAAAAATAACAAAAATATGCAAAAATTATCACAGCTAACAAAAATATAATTCCTTTTCGAACATACGAGAAAATAAATAATACTTTTGCAAACGAAAACCATGTTGACTTCATTGGGAAAGTACGAGCATAACAAAAAAATAGGGGACCTTCTTTATCACAAACACATCACACGTACTTCACATCAATAATATAAATCAGAAAATAGTTTCAATGCTTACTCAGTGGTGAAAAATGTATCAAGCATTGTCTGCTTCAATTTAGTGGCAGTTGCGCAAAGCACAAATCCTTCTACTTCACTGAATGTTTTTAGTTCATCCAGGGAAGCATTACTGGCCCTATAGACGTCGCTAATTACTTTTATAGCCTGCTGTGCGTTAGCTCTCAAGGGCATAGGCACTGTTTCTTCTTCTTCGGAATCGGAACTAATTATGTCGTCAACTTTTACCTCCTTTGACAACTTTTACTCCTCAAGTTGGTACGTAAGTTTAATACAATTAAGTCGTGTAAAGCAAAGAGGATGTCCAGCGCTTTTTTCCACAGGCCTTCACGCCGAGCGCTTCCGGCAGTCCAGCGAACGGCCACACGTCCTCGGCCCGTATCTTCCTCTCCCCTCCACCTCTCTCTCTCCCCCCACCCTCGCCTCGGCACTCATAGTTAGGGGGTCGGAGTAAAGTGATATTTTTTCTCGAGTCAGCATTACATTTCATCAAAAGTATCACATTTCACTCATCGCTTTCCCACGCCCTAACGTCACAGGTGGCTTCCAAAAGTAGGGGGAGGGGGGGCTGAAATGTGATACGTTTGGTTCGCGGTCATAGCTGATAAGGAACTCCCAACGGGAACGCCCCCCCCCTACTTTTGGAAGCCACCTGTGACGTTAGGGCGTGGGAAAGCGATGAGTGAAATGTGATACTTTTGATGAAATGTGATGCTGACTTGAGAAAAAAAAATCACTTTACTCCGACCCCCTAACTATGAGCGCCTAGGCGAGGGTGGGGGGAGAGAGAGAGGTGGAGGGGAGAGGAAGATGCGGGCCGATGACGCGTGGCCGTTCGCTGGACTGCCGGAAGCACTCGGCGTGAAGGCCTGTGGAAAAAAGCGCTGGACATCCTCTTTGCATAAGACGACTTAATTGTATTAAACTTACGTACCAACTTGAGGAGTATCCACATTGAAAGATAAACAATGCAGCTAGAACTTATATCAAAGCTCATTTTCATATCACTTCTCATAGCCGAGTAGCATTTCCGCGAAATGATAGATTTTAGGCAAGTTAACTAATTATTTCTCTGAAGTGGATGATATCAAGTAAACGCCCTATGAAATAAGTTCTAGCAACACCCTACCTGCGCCAAACGGTGAAAACAGAATTTCTTTATCTATTAACATGGCGATGTAAAAGTCAACGGTCTGAACGATGTATAATTTCCTGGCGTGGTCTACACTTCCATTAGTGAATGATGCTTCCTATAAAAGGAAGTAAAAACAGATTAGAGTTCCGATTCTCTCTTTGCATGCGCTGATGCACTACGTTACTTATCCCATTGAAGTGACGATGCGTTTCAAAGCTCTCTCGGGTGCTACGCAACTTAATTTCAGGTTGTGGAAAAATCATGAAGGAGTGCGAAATCAACCTCACAGCTACCACCGGGGTAAGGTTACAATTTGAATCAACCGAAATAACGGATCTCTCGTTCGAGCATCGGCCGTATCAACCTAGTGTTGGCTGCCGAGGCCCCTGAAAGGAGGTCCAACCCCTCCCTCACTAGTGAAAGACAAGGAGTGAAAGCCACCTGGGTAAAAGTGAAACTGGGCGAGGGTAGATAATAACAGATAAGGTGAAGGAGTGATCCTCTCGGGTTACCCCCTTCTCTTTCTCGCCGAATGAGTCCCGCGCAGATGAATGTCGTCGCGCCCAGAAATAAGGAATGAAGAACATTATTCTTGAGGGGTCTTCTGGGAAAAACTGGTTTGGACACGCCAATTGTTCAGATCCGACTGAGGTATCACCCTAAAATCTGACAGCTTTATTGTTTCCGGCTGAGTGATTGAGAGGGATAGATGGATGGAAGGACTGCTTGTAAGGCAATTTCCAAATAGCCTGGAAAGGATATTTTACCATTCATCATGATAACCTGAATCGAGCCTCGTATTGCGGGTAATAATTATTTGTCATCACAAAACGAATGAGTGAATGAAATCATGCCTCTATTTGATGCGAAGGCAGCTTGACACACGGAAGTCGATTTCCATTGAAATGTAAAGAGTACCTAGCAATATCTCCAAATATATTACTACTTACAGGGCATCTTTGGGCTTTCGTCTTACTTCCGAATCATCCGTAAAAATTTATGACGCAAGTAAACAATGAACATTGCAAATTGATATATCGAGATAATATTGTTAAAATTTGTCGCGGCAAAGAAGGGTAGTACCAATCCGCGAGTTGCTGCACGCCGCACCGCCAGCAAAAACGGCAAAATAACTTTTCCGGTGGCGCCAAATTTGACATTCCTTCACACGTTTGAATTTTTTGATTGGATATGTATGTTCGTATCTTTTAAAGTCAGATGATCGTAAGTCGAGGACTTACTGTATTCACTTTGGAGAAACCAACGACAGGAATTTAAGGTAAAATGGTACGCGGCTTACATGAAAATCTAGAGGATTCGTGTGAGCTGCACACCCCCATTTTTTCACCAGCATTTTCGAAAAAAGGTGCGCGGCTTACACGAGTAAATACGGTAGTTAATTTCTGCTAGGTGGTGCATCGCCCTCGAGAGATATCTGTCGTAATACCGAGCCTATACCGTGTAAAGAACTTTTTGGCCTCGCTATATCCACTTTATTTTACATGTAAAACATAGGCCTTTTGGCAGTACAAAGACAATCACTCGCTAAAACGGGATTCTCGCAATAAGCCGTACTCACTATACCGGGCTTCCACTGTATTTAGTTCTGAAGATTGATTACATTTTTTAAAAAGACAAAATTAAACTGCTCTAGGAGACAGGAATATATATTTATGTGACCAAATATTTTTTAAAGTGAGGTTGTTGTCTCCCTATCATGTCATTACATTCTAAATCTGGCTTTTAGATTTACATTTATGGGAGTCACAGTTTTAAACTGAGTAGTGCCATTTTGAACTAAATTCGAATATGCATTCAAATCACTCCATCATTTACATTTATGAATATTAGGAGCTAATATTTTTATCTTCCTTTGAGCCAAGAATCAAAACCAGTCGGACCCTGAGTACTTGTGTAAGGCTATTTGCATAGAATCGCCCATTAGTGAAATTAGGTATTATTTTCCACAGTAAAATGCCATTGATAAAGTCATGATTTTTGTCTCTTGTGGTCATTTTATATTTCCGGCAATGACATCTCTAAAGCCACTAATGCACTATAGAAGCACATAAAAAAACCATCAGTTCAGGCCTGTGAAGCAGCAAAAGCCTGAAATTTAACCCAAAAATGATCACGGAAAGGTTTTGACAAGCCTTCTACGAAAACACCTTCGGACTGCTCTACCATCAGTATTTTTAAAGAGGGTTTTCACTACTCCCTGCAATTTGGTTAATAATAAAAGATACAGATTTGATCCTAAAAGACTAACAATGCTCCATTTCAATAGCATAAATTAAAAAGTTACATCAGGATCAATGCATCAGACTTACTTACTTAATGCACTTACATACTAATGACATAATGAAATTTCACGCAAATTATCAATACATTTGCAGTCAAATTATGTCGACATGGTAACAGGGTTGCTACAAGATAGAGGTTTTCAAATTCCCTGACTTTCCTGACTTTTTCCTGACCAAAATTTAGATTTTTACTGACTTTAGGAAACGCAACGAAGAGCCAAAGTCCGAAATTCTACATGAGAAGGGGAAAAAATATTGACAAAAATGCATGACTAGGAGTGTATTTATTAAAATCTTATATACAAAAATTCATGTGCAATTTATCTTAAGTACAGGAGTTTAAGAAATAAATTAAATTAAAACTCAAATAAAATGCCATAAATTGCACATGGCAATACTGTAGATCAATAATTAAACAAGAGGATTAATTACAGGATAATATTCTGCACAAGAAAATACACATTAAAAACATAATCCTAATACAATGTCCTAAATTGCCCATAGAACTTCTGAAAAACAAAGACTTTTTCAATTTGGTTGACCTCAGGAACATATTATGACATAATAAAATGAACACTAACTAAACTAAGGTAAATGAAGGAGTACATAATAGATCATGTACCATTAGCTTTTTGTAACTTTTAGGGGATGACTGATACAATAAGCCTTTCTCCGGGTCAAATATTGAAAAGTAGCTGGAAATTACACTCCTACCATCTAACTATTAAAAATAAAATGCAACACGCATTGGCACCATATTGAAAAAAGATGACTGCCAGTTAGTGTTGACCTGCAGTACTACTGTCTTCTTTTCAAAGTTTTCTTCCATAAATTGCTTAAGAGACGCTTCAAACATGGCTGAATTGAAATTGTAATTTCTTTATATGTTGATGAGTTTTACTCGGGTTTCCCATCGGGTTAGGCTTTCCATGATTGCTGACTTTTCAGCAGGAGATTTTCCTGCCATTTTCAAGGCTCTGGATGACTTGAAAATGGCAGGAAAGTCACCTGCCGAAGCGTCGGCAATCATGGAAAGCCTAACCCCGTGGGAGACCCAAGAACAACTCATCAGCATCATTCGCCAGGAAAGCCTAAAATCATACTTCTTTATATGTATTTCAATCTAACAATAAGTCTAGGCATGTTTGGTGAGCATAAAAAGTAATTCTCATCTGCACACTGTGCTCTTTTTTCCCTAAGAGGTCAATCACTGGTACCATTACCTTAATCAGAATAAAATGTCCTATAGGACAGCCAAAAATCATAACATGACTAAAGTCAGTCTAATAAAATGAATTAACGTAAAAAAAATACTAATTCAGTTCACTAACCAGAGCCTGTCAAAGATTTTAGCCTTTCATCTATGGCTTCGTAGTTCAGTTGGGCTTCTAACATCAGCTTTGCTCTTTTAGCCTTCAATTCCCTGACTTCACATCCAATTCTCATAGCATCTTTTCTCTTCTGCTTCTCTCCCTTATCCTCTTTCGACCTCTGCTTGAGTGCCTCTTGGTACTCTGAATGCACGCTATATACCTTGTAGATCATTTTATTATTTACAGTAATATTCTCAATACCACCTACCAGGTTAAGCGCATCATATACCTGCCTCTGCATGACTAGTGACGCATCAAATTGATTTTCAACAACAATTTCTTGGTTAATTGAAAATCCGCACACAACAAATGCATTGCCATGGCTGATTATCAAAACCATGCGGATAAAAGCACCCAACAAATCCGAACAATTCTGACTTTTTAGTACAGTGCGTCAATGGTGATTACCCGGGTCACACCGCGATCATAATCCTTAATACACTGCATAACATTGGGCTTCTCTATTAGACTTTTAAACTCAGCAACAATCTTGTCACAAGATTCAGCTGAGATCCAACCATTCCTCCAAAGCAAACTACGGCAAATACAGACACAACCATTAGCTACATCCGTGGACTTAGCAATCACGTCAGGATCACAAAAAGTAATCACCTTGCACAGTGCTTCTAGCAGGGACTTCTTTAAGAGCTTAGTAGTCATTGCCTTCACAAAAGCTACGCATTCTACTTTAAATTTTAATACAGTAAAACTTTGATTTTATGCAGTTGGAGGGACCAAAATATGGGCACTGTGTAAAATCAAAGAGTGTAAAATCAAGAGTTGGTGTTGAGGAAGAGTATAATTTTTAGGATAACACTTGCACATCATTTTTAGCAAACTTAGTCATATACTTTATTTAAACTCTGATTTACGGGGATTTATAAAAAAACAATTTATTTTTTTATGAAATCACTCATTTTGGATGAAAAAAATCTTTGATTTTACTTTGTTGCAAACCCTTCTCAAATATTTTATTCACAACTGCCTCTAATTCATTAATGTTTTCAATATGGCCTTCACTAATCTCTGGATGTGCATAACAAAAATTGTGCAAATGCCTAAAGGCTTCTTTAATATCACTATGGGAAGGATGAACAGGTACTGCATCACTGTCATCCATTACACCTCTCTTCCTCGAGCTCCAAAGCTGGTGTGTTGTTCAACTTCGAGTTCGACAAGTTCGATCTCCACTCACGTTCGATCCTCACTTTTTTTACTTTTTTTTCAAGGTTTTTACTGTTTAAATTTTCATATATTGTTCTCTTATCATCATTACTTCAATGAAAAATATTTTAAGGCAATTATTTTAAATATTAATATTATTTAATTAATTTAAAATAATTGCTTTAAAAATATTTTACATTGAAGTAATGATGATAAGAGAACAATATATGAAAATTTAAACAATAAAAACCTTAAAAAAAGTAAAAAAAGTGTCCGTGAGTGGGGATCGAACTTGGGACCTTCACACGCAGTCGAGCGCCTTATCCGATGGACCACTGCCGCCATTTTTAACTGGGTAATATACAGAGCTTACATACCACAACATGCTTTTTTACGATTTATAAATGCTTTTTTCTCAAAAAGTTACGAGAGGTGCGTCGTCTCGCTTCAGCATATTGAATTAATAACCATGGACTACCGAATCAGAAAATTTGAGCTCGATTCGCCACCCGACGGTCGTGTATTCCCCTTGTTAATCAAAAGTAGTTACACATGGATGGCGATTGCCGTATCTTGGTGGTTTCGATATCCTGCTACAGCTAATTTGAACCAAGAGGGATATTCGCTTATGTAAAGGAAGCTGCATAAATACTGAGAGGCCACAGGGGGAAGTAATAATTAGATTCGCAATGTTTTCAGTTTCACACTCAACAGCACAACGTCGTGTCAACCATTTCTGCATTCATTTTTGCAACTCAGTGAGATGAATGAAGAACATAACTTCATAATACTCCTGTCGGAATTTTCCAACCCTGAACATGAACACGATAAAGAGCATCATTCCCTAGGTGCACCAGGGGAAGGACAAAAGTCGAGCTTGGATTGCCTCGAAAGGTTCTTACGTCATTACCATCTAGCGAAGACGATATGAACTGTTGCCGGGCTCCGATGACTCTGGAGGCCCGACTATCCCAGACTACGCAATCATACGCGATTACTACACGGAGCATGTGAAGTAATTACGTGGGAACATGATTTGGAGGTTTGTGAATGGAAAGCTTCGACGCTGTTATCAATCTAGCTTTGTTCGATACCACGCATTGTAATGCTATACCTATATTTTGATTCGATCGATTAAACACGGCTGTAGTTATGCGTAATTCCTTGAGAAACTGACGCTATGTAGATGAAATTGAGATCAGAATTGTCTTCAATACTGAGGTTATTCTGCGCGAAGTCAAAAGATAACTGCGTAAAATCAAAATTAGCTGTCTCTTTGGGGCTGAGGTTATGCTGCGCAAAATCAAAAAACTGCGTAAAATCAAGAAAAGACGTAAAATCGAAGTTTCACTACTGCAATTCCCTATGCTTTCCAGCCGGACTTGAGTGTCGCTGCGTAAAAAAAAGACTTGATGTAAAATCAAAGTGCGCAAAATCAAAGTTTTACTGTACATCCTTTTTTGGCACACTGGTAACCTTATTCAATGTCTCTTTCACAGAATACATCAAGGATACTACATTGTATGTAGACTCCTTGGCAGACATGCAAGTAGCGCTGGCCCTTGTTGCGAGCATTGTGCGGCAGAAATAGGAACTCACGCGGCGCTACTTCTGCGTTGCAGCTGACAGCCAGCAAAACTTTTGTTGCAATATTTGACTATATAAGGAGAATTGGTCACCAGTATTTTCAAATTTACTGACTCCGCATCGAATTTCCCTGATTTCCTAACTTTTCCCTGATTTTACTGACCAGTTTTAATTTCTTGACTTTTCCCTGACTTTACTGATTTTACCGACAAGTTGCAACCCCAGGTAAGATTCCAAGGTGAGATTTTACCACAATTTAGTTTGCCGAAACATAGCATATATGCAACCCGAACTTCCAGGGTTCGAATCGTTTTAGGAAGGATTCAATTAAATCTCCAATTTGATAGGATTCAATTGAATCCTCGAATCTTGAACACTGCACTATAAAAAAACATACGTACACCTTTCAGAAGCACCCAAAATATATTTAGCTGAACCATCAGGATCTATGCATCAGGCAGGGTTTTCAGTTCAGAAAGTTTAGCATCTTCTAAGACAAGAATATCTTTGAACCCAAACAAGGATCTTGTTTTTTATCCAAAAATTTTGACTGACATAGAATAGTTACGAAGATATTGTCAATTTTCATACCAGGGAGGTAAGTCTGTAACTTTTGTTGACCTTTGACAAATACCAATCGTCTCCCATGTGGTCCAAATGGTCAATGGAGAGATTAAATAACTCACTTTGGACAACATTGCTGCCACCGCTGAGCTCACTAGGTGCAGTGAAAGTAAAGAGATAAGAATGGAAAATTGGATGCATGGAAACAGAGCTTTGCCCTTGGCCCATTAGATGCAGTTTGATTTTAAGATATAATTTTAAGAAAAAAACGCATTTCATGGGCAGAGAAATATGGTACTTATTCTTAATGTTGCAAATGACCTTAGGTAGTTGTTGGCCTACTCCAGGGTTTCATCGGGGGCAATATTGGGAATGAAAATAAGATTTTTAGGGAGCAAAAATATCATTGGATTACAATTAGGGTTCACTCAAAAAGAAAACTCAGAGAAATTAGCAAAGAAAAGAAATACATTTGACCCAATATGTTCAAGAGAAGATTCTAAAATTAAATTGAGGGACTAGGGTCATAAAATATGGTAAGTAGTTTGGTAAAGTTACAATTTTTAGGGAATATTAGAAAGGTGAAGAGAAACTCTTTGTCTGCATCAGCCTGCTCTTAATGAAAGGTATAAAGCATTCCGAAGTTTCATGTTCTATCCGATGGACAGAGTACTGCCCTTGGAGTGCCCCTGACAGAGCACTCAAGTAGGGTCCAGGAGAATCCACTGAAAAACTCAATCACGGCCAGGTTTTGAACTCAGTCCTTCATCAAGATAAGCAAATACTCTAGCCATCACACCAACTGATTCCCATCATTGGAACTTTGAGATACATAAGAAATAAATGACATTAAAGGCAATTACCTGGTTGCAAAACAAAGAAATCCATAACTGCATTGTGATGGGGTTGAGGAATGCACTCATGTTCATGTCCCCAGATTATAAAATCCATCATCTCAGGCAGCAAAGTTTCCGGAATGAAAGAATTTTGACTATTCCCTCGAATAACATGGTTTTGATGCACGACCATGATATTGAACCAGTCATCTCTATTTGAGGTCGGGTGCAAAACATTCACCTAAAAGAGTTATTCAAGAAATTTGAAAACAATAAATGAATTTCTCATAAGTAATCTCAATGGTAAACTAAAAATTCTAAGGCTTAACATGGTGAAAATTCATGATGACTGAATTTGTAAAATAACAAATTTTCACAAAACATAAGTGTTTTCGTCCCCAACAAATAAACCTACTGTGAAAATTACAAATTTAATTTACAGATTCAATGTCAAAGGTACATACTAATTACTTTCTTAGATGTTGGGGCATTAAAAGACCTCATACTGAGACAAGTAATGGATTAACAACTACAAGAGACTGAAATAGTAAAACCCTGAATTTCCATTCAATTACAAACCACTGCGGAAACAAATCACTTTAATGCTCACTTAGAAAGAACTTCTGCTGGGACTAAGTAGAACCAGCCAATGGAGGAAGGTCCCCCAATAGATTCCATAAACATTTTTGGATCTTCCTGACTAAGAGTTCCAGAAATTTCTTGGTTTCTAATGATCAGATATGTGGATGAGTTATAAATGACACTCCAGTAGAAGCATTCTACACAGGTACCATGTACAGAATACCAATAAAATAAACACATAAAAAACACAGCTCATTCAATTTATAAATAAAAACTACAAAAAAGTGACCTTCTAACAGATAACAATGTCACTTGCTTAACCTTTATCTACCGAGCATGACTCTCCGGCACAAGAAAAATATCGCTAGACTGCCGAGCGTGTTCATATGGCACACTGCGTCCTCCTTTCACTCTCAAGGTCCCTGGGACTGTCAAATGATAGAAAGTCATATTTTTTTGGCGTCATTTGACTAAGAATACATCTTTCTTTTATCTGAATTTTTTTCTTTGGATATCTCACAGTATTATATGTTGTTTGACGTAATATAACATGACGAATCCAACTCCCGTAAACAAGGTTTGCTTGCTGTTTGTATGAGAAGGGAACCGAATACTTTCCTCAGTAAAAATGATGTTATAGCCCACACAAAGATATTTTTTTCTATAAGAGAAGCATTCAGAATGTAGAAGGTCCTCCTATCTGAGAATTTTTTCTTTGTTATGACAAGATAATGTGATTTTATTCGACCATCTTTCGCCTAAATGATACATCTCCTTACTCTAGGTTTGTTTACTTGGTGTGAGACCAGGAAACTTCATCCTTTTGCCATGACAGCAGAGGATATATAGCCCAATTATATCCTTATCTTCTCAGAAAGCACTCAACGATAGGAGCATCTTACTTTCATGAGAGGTTTTTTCCTTATCTCCATACGCGTACTAGGTTCCGCGTACTAGGTTCCGCTGGACCATCTGTCCTGTGAATGACTCATCCTCTTTGTTCGAGTTTGCTTATCTCGCTGGTAAGGAGGAAAGGGAATCTTTACCTGAGCACAAATCAAGATAACAGGATGCTGAATGATGCCTTTGGTAACATGCGAGACTTTCTGCATACATACACTTCGAAGTCCTTCCCGTCTGCAAATCTATTGTGACTAACATTTTCATGTCATCGCGGACTGGCTCGGTGAGAGTCTCTCCTGAAACTTATCGTTCAAGACTGTTGTGTCCTGTGGCATGAGTATTTTCGACACAATATTATTAGTAATATCGTAGTTATAGCAACATGGCTTCTGGAAGTAAAGTTCTGGAAGAAGAGGAAGATATAGAAATTCTGACAGAGGGCAGTTGTGATGGGGACAGTGACACGGATGTTGAGCACTCCTGGTGTTTACCGTTGCGGAATTTCAAGCAAAGAGTTCATGCGCTCAACAGACCATCGTATAGATTAGATAAAAATCAAGCACCAATCATGATAGAGAATAGTCTCCTCAATTTTGTCAAATTATTTTTTTGGAAACAAAGTTATTTTGGAACGAGGTGATTCTGCTCTTCAAAGGACGAGTCATTTTTCATCAGTATATTTCTAAGAAACACGACTTTGGTGTTCGGAATGTGAAGTTGGGCTGTGTGTAGACCTCTTTTTCATGATCTATCGCACAATTTTCAGTATATGAAATGCGTAGCTGGCCGACATCATTATGATAATATTCAGTTCGAAGGAAAATGTGCAGGTATTTACGAAATTTACATGACATCTCATAAATATGGGTTTTATTGCGAAAGTTGCTATTTACGTTTTTGAACTACAGTAATTTTCCTTATGCAAGGTGCACTCATGTTTTCGTATCATAAATATAAAAAATATTGCCGTACGTACTAGGTTTTATCATCAACCCTCAGCAGTACCTTGAGCCTCCATCTCTCTCCCTCCGTCTCACTTCTTCATATCTCTCAATTACCCCTACCTCCCCCTCCCATCCTCCACAAATCTCTTCCCCCTTCTTTATCAAGAAGATTTTCCCTCACTCTAACCCTTTCTTTTTGGAGACATCGTCTCTAAAAAGAAAGGATTAGAGTGAGTTACTACAGCATCAGCTATTACAGCACCGCTCAGCACAAAACACAGACTGCGGTTTTTCACTTCTGACGCAATTGGAACGGTCCGCTAAAGTGAGCTAGAAGTGGTCCATCAATGGCTAAAAACAATCAATTTATGTCGCATCTATTGCTTGGTTACTGCAAGTAGGAGTTGTATCCATAATGTAGATACAAACATTTTTTTCTATGTTGAAATTTTCTTAGACTTTCGGAACACGAAAATAACATTACTACGCAACATGAGTTTGAACGTAATTACATCGATAATCCGGTAAAATATTGTCTAAAAGGAAGGAATAAAACAAGCACAGCAGACGGAAAATTAATTAATCAATTCAAATAAAGTATTTATAATGAAAAAAACACATAAGTATTAGGGTGAAAAATTTGTCTTTCATAGTGTTTGGAAGAGAAAAACGGAGACTCTCGGAAAAAGGCAGTTGTCATACGTTGGATATTATCCATTTTTTTATGGTTATATACCATTCCATTACTTGAAAACTTTAAATTGAACTAAGGGCGTTGTGTTACACCATTTTTGTAGAGGGATTGCTCGTTATTTTGCCAAAATACCCTTCACAGTCGAAAATAATTTAAATTTTATTACATAAACAAAAATTAAACTATGATTTAAAATATTGTTATATTTACTATCCCTATAAAATTAAATCTCATGAAAGCCCTGTAAAAACTCTATGGGGCACTTTTTATTTTATTGTAATACAACAAATACTTTTCTTGTAATAATTTTTTTTCTAAAACACTACATTTTAGTGGCAGAAAGTTTAAAAAACCTCGGTAGTCGAGATATACAGCCGGCGAAAAACCTCGTAAGATAAAGGTTAAACAAGACAACTGCCATTAAGTTCTTGGGCCTCCAAATAATAGAAAACCTGGACTGGTCTCCCTGTGTTCTTGAAATTATGAAAAAAATGTTTGTCTGTTTGAAAAAAATGCTCCTGTTATATCCATTTACTGTGGAGTCATCTTCGAGGACTAATGTAGAAGCAGAGATAGCTACTGCAGTTTCTGATGCCTTCTGTATCAGGTGCAGCGATCACCATGAATTTTCACTGAATTCCATGTAAGTTTTGGAGTAAAGCCCAAGCATTAGGGGTACTAAAATTGCATTAAATTTTAGATAGTGTAAATACGAAACAGCTCTAATGGAATCAGAATTATTCAGGGACTGGATGTACATTAGGGTGTATCACGAAAAAATTTTTTTGAAATTCAAAATTGCAAGTGGATAAAATGTTGTCACTGTGCTCACATATGCACCAAAAAAAAATTGAGACAAATTGAAAAATGTTTAGGTCTCCCGGAACGGGCCTAAAGTTTGATTTTTTTTGTCAAAAACATAGATTTTGAATTTTTTTTAAAACTTAAATAAAAAGCAAATTTTTGTTTTCAAGTACAAAAATGTAAAGTTTCGAATGTTATTTAACAGTAGAAAAAAATATATATCTGTCATGTAACATCTACATCTCCCGGAATCTACATGAAAATGTACATTTTTTACCAAACACACCTATTTTTCATCCTTCAGATTAATTTCAATTATTTGTTTATATTGTATGTACGTATTGTTTTACAGCATTTTGAAGTAGCGAGAATATTATTATGAAATGATGAATGCTACACTCAGGTGTGGTTTCACTGGTGCGTCTCACGGCTGCGTCCGAATGCTGCGGCAAGTTGCTGTGGTGGGGTGCTATTTCGATGGTCGAAAAGATGAAACAATAAGTAAAGATATTGTTCGTGGTAAATGTATCTAGATAACTATACAAGAAGAATACATATCTTTGTTTGAAGAACCAAATTCAACATATTTTGGACACGTTACTCCAGCCATCTGGGAAAGACATAGTATCATCCATACTGAAATTCATGAAAGAAAACTGCATTGATGAGAACATTATTAAAGCTCTTGGCTGTGATGGTACTGCATCTAATACTGTAGTCTATAATGGATCAATTTCATTTTTCTAAAGGCTTTAAAACGCCTAGTATGTACAAGCAGTGGTTTGTTTGCTTCACTTGAACGAATTGCCACGTAGGAAAGTTATGGTTGCCCTTGATGGTCCAACTTCTGGGCCCAATTCTTTTAGAAGCCCAATTGGAAAAAGTTTAGTATGTTGTCAAGATTTACCAGTTGTTGAGTACAATAAAATAGATAGCGTTTCTCCAGAGGTTGATTTTAAGGATTTGAGCACTGACCAGAAATATCTCTGGCATATATGTCAAGCTGTGTTAGCAGGCGAATGCTCCAAAGAGTTGGCAAGCAGAAACCCAGGAAACATCTCCCATGCAAGATGGCTGACAATGGCAAACAGAATTTTACGCTTATATATTGCATCACTTGATCCAACCCCTCAGTTGAAAAACCTGGCTGAGTTTGTCATAAAAGTTTATGCTCCCTCATGGTTTATAATTAAATGTCATGTAAGGATTATTTATGCTTCACAAAACATTTTTAAGATTGTACAACGCATCAAGTACTTAGAAGGTGATCTGAAGGCTGTTGTTCAATCAACGCTACAGAGAAATGCTTTTATGGTACACCCAGAACATCTTCTTTTGGGAGTTTTGTTTGATTCACGAAAAAATATTAGGTGTCTGGCAAGCAAAAGAATACAAATAGCTCTACAAGCAGATTTCAAAGCAAAGAGGGGTTTCAAACCACCACAAGTCAATTTTGATGCAGAGGACTATGTAGATCTTATTGATTGGCATTCTACAACAGTAACGGAACCACCTCTCCTAACTAACTTAAGCAAGCAAGAGCTAGAGTTGATCATTGAAACAGGAACTAGTGATAGATAGTAGATTAAAACTCCATCACACACACAAGCAGTGGAAAGAATTGTGAATGAGGTTACTGAAGCTTCTAATAACGTTTGAGGCTACTAAGAGAGAGATGGTTTCATTAGATCAAGAATAGATCTATTGCTGGACAGAAAATATCTTCCAAAGTTTGAAATGAAACATCACTTCACATCTGCAACAGCCAAGGAATAAACATAAAGTAAGACTTCATTTTCTTTAAAAATAAAATATCTACTTTTTTGGAAACAATCAACTCTATCTAATATTTTTGGTTTTTTTAAAGCATATAGTTGTTGCTAGAAATTGTTCTTTAAAATCAACCTAACTAAAAACTTTGGTTACAGGTTGCAAGAGCTGCTGATACCTGAGATGTCACATACCTATTAAAATAAACCTATTCCCCATGGACAACTATAACATTCTGAAATTTTCATCAATTATCAAGATCTATAGATTATGTAATCAAGATTCATTTTCAATTACTTATTCAAGCTTAACGTTTTAATATTTGTAATAATTTTTTTTCCTTTTGAAAATACAATCCTTTTTTCATTTCTCTTACTCGAAAAATAGGCTTAATTAAAAAAAATAAAGGACAATTTCGGTCTAGTAAACACACATTAGATTTTAATACTTTTTATTTGTATGGTTAAAAGAAATTTATAAATACAATAAGTTGAATACAAGTAAATGAAACTGTCAAAAACTGACCTTAATTTTGCACAAATATGACTTTTTTACACGTTATCCGGGAGACATAAATGTTACGCGACCGGTGTAATTTTTTTCTACTCTTAACTCACGTTTTAAACTTTATATTTTTGTACTTGAAAACAAAAATTTGTTTTGTATTTACATTTTTAAAAAAATTGATAATCTACGTTTTTTGACAAAAAAATCAAACTTAAGTAATGTGTGTTTGATTTTTTTTTTTTCGACCCAGTTAGTAACTAAACCAGGGAAATAGACAATTAAAACTACATAACCTTACTTCAACCCAATTTTGTTGGCACAGTATATTCCGCCATGTAATAGCACACCATAAATTCGCCATAAAGGCAATGAAATATGCGGGAAAATATAAATTTAGAATTTTAATATTTCCTCTTGTGACAAAGGCTTTGACAAATTGACTGTTTTTCAAGCAGGTGGTAAAGAACCACAATTATTTTCAAATGAAACATAGCATTTTATGTTCCTGGAACATAATTTTTTATAGCAAATTATGTTCCAGGAGACCTAAACATTTCATGATTTGGCTCAAATTTTTTTTGTGCATAGGTGAGCACAGTGACAACGTTTTATCCACTTGCAATTTTGAATTTCAAAAAAAAGTTTTTCGTGATACACCCTAGTGTACATTCATACTCTGTATTGAAGAAAATGGAGTGACATGACCTTGAAATGAAAGCACCTAGCTATCACAAAATTCACAAGATAAACTCTGACACCAGCTGAAATCTCTGCACATGAAAAATACCTCCCCCCAAAGACAGACAATATTTCACAAATTGCATTCACACAAAATTAACCTCAAGATTCCCCATTAAGAAATACCGAAACATTTCAAAACTTATGACAAATCTTGGACTCTTAAAGCTTGATAACATATTTGATAGAAATGCATTTTCTTACACAAGAGCTTGGAAATAAGGAAAAACTTGAATTGTAATAGCAAGAAATTGATAGAGAATCCATAAATTGGGGGGGGGGGGGGGGGGGGGTGAATGGTTTCTCAGCTAATCCTTTTTCTAACCTTATTCTTCTCCATTAGCCTTGATAGCCTCTCATCTTTTATAGAACCCAATCCATAAAGAGCCAGATGTGTTGAGCCTTTGCGCATTAGGAGAGGAGATATGTTAATTTCCTTCAGGTCTCCATGCCATCCAAAATAATTTACCAGTCCAGTGGCACTGAGGAGATGCATTGCTGATATGTGCCAATTCACTGCAACAATAAACATGTGTAACTGGTTAAACATGCAATAATCAGTATTTCAGTCAATTTCCACATTTTCTCATTTCAGAATCCTAAGAAAAATTGGTTGGGAAATCGCAATTGTTCTGGATGAATGCAAAAAAATAATAAAATTGTTCAACTTTAAAGAGAAACTCAAATGTGTATAAGATAAACCAAGCTGAAATGATACAGTTCATCTGCCCCATAGTGGCTCGGATTCGCATGAGAGTTAGCAACAGCAAAATATTCATACAGAATTTATGATTACAAAATTTAAAAAAGCAAAACATTGCATCATTAGATATGTATCAGGTGAGGTGTTTTTCATATTTAAAAACCATTATTAAATAAATTGCATAAATATGCTTCACAGTGCAGAAAGGCAATTTCTGTTCTCCATAGTGAATAATACATTGCTCATTTTCAAATACATTGTAATACATAATACATTGTAAACATACATAATATATTGTTCAGCATTCAAACTTTATTACATATTACTATGTTTCTTTTGAATTTATTAGCTCTCAACTTCTTTGTCTTATAAATAGTTCACTTAATCAAACTAAAACAGTCGAAAGTTATTCCCCTTTTCAAAAACAAAGGTAATTTAAGTGACATCAACTCATGTTGACCGATATCTATTATTAATGCGTTTGGTAAAATATTTGAAAAAACTTTCTACAAGAGATTACTTAACTTTATTGAGTCTCACCATATTCTATCATCTTCACAGCACGGTTTCAGGCAATCTCATTCAACCACTAGTGCCTGCTACCAAATGCTTGAACAAATCTTAACTGCCCTTGATAACAAGCATGACGTAATTGCTATGCTCTTTGACTTTTCTAAAGCGTTCGACACTGTTAACCATCGCATTCTACTGAAGAAGCTGTGCTCTATTGATGGTATCAGAGGAGCTCCCTTAAATTGGATTCAGTCCTAACTTACAAACAGAACTCAGCAGGAAGTTATCACCAACCATGGTCTTGAATATCATGACTTGAATTGAATATCATATCTTCAAATCATGACAGTTTACAATCAGTTTATAATCCATTCATTAGAACATATTAAAGAAAATCTGAGCATGTACTCAACAAGGGCTGATGTCCACTGTCATGACACCAGAGCCAAAAATTCCATGGATATACCACTCTTTAGGCTCGATAAAACATACAAAGTAGATGGCCTACCGATCAAATTTTTCAACAGGCTCCCAACTTCTGCCAAGTCAGCCTCTAGTGTGGGCTTCTGTAAGGCTCTCCGAGATTGGCTTACATCCAACCCATTATATTCCCTAGAGGAATATTATAACCTAGATTTCTCCAGCCTAAAACTCTAAGGTCTATTGTTTCATTAAGTATATTGACATGATCTGCCTTGTTATGTTCCTCAATTATGAGATGTTTATTTTACTCAATTATAATTTTGAATTAATTTTAAACACAATTATTCACATGTACCATACCTTGACGACACCTATCATATGTATTTATGCTAAAGGTGAATAGAGAATATTATTGCTATAATGCCTCATCTGCTAAATTAATCTCCCAAGGTGTTCCTCAGGGTTCCGTTTTGGGGCCTCTTCTTCCTCTTGTTTATATAAATGATTTACCTGAATTCATTCCTAATACTACAGGGTTTAACCCCATATTGTATGCCGATGACACTAATTTTCTTCTCATCTCTACTACATAGTTTTCCAACCCTTCACAAAAATGGTCAGTGAGTATCTCAACAACTTGTGTCAAAATAACTCCCTTATGCTAAATGTTGAGAAATCGCATATTATTCACTTCAACAATGTTCACTTACCTCAGAAGGTCATATCTCTTGATATTAATGGTATAACTATTCCACAAGTTAATAATGTGAAATTTCTAGGCCTCAACATCCAATCTAATGTTTCCTGGGATGACCATATTTGCATTCTGGCTAACAAACTTAGTTCCATATGCTTCCTTATAAGATCCATTCCTGCCACCGTGTCTATTCATGTTCTCCTAAATATTTATTATAGCCTGTTTTATTCACATTTAGTCTATAGCATTCTCTTTTGGGGCACTTCTACTATGTATTGCCAAAATATTATTAAAAATTCAAAAGAAGGCTGTACGACTTTTGCTGCGTGCCAATTATCGTGAAGACCCCTATTTAAGAAATTGAAAATTTTGTCACTACCATGTATATATTTCATGTCTGCCATACTCCACACAAGAGCTAATCTCTGCCACTATGACCTGAACTCTGATGTTCATAACCATGCAACTAGACAGCATCATCAGTTGCATCAACCTTTTGTTCGGACCAATAAATCTGCTATGGGACCTAAACATATGGGTTTGAAGCTACATATAATAAACTACCAGGTCATCTTACCAATTCGCTTAGCACTAGACAATTTAAGCGTAATGCCAAGGCTTTTCTTCTTTCTAAATTGTATTATTCTATTAATGATTTCTAGCTGATAAGTTTTAGTTAAATTGTGATTTACTGACTTGAAGGATCTATGTTGTGTATTATTGACTTTTATTTTATGCTGCTGCTATGTATTTTACTTTGTATTCTCTTTGACTTGCCTAATATCTATTACAATTTGTACTATGATCTTTGGGGTATTATTATTATTATCATAATTTTTGCCAATGGGTACAAGAACACATTTTGAGAATTCGAGGATTATCAGCCACTGGTTAGGTTAAAAACCACTGACGTCAGGGGCGAATCCAGGAAGTAATCTTGGGGGGGGAACTTCGGAGATATGTTTTTTGAAGTTATGGGTCTGTGGGTTCCTGCGCCTGCGTGCTTATGTGAATATTATGTCATACGTCTTATACTGTTAACTATGCTTGTATATTATTCCTATGCCTATTGGCGATTTACTTAACATCATTAACTATGGGTTTGTTAACTCCTCCCCTCCAATTCTATCTGCGATCTGGTGCAGCCTGATAATCGTACAGGGAAAGCCAGAATGAAAAGGAAGCAACATGCAACAAATTATCTGTCTGTGCACGCCTTTCTTCATTCTCCCATACCCGTCACCCAATTATGCTCAAGCCAAGTACTACGGTCACTACTCTATTTCCTACATCTTCTTTGCCTGCATTCCACTTTCATAGAATTGTAACGGGCAATAGAATTTTTACGGGCTACGTAACTTTTACATCAGACTTCGGAAATTATGGAAAAGTTAGCTTAACACACCGAGTTCATGACCACAGATTAAATAGCGGCCAAAGTATATGAAGATGAAATTAGAGAAATGTTACACCAGTTTTTGGAAAAGATAATTCCATTTTACGATGTAGTTAAAAAGTATAGACATGTTCTTTGAAAATCATGTTGTACTGCTAAAACCCAAAAAGTGTTCTCTCCCTATTTTGCTACGGAAACCAAGAACTATTTACCTGAACAAGAAATGTTTTGCACTTAACATGAAAAATAAGGCAAAACATTTTCCGATTAAGTACTTATCAAAATAAGTTCCTTTAAAAATAAAATTCAATTTTTATTATAAAAACACTGAGAGTAGGTTTTAAAAGTGAGTGGGGGAGGTGAAATAATTATCAAGTGAAAGAGACTTGCTTTGCAAACTTACTGGAAGCTCATACCAATTTAAATGAGAGACGTCCAAGCAAAATAGCAGGTCTCACCAAGTTTCGTTTCTGTAATTCTTAAATACAAATCAGCGCACGGCACCATAGGCATGCACATTAGGTGCATACGCATTACTCTGTACATCTTGGAATTGCAATTTTTAACAGACAAGCTGGGTAGACAATCTAATTTGGCGAAAAGAATAACTACTGTTATTTCAATCCTAAAGTTAATGGACTACTTATAGGAGAACATTTCTAGCAAACAGCTTCCAGAGGCGTGTTTCATTCGATTTTGGCCACTGTAGAAGTGTCATGCAAGATATTTGAAGTGAATACTGAGAACTTAAATGGCCGTGTTTGAATCTAATGGCAGAGATACAGTAGACTCCGGTAGACTAAGGCATCCTAGACACTGCTGTCATGAATATTACTCTTCTTATGAAACAATTCTGGATATCTTACAATTAGTGGTGTGTGTGTGTTATTTCATCGCCAGCAAAGAAAGCGGAGATGTGTCAAAAATAAAAATACAAAGGTCTCCAAGGTTTTGTGCTCCAAGATATGAATCAAGGCTTTCATTGAAATCACAGCCCAGCCACAATATATCCATGTGCTAGTGATAGGTACATACATACGTCTAGGAGAATGTCGTTGAATCGCCAATTTCTCATGTTATTTCTCATGGTCTCTCCCTCCAAAAATACTTTATTCAAATTCAATCTTGTGTGCTTTTAAGGCCATGTCAATACGTATATAGTTGCCTATATAATCTACAAAATAATACTTTACAGCTAGCTAAACCAGTTAAAGTTAATACCATATGGTTAGCACAACAATTAGGTCAATGGATGCTACAGTGCCGTATTCATAGAAGCACATTATTATGAAAGCATTATTCAGCTCCTCAAAAGGACTTTATTTAAACCTCTTGGGCACCTCGTTTAACTAGGGAGCTGAAAAAATTGAAGCAAATCGATCGCGAATGATGATATTAATGTGTTGGTAAGGTATATTAAGAGAAAAATATAAGCTTAACAATGACGAAGTTTTGAACAGTTCAACATCTAAATCACGAGAGCACATTTTGTGATTCGATGACATGGAGACATCACTACAACATCATTTTTGCGATTTGGTACTTAATAATTCTTTGTTATTAGCTCAACATCAGCCCACAGAATTGAAATGATAGTGGTGTCTTTGCTTGCCTATATAAATCCACAGTCCCCCAAGCCTAGGATGCAGGAAAACTTAGACGCAAAAAGCGAATATGCAAACACATAAATTAATTTTTCCCTTGAGAGAAAAATTACCATTACACAACTTGAAGGATGAAAGCTAACATATTTATCAACCAAATATAAAAAATAGCATGATTGAAGGGGTACATGTTTGCAGAAAAATGCATTTAATGATTTAAAAACAAAAATTGATGCTCTATATTGCAAAATTTTAACTACAGGCATCATAATATATATTGTGCACCATTGCCTTTTTCTTTCAAAAGAGGATTTGTGCTGTGACATAAGTATCATTCATCTGGAGATATCGAGGACAACTCAAACATAAATTTACGAGCTCAAATTTTCTTACTCCCGTTACTAAGGCAACGGATGCATATTTTGTAAACCAATTGGGCATGACCAACCATGTGGTCAAATGCAAGAGGCCGAAATCGAAGAGGTTAATATCGGTATTTATTTGGTCATTTTGACATGGTATTAACCAAAATGAAAATTAAGAAACCACCGATAAAGAATTTTCTATGCTCTGACGGAAAGACCCGACGTACTTGTCTTGAATATGATGAAATGAAATAAAATTTACAAAGTTAAAAAATACATCAAAGTAAATCAAGTCTATTTTCAATTAAAGTAATTTTATTACATGAAAAATAAAGAGCAAGAAAAAAAAACAACCTGTTTTCGGATGGCACACAGACAAAATTCTTTTCAAAATTTCAACCAATAAATTATTTTATTGACTCTGGTTGATATTTCGACAACATGCGTATTCCAAGAGAAATTACATGATAAAGTCAAGCCGAGAATCAGAACTGAATTTTTATATGGGGATAACTTGGTTGTCGAAAATATTTAGGAGCATTTTAAAATAAACATTACCTGGTATCTTTTTACTGCCAGAATAATAAATTGTGGTTTAGTGGGATTTAGTAAGCGGTAGTTTTTCTAATGACAGCGAGTGATACAAACTCTAGGAACTTTAGACAGTTTATCAATTATTTTCATGGGAGCTCAACGGTGATAACTGAGAATGAAAGAGATACGTACGGTTCGAAGTTTCACATCAGTGGAGTTTTTTTTTCATTATACGTACACATAATGGTGTATACCATTATGAATTATTTCAGGATTACAGGTTTACTGATTCATGCGTTTTAGGATCTATACAGAATATTAGGAGTAAAGATAACAGACAGGAGATATCATATATTGTTATGGTATAGTTATGCACTGAGTAATATCCAAAATAAGTACTCACCATACTTCATACGCATACTGTAATACTGTCCAATTAGTCACAGGCATGCAGGGATCCGTGAATAAAGTAGGATGTGACCACTGTCAGGATAAGTATCAGATTCAGCATAATAAATCACTATGCCCAGGCACTTAGTCGTATTGTTAATTGAAAGAGTTAATTTGGAGAACTCCAGCTAAACAAAAATCCACTCAAAATCATTGGACAAAGTGAAAATTATTAATCTGTCCGCACAGTCAAGTAAAAAGACATGTGATGCCGAAGATGAGGTTCCGAAGGAAACGTGAACAGGGCAAAACAATGTGACACATTCAAGGAACACGACTGCATCGATTTCATCTACATGCGGCAAAGAGCGAACAATCAGACAGCAACCAACAAACTTAATAAATGCCGTGTTAACCTGCACCAACTACTAAGGAAATAAGCCCATACTTTTTAAGTGGTCAGGGGAGGCTGTTTGAAACAAAGTGACTGACATACGCCAAAGATCTCTTATATTTTAGTCGATAGGGGAAGTCGCTTTGTAAGAGGTGTAGGCAAGACAAATGTGGGACAGACAAAGCCTCAACTGAGACTCATCTTCTCTCCACCGGATTCTGGTCTTCTGCTCTCCAACTTGAAATTCCTGATACAACTTGTTACCAAAAAACACAGTTTATGCTTGTTGGAGAGAATGTTTTTTTATAGCATATCAATGTTATTAACACATTCAATGCGGGTCGCGAATTTAAGGGAGACACTAGAAACGGAACTCATTTTTTAAAGGGTCTGAAGTTAAAGGACCACGTCAAGAGACGCGCTCTGCGCTGAATGTGTTAAGCTGTTGGTACAATGAAGTCTACTTGCTTTTTCTTTTGCTCCACTGCCCGCTTGGGGGGGAAATTTTGCCTCTCCCCCCTGGTCATTCTATTTTTAAATAAGGTGACTTTTTTGGGGTAAATATTTCAGCATAAGCCCAACAGGAAATTATTCATTTCTCCTTCGCGCATTGATAAATGAGAATATAAGCTGAGAAATATATCAAATTTATATTCTACCTAATGTCATAGATTAAGCATACAAGCTATGTGGCTAGTAATATTAAAAAAGCAACTGTGGATGCTTATTTTACATACTACTTCTTAGCAAGATCCTTAATTTCTTAACTATTGACGGTGCCCCCGACTTAGCTCAGTCGCATGTTCCTCCAGGTGAATGATAACTAGGCGCCAGTGCAGAAAAGGGAAAGGGGACGGGACAATCTCTGTCTGCACTCAGAGGGGAGAGGTTAACGGGGAGGAGAAAAGCTGAAGCTGTAAGCTTTTTGATTTCCTTAGACTATCACCAGAGTCTCAACTGTCGGTCACACTGTCATAATTGGAAATTGGGGGATGGGATAGCATTAAGGAGTAAGGGAATAGGAGGTGGGGGACGGGAAAGAACACAGAATAAGGATGCTTAAGGATCTCCTTTGACACTTTGACTTTCTCGCTGCCAACTCCGACGCACTCACGGCCGAATACCTCGGCACCGCCGGCAACACGACCTGCACTCCCGCCACGGCCGGCCGACCAGACTTGTATAGGCCGGTCGCGAGTGGCAACCCCACTCTAAAATGCGACGATGTGGGCGCTTTAAACCAGGGAACTCCGAAACGTTACAAACAGTTGATCAAAATTACAGTAAAATTGATCTGTAGGTACTCGCAGACTATTTGCTCTGGTGGTGTTAGTCTTCACTTAAGATTGGTGAAATATTTTATGGTCACTCTCTTACACTATGAGAGAATTTAAAAGATGTCCATACTAACAGCACAAAAATATGTGGATTGATTGTAAGGCTGGGCGAGGGCCTTCTGGAGCCCTCCAGACACTCAGACCTCTTGATCCATTGTGTCATCCCGCATTTAACCTGCCTGCTACTTGCAGACGGGACAAGATCACCACGGTCAAGGTATGGAGGAGGGGCTATCCCCAACCTTCCCGGTACAGGTATGGGGAGAACCAACCTCCCTCCAACCTTCTTGGTCAAGGTATATCTCCCTCCGGCCTCCCAGTATAGGTCTGGAAGGAGTGCCACCTTTCCATCCACCCTAGTAGAGGTATGGAGGAGGGCTCCCCATCCAAACCCCATCCGGGCCCAACGTTGCTCAACTTCGGTGATCTGACAGGAATCGGTGTTTCAACGTGACTAGGCCCTTGCCCTAAAAATATTGTGGAACTGTGGGGTGAGCTGAGCGGCAGCCACCATATATTAAAAAATGAGGTTTATAGACTAACCAATTTTGATCCAAGCAGCAAGAGATACAACTGACAGCTGTCGATAGGTGGCAATAGTTAAGGACTTGCTCCTGGAAGCTAAGAAAGGAGGATTAAGGGGAAAAACGAGGTTGGGCAAACAGAGTTTAACAAGGAGATGAGGCTGTGTGACTATGAATGATTGGTAAAAGTAATCTTTTCTCCAACAGGTTAACTCCAAGATGTTAACATTTCCATAAATTTAAAATGAACAGAAAAATGAGGCTTATAGACTTGCCAAGTATATAAATACCTCAGGGGAGACATTTGTTGATGGGCAACTTGTCACAGACTAGCCCCCCAGGTCTCCCCACCATATCACTAAACACTCAACATAGGATTCCTTACCCACATTTTCTTAACATGCTTGTTCAAGGCCCTGTCATTGGTTTTCAATCCTCTAAGTGAACTTTGATCTTTCACTAACACAACTCTCTCTACATCAAAACTATCATACTCATTATCCTCCAAGGTACAAGGTACTATATCTGCCAATATGGCGTCGTGCACTAACGCATTATCGTGTCGGTCATGCAATAATAAGGTCGAATCATGTGAAAAAGTCGTGGCGTGCCACTCCTGCGCATTTATATTGCATCATAAATGTTCAAATCTCAGTGAGATTGTATTGAAAGCCCTGAGTGAATCCAGGGAAATATTTTGGGCCTGTTTTTCCTGCCGATCGGGTCAATCTCTCGTCAACAAGATGGCAGCAGACATTGAACTTCTTAAAAGCAAAGTGAACGCGCTAAAATGCATTAATATTGTCACTGATATTCGTGCTACTAGTCCGTATAACCTGGCAGGGTGCCCACCAGTTCTCTTTTCCTCTTTTCCCTGTGTTTTCCCTGTATTTTCCCTGTCTTCGACTGACTTTCCCTGTCTTTTTTAAAGCCCATTTTTCACAATGTTAATAGTAAATTGTGATATTTTTATGTATGAAATCAACATTTCTGTTATCATTTTAGGAAGGAAAGGCATTTTTGGAAGAATAATAAAAGCAAAACAGAAATTTCAAAAATTATAATCATGGTTAAAACATCTTATAATTAAAAACCAAACAAGTACTGGTAACCATTAAGAAACTCATAATTACCATCTTTGGTTTCTAAATCAATCAAATCAAAGTTGTTTGACATTAGCCCTATGGTTTCCTACTCGCACGAGGTAGGTAGGTAACCATTTTAAGAATATCACTTCTTCTCAAGTTTCTTAATCTTTGATTCTAACTCACGCTGTTTCACTTCAAGCTCTTTCTTTTGCTTCTCAAAGTCTTCCAATTTTTCCTTCTTCCTTTTATTCTCCTCTCGCTCATACCTGCTTAGCTTTTCTAATTCACTCTCCTTTTTTCTCATCATTTCCAGTGCTTCCTTATATTTTGAGCTAGCACCGCGAGCGTAGCGGACCATTTCTTGGTCAACAACAATAGCATGCTCACCCCCTGCATCTTGTACACCATCCCATGCTCTTCTGAGAGCTATCAGGGTCTCATTGTGCATGTTCTCTACAAACATTTTCTTATTAATCGAAAACCCAGCTTCAACAAAGGCATTTCCATGGGAAAACAAAAGAAGGATTTTCACAGCTTCCCACAAATCTTTGAATTCTTCCTTGCCCTTAAGATGTCCAGCAAAGAAGTGGTCAAGCCTCGATTTGCTACGACTGAACTTAGCGAGCTGAGCTGAGCTTTTGCTAGCCTGAGAGACAAACGACTTGTATTGGACACTGGCGCGATCTGATCGATCTGATTGTAATGGGGGATAGATGGCAATTCGCCATAAGTATCCCCATGCAAGTGTCGAAATCAGTCTTACACTGCTCTGGTCTCGTGGTAATTTTGCTGGGATCCAGGGATGTAGCTGCTTTCAAGATCTTATACTTCAATGGGCTTCTCTCAATGATTT
Organism: Pyrrhosoma nymphula; assembly: GCA_963573305.1. NCBI lineage: Eukaryota > Metazoa > Arthropoda > Insecta > Odonata > Coenagrionidae > Pyrrhosoma > Pyrrhosoma nymphula. The sequence goes on along the minus strand of OY754337.1, from coordinate 50,514,847 downwards.
TTTGAACAATCTTCGCCAAGCAGTTCTTGGCCTATGAATGGTATTTCTCTGCATCAATGTCTTTAACGTGACCTTCACTTAGCACGTGTCGCGCTGCGACTCCAATGTTGAAATGTTGAAGTTTCACACAATTATCGGCAGTATCTACATTAATGCAGGTGAGCTTGTATGTAGACTTCGCACCTTCAAGTACAGATGGTTTGATGAACCTCCCCATCAGTTCCCAGGTGAGTTCATCTACAGCAACATGCAGAGAAGGAAACATTGGCTTAGAGGTCTGAAATTCTCTCAGGAATGGCTCAAATGAGACGGCAATAGTCATAAAAAAAGTAATTTAGGAAGGAGGGCACCTTCAATGATCTCAACTGATTTATTAACAGAGTAAGTGTCTGGCAACACCACTTTCTTTTCCTTGAAATATTTCTTAAAATGAGTTTTTCAATGCAATAGAATAGAATAAAACATTGTAACACTGAAAACAGACCCTACCGCAAAAAATCCAGCTACGTGAAAAATAAGTAGATAACGCTTTCAGTTTAGATTATTCACCATCAAATAACTAATTATAGCTTGCGATTTGCCCTTTCCTACCACCGTCCCCTCGAGGTCTGAGATACTGCGCTCGCTGCTGTACTATCGCCTGCAAAATAAATGTCGCACCGGTATCGAGTTTCCCTAAATGCGCGCTGCAGGGCTATTATTTAACTCGAGGTTAGAATTGCCGCCCACATAGTCCTCCCCAGTCCTTCTCGTCTCGTGCGATTATGTAACTGGGGGGTCAGAAGGATTTCTCGGACGAGAAAACGAGATTCTTGCATGAAAACTATAAGTATGAAAAGTTTCAGAACAGTCCGCTAAATATTCCCCAAGCCAATGAGAACATAGACAGTTATCTCGTGATGAAGCAGGCAGCTGTCGATTTTAAATTGAAGTTATATGGCTGTTAGAATATGATATGAAATGAAGTATATTATTGTGCAGAATTTATGACAAAAAATTAATGAATTTCAAAATGCATTGACTTGTAACAAATTTAATTTCATGACTGCGAATTGATGTTGTAACTTGCCCCAAAGAAACTTGTCCCAAATAGATTATTCGGGCGGTCATTCAATTTATCGTGCGCTAATTTAAAAAAAACAGCATAATATATTAATTACTTTGCACAAAATTTCAAAACGAAGCTGAGATATCCAAAAAGAAAAACAATTTTAAGCTCCATTTTTAATTATAGCAATCGAAAATATGGCTTACGGTAAGTTTATGCTCAAAGTTTCTTAAAAAGCACCTTAGCGAATTTTCTACCAAAATAAAGCACCCTATACATTAACATTGCATGTTGGTTTATCTGATAATCCTATTTTTCTTCATGTAATTACATGCATAAATCCCGTGTCTGAGAAATATTTAGAGAGCAACAATGATTTGTAGTTGCCTCAATACTGGCTGGTGTGCGAAGCATTATGAGTGAAACTCATTAATCTTTTTCTACCACAATATACAGTGAGTGAAACAATGAATTATCCTTATCTGTCAATTCAAGAGTTAATATCTCATATTGACACCCGCTCACTACACCCCCTCAATGTAACAGATAACCAATTTTTCTCTGCATGTGTCATTATATGCTTAATAATAATAATAATGTTTTATTTGTCCAGAGATCAAGTCGTTACAAGGGTTACACTGATATAGGACACGTCAGGTTAAAGAAATTAAATACATACAGTGGATACAGGACACATGTCAAACATTGTTAAAAAATTCATCAATGGAATAAAACATTTTTGATTTCAGATACCTTAGTAGATTAGTCTTAAATGCAGCTACACTTTTTTGAGCCTTAAGCTCAGCTGGCAGTTTATTGTAGAGTTGAAGGCCCATACAATTTGGACCAGCACCTGCATTCCGAGTTCGTACATATAAGACGTGCAGCTGATCAATCTGTCTCGTAGAATAATGGTGAATATCACAGTTCTTAACATACTGAGAAAGATTTCGTTTTGTATTTACAAGCACATGAAAAATATATAGACATGGCACTGGTAATATATCCAATTTTTTGAACAGGGGACGGCATGGGGCGTTGTGTTTAGAAAAAGTCATGAGCCGAATGGCTCTTTTCTGAATCCTGAAAATGACCAAGACCTTAGAGGATGAACCCCAGAAAATGATGCTATAGGCTATGTGAGAATAAAATTCTCCATAGTAGAGTCCTCGAAGAACATTGACAGAAACAGTGGGTCTAATGGATCTAATTAAAAAGCAGGCTGAGCTTAACTTACAAGCTAAAGTATTTATGTGTTCATCCCAACAGATTTGAAAATTGATATTGAAGCCCAGAAAAGAAAGAATGCTTAAAAGAACTTAGATGTCCAATCAGTAGTTCTCAATGAAAAAATATTTATAACAAAGAAATGGAAGAGAAATCCAAGATTATATAATGTCAATGAAGATATATTTTCAAGTTACCCTTCCTAGATCTAAAATGCCCCATTGCTACTCGTGTGAACTTGGCAAAAATTGCATTTTTAATCCTCGTCCTAAACCTTTATCATTGATTATTCAGCATGTTTAGTTATAACTATAATACATATAAATTCATTAAGGTGAAAGAAGAAAGAAGCATAGGCTTGAAAAGTGGTGTTGAGGAGCAACAAACTGTCATAAGGTGAATGAGTCGCATTCTACGACCCCCTAAGCTGGCCGTGAGAGAGGTAGGCGTAATCTAGGATGCTCGCACGGGGCGAGAAAAGTTACATAATCGCAAAAAGCGAAAATATATGATACAAATGCAAGAATACCACCAAAAGTCGTAGCTCTCGCCTGGAGAAAAAGTTACATAATAGGGGAACTGCAGTCCGCCGCTACACGCTACTGCAACCCTCCACTCCTTCCACATACAGCTAGCTTGCTGCTTTCGTCTCCCCACCAGCAGGGCTATTAAGCAGCTCATCTGATGTGTTCTATCCGTTCTGTTTTGACCACGGCCACAAGGATTTGGAATACACAGCCAATCAGCTTCCTTCATGCGCCGGAACCCACGTGGCCATGGTGGAGACGGAACAGACAGAACAGATGAGGTGAGCTGCGCAACAACCCTACAGGCACACACACAAACACACTCACACACCCGCGGTCGCCTCGCAGGAGGCCACAATGCGAGAGTAGATAAGCTCTTTATTCTGCAAGAATTGAGAACATAATTTTGTTCTCTTTGAACTGAGAGCTCGCAGCTTACCTTAGTTCTGGAAATTTAAAATTTATGTTGCGGGTGGAGCTCAGAAACAAATCTTAGCGCATCGGTTGCCGATTTTCCCTGTGTTTTCCCAGTGATTTCCTCCCTAAAAAATTCCCTGTGTTTTCCCTGTTTTTCCAGAAAGTGGGCACCCTGCCTGAGTCAGTACCATGCAGACCAACCTAATAATCACATAAATACTAACGCCGATTCTGTTTCTGCCTCCGCGCAACCTCAAACAGTAGAAACTGAGGAGAATGCATCTCGCCCCGAGATACAATGGGAAAACTCACCCACAACGGAGTCTCATCGTCAACGAGTGACAGATTCTCTGGATTCTCGTCGTCCAAGTCATCACCCGGCGAAAGCTGAGAGGAGTAACGCCACTACGAGCACGTCAAGTATGCCGCAAAACAACGTCGGCGACGGCTATCAGACAGTCATCAACAAGCGACGATGAATGAAGCCCATCATCGGCTCTGCGGAATCGTCCCACGACTCGATCGTTGGCATACCGGAAAAGGTACATTTACACGTGTGGCGGTTCAAGAAAGGCATCACTACCGATGATCTATCGAGTTATTTAAAAAATAAAACATCCATTGTGGCCAAAGTAGTTGAACTTGTATCCAAAGGAGATTACACGTCCTTTCGTGTGTCTGCCGATGCAGTCCATCTTCAAAAGCTTTCTGATCCCACAACGTGGCTGAAACATGTTTCAGTGAATAAATTTATATTTTTGAAGAACAAAAACACACTTAGAGCTGATCGTGCCAATCAACAGGCCATGAACGACGGAGTGCTACCCAACAATGATGCGTCGTAAGCATCCAAGGTGAAGGAAGATAACAGTGTTAATTCTCAGGTGTCATCTAGAGTAATGAGGGCTCAAAATGGTATCGTCAAAGTTAAACAAAAATGACTGCATGGTAGTCATCCTAGTGCCTCGAGTGTTAATCGCTCGCCGTGCCAGCGATCATGGATAGGAAGTAAAGACCATGATATGTTGAAACTCAAACTCTTATTCGCAAATATGCAATCCATGAAAAATAAGACTAATCAAATACAAGTGTCATTGTGTGAAGTTTTTCCTGATTTTCTGTGTGTCACAGAACACTGGCTTAATGAGTTAGAACTCAAAGAATGTAAAATTGTGAACTATGAGCTAATAACCTCATATTCGAGGGTGAAATATAGAGGTGGTGGTGTGGGAATATATACCCACAACAATCATGTAGTAGCTTGCAAGGGTCTCAGCTGGAATGTCAGTGTGGAAAAGTCTTTGAATGTGCCAGCTGTTTAGTGAAACTTGATAATGATGCCACTTTGATAATTGTCACTGTTTATCGTTCACCAGATGGTGATTTTGATATTTTCCTCGAAAAGTTGAAACTAATTATGGACAAAATTAGTATAAATCTAGGCAATGTAATCCTAACTGGGGACTTCAACTGTGATATGGCATCGGTCAATGGAAGAGGGTGTCAACTTAAAAATATTTTGTATTCTTACGGCATGGTCCCATTAATCTCAGAGCCAACCAGGATCACATCTCACTCGTCCACCTTAATTGATAATATATTCACTAATATTGATAAGCATACTGTAAGTGCCAAGGTTATGGAGTTGGGACTCTATGATCACTGTTCTTTAATCGGGGATTTTAAGCTCAACTCAATTTCATCAAACAATCAACTAATTTATTATGACAGTAGAACTTTTAGTGAGGACAACATGTCATACTTTTTCTTTTTGTTAAAAATCAAGATTGGAAGGATGTCTTTAATGCTAAGATTTTTGATGTGGCTTTTGAAAATTTTTACTCAAAGTTTTTTATATTTACTAGAGTGTGCAATTCCAGCTATCAGAAAGAAAAAACAGCATACAAGTAATCCAAGAAAAAAATGGGTCTCTGATGAAATAGTTCAAATATCAAAACTGTTAAAAATGTTATCCTATGCTAACAAACAAAACAGGAACCCAGAAACCACTGCCACTTTCGCCAAGCTCAAAAAACCTCACAGGTATCTTATAAATAAGGTGAAAAAATCTTATAATAGTTCCCTACTAGCAACTGCCTCGGACAAGACTAAGATGGCATGGAAGATTGTCAATAGAGAACTAGAGGAAAATATCGGCATTTACCGCTAGTACTTGAAAACCAGGGAGCACCAACCATGGAACCTAGAGCTATAAGTAATGCAATTATCAGAGAATTTTTGGGGCTTACTGATAATTCAATGAAAAATATAGTTCCGTGTAATTATACCAACTTAACACTAGAATGACCGGAGTAAGCCGCATACCTACTATGACCGCCAGTGGTCAATTGACCGTTCCCCCTTTTCTTGGGCTCTTTCGTACGTTTTCTCTTCGTAATTTTTTTCTAAGAGTGTAGAAGTGTTCTGATAATGTGTTACGGTTAGGCGTAGTGTTAGGAAAAAAATGTTCGCTGCAAACAATGTTATTACTCTGATAAATGTTTTTACTGTAAAATAAAAATGTTTCTCATTTGCATCTGTAAAAATTAAATGTCATGTGTTGTTAACACAAGTAACATTTCAAAAGACGTTATTTATCGTATTTTTATTAGATAAAAACATGATATCAGAGAACAATGAAATAGAAAAGACAGTGTTACAGTGAAGCGCTAAAATGCGGTCTCAAGGTTATTCTTTACTCTTATAAGCACTTTTTGCAAATTTACTGATTACTTTCACGGTGTCCACACATATATTTGTAGCACCTTGAGAAACTATACTTTGTATTGTTCTGAGTACAGAGACCAATCTGGCATTGCTTACGAACCTTGCCTTATGGAGGAAGGGATCCCAAAAGTTGAACGGCAGTTCTTTTCTCAATATAAAGTGCGGATAGCTCTTCAACTACTTTCATAATGAAAGTTCTTCGGAGCACCTTGGAGACATATACAAGCCTGTACAAAGTATTTGCATTTCTCATTGCTAAGTCAAGTATATTGTAAAACACGTGGACAGGCCATCGGCGTGCCCCGGCCCGGACTCTGTATTTGCGACACATTCCATCAACAGTGTCAACTCTACACTTGGTTGCGTTGTAGAATTTAACTGTCTCTGTTTTTTTTCCTATTCAGAAGCCTCATTGATGGTTATCCCTGAGTACATGCTATTATGGATCAGCACATTCTTGGAAGATTTACCTTGGTAAGAAGTCAAGTTATCGCTGTCATGTTCGTATGTAACTGTTGTGTGTAAAGGATCTTTAGCTTTCTCACAGAGGGAGGAAATTCCCTTCGAACGTTGTTGAGAGTACCAACAATACTTGTCTTGCGTTTTGCAAGCTCTTTAGCTAGGGAAAAAGATGTGAAAACATTATCCCTTGTGACATTTATACCCTAATCCAAGAACGGTTTGAGCAGGCGCAGGGTAACATTTTCCGGAACTCTCTGCTCTGTTGGTCTCAACTCGTCCTTTCCCAAGTATGGGAAAGCATTAAGCACGTAACGTTCCTTTGCATCTGTTGCTATCCAGTACTTTACTCCATACTTGTCTGGCTTGTTACCCATGAATTGGGTAAAGGGATATCTACACTTGAATGGGAACAATTTTTTGTCTTTGGTAATGCTCTCAGTAGGTTTATAGCAGGCGATACAGTTCCCTATGAACTTGTCCCACATCTTAGATACGAGGCAAAATTTGTCAGTTCTCTTCCATTGAGGCCTGGTTGCCTTTTCATTGAACCTTATAATTTTCATGATTTCCTTGAACCTATTTCTTCCCATCGTTTTGGAGAAGAAAGCGGGCCCCCAGTTTTTGTCCTACAAAGTATGGATATGTAATCCCCGTGCGCCATAGGCCTCGCGCGCGTACAGTATGACAATAAAAGCGTCAAGTTCCTCCAAAGATATAGACCTGTTGTCATCTCCTTATACGCGACGCGCCTCATTTTCTGTTAATTTTTATAACCTAAGTATAGGTTCACAAACAAACTATTGCAAGCTAGAAAGGGTGGAGCCATTCTCCATAGAGCGTTTCGCATACCGTCGCGCATTGTAACACGTTGCGGAAAGGTCTTCCCCGGGCTCTCACGGTCAGCCCTGCAGGCTACGCGGCGGGCAGGATAGCGAGGGTGCGGCGGCGCCAGGCTTGGCTGCCAGCAGCTACGCACAAACGTAACAGCGCATTTCAGCTAAAGAAGTGATCACCACTGCCCATAAAATGTTTAGTAGCGACTCTTTACGACGCAACATACTGTGGTTTTGCTAATCTGTCTCTCCTTCACATAAACGGTAAAATCTTTTTTTTAAACTGTTTTGAAGACATGAGAGTCAAAGTTGAGTGGTGTGCGTTTGTGATAAGGTGCACGTTAAGATGTTTGACCAAATTGACACCAAGAATCGACAAAGAGATCTAAATAACGGTATAAAATGCAACAACGGTCAATTGACCGCTCGCGGTCATTGTAGGTAAAAGCTGGAATTGCTTTTGACCTGAAGCATCCCCCCCCAAAAAAACTTCATTTTCGCATTATTTGTTCCAAAATATTAAAAGTCAAAGAAACTCAGCCTCATAAACCGAAAGATAACGAAGTGGTGAGCGAAAGAAAAACGCGAACGGTCAATTGACCGTCCTCGGTCATTCTAGTGTTAACTAGCAATGGTCCAACTAATAGCCTCTTCCTCTACCCTTGCAATGAAAAGGAATTATTCACAGCAATACAGAATCTAGGAAAGAAATCTTTCCCTGGCTTATATGGGGTTCCTGGCTACCTTTTGTGTTACTGTAGAGAGGTGATAGCTGCCCCCACTTTGTTTTTATTAAACTGGTCTTTGCAAGAGGGCATTTATCCTGATGCACTAAAAACAAGTAAAACGATACCTGTATATAAAAATAAAGGGGAACCAAATAATCTTAGGAACTATAGACCCATCTCCCTGCTATCTCAATTTTCCAAACTCTTTGAGAGAATATATCTAAATCGTTTAATACCATATTTAGAACAAAATAATTTACTATCTGAATCACAATGGGGATACAGGAAAAAGAAATCTACTACAGCTGCTCTCTTTCAAGTTGTAAATTCTATCTTAAATTGTAAAGACGAAAAAAAATTTACTTTAGGTTTATTCTTTGTCTTCACGAAAGCTTTTGATGAGGTTAATCATGGTTTGCTCTTGGAAAAATGTGGGAAGTTGGGAATAAGAGGGGTAGCATGTAATTGGATACAATTTTACCTAAAAAAAAGATTTCAGAGGAAATGTATCAGCACAAATGGGGCAAAATCACGAAATTTCAGATGCATTACCAATCACGAAAGGTGTTCCTCAAGGGTCTTTAATCGGACCTATATTATTCATTATATTTATAAATGATTTGATAACCCTAGGGAGTGATAACAATGTGATAAATGTTACCTATGCAGATGACACAAATTTCTTTACTTGTGGAAGTAATATAGATTCTTTAAATGATCATGCACAGCAATTACTAAATAATACAGCAAATTGGTGCAGTATTAACGAACTAAAATTAAACTCCAGTAAAACTCAACTAGTACTATTTAACAAGATCCAAAATAATCGTAAACTGAGTTTAAATATGCATGATATTCAGCTGAACGAAACTCACTGTGCAAAAACTTTGGGATTAGTTCTTCAAGACACGGGGAAATGGGATGCTCATGTGTCAGATTTAATTCCTAAGCTGTTCTCGGCACTGTACTGCATTCGCTTTTTGTTGCTTGTTTCTACCAATGTTCTACTGATGCTACAGCTACTTTTACAGCAGAGCAACATATTGCATTATACTTTGGGGGTCTTCCCCATCGCTTTTGAAAAAAATCTTTGTTCAGCAAAAGAGAGTTATTAGAACAATGCTTAATTTAAGTCCTAGAACATCCAGTAAAACCCACTTTAAAAAGTTAAATATGCTCACCATCCCGTGTGTTTACATTTACAATGTGATTGTTTTTATGAAACAAAACATGGACCAAGTGGTAAAAAATGAGGATATTCATGTATATGACACTAGAAAAAAACAGGACATACATGTTGATCACCACTCGCGCTCACTTACATTGAATGGTCCTTGGGCAATAGGCACGCCCCTTTACAATCATCTACCTAAGAAAATTAAGGATGTAGAAATCACAAATACTTTTAGCTTGAGACTGAAGACCCACTTACTAGATTTGTCATGTTATAGAGTGAATGAATTCTTTGAAAGTAAAAAAGATAGATATATAATTATTAGTGAAATATGTTACAATGTACATGATATACATATATCCATGTCGGCCTTCACTTTACTTTTGTTCTGACATTGGGTGTATATTCATTTATTTTCTTGTCTGACGAATCCTATATCATTGTAATTTATTTGTACACATGATCTTTGGATAATAAAGGTATTATTATTATTTTAGGTTAGAGTTGTAACATGACCTTCTGAGTCCCCGGCAAGCATCAGGTTTCATTGCCGTCATAATGGCCGGGGACTCGAGAGGGGTTGTGCAGTAATCGCAGCCACGTCCGACGCCCATCGGATGTGTGGCTACGCTGCGGTCGGATCATGTGTCTGCAGTAGACGGAGTGACCCCAGGATGATGGCCTTCTGCATGCGTGCAACTAGTGATTCCGCCTGTGCCACGCAAGACAGAATGCACTTGATGTTATTCATTAGCGAGCCCTTAACTCCACTGAGCACACGTATGATGAGGACGACTAGTTTCACAGAGTGTCCGGGGTATATTTGTCGAAGTTCGAAAAGCAGGTCTTGATATTTCGTCCGTTTTTCCACCTCTTTCGCATCCATGTTAGTTTCAGCCAGAGCCGAAAACTCGATCACGAACATGGAGCGTGTGAGGTGGTCGTGGAGAACGATATCAGGCTTGGTCGCCTCCAACTGCTTGGTGGTGGAAAAGGAGTGATTCCACCAGATTGTGCATTTATCGTTCTCCATGATGGACTCAATATCTGCAGGGGCATAGGGCAGCACAGGTGTTTCGTCGAAGCCATAATGGTGCCGAAGATGAAAGTATAACACCTGTAGGGCCGTGTTGTGCCGAGCTAAATAAGCTGACTTGGCGTAATAACTACAGCCGGAGAGAAGGTGACTCAACGTCTCCGGCTGGGCTCGGCACGCCCTACATCTTGTGTCCGCAACCTCCGCCTTGAAAATAATACGGCTGTACACGAGTGTGTTTATGACACCATCCTGGCACGCGAGGACAAAACCTTCCGTCTCGGACTTCAGACCAGCGGAGCGTAAGAAGGCAAACGTCAGCTCCTTCGATAACCCATGCTTTTCGATGTTTCGGTAGAAGCATCCATGCATGGGCTTATCGGTATTATTATTATTAAGGTTACAGTTGTAACATGACCCTCCGAGTCCCCGGCAAGCATCGGGTTTCATTGCCATCATAATGGCCGGAGACTCGAGAGGGGTTCTGCAGTAATCGCAGCCACGTCCGACGCCCATCGGATGTGTGGCTACGCTGCGGTCGGGTCATGCGTCCGCATGAGACGGAGTGACCCCAGGATGACGGCCTTCTGCATGCGTGCAACTAGTGATTCCGCCTGTGCCACGCAGGACGGAATGCACTTGATGTTATTTATCAGCGAGCCCTTAACTCCACCAAGCACACGTATGATGAGGACCACCAGTTTCACAGAGTGTCCAGGATACATCTGTCAAAGTTCGAAAAGCAGGTCTTGATATTTCATCCGTTTTTCCACCTCTTTCGCATCCATGTTAGTTTCAGCCGGAGCAGAAAACTCAATAACGAACATGGAGCGTGTGAGGTGGTCGAGGAGAACGATATCAGGCTTGGTTGCCTCCAACTGCCTGGTGGTGGAAAAGGAGTAATTCCACCAGATTGTACATTTATCGTTCTCAACGACGGACTCGATATCTGCAGGGGCATAGGGCAGCACAGGTGTTTTGTCGATGCCATAATGGTGTCGAAGGTGAAAGTATAGCACCCGTAGGGCCATGTTGTGCCGAGCTAAATATGCTGACTTGGCGTAATAGCTACAGCCGGAGAGGAGGTGACTCAACGTCTCCGGCTGGGCTCGGCACGCCCTACATCTTGTGTCCGCAACCTCAGCCTTGAATATAATGCGGCGTTACACGAATGTGTTTATGACACCATCCTGGCACGCGAGGACAAAACCTTCGGTCTCGGACTTCAGACCAGCGGAGCGTAAGAAGGCAAACGTCAGCTCCTTCGATAACCCATGCTTTTCGATGTTTCGATAGAAACCTCCATGCATGGGCTTATCGGTATGGGCCTTTAGCAAGGCCTTCTGCTCTGCAAGGCTCGCTCGGCGAGCTTTTTTTATTTCGAGCTTGAGGACGTCTGCCTTCAATGATGAGATGGTCGTGTCATTATCGCTTCCATCGGATGACGGGTCGAACTCGAGACCGGTTTCGTCCGCTGCCCTCTTTGCCGCCTGGAAGAGAAATGCCCCTGCTCCCGCACTCTCGTGATCTCTCACGAGATTGAGCAGGGGGTCCCTGCTTTTCAAAACTCGGCAAGCTGTATCCAGGACAACTCTGTTGTGGAGACACTCCAGACTCCTCCTCCTATAGTCCTCTACCACCTACATTGCGAGGGAGATACAATCTGGCGACGGAAGATTTCGGATGAAAACTTCTATAGATGGTCTTCATCTTCCTCGTTCCCCTATTGAGGTTCTGCAACTCGTTGACGTTCCACTTCATGCATCCGAAGGTATACAGCAGTGTAGGGACCGCGAACATGTTCGTGGCAAGAACCTTGTTCTTGCCTGACAGCTCAGAACTACAGATGTTCCTGAGAGTCTGTCTGAATTTGGGGGTGAGCCTTTCCTTCACTGCTGCAATCTCCTGCATTCGGCGCTGGGGGACGCCGAAATATTCATAGCTGTCATCGTCCTCGAGGTGACGAATGACGCTCCCATCAACAAGTTGCACGTCTTCTTTGATCTCCGAAAATCTTCCTCTCGCCAAGTGGATGGATGCACACTTGTCCAATCCGAACTCCATCCCTATAGCCTCACTGTATTCCAGTACGGTGTCCAGGGCAGTGCGAAGGTCTTTCGCATTACAAGCGTACAGCTACAGGTCATCCATATAAAACAAATGGGTGACCGTATGCTTCCTGTCACCTGGAACACCACACATGTATCCTTTACCTCATCGCAGCCTAAGGGACAGGGGTAGGAGGGAAATACAGAACAGTAAGGGGCTTAAGTTGTCGCCTTGAAAAACGCCACGGTGGAATGTTACCAACTCTGTGGAAACTGACCGCTTGCCTGAGGTCAGAACGAAGCGCGTTTTCCAGAGTGGTAACAGGCGTTGGATGCAGGACACAACCTCAGGGTGGACTTTCATCAACTTCAGCATGGCGATCAAAAGCTCATGCGAAGTGGTGTCAAAAGTCTTCTTGTAGTCAACCCAGGCCATTGATAGGTTTCGCTTATGCCGGATGGCATCCTGGCATATGCACCTATCAATGAGCAGGTTGTCCTTGCATCCCGCGATTCCCCGCTTTGAGCCTCTCTGCTCGTACACCTCCTCCCACACCGGCTGGACTTGGTGTAGGATAAGGTCGCTCAAGATCGAGGTGAACGCCTTATATACAGTGTTGAGGCAGGTTACAGGGCCGCAGTTCTTTGGATTGGACAAGTCTCCCATCTTAGGTATTTGAACCGTGCGTCCCTCAGTCAGCCAAGGTGGAATTGGTTTTCCACCATTTAGAAAGGACGTGAAGATTCTGGCGAGGTGTTGGTGGGTGGAAGTAAATTTCTTCCACCAAAAGTTATTCACGGCATCCATTCCTGGAGCCGAGAAATTCTTCTTGCCAGAGAAAGCCTTCTTCACGTCACTTTCGGTGACTGAAAGAGGTCCATCCACATCTTGTAGGTGGCGGTCACAAACCTCTTTAAAGAGGGCTATGGCCGGAGTGTCTCCATTGAATGGCTTCGATGTTTCGTAGATTTCCTTCCAGAAGCGTTCAACCTCTTGGACGGGTGGCGGAGATTCAACGACAGGCGGAGGTGGCGCGCTATGCACCGAACTTTAGGAGTGAAAGCTCGCCCAGATGCGATGTATTCCATCACACACTGAATTCTCGACGCCTGTGTCTCGCCTGCGTGATCTTGGCCTCCAACTGATCCAGCCTTTTTTCTGCTTTTTCCTCCCAAGAGGCGTTCTTTTGGGAGTGAGTCATGATTTTGGCAGCAGCGTAGACCACGCAATTGAACGTCCATAGGTCCGACGTCACTGTCAGGATTTCGTCGACGAGGCCATTCAACCGGGAAAGGTGATTACCCCGCAGAGAGATTATTATTATTATTATACTACCCCAGGATAGCAATTTAATTGAAATAACAGCTGCAGTTTTTACTCTCCTATTTTAATGAATCATGGCCTCCCTTTCTCCAAATTTAGTTCTTTTGACCTTCAACTACGAAACAAGTATTTTCAAGGTGCTTTTGAATTGACCAGTTATTGATTTTTTTGCCAAGGGTTCAGTCCTGTTGTGACAGGAGAAGACAGAGTGTACTGTAGAGTTCAAAGCAAGCATAAATGAAATAAAAAATCTATGCATTATCACCTAACTTCAATTATAGCAGTTTTTGGAACTTAAATACATGAATAGTTCGAAAAGATTACCTGATGGATCATCATGGTTTCCATGTATACTAAATACTGGCAAAGATATATTTAAATTTGGATCCTCGTAGTTCACATTCGAGAAAGGGCAATGTCCAAAGTTAACAGACTGGTCACTTAAGAATTCAAATGGTACAGGCCTAGAAGAATAAAAGAAGCTTAGTAGTAAAAGTCATTCAAGATATATTTAAGTGATGAAAATTCTGTACAACTTGCATAACAGTTTTAGAAAATACGGCAATGATTACAATTTAATGCTACAACACAGCAAAACCATGGCTGTGAACTATAAATGTGAAAGTTCACTATTCATGATCTCCATTACATCTCTTGATAAAGACATTAATTAGAATTAACTGATTCACACATGACAAAAAATTCGAAGATTGAAGTAAAAAAAGAAATTCAAACAAACTGATGAGACATTAGTCTCGATAGCATAAATGACGATAAATTCCAACCCTCCTCCAAAAGGGTTTACCGTAAATAATTACATTGATCTTTTGCACACCTGTTAGAGCAACGTTTCGAAAATGCACTTCAACTCATATCCACCAACTTTAACCAAACACGGCTGCTAGATAAACATCGACACTTACTTGTCACCCATACAATAACGCCGTAAAAGGGAAATGGCTCTGTAGAGACAACGCTGTGAAGGCTTGTTTTCGTGAAAAAGATCTCCACCCAGCAAGACCATATCCACCTTCCTTTCCTTCGCAATTTCTAAAATTTCCTCGAAAGCTACGAAGCTGTCTTCCCCTAAAAGGTAATAAAGTATTTATTCTGGCAGCATGCCGCGAGACACACCAATTCAAATGACTGGTACCTTCCCGAGACACTTACCCCTCAGTGGATCCTTCTCAGCATATCCCAAGTGAATATCCGTTGCGACCAGAATATCGAATGTGTTTTCATCTCCTGGTTCTATTTCCATTGCTCTGCAAATTTGGAAACATAGGTTAACCCCACCAAATATTTTTGGCAGCTCACAATAATTGAGTTTAGTAGCGAGAAGCATGTTTGCATGCATTAAGTTTATCACTTAACTTCCTTAACTCACCCAAATGCAACGAAAGGAACTGTGACAATTTACGGAACAGAATTCCCGATCTCGCAGAACAAAACCTTACATTCACAAAAAAAATAGCAATACTTGCACTCTTCACTCGTAAACAGTGTTCCCGGGCTTCGGAGGAAGGACGTGCATTTCGTTATTCACTTTAAACCCACAAAAAATTTGGAACTTGAGGTGGGGTGGGTGGAATGTAATTTATTTTGACCTATATATTTTAATGGGAATGTGGTGAATGTTTCTGCTTTGAAGCGTATATTTTGCTATTGTTAAAGAGGAATATAGATCTGTAATGACTGTAAGATTATGAGTTCCCCTCACTCGAAGACTAGTAATTCATCCGAAGATGATGACCCAGTGGATTCTATGTTAAAAAAAACTGGTTGTATCGAGTTACACCACAGAGTTCAGGTGGGTAGTCAAGTTTATATTGTTGTTCGCAAAATTTCTTCTGTTTGGTGGTAAACGTTCTTTATTGTGTTCGCCAGGAATGTTTTGCTGAGCATCGGGATTGGAGGAAGTGTCAGCAAGAAGTCAAGGATTTTAAGTTATGTATGAGTGTTTACACTAAGGATAGGCCTTCCAGAGGTTCATCCAAGAATTAAGCATTCAGATCAAGATGACTTTCCACGAAGTTGATGAACGAAGGGGGTATTTAAATGCATTCATTTGCTTTAGTGCGGGCTTAGCTTGTGGATGGGTGATAAAAGGTGCCTCAAAACGTGTTTTTCCACTTCGAAGGCTACTGAGCATGAAAGAGTAAGTATTCTCAATCATAAATACTTATTCGCTTCAGCTTTTCTGCCGCATTGCCTTGTCTGTATTTAATAATGTGTTAACACTGCTATTTGCAAATGTATTTTTGGCTTCACACAGTTCAAATGGTGCAGGCACGAGCATGTGTAAACCAAAGATGGTAATGGTAGTTAGAAGTGATTTAGGAATGAGCAGTGGCAAAGTGGCTTCTCAGTGTTCTCACGCAGCAGTAGCATGCTATGAACTTGTGCGAGGAACCGATATTGCCGAGCAATGGAGAGCACAAGGTCAACCAAAGGTAGAATTGAACCTCTAGATTGTTTAATTCCATAGAATAAGAGACTGTTATCTTTTAACTCCCATTTCATTGATAACCCTCTTTGTCTAAGTGCATGAGTATTTTGAGTATGCCACCTTTCTGTCTCTGCCTTATCTGACCATGTTTTAGATCATGAAAGTGTGCTAATTAATTGCAGGAGTACTTGGTATCCTATTCACAGATAAGTACTGTGATTTTTCAATGAGAAATAATTCTAAGGCAAAGGTGAACTTTCGTCTCGCCGGCGAAAACTCTATTTTCACCCAGTTCCAACAGACGTATCAAGCTCACCTTTACCAGTTCTAATTTCAATACTCCAAATCTGAAAATTTTTCACCTTTTCCCTTGTGTCTCTCATACAAATATTGCATATACCCCCTCCCCCTTCCCTTCCCCAAAATAGTTAATTATGCTGAAAAATGCACAGATGTCCTTGGATACTTACATATTTTTTATGGTTACATCCTCGTGTACATTATGTAGTGAAATAAGTAATTCCTCAAAAACCACAACCCAAAGAATTGCTCCAGGATAATGGGTCCTAATGGGTCTCCCCAGGATATCTAGGACTTCTAATGAATTATGATAACACTACAGCTTGGAAGTGCGGGGGCTTCCAGTGGTCAAGACTAGGTTCACAATTGAAATTGAATGCTTAAAAAAAATGGATTTACATTTCATTTTTAAGGCAGAGGAAACTATAACAAATTTACATTTTTGCATAAAATGCTGACCTCTACCTATATCACCATTGACAGTTTTCACACCTTCACCAAAGTCCAACAGATAATTGAATTGAAAACAGTCTTTATTGTTCTGGGACTTTAAGTCCCCTGGACCATTGAAATATTATTACATGCCACAACAAATGGGGCCAATGGTGACAGCAATACATACAAATTTCATTAAGGAACACCACATATAAACCAATAATTATCAATGAATAAGAGAATAAATAAATGTGAAAATTAGGGTAACAGTGCACAGATTTAAGATCACACATTAAGGATTGAGAAATTAAAACAGGCAACATAGATTATCAATCGCATTGCTTACACATTTTGCATTAAGAATAATGGAATATAAAGTAATAGACACAACATCAAACAGTATGATGAGGAAAGAGCATGACGAATCTCATTCAACATTGCAATGCACAGATATGAAATCACATATCAAGAATTGATCATATCGATTAGATATATGATAAGATTAAGCTAAGTTACATAACTGATCAGTCATATTTCTCTTGAACATCGAAATTGTAGAAGAGGTTCTAACATTTTCAGGTAAACAATTCCATAGCTTGCAGGAGGAAATTAGGAAGGAGTGCTCAATTATTTGGTAGTTGATTGTGGGTAGTTGGTTGCGAAAGAGTTATATGTAGTCTATGAAGCTGGTAACACGTCAACTCTGACGTTAAGCATCTTTGGGCTCTGACAAAATACAGGGGGTGATCCTCCTATTCATTCCATTTGCTGTTACCCATCTACCGGTGGCAGAGAATAAGTGCAAAATGATCTTAGCTGTCAAATTACATTTAAATAAAATACTTCCGGAAGAATTATAAATGAGGATCACAGCACAATGTGCATTAATAACAGTGCTTCATGGTAATATGTTTGTATCCATTGTCTCACGAAAGCATCCTCACAAGAAAGGGATCATGAAATTCTTTGTGGTAGATGACATCTGGGTAGTTAAAACTAGCTAAAGCACCCATTTCAACATCTGGGAACAGGAAGAACTGCAGAACTGGCCGCACAGTAACTTTATCGGAGTCACCCGCTGATGGTCACACAATTGTGTGAAATTCACAGTGAAAAAATCATCTCATTTCATCTCAACCATCATTCAGAAAGTCATCTCGGTCCTTGAAGCCTCCATGAAATTCACAATGAGAGATGAAGCGGGGTAGATTAACTGGTAGAGCACTCGGCGCGAAATCGGGGGGTCTAGGTTCGAATCCCAGTCCAGGCGAATAATTTTTTCACTGTGAATTTCACACAATTGTGTGACCATCAGCGGGTGATTCTGTTAAAGTTACTGCACAGCCAGTTCCGCAGTTCTTTGAATTTGTCAAAGTAAACACATTTGTATTTAAAGTTTGGCTTTACTTTGTGGACAGTAGCGCTCAGCGCTCGCACACGGGTACTATGGCATTGTATGCACGGTACATGTGAAGTTATCTAGCTCCTTAAAGCCTCCATGAAATTCACAGTGAGAGATTACGCCTGGGTAGCTTAACTGGTAGAGCACTCGGTTCTTATCGGAATAGCTTAACTGGTAGAGCACTCGGTTCTTATCGGAACAGCTTAACTGGTAGAGCACTGGGTTCGAATCCCAGCCCAGGAATGATTTTTTCACTGTGAATTTCACACAATTATCTGGGAATACACTCAAGAGCCCACACTTAGCCCCTCTTTGTAGCCTCTGTCTCCCTAATTGCTGCTCAACCTTCCTTTTGTATTCCTTCCTTCTCTTCACTTCCCCAGCATTCTTCTCTCAATTGCCGTATGCTGCCATCATCTCTCAATGTCTATATCATCAGTGATGGGAAGTGATTACTTTGAGATGATAAGTAATTCTATACCAGTGACAATTAGGTTTGACTTACTTTTACTTTTAATCGTTAATTTTTTCAAATTTTAATTTAACGTGCAATCTACTCCCAAAGTAATCGTTACTCTCCGTAGTTTTTAATCAGTGTGTTATCAGTGAGTCATGAAGTCAATAACTACAGTTTTCAACTGCAAGAGCTTTTGTTCATAATCATTAATTTTGATTACTTGTTTCGACGCAAAAACAAGTCCCAGAATTTTCCCATTTTTTTCAGATCTAAGAAAGGTAGAAAGTTCCGGTAAGAACCATTTTGTACAAACAACATTAGTGCATTTTATTCAACAGTCAAATTTGAAAATTTTACATTTTTTTTAAATTAAAAAAAAATTTGAAAGTTTAAAATTAAATTTGCAAAATGTACCCCACCTTCGATCCATCTCAAATTTTAGAATATTGTAGTCCTTTGCATTGGTAAATAAGCTGCAAAGTTTCGTCAATGCAATGTTTCATGCAAGGGAGAAAAAAATTTTTATAGCATGCACTTCACCGAGCCCATTCTCATCTGGTTGATTATCAGTTAGGCCTTTCGTTAATTTCCATTGGAGTGTGAAATGCACTAAAATACACTTTTGACGTAAGGTAGAAGTGTTACTTCAAAAAAGTGTCACTTTACATCATTGGTATTGCTTCAAACAGTCACTTCACAGTTTGGTTTATATAACGGCGGTGCAACTGTCTAAATCTGACGACTGATGTGGGTGAATCTGCACAGGAGGACGCACATTGTCCCAGAGATTGATGCGAATCAACTATTTCATTTTGATTATTTTAATGATTATTACCATATCGGTTTTAGGAGTAGATTTAATTACAACTGTATACATTACCGAGTGCCTGTGCTTTCAGTGAAAAACAGAAGCACTGTTGCAATCTGCTGAATTTGCATAAAAATGTTAGGTCTCGAAATCTTCGTCCTGTCACTGTGGCCTTTTACAACCGTTGTCGGGGCATTTTAGGAGGAGTGATTGAAGGTCAAAAATTTGTACTCATTGTTCTATTGGTGCGTCAAAGTTGCTCAAAGAACCTGCACTAACTGGACTGGACTGCCTAGTGATTTGTCACTGCAAGAGGCTGCTGCCACTGTGGATGAAGAAAGTCTGGGGACATCGCCACAGCCTGTACTCATTTTCAAGGACATCCAGGTCGCCGAGGCATGCATCGCAGAGATTCATGTTGGTTAAGTTTCCCAGGTAAACCCTGATGAGTCTGAAGAGCTCAGTCAGGAATATAATACAGATGTTGAGGAGGCAGTCGAGATCAGTGGAAGTGCTTACTCTCCAAAAAAAGCTTCGATTAGACCAGATAAACGTTACTCCATAAGCTCTTGGCAAGTCTCCAGTGACACTGAAAAAGTTGTACCGCTCGAAGAAATACAGCCACAAAAAGTGAAAAGAGTTAGGAGTTTGGTGAAAAGGTCCCTAGAAAATGCAATTGAACTTTCAAAAGTGCAACCCAAATTGAGGAAAGACCACCTTCAAGTGATTAGAAACTTCTCATTGGTTTGAAAAAGCAAGGAGGGAGATAATCCAACAATTGAAAGTTAAATTCAAAGTTGCAAAAACCCTAAGTGAAAGAGTGCTGATCCTGTCCATTCTTCCCCAGTCATGGACCATTGCAGAAATGCAGAGAGAGTTCTCCACTACAGAACACATTGCGAGGAATGTCAAGCAATATGTAGCTCAGAAAGTTATATTTTGCACTCAGAATCGGAAGCACAGGTGGACCCCACCAGTTGATGTCAAGGAAAAAGTAAAATCATTTTAACGAGAGCCTGACATAGTTCGGGAAATGCCCGACAAAAAACATTGGAAAAATGTATACGAAAATGGTAGTAAGGTCACAAATCAAAATCAAAAAAGGCTAGTATTAAGTAATTTGAGAGAGATATATACTCCCAGTTCAAGAAAGAAAATCCTAATCTTTAAATTGGCTTTTCAAAGTTTGTTTATTTAAGGCCAGCTGAATGTGTTCTCGCCGGTGCTTCAGGTATGCGTGTGAGCAATTCACCAGAACTTTTAACTAATGTTTATGGGAGCCCCATTATCTGGGATTCTTTCAAACGACTGTTAAAAGCTATTTGTAAGTTACAGAGATTGCTTTATGTGCATATCGAAGTGCTCTCCACCTACTGATGAATCCACTCTCGGCCAATGTAAAAGCAGAATGTTTGGTGACCCATACAGACTCTGAGATGTTTTAGAAAATCTTTTTCAAGAGAACTTTCTAGAAACTATCACTTTAATGAAGTGGACAAACACGACCAGATGTAATTTGGAGACTCTTATAATGGACAGTGAAACTTGTGTTGACATTTTTATAGAGGTAGCAAAAAAGTCAGGCACATGACTGCATTACCAAGAAACAAAGTGACTTTTTCAAAATGAAGAGAGTTAATCTAGGCCCTGGAGAAGTTCTCATAGTGGCGGACTTTTCCGGAAATTATGCTTTTCTAATCCAAGACAGCACTCAAGGCATTCACTGGAACAACATTCAAGCTATGATACACCCTTTTGATGGGTATGTGTGAGAAGAAAATAAGTTGAAAACAATATATTTTGTACAAATCTCCGAGCATATGACCCACAATACGGGTGCAGTCTTTTCTTTCCAAAGGAAGCTAGTTCAATTCTGAAAGCTCATGTAAAGGATTTAAAGAAAATAATTTACTTCTTCTATGGAGCTGCAGGATAGTACAAGAACAGATACAAAGTTGTCAATGTGTTGCAGCACAGGAAGGATTTTAATATTCCCACAGAGTGGCATTACTTCGTGCCTAGCAAGGGGCCTAGTGATGGCCTAGGCGGCACAGAGAAACGCCTCGCTACCAGAGCAAGCATTCAGAGGCCATACAATGAGCAAATACAAACTCCCCCGCAGCTGTATGAATGGGCTTCTGCTAGCATCAGGAACATAGCTTTAGGCTTCGTGGACAATGCCCGGGTTCAAATTTCATGTGCGGAGGTAAAGAAGAGATTGCACGTTTCCTACGAAGTGAAGGGAATCCGATCTTGCCATGCCGTCATCCGGAAATCATCGGACACTGTCTGTATGAAGAAAACTTCCTTTGATCTGGAAGGAACCCTTGTTAAGCTGAACCCCAATCTCCTCTGGATGGATGAAAGGATGGATAATACAGGAGTGCGAACTAGGTAAGTTGCAGGCACAAATTGCATTTGCAACAAAACCTGAAAATGAATTCCTTATGAAATATTCACAGTTTTACCCTGCCTTTTCAGGTCTCGGCAGCAGCATCAAATATGTGAACTAGGCTATGAAGTGAGACTATAAAGAATGTTAAAGATGATTGACGAGTCCATAATGCAAGCTCAGTTTCCTGAAAAGTAATGTATCTTCAGAATGCATGGAGGATAGGATGAATGATTGAAGAATGGAAGGATACTGAAGGAATGAGTTGGGAGAGAATGGAAGGGAGGGGCAGCAGGTAGGGGAATGGAAGGGAAAGTGGCGAGGGAGCTCAACGAAAAACTCTGATGCCAGGAGGATGTTAAGTATGGTATAGTCATTGATGTGTTGCACTTTTTAGTGCACAGATTTGAACCCTTTAAGCAGGTAGTAACTCGATACCCCGGTCCGGTGATGCAGACGGAAGTCGTCCGTTTCCTCTTGCCAAGAGCACTGGCAGTCGGTAATGTACACAGTTGTAATTAAATCTACTCCTAAAACCGATATGGTAATAATCATTAAAAAATCAAAATGAAATAGTTGATTCGCGTCAATCTCTGGGTCAACGTGCGACCTCCCGTGCAGATTCAACCACACCAGCCGCCAGATTTAGGCAATTGCACCGCCATTATATAAATCCAACTGTGAAGTAACTGTTTTAAGCAATACCAATGATATAAAGTGAACCTTTTTTGAAGTAAAACTTCTACCTTACATCAAAAGTGTATTGTAGTGAATTTCTCAATCCATTGGAAATTAACGAAAGGCCTAACTGCTACTCAACCAGATGGGAATGGACGCGGTGAAGTGCATGTCATAAAAAAAAATTTTCTCTGCAAAAAAATAACATTTTTCATTAAAATTGTATAAACACACTTAGGGCCTTAGGAATACACACAGAATTTCTTTCAAATCTGAGATAGTAAGGGCAACTCGTCCGTGATTTCACATGGAATGACCCACATATATATGCTAACATAACAAGAACTAATCCAACTGTCCCTCTTCTGCTGGCTCTGGTCTCTCTGTGCAGATCCCAGACAGCTCTTTTACCAGATGCAGGGTGGGATGGAATAGGTGAGGGGATAAGGAGTCCCATACTCCTTTCTGCCAGGTAATATAGTCTGACGTAAAAGGGAGGAAGAGGTGTTGTATTTTGAGCCACCCGAGTGCTTGACAGGAGTAGGGAGAACTCAATTCTGGGATTGGTAAGACTGCAATTCAGCCAAGGTACACTCGTACACTTACACAAATTTATATGTAAAATGTCAGCCTATCTATTGGCTGGTGGCAGTTTTAGTGCCAGCATGGAAGGGCTGTAGATTAGTCCGTTGGCATTGAAAAGTTATAAGCTTCTAATAACCAGCATCATCACAAGATGACATTGTAACATTAAAATGTGTTGTGAATAAAGAAATTTAAGGGGAAATTTTCCATTAACTCTGATAATTTATTAGATAGCAATGTCACTGTCCTGCCTGCAACTTACATTTTGTATCTCACATAAAATGACCTTTTCATTGTAGGTGGTGCTCAAGCAGGATAAGGGAGAGTTTGGTCTACTGGAGCTCCTGAAGCATGCAAAGTCTCTTGAGATACCAGCCACAGTTGTGCGAGATGCAGGGAGAACTCAGGTTATGGCTGGAAGTGCTACAGTTTTGGGAATTGGACCAGCAAGTTCAGAGAAAATTGATTCCATCGTTGGTCAATTGAAACTGTTATGAAGTCATGAGTTACTTATGCGGGCATGAAGATTGTGTGTGTAGCCAAATATTCTTGTAAATTTATTTTTGCATTTCAAAATACCTGTACAAGAGAGTGTAGGGGTTGTGATTTGATTAGAATGTATTAGTTGAACTAGTGTGTTCCAGGCTGTTTTGGATATATTTTTATGGAATGTTCAGTTGCAAAGACATTGTTTTGATTGGCTATCATTCCCCTTGGTATTTTTGCAAAGTATTTTTAAGCAAGAACTGGTGGCAGTTATTTGTCATGCTCCATGTTCTGCCGTAGTATTGTTAGTTAGTTGTGAAATGATCTTCAAGAGGAAGTATACTTTACTAAACACTTGTGATAATAAGAACAATTTAGCCCTGAGTGTGCATATCTGTAGATGTATTGTTTCAAGTTTGTTTGATGTAGGCACTATTGTTGACGGGTTTTATTTCTATGAATTTTAAATTGTAGTTTTTGTTATCATTGCATATAAATTGAGATTTTGTATGTTGGCATAAGGCATTTCTGTTGCAAAAGATGTTATTAATGTGAGCCAGTGTTATATTGGCAGCATTAAATATGTTTCTGAAATTTTGTTCGCTTATTTGCTCCTGTCATTTAATTTAGTGTATTTGCATTACAGGGTGACTATAATCTCCAGAAAACCTGAAATATTCTTTGGAATTGTTTAATCCTAGAAATATCCATGTATAGACTACCCTCAATTTTAGCATTTTTGGGTAGCTCCTCGATTTCCTTACAGCATGAAATAATTCCCAGGTAATTTGAAACAGCATAGACTTAATAAAGTAAATTTTTTTGGGCATTACATACATAGTACTGTTTATGGGGATAGTTAGATATAAAGCCCACCCAAAGTTTAGCCCACCGCTTGAACTTAGTCTTGCAACATTGAAGCATGCTGTATATTTTTTGCCAACATTAGTGGGATTCCACCTTTTTTCATCAGTCACCTAAAAGAAGTCCTGTTTTAAGGGATGTTGTTGGTAGATGCATACCTACTGCCGTCAGCACCAGGTGGACCTCAAACTCAAGGGTTATGAGTGCAATTGTTGATAACTGGGCTGGACTTCAAGTTTTTAAAAATATTTTTGAAGACAAAGAATCAGATGTGTTTTCCATCCATCTAAGTATTAGTTATTTAAATAACATGAATGATTTCCAATTCACGTTTTTAGTACAGGTGTTTCATGATATTTTTTCCACCACGGACATTTTATTTGACATATTACGAAAGAAGTCAATGGATATTACATACATATTAAGTATCACAAATCAAGAGCACAAATTTCTTGATTCAAAGGAAAAGGAGTGAAGACATGTAAAAACAGATTTCATGATACTAATATCAAGAATGACTTGAATATGTTTCAAAAAGGGGAAACAATAACATGTCTGAAGATGACCTTTTTTTCAAAATTAAACGGTTTATTTTTTTAAATCAATTCAAAGAAAGTGAATCATATTTTATTAGTTTATATTTATCGTTTCAAACTTGGTTATGATTTGCCATAGTACACTGAAATTTGCCAATAATTATTATCAAAAAACTGTTTATATATTTGGCATCTCCATGGGATGGGGGAGCCAATCGCCGAACTGGGAAAACAGAAAAATTTCTCAGTCCAGCACTTCACCTACTTCATAGGTCACGAGCTGCCACTGGAGAAAATGATCTTATAATTTCGTTAGTTTGTTCATAACCAGAATATTTAAAAAAATATATATTTTACAACAAATCTGGATAATATCGCTTTCTAAGGAGAAAAATTGAAAGAAAGAAAGTAGGGTGACTTCAGCCATGTCCAGTCACTTCCAAAAAGTCTTTGGTGGCCGCTCATATCTTAGTTATTATGATGACAATGGCTTCAAAAAAGCATAGGATGAAGTCAGGAGTGGGAAAATGACAATTCGAAGGGCAGCAGAGTAGTACCAGGTCCCGCAGAACACTAAGAAAAAGTCTGGAAAACATTTTTAATAAGTCGGAGGTCAAACAGCACTCCATAATGAAGAAGAGGTAAAACTTGAGGAAGTAGTCTTGAAGTGTTCTGAGTGGGGGTTTCCAGTAAGTGTTTTTGATATACAAATGTTTCTAAAAACTTATTTGAACAGTAAAAAATTACATGTCACATATGTATTTTGATAATAATTGACTGGGAATTGATTGTGTTTGGGGATTCATCGGCAGAAATAAAACATCATCGACACTAAGGTTCAGGGAAAATGTGAAAGGGAGCCAGTGCCGTCCCTAGGGTAGTGTGACAGGTGCTGCTGCACTGAGCCCCGCGCCTATGGGGGCCCTGCCCAGGCTTACATTTTCAGACGGCGTGGGGAAACTCACCTATTATCCGAAATTACCCACTGCCTAGCACAAGTAAATTTCTTGCAACTATTTGCCAGTTTTTCGGTTAATTTCCTTCTTTCCATGAAATATGCTTAAGAGATGATACTACATATATCAATAAGGGAATGCAAAGTTATGGAAGCCCCTGACTTTCGCTTGCACAGGGCCCTTAATTCCCCAGGGACGACCCTGGTTGGAACAGTAGTGAGTAGAAGTTTTGCGCAGGATTTTTAGATGGGATCCCTCATGAAATTATTTTTTATTACGATGAATCTAATTTTGTCGGCGACTTCCAACTTCCTCTGAGTTTCTGCTGTCTTTAGAGTCCCAATTTGCTTTTACACTTGGCAATCTTCGATTCACACTTACTGGTGGAACTTTTGAGCCCCACCCTGTTACATAATGACCTCTGAAGTCGAACTGGAAGTTAATTATTATGTAAATTCTACAAATTATTATTCTTATTTTTCACAACAGAATAATAATTTTACATGCTTACAGTGCACACAAAAATTTTTTTGATAGATAATCTCAGAGGGACAGAGAAATGTCACAAATTATATTTCAACCAATCCCACCTTAGGGATATCTTGACTGAAGCAACCTACCTCTTCACATCATATACCTTAATCCCTAATGATGGCACTTAATTTAATGGTATACATTACATGGAGTCGAGGGCTTTGTATATAGAGCATTGCTGAATTAACTGGGGGGGAGGACGAACAGGACAGGACCCCTCCTGATGCAACTATGTTAAGGGTACCAACATTTGTATGTACTAAAATGAACAAACTAAGTAACTTCAAAAAGGGCAAGAAAATGCAGTTATAATTAAAACTATATATGCAGTTATAATTTTCAAAACATTTCTGGGGGTGGACCCCCCATTGGGCTGGGCTACGAATCCCCGGTGTGGCACCTTTCGACGAGCACCACCAGTCAACCTTGGAAGTGCAAGGGATCACCACCCAGGGGCAGGAGTAGAGAGAAGCAAGCGCCACCAAGCGAGAAAGAGTGGTACCATAGAGACGATACGGAGAGCATACGTCATCACAAGAGAGTAAAGTCGTAGAAGTATAATCTTCAGTAATCAGTTGTGGAAGTGTGGCTTGTACATCCGAAACAATAATAAAATAACACTTATGTTAACCGTTATTGGTGGCCATTCTTTACCTCTACCCAGTTCTACCTACCTATCAAAAATATTCTGGACCCTCCCAGAGCAAAATATACTATAGATATAGAGGTGAGTGGTCCAGAAAAATTTTTACTATGAGTCATAATTTTGGAAGATTGATTATGTATTATTTGATAGTTTGAACAACTTTCAATGTCTTGGTAATAGCTGTTTCAAGGAATATCCTAATAACCGGAGACTATTATGATGAAAATAGTTGTATTCCTATGACGATATGTTAAGGTGATGAGGAATATTAATTTTTACGAGTCACACTAATTGTGTAAAATTAATAGATTGTGAAAAAATTGCATTATTTTTTTCATGGGGGTTTTAGCTCCCAGTAATGAATTATTTTTTTCTAATTTATCAACAGAAAAGTTAAAATATCTAGAACAGCTTACAACAAATAAATGCTAAGATTATAATTATTTTTTGCAACACCTCGAAGAGATGAAAATGAGACGTACAACTCAATAAATCACTCATTCATTTGTATCATCCTCTTCATTATCTAAAAGGCGATATAATGTTTCAGAAGAATAGAATGAATTATAGAAACAAGGGAATAAAGATTATTTTAGCTATGCATCCTTGCTATCACTCTAAGAATTCTCTGAGATGATAATTGATGTTTGACTGGGCGATATTTCTGGCGATATATCAGAGATAACTGATGCTACATGGGAAATTAAGCTGCTTCAGGATTGAATGATAAGGGCAATAAGAGAATTCTGTAAGTAAATAAATTTAGTCATCTCAAAGTAATATCTCCATCTTCACACTAGTGAGAGACGTTCTCTGCTATGTGGGCAGGTCCCTCAACTTCACACTCAAGAGCTTTAACCAATTAAGGTACCCAAATGTCCCTCACCTCACCACCATGAATTTCATAGCAACATTTAATGAAAGTTGATGTTCTCATGAGGTAGGGTGCATATAATGCTATGAAGTATTCACAATAATGCAACACAGACCACAAGGTTTAAGCCACAAATTTCGAACATGTGGGCAGAGAAAGTCACAGCATATTAACTTTAACAAAATATCGCAAATCATCATTGAAAAAATATAAAAATATGGTGGTACATTGTAGAAATAATATAATTAAGATTCAGCCACGACTCATAAATATTTTTTAAGTTTCCAGGAAAGTTATTGCCGATCATTTCCACCAAGATATATTTGACTTGAATGCAAACCAGTTTTACCAACCCAAGTTTGCACCTGATATGTAAGAGAATACTAATAAAAAAAGCTGAGTTATATTAAAAAGTAAGTCAAAGATAGTGAACTAATTATTGTGAGTGCGGCTTTCTTCAGCATATAAGCAGGCAAGGAAGCTGATTAAAAAACATGGCAAATTGATTTTTTCACAGAACAGGAAAATAGCTTGGGGAAAAGATTCAATCAGGCACTTCCCCATAAGGCTCTAAATCTACATCGGACAATGGTAAGAATGGTGTAGCAATGTCACTCGAGCACTGCTTGATGGTTGAATTGCTTGGTAGGTCCATAGGCATATCCAGGGGGGGTTTTGGGTGTTGTAACCCCCCCCCCCAATTCATAAAAAAATACATAAAAATGATGTATTTAACACATGCTAATAGTACACCTATAGATCACCTTCCATAACATAATAGAACACCTTCAAAACATCATTTTAAGATGCATATTTTTCAAAATTCCCGGACCCCCCATTTACACGGGGGTATTCCATACCCCCCCTTCAGATGCTTCTAGATACGCCTATTTATTTATTTATTTATTTGAAAAGTCTCCAAAAATGGCACAATGGCTTATTACATTGGTCGACAAGCAAACAAATAAATAAATAGAAATTTTAACAAAATATACCCTAAAAAACGTAAAACATAACATAAAAATACATAGGAAAGAAAGCTTGGGATTCGGATTTATGGACAAGGAGATGGGATAGAGGGAGTCAACTCGGCAATATGTTTTCTGAGGACTGATTTGAAAACTGAGGGTGTGGAGAAGAGGTCAAGTGAGGGTAACTGCGAGGCTAGGGAGTTGAAAGTTTTCGGGATACAGTAGAATAGGGAACACTGGGATACTGAGTCTGAATTTGGGAATGTCAAGAAGGGAGTTATTGCGTAGGGAACGAGGAGGAACGTGAAGAGGAAAGAGAGGAAGAAGGCAGTTGGTATGGAGAGAGCCACTCCAAATGCTATGGAGGAACTTCATGTCGCATAGTACATGATGGAGAGAGAGGTTTGGGATTAAAAGAGAAGAAAGGATGTATTCTTTTGATAAGTTTCTGAAGGAAGGGATTCGATGGCGAGCAATGGCAAGAAAGAAGTTATTAGGGCAATTGAGCGTATTCAAGGCTGTGGGGCAAGCAGTCGACCAAATTTGAGCACAGTATTCTAATATAGGAAGGACACATCCAAAAAACACAGTCCGAAGAGCAAAAGGATCCTGAAAATCCATGTGGCAGTACAGAAGGCCGACAACTGACATCGCCTTCCTGGTAGTCTTATTTATGTGCTCGTGAAAGGTAAGTTGAGAGTCGAAGACTACGCCTTAAGTCACAGTGGGAATCAACACACGGGATAGGATTTTGCGAGAGGGTATAGAAATACTTAAAGAGGTTTGCGCTTTAGTAAAAAGGTCTGTAGAGCTGACTTCAAGGCATTAATATGAATCTGCCAGATGGAGCACCAGGCGTGGACAGAGGAGAGGGTGGATTGTAGGGTACTGGAATCGGAGGGGCCATCAACCCTCCTGAATATCTTGCTATCATCTGCATACAGTAAAATGTTACATCTGAGTGGGAGAATGCAGTCCACGACATCATCAACAAAAATGGAGAACAGAAGGGGACCCAGGATGCTACCTTGAGGAACCACTGACGCGACCGGCGAGTGGGTGGATGACACTCCCATCAATTAAAAGGCGCTGATAACGCGAGTAAAGGAAACTGCAGAGTAAGGATAAAAGAGAATCATGGATATTGTACCTGAACTTAAGTTTATGAATGAGTAGGGTGTGGTTAACAGAGTGGAAGACTTTAGAGAGGTAGCAAACATCCAGTTGTGAGTTAGATTCCAAAGCAAGTGTGATATGGTGATGTAAAACGTCGAGGTTGGTGAGACAAGATCCACCCGAGAGGAAGCCATGCTAATTGGGAGAGATGTAGGGGAGAGTGAAGTGAAGAAGACGGTCATGGATGATGGATTCAAAAATTATAGATAAAATGGGCAATATGAAAATAGGACAGTAGTGATCTCTATAACACCTTTAGTGCCAGATTTCAAAATTGGTGTGACATTAGAGTATTTCCACTGGGAGGGGAAGCAGCCACTTGTGAAAAATCTATTGAACAGGATTGTTAAAGGAATTTTAAGTGAGGTAGCAGTGCGGTTGAGAAAGAGTGACCTCACATTAACAGATCCGGTGGATTTCGAGCAAGGTAGCTGGATTAGGTACTTAAAAACTTCCTGAGGGGTGGTTGAAATAGAAGAGAGGGAATGAGGGCAAACGGATTGAATCATGGGGAGTTGAAGGGTGGGGAAGGAGTGGTTTCAGTTTGAAGAGAAGAAATCGTTAAAGGCAGAGGGGTGGTTGGCACCGAGGAAATTGGATGCATTATACGACAGGGAGGCAGGAATTCGGTGGCACATTCTTCTTGCTTTTATAAGTGACCAAAATCTTTTTGAATTCACCCGAATTTCCTCTGTGATACCCAGGATGAAGTTTTTATAGTCCCGCTGCAGGAGAAAATAACAATGGCACCGTAAAGCCATGAATGTGGCCCAGGTGTGCTGGTTTGGGTGACGTTTCCATAGCCTCCATGTCATGAGCTTATTCTTGAGAGTGAGGGTCATCGCCAGAGAATGCCAGGGGGACTCCTCTAGGAAACCTGACGGAAAGGGACGAAATCCACAATGGTCGCATTGGTGAAGTCATATAAGACCTCAAGCCCCTCCTCTGGGGTTCCGCACTCAAGGAGTTGCCAGGGGATTAGCGACAGCAACCGGTTAATAGCAGACCAGTCAGCTTTGTTCCAGGCCCTGAGGGTCCTACAAGGGGGCGATGGTTGAGGAAGAGTGAGGATGGGAAGGACAAGGGAGCACTCGAGCGACTCATGGTTGAATGGGAAAATGTTTCTTCCAACGGCAACAGAGGGGAGTTGGAATGAGGAAAGAATCAGGTCGAGTGTTGCCAGATTTCTTGTGGGATAGGGGTTGCACTGCGTGAGCCCAAGCCTGTTAATAAAGCGGTGAATGAAAGTCATCAATATGGGTGGCGGTGCAGCCCTCAGTGCGGAATGTCACTGAATAGAAAGATTAAAGTCCCCAAATAAAAGCATGTCACCAAGCGAGCGTACATGGAGAACAGAGTTGAAACAAGCCTCGAGTACGGATAGGGTGCTGTTGAGTGGGCGATAAAAGCAACCAATGAATAGTTTGCGACCACACTTGTTACTGCGTTTTATCTGAATCTCCATCCAAAGTATCTCACAGCTCGATTCAAGATCCGTCCGCCGAAATGCAGATATGTTTGAGTCAATGCCCAAAAGTATACCCCCACTGCAAGAGATCCGATCCCGTCAGAAAATTTGGTGAGATGAGGCAAAATCCAATTCAAAATCTAAGACTTTTTTGCTAAGCCATGTCTTGGTAAGCGCAATCACATGAAAGGAGGTGGGTTTCTTTTATATGCTTGGCGAGGTCCGAGAGTATATTAATAATGCTCCTAGTATTCTGGTAGTAACAATTGCACACCGGACCAGGGTTAACACTTACATCACCAGCAAGAAGGATGAGGAGAGCTAGGCGTTTCCACGTTGATGATATGCATACATCTCCAGCGCAGAAATGAAAGGGAATGAAGAGGTCACCCACAAGGCCTGCAAAAGTCATCGGCGATGGCACACAAGTCACCCGGGTAGAGCACCAGGGATTGCCGGGAGATAGAGTGGACTAAGGGGAGGCCGCATGGTGGCGACCAGGGAAACACAAATCTTTTGGTAGAGCACAGGAAAATCACGGAACTATGAGAAGTGATAGTAGCAGAGAGGGGAGGGGACTCACAAGTACACTAGAGAAGAAAACTCACTGAAAATCGAAGTTGCACCAACAAAAGGTACAAAAGAAGTGAGACAGCTAACACACGCGTGACTGTGGCGGTAGCCATCTTTGATAGTCAATGTAGGTCCCTTCCTCACCACCCTGTCGCCACTACTTTCAGAGAGGAAGAAGATACAAACACCCTTCAGGATGTGGCCAGCCTCAATGTACATTACTTCCCCGCCAAGATTTATCGATGGGAGACCAAGAGGCTAACTTGGCACTGAAAGCATCCAAACTACTAAAAAATTGCACCTTGTAAATTAAACTCAGAGTCACTTGCTAAGGATAATGATGAATATGCAAAATTTACCATTAAAAAAAATTCTTTTACTCTTTCGCAAACTACTTTTAAACACAGCAGTTTATTTCAGATGTAGTTCAAAGCATTTGAAATAATATAGACAGGGAAGTTCCAATGAATGCATGAAATTCACAGTGGAATAATCATTCTAAGCTAAATTCACAGGAAAAAAATAAATTGCTTTTTTCACTAGGGGTTTTGCATAATTGGTGCAGATGGAGATGAAGTGAATAGAAGATGCATCTTTGTAAATAAAAGGCCATTAAGTAGGTACTTTTCACATTTTACTAGAGAAAATACTGCATTTAGAAGTGTATGTTACACTACAAATAATTTTCAAGAACTTGCTTGACGATGATTAAAGGTAATGACAGACACCCATTGTAACTAGACCAAAACTTATCTATGAGAAGAAGACATGTTGACAAATGACATTATAAAAGTGCAAAATTGCATTACAGTAACAAGTACATTACAATTATTGAATTACACATTCGTGATGTCATGATTTATTGCAGCTAACAGGCACTAAATAAAAAATTTCAAATGATAAACCATATGGGTATTAAACATAATGGATACTGAAGTCAACAAACAGCTGTGCATAGATAAATATAACAAAGGTATGTCGAATAATAAACCATAGCATATATTAGCATGAACCGCATTTAAACTGGCAATTTCACTGCCAATTCCTGCATGTCCAAAAACTATAACCACATTTAATAACTATCGTTTATCGATCAATATATTAAAGCTTGATAACATAAAAGATAAGCAAGATAAGGCTCACTGACCAAATTGAAAAGGCTCCAATTTAAATATGAACTAAAAAAAAACAATTTTTTAAAGTTCTGACCCATAGTAAATAAATTTGAATAAAGGAATAATTGATACATGAATAGGCATTAAGCATCCATGTAAGCTTTTGAAAATAATTGAATAATACAACGATCTTAGAAGAGCTAGCCACTTCAAAGGGAAAAGTAAAACTGAGTTCCTAACTATGTATAGGCAACTGGGTAAATTGCAATATGTATCATTTAAAGTTTCAACTAAATTCCTTCAGTTGCAGTTTAAACAGAACCCTGAGACAGGCACACAGATAGTTTTATCAAGAGGTTAATAAAAAAAATTAAAACTCTGATCATATACTTCCATAGGGTAATACTGAACCCCAAAATATTTTCCCATAAGCTTTGAAAATCAATATTTATAAAATTTCACATGCATTCAGTATTTTAAGTGACTTATTGCCAAATAATCAAAAATCAGGATGTCCAGAAGGTCGTTTATTAATTTCCCTAACATTTTCCATGATTATTCAAAACCTATTTTAAAAGATTTAAACCATAGGCATAAGGATTTAAACCATGGATACATCATATATAACCATAGTTAACTTTTGTGAAAACTTTGAAATATAAAAACCCTCTTTGAATTTACTTCCAGGACATTGAACACAGCCAGGAAACATGCAAAAACCAAAACAAAGACAGCAGCAGTGCAGTATCCATTTAGAATTTGCATAACACCTTCAACATTGTATAAAAAAGTCAAATTTATAGGACAGTGCAATGAATTTTCAAATAATCACAGTTAACATTTCAATCATAGCCCTGAGGAGTTATCTCCTCAAATTACTCTAATATCACACTCTTATTATGACAATTTCATTTCTTATTTACATAGTATATAAGTGACCAAGACATTTCACTGACAGTGGTATATATACGTACTCATTAATTAAGTCTTAAAGAAGATAAAATACAAAATATTTAATTCAATGCATATACATTATGCCAACAAAACTAGATAATTTCAAGTAAAGCACAAGACACAATCAATGTACCACCTGAGCCACAAGCCTACATCACTAGGAACAAAATATAATCCCACAGCAACCAACTATTCAACCGAAATGAGCATTCCTACTTCAAAACGTGGTGTTTGTAAACACCAGACAGCAGCGACTAGAAGACAGCATCAAATATTTACAGAATAGTTTATTCTTCCAGTATATAGAAGGTAAACCAAAAATGTACAACACGTTTCACAGCAGTTCACATTTGAGCAGCACATACTTATGTACACCAGCACAAGGCTTTTAAGTTTCACTTAAATAGTTAGAAAAATAAATGCACAACACCAATATTTGAAAAATTTATCACCACAAGAATTTGGCAGAGTCAACAGCTAGGGTTTCAGGTAGGTAAGTGTGTAGTGAAAAAGCACATTGGATATCTTATGGTAATTTCTCCCCCCCCCCAACAGCTGATCAAAAGGCAATTAACTCATAGCATTTGGAAAGCAAAAATCCTTGGCAATGTACCGTAATTATACATGTACCACGTGCCCTCACATATGATGCACACCATAATTTTTACAAAGGTCATCCCAAAAAAAAAATTCCTGTGCATTGTGATGATACAAAGGGTGGAATGTTACTTCAACATGAATAACTACAATGGACAACCTGTTTCTTTTTACACAAGACACAGTATATCTTATTGTGCCAGGTGGCCATTTAAGAGTTAACCAGTAACCAAGTAACCGGTACAGGTATGAGAGCCTGGCTACCACCTTCAGAGAATTATAATTATATGTTAACATGCAAGGCCAAGAGCAGCTCAGTCCCTTTGCTACCAGAATGTTGCCTCTCCTAAATGCTGGGGAGGATGCATGGCTAGCCACCTCGCAGAGATCTGAGCACTCAGCCAGACAGCACTTTCTTTCACACACATCCTCATGTATTAATGAATGCTAATTTTCAGGAAAAGTGAACGTGGCACATGTACGGTAATCTACGCGAGCTTTCTTTTTCATTTCCAGCTGTAATAAACAAAAATTTACCACGCCGAGTGCCAACATGAAAGCAGCAGCATCATTCATGGGTGCTGCCTCACACACATCAAACACAAGCACAAGAAACAGTAAAATCCACTATGAAATAAGTCAACATTGACTCTTTCCGGTGCAGTATTTGGATAACATTGCTTCACAAAACCATTAGTTCAAAAGGCAAAATTCTTCATTTTGAAATTTCCACTGACAAAATTAGCTAAGAGCTTGGTTTCAAGTTTTTAAACTCATATTTCCCAACAAAATAAGATTATTAAATAATTCTACTTTAACTGTTCTCCCAGCTATATGCCAACTATTAAACTTTTTAAGATAAAAATTAAAATAACAAGAACCATAACACTTAAGCATGTACAGAAGTATTCCCATAAAGTGAGCAGCACCATTTTTGTGTAAGATTGAGATTTATAACTTCATCACACAATGCAGAGGATTCTATGATTCATGGCCATGTAGGTGATTCATTTATGTATTGGCAACCTTTCGAATAAACTCCTGATAGTAGCCACATCATGCCAGAAATACCTATGTATAGCATCCTGTATAACACCATGAATGTATGCCAACTCACTGTAAGAGTACTTTGGATCATTATCAAAGTTTACACGTCTGAATCATTCAATGCTTTCGCACTTTGTCTGAGAAATTGTCAGTTCAGTATGTGTCTGAAAGGAATAGACTTAACCAAAAATAGGTAGCTGTGCCATTGGCCCATGCCACAAATCAAGCACCCAAGGTCATTTTCACATTCATTTATAGTCAGGATAGCAAATTGCTCTGTGAGGTTCCATGAAGCAGGTATTGTCCGCATGCTTATTAGGATTTGCTTTATAAATAAAAGAATCTCAAGCAGATAGAAAATAAGCTAAGGGGACGTTTTTTGTAAAAACAAATAGGAATCGCCAAAATACAATGGGATCTCACAAAGCAGCCATTAAGATGGTAGAGAGGAGGCAATTTTGTTGAAATTCAGGTCCCTGCCTGAAAAACAATGCTACCTTCAAAACAGCCCACCAAGAAAGTCATATGACTTCCTCTTCATTTATCACGGTTAAGAAAATTCCTAGAAACTTACATTCTAGAAAAATGACTGAATTCAAAGATGATGGATCACTCCATGATGCACATGTTATGTGCTTGGTTTTCATATCACAACTTATCACCAAGTACCGCTGCATTGAAAATGGCCTGCTTTTAACAAAGTTTGCAATTTATTTCTTTCCCATATGGTTAGCATGAACTTTAAAAACAAAATTCTTATGGATCTTGACCACTTTATAAATAAAGGTAAAAAATTTCTGGAGTTTAATTAAAATTTGAGTCTGGACATATGTACTGAATTCACCAAAACTCCAGAATTGTTTTTCCTTTAAAAACAAATGCTTGCCCCATTGCTCCATCTTTTAAGCCAATGGATTTTGTAATTTACTTGCATGTCACCATGTCAATGAAAGCATCAGTTGTGTGACAAATTCTTATTTGGCATATGATCCACCTCTTTAAAATCTAAACCTGTGGCAAAAGTGGTGATGCTCACTTAAAGAGACGATTCTCTTTTATAAAACTGGACATCTTTCAAAAGAAAAATATCAGCTCACAGATTGAAAAGTAAGTACATACAATCACAGTAAATGTTTTCATTTTAAGTAGGAAATTGATGTTCATAAATACCTAATAAAACTGAACCAGACAGACAAATTATGGATTCCGTTAAAATCCCAGAAGAAGAGAACACTTTGGGAGCCTCTGCTTATGTTCACCAATTGTAAATTAGAGTACATACCAACGTGCTCTTTACAAGTGTCCTTGTAATGGAACAGTTAATCAAAGACAGCCATGTCTCTTGAATTAAAAATCTCACATTGAATGCCGATAATCCCATTCACTCATAAAATGTTCCTTTATCTTTCACTTTTCCAGTCTCTATATAGTCTGCCTAAATATGGTCAAAATTTTGACTAAATGAAAAATAAAATGACTGGAAATTAATCAAGATATCTGCTTCTAGCATTCTTTCATTAAAATGCATTGCACAACTTTGGGTTGTTATCGTTAGCATCTCTTTTGAAACAGTGAGACCATCAATTTCAGTTCATATTTTGGCAGAAAAAATGGACATTTCACCAAGAAAATATCCAGATTTCACAACATCAACCTTCTAGAAAGAATAGCCTGTTTTTCACATTTTCATGAAGATATAACTAAATAGACGTCCAGAAGAAAAAAAATTAAAGTGATAGTAAAGAAAAGGAAAATGATAAAAGAGTTATACATCCAAGCGATAACAGTCCCACTCATTTGGTGAGCTAAAAGTATACTTTCAGAGGCAAAAATTTAAGTGAAATATGTACGTGGCACAAGGTACATAACTTTAAATAACATCAAAATGCTCATGTACCAGAACCAAATTGATCAAATTTATATCTTCTATCTACCATTTACATATAAAATTAGACTGCCTTTCAATATTCAACTAATTGAGCAGTATTGCACCTAATCTTATTCACAAAACCCCATCCCTTCCATCAAAAAATTCTAGTTTATCTGTAGTGCCTGGTAGCTGTTCATCCTAGTGAAATTCATGCCTGATGCTCTCAATTCCATATGAAATTATGATCAATATGTAAAGAGACTATGGAAATATTTCAAAACACTGCTAAGTAAATGTTTAATGTGGCAAAGTGGTGATTTTTAAGCATTCTTTTCCTTGGAAACATAATAAAGCTTGATGAGATCAAACCAGAATTAGTTAAATATAATATTACAACAATACTACTCCTAATTTCAACAACTTTCAGGCACCAAAAACTGAGAAAAACTAGATTATTTAAGTCACAAGTGAATGATTAAATAAATATGTATTAGAGAAGCCAAGGAAAATCCACAACAATGTACTGTAAATCCAATGTACAACCACTCATAAGTACTACCATAGCAGTCATTAGCAGCTACCAACTTCCTTACTAACTCACTATCTAAATATCCCTCAAACCACCAGTTTTCATTGCATTACAAGTTTTGTTTGAGCATTACCCACAAGTCAATTCGTTGTCTGCATTGGTGATAATTCATAATTTTCTACATATTCCATAAAATGCTTGCTCAGCAGTACATAAGCTGTCATACTCAAATATGAGCCATAACATGCCATGTTAATTAAAGCTTACTTTCATAATATTAAATAATGTCCACTCACATTCCATGAATGAGTTGATATTTTGTATTGGAAAAAAAATTACTAACTGCCTTTTAATAAACACATGAAAGCAATTTCTAGAATGGGGAAGATGCATGAACGTTATTCTCCGTACTCTATAGTGTTCTAGATGATACACTTACTAAAGAACACAAATACACATTTTGCATTAATTTAATGCCTGTAAAAAGTGCATTAGAAATTTTAAAAAGTCACATGATACAAAACCAGCATCTTAATGGTTCGACATCACCACATGGTATCACTTCTCATCACTGCAATTATCTCAAAAGGAAGTATCACATATCACACTATTTTTTTGTCTTAAGCAGAGGAAATAAAAATGATTATTTTTATCAAATTAGAATGAACCACCCAAACTTCCAATTCGAAACGGATTATAATGCTGGCAATGATACCATTCTGTGACCTCATCTGTCAGATTCGAGATGATATAGTGTTTCAACACTGGTAAGCAGGCAAACTTGATAATAAGAAATATTTTCGTTGAACAATGACATTTTTTGCAGGCCAAATTTTTGTCCAGTAAAAGAATATTAATTTCACAAAAAATAAAGCTTTTATAACTCATGTATGTTCCCCATTAAGAGCCCCATTATCAGTAATTTTCTCTTAAGCATCAAGTATCAATTTTACCGCTTTCATTTATCAACACAACCACCAGCAAGTAATGAACACCAAAATTCATCACCTAATAACATATATCGTCTCAGATAATTAAATAATAGATTCAGCTTGTGATTTAAAATTTCCAAATATTTTGATGAAAGAATTTTCTATTCATAACCAAATATGTTATCGATGAAGAAGAGTGAATGTTTGATTTCACTCAGCAGTCACCTTTCATGATTGGGTACATGTAAAAAGAAAATTACTTCACTCAAAGTATGAGAAGAGTGAATTTAACACTTCATTCAGATAAAATGAGTGAGAGAAATTTTATACATGTATTTTTTTGAGAAAAGAACACACTCTTTTGTTCAAAAATCTCTCGGAGGAAATTCTGAACCCCAACTGCCAGTACAGTAGATCCTCAAATAGTGCAGTCTCCTAAATTTCCAAGAGGTAAGCAAAATATTTTTTACAGTCCATCAAAATTCAGAATCTAATTCCCATGACAGGCACCATTATCCACTGATGATGTTGCCTAAACTTATTTAGAGATTAACATGATGAGAATTTCCACTTTAGTGGACCTTACATGCTGTTCGGAGTACGCCTCATCAGCCAGGATTATGTTTTGCTTTTCGACAATAGATGGCCCATTAGCAGAAATACCTGATTGTCCCATCCCCTGTGGTCCCATCAAAAGACCCAGAAAATGTCAAGCAAAAGTTCCTTTTTTAATCTTGTGTTGAAGCACTTAATTCTATGGACAACCTAGAATGTAAATGCGATCTATAAATTAAAATGATTTATTGATGAACAAATATTTTACTTGGAAATGGTATTTTGATTAAATTGGAGGCCTTTCCTATCATTTATTTTTTTTTACTGAAAAATCATGTTAAAAATGCACAATCATGAAATAATTTCCCACAATACAGTGTTATTGAATTAACACAAAATTTTGTGCTGAATTAAACAATAGGTGTTGAGATTGAAGAACAAAAGTCATTATTCACCGTTTTATATTTGTTTCATACATCATGATTTTATGCAATACAAGATGATTTCAAGGAACTTGAACTCGCACTATATGAGGGTTTACTGAACATACTAACCCCTTCCACCGAAATATCTACTTAGTAAAACTAGGGAACGTGAGCTCTACGGCGTCTTAAAGTGACAAGTTATAAAAATCTCCAATGGCCGTAATAAATTGGCACCACTCGTCAATATTACACCACAATTGCTGTGTTGGTTAGCGGTAAAAAGGGTAAATCCACGCCAGTGACCAACCACTGGTCACTGGTTGGCTGGTCACTGGTGTGGATTTACCCTTTTTCTTGCAAACCAACACAGCAATTGTGGTGTAATATTGACGAGTGGTGCCAATTTATTACGGCCATTGTAGATTTTTAAAACTTGTCATCTACTTAGTCAGACAGCACAAGAAAAATAAATCCACAGTTCTCATAAATAAGTACGGAATGCACCACTAAGGCTTAACATAGTACTGCTATCACAAAGAAAATAATTCCACCCAATTTGCATCGCAAATTATCTCTTTTTTTGCTTTGTGCAAAATAGTCAAGCACCAGTTTCCAGCGACCACTGAGGTAGATAGGCTTGAAATACAAATGAAAGCAGAGGTTTCAAAAAAGAGCTCCTGATACCAAAGTTATGTATTTTCAATACATTATTAATATCATTGTTCAGGTCATTTGACAGCTAAAGGCAAATGTTATCATCTACCTTAAGACTAAAATGCATATTCATGAAAGGATCCCTATTACTTAAGTCAACCTGGTATGACAAAGTTTTTTTACTATCAGTTTACGACAAGAGGAAGACAAATTAATAATGTAAGTATGTATTGGATTCAAAATGTTTCTTACATTTTAAGTTCATTCCAGGTACAGCCTTGCATTGCAGATTATGTTGTGTCTGTGGTATTTAGCA
Organism: Pyrrhosoma nymphula; assembly: GCA_963573305.1. Lineage (NCBI taxonomy): Eukaryota > Metazoa > Arthropoda > Insecta > Odonata > Coenagrionidae > Pyrrhosoma > Pyrrhosoma nymphula. The sequence goes on along the minus strand of OY754337.1, from coordinate 50,473,712 downwards.
CCTGATTCCATTACTATACCAAACAAAGGCTGAAAAATTTGCAAAGCCCAATTACAATACCAAATGTTGGTACATATCTATATGATAATGTCTCTCAGGTATATTTTTCATAACAAAGCCCTTCAATGGCATACAGTGGCACTGAGTATAGCTAAATAATACAAGAATATTGGCATAATAAACTCTAAATAAAGTAATAATAAAGGAGTATTGAGTTAATATTGACAATAAAACCATACACACATGCACCCATCAATTACACTTGCAAGTAAAATCTAAGCGATAAATGAACTATGAAATTTGACAACTGCATCCTTGTGACTCAATGCCCAATAAATTGCTTCTATAAACTAACCATGGGGCAAAAAAGTAACCCATTTTTCAACTCCCAAATAAAATTCTCAAACCAGTGGACATATTTCCGCTTCACAAAAAATACAAAGAAAATCCATTGCTATGAGAATCCTGGCTTTAATTCACATGCTAATATCTGCAAATGAATAGTGAGCAGCAATTTTAGTGAAAAGAGATTTGAGGCAAATATAACAAAGAATCAGTCCCACAAATTCAAAGCGGTTTGAAAAAAACCCTCTTAACGGTTTCCTTCACATTGGCCGGGATACTCAAATAACTAGGGTTCAAACATTTGATGGTGGCAGTGTGCACTGAGGCATCCAAAAGTACGGCTGATACATTTTTATACAGAAAAAGACGATGTGGATGCAATAAATGCATAGCATAGAAGCCACAATTGCATTAGGCGTACTAAGCTGGACTTAAAAGTCACCTCCCAATGCTACCAACTGGGCTGAATGACCAAATGGCAGCCTAATGAGTGCATTTTGCTCGCTGAGGATTACACCCTAGCTCTTTAGAGTTGAATAGTACAGAATGAACAAAATTGAGCGCATTTGCTTATGACTGAGTGAATACAATTGAGCGAAACGGTCTATGAATAACCAGCAAAGCACGGTATAAATTCTGTGAGCATGAAGTATGTCCTGGGCAAAATTAAATAAATGTTTAGGTGTAATTGCAACTAACCCTCGGTTATAATTCACTGATTCAATAAATTCATTAAATGTGATAAGTTTGGGGCAGTATACTTTGGTCAAACAGGCAAGAACTTAAAAAAAACTAGTAAAAGAACAGTCCAACGATGTGGGAACAGCGAACACATCATCGCCTATACCTAGGCACTTGACGGAGTGTTAGCACGCCACCAAGTGGATTCTGGACCATCTCCACTTTGAACCCAAAGGTCGAAGATTGGACGTTCAAGAGCAACCGGAGATAGTTCAACACAACAAAAAAGAAGTTTTATTGAACGACATCTCTTTTTAAAATCATTCACCATTGTTGGCTTTGCCCTTTAAACCTCCCTTTCCCACCCAGAATTTGACTAACATTACATCACCACTCAAATTCGGCCTACAACCCCACTCCTCCACCCTTCCACACCCTGACGCAGACTAACTATAAATACATGTGTTCCTTTACAGGAAATTGTATTGTGATAAGCATTACCTGATGATGATGTCATAACAGATCGAAAAGCATCAACATTAAAAACAAATCTGTTGAAAAGTACGAAATTATTACTTTAGTTCTTAGTTTAACCCTCAGTTTAACCCAATATTCATCTGGGATGGACATTTCTGTACTTTCTACACACCCCACAAAATTCCACATGCAAATGGATTTCAGTGTGCTACTCCCAATACAGGCCAAATAATTCCCATCCGGTCTTGCACGATTACGTTTGCTTACCTTTGTTGCCATCTTAGTTCAGTTCTACAGTCAAAGATAATGAAAGCATTCAATATCTATGAAAAAAAACTTTCTCCTAACTAAAAATGAGACCAATTAAACTCTGCGATAAAAATGCAATTTTTTAGGTGGTTTTATTGGAAGTATTAACCTACAAAAGGGCTAAGTAAGGCTCCATTGAGAAGCATAGTATTATCTGTGTCACTGGCACCTCATGTCAGCCCAGACAGGTCCAACCAGTGAATGAGTGTTGGAATATTCATTCACTACGCCGTGTTTAAGTAGTGAAACAAGTGATTGATTTCTGTTATATAACATTTTATTGCCTCTGGCACAAACAAGGATAAAACTTAACATGACACGTGCTGTCAAGGTAACAAACATTTGGGAACTAATTATGTCAATCACCGCCTGGGATCTATGAACTGAAAAACATATGAATATCGGCACACTTGTACCAACCTTTGAAAAATAGGTTTATGATTATGACAAAGCATGCCAACATAACATTGTGAGACCACTATGATGATAGGGCTGTGGTTAGGCGGGTGGATTAACATGTACTTGGGCAAAACACACAGGGGAAAAAAACATGTCATTTCCTTTGCCATGTACGACTGTTCAGGCTCGCTGAATCTGCCCAATGTAAAATTCAGGCAGAAATGCCCAGCACAATTACAGTGATGGTGTATTACCCCTAAGGTTCCCCAATTTATTTATTTCCTATCCCCATTTAATCAATGCCTAACGCCACCATTAAATGTTCAAGATGTCATGAACATCCCAGAAAACCTTAAGGGCTAATTTTCAAAGATCATCTCTGGCATAGATACTGAAACATGTTACTGATGCCAGCAGCATGGCATTCCATTACAGGCTCACAATGACATCATCAGAGCACCCAAAAAAAATTACTTCCACCACTCAAATATATGTTCAGTATTAGAAGTTTATGCCATTTTCATTCAATTTCTCAAGGCCTTTCATTAGAATTAACAATAAACCTTGAAGCACTGGTTGAAAAAAATTAGTTGGGAGTAAAAGCTAGCTGCCTCCTGCTTGAGAGCCTAATGTTACAAAAATTTTGTACTGATTTAAAAATCTGATGCTATAGATACTAATTTATAATACTCACAGGATGTTAATTATTCCTTCAGCCTTAAGAGAGACGCCAAAATGGCATTAGAAACAAGGCATTCAACTTAATGAGCAGGAAAAATAGGAAAACAAACAAAATACTGAGAGAGCCAGATGATAGAAAATATTTGATGATTATGATGCGATAAAAGTCGTAGAATAAGTTGAATGTGGATTTTGGAAAAGGCATCTCTTGCACAAATGAATTCATTAAGAACACTTGCAAATTAAGTGATGTACTGAAATACCATTTCACTAAATCTAGGAACAAAATCATGTAATACTACTGTGCTAAAGCCAATTTGAAATGCACAGAACCTTATGCAAACAGTCTGAACAATCAGAAATGCAAAAAGGTGGATATTATTCTCCCCTCTCATTTAATGTACTCCATGAAGCTAAGCTCAGCTAAAGCAGTGGAAAATGAATAACGTTACCTCCAGAGCTTGCCCTTTGTCACTAAAACAATGCACTGCAAACGAGCGAGTGATCTGGATGGTAATACATCTTGTGGAATTCTCAGGATGAACCCAGTCTTCATGGATGTATATTAAGTTTGTACAGCAACTAGACTGTGATCCACCCTCACTGGTAAGGCTGGTGAAGATGGTGTCGACGGCGGGGCTGGGTGAGATGGTGCTGCACCATTACCAAATGTGTGATTCCCCCCTGATGACAAGTAATTACTCTTGTGAAGTATGTGAGGTGCCTCATTGAACTCCTCAAGTTCATCGCCGTGGTAACCCATATCTGCTGGGAGTAACAGCAGATACTGCTCGCTCCGTGTGGGCCACAAAAGGTGAGTCATGACACAGAATGCCATGCAGTCTGCAGAGTACGTAATGCCTGTATCCACCAATGTAGGCCATGCGAATCCAAAAGTGAGGAGAGGAGAGAATAATAAAATTAATTAGAAATGCTGCAATTAAATACTTAAGCTGAAGTTTCAAACAACTAATTTCTAAAAATTTCTCTCTTTAAGTTCAGAATTACATCCTAACTGGAGAAAATCTTAAGTACAATTTCACAGCCTCAGACGAGATGAATTGGAGAGCTTACATGTTAATAAAATGAAATATGTAGCACTTTTCCATGAACAGGGTTGCTAAGACCAGAGACTAACAAATTCAGACTTTTACAGGGCAAAAATTTTTATTTTTCCATGTGAAAATCTCTTCTTTGGTTATTATCCTTTTCAAATATCTTTGCGACTGGCCTTTCGTGCGGGCTCGGAATGGTTCGAGGGGCTTCGCAGTAGGAAGGTGGGGCCTCCAGAACCAGGGAGGTGGAGTGGGGAGAGAGAAAACTCGGGACTCAACATTGCCATGTACGCGACTTTGAATTTATGGAAACGAAAGGCTGCCTGTCGTAGCCATTGTTTGTGATGGACACGAGGGATTCACCATGTGGCCCAGTTGGAGGGGCAGAAGAGTTCCATGCTGGCGCCGCGGTCGGGGGGATTACTCCTTTTCATCCCTTTCCCTCCCCACAGGGACTTCTTATCTTGACCAGTCTCAAGGATCTTTGAAGGAATGGGTCATGTGGAAGTGCTTGGTTAATGACTCAGAAGTGGACTTTTGAAAACAAAAGTTGTAACTTTTATATGAAGAATAATAATTACAAATAGACATTAATCTCAGTTTCTTTGAAATCAGCCGATTGAAATGAGTCCAAACGGCATGTCATTTTGTTGATTTTTGACCATTGTCGTGATCGCGCGAAGATTTTTCTCCCCAAGTTTATGCCATGCTCTTTCGCTAAAATACGACAAAATTGTTTACTGTTTGGTCTCAAATCAATCAGGAAATTATAAACAAAATGGTTAGTGCATTTAAAATTATGTCCTATGAAGGTTAAGAAAAAATGATATTGCTAAAAATCAGCTTGCGAGTCACCCAGCTTATCCCTCTGAGGGAAAAACCTAATGGAACATGCGAGGACAGAATCGGGTGAGGGAGTGTGAAGGGGTCTTCTACCTAACTCTTCATAACCAAAACTGAACAAATTTTTAAATCCCAGTTGTGAATATCATGCATATTAACACTTGAAATTTATGATAAATTACAAGCATGTTTACAAAGTTTTTCGTTCTTATTTTATTTATTAATTAATGAATTTTATCGACAAAAAGTAAAATTAAATGTAAACATTGAGTTAAATTTTCAATCAATCTCCAGAGGAATGGCCAATGGTACTCCTTCTTCATCACTCATTTCACTGGTGTCATTTTCCGTGTCACTATTTATCCTCGTGAAAAGGATAAAAAGATCATCACGATCACCACGGCACACCAAGTAAACGAAGGCAACGGAGGTTTGGCAACACAGCTAGCAGATTCACGAAGTTTACACAATGGATGACTGGGAGCGACTGAATTTCGGAGAGGCTAGGCTCCGCCTACTGCATTCTAGTTGGTTTTCGCAAAGTCACGTGCCGGGAGACTTTCTCTTCCCTCACCCCCAAAAAACTGAAGCCTGCCCCTCAGTCGCAAAGATATTTGAAAAGGATTATAGCGTGTATTTTAAAGATGGTGCAAGAATAGGAGCATCACACATTAACGCATGGATCACAGGGGAATAAAGTTTATCAACAAACAGAGCATCACCACTATTGCTCTGGGGGAAAATCGACTTCCTTTTCGATGACATATTATTCTTAGGTCTCGGCTACGATGAGGGCCACAAATTACTTGGATAAAATCCGAGGAGAAATAATACTCCATCTTCCTCAACATGTGAGTGTTAAGTAAATTAAAGATTAATCCAAATTGTCAATAGATGCAAAGGAAATAGAGTCCTATGCATGCATTTCAGTCATCCAGGTGACCATCCACAGGGAATTGCATGGTGTCTACTAATATATGAAAAAGAAATTCAAAACTTTTACAAGACAAAAATTTTAAAATTCCAGACCAAAAAGGCAAAATTTTAATGCCTTATTGTGAAGGTCAATAATTCGATTCGCTATCCTGTCTAATTTTTGCCTTGGAATTGGCCATCTTATTATCTCCACACCAGCGTTGTGATTGTCCAGTACTATGTGATACCTATCCTTTACTTTAATCTTCTGTATACGAAATATTATACAAAATATGTCTCTATTTATTTACATGTCCAATGTTAGTCGCATTGCTTAACAACATTAAATATCAACTTAAAAAATTTGCCGCTGTTTAAAAAAATGAGATAGGCTAGCAAACTAACTAAACAAGATTCCATCTAAGTTATTTTATTATGATAAAAACTGATTTCATACAGTGGCTTAAAAATATGTGTAGTAGTATTACAATCCTAGGATTGGTATACTGCAGCCCTCCATTTCGCCCTATTCCATGCCAGTTCCTTCACTTCCCTATGGTTCTTCTTCCCCTTATCCCTCTTGACTTGCCCCAAGTACTTGTCTCTTGGTCTTCCTCTGGGGACTTTCCCTTCAATTTTTCCCTCCATTATGCTTCTTATGTAATCGTTGTGTCTCATAACATGGCCAACCCACAGTGTTCTTCTTTGGTTTATGGTGCTCCACAGTGCCCTTTCTTCTCCAATATCCACACACAAGTATCTTGGTTTTCTTCTTATTGACTTTCATGTTGTATTCCTGGAACACTTTTTCAATTGTGTTCAGTGAGTTCTGTAGGTCTTCCTCGTTTTCTGCCACGATCGCGATATCATCAGCGAAGCGTAGCATGTTGATTTCCTCTCCATTCACTTTCATTCCTTGTTCTTCTATTTCTTTTATTGCTCCCTCCATTTACATATTGAAGAGTGCTGGTGACAGGTTACATCCTTGTCGGACCCCTTTGTTAATTTTTGCCTCCATATTTCTTCCATCTCGTGTGCATATTGTTGCCACCTGGTCCTTGTAGAGCTGGTAGATGATTCTTCTGTCATTGTAGTCCAAGCCAAGTTTTTCCATAGTATTGAACATCTTATTCCCTTCGACATTATCGAATGCCTTCTCCAAGTCCACGAAGGCTATATACAATGGCTTGCTCACGTGGATCATTTTCTCTGCCAGTAGTCTCAAGCATAGTATTGCTTCCCTTGTCCCCCTATTCTTCCTAAATCCAAATTGGTTTTCTGACAGGTTTTCTTCAATTTTTCCTTCAATTCTTCTGCCTACTATTCGAGTAAGGATTTTGGAAGCATGAGGTTACACTCAAGTTTCGGTGCTCCTCGCATTTCTCAGCCCTTGCTCTCTTCAGTATGGTCACCATTGAGCTCCTCTTGAAGTCTTCTGGCAGCTTTCTGAATTCGTAGCAATCTTGGATTATTCCATATAGTGTGTCTCGTGCTTTTTCATCAAGTGCTTTGATTACTTCTCCGCTGATTTTATCTTCTCCAGGCACCTTTCCATTCTTCAGGTCTCTTACTGCTCTCTCAAATTCGCTTCTTAGTATCCCTGGTCCATGGTTGTCTTCCTCCACTTGGTTCTAGTCATCTGCGAATGCTTCTCCTAGGGGGATCAAGCCTCGGTATAGCTCTTCAATGTACTGTTTCCATCTATTTCCAATTTCTCTATCTTTCATTAGCAGTTTCCCATCCGAATCTCTGACGTTTTTGCATCATGGTTTCGTTTTTCCAAAGTGCCTCTTGATTAGGTTGTATGCTGTTTCTGAGTTCCCCTTTATCTTATTTTTGTTGATATTCTTGCAGCAGCTTTCAATCCATTTCTCTTTTTGGCCTTTTTCGATTCTCTGATAACTTGATTCCTTAACCTATTATACAGTACTTTTTCTGTTTCATTTCTTGCATTCTTATACTTTCTTCTTTCTTCAATGAGGGCTATGATGTGCTCCATCATCCATGGTTTCTTAATTTTGACAATTTTGACCAGCTTGCTTGCTAGTTGTACCTCTGCTACTTCTGTGATGGTCTTCTTGAGGCTATTCCATCTCTCTACTACACTTTGGCTGGATTCCTTTGCTATTTCCACCTTCTCATCAATAGCAGCAGCAAATGTTCTGCTTCTTTCCTCCTCTTGCAGTGGCTTTAGGTTTCATCTTTGTTCTTGTTTCGTCCTTCTAATCTTCTTGTATCTCAGTTGACTTTTTATTACCACTAGATTGTGGTCACTGTTGATATCCACCCCGGGGTAAGTCTTGCAATGCTTCACTTGGTTCTTGTACCTTCGCCTTACCAGAATGTGGTCAATCTGGTATCTGGCTCTGTCTCCTGGTATCTTCCATGTGTATCTTCTCCGTCAGTGTTGCATGAAGAGGGTGTTTGCCACCATCAAGTTCTTCTCACTGCAGAATTCCACAAGTCTTTCTCCTCTCACGTTCCATTTCCCCAGCCCGAACTCTCCAACTGTGTTCCCATCCTATCCCTCTCCAAACACAGCATTCCAATCTCCCATTACTATTAGGTTTTCCTTCCCTTTGACTGTGCTCAGGACCTCTTCTAGTTGCTTGTACATTTCTTCGATTTCTTCTTACGGATGGTTGGACGTTGGAATGTACACCTGCACTATTATTATGTATGTCTGTCGGTTATCCTTTTATCTTGATTAGCATTATCCTTTTTTTGTACTGCCAATATGCCTTTACTCTTCTTCCCCATTCTTTCTTCAGGATGAATCCAACTCCCGCTATCTTCTGGTTATCGCAGGAGTATATGACTCTATACCCGTCACTCCAGAAGTCGTCCGCTCCAGTCCACTTGATCTCGCTCACTCCTATGATGTCTAACTCCAGTCTGGCCATCTCCATCTTCAAGTTCTCCAATTTCCCGCACACACCCAATGATCTCAAATTCCATGTCCCTATCCTGCATCTGACACCTTTGACTGGTGTACCCTTCCCAGTAGTCCCCACCCGGAGATCCGATTGTGGGACTATTTTACCTCCGGAATATTTTACTGGGAAGGATGCCATCACGTCATTACTTGAATGCAAGGCTGCATTTTCTTGGTAGGTTAATGTGATGGTTTCCCGTTGCCTTCCACATCGCAGTACTCCGACCGATTCAGTGAACTTCACTCTCGCCCGAAGCTGTAGCAGTTGATACCGGACCGATCCTCTGGATCTTCAATCATCAATCACCATCCATGCCTTCTGGTGAAACTGCTGCCTCTCACCAGTGAAGCCAAGTAGTTGAGGATAGATTGACTCCCAAATTTCCAGAAAATAACTTGTATTTTTTGAAAATTTCAAAATTTGAAGGAACCAGGATTTGAACCTGCGACAACTTCGGATTGGGAGTCGAGCACACTAACCACTACACTACCGCCACCCCCATATTAATATTAATAATTTAAAATATAAAAAAATATACTTGTATTTATTCAAAATTTAACAACAAACTGTCTGTGTTGTTCACAAACAATTGACTCACTTCAAAACCATGGACAAAAAAACATTTATTAAACATACCAAAAAAACCGACCTCTTCCGACGCAGTGCTGCAGCGGCACATACGGTGTCATAGGCGACGACGCAATTTAATGTTTTTACCTTCCAGGGGTGGATTTCTGTTTTTTCATGAAGACGTAATGCCTGCATTATGGCGTAATGAGTCAACAAAATTCAATGGCAAATGCAAATAACAAAATGGCAAATGGTAGGCTTTACTGAATGGGATTCCTTCATGATGAGAGTGAAAGAAAGCACTGCAATTTCACAGTAAGTTTAATTTATTCCACCCAATGATGATGCGCAGCATAGAAAATTAGGATGATGGTTTAAACATAATACATCTAGTGGAATTCAACAGAGTTGCACCCTCCGAGACATGGCAAAACGCAAAATGGAAAATGTCACTATCATACTATAGTACGATATATAGATTGCTTGAATCTTTGGTAGTGTTGTAATAACCGCAGTAAAGTTGATTGTTTCAAAATAATTATTCATGGGCAGGAGGGAAGTATACTATCTTCAGCCTGCAACCGACCGAGTCGATTTGTCGTGCGACAGAATGCAGGAAACGGTGCCCACGTCTTGTACAATCAAACGACGAAAGACTCAAACTCACACATACTGACCAGAGAGGTTTAAAAGAACACCTCCTTGATACTCACAGATAGACAAAAAGGGAAACTGAAGATCTATTTTCGTAATGCTATGTCTGCCGTTCTGATTTTTATCGTGACGATTTGCAAGCAACCATCACTTATCCTTTTCCCAAATTTTTTATTATTTTTCAGTGAATTCCCAACTTTTTCCAGATTTTTTCCTGATATTACTAAATTCCAGACTTTTCCCAACTGGTAGACACCCTGGAATGGTCACCTGGATGCTGTGGGATTCTCGTGAGAAGATAAACCATTCCACTACAAAAATGTACATCACATATCCAGTCTCTTGTCCCAAACATCAAATTCCAAAGTATTCCTGACAGTAAATTCAGAAAAGCATATTAATTAAAAGCTATGAAAAATAAGCGTCATTCCACTTTGGTAAAATGCACTGATATTTATGGACACACACGAGGCAAGCATGAATACATATAAATGCTGAGACACCAGAAAATATCCTACCACGTAGGCAACCCAACTGTCATTAATGTAATGCGTTAAAGATAGATGTGTACTTTCAGGAGACTTTTAAAAATGAGCTAAACAAATTTTTAAAAAATCTAAACACAGATAGGAAACATTCAAATGTTGAAATATAATATAAATAATTAATGTAATCATGAATTCATGAATGTAATATGGAATAAATCCATTGAATATGCATATTCTGAGTCAATCTTTGAGAGAGAAACAATATATTCTCGATTCATTTTTCAATTATTAATGGTAATAGAATATTCTACATTTATGGCATATTTGTATATGTATATTATTCACCATCACCCCGAAGGAAGTAGATCGTTCATCACGCGCTATACTGCATTGTAAACTCGTTGGAAGAATGTTTCAGTTTCCTCGAGTAGTGTTGTAACCTTTTAAAATTTGGATAGAGTCAGTTGTGAATCGCGTTGCTGATGCATTTTTATCCCATTGTGAATCCATTTTGTGCGTGGGAGGGAGCATGTTGCAATTGTGTAGTTATCGTGTTACTATCATGTTGTGAGTACGTTGTAGCCCTGTTTTTGTATGCGAAGAATCACGTAGTAAACGCGTTATAGCTGCATTGCCATCCTCGTGTATGGCCATTGTGGGCATGTTGAAACCCTATTTCTGTGCTCGAAGAATCATGTTGTAAATGCGTTATAGCTGCGTTGCCATCCTCATGTCCATTGTGGGCACATTGTAAACCTATTTCTCTGCCCTGTCAAAAAAATTAAAATTAACGTTTAGAAGAATATGAATGTTACTATTACGATGGCATTCTTTAGTATCATTCTACTTAGTATCTACCTAATGACATTGCATCTGTCTTGCATGTCCAGCTGCCCTACGGTTCTACGAGCATATCTTCACACTCATATTAAAGATATTACCGTCAAGACCTCTCATATATGTGGCCACTTCTGTGGCTTAATGTGACTTCGAGAACTAATTTTTAAATTGCAATTCCGTGATAGTATGAGGAAATATCATCACGATAACAGTTATCAGGCATTAATTAATTTTAACCTATACTTCCACATTGTATGATTATAAATGCAATATTCTGAGAATAAACGAGATTTTTTCTGTTTTTTACGTTAAGAAGGTTTTCACTACAGACCTACAACTCGCATAGCCCCATTGACTCCGCATTGTAACAGCGTTGTTGAGTGTGGATGCATGCCCGTTACTATGACGATCTCACAACATCTCTACAACACGCTTTGCCATTTTACGAATGCATATCCGGCTGCGCGAGAACGTGCCTTGCAACAACAATTTCACTACATACCTACAACATGCATAGCCCCATCGACTTCGCATTGTAACAGCATTGTTGAGTGCAGATGCAGGCCCGTTGCAATGATGATCAAACAACATCTCTACAACGCGCTTTGCTGTGTTACGAATGCATATCCAGCTGCGTGAGAATGTTCATTGCAACAATGTTTTCACTACAGACCTACAACACGCATAGCCCCATAGACTTCGCGTTGTAACAGCGTAGTTGAGAGTGGACACAGGCCCGTTGCAAGATGTACTTACAACACCTTTACAACACGCTGTGTCACGTTATGAATGTGGTGCAATGAAGTTGGATATAAGTATTAAAGAAAGTGTGTTGTGACAACATTGTGGACTTGTTGGAGGTCTGTTACAGCACGTTTACAACTTACTCATAATGGAATTACAACGTGATATCTTATGCCGTTGCTTCGTCAGGATATAGAAGCCACTACAATTCTCTCCAATTCTCATTGTCGTAAAAAATTATTTGGAACATCCTAATAACAGATGGATCTAGTACATAACTACCTTCTTCTGAACGAAGGTTCAGTCTCACAATTCCTTACCTTTGTCATACAGTAGAAATTCGATATTACAAAGCACGATAATATGAAGTTTTGATTATACGAAGCAAAATGGATGGTCCTGACAAAAAGCCTATACTAAATACATGGCGATATTCGAAAATACAAAGTTTTGAAAATATAAAATTTATGAAATTATGAACCTTGGCCCCGGTCCCCAGGAAAAAATGGAATTAGTTTTTACAAACCGTGACGAAAAAATGCGCCAGCAAAACTCTTTTTGCAGACGTAGACACCAAGTGAATCAACGTTGATGAATGTGATGCATCAAACATGTGAATGATAGTGCATTCTTCTCTCACATATGCCTGAATCACCATCATTTGCCAAATAAAGACCTCGAGTGATGGGCAATTGGTAGCTTAGGCCTTCATTTCTCATATCGCACAGTTATTATTGTTTTAACTGTTGGAAGTATTTCCGTAATGTAAACAATTCCCTTTGGTTAAAACTCACAAGCAGCACCACTTGGCAGAAGTTCAAAATCTTATACTGCTCAGAGATGGAAAAATGACATGATAAAATAATGGGAAATAGGACAGGGATACCTATTACAGCCACTGTCCCTGAAAAAAGTCACATCCCTAAAAGCTTGGTACCAAGTGTTCTCTTTGCATCTTGATTAATTTCCACAGAGTCACGCCTAAACTCAATGAGTTGGTTATCCACATTGATTTTATTTGCCACGAATCATGTTTTCTCACATCACTACATCTTCAGGTGAAGTCTTGGGCCGACTTGAGTGAATTCCACAAAGTTACACCTCAAATCGTTAACCTTATTTCATTTTTGTGTTACATACTTCACCGTGTTGACAATTATACATGACCACATTGAGATAGAGAGAAAATATTTTCATAGTTTTAGCATGAAGTTGTGCCATCATCAGAAAATTAGTAGTATGTTGGAGCGGAGAAAGAAAATAACTAATTAATGAAATGGAGAATGTTAGATCATGTCCATTTGAGATGAAGATTCTCTTTCACAGTTCTTCGTGTGGATAAAAAGTTCCCGAAATCAGTGATTCAATAATCACATTTCAATTAGGAAGTAATTACATGAGATTCTATGTTTTAGATTATCGAAGTCTGTAAATAAGGATATCATTAGATGAAATAGAGTTAAAAATATCTTCCAACCCCACGACGTGAAATGATGGCGAGAAGATTATGCATAGAAAGATAAAAAATAATAATTTTATTTCGTACGAGTAATTTTTTGTGGAACAAAAGTGAAGCACAAATCATCAAAATGAAAAGAGACTTGGGAGTGAGTTTATGATCCGTTCACATACTTCAATGAGCGATGAAACCTCGCTAAGAACTGGACAGGCGAATTGCCGTCATTGAAAGCAAAGGCATTTCATCGTCTTCCTCGTAAACAAAGGCTTGATATAAATAACCGTTAATGGAGGGACTATTTTCTTCCGTATCATTCTCTACGACCTCCACATTATTACTCCACCTGACAAAAAAATTTTGCCCTCTAGAACTGAAACCTTAGTATATCATGAACTGACGGTGATACAGAAAATATGCCGAATCATGCCCCATTCGTCGTCACTCAATTAGTACAGTAGAGCGTCGATTATCCATCCGGTGGATTATCAGTGCACAAGAACCCACTCCCCTACTCTCTCTATCCCTCCCCTACTCTCTCTATCCCTCCCCTCCCCTCACTCCCCTACTCTTCCTTTCCGTCCTCAGCGGGCTGTTCAATCACCAAGATGAGTGATGCATTACCCTGAGCCCCCTGTATCACTGCTCTGCGTACCTGCAACTAAGACTTCCGCGGGCAATTTATATTTGCCAATTTTTCTTCAGTTATACAACTGGTTGAAAATGTCCAATTCTTCAAAAAATAGAAACCTTATCGTGTTTGACATTTCAGAGAAGCTGAAAATAAAATTTGACTGTTTCTGTCATTACCTGGTGTTTTATTCTCCGCAGGCAAAAATACTTCATGGTGGAACAGAATTTCAGTAGTTAAATTAAACTGCAGGAGTTGTACTGTCCACTTATATTTAATGTACAATAATACAAAACACATGTTTAAACGCTTATGGCATTATCATCAGGTATCATCACATACCTGATGATGACGTCCTAAGCATTGAAACAAATGTTTTGTATTATTGTGCATTAAATATAATTGGACAGTACAACTTCTGCAGTTTAATTTAATTACCAAAGCTGAAGATTACTGAAAGGGCATCCAAGGGAGACCCAGTGGCTAATATAGAGGCAGGCTCTGGTGTTGGCATCTCCACATTGCGTGATATGATGAAAAACCAAACCAAATTATTAGACTATGCTTCAAAATCGGATAGTGTGAGTAGACTTCAGAAGCAAAAAGCAATGAAGAGTTCGACTATATATATCCGATGTTAACAGTGCATCCTCTGTTCGGGCATTGGGGTGGTCAGTGACCTTGCCTTGTTTTCTTTGAGATAGGGCTGAGTAAGCAGGGAGCTAGGGGACTCGGGAACTCCTGAGGGGCGATCATAAATCGCTGCAGACCAGACATGTCTTTTGAGTTGGCTATAGCTTGGGGTGGAGGGAACAGACTTAGAGACATGCAGGTAGTCGGAAAACACGGGGAACTCCAACCTGTGTGTTTATAGCCCATGCCTATGTTTGCGCCCACCCGAGTGGTGTATATGCCCGTTTGTGCTCTCACCCGTCCTCCAGCCGGGCACCCACCAACACTACGAGAGAAGGGAAGGGATATCCTTCAGAAAAAGGTCTGCACAGTTGGCCTCAGGAAAACTGTGGTACTACAATTTGGAAGACGATCGCTCGTCCACCCCACTGAAGGATCGGCTCAAGAGTGGAGCATTCCCCTTCCCCTATCCACCGCTTGGAGGGGGAGAGGGAGGGAAGTGTCTATCTCTTGCACACAGCCGGGCGAGGGTAGTTTCGATTTGCCAACCACCTGCAGATCTCTACGGACTGCCAGGAGCTGTCGTCGTACAAGTGTGCGTGAGGTACCTTGACCTGAGTCTCAGAAGTTAAAATACGTGATTTGGCCAATCTCAGATTCTCCACAATGAGTGTAACACGTTGAGATCATAAATTTAAATTCTTACTCGCCGACTTAAAATCATTTTCATAGCAAAACTACGAGGTGATTTTTTTTATGATCTGTTATGACAAAGTTTATGGAATAAAGGCATTTTTCAAGAATGCTTTCACTAATAACGACCAAAAAAAGTTTTTAAACGTTGCCAAGGACCACAAAAGTTAGGTTTATTATTAATATTAATTATTTTTTAGCAATTTCTTTAAGAGGTTTGATATTACTAAACTCGATAATATGAACTGTCAATGTTTCGGTCCTGCCGACTTTGTATTATTGAGTCTCTACAGGACTGCGGAAAAGAAGAGCAGTGACCCACCCATGAATTTGGATATGGATTCAAATCTGTCGACGTGCTCCATTGGCTGGGGTGTTGCCCGCCCTTTCCGCAAACATTTTTGCCAATAGGTCGGCGCTGCAATCGACCGCGTTATCCACTATGCGTTGTTAAAGGCTGGCGTTCATAGGGAAAGTCTTGAAGTTGTGACAGTGAAATCGCTGTAATTATAGGAATTGTGGTTTAAGAAGCCATCAAAGCATATTCATTTGTTGCTTAGATTGGTAAATCATTGTGGAAATGTTAGAGGGCAATTATTTGGCATAGGAGTTAAGCAATTGGTCTTTTAATTTTCCGTTGTGTCCATGCTGGGGCAGAAGTGGTAGCACCATTTGTAATAGCAAGCAGTACTGTACCTTCGTGCATTAAAATGGCTAATACAAACCGACATTGCTTCGTACCGGGCTACGCAACAGGATACAAGAAGACAAGAGCCGAAAATTCTAAACGGGGCGTGAAGAACAACCATATATTCAAGGCAAAGGTATGTTGAATGAAGATAATTTTAGTGCATTGGTTTCTACGTGAAGTTGGAGTTTATAATTTTTTTTGTGTGATTTTTGTCAGGTTATAATGAACTCCGTGCCTATAATTATGTTTTCCCAGATTCTCTACTTAAAATTAACGCATGTTCATTTTGTAGAACCACGTTTTGTGTCCACGTACTTTCCATATTCTGCCATTACTTTTCACTCTTGTTTTTTGTGTGTGTTGCTGTTGTTACCTGAGATTAAGTATGCCTATATTTATAGAAACAATTTCACATTAATACGTGTTCATTCAATTTAATCGAGTGATTTCAACGAAGCCTCGTGAGATTGGCATGGCATTATTCATAGGTGCTGTATTACATCATAGGTGTAATGATGTAATTACGCTGAGTGAGACAATGGTTTACCCAGTGATAATGTATTGTATATATTGTTATTCCAGTTTGGAATAAGAATGCTGTGAATTGTCGCGTTGAGCTATCTTTTTGCTATCATTATATCCCTAAGCATCTACATTAAGTGATCGTCATATCATTAATAAATATTTTCTTGTAAATGCGAATTAATTCTACAAGTTATACCCAGGTTGACGTTACTTTGTTCATTGTTGATCATTTCGTTCCACCAATCCCATTATTAGTTGCATTAAAAATAAGTTTGAAGTGTCTTGGGCTATTTCTAGCTAATTCATCTTCTGATGGGTTAAACAACCTTGTATATAGGATTCAGGCATTCCAAATTCGTCGTGTACATAGGTATTGAGTGATTTATCTTCAGTGGAGTGATAGGATATGCTATTCATGTATTATTTTCAACTGTAGATACAGCTAATTGAGCCCGTAACTGGCTGCCTAAAAGAATATAGGTGGAATAGTCTCTAATATGTCTACTATACCAGTTTCCATAGCGTATTTTCAGGGAATACTATTATTTCGAGATCGGCCACTCATAGCTATACAAATCTATTCACAATATTTATTCCTTGTATATTGCAATATCGTATGTGTCCATCCACTTCCCTGGAGTGCGATAAAAATTGTTTCCTAATAATCGAAGCTCGCCTTGCCATGCTGAGAAATACGTTACATAGGTATCTTTGGAACCTATATAAAAGATGACAGGAGAATTATTCGAGAGATTGTTGCAATTTAGGAGAAAACAGTCCCGAAGTCGGTTTATAATTGTCGGGTTCAGAAAGGGAGCCTTTTCTCAGTGTAAGGATGCACACGCTAATTTTGTGCTCAAGGGAGACTCGGCATTGAGACAAACATCAGCTAACGGTCTGGAAATGTGTTGGATACGTTGTCTTGTTCATTAGGGATGGCATGGCAATTAGTGCAACTAGTCAATTAGATGACTTAAAATGGGAATTATTATCAGACCGTGGATTGAAATTCTGACCTTATCTTTTATCTAAATTACAAGACAACATTTCCACTCATGGCATTACAACTATATAGCAAACTGCAACTTACTATTTTAGACTTGAAAAAGTTCATAAAATGAGATAAATTGATTGCCAAACCGAGAGATACAAAATGTCCTTCAAACCTTGTACAATTAGGGGTATGAATAATAGTAAATACCTTCAGTTATGTATCAACCGATAGCATGGGTAGTTTCGCGTTCGTATAAGGAATTTATGGTAACGTTCATGCAAGCTTAATATGTTCTTTTAATATATTGAAAAAGTGAGTTCTGCTTCTTCAAACACTTCCTTGTTTAACATTTTGTACTACAGTTATCTAATGTAATGACTTCTATGCTATAGATAATACTGGTATCCTCTCCTTAGGGATGCCTGATATATTTCCTGCCAGTCATTTGCAAGCTAGTCATCCTCTGATCTCATGGTCATGAGATTTGTTAAACCTGGGAATTCTGTTAATCGTCTTGACTCAACTGAGATGGATGTTTTGAATCTACTCAATGTCTACTTTTGGCATATGCGGTTTTGCTGAAATGATCTTGCATCAATTATATGGGGTTCTGGAGGGACTTGATTTTGATGATAATGGTGTATTTATTTTGTGTGTGACTTTTTTTTAGTATTTATTCATTGTTATCATCTTTTTCTCCTTTCCAGAAGAGGCTGTTTTTTGCTGGTCATGCATTAATGGATTGGACTTGTATTTCTTCAATGTATAAGAAATTGTAGTTGTTACAATCACGGATTATGTGACCTTAGTTTTGTTGTCAAGGGGCAACTTTCAAATCAGGGCTGTTTCTTTAAACAGTATGATTAAGGATAGGTGTAATCCTTTTATGTTTGGATGATCTGTGCTGGGCCGCGTTTAAACGCCGTCAGATCACCAAAGTTCAGCAGTGTTATTCAGGTTTCTGGTTCTGCGATTAAATTATTTTATATTATGCGACAGTTTTGCCATACTATGCTGCAGGCTTCGTCGGGCTTTTAAGAACCCAACGAAGCCTGTAGCATAGTACGGCGAAACTGTCGCATAATATAAAATAATTTAATCGCAGAACCAGAAACCTGAATAACATAAACATGAGCTGCGAAAATCTTCAAAAAAAGTTCAGCAGTGTTGGGCCTGGATTAGTGATCCTCCTCCATACCGCTGCCGAGGTGCTCTTGTCCTTTGTCTGCAAGTGACGGGCAGGTTTAATGTCGGTTTGCACTGTGAATCTCAAGAGGTCTAAGTGCCAGGTGCTTATTAGGCTTGGTGACTGCTTCTATATTTACTAATGCTGCAGATAGTCATGAAGAAAATTGTTCTCGCTTTGTCAAATATGACCCATGAAGTAAATGAGAAAGTTAATGTTTCTTCATATTTAAATTAATAGGATAATTATCTTCTGATTCTCTCTTTTTGGGAGCAGCATTTAACACCAGTTCCAGCTGCATTTATGATGAGATGGTATTATTTAGCAATCTTATTCTGATGCACAATGGGTCACACGTTTATCTGGTTAGCTGATATATTTCCATTTATGTTCTGACCTTATCTAATTTCTGCTAATATTTCTTAATTCTTTTTAGGTGCATTCTGTGACATTCTGCCTATCGGTGAAGATTAGGTGGCTTGACCTGATGAAATAGCACCAGCGCCAAAAGCAAAGACTTCGTGATGGAATGGAACTAAGCAGCTGAAATGAATGTTTATATAATATTACTTATTGCAATTCTCTTATTGTTACCTGGCAACCATTCAATGTAATACCTTCAACCTGTCAATTCCAATACTCTGTCATGAGGTGGTTTTTCGGCTATGAAATATTTGCAATTATTGTCATAAACATTAGTTTTTCTGATAGGAAATTTCTATTTCTTGGACCTTGTTTTTTGTGGCCTTAGTGTAGTTTAACCTCATTTGTTCCCCAATGCTGTTCTATACTCGTGAACCTATTTGGTTAATTTTTATTCCTAACAACAGCATTACTCGAAGATATTCATTTATGGACAATGCTGCAGGTGTTCCGTATTTGATTAGGGTTATATGTATTTTCTCTAAAGACCTCTGCTTTGAGATACATTGGTTTGGCAAAGAAATCATGATTAATTGTGCCAAGTTGGGAAATTAACTTTATTTCGACCGTAAAAAGTAATTCACATCTGATGAAGTTCATGGAGCGTGATTTGTTATACATTTGGTCATTTCTTTCATGTTACCAGTCATTATCGGTAATTGAATTCCCGTTTGAATTGCCGCCTGTCCGTATTAGTACCACCTTCTCTTGGGTGGTGGCGCTGCAACCGTACGGTTCGTGATATCTGTTCGTACGGAGGGTCAGGCAACAGCCGTTAGAGAAAGTTTTAAATCCATATCTATATCCATGGACTCACCACACGGAAATGCTCCAAAGGGTTACTTAAATCTTGTGCATGGACAATCATCCACAACCACTGTCATTTGTTTATTACATGCTTTTCTATTCTTATCATATGGTGTGTTTGACGCATGCTATATTTATAAGGTTAAGGTAAAAAATTTCAGAATTTGGATTTCATTGTAAAGGTTAGAAGTAGATACTTGATTAATGAGGCAGGATATTTAAGAATCATGATCAATTATCTATTAAATTTGGATATACATATGTTGCAATAAACTTTCCCATTTGAAATTTGTGTGAATGTAATTAAATTTATAGTTACAAGGCAGCTGGACCAGAAGTCATAGATGTGTGGTGATTCCGAGGGAGAGATGTATTATGGGTCTGTGTCACAATTTATATCACATTTTAGCATAATAACAGCATATATTAAGAAAATTTAAGCAATAATATATTCGTAAATATGCCAGATATTCAAGCAAAATCATTTTGAAATTATGTACGTGGCCTATCAAAACAATTGAAATAATGTTCAACTCCTTTTCACTTTTTATGGTTAAGTTACAAAAAATTGTAACTTTACCTATCAATTTCTCAAAATAACTTAAATCTACTTATGCTGTTATTGCATCTAATGCATAAATTAAAAAGGATAAAGTTGAATAAAATTGAGCAGAGACTCACCTAATAACAATTTGAATCTCCAAAGAGCAGACACCTGTAAAGCCACAAGTGCTACGATGGGCAGGTATATGAACCACACTAATGCTGAAGCTCCAAAATGCAGAAAGAAATGGAGCTTCTGAGCATTATGTTCATATAGCATAGTTGTACGCAGCTCAAGGAGAAACCAGACGGAGATGAGGGTTCTGAAGACAACCACCAACCAACCAGGCCAGGTCTGGTACTCGTCTATATCCTCAATTATATCAACTTCAGTCTGAAAATTTTTGGTATCCATACAAAAGATTGAGTGCACATTAACATGCATAAAAGAAGACCAAAGACAAATATGTCATAAATTTAAAATTCACATAGAATATAAAGAACATAACTGTTAAATAATAGCCAAACCCTTGTAGGTCAATTTCAAAATGTTGTAAATACATATTACCAGGGCTATTATTCTGGAAAAAAGGGGATGGAACTCAGTTGTGACTACTCAGAACTCATTAATGAAAAAATCCAAATGACCTTAGACTGATTTATATGAGTTTAGGCAATTTACTTTGACCAAAATAGGTGCCGGAAAGCAGTTCCGCTGTGTACCAGCAGAAAAAATGCCCTGCATAACACTCAATACTTAGATGGTAGGCTCATAATTATTCCAGTAACTTTTCTCAATAGATGACTTGAGAAATAAGGCATAAGATTCAGCAGGTAATTTTTCTCTTTCAAGTTGAGATAAATTTTACAACCACCAAAAAACATAGTGGTTAAGTCCATTTTTATACACCAATATTATTTTCTCTATATGGAACATATCCCCTTTCTTCTAGGATTTACACAACTTTAAATTTCCACACTCATCCCATTACAGTTTGCAAATACTAGAGAAAATCACACATATTCATCAACTTATGTAATTATTCTGCTGTTTAACATCATAATGAAAACATTCCATCCAATATCCATTATAATAATAATAATAATTTTTATTGGTCCTGAGACTAGTAAAATACAAGTATAGGACAAGTATAGACATTGCATACATACTGGCTTTGGATGAATTTTTACAAGAAATCTATAATTATGCTTGTCTCTAAGAAGTTACATATATGCAACCATGAAAATCAAATGGTCTCTCAAAGAGCAATAAAGCATCTTTAGCAACTATTAAAGAGTATTTCTTCAAAAAAGACATGTGGTACCCACTTACATTTATAGTACCCACAATACTTCCACATTTAATTAACTAACCTAATTCTGCCCCCATTCACAGCAAATATGTTCATACTTTAATCTTCAATTGAATGTCTCCTCCAAACAACAGGATTCACAAAATAAATTTAAACTACTAAAATTGGCTAATGACAAAATACACACTTTTGGCATTTTTTCAAATCTAGAGGTATAAAAAGTTGACAAACCCAACAAACTTATTGTTAGTGGGGTCATTATGTAGTTCCCAGCTTCACATAAGGCCATAGCGTTTTACCCATGACATTAAATACTGTCAATGGTAAGGCATGTTATAATGAAAATTCTTTAGCATGTACTGAGTAATTACCGAAAAGAAAGTTTAATACAATTGTGACCAACTATTTACGAACTGATACAATGACAGCTTAAAATCTCTCCCCCACCACTGGTGTGAATTTCAACCACTTTAAAGGAGTACCTTAGTAATATTAAAATTAAACCTACTTATGAATGTTAAATGGTAACTTTTCAGTAAGAATAGCAAATCAAATATTCATAATATGGATTACCACAAAGTTACCAAAGAAATTGTTTTATTTAAACCTACTTCATTTTTTTCAAAACCTACATAATTTTCATGATAGAACAACTTGGTTTTAATCCACTCAATTTATTTCAGACGACCCGGGTTTCAGCAACTTACATTTTGTGCCATCATCAGGTCAGGACCTGATGATGGCACAAAATGTAAGTTGCTGAAACCCGGGTCGTCTGAAATAAATTGTGTGGATTAAAACCAAGTTGTTCTATCATGAAAATTACCAACTTCCACAAAGTTAAGCCTGAAACGATTACTTATGCTACATAACTTTCTAATGACACACTAACATATAATGACCTTACTAACAGCACTTATACTACTTTATTAAAAAATGAAGATCATTCCATGAATCACAACACACAAACTAAATAAGTTCAAGAGGCATGATAAATTCAAAACTTTAAAACATTTTAGATTAACAACTACTTGGCAATGATAGGTTACAAAAACTGCAGAGAAGGCAGACAAAAGACTATTTCACGTAAGGTAATTTTCAGCAAAGATAAGAGCTGGCATAACTTTGCTTTGTTCAAGGAATAAAATATGAAGACTGCAACAAAATTTAATTAGAAGAAATGAGGCAATTATCCACAGTTTAAACATTTTGCTGAACATACAGAAACTACACTAAAATAGAATTCCAGCAGTACCTGGATTTTACAATGAAGCATTCGCATTTGTGTTAATGAAAGCAATATGGAAACATTAAAATAACAAAAGCAACAGTAAAGGCTGAACCTCTGAAAAAATATGTCCAAACGGAATGAGTTGGTATCTATTTTAATTTAGTAAAAGCTATGTTACTAATCTAATGTAGTTTTATGTCAAAGCAGACATACCATATTCCATACATAAAGAAGTATGTGCACTACTCCATACAGAAGCCATATTGAAAAAACAAGTGGTTTCCACGTCAACTGAAGGCGAGTTATAGCCCACCCTTTGGCTAATAACAGAAGCAGCAACATGAAAAGTGTCTGCAAAAGTGAAGCAGATAACATGGAAAGAGAAGATATTGTTTTTAATACAGATCTACTCTTCACAATACATACTTAACTATTTAAACATTGATATAAAAGTGGGCCAAACACTACGTTTTATAAATACTTAATATTTACTGAAGTTTTAACACTCTTGGTGCCATCTACTATCAGTTGAACTGCTGAAAAATTCCAGGAGAAACTTTAATAAAATGTAACCAATAAAACAATGGGGAAGTCTACTAAGTTTTTAAAAATAAGCTACTGTAATTAGCTCGAAAACTTCGATAAAAGCCAGTTGGTCCCACTTCTCAACGCTGCTTGGTTTCATTACTATACATGTCGAAAGATGATGGTTTTGAATGGTGCCAAAATGTACAGTAGAGACACCCCTCCGTGACGTCGAATAAGTGAACTAGCCTCGTGAAGTCAGCTGCCGCTTCATGCCGGGAGAGCGTAGGTTTACATACAGTTGGAAACTTATGAGAAACTTGGATTTGGCATTTTTTTCTCTCTTTAGCCAAACTATATTAATGAATAATAATGCAAGGCAAGGAAATAACAAGCCCTGTTTTGTTTTGATGAATAAAATACAGCAACATGCAGTCAATATCCTTATCCTTACAAAGATATCAAAATGTAATGGTGTCTGTCTGTTGCTCCATCACACAAAAACTACTGGACCGATTGAGCTTAAATTTGGCATGAAGATAGAAATATATCTGATGTAACATAGGCTAATGTGTGCGAAGAAAGTTCCTAAGAATTACTAACTAATATGCTGGTTTTAGTACCACAAACACACCATACAGTGGAACTTTAGTAATCTTGAATTTACATACCCTTTCAGTAAGAAGACAACTTGCTGCATTATTTCTGTACAATTTATGTAACGATATTGTTAAGTGTTCCCCTTCACTTGCATTGTTACCTTTGAATGCTACATTTACATGCACCAGGAGAGCTAAGTTATTGTTTGTTAAATATTGTCACAGAAATTATTCTATCAATGGGCCTGTTGTTCGAATACTAAGGCTACACAACTCCATTAGCACATATATTGATGTGCATCATGATACTTCTGTTGCCTTCAGCAGAAGGTACGTTGAAAGATAACTAAATATTGATGACTAGTATCCTAATTGACTTTGAAAGTCTCCTTCCATTTTCTTTATTTATATATTTTGTACACTCATCTCCTTTTTTTATTGTTTTCGATACAGGCCCAATAATAATACAATTTCCTGTAGTGTTGTGAATTCAATGACTTATATTATGTTATATTTTGTTCCCCTGTGTATTTTACAACTTTTAGTTTCTAATGATTTTATCCATTATCCCATTTGATGAAGTTATGTAATGCACTATACATACTTAGTAATTGGGCACTTGCCCGATAAATATATTGGGCACTTGCTTGATAAATAAATAAATATTAAAAAGCCCTAGATAAAAATCCTGGTGGTCCATGCTAAGTTTTGGGCTCTGTGCATTGATTTCATTTTTTGCTTTTCAAAAGTACTTTCACTCAAGATAGAGGGCTGGGATGTTTTTAATCGTATGGCTAAATAAATGAAGTTTCTATTCGTTTCAATCAATTTTCTTTCACACTTTGAATTTGTCTGAAAATTATGTTTTTAGCTGAAAAATCTCACATTTTTCTCTGAAATCAACAATAGCATATTTTCTTGACAACCAGAGATTGGATTTTCAAAGGATATTCACACCTCAGGTATTTAAATATCATGTTTTGAATTGAATATTGATTTTCAACTGGTACCTTCCTCTAGTTTACAATAATCGCAGAGGATAGCAGATGTAATGAGTGGTTTCAAGCAACAAATCGTTAATACATAGTTCGTGTCAGCTAATTTCCCATTCCCACTACCAATTTAATGTCTTGCGAATTATATACCCAAAAGTCATAGCTGCAATGCTTTTTTTTTAAATGTTAAAATGTGATAATTCCCCTCCGTTCACTGGAGGTAAAGAGGAGACAAGTTTCCTATCCATTCCATGTATTTTCTTTATCTAATGAACGGTGTGCATTACTATTTTTCACGTATCTGACGGAATTCTGTCATTATTGAAACTAGTTTCCGTATGTTTGGCTAATTAATCTTAATATTTCTCATGAGTACGTCATTGTTGTCATCATCCCAATAACTCAAACAGTATAGGCTACATTCATTGCAGTACCAAAGTTTTAGTATACTTCAACTTCACCGAAATAAAGTTTCAATTGTCAATGTATAACATGGAAATGTTACTATTTTAATCCATTAATTCACAGCCTGGCCATACGTTTTAGTTAACTCTCATTCATTAATCTGTCTGCCTTTTTATAGTCATAAATTGAATATATAGCCATACATGTGAATGGGACAGTGAACGTCAATAAACACGAATTACTTCTTTAGCCTACGCATAGGAATATGTTACAGGATGAACTATTTGAAATCGGAAAGATGAATGGCACCTTGAATTGTGGTTTTCACGGCATGTCCCTGTTGCTTATGTACCTGCTAATACTACGGTTGTCAACAAAGGGGGGGGTAAAAAATCACCGAAAACAGTAACATAGCTTATGCACAACCCCTTAAGGAAAATGACAAGCAACAATGTTGGCATGGATTCCAGAAATATACATAACAGTTCTGATAGTTGCTATCATTTAACTCCTCTATTTTATGCGGAAGCACGTTTCTTGATCGTTTCTTAGTATTTAATAAACTTTCCATCATCAGCTAATGGTAAATTTGATAGATATGCTTAGTAAGATCCTTCAACACACTTTATTTTTACTTGAGTATGAGAGAGTACCCAGAGAGAAGTGAATAAGCAGCACTACAGCTTTAGACTGGATGCGGCGTGTGATGACACACCCAGGGAAGACCCTTTTTGGTGCAAAAGTGGTTGTTTGAAAAGCATCATTTTCTTTAACTCAGAATAAATGTTGAAATTAACTCCATTGTTAATTTTTAATTGCTTATATGGGGAACATGACAAAATCGATGGTTTAATCGTAAAATATTATGATTCTGGGACTTAGTAGACTTCCCCATTATAACATTATAAACAAACAGCATAAAGAATACATAGATTGCTGGAGCAAACTGAAACACCTATCATTTGATCCAACTCATAAATTCAACAAATATATCAACAAATGATGTTGCTAGTAAGAAAAGGTTCAAGGGAAATGTTTGTCAGAATTCACATTCACACATTAGCTCTGTATTTTCTGAGGTGGCCGCAGCCTACATTACCTCAGATAATTAAGACAACTGTCTTCTCTAAAATTAAATTCTTCGTTAGTCGGTTGGTTATTATGAGAGGTGACCAGACAACTGAGGTCATTTGCACGATTAAGGACAATTGAGTATGTTAGTAAGAGAAGGACAATTGGGGTATGAATGAGTGGACATTAACCTTGGGTGGTATCACAAGTCCTACTTTTGCATTGTTGTTATCGTTATCCAAAACGCAAACCACTCTAGAGGGGCAGTGCTCAGAATGTATTGCCCTAAGAATGTACTCCATCAATAAAAACTAGTGATTGATTGCAACTGACCAAGTTTGAAGAGTGAAATGTTTTTGCTCTTGTGAGTGCAATTGAAAAATAATGATAATGCGAGCACATGCATTATGGAGAACCGTGATCGCGCTCGAGGTGCTTAGCAAGCACCTCGGGTGAGTGAGCAACTTCATGGAAGAAGGACGACAGAAGGACCACAGTTTTATGTTCCATCTGATGGATAGAATAGATACGTGCTCTTCTCTCAGCACCCAAGTTGGGATAAGGATTCCACCGTAAAATATCCAAAACTATTGGGAATTGAACCTGGACCCTTGGGATGGGAATCCAGCAGTGTCCTGCAACCCAGGCCCGATACCAATATCCGACCGAGCCCGATGAGTGATAAGCCCGACTGAGCCCCACCTGACAGAACGTATGTCCGATGGAGCCCGACCTGACTATGCCCGGCAGCAAGTTAAGAAGGAGTTTTGGCCCAATTCAACTGTCCGGGCTAATCAGGCTTGGGTATGTGGAGATTGCCCGACTAGCCCCATCAAGCACAATAGCGCATGTGCGGAACATATAAGAGAAGAGAAATGGAAAGAAAATTGTAATGAACACCGGAACGTGTAAATAGAAACTTAGTAGGTGACGGTGTTGCATTGAGAGCCATAATGTCATGCTATACCCAAATAAAAAAATTATCGTGTTAATTTAGTTAAAAATCAAGGCTTCATTATTCTAAGTTGTCCTTCATTATGTTGATGGTTGTTTCGTTTAATTTAGTTATCAATTATAATTTTATTGATGTTTTAAAAGATTTGCTGTTTTTTTAATTATTGAATGTTTATTTTTTGGAAAGGGCTGTTAAGATGTTGTTTAAAGAAAGAAAGAAGGAATTGTTGTGCGAGAGACTGCAGAGAGAGGATCGATGAAGTATTGTTATTAAATAAAGAAGGGTCTGGAACTTTGGAATCTAAATGATTAATTCAAAAAAAGGTCACGACATCACAAGTGATACGTTTCCATTATGAGGAGATCCTACTACCTTTAGAGCATCAAAGCATATTCGTATAAGTAATTTACACAATGATTTTAAGCATAACTCAAAATTTATCGTTAATCAAGGAAAAACTTACTACCGGTGATTTGATATTGGAAGAGAATCAAGTAGGAAGCTGAGTCCAGTTTGATCCTCTTTCCGACTAGTTGTTAGCAAAATTACTCACTAGCCCGAAGGATTTGTGCAATACAGAAAGTGTGCCACTATTTTGCGATATGACAGCAGAAAAATCAGCAACTCTCACTTGAAACGGCATGAACATTATACTTAATAAGCATAAAGTAAATTTCCCATCTTGAATTTTTAACTTATCATTTGTGCAGGTTGAAAGCTTACTCTTTGGATAAACCTTGAGGATGCATGCTGTTTACACTCTTGCTATGCATAAAATGCTTATGTAAAAAGGGATGGTCTTAGAGTTCATCTCAACTAATTTTGATGGTTAAATCGGCCCAAAACCCCTTCCTGCAAATACTGTCAGGCATAGTCGGCCTTGACTTCAAGGACTCAGGCAGAGTCGGGCCCCAGTGCTGTCGAGCACAGTCTTTATTGGGTCCGGCTCCCCTTCTATTTAGGGCTTGAGTTGCAGGACTTTGGAATCCAGTACTCTAGTCTCCACACCAACCCTAAATTCTTTGCACCTTTGCCTCCTATCATAACATAACCCTCTTTTGCACATTGTGACCTCTCAATTTGTTCTCCATCAACCTTTTCCACCTCCTTCAAATTTCTATCCTCAGCCTCCTTTCTCCCCATACCTTGTCACACATGTCCTCATTTTTTATCCTTTCTATACAGCTCACCCAATCCATCCTCCACATTAACATCTCAAAACCCTCTATCTATGCTCATCCTTATGCAGTGACCAAGTTTCCTTACTCACAATGTTACTAAATGCATTCCTTCTAAATATATTAGACTCATTAATTGTCTGTATGATTATTTGACATAAAAGGTGGGGTTTTTACAACAAATAGATTTTAATTAACTATTCCCAAAAAGATAGCTGGTTGCCAATAGAAAACAAATCTCTCTTCAATTTTGTATTCAGGAGGCTACAAAATTCATTTCTGGTGAAATCTCTGGTTTCACACACTTGGACAGGATATATTCTCCCCTATATTGCAAACAAGGAATGCAAAATTCCAATGTTAGATGAGATATTTTTATTGATATCTTTTTCCATTGTTTACTAGCTTAACTTAATTGAAAATTTTTATCCCATGAATTCACCCAAACTTGGCAAACCAGAACTCCCTCACTCCAACATTTACAGCACAATATGGAGTCTAGCTACTGTGAATTGTCTAATCACAGTTGCATCAACTGACAATCAACACATAAAACCATTCCGTAACCATGCACAGCTTTAACCATAACTGATATTTTTATTACCAGCCACTACCTTAAATAAAAATATTAGCAATTTCCTTACCCTTGAAAGTATATCAAGTATATCTCCAGCCAAGGCTAGGCTTGATAAGCCAACTCCATCAAAGGCAAACTTAGTGAGATGAATAGTGGAGAGAAGAAGAGAGGACAACTCCAACGCTAAGGATACAGCAAATAAACGAGTCACAGGATGCTGTTGCCGCAGTGAGGCAAAAAACTGCAGAGGTGCTAAGCCAAGGTACACCACCAAAAACACTAAACTTATTTCCAGCGTATTCTGTATCAAGAAAAATTTGCATTTATTAAATGACTGACTGCAGCATAGATTAATTGCTATAGCTAATAAATCAAAGTTGAAGACTGTCATTAAATACACTTCATTATAAGACTTTTCCATTGCCGAAAGTGATGTCACTAAATCTAAAGCACCACATTTGTAGAATATAAGGACAAGTCAACACATTATGAATAATGTCAGCAGCCAAGTCTTGGATTCAAAAAAGCTCCTTACTATGGATAAATGCTTTTAATGTAAGGGTGTAAACACACAATAAGCCAACTGAGGTAAACAAGAAGTAAATCGAAAACAACAGGCTAAATGGAACCACATGCGTATTATTGACTGGGCAGAATGCGTAACCCAAGAGGTTGTGCTTGCGCAAGTTGTTTCAAATGAATTACTGTTGATAGTTTGATATAATATAGCTATCTGAATAGGATGCCATTCAGCACTGCTGTGGAGATTCCACTCACAATCAACTGTCCCATTGTGCTTTGTTAACCAAAAATATAAGATACCACCAAAACATTTAGTCTGCCTACCTGATGATCAAATGAAAACTGATATTCCAATGGATTATGATGACTTGCGTTAGGATTCCCATTAACCAGCCATACATCATAATCAACTGAAAAATCTTCTTTGGTGTGATGCCACTTACATGTTGTTCTATTGCGATAACAAGCGACTAAACTGATGTACCAGAACCTTGGGGAATACAAAATGTGTCAATTGAAAAATGTTGTTTGCACAAAACACACATGGGCAAAAATGACACAGACGTCACGAGAATATCTGTTTCTTCAAAAAATTACCTTGGCTGAGCCATATCTCTGATGACGTACGTAAATTGATTTCCCTTGATGACATTGTTAGGATTGTCTTCATCGGGGCAAACCTTCCCCGATGGACACGGAACTCTTCTTAAAAAATCTTCTCCCGTATCGTAGCAATTAACGTCATACGCAATTGTGCTTATCTTGTTAAACATGAGTGCACAGGCTTTATCCTTATCTGCGACGGAACGATTTCCATAATATTCTAAAAAATATCCTCTGTCTAGCACAGCAAATGTCACTGGATTGGTAAAATTCGTGTTCGATGTTATGTTTCCAAAAATATAACCCAAAGAATCTTTGTCACTATGAATATCGGTTTTTTGAAAACCAAACTTGATTAAGAAATGGAAGAATTCACTTGTGTTCCACGTCCCCGTCAGATGAGTTGAGCATACAGTCGACAGTTTTAAGGATATAATGATTAATACACACCACGCATACGTAATCCTTACTAAGCACCAGCTGTCTGTCTTACATTGCTTCACAGAAGCCATATTGTTGCGGCGAAAAGTAAAGACAGCAAAAATATAATCTAGGAAAATAAGACACTGAAGAAATTAAACACTATGCCATGGGTAATGTCCCATTATTTCAGGTTGCACCATTCTTGATTAAATGGAAAACAGCCTCAAGATCTCTCATACTCGGTGACATCGTATCGCTGCTTTTCGTCTGTCCGTCTAACACTGCGCTATCGCATGTGTTTTGTTATTGTTTCTTGTTTTCGTCGCAGAGCTTTAACACCAATAAGGAGCGGTTTAAACGAATTATAAATTGTCGTTACTTGCACCCATATTCATGCTTGCATCTCAGAGGTGAGTAATACAACATCTCCCTAGTTAAATTAAATGCTAATCTTAACCTTGTTTATACATGTACCCAATTAATATACAGGAAAAACCCGTACTTTGGGCTAGTAAAGTTCTCCGAACTCTTAAAGTGCATCTCAATCATTTCACTACATATGCTTCCATCCTATCTAGGCTCCAACCTTGCATGGTGGTAGGTCTTGAGCATTCAAATAGCTCTTCAATCTGGATTGGTGGGAGTAATAATAATTGCTCGTGGTAGGGACGTTCCAGATACGTAGAAGCTAGACGAAAGGTTTAGTAGTGTTATGCTGATACTATGCAAGGACTGTTGGAAAAGGCAATGGGAAACCAACCCGGTCATGCCCAGGAACAGAAAAGGCAATGTATCCATAGTCTGTCATCATCCCTTGAAATACTTGCTCAACATCTGATGAAAGTACAACAAAAATGGAGTATACTGGAAAGGTAAAAATAAAAACTAGTAATGTTATTATAGCGCAATAATGAAAGCCAGAAAATTGGAAATGCGATGCGGTACAAAAAGTACCCACTTATTTTTAGAGGTAATTTCTCAAAGTCACAACATGTATATCTGCAAAACTGTCTATTGCTTATTTTAGACCAGAAAATGGTAAAGAAGAGTTAGGGTCCAGTCTGGGAGAAAATTTTTTGTGAGAAACATAGAAAAGTGAAGGGTATCAGATAAATGTGAAAGGAAAGTGAAAGGATTGCGCATTTCATAAATGTAAGAAAGAAAGTCGTGAGATTCTTAGTTTTTGAGAAAATAAATGTTGAAAATGACCAAATTCGCGTATTTTTGGTGATATTTTGACGCCATATTGCGAGATTTTCTGAAGTCCCGGTAGAGGGATACGGACTAATTTCACGTCTGAATGATCACATACCTAATAACGTTGCGGGTCTGAGGAGTGGAACAGGGGTACTAGGGTGGGACGGTACGCGACCTAAAAAAGGCCATTTCCGAACGGAAAGATAGGTTATTTGGCGGATAGTTACGTTTTATTTTCACGAATACCCTTTTAAACCAACGGGGCGGCCCTGCGGGCCGCCCCGTTGGTGATTATACAACCCACCCCAATGGTGATTGCTTTGCGTAAAATTATGGCGAGAGGAGAGTTGGTGATGAATTTTCCGTATGGAGGAAGTGGAATGAGGTACCTTCAAAGATTATAGGGTAGCTCCGAGAGGATACCCGTCCCTCTTGAGTGTGATAAAGCCATCGAAAAGCGGGAATAGTTTTAAGTTGAAGGCGGGAAAAATCATGGGTGGTGAATATAGAAAATGAAGAAACTGCTCGACCGCTGCGTCGTCTGGGGGAACTAGGAGGAAAACGTCAGTATTTCCAACATGGCGTCGAGAAATTGATTCACATCACAGGTTTAAGTAA
The DNA here is from genome assembly GCA_963573305.1 of Pyrrhosoma nymphula. Taxonomy (NCBI): domain Eukaryota; kingdom Metazoa; phylum Arthropoda; class Insecta; order Odonata; family Coenagrionidae; genus Pyrrhosoma; species Pyrrhosoma nymphula. The sequence continues at coordinate 50,440,981 of OY754337.1, read as the reverse complement.
ATAGTTTACGAAAGAAAAAGGATTTATGAAGCAAATGAAAGGTTAGTATAAATGCGCATATGTAGCGGAGCAAAATAAGTGAAATAGGTGGTATAAGGTGATCGGGAAGCAGGTGAAATTAATTTTCTCCCAGACTGGACGCTAACTCACCTTTACCCAGAAAATACTTAAGTAGTGTCAGTCAGCTAGTGCTTTTTCCCGCCAATTGTTGGTGAATTAGTGAGTTTGTCCGGAGTTCGTATTGTTTTTCTTGTGTCTGGAAACCCCATGTATCTAACCCATTCATGCAGTGACTACAAACAAAAGTACAGCTACCACTAGGTAAGCTATAACCCACACAGCACATTGACATTCATGGGACATTTGTGGGATATCTTGCTGGGACATTGTGATATCCATGTATGTCCCACCAATAACAATGGGACATCCATAGGATATCCAAATATCCGCCCATATGACATCCCTGGGATATCTTCGCGGGATGTCCATGGGATATCCCAGGATGTTTCACAGACATATGTGGGATATCTTGCCGGGACATTGTGATCTCCCGTAGATATTGTGTATGTCCCGCTTGCCGACCAAAATGTGGCATCCCTGGGATATCCAAATGTCTGCACGTATAATGTCCCTCCATAATGACGTTCTTGGACAGTCGTAACTTCCTCCATGGCTGTCAGCACGGCTTTCGAAAGGGTAGATCATGTGAAGCACAGCTCGCACTCTTTCTTCATGACATTCTCAAATCTGGTGAATCGAAAAGACAAGTGGACGCATTATTCCTAGATTTTAACAAAGCTTTCGACACGGTACCTCACAACAAACTTTTATACAAATTACAGTCATGCGGGGTGAACGAAACAGTAGTAAACTGAATACGCGACTTTCTGAGTGATCGTAAGCAAAAAGTAGTTCTTGACGGAATTAGCTCTGATGTAGTTAAGGTGATGTCAGGTGTTCCACTGGGAAGCATAACCTTTTCTTCATTATATACATAAATGACCTATGCTGTCAGCAGTAAAATACGCGTATTTGCTGACGACGCTGTCATCTATTGCGAAATTAGTGATCACTCTGACTTTGAAATTCTATCATCGGATTTAAACAACGTTCATGTGTGGAGCCAAGAGTGGGGACTCGAACTTAATCTGAGCATTACAATACATTAGGTACATTTCTTGCGGAGGTCGTCCAACTATCCCTATGTATATGCTGTGGATGGTGTTAACATAAAGGCGACAGATGAAGTGAAGTATCTGGGAGTTACGATAACCTCGAACCTATCGTGGGGAACACATACAAGAAATATTTGTGGCAGAGCTCTGAAGGATATAGGATTCGTCAAGCGTATTGTGGGAAGATTTTCAGATGAAAAAGTAAAAGAGAGGTGCTATTTCGCACTCGTCCGGCCACACCTTGAATATGCAGCGAGCATATGGGATCCTGTGCAGGAAGACTTAATCCGGGAACTTAATAAAATACAAAGGAAAGCTGCGTGATTCGTCAAAAACTGCTATGGACGTACAGACAGCGTTACACAGATGTTAAACGAATTAGGCTGGGAGCCGCTAGAGACTCGGAGGCTGTGCGCTAGGCTTAGATTACTTGAGCAATTAAGAATAGATATCTTTAAGAGTGACACGGAGAACATCATATTAGAACCCTACTATATTTCCAGGTCTGACAGAAACGATAAATTAAGAGAGATATTTTGCCAAACGGATAGGTATGGGAATTCGTTTTTCCCCCGAACAATAAGGGACTTTAATAAATGCAAGGCGTAATTTCATTAGAGCGTTTCATTTTTATATGTAAACGGCTGGTGTCCTAACACCCCCCGCCACACGCTTATTGAGGCGGCTTGCGGGGCAGTATGTAGATGATGTGTTATAGTCAATGCTAGATTGAGCATTGAGATTCCAGATCAAACTAAGAATAGTTCTACCTAGTTTTAAATGGAATTTATTTGCAGCTACGGCTACCGTTGAATCCAACAGTGACTGTTGAGTAACAACAAGAAATATTCTCATTGACCTCAGAGAGTTCTCACGAAGAGTAAAGAACTGAGAATGAATCTGAATTACATTTATTAGCATGAAAAGACCAGTTAAGCCATTACACTCAGAACATAGCTTTCCGACAACACCACCTAACATCCCCCGAATGTCATAAGGCGACAGAAATAAAATATCACAAAACCACAGACTTATCTGCATCAAGCCACACTTTGCAATTAACTCTTTGGTTAAGAATTACGAACGCACTGCTTGAAATTTCACAATTTTATCATGTTCCCAATTTGTTCAATTTTTTTTTTACGCTCCAAAGGCACAATCACATTTCTGCATACACAGTACTCCTTGAGGAAACAGAAGGCTAAGGATCACCCATCGTTGCGTAGTTGCAATGAAAATCAGGTTTTATAAATCCTCACCATGGATGCTGATTACCATTTCCTTGCGAAGTGCTTGAAAATACATGTTGTAAAATCTTAAGTTAAATATCTTTCTGAGAACTTGCAATCGTAAGTTCCAACAAGTAATTACATAAACAAAAATCATTGATTGTCGTGATGAAATATCTCAGAGACGTCCATGTCCATCAGAGACGTATTCAGGATATAAGGAGTCTGATGCAAATTTCAGTACATATCAACTATAAGTTAATTTCTGAGGCGATCCAAGCATGAAAAAGATAAACATGCTGGAACATAAAAAATATCTAAAATACGAAAATTCCAACGGGATGTCTTAGGGATATCCCGGACATCAATGGGATATTTGAGACCAAAATGGGATATCCCAGGGATGTCCAGTGCTGTATGGGAATGTACATGTACTGGCAAACTGTTTAAAGCAAAACATAGTCTGGCAAAACAAATTACCAATATTATCATATTTCACATAACATATACAACCCTAGACGCTCAAAGGAAGACAAAAGGGATCTGTAAACCAAACCATCAGTCTTGGTACCTTTTTTAATTTATGTTCAATATGTTTGTAGCCGCGATTCACTTTTTGGCACCCCTGTGACCTTTGGCCTATGAGTAACCCTTGAAGGTCAAGGGATGACAAGGTATATCTGCAGACCTTACCAAAGACCATGTGATTTTAATAAACCTATGATTTGATGTTTGTAGCCCCAATTCACTTTTTGTCACCCCTGTGACCTCTGAGTGACCCTTGAAGGTCAAGGGATGACAAGAGGGATCTGAAGACCTTACCATCGATCTTGGCACATTTTTAAAACTATGATTCAACAGGTTTATGTAGTGGTGATTCGTTTTTCATGACCCCTATGACCTTGACTGTGCCCTTTCAGGGCTCATGGTAGTAACTTCTAACTCGAAAGTTCTTCCATCGTGTTTCATGTGCCCAAAAACCTATAAAATTGAAATTTTTGTAAAGAAATTCTGTATTTTTTGTATTTTGAAAAAAATAACATTGAGCATAAGGCAAAAATTTGGATTTTTGGTTGGACCCTATTTATGGGGTCAAAAGTTCATATTTATAAAAATTTTGCTTGCACTCAACAAAACTTACGACCTTTTTCTACCTTGGTACCAAATTTCATTCATGTGGCACAAAAGAAAGTGTCTGAAATAATAGGTTAGAAATGACACACGATTAATGGGACACACTGTATATGTATGTGCATATATATATATAAATAATAAATATTTTCGAGCAAACAGCAACCCCCGGCGCTGTGTGTCAGGCGTTTTTCGTGATTTGTGCTTCAGAGCGGGGACTGCCTTGAGTGTGTTTCTGTCTGTATCGATCTGATAGTTGGCACCCATGATGTCTTGACACAAGGGAACGTACATATAAGGTGGGTTGTTCGCTGCCCACATGGTGGGCAACGCCACTCATTTCTTAGGAAGCGCAAAATTGGCGGCGTTGCCACCATGAGGGCAACACAATATTTAATGCAAATAATACCAAAGTCCCAAACTCTTATCTATTTTTTTTGTATTTTTTTGTTGCATTTTGTATGTCGGGGACCCGACTCCCCCCTCACCTACTCACCAGCTCCTTATCGACTGCCTGCAGGGAGAGGGGGAAGTTTGAACTCCGTGTTGCCCACGGGGTGGACAACGCCGCCTAGACAAGAAAGTTCAGTGTTGCCCATCGTGTGGGCAACACCGCATTCAAGCATATGGTCCACATGGAGCCAGCAGAGTTACCAAAACATGGCCCCCACCCTTCCCTTGACCTCGCCGCACGTGCAGCACCTCAAGCCAACCGAATAGCATAGACTCAGTGGGAGCGCGAGGGGGCAGGTATGCCGCTGCCACTATCCCTCGGCTAAGGAGTGAACTACGCGCTGCAGACAGAGACGGTAGCAGCGGCTTGCGCATTGGGGTTGGGGGAGCCGACTTTCCCCTCTCCTACTCACCAGCTTCTTACCGCCAGCCTGCGGGGAGAGGGGAAGTTTGTAGTCCGTGTTGCCCACGGGGTGGACAACGCCGCCTACAAGGGAAGGTTCAACATTGTCCACCGTGAGGGCAACGCCGCACTCTGAAGCATATGGTCTGTTTTGTGCACCGCATTGAACATGTTAAACCTTATCTTGTGGAAAATTGCCATTTCTGTGATTCATTTTGCTGAACTTCCACCATATCATCCCTGATACTTCTCTTTTTGTACAAGCATTTCACTCATGTTTTCTTGTAGAGGTGATGGACAACTTACACCTATCTGCGTTGTTTATAAAGTTGAAAACATTTATGACTCATGGAGAATAGGGGGCCCGAAAGGGACAAGGTATGACTACCCAGGAAAAAAATTCTGTTCTGTATCTAAGGTGGAACTGGGGTTAATCTGGTGTGTAATGGCAAAATCTAGTCTGTGTCTTGTCTGTAACTGGACTGCAAAGGGGTGGTCTCATAAACATGGAGGTATAGAAGGATGGAACTGTGGTGCATTAGGGTTGTAACTCTTCTGTATCGCCAATTGACTTCCTCCACCTCAGTTCCACCTGTGATGAGATGACCCTCTCATCTGTAACTGGGGTGCATTTTTGTACTTGTAAAAAAAATCACCTTGGATGGCCCTTGGGTATACCTATAATAATCATATCTTATATCCATCGAAACAATGAGATCTTAATTATCAGACTGCTACACAAATGCTGGTTTTAACAGTGCTTACGGATAGACCATTTTTAAAAAACCAACTTAGAGCTTGTGAGAAATATTGTCAAAAATGTCATCATATCCATGGATGCTAATTAACGTGGTATCAACAAGAAATTGCATAAAATTCGATACCTTCCAATTTTCCTTTCCCTCATGATAAACTCATGAGTTAGTGCACAATCCCTCTAAAGACAGATTTTATGAAAATAAAAAAATATTTATTCCCTGTACCCTACAGGTAAGCAGTTCAATACTCTGGTGTGGAAAATATTTTTTTTCATAGTTTTTTATGTTTTCATCTAGAAGTTGTGTTTTCATCATCGTAACTCCCATAAAAAATATTTTCTTTTTTGGTAAACTATTTTTTTTTCAATAAAGGGGAGTATCCCAGCTGCTCTTTAACTCGCCAGGTGTAGCTTGTGTCAATTAATTCCCAGTTCCAGTTACAGAGCAGAAATTTTCTACTTGGGTAGATACAAGAAGTGGGTGGGTGATCAGAAAAGTTATGAGTAGTGGTTTTTTAGAATCACCCTACCCTATCTTCACAAGTGCAGGCTCTGCCAAGATTCTTGATTGGTGATAATCTCTCCAGTCATTTGTCTAGAAATGTAGTAAGTAACAACATACATAGAAAATGACATCAGTTTTACAGCACTGCCTAAGTATTCCACACTATGCATAGCCACTAGATATGGCTTTCTTTCGTCCACTTAAATGTGAGTGGTGCTGCAAGGTAATCATCACTCCTTAACACTAGGAGGACGGGAGGTTCGCACTACCTAGAAGGACGGGCAGGGGTCATTTTTACCCATAACGTTTTTTAGCATCAAATAGCTGCTTTTTTCTCCCGGTACTTTATTAATTTCCACAAATGACATTATGAATGCCTTATCTACAAATAATTAGTAATAACAATTTTTGTTACTAATTAATTGTTTATAATTAAATTTATTTCAGTTGATCCTCTTCAGAAGTGCTCATATAAGGTCATTCTCAAGCATAAAAGTTTGGAAATAAAGACACCTAACTGAATATTGTGCATATTTAGATAAATATCCTTTTATTTGATAAATAATAATTTTACAAAACCTATTTCAAATAAAAAGTATTCAAAAAATCACATCCAAAGACAGACATATATGTACCTAGACTTGCATATATTTGGAAAATATGTAAGATCACTTTTTTGCACATCTTACTTGTGTAGTTATTTTTTCAGCACAGTTTCTGCAAACACTTCTATTGCATTGAGTACATATATTGGCAATTTTTGTTGTGCAATTTTTCAAAATTTGATATTTTCTTTTCTGACCCTTTGCGATAGTAGTGTGCATTTCCCAGAAAGGTAAGTGATTCGTTCCAATTGGCATCCCCACCACTTCTTCAACCAGTCTCTGAATATACTTCTTTCTACTTATTTTGCTATTCGTCACTTCTATCTTGCTATATACGTATTTGCTATTTTATCCACCTGGTAGCCACATTCCTTTCCGGGAAACTAAAATATAGTATGTGAATGACGATCGCCGCCAGCCACTATGGTAGGGATCTAGTACAAAGCCACCTGCGATAAAAGGAGCCGACGACATAAAGAAAGCATACGGAAGGTTTGGCGAGTTTTTCGGCGTCGGAAAATGTATCCACTAATCCTAGGAGGGACATAAGCAATAGGCTTTATTTTATGCTCCCATAAGAGTAAAAACTCCCTCCTCTCTTTTGCATCCCACGTAGTGATTTTCCTAAAGCTTCAGAATAGGGGATTTGGAAATGATTTAACAACTTGAGCACGGCGCATCTGGATGGCTTTCAGAATTAGTGTGCCGACACTTCGGCGACAAAAAAGGTCTGGGCAAACGTGCGTATCTCTAGTGAGAGGTCAAAACAATTTGGCGAGCGATGGTCAGGACTGTTCTTTTCCATTGTCGCACCATTGACCGCTGTAACCTTTCCTTCTCGGAATGGAAGCAATGCTCATCACATTCCTATCATCTAGCTGTCATATTTAACGCTGTCTATTTTAATAATGAATGCGATAATAATGTAGACAATGGCAGAATGAAAGTGACATATGTTAAATCCTATTCCCCTGGCGATTTCAATTGTAAGTCAAATTCAAAGACAATTTGAAAATAAAAAAATTGCCTTAATTTTGGTAAGCTGCAACTAAGAGAGCTCCGCTATCGACGAATGGCATTCAAGCGAAATATAAAGGCTTCAAGTACTGATCCAAATGTGCGCTGATATATTTTATAGTTGATATAAATAAATATCAGTGCTCTATAGGAAAAGAAAATGGAGATAATACTTGACTCCAATGCAGAAAAAAGTAATGGGTCAAAATGAGCCATAGCCGTCCTTCTAGATATAACATCAATTTAAATATAAAGCAACAACAATTATGAAATTTTCATTCCATATTAGTAAAATATAAGTAAAAATGTGCAAAGTCACAAAATGTAAAAAGAATCTAATCACAATTAATTAGTTAAATTTGATTTTGAACACGTGTTATGGGTCAAAGTGACCCATCCCGTCCTTCTAGTGTTAAATAAAATTCATTTTCCTCCACTACTCATGAGGCTGGTGGAAGCTGTTTCAGAGACAGCTGCAGCAAACATTAAAAGTGGCTCCAGAAAATCAGGAATAATTCCTTTGGACTGCAGTGAAGTCTTAAAATAATTGCCCAATGAGGCTGTTGATGCAAATCCAGTGGTGGAGGCTATGGAGGACAGTTTCATTAACATTCTATGTGAGTTGCGTTATGGAAAAAACCTCACAACCAAGAGCACAGAGGGGTAACAAGCTTCAGGTGGATCCAGGTTAAAGTGCTGTTAACAGAGATGGAGAATTAGATTTGTCTGAAAGTAATGAATCAAGTTCTACTGGCTCCACCACATCTAAAGATGATGAGATCCAAGAAGTATAAAATACAGAGCCCATTGGTGTGGACTACCTGGCTCTAAAGGAGGGAGATGCTATCTTAGTGAATTTGAAAGATAGTTTTACAGGCAAGGATAAGCATTATGCCTCATAACTTTCAGTAGTGCAAGAAAACAGTGCTTGCGCTATGAGAAATGCAAAGTGAAATTTTGAAACAATACAGATCTCATAAGAACATATTTGTGTGGGCTGGCATTGAAGAGTCCAGTTAACTTTATCTGAATGAAGTACCTGGTTAAAAAACTTCCTGTGTCGATGAAACTCAACTATATATTTATGGACATTTGGAGATTCCTTTAAATATACTGTAAGATTGCTTTGCCAATTGCTTATGTCGCTAGACTCCTGAAGCAAAACACCTTTTTATTTGTAATTTGGTGTACAGGGGCTGTCCATAAATGATGTCACAAAATTTTGGACCAACCTAGACCCAGTCCCCCTCCTGTCACTGTTGGTCACAAATAGCATCACATCCTTTAATGATGTCACAGAAATAAAAAAACTTCTACCCCCCTCCACAGTTTGAGTAAAAATAAGGTATAACACACAGTGGAAGTGTGGATGTCACATGAAGCATAGGTGGTGACCCCCCCCCCCCCTCTGTCACAAGGTGGTGACCCCCTCCCCCCAATCGTGTGGATGTCATTTATGGACAGCCCCACAGTGGTAATTTGAAATGAGTGATTATTAATTTAAACTGCAGTGTAATATGTATTTTAGCCTAATAAAAATTGCATATCTTTTATTTTTTTAGTCTAAAAGTGATAATTTGCAGCTTGAATTCTGCAAATTATTATTTATATGAGTTTTAAGAACTTAAAATGTGTGCCACATCACCTCCTTACCAGATTGAAGTGATCATTATCTGAGTAACCTACCACTTAAGAGGTAGGCTACGATGAAAGCCAGGGAAAATTCAACAGACTTACAGGTGCAGTTCCCTATCTACCTCTAGTATTTCTCTCTTCATCTCAGCATAAGTCCTACCTTTCTGCATCCCGTCCATAAAATCTATTCCCTTTCTTCCCCTTCCCAGCTCGCCCAAAATCCTTCCCTCTATCACCGCCTTCAGCAAACCCATCATTTCATTTTACCAAGTTCATTACAGCTTCCTGCCACCTACCTTGCCTTCCCCCCTAATTTCATCAAGAAGTTTTCTCTCCTCACCAACTAAGTCAAGAACTTCCTCATTTGTCTTCCTTTCCGTCCAATGCCTTTTCTCCATCCTCCTCCACACCCACATCTCGTATGCATTGAAGTGATATATAATATTAAATAAATGTGTATCATTTCACCCCTATTTATTGGGTGAAGTGATACATTGCTTACTCTTTAAAAACTTACACTAATGTAAACTGTAAAAAATACTCATTAATGGTAGGGAAACTTTGACCTGAGATCAAATTTAAATCCACAAAATGTTCTACAGAGTAAAAATTTTATGTTGCATTACCTTTTAGCCACAGTTTGGTTTGGCGGTACAATTTCACGGGAAGGGTGAATTTTGCCATGACGTGAAAGTGGTGTAGAGTTCTAACTTAGTGAAACTTAATTTTGGCATAGATTGGTGGAAGACTGTGGTGGACCATCTCTGGTTGTTTGTGCTGGACATGTGAAAATGGAAGATACTCATAATGATCAATGAAGCAACAGCCAACAATACCCAAGATCGTGTAAGTACAGGTTGAAAATGTTCCCTATTCAAAACAAAGTGTGCATTGTATTTAAGTGTTATTGCAAGGCATGGTAGCATCTTATTTCTGGGCTATTCTAGATGCTTTTTTGATTCTTGCAATAACCTGATTCAAATGAACTTGGTCATGATCCTCTCAAACCTCTATGAGATTATAAGTACCCGAACCAGGGGCAAGAACCCATTCTTTCGAAAAGTGAAGTGTTATGCTGCTCCTTACTATTAGGGTGCACACAAAACAGTAGTAGGAATATTATGAGAGTTGTGTTAGCAGAAGAGGTTCTCAGCGAAAAAAGAGAATTGATAAAAGGACACTTCTGTAAGAATGAAAATAAAAGATTGGCAGAGAGTTTATTCTGGAGTAGAGCATTGAATGTTATGGAAACCTAAACAATGATAATAAGAATAAGCTGCAGGCATTTTGAGATGTGGGTGCAGAGGAAAATAAAGATTGTATGAAGTACAGAAAGGAAAATTAATCAAAAAGTGCTCCGTATGGTGTGTGAGTTAAGTGTTGGAGGAGACAAGAAGGCAGAGCAGGTGCTTGGAACTGATAAAGATGGATGAGGGGGTAATGAAGCTTCAAGCACGTATAAAACAGATGCTGTCAGTGTGGGCAGTAGTTTCCCAAAAAAACCTCAGATGTGTGACGTCAGACAAGGCAAGGCTGCCAATAATAATTATATCTAACATCACGTCTGGCCCCACTAAATACATGTAAGGTAAATCACTCACCCTCCATTGCATACAAGTTCAAAGTGTTTAAGGTTATCATGGAGGGGAGGATGTTGGGTAAGTAGCGAAGGGAAAGAATGAGAATAGGCTTTATGGGTGGTATTAATTGAGGTACGATGTATGCCAAGCTTAAGAATGAAACAGTACATACTAGGAGACAAGCACCTTAGGTTGTGATAGATTAGTACATGAAGGTATTCTTTATTCCATTTAAACCAACCTTAATTAGTAGTACACCACAACATATACATGCTTACCGCACCTAGGATTTTTTTTCATTTTGACTCAATTTTTAATTAAAAATACACTAAATTACAGCAATTCAATATCTAATTCGATAGATCTGTAAATCTTAAATGGGAACATATCAAGCCATTTAAATTCAAGCATATTTTTCTGGGCAGGAGACATTTGGATCCATCTCACTTTGACTTCACAGCATAAGATGCATCTTTTCATTTGATTTAGTCAAAATGCAAAAAAATAAACTGCATGGAATAATTAAAATATTTAATACACAAATAAAATTCAAATTACACAATTATGTATTCACAATGACATCAAGATAATATAAATACACACAAATATGTACTTGCCGAACCAATGTTCAAAGTGCACTCTTTTTGACAAAACTATTTTGCTCCAATATAACTTTGTAACACAAGAATAACATTCTACAGAGAATTGTGCACAAAAAGTTTCATTAAAACCCTGAACATTCTATGATTGTACTTTACTGAGTATTAGTTGGCATTTACTAAATCTTCCTCCACGAATTCTTTCAACTTCTTTCACAATAAAAGACACATCCATTCATGTGTTAAAACTCCAAAACACTTTCTCACATAAATGTGTTAATGGCAATGATAAATTGAAAGCACTCATTATTTTACTCAGGAAGCACAGAGTAGAAAGCTTTGAGGCTACCGGCCATCTCTATACAGCAGGTATACCTTGATGGAATGTGGCAGAGCAAGTTGATTTATCCTTTCTTCAAGGTGCTCATGACCAAGTTTACCCCTAATAACCCAGCGACACATATCCATTAATGTCAGAGGCTCAGGATCCAACCCACCTATATACCTCAAATTAACTTCACAGCGACCCCACACAGCACTCACTATAGGATATAATTTGCGACCTTTAAGATTACGGAAAGCCACTCCCAGGTACCAACCATCCACCATGAATGCTAATGTGCCTTCATCCATATCTAGTACAACCTTGAATTTATCGGGTACTGTGAATGTCTCATCTGGACTGAGCAGTGATGGGTACGTGACTGCAGGATTGCTTTTTGAGTCATGGTACAAAACATTTCGTCCCAAATCCCACCCCCAAGATTCCTCACTGGAACCGACCAGACTTTCATAGCCATCCGTATAAAGAGGAGCATCAGCTGTTGCAACACCAACAACAGCGTGCGTCCCCCGCTGGCTAGCCGGCCAAACAATTTCCCAAACATGAAGACCCTTGGAGAAACCCACTTTACCCCTAATACAGTCTGTAGTTTGTGCCACAGGGTGACGATGGAAGGTAAGCTTGTCATCCTCCTTCACATATATGTTTCGGGAGCAGTCATTCGGATTCCACGCATGCTTCAGTTGAACCTCCCGAGAGGCAACTGGCATGTCAAGAAGCAGGTCCAGCCTTGGATGTGCAGACTCAACTGCCAACTCTTTAGGGGAAAGAGCCTTCCGAGGTTGCCTTTCTAGATTCATGTTAATAGTTTTAAGACAAGCTGATATCTTCCTCCAAGGATGCATTATCCTGCTTTGAACAGATGAACTTTCTGTTGAACCGGGACTATTGGCTGCACCCACAGCAGCTGACTCCTGAGGCCTCTCACTCTTTTCCTCCACTAAATTCCAGACACTCTGGGTTACCTGATTTATATTAAAACAATTGACACAGTGAAGAGTTTCAGAGTCCCCTGATATACCAGAAGCAAACGATCGCCTCTGTAATAATGAGCTGGTTTCTAAGTTCTCTTGGAAGCCTTCATCAGGTGATTTGAGTATTTGACTTACACCTTGAGGAAAGTCACAATTTGGTGAAGCCAGAAGCATGCATTCACTAGGTATATGAGAGTCTGGTTTCTCCTCTGTTCCCCCTTGCCTACTACAATGGGACTGGCAAAAGGCAGGACACTCCATCAATACAGGGATGAGAGTCACATGTACCAGTTATCCTGGAGAGAAGCTCCTGTAGGTGGAAGATAGGAATGGAATTAGTGCAAATAAGGTAAAATTAAATATAATGGAGTGAAACTGTTTACTCAGTTGTACACAACTTAGTAGGAATATTTAGCTACAAGTTATTATTTGTTTTGATTCTTTGAAGAAAAGGTTATGATCATCTAAAGGCCTTTACGTTATTAAGGCCCTGCCTATGTCTCAATACAGCTAGAACCACGGTTATATATAGCAGAATCTCCTATATAACCATGACCCTAACCATACTAAAGCTGTAACCAGACATTCCGCAACAGGACCAAAGTTCAGTTTTAGCACTTTATAATGATTGTTACGAAAATTACATTTTTAAAGGGATCAAGCTGATTAAAACATTAAAAAAACTCAGAAATACATTATATTATTCAGTCCTAAACAATACATAAGTCTATGCATCAAGTACTATAATTGAAGCAGAAATTAGACTGATAAAATATTTTTAAATCTTGAAATGTAGATGCTATTAACACAGTATGTATTGTAAAAGAAAGAGAAAAACCGCTATCCAAGCCATTAAAAAGTCAATGAAACATCAATTGTCTGTTATGTCTGCACCCTAATCGGACTTTGCCTAAGGAATTTTTGGAAAAGTAATATAATATTGCTTTCAATTTATGAGCAAACAGCATGGTAGAATTTGTATTGGCTTAAGAACATTTGTATTGGCTTAAAATACGTAAAAAATAAAAGCATGTCAAGCAATGATGGGATATAACGAAGTAAAAGTAATCGAATTACTTGTAACCATTACATTTTCTGTTATTTTTATTTGCAATCAATACATTTTTCAGAAGTAATTTTTACTGGCAATCTACTTCAAAGCACTTTTGAGTAATCTTAAGTGAAAATTTGAATGAATCAAGAGGTAGTTCTAACTACATTGTGCATCCTGAGCTGTCTTGGTGCTCTCTTTCATGGAGGGGTGACTCCCCTTCTAGGAGTGGAGTTGCTTCCGAGAACTTGAGAAGGGTCGGACGATACGTGAAAATGGGTAAAATGTAAATGGTACAATGTAGCTAAGTTGTGTGGGTTATACAATATAAGTTTCTGCATCTCCAGCTTTTACGTGAATCTTTTCTCATATCATCGGCAGGCGTGGTGAATAGAAGAAGCCTCGCTGGTAATCCATCTGAAGAAAAGAATCTAATCAAGAGAGCTATGGAAACCGCTGAGGAAGAAAGGCCTTTTCCCTTCCCATACCTGCAGAATTATTTTGAGTGATCGGGAATTCAAGGCAAAGACAATATGTCTGTGAAGTGCAAGATATGTTTTGGCAACAAAATATTGAAGTCTGCATGGAACACCGCCTTGAATCTCAGAAAACATATCACGGTAAGCATGATTTAATTCATTCAATGTAGATTTTGTATTTCCTGATGTATTTTATAAATATTTTTGTTATCAATGGAAAGGACTCGTGTGATTTAAGTAAATCAGAAGTGTTGGAAAGTCCACCATGAAAAAAACTCGTTGGCCAGTAATCAAAATACAGAACTCACACCCTAGTTTTGTCTCTTTAGCCTTATGTTTTGTACTTGATCTATTGGTATTGAATAATCTAATGAATGCATTTTAGACATTGACATTGTATCAGTTTTACTGCTATTGAGGTTTGATGTTAGTCTGCCTTTTATTGCTATTATCTGATTGCTAGGATCTGATTAATATTGGACCAGGCTGAGGTAATCGATGTAGAAAAATATCATCATGGAATAGATACGAAAGCGGAGGGATTTACTCGAGAAAAATACACGATGACCTCACTGTAAGCATGCAGTGGTGAGTATCATCTCTCCCACTTGTGAAGCTAGGATTCTTGGCAGTTAAGAAACCCATTAGTGTCATGAGCATTTTAGTGGCTCTGGCAGAAAATTTTGGTTGGTTCGTAAATAATTCATACATTTTTTGGCATATTCAAAATTTGACCATTTAAGGTCCTGATTAGCATTAAAGATGATATTAAAACAAAACAGTGCTACACAATGAACATTTAGTTATTTAAAGGAGCAAAAAGAAAATTAATTCTACTTGTAATCCAACTGATTACTTTTTAAAGAGTAATTTGTAATTGTAATTAGTTACAAATTTCCCAGTGTATTTGTGATTGAGCCAGACTAAATTTCTTCCGTACTTTTCCCATCACTGATTTCAAGACACCTTCACTAATAACATCATTATTGGATTTTTGTAGGACTTACAAGGAGAGACTACATACTTTGGTAAGCCATATTTTTTATGTTGTTCGGAATGCCAAATGCTGATGGGAATATGTTGTGGTTTGATTGAATGAGCTCTAGTTTTGCTGTAATAAATTATTTTTCATTCATTATTTTTAGCATGCCATATATAAACTCCAGAGGACACACTTCCTGTGTCATAGTAAGATGGGCTACTGGTTAGAGTCTTCAGCACATGCACCGAAGGTCGCTGGATCGATTCCCTGTGTGTGCAATTTTTTTCACCTTGATACCAATTATTTGTGTTAAGTTTATAATTTATTTTCATTTGCTGTAGGTCTCACCGGACGACGAATTTTTTATCATCTTTGACATATTCGATTGAAGTAGCATTCCGCACGCGGAACCATGACAGCTACAGTAGCTACACAAGGGTGCGCTCACTATTAAATGTGTCCATTGGTTATTCTGATCACTTCCTAATTGCCATAGAATACAACATTTTCATGTGGGTGCATTCACATTAACACTTGCAGACTAAGTCAGTGAACAGCAGAATGGGTTAATAAAATGAAGAAGAACGTGGATCGGATAAAAATTACCTATTCTTCTTAACAGCTCCTGTAACCAAGTTACTGAAAAATAAATAAAATTACTTGATATGTAAATAATAAAAGGAAACTGAGGGAAAAACTTATATACTCCACAAAATATATATCTAATTATTACAAGCAAAATTTCTGAAGGAATAAAATTGACATTCATTTTGGAAGATTCCGGCAATATTGTGTGGTATTTGAACACATCGAAAAGATGAGACAAAATTTGCAAATTTCCTTCATTTGCTCTGCAGGGGCGGCTCCAGACCAGAGGTTCGGGTGGGGCAACCACTGCTCTGAAGGTATGGAATACTTGCCAGGAAATGGGGAGTCCGGGGGTTTTGTCCCGGAGAAACGTAACAAACTATGTATGTGTAAAATGAAAAAGAAACTCTTATTTAGCTTAAGACATATGCCTACCACGGTACTTCACAGCATAAAATAATTTTGGCTTTTAGTTTTAGGTCTATTAAAAATAAATAAAATATGCCAGGTTTTGGGGGGAGCAATTTTCCCTACTGCCTCCCCCCACCCCCTTTGGAGCCACCAATATTGCTCTGAAGGAAATTATGCCAAGGCAGAAGAAAAAAATTTCCCTCCTCTACGACCATGTGTTCAAATCCAGTTCTCCCATTCTCTCCATCAGTGTCTTACAGTGACTCCCTCCATGCCCCCCCCCCCCAATTTTCTCTTACAATGCTTGAGACCACAAAGCTGGAAATTCCCATCCCCATCCTCCATTACATTTTGAGGCCTTCACCGAGGACGAAGCTCCAATAGCTCCAGACACCTGCGACTACCCCCATCTCCAGAGGTCCTGCGGTCCTTTGGTCCTCGGTAGAGGACCAAATTAGAGGTAAATTAGAGGACCAAAGGACCGCAATCCACTCTGAAATCTGCCTACTAGGGAACCATAGGCGGCAGCAGTAATGAACAACGTCAGTGACGGGGTTCCCCCCACTCCCACCTGGGCTGGAAGGAAGGGCTGAGGACGATTTTGGGAAATGGCAAACAAAAGATGCATTTGGTGAAAACACCTCTAGGCCTTGCAAGAATCTATTTTTATTTTCTAAAAATAATTTTAATATTTTGTAGAATATAGGAAGAATCTTTCACACAGTTTCCTTTCTTATATACAGACCTAGTAACTTCATTTATCAGTAACATGGTTTCAAGAGCAGTGTAAACGATAAAGTAATTTTTATGCTTTTTGTAATCTTCTGGATTTAATTTACCCATTCTGGTGTTAACTGCCTTAGTCTGCAAGCGTTAATGTGAATGCACCCACAAGAAAACATTGTATTCTATGCTGATTAGAAGTTGATCAGAGTAACTAATGGACACCTTTAATAGTGAGCGCACCCTTGTGTAGCTACTGTAGCTGTCATGGTTCCGCGTTCAGAATATGACTTCAATCGAATATGTCGAAGATGATAAAAATTGTTCCATCGTCCGGAGAGACCTACTTCAATTGAAAATAAATTAAAAACTAACGAAAATAATTAGAATTGAGATGAAAAAAAATCGCCCACTCAGGGAATCAATCCAGCTACCTACAGTTCATGAGCCGAAGACTCTAACCACTAGCCCAGGGGTTCCCAACCAGTGGTATGTGGGAATGTTTCAGGTGGTACGTGTGGGTGATATGAGCGATAGGCTAGTAAGGGCCTCTGTGTGCGTGAGCACGCAAACTTCACTCTGCTGCCCGTCAGCTGGGCACTGGCTGTCCCCTCCTCCGCCACACCCCTCCTAACTTCCCCAACATTCCTCTGCTCCGGGGTTCCCAGTTTGCATCAATGTTAACGTGAACCCCTCCTCGGATACATCAGCGTGAACGGTTATTGTGTAATATTTATATATTGTGTTGTTCTTTTGTGCAGGCAAACTAAACTATGAAGCGATTTTTGATGACCCCTTCTACTTCAAAGGATAGTGTTAAAAAACTTAAACCACAGGTTAATCGTAAATACAATTAAAGCTACTTAAAGTACGGTTTTATAGTGAAGCCCGGCACCAAAAATAGTGACAATCCTATTCCCCTATGTATGTTTCAAAACACTTTTGAACCAAAGCATGAAGCCTTCTTTACTGATGCATCACCAAAATACTAAGCACTCTGATTTGGTTGGTAAGCCAATCGAATTTTTTTAAAGAAAATCTACTTTTTTAAAGAAAATCTACTTTTTTAAAGAAAATCTACTTTTTTAAAGAAAATCTACTTTTTTAAAGAAAGAAAATCAATGTATGACAAAGTTTGTCAATACTGATATTAACTTCATAAAGGCGTCATACCTTGTTAGTAATAGAATTGCAAAAGATGTGAAGCCACACACAATAGGTGAGACACTTTTATACTGCCAGCCACTATGGATATGGTCCAAGCTGTGTTAGGAGAAAAGGCAGCCAAAGAAATACAAAAAATACCATTGTCAAATAACACAGTAAAGAGGCGAATTGTCAATGTCTTCCGATATTGAAGAAAAACTCCATGAATGAACTTATTTTGCACTTCAAGTAGACGAAAGCACCGATGGCACAAACATTGCGCAGCTACTTGTATTTGTACGATTTGATTATCATGAAGAGGTGATAGATGAGTTTTGGTTCTGCAAACCACTTGAATCAAACACTACAGCAGAACTCATCTTTAACATCATTGATGAGTACGTGCTCAAAGTAGGCATTCTCTGGTCCAAGTGTACTAGTTTGTGCACAGATGGGGCAAAAGCTAAGTCAGTAAAATTCACAGGGCTAGCAGCAAAAATAAAGAAAGTTGCTCCTGAATGCCGAAGTACACATTGCATCATCCAACGACAAGCATTAGTTGCTAAAGATATGCCGGAAAATCTAAACTCCGTTTTATCACATGCTGTAAAAGTTATTAACTTCATAAAGGCTAGGGCTCTTAACTCAAGATTATTCTCCTTGATGTGTGAAGATATGGGTCGAAGTTTAAGACTCTACTCCTACATACAGAAGTGAGATGGTTATCTCGAGGGAAAATTTTGACCTGTCTCTTCTTTAGAACTGAGGTCAGAAGTTTTTATGTTTCAAAGTGAAAAAAAAGAAGAAGTTTGCGGAGAATGAAAGAGCAATGGAGAAAAGGCAAATTCAAGTCTCCGCCGTTGCAGAACACGTATGGTCAGAAACCGGACACAAGGTGGACTTCGGTAAACCTAGGGTTGCCTCGAGGGAAAGCTATTACTACCCCAGAATCATCCGGGAGGCAACTGAAATCACCAAAAATCCAGAAAACTTCAACCAGGGGGATGGATACAATCTCCCAAGTACCTGGAAGAGGATTTTTTAATTAAGGAAACCAGCAACAAGCCAATGAACGAAATTCCCGCCAAAGAGACCAGGGTATATAAGACGGACAAAAATGGACATCGCTACTTCAGACCTGAATATGCCAGCAGGATGGCTGGAGAAACTGTTGTCAACAATATACATCACACAGAGGAACCACCGAAAGCTGCTCCAATATATTTCTATATATTTTAACAAAAAAAAGCAAGAAAAAATTGAAAAAATCTACATATATATTGTTGTCTTGATAAAGGATTGAAAAAACCGAAATAAATGTGCATTAATAATAAAATATGAAGTTTTCTCAGCAATTTAATTAAAATAAAACAAGCTATTGGGCACTTTTCCAACAGTAAATATGTTTCTTTAAAAATATAGGACAGTTAGTACGCCAACATTTCTAAAACTTTCAAGTGGTATGCAGTTGCTAAAAGGTTGGGAACCCCTGCACTAGCCCATCTTACTATGACACAGGAAGTGCATCCTCTTGTGTTTATAAAGGCATGCTAAAAATAACGAATGAAAAATAATTTATTACAGCAAAACTAGAGCTCATTCAATCAAACCACCACATATTCCCAGCAGCATTTGGCAGTCTGAACAACATGAAAAATATGGCATTCAAAAAGGTGTAGCAACGTACATAGTCTCTCCTTGTTAGATATGAAGATTAGAAGCCTTTGATATTATATCAGTGCTAGTTCTCTTTGTAAGCTACAAGCGGAAAGAAAAATAATCCCTTGCTGAAACAAAAGTTTATTTATCGTCGCAAACAACTAAAAACAGCGCAAAGGCTAATTGTATTGGTGAAATAAAAATCAAGAGCAGTAAAAGAATAACAAGAAGAGGAAAATAAAAAAAAGCAACAAAACTCAGATCTTACACAACACGAGTTTTGAACTAAGAAGTGAGTTGATGCTCTTTAACTAATGACAATTGAAACCCACAGAAGGCACTTCTTCGTTTAAGCCACTGTATTCCAAGAGCATTATTAATAAACCAAATGATGTACTACGGCCAAATCAATCGATACTTAAGATGGAATTTAACTTAGTGGAAAAAACAGACAGCATTCTAAATAGGAGAGCTCGTCGTTTCAGCCAGCAAATTGAGTATAATGTAGTCTTACTAGCACCGAAAGTTATCAACAACAATCGATACAACCTTCCCCTAGACATCCCCAGATTAAATTTCAAGCATCATACTTACGGGAGAAACATTTCACTTTACAACGGTGAAAATAAAGATACAGTAATTAATCAATATCAACAGCAAGTATTCTTAATCGCTTACCTATCAAATGAAAACAAATGAGTAATCAAAGTAAAAAAATTTCATTAAGCATTAGGTTATTCCGACGAGTGTTATAAATTTTGACCAATGTTTACGGACTTGGATCATTAAAATTTGCTATCTATAAGATCGCTAGCTTAGGAATAATAAAGAACAGTGGGTTTAATAGAGTAGATTCTGTTCAATGCCTACATAAAGGACCCCTGTTAAGCTTTCTGTATGTGAAATATTGCCTGTTTATCACATAAACAGCGTAGAATTGGAGGAAACGGAACATTTACAAGATAAAATTAGTCAATGACGGCGTCTGTTACGAATTTGGAACTGAGAAATAAAATAACCAAGGAGTCTATGTTAAGCTTATTATTTTCATCCGATTATATAAACTAGCCTCAGCAGAATGTAAATTACTTACCTAAAGAGCAATTTCATGACAATTTTGGAAGGATATGCCGCTTCAAGGTCCACTGCTCAAAAGTATAACGGGTGAGTCAATTTTCCAGCAACTTCTCATTGGGCATACCGCCATTGTCAGCGAAGAAACTTGCGAAACTCGATCTATCGCTTATCGATATTGACTATGTCGATAGGTCTGGCGTTCTATTTAAATTTTGGTAAAGGCATGGTATTATTAATAGTAATACCATGCCTTACGATGTATTAGTAATACCATGGGTACAGGTAAGAATTTTTGCTTGGATTTTAAATTTTTTTAGCTGTGAATTAAAATCCATTTTCAATTCGCACCTAATTCCCAAAATATTTAGAAGTTTAACAGTGTATAACCGAAAACGTCTCCGTATTAGTTTCAGAAGTCCTTACGTTTGGAGATGCGTGCAGGGCCGTCTTAGGACATGCCGGGGCCCCTGGGCACACAAAAATTTGGGGCCCCGTTGGAAAGTTAAAAAAAATATTTTTCTGTTATGATTTTATGCTTATTATGCTTATGGCGCAGTTAAACAGTTTCACCAAATAGCAAATAATACGTATTTATTTTTGTTAAAATCTTCACTGTTCGCTCTCTGGAAAAATTGAAGGTATTTTAATAGGTATCTACTTGAAAACTGAAAAAATAATTTAGCTATTTTTTTTGTCCAAGCAAATATATCGGCATTTCGGGCCCCCCGTGAACACCAAGAATTCCATTTGTATGGCCCTTCGAACGGAATCAAGATTTCCGTGCAGAATTCTGTTTCCGCTGACGGAGATATACAATCGTATTTCGGTATCAATTCCGATTCCATTGGTATCGGCCATTTTACATGGGAATTATTCCATGTGGAATTTGCCTTGTTATGCAATTTGCCCCCTGGACTGCGCAAAGGGAGAGGTGATGAAGCGTAAGCTGCGAGCGGGCACACAGCTACAAAAAGAGTATGAAATGAACTGGGAGCGCAAGGCTATGTTCATTGTGAGCCAAGCATAATTCAATCAAAAGCACAGGTTAAGCCTCTCTCTCTTTGTCTTAATGGAAATCCGCTGCTGTGCATTTTCAAGGGTTTTTCAGGAAAATGCAAAATTTCCCTGAGTTTTCCAGGAGAAAATATTTCCCTGAGTTTTCCAGGTCGCCGGACACCCTTGTAATGGCTAGTTGGTGGTGCCAAAATACCTGCTCTGCATCAAGTCTACATCATAGGGCAAACAGGCAAAGTAGTACAAGTTAGAATCAAGGAACATGAGAGAGCACTGAAAAAGAAAGACTTCTGATCTCAGCCATTGCGGAACATCTCTGATTGGAACCTGGCCACAACGTTGAATTGCAAAACACAAGGGTGACCGCAAAGGAAAGAAGATACTTCCCAAGGGTGATTCACGAGGCCATTAAAGCTATGAAGAATCCAGAGAATTTCAACAGAGAGGATGGATATTCACTGGCAACAACAAGGAAAAGGCTATTCAAACCCCTAACCAATGGAAACACAGAACCAAATTGAGCAGGATTTTTGGCACCAACAACTTCCCATTATAATCTGGCTATTATCCAATGAATAACATCTCCACTTCAACCTGAAGATGCCTCCTGTAACGGAGTAGAAAACATTTGTCATTATGACACTGATGCATGCTGTTGAACCTGAAAACATGGGATCCAACCCTGCAGTGCATCTCTGAAACCTATAGAAGCAATAAAATAAGAGAGATACACTTCTAAACTGATCATCATCAGGAGTAATCAATCCAAAGATTGGTTTGCAGCAGCTCTCCACTGTACTCTCCTCTCCACCAACCACTTCATTTTCACATAATTTTTCACTTTGACATCCTTTATAATTTGGTTGATGTACCTATTCCAGTCTTGGTCTTCTTCTGAAATTCTTCACATTCAACTCTCCTTCCATTATAGTTCTCAATAGGCTTATGTCACAAAATGTGTCCAATTAGTTTGTCTCTCCCTCTTCACCTAGTTTTCATTATACTTCTTTTCTCTCCAACTTCTTCAACAGACTTCTTTGTTGTTGGTTCTCTCCACCCATTTGATGCTCGCGTCTGAACTGATATGTATGAAAACTCCTTCCTATACCCATTAGTGACTGCTTGTTAAAAACAGAGCAAGACACTAAGACATCTACGCACATTTCACTATTTATCCTTACCCTCGTCTAATTCCTTTCTTGTTGCACCACCTGTAGTTCATGGCTGGTGTCCTAACACCCCATGCCATACACCCCTGCAATGCCGGGCAGGATAATAGGTAGGCATATATAAAAATTAACATAGTGATCTCTGCAGACAATTTTAAGCAGTTGCAAAGTTAAAAACCTTTATATATCAGCAAATATAAAAATATATTAAATTTTAAAAGTGACCCAGAGAATAATTCTTCCATTCATTCAATTATACAAAAGTCAAATCCTCTGAGTGCGAGGTGGCCCAGGGAAAGGAACTGGCCCCCCTACCCTGAATGTGTGAAATTCACACGCCTGTGGCTTAGTCCTGGGTGAGCTCTACCCTCAACCATCCAAACCAACCTTCGGGTTGACTCACTGAGTGAGTGACATTATTAAAAATATATTATGTACATTTTACTAGGTACATTCAGTAGCGTACCCAGGGGGGGCGAATGCCCCCCCCCCCCCACTCCCTGTGTTCTGGTGCCTCTAAGTCTGTGAATTTTCCTCCACTCTAAAGTCTGTAATTCCCATCTGTAAAGCCTGTATGCCTTGTACTGTAATTTTTCTGCAGAGGGTGAAAAGCTTAATGTTGACACAGTATTAGAATTCATTCAAGTTAACGACATGAAAAGTTTATATCCAAATTTGTTCAACTTGTATAAAATTTATCTTACTTTACCAGTAAGCAGTGCGATGGCAGAGAGATGTTTCAGCAGACTTAAGGTAATAAAAACGTACACACGGTCAACCATGTCATATGGTCATTTATCCAATTTGTCGTTGCTAAGTATTGAGAGAAGCTTTAGTCACTTGATTTTAGCAATGATATAATGAACTTTGCAAACATGAAACCAAGAAGAAAAAAACTCATGCACAAAGAATGAACTACGAGCGCACTCAAAGCAGACAATTGTCAGAGCTGCAATGATAAGTGAGAATTAGCTATACAGACTACATCATTGAATCAAGAGCTATATAAATATGTGGGAATAAGAATAATACGTTGTTAATTGTCATATTTTCTACAAACCCATCCACCTGCATCACCAAAATTTGCAAAGTTTAGTAAACTGGTTCATTTACAAGTTGGCGCCCTCTAAAAATTTTCCACCCCCCCCTTGACCCAAAACCTGGCTATGCCACTGTGTACATTTCCTAAACATTTATATCAAATAAGTGGATATAAAAAATAATATCTAATGTATATCAGTGGCTGATTAAGGGGGTGTGTGTATGTCTTCCTCGTAAAGTAAGGAAAAATGGTGGTCATTAAGTATTCTATACCCCCGGAAACTAGCAAACCGCCCGCCCCAAAACAACGACCTTAATCCGACCCTGTATATACACTGCATAGCACCCATAGTTCTACATTAATGGCTATCCAACCAGAGATGTGCATTGCATATACATTAGCGATCTGCTCATTAATGGGATATGTGGTGGATATCCTTCATGCAACCATTGCATGTTTAGTGTGAGTGTCTTTGGAAAATATTTGACAGTTAAAATTTAAGAGTTTTCTCTTAATGAAAGACAGCTGAAATATGACCCAATTTTTAATTTGTTGATCTCATAGCACGAAATTGTAGGTTAGGTTGCACTAGCAGTGAATCCATGCAATGAAGGAAATATGTAATGGGAAGAAAGTATGAGCGACAGTCTCCTGCATGTTTCTGCAATCCACACAGCAAGGCAGTTTATTTAGATTGCATACACTCACAGGATATGCTACAATTTAAATGCCCAAGAGACGCTGGAAATTATTACATATTGTGAAATACACGTTACAAACTGATATACGCAAAATATTATGGTGAAACTACAATATGACATAGAAATGCACATCATGGAAAGTTTGAAAATGTTAGTAAATAAAAGAGAATGACTGTGAATGGGGGAATATGACATTATCATGTAGGAAAATTTCGGAGATAATCAAAATAGTTCGCAAATATTTGAAACTATTGTTGAACAAATCAGCAAAGTGGTTCCACATTTTTCAATGGGTATCTCACAATCAGTTGTTCTCATGAGTGGAAAATATCAACGCCGTGCTTGTGTTGTGGGTTGCATATGTATGCTACTGATTATGAGCATCAATATAAGGCATCTTCATGAGGAAAAATAAATTTAATATTATAAACTGTTCATAAAATCATTGAAACATTACAAGATTCTCTGATATGAGTAATATTATTGCATCATTACCCATTGTTCTGTTTATTTTTCACCCCATATCACACTTTTTACAGCCAATATTTGGCAAGAAATGGGAGGGTTTTTATGCAGATCATAAGTATGGTAACTGGCAGGCTTGACCATAACCAAAATTTTATTAATACCAATTTATGCTGCTTTTGCATGAAGATAGTGAAAATACTGTCTGTGCTAAACAGTTAAAGACAAAATGGAAAATTTGTCGCTTGCAAACTAATGCAATCAACCATTAAATGAACAGCGAATCTCAGTTTTTAAATTCCAGGAAATATTCAAGCTCATAATATACACTGTATACAACCTGTGGTTTGGGCCTGTCAAAATGATTTCACTTAATCAAATATTTCACTAAGTACCTATATTGATTTTTTTACACGTACATACATGCCTATGATGATGGGAGGGGCAGCCTTTCTTATTTCACTACATTGAAATTTTGCCTTTAGGTGTTTCACTATACCTATAGACACTGCGAGGTCAGTTCAAAAAGTTCCTGGACTGGTTTAGTTATGAGACTTTCAGTCGACATAGCATCGTGCAGGCAACATGGCAATGTTTTGAAGAAAACCTCATGAGATGGCAATGTTTTGACCAAACGTCTTCCTTGTTTCTTGCTGTTAAATCAACCCATTGTAGAGCTGCAGTTGTCTTTGTTTAGGAATTTCTTTTTACATTCAGTGATTTTGAGATTAATTACAACTAATGACGGAGGTGCAAAAACAACTTCAGTTTGAATAAGCCAGCCAGAATCTTCTTGAGTGGGCAAACAATGATGACACATTTCTTCAGACTATTATTACAGGTTACAAAACATGAGTGATCAGGTACAACATGGAAACCAAAGCCCAATCATCATCTACATCTACATACTACCGCGCAAGCTGCCTCAATAGGTGTGTGGTCTCATAACTAAACCCGCAAGCTGCCTCAATAGGGTGTTAGGACACCAACCGTTTACATATAAAAAGGAAACGCTCTAATTAAATTACGCCTAGCATTTATTAAAGTCACTTATTGTTCGGGGGAACAACGAATTCCCGTACCTATCCGTTCGGCAAAATATCTCTCTTAATTTATAGTTTCTGTCGGACCTGGAAACATAGTGGGGTTCTAATATGATGTTCTCCGTGTCGCTCTGAAAGATATCTATTCTCAATTGTTCAAGTAATCTAAGCCTAGCACGCAGCCTCCAAGTCTCTAGCGGCTTCCAGCCTAATTCGTTTAACATCTGTGTAACGCTGTGTGTACGCCCGTAGCAGTTTTTGACGAATCGCGCAGCTTTCCTTTGTATTTTATTAAGTTCCCGGATTAAGTCTTTCTGCACCGGATCCCATATGCTCGCTGCATATTCAAGGTGTGGCCGGACGATAGCCAGATCATAGTGGAAATTAAAAAGTTCTCCGAGACCAAAGAAAGCATGTCAGTTGCAATCAAATGTTAAGGTCATTTCAACTCTTTTATTTCATTCCACGGAGTTGTCCCCCACAAATGGGGGTACCGTAAGGGTCCCTCCTAGGACCACTCCTATTCCTATTATTTATTAATGACCTTCAAAGCCATTTATCCTATTGTAAAACAATTCTTAACGCGAATGATACTTCCACCATAATAACCGCCAATAGCCCTCAAAATTTACTTCACCTTAGGAACATGACTGTCAAAGAAATGAAACGATGGTGCAGCAATAATAATCTCATGCTTAACGAATAAAAAATGGTCTTTCTTCAATTCCTTCATAAGATTCCTAATAATGTGGTTCCTTTTCCTGGTAATAATAATAATCAACACTTAGATAGTATAAATACTACCAAGTTTTTAGGGCTTATCATCTCCGATTCCCTCGATTGGTCACATCAGATTCAAGCTATAGTAAATAAAATATCTGTTGGCATTTATATGCTTAGAAAGCTAGCACCTGTTATCTCCTTTGATGAGTTAAAAAAAGTTGTATTTTGCTAAAATTCATTCGCACTTGTCCTATGGTATCTTATTCTGGGGTAATTCAACTGCCTCTAGAAGAGCTTTTTCAGCACAGAAACAAGCAACTAAGACCATGTACCAAGTCTCCTTATGTACCCATGGCAAACCTCTTTTCTCTAATGCTAAAATCCTTGCACTTCCTTCTTTATACATTTTAAACTCTGCTTGTTACATAAGTACATACATTCCAACCTGGACAAACTTCCTTCCAATGCCTCTTACATTATTACTCCACCCACTCCAGAAATAATGTACACAAAATTCAGTAACGTTACATAGGTACATTCCAACCTGGACAAATTTCCTTCCAATGCCTCTTACCATTATTACTCCACCCACTCCAGAAATAATGTACACAAAATTCAGTACTCAAGATCTCTCTGCCTAAAAGGCCCCTATAATTCTGCTTCCACAATTTTCAATAAAATTCCAAATGAAATTAAAGCTATCTACTCACCTTCCATATTTAAAAAGAGGGTAAAATACTTTCTAAACAAGAGGTGTTATTACAGTGTCACAGAATATTTAGAAGATTCACTGACAAATGTCTGATACTAATATTGTGTTTATAATTCTGTTAATTTATTTCTTCTCTGTATTACTTTTCATGTCTGTATACAGTTCATTCGCGATAACTTGGCCGAAACTCAGTAGTCTACTGCATAGGTGGGCCTAGTCCAACTCAGAAAATAGGGGAAGCAGTGCTTACTGAGAGGGGAGCCACGCGCGAAGTTTCCCCATGGTGGAAAGGGATGGGGAAGGTAGGGGACATAGTTGGGAAAGTTACCAAAAAAAATTAACTGGTTAAAGTTAAAGTTAATCTCTGCAAAAAGCAACTAGTTAAATTCATAATGAATAAAGACACTTGGTAATCTTCCACAGATTTAATCTGTGGAAGATTACCAAGTGTCTTTATTCATTATGAATATCGAGAACTTCCACCATATCCAGCCTGAAACAGTAGAATTTATTCAACTAGTTAAGGTTAAATGTTACTTTTTTGAAAAAGTAACTGGTTAAAGTTAAAGTTAAAAAAAATTAACTTTTACGTGAAAAGTTACTTTTTCAGTTAATTTTAAAAAGCAGCTTTTAAAATCTATTTTTAGCAATTGGGACAAATTTCAAATTCAAGAAATTCGAAAAGGTCGACATTCGCCAAAGCTTAACGAAAAAAATTAACTGAAGTTAGTTTTGCATCAGTTAATGTATAATTTTAACGATTATAAGTTAACTCTTCTAAAAATAACGGCTAAGTTAAATAGTTAACTACATTTATAACGATTAGTTTTATTTGTTGATTTTTTGAATCGTTAATACATACCAACTATGGAAGGGGAGGACGGTTCCCCTTCAAATCAGAAGTCGAATGGGCTGACTTGTTTATGCTCGCATGTTGTCCAGGTCAGCCAAGGCAAGAACGCTGTCAGAGAAGAGGTAAACCTCATGAGGCTTGAAAACCCTACCCCTTGATGAGCGAAATTGTAAGAACTTGGTCTAGTCCGAACCAAAATCGCTTACTGCGCACGACGTATGGCGGGCAGATACCCCTCCAATGTTCCCCCTCTCTTCCACGTATTTCCCCTCTTTCGAGTTACCATCCCAGGTTCACGACAATGAACTGTACTGTGTATTGTCTATGACGTAGCCGTGCATGTATTGGCCAAAGGTGAACATAAGGTCAAACAATCAATCGTTTTTACCATCTCATAATTTTGAGAAATTTGCATGAAAGTGTCTCAAGGAGAAGACCAGAACCTTAGCACACCAATCAATGAATGTTACACCATGGCATGCTCCCACTCATTTAACCCACGTTAATCACAAGTTTTGCGTAAAAAATGGGATGGCAATCCTTCAGCCCCTGTACTTCCCTGATTTGGCCCCTCTTGACTTTTTTCAATTTCCTAGAATCAAGCTTGCCCTCATGGGGCAAAGATTTGTCACAGTCGAGGAGATAAAAGTGGAGATAGTCACCAGAGGTACAGAACAGGATTCCAAAAAAGTGTTTTCTTCGTGATTCCAGCTGTGGACACCCTATTACGAAACAAGTGTGGCCAGAAAGGGGTGGTGACTTTAATGGGATAAGTTGTAATGTATTTCAATAAATTTATAAAAAATCAGTCCTGAAACTTTTCGGACCAAGCTTGTACCCTGTACTTGAATGGGGTTTAATCATAGAAGGTTTAGCGGAATAAGTTTTTGAAACTTAACTTGTGGACATGAACCTAATGTGATAAAATGGGTTGAAGCATGGCACAAGGTTGGTATTTTTGCAGAGCGCAGTTTTCCAATCATTGCGACTGCACAAATGATGTGATATGCAGTCAAGAGCACGGGTGTAAAGATGTACACCAAAGAGGGTGAAATTTGCCGTGAAAGAATCATTTGACTTGACCGGGATTCAAACTCAATTCTCCCAATTGCTAGTCAGATGTGTTAGCCAGTTACACCACTGAGCCATCTTAATTCAAGGCGAATCTCAGGGGGGGTTTATAGGAACAAGTTAAACGATTTTTTCATGATGAATTTCACCCTCTTTGATGTACATCTTTACAACCGTGTACCTGACTGCGCACCACACCATTGGTGCAATTGCAATGATTGGAGAATTGTCAAAAGTTCGTATGTGTGATTGTATTGTGTGTATTCGTGTGTTGTATATTGTGTATAAGCGACAATGTTCGGTTTATCCTCGACAACCGTGGCATATCATGCACAACAACGTTTCCTGTGCTACAATGTAGACTGGGGACAACTTGATCGTATAAACCCCTGCTGAAATTGGTCATGAATTAAGATAGCTTGGTGGTGTAGCTGGCTAACACACCTAACTGGCAATTGGGAGATCCGGGTTTGAATCCCGAATAAATCAAATTATTTTTTCATGATGAATTTCACCATCTTTAGATTCACCTGCAATTTTTTAATAGTAATCACTAGATGAATTGCAGAGGGGATATGGGGCATAGCTGGCTTAACACAACTCAAGGTCACCAGCCTTCACACTATAGGGTTGTATGGGCTGAGCAGGCCAGGCCACAGACAGGAATCTTGACATTCCAAGGTTGCAAGGTGGGCTGCAGGTCTGGCTTTACTAATTTCAGATTTTGCTAACTACGAGGCAGCTGCTTCACTGCTAAAGAGGCTGAAATATTGCAGCAAGTAGACTATCCCATGTAATGAGTAAATTTGCTAGTGGTAAGTTTTCCTTGTTCTTATAAACCCCTGCTGAAATTGGTCATGAATTAAGATGGCTTGGTGGTGTAGCTGATTACCAAGTCATAACATATAGACATAATCTTTTTTCTCCACAATTGCAAATGCTCATACAGGCGGGCAGGCTGATCATGCATATCCCCACAAGGCCAGTGCCGTCCCTAGGGTAGTGCGACAGGTTCCGCTGCACTGGGCCCCACGCCTTTGGGGGGCCCCACCAGGGCTTGCCTTTTTCAGTAGGTGCGGGAAATCCGGCACCCATTTCCCGCACTGTCTAAAAGAAGCCAACTGGAGTGGTTCCGTGCTTGTGGGCCCAACTTACTGAATGGGACTAGGCACTTTTTAAGTTTTTAATGGGAAACGTAACATAGAAGCATATTGCATACCACTACAGATTTCACAAAAGTTAGGTATGCCAGAAAAAGGAAAGTCTATGAAAAGTCATGATGGCGCAAAAAAATGTCATCAAAAGATAACTTTAATTTAAGTTCTTTTATCCACTTGTAGACCAACCTAATTTTTGTTTGAAATAAAAAAACTGAAATCTTGAAATGATAATGAATTGTTGAGTAACTGAAAACTTTTGAGAAAATATTAACCTTCAGGGATTCTAGAGACATTGATGGGAAGGAGCTATTTGCTAAGTCAAATACATATATTGAAATGCATTGTTTCAGAAAAACTATCAGCCAGAAGAGAAATCTATATGTGAAGCTTTAACATGGGCCTGAAAAAAAGGATTTTTACGTAGTACTTGCATAGCATTGCGAATCATTTTAATGATTCCCGTAAGTGTTGCAAGTGCAGAAGGAAGCTTCTCAACTTTAAAATTAATAAAGACAAATTTGAGATCCCATGTCCCAAGATTGTACTATGTCCCAAGACCACCTAAAAGATCATGCAATCATCTACACCTATCACCTACATAATACCCTGCCAGCCACTGCATGGGCGTGTGGCAGGGGGTGTTAGGACACCAGTCGCGTAAAGATGCAAAGGAGAATGATATAGGTGGGTGAAAAGGTGAAGTGTATTTCGGCAGTGTTTTCAGTGGATCTCAATTTTTATTATGGTCATTTATTGTGCGTGGGATGAAAGTATTTTTGTACTTATCTGTTCGGCAATGTATCTCTCTTTTACTTCTTTCTTGTCCAACCTAGAGATGTAGTGTGGTGATAAAATGATATTCTGTGTCACACTGAAAGACACCCGTTCTGAATTTCTCATGCAATCTAAGCCTGGCGTGTAGCCTCTGAGTCTCTAGTGGTTAACAACCTAATCCCTCTAAAAGCAGCTAAACACTTTTTGTTTGCATTTAGTAGTTTTTAACAAAGCGAACAGCTTTCCTTTGTATTTTACTTACTTTTCGAATCAGATGTTTCTGTCCAGGATCCCAAATGCTCGTGGCGTGGCCTGACCAGAGCGAAGTAGCACCTCTCTTTCACTTTTTCATCAGAGGACCTTCCTACTATATGATTGAAAAATCCTAGTCTCTTTAAGGCTGTGCCGCAAATTTTTAATATGTGCATTCTCCACGATAGGTTTGAAGTTAAATAATTCCCAGATATTTTACTTCATCTGACGACTTTATGTTTACTCCACCCACAGTGTAGACATGGCGTTGGTGCGTTGACTTCCGCAAGAAGTGTACTGCTGTGCATTTACTAAGATTTAGTTCAAGCCCCCACTCCTGGCACCACAAGGTCACGTTAATTAGGTCCGATGATAGAACTTCTAAGTCTGCATCTTTGCCGATTTTGCAGTAGATGACCGCATCATCTACAAATAATCTAAGGTTACTGCTAACTCGAGAACTAAGGTCACTCAAATATAAAATATTAATACAAGAGGAGTGATCTTCCTTGTGGGACGCCGGATGTCACTCTTACCATATCAGAGCTAATACCGTCAATAACTACTTTTTGCTTGCGATCACTTAGAAAGTCACGTATCCAGTTCATCCATCTATGTACTTAAAAATTTAGCTGATAACTTATAGACTTAAATGGCATAAGAGATTAAATGAAAGCCAGAAAAGTAGAATTTTCATAATGTGTACCACTCATTCATCTTTGTAATTATATATGTGAATTGTCATCACGGTTATCTTGATGTCAAAAGATTGTTTTTCATTACTTTTTAATGTTAAAATGTCACATAAGTCATAAAAATGTAGGTACCTACACGAATTTCAGTTGGCTTACCTCATTAAACAAGGTGAATATACACGTAAGTTTCTTGAAATCATGAGGCAGTTTGTCGGATCATTTCCTTCTTTCTTTGAAATATGTTTTTAAAAATTGTACCATACCAACAATAGAAAGCGAAATTAGGAGGCCACTAAATTTTGTTTGCACAGGGCCCCTTGATCCCTAAGGACGGCCCTGCACAAGGCACAGGTTGGCCCCGGCTTGAGGGCTGGTGGGCCAGGCCAAGAAAAATAGGCCCATGGAGTCCTCTAGTACACAATACATATCAGGTTGGTTAGCCTTCCTGTTCTAAAGGAAAAGGACAATGGGTAAGGGGCGTGCTTAACTTGTACAGGATCAAGTGGTGAATCCACTACACATTTTTCCAATTAACAAAGCACCATTTTTTTTAATTAGGTAGGTGGCAATCCACACACTTCCTAATGTATATATGTATGAGAGATTTTATATGAGAAAAAATGTGTAATACGACAAGACCTATGGCACATAAGTTAGGGAGTAGTATCTATGCTTACACACATTTATACTTGAGTGGATACGTTTTCAGAATGCTGAGTACAAACAAGGGAGGTCCCAGGGGGATCAAGGGCTGATGACCCCCCCCCCCCCAAAATCTTGAATATATATGACCTATAATGAGCAAAGAATGAAAATACACCTAAGTATTTTAATTTCACCTAAGTATTTTTACTTGATATCTAGAAGAAATTGCCATTTTTATTGCTCAAACAATCATGTCGCCTCCTACTTGGTATTGGCCTCGACAGTAAATTTTAAAACTTGGAACCCATGATGATGACCCCCCCCCCCATAAATTAAAGCTGAGACCGCCCTTGAGTACAAATGTATAAGCATATTCCTAGAGACACACCTGGAAATTTGTCAGGTTTTCCATTTTTATTGATGCTGATGAATGGTAACCATTTCAAGAGTGAGCTTGTAAGTGGATGTAAAGAAAAGGCTGGTGAAAAGTTTAATATGCAGTCTAGTGTTGTACGGTGCAGAAATGTGGACTCTGAGAAATGAGGATGGGAATAGAATGCAGGCGTTTGAGATGTGGGCATCAAGGAGAATGGAAAAGTATGGTGGATGGAAAGGAAGACAAAAAGTTTTTGGTATGGTGGGTTAGGAGAGGAAACTT
This sequence comes from Pyrrhosoma nymphula, assembly GCA_963573305.1. Taxonomy (NCBI): domain Eukaryota; kingdom Metazoa; phylum Arthropoda; class Insecta; order Odonata; family Coenagrionidae; genus Pyrrhosoma; species Pyrrhosoma nymphula. Next base: position 50,407,482 of record OY754337.1, on the reverse strand, counting down.
CTGGAGGAGGTGCAGTAGGTGGTTGGAAGGGGTAATGAGAGGTGAAGGGATGCTGAAGTCTGTGACAGAGGGGAGGATATTGAGTAAGTGGGGAAGGGGAAGAAAGGCTTTATGAATTGGATGAAAAAAGGTGGGAAATACACTGAGATGAAGTAAGAAGTGTGTAAGGAGAAAGGACTATCCACTTGTAAAAATCTAGAGGATTTTTACTCACTTCCATTGGACCTACCTTAATCAGTAAATTACCTGAATAAATAAATAAATGAAGGTGGAGTTAGGCTGCACATCTCTGATGCATAGAATAAATCTGAAGCCATGCAATAAAAATCTTACCAGAGTGAATAAATGGAGCACATATTAAGAATTGTGGGTTACATGAAGTAAAATTCAGGTCTTAACTACTTCATTACCAATGGACTTGTAATTCAGTTTTAAATCTAAAAATGCAGTTAAAGGCATTCTTTACACATTCTCATTAAATCATACACAGAACGACTCCTCCCCTATCCTTTCTTGGATGTCATGTAAATTCCTATTGACTCCGAGTTCATCCTTGTCCTTCTTTTTCTAACAATTTTCCATCTAATATTACTCAAAGCAACCTGTTTTTTCTAAGTGTGTGACCCAAAAATTAAACTTTCCTTTTCTCCATCACACCAATCTGTTTTCCCACACCTATCACTTATGCCATACTTCAAGGATCCATTTCCTTTCTATCAAACCAATTACATAATAGCATCCTTCTCCTTACCCACACCCATAATAGAAAAATACAAATTTACAAATAAAATACTTTATTTCACACATAATACTCATGGTAAAATGTGATTTACGTCATCAAGATTTTTAAAAGCATAAATGCACAAACCAGTTGAGCATAAACTTTATGGTAACAAATGTTTTCAATATATGTATTTACATATATGCACAGTTGTATAAACATGCACTGAGCTTTCATCACAGGCATTATTGCTCAAGTGAATGCATTTATTATTGCTGTGAAATACTTAAGCCACGTTTGATAACTGCTGCATCTAGTGCGTTGTCATGCCAGAGTTTACACTATTTCAGATAATGTTGAAAAGGAAATAAAAGAATTATTTCTGTGTTTACCTATACATGTTGAGAAGACTTACACTAAATTCCCAAATTGCCTCAATCAGGCAACACTGCCCCAATTGAAAAGCAATGACTTAGGGCTGGCTGCACAATGGTAGGTAAAGACCATAGTTATGGCTTTAGTCCCAGATCTTCCCAGAAGGTTCTTCCAGATAATAATAACTTTACTTGAAACTTCGATCATATCCAGACATGGAGGAACAGGCTTATTAGGGATTGAAGAATGGACGTTAAATTTCACCATTTGTTTTCATAAAATTTTGGTTGAGGTGAAATACTAAATAAAGTAAGAGCTCCATAAAAATAATCCTTCAACTTGGATAGGATCTCACACAATACTTTGAAACAATTGACAATCAGCAGGCCATATTAAAAAGAGCCACTCCAGTATCAAAATCATCCAACATTTCTCACCAACAAAAATAATTTTCACTGAGAGTCTTTTGCTCCAATACACATATATATGTTATGATTTATACCTAAAATTAGAACTCGTGGTATTAGTCCTCCTGTAATTAATAGTTACCACTTTGGTAAAGAGTTTTGATTAGGGTTGGTGTGAAATTTTTGGAGATCAGAGTTCATGTATTCACTTGAGCATCACCAGATACCAAAACTATCTTCAATGTCAACCACTGATTGAACAAGAAATTCATGCCCATACATTAATGTCAGGCTTTAAACGATGGTAGGAACTCTTTCCCAAAAATGTCTTCCTGGCTAAAAAAATCAATCACAGCAGGATATGTGGTGAGGCAGTTAAGAAATCGCCTATCCATAGGGTTCTTAATGATTCCAGGATTGATGTTCCCAACACCAACACTTGAGCTGCCAGTCATTAATGATAGATGACGGTGAAAGCAGGCAAATGATGAACCTAAACTGAGGCACAAGGAAAACCATCGCTGGACACATTCCACTGGAGTGTTAGCAAACCCAGCATACAATGCAGGATTTTCCAGAATTCCCCTAGCAGTCATGACACCTGAAAAAAGAATAGAGGAATACACTTGGTTCATGAACTCTCCACCGAAAGCCTACAGTAACCCTGTGCTATTGCTTGTAACAGTGCTATTGCTTGATCACCAAAGTAAGGCATTGTGGGACTCTGCTCAAATTATGATATGTGAGCATCTAATTCCTCTCAAAAGCTGTTGTTCCAGTATACAAGTGCCAGAGCAAAATGATCTTGGCTTTCAAATCCTGTATAACTAAAGGACTACTACCATTGCTTTAAGTCCAAATATCATTCAGAACAATACTTGAAAACTTTTTCATAAGAGTCAGCATCTTCTACAGCGACTCCAACTATTAGGCAACATGTGATTGGGGGAAATATGAATAAATACTCATAAGTGCATGTTGTAGCAATGCAATTAGGTCGGCAACCCTGAGTGCTATACATGCAGGTTGGCACCATTGCTAGTGTGACTTCCAGGGGAAGCATTGTTCATGTATATACTTGGTGCTGTACTTGACATGTGGCAAGTTACCGAAATATATATCTATGAACATCCTCAGTTTGTGATCTATTATTATGCTTAAATGCTGAAATGCAACAGTGCAATATTCCACAGAGGAAAAATCATTTGCCTTGACTGGGATTTGAACCCAGATCCTTCAATTTTGCATGGATTCCTTTAACCAGTAAAGCTACCAAGGCATCCTTCTCCCCTGTGGATTTTGTGGCGACTTTCTGTGGAATATCACACTCATGTGTACTTGTGGGCGACTCTGTAAAGGTAAATACCGTAGTTAGTCCCGGTATCCTCAAAATTGGTATTAAATACTCAACTCTGCAAATGGCCTTACAGAGAAGGGAAAGCTTTCTTGCAGATCATCCTTTGATACAACCCATGCAGGGATCTTTCGTATGATCCCTCTCAGCATCTCCTTCAGAACACATACCATTGGACTGAGCCGTGTGTCCCACAGTGCGCCTGTGACTGCCCGCACCATATTTCCAAGTGCTGTGTAGGAGGCGCTGGGGGAGAGGATTTTTGTCGTTCATCGCCGGAGGGAAATTAACTGGGGAATCACAACATAAAATTTTGTAACTCAACTCACAACATGGGTCGAATTCGACCCGATGGGGAGGTCAAAATTTGATCTCTTTCAAAAAACCTTAATGGTTGTTAAATAAAGGAAATTGAATTAGTGATCAATTGCTCGAATGATGTTTTTGTAAAACAATAAAAAATATGTTTGAATAATAGGCAGTTGGATTAAATATATTGACACTGATTTTCTTATAAATTTAAATTATTGTAATTCGGTATTCCCTGCAAACTCTTATTTTCACACTTTTTGCAAGTGGCATTTTCTTTTCAATCATTTTCCTTGGAATAGCATTGACATCTTACTGGTTGTGCAGAAGATGTGGAAGGTTCTAACTGGTTAACATTCTCTACAGTCAAATCAAGAATGTGCATGACATTCAAACGGAATTCCATCTGCAGTGGAGCCTTTTCATATTGAGACCTCATGTGTGCCTTAACCAAAGATAATGCCAAATCTTTCAATAATAAAAAACGATTTAGTTTCCCATTATTTAAATTTCGTAAAATATTTCCATCAGTGTCCAAAATTGCATAAAAATATCATAATGGAAACCTATATCTTTTCCATGCAGTTCTCATGCTAAGGCAAAGCCTATGAAATACATTTATTCCACCTAAGTTATCATTATAGTACAACACTACCTCAAGTTTCTTAGAAATATTGTCTACCTCGCCTCTGCAATGCATAGAAGAGAGCAACGTAAGTTCTTATCATTTATAGGTAGAAAGGAAATCAGCATTTTTTTCTTTGGTACAAGAACTCAGATGACATATTATCGTGATTCATTGTACACATATATGCTTTGGGGATTTCAGATTTATTTCTCCAAATACATAGTACCAACCATTGTGAGTTTCTGCCCCGCAAATCTGTCACTGAGTTCGATGGAAGAGAACCAATTATCCATAGTCATTTCTGTTAGTGCCGTAAATCACTTTGGTGAGTTCCATTACATACTTTGTCGGGATAGACATAGAAGGATCTATGATCTGCTTTCCTGTAAACAGAATACCACAGCAGAGACATACAGTTCTAAAATAACACATTGCTTTGATTGAAATATTGAACATACGGAAGTATTTTGTTTTGCGGCTTCACTCTTAGCATCGATAAAAGTTAAAATCGATGCCTTTACCCTTTCTAATATGTGACAACGTAGCATGAAATTTGATTTTAGGGGGAAATTTTATTGCCCATACGAAAATGATTTTAAAAGTGGCCGACAAATTGTGCAATTTAAAGTTTAATAGAAGCCAGGTGATTTACTTAAGGTCTAGAGAAGGGCAAGGGCCTAGCCACGTTGAAACACCGGTTCCCGTCAGAACACCGAAGTTAAGCAACGTTGGGCCTGGACGGGGTTTGGATGGGTGACCCTCCTCCATACCTCGACCAGGCGTGGATGGAGAGGCGATACTCCCTCCAGAACGATACCGGGAGGCCGGAGGGAGATATACCCAGACCGGGAAGGTTAGAGGGAGGACACCCTCTATACCTGTACTGGGAGGATGGAGGCCACTCCTCCATACCTCTACCATGGTGCTCTTGTCCCCTGTCTGCAAGTGGCAGATAGGCATGGGGTTGGCACAATGGACCAAGAAAGGTATAAGTGCCCGGGCTCCTGTCGAAGGCCCCCGACAAACAATCAATCAAAATAAGGTCTAGAGAATGTAATTCACAGCATAACACTAACAAATGTTCCAAGCACAAATTAACAACAGAGGAAACGACATTTACTCTGGGACATCTCAACAACGAGGATAAGCAGAAAATAACGGACGTCATTAATTCCTTTCCAGATGTGCTAATTAAAACACCAGGGCTTACCAGCCTCATCGAGTATGACATTAGACTAACAGATTCGAAGCCCGTTAAAAGTCAGCCTTACTGGCTAAGTTCGCCCAAGCTCCAGGTTCTACTGGAGCAACTATGGGAGTTAGAAAGGAAGGGGGTGATCAAGGCCTCAAGATCATCATATTCTTCACCATGCTTTTTAGTCCCAAAGCATGACGGGGTTAGTGCATGGTGGTGGACTTAAGGAAACTCAATGCCAAGGTGGAAATTGAATCTGCTCCACTGGCAGACATAAATTCCACGTTTAATTGGTTCACCAGGGTCAAGTATTTTATGACTAGAGATTTACACTCTGCATATTACCAGATCCCTCTAGCAGCATCGTGCAAACACGTGACCAGCTTTTGCACTGGATGGAATTTGTACCAATTCAAACGAGTTACCTTTGGTCTCGTGACAAGCGGGCAAGTGCTGACCAGACTACTCAATACTGTTTTTCATGACATAAAATTCAACTATGTTTTTAATTATCTGAATGATGTAGTAATATACTCTGAGTCTTTTGAGGACCATGTGAAGCATTTAAAAGAGGTGTTTGCACGTTTGCGAGAGGCAGGCTTGACAGTAAATCCAGGAAAGGTGAGGTTTGCTGTGAAGGAAATTTCATTTCTTGGTATTTTAGTGTCATTCTAAGCTATTCGAGATTTTAAGCCCCCAAAGAATGCTAAGGAAGTGGCCCGGATCAGTGGCATGGTTAATTATTATGGAAAATTCATACCAAAAATTGGCGGAGAAAGCAGCACTTTTAAATGCTCTAAGGCGAAGCAAGGTCAAATTCTCTATGGGACCCAAACAAGAGGAGTCTTTCAAGGCACTAAAAGAATGCATCACGTCTCCCCCAGTATTGAGAATGGCCGATTTTTCAAAACCTTTCGTCCTGCAAACAGACGCTAGTTCGGTAGACGTGGGGGCAGTGCTGTGCCCTTATGAACTAGAATGTCTTGGCATTTTATTCAGAATAGATAAGTTTCGACCTTATCTCGAACATGCCGAATTCCTATTAGAAACCGACAATCAAGCATTATCTTGGTTGCTCGCGCACCCTCGCCAACTGGGGAAGATAGGATGCTGGGTAATTCGAATATGGTCCCTGAAATTTAAGGTGCAACACATAAGGGGGACACAAAATGTAGTCACGGATGCATTATAAAGGATGTACGAGGTGAAGGAGAAGAGCGTTAAGGAGGGTTTCCCTGTTGAAGTAGTTAGTATGGGTTTTCCTCCAGCCTTCCGAGAGATCGCTGAGCATCAACGCTAGGACAGAGAATTAAGTTAAGTAATGAAGAGATTATCCAGTGGAGAAACTATTAGGGAACTTGTGTTATCGAACGGTACCTTGTGCCGAAAATCCAGGAATGGACAGGCAAAAATTGTAGTTCCCAATTTTTTGAAACCTATGTTGTTTTTTTATTATCATGAGTCAAGTTTCGGGGGTCATTTAGGTATTTACAAAACAATTCAGAAGAGAAAAATATACCTGGAAAGGAATGGACAGGGAAAATGGAAGAATGGTTAGAAGTTGTCGAGTATGTATAATTAAGATCAAACCAGGGCAGAGAAACACATCAGGGCAACTCGCATCCACACATGGACAGACAGGCCCATGCAAAATATATTCTTGGATTTTGTGGGGACGTTATCGTGGAGTACGGCAGGGAATACGATAATACTCGCTGCAGTGGATGGTTTCTCAAAATTCTGTTGGATAATTCCACTTAGGCAGGCCATGACTAGAACCTTAATGAAGGCACTACATGATAATATTTTCAAGACTTTAAGGCCCCCCACATAGGTTTGTCTCGGATAACGGACCACAGTTTCGGGCCGAAGCTTTTAAACAGATGTGTTTTAGATATGGGATTGAACATGTGACCACTATCCCATATTATCCACAACCATCTTTAGCTGAGTGTTTCAACAGAAAAAAATCAGCACTGATCGCCTTTCATTCTGATTCACAAAACCATTAGGACAAAAGTCTGGGGTGGCTACAATTAGCTTTAAATACGGCAAAGCATGAGGCCCACGATCTTCACTCCATTCAATCTAATATTTTCTTTCAAGCCACATTGCCCACTGTCACTCAGATGGCATATCGATGACCTACTACCAAGAACTAATGTCGTCAGTGTGAAAGACAAACAGTGTGAGGAGGAATTTAACGAAAGCACACATAAGGACCAAAGAAAAGTACATACAACGCGGGTAGGAGTGAGAATCCTTACCACATCGGCGATTTAGTGGTCGTTTGAGCAAACCCCATCAGCAGAGCTGCCTGTCAACAGGCGGCAAAACTAATGAATAGGTGGTCGAGTACTTATGTGATATCGTGTTTCCCAACACTGGTGACGGTATTATTAATAAATCCTACTACCAGAGAATTGTTTAGAAGTGCCCACCTGTCTCAGTTGAAATTGTGCCCAAATACCTTAGTGTAGACACAGCTAGAGACTTACTCATGACTCAAGTATTTTCCTTTATTTTAATTAACACTTTGAGTTTCACAGATGTTGGATCGACTACTTGGAGCTGTCCTCAGCCGAGTGATACTCTCCATATTATTATAAAACTCAAACCCAGGGGGAGGTGGAGTATGTGCCGTGTGTCCCACAGTGCAGCACTTTTGACTGCCCACACCATGTTTCCGAGTGCGGAGTAGGAGGCGCTGGCGGAGAGGATTTTCGTCGCTTATCACCAGAGGAAGCCTTGTTGGTGACCTTTAGGAAGGGCTCGCTCTCAGACGGACATCAGACCCAGTGTTGGACAAAGTGGGCTTTAATGTAAATTGTGTGTGGTGATTTGGACATCCGAATTCATAAGCAGTGTGCCTTTCTTTACGTTAGAATTAAAAGGCGTTTTGTGAAAGTTTGACTTGTTAATCCATGGGTATGTTTCAGGAGGGTCAAATTGACATGTAGTTTATGGCTATGAAGGTTTGAGTCATACTTTAGCGATGATAATCACAATGCAAGTGCTTCTTGTGGCTATCATCCGTCAGATTGTTATATTATGACTGGCAAGATCAGGGGGTAGAGAGACAGTTTTGTTTGGGATACATTAGTACAGTCAAACCTCTTTAGAATGAACCTCTATAGAAGACAAGTTCTCTATAAAACGAAAAAAAGTTACGGTCCCAATTTTAAAATGGGTCATAACTTCTGTACAAGGGAAACCTCTGTATCACAAAAACCTCTATACAATAAAAAACGTGGTCTGCGTCGGACCAGACGGTGGAAGTTATACTTCTTTGGCCGGTCGCACACACCCGCTCACACACACAGGCAGACAGGATATATAAATGAAATAAAAGACATTTTTTCTCTATTATTCAATATATTTCTCTTCGATATATTGTTATTTTAAACAAAACTTCTTTTCAAAGTTCGAACGTACAAAACGAGTAAATGGGTGCTTGCAGTTTGCAAGCGAAAGGGGAAAAGTGTATGATAGTACATTGTAAATCATTAAAAATGAATGCAATAAGGTCTTACTTCTTTTGGAAATTATTTTAGCTGGGTCAATTTTTGACCTAAGAATATAATAATGAGATAATAGCATAAAACGAATGGTCCCATGACATATGTACTTTGTTCTTCTTAGTAATTGCTATATTTTTCCTTTTATTTTCATGCCATTGAGCAATTTTGAAGTAAATATTTGTAATTAAACATGATTACAGTTATTTGGCAGTATGAAATTCAATCAATATGAGCTAAGTAAATGCTATGGATTTTCACATTTCATTTTATTTTTGCTGATCTCAATTATTATAATTTACATATTAAACACATGGCGTAGTACTTGAATTCATAATTTCAAAATCCAAGAGATAATGCATCATAGAACATTATCATTTTACATGGTTTTGACTTGTAGAATGGAGTTTCGAGGTACATTTCAGAAAGTAGGTGCAAAGATTAATGTTTCCTGGAAAAACAGAGAGAGGGAAACCCGGAATAAGGTGTAAAGAGTGTTTCAGAAGCAAAATGGAGGAATCTGGAGCGATCCCAACGGATTTCGTAGGCATGAGCAAATGGAGGAGTGTCAAAGCTACGAAACAGTTTATGTATATAATTATAAAACAATGTAAAAAGTATATTTCTAAGGCATAATATCGTTAAAAGCGATTGAAATACGCACGGAGAATGTTATATTCCTTTAAGTTTAATCTTTATAGCACGCGCATAAGGTACTGGAAGTCTCAGGAACAATGAAAAATTTGCTTAGCAACGAAAATGAAAAAAGATCGAAATTTGCATTAATTTTGCGTTTAAACTTCAAATATTTCAATTTATCGATCGATAGAGAAACATCGGTTGTAAGAAGTAAATGCATTGATCTTTTGGCCTCATTTCAGTCAAAGAATGAAACTTGTATCTAAATTATTTCATATTTTAATGAATGAATGAAAATTACTCTACACGTAAATTATTCGTTTTTCCCATTTAAACCCATTAAAAAACAAAATCCTATCTGGACTCGAAACCAATGAAAAATATTGGGATTTTCAATTATTTCCTGACTCGACACCAAATTTGAACCCTTCCCTGAAAATTTCATCCTTTTAGCTCGATTAGAAATACCCAGGAATTCGTATCAATGAGTACAATTGTGGATTTTTCTCACCCAAAAAAGAGCGTGACGCGGTTTCTCGACCAACATCCCATCCCAAAAGTCTCCAACGGGCGCAAAGAAGTATAACTTCAAAAATTTTTCTTGGTCCCTAGAATTTCGTTTCAAAGAGGTTTGACTGTATAGCATATACAAAAGGGGTGCCAGCTTTTGAAAATCTGTGGGGGAGTTCTAACTCACAGTACAAAAAAGGGGACAGTCCTCCAAAAAATTTCAAAATTTAACCCCCCCATGAAAATGCAGTTTTAGGTGTTTATGAGTCCAAACAATGGTAAATCCACATAAAAGGTAAAGGTATGTTTTAATCAGTAAAAAAGTAAGAGTGTTTACATTAAACATAAGTGTATTTCAAGGAGGGAAGCTAAAGAAATACAAATTTTCTCTACAAAACCTTAAGAAACGATGTACAACGATGTCACCACAAATAAAAACAAAAATTAAACTAGCTTACACTTGACGAAGAAGTAGTCAATAGAGGACCAGTAGCAGGTATCCATAACACAAAGAACTAATACTGAGTGACTGAATACCTCCCAGTGCACCTGCAGGTTTTATATACTCTGCCGCTTTCCCGAGAGTACAGCTAGACAGCAGCACTGAGCACGACTGGAGGAAGTTTCTGGATGAGTCGCAAAGCTGTGCTTGCATGGGTAGACCCGAGAAGAATCATCATAGAGGAAAAATTACTCAGAATTTTGCCACTTATGATTCACAGCATCAATTTTCCAGAGTTTTACGAGTCTTTATCCCTGGTAAAGTCTCTCACCCAAACCAAACTTTATATCCCTCTTTTTGGCTCTATGAAATAATTGGGACCTACAACAATTTAAAATACAATGAAAAATCAAGTTTCCCCTTTTTTCTTCCTTTCTTTTCTTCTGTTATTATCTCTTTTTTTATTTACTTCTCCATGCTTGTGGGGGTATTGGGCAACCCCACAAAAATTTTGTGAGGTACTCGAGCAATGTAGCACCCCCAGAGTCGGCACCCCTGATATATACTATACCTTGGTATAGTATATTCATTGTTTATTTTTTTATTGTTCCTTTCATACCATTCCCCTCGAAGTCCCTGGCAAGCATCAGGTTTCATTGCTGTCATAATGGCTGGAGACTCGGGAAGGGTTGGGTAGTTTTTGCAGCTACATCCAATGCTCATCAGATGAGTGGCTGTGCTGCGTTTGGTTCAGGCATACACAGTAGATGGAGTGACCCCAGGATGACAGCCTTCTGCATGTGTGCCGCAAGTGATTGCGCCTGTGCCACACAGGACGGAATGCACTTTATGATATTTAGCAGGAGCTTTTAACTCCACCGATCACAACTATGATGAAGACTTCTAGTTTTACAGAGTGTCCAGGGTTCATTTGCCGAAGTTTAATTAGCAGGATATGTAGCCCATTTTTTCACTTCTTTTGCATCCATGTTTGTTTCAGCCAAAGCCAAAAACTCAATCATCAACATGGAGCGTGTGAGGTGATCAAGGAGAATGATATCAGGCTTAGTTGCCTCCAACTGCCTGGTGGTGGAGAAGGAATAATTCCACCAGATTGTGTATTTATCATTCACCAAGACGGACTTGATATCTCCCAGGACATAGGGCAGCACAGGTGTTTTGCTGATTACATAATGGTGTCGGAGGTGTAGGTATGACACCCGCAGAGCCAAGCTATATACCATGACCTGATGTAGTAGCTGCAGCCGGAGAGAAGGTGACTTTAGGTCACCACCTGGGCTCGGCATGCCCTACATCTCATGTCCGCAACCTCTGCCTTGAATATAAGGCAGTGGTATGTGAGGGTATTAATTACACCATTCTGGCATGTGGTAACCATATGGGGCATAGAAAGGCACCTTCAGCAAGGCCTTCTGCTCAGCTTTTTTTATTTCGAGTTGTTTATTGTCACTTCCATCGGATGCATGGCTCAAGTCCAGACCTTATCGTCCGCTGCTCTCTTTGCCACCTGGAAGAGAAACACCCTGGCTCCTGCACTCTCATACTCTCTCATGAGACTGAGCAGGGGATCTATACTTTTGAACACTTGGCAAGCAGTACCCAGGACAACGCTGTTGTGGAGGTACTCCAGATTCAATAGACCTCTACCGCCAACATTGCAAAGGAGATAAAATGTGGCAACGGAAGATTTTGAATGAAGACTTCTGAAGATGGCCATCATCTTCTTCCTTCCCCTATCAAGGTTCTGCAACTCGTTGACATTCTATTTCATGAATCTGAAGGTATACAGCAGTGTAGGAACCGCAAACATGTTTCTTTCATTCTTTAATGTTATGTACTATCATTTCATAAGAACTAAATTATGATCTGAGTCATCATCTGCCCAGGTAAAGCTGCAGAATAATGCTCTCCCTTATCATGATGTAATAAATGTTATATGTATATCCCTGTCTCTCCTAACATTTTCATGCACCCAGCCCTGAGGCAATGTTTAAACCAAGTGATAGTTTTTATGAATTTATTCCACCAGCAAAATTCAACTGCCATATTCAGGGTATGGGTACCACAGAATGAGATTCCCTAGTATAGAACTATTGCTTTTCTCAACAAATGAGGTAGAATAAGTATGTAGTGGACATGCCAGAGCATGAACTATGATGAAGCAAGATAATGCCTACTTTTTATGACTGTGTTAATAGTACTGGTAACTGCAGACCAGGTAATGCCTAAGTTTATAGTACACACCTTTACAACCTGTGTCTGACGCAATTTCCTTTGCTGTTTGCAGGCTATGGAGGTCACCATTTGCAACAACAGGAATGTTTAAAGATGAGCACAAAAACTGCAAAGCCTGAAATAAAAAAAAATACATGTAATAAAATTTGAAAACACACATGTATGTATTAAGGCTATGTAGAAACATCTGTAACTGTAAATCAATTGTATTTTGATTTATAATAAGATTAAGGGAAAAACAGCTACAGCTATGTTCTTTAGCTTCTTATTCAAAATTTCCAAAAAATAAGAAAAGAAGCATAACAAATTTCTCACTATAACAAGTAAATAGTTATGAATACTCTGCACCACTGCTGGGATTATCAAATCCTGTGACTTTTCAGAGATGAAAATGCAATTCAGTTAGTTCAGTCAAAAATGAAATTCAGCTAGTGGTCCTGATGCATCCCTGAAATGCAAACCCATAACTTTTAGGTCAATGGAAGCAGTAACTATCCACTAGACTATTAAACCCTAGAGTTATAACATTGCAATGCAAAAGGTATCCGATGAGGGAGTCAGCTGCTCCATTCAATGACTCAAAGGCTTCAATACAGAAAATTTATTGACATGTGAACTACATACCTTTCACACCATTACCCTGCTACAGTGGCGGATACAGAAAAAACTCAAGGGGGGGGCGCAAGTTATCGCGACGATTGTAGCTTTCAAACTGACCGCCTGGCAGCGACTCTGCTTCCCTTACATATGTAGCTCAGTTGTTTCGAGAACATTCGGTGCCAGAATGTTCGCTTCCAGACTTATAAGGAGTGTGAACAAATACAAACAGCATAATATTCGCCACTTTTCTCGAACATAATGCCAGACAGAATAACGTATCGAGATCACTAGAATGGCCGCGACTTTTCTCGTAGGTTAGCTATCTACGTGCCAGACAGAAACGTATAAAATACGATGACGCGGACGCGCGCGTGTGCTACATAAGAAAGTACAACTACTCGATAACTCGACTCAGAGTCGACTGACGAAAGACACTAACGAATAGCATGCGGTAGTGGTGAGCGATATATCGCTACCTGTGATTGAATCACCGTTACTGAAAAGTAGCAGTCACTGTCGGTGACTGAATACTCGAAATCACCGCGACTGTGAATTCGGTGAAGATAGCTCAGGCTGCTACTGCTGCTACCAACTGCAGCAGTGCTACTAACGAATACCACGCTACCACTGCTACTGCAAATAAACGGTGATTGAACGTGATCGCTGCATCATCGTGCTTTAGTCTGAGTGAGAGTGATCCTTGCAATTTGAAAGTTAATGTTTAAGTGCATGATGGAAAAACAAGAAAAATTAGTTATGGAACTTTTTTACCGTGGTTAATGAAGAAATAGCATCTTGCAATATATGCAAACATAAACTTTCATATAAGACGACTACCTCAAACCTGAGGAAACATGAATTCCAAACATCCTACTGTGGTCCTGCCTTCGTCCTCAAGGCGCAGTAACATAGTTGGGGTGTTTATTTTCTTCATACTTTATGAGTAAATTTTAGATATATGGTCTAGATTATCTAGTTCAAATGAATGCCTTGCGTAGCACACTGTTGTATTAAATAGATATAGATCGTTTTGTGAAAGATACCTATTTTTCTGAAACGAAAAGTAAATTTACTCCTCTATTTACCATCTACTGTAAATAAATATTCTCCGTGAAAAAGTACGTAGATATTGATAAACTTTTTGTAGAATGTTTCATCAGTTACATCCTTAAAGAGATTTGTTGACCTCGAAGTTACCATCAGAAGCACTTTAGGTCTGATAGACAAAGATTTTCCTGTTTTGAGTGGGGAAGAGTGGAAGGTAGCCAGTTCTCTTTGTTGCATCCTGAAAACTTTTGAGAATGTAACTACGATGATCAGTGGAGAGAGGTACCTCACTGCGTCTATGGTAATTCCCATCGTCAATGGCTTACTAACTGTCTGTGGTAACCTCTTGAAGCGAGATTTACCGCGATCCGTGATAAACGTCGTTTCGACCCTCAAGAGCGGGATTAGCTCAAGGTTTGGAAATGTGGAATGCAGCAACACGCTTGCTGTGTGTACTTTCCTGGACCCACGCTTCAAGCACATCGCATTTACGAGCACAAGCGAGGCTGAAAATGCGAAGGCTTTGGTATTACGTTTATTGGCTTCAGTATCCTCAAGTATGGAAGCGAGAGCTGCTGTGACGGAGGATACCTTAATTGCAGCACCCTCCTACGAGGATGACCTAGAGGTATGGCATGCTCTTCATAAAAAGATAGCTGGCGTCCAACTCAGAGGAACCGCTACATCAAGGGCAATAATAGAACTACAGAGATACCAAGACGCTGAAATTCTCCAAAGAAATGAAAATCCCCTAACTTGGTGGAAAAATAATACATTCAATTATCCAAATTTGTCAGCGTTAGTACAAGAAAAACTTTGCGCTATAGCCAGTTCCGTGACATGCGAAAGACTATTCTTAAAAGCCGGGCTGGTCCTCGGCGATTGTCGCACGCGCTTAGGAGACGATAAACTGAATGCGATCCTTTTTTTAAATTCAAATTACAAATATATGGCAAAAAGTAAAGCTTAAGAAACTACCATGTACACATGTATGCCAGTATTTAATTATTACTTGGTATAATGTTTTTTATCATATGTTCACAGAACAGGAGTATGTGTCCTAGTCTTATTAATTTACTTTATCCAAAGAGAAATTTTTGTTTTACATATATTATTTACGATAGATAAGAGTGATACTTTGTTTAGTTATTGTTTGGTATATTATTTTATCCTAATATTTTTACAAAACTGGAATTCATGTGCTCTAGTCATATTCATTTATTTTATCCAAAGGGAAATTTATGTTATATAAATTTTATATACGATGGATGAGTCCTGATTCTTGTGTTTAATTATTGCTTGATACTTACACCAAATATTCACATAACTGGATCATATGTGCCCTAATCATATTATTTTGTCTAAAAAAAATTGCCTTATTAATATCATTTATGATGAATAAGACATCCTCTACGATATTTACAGCCATTAACAGTTTAAATAAGATCTATAAAAAAACACCAACGGGATTTTAATGATTGCCTCTTCAATTCCATTGCTATATCAAATATTGACTTAATTATCGTAATAATATTTCGAATCAGAACTATTCTCTCAAAAAAGTTTTACCTAATCTTCCAATAAACAATTAAGTTTATTCGTTTCTTTTGCGAAGATCCTATTCATCGGAATTAGGCAAAATAGCAGACTTCTAAAGCAAGGAGTACGCAAAATGGCATTTCGAGCTTCGAATCACTGATCACACATTAAATAACGGCTGATTTTTGTGAGCGATTCTCGCTGGTGGTCGCGATCACAGGTAAAAATCACCGTTACTGATGAGTAGCAGTCACTGGTAACGAAGTGATTGAAATATCACAGTTACGCTCATCACTAGCGTGCGGGCTGACTGGCGGGGGCGGCGCAGGCGGCCCCGCAAGGGGGGGCGCGCGCCCACCGCGCCCCCCATATTTATCCGCCACTGCCCTGCTATGGGTAGAAATAATTAAATTTCTTTGTCTAGATTAAGGAAACTGGTTCTTGATCACAGCATTTTCCCTTAATAGACACATCAAACCATTTTAACAGAGACCATGCACAAAATAAAAATATATAAACTGCAGCATCCTCAGGTTATGAGAGAAAAAAAGTAGATAACCAAATATGAATTCTTTTCAGGCCATTGGGTCAATAAAAGAATTTTGATGATGAAATCTTCTCGGTTTACACACTAGGTCAGGTCCTTCATCTCCAATAATGTTTCAAATGGAGATTTCATTGACCCAGTGTACAACCCGGGAAGAATTCATCTTCAACATTCGCTGGGAAAGCACAAGATCTTATGTAACAGAAGCAAGTATTTTAACAAGACCAACTTCAACTACTGTAACAGTAAGCACCTAACAAAATCATCAACAGCATATTACTAATCGGCTATGTGAACAGTTCTAGTCTATACCTTTGCACTAGGTATAATTTCTGGGCCATCTCCAATATCCAGCCTAATGCAATACTTTTCTCATCATTGAGTCCTAGAGCTCTTCAAACATTCAAGCCACTCAAAAATTCCCATTCTTTTCCCTCCCTTTTTCCTATCTAGCAGGAATTCTCATTTTTGCCCTCTTCAACACCCTGTTGCCTCTTACTTGAGATAACTCTATATTTTTTCACCCCTTCAAATCTCCTCCATCAATTCCCTTTTTACCCAGTGGCATCCATGATTTCCTTGGTTATATTAATGGATGTCATCTACTGGCTAAGATAAGATTTTGCTAGAAAAGGGTCACCCCTACTAATTTTTTGCCGTAACAGGTTCCTAAGCCCCTTACAATATTTCATTCTTTAGCTCAGTATGCATACCACCTTTCTTCATACCATCCATAAAGCCTATTCTCTTTCTTCTCCTTCCCCACTTTCAAAAAATTCTACCCCAGATAATCCCCTAACCCCTCATTATCCATTCTAACCAACTACTCTGCCTCCTAATATTAGCAGTTTTCTCTCCTCACTTACCATGTCGAATACCTCATCATTTGCCTTATTTTCCATCCATCATACCTTATATATTCTTTTCCACACCCACATCTCAAATTCCTGCAACCTACTCTCATTTGCTTTTCTCAAAGTCCAGGTTTCTGCACCATACAACTCTACAACCCATATAAAAATATTCGTGTCTTTTCTTTACATTCTTACATAAGGTCCTTGTCTTTTTGGTTAGTCTCCATTACAACTACCCAATGTATAGGAAAGATGATTGAGGTGGTTCCCAGTTACGTTCTTCAATAGCGTTTTCAAAAACCTGCCATTACTAAAATGGTCAACCGATTGGATGTGGATGCTTTTATTGTGGGTTCTTCAGTCAGAAAGAGATGCTTATCGGACTACTAGGATTTCCATAGCCATCGCCACTCTAGAGATGTAGGTCATCAAAAAGTTAAAATTTTTTGCCATGTCAAGTTAAAGATTCAAAGAAAGGATCAAGAAAAATTATGCCTTACATAGAATGATGATAATTAACCCAGTTGAATACAAATCCTACCTCATAATTTGGAGGCTGTCTCCTCTGTACGGGTGTTCTGGCATGCACAGTTAAAAAACTGACCCCAGCTGCTTCTAGAGACTGGCACAGGGACAGGGTCTCACTGAAAAAAAAATCATAGGTCATATAATTCTGAGGTTACACAATAGGTAGAACATAAATGAAAGCAAAAATAGTTTATGCAACTTGAAGGTAAACCGTAAGGCAGGAAGGGATAAGTTAACTAGGTAAGGGGAGATTATGCACAAGGTTGTGCTCAGTGAATTTTCTTCATGAAAGGGAACAAAAGTTATTTATATAAAAATATTAACCCATAGATTCTCAAGGTGCCAATATATCGGTTCAGAAATAAGGGTCTTTTGTTTAAAATCCATTTTATAAAAAAATTAATACTGCTGTATCTCATTTTTTTTATTTTAATGGCATTTGATAACGCGTATCAAAAAGCATTTTGCAGCTGGGCTTGGCAAGCCCTGTATCTCGTATCTGCAATGTCTGCCTTGAATATAAGGCAGCGGTACATGAGGTTGTCTATGACACCATTCTGGCACACAAGGACCAAACCCTTGGTATTGGACTTTAGACCGGTGGAGCGTAGGAAGGCAGATATCAGCTCTTTCAATAGCCCATGCTTTTCCATGTTTCAATAGAAACATCCATTCATGGGCTTATTGGTATGCATCTTGGTATCTCACCAAGGCCTTCTGCTCAGCTTTTTTTTATTTCGGTTTTTAGAACGTCTGCCTTCAATGACCACATGGGCCATTGTCGCTTTCATCGGATGAATGACAAGTCCAGACCAGTTTCATCTGCTGCCGTCTTTGCTGCCTGGTAGAGAAATGCCCCTGCTCCCGCACCCTCGTGCTCTCTAATGAGACTGAGCAGTGGGTCTGTGCTTCTGAACACTCGGCAAGCTGCACCTAGGACAACTCTGTTGTGGAGACACTCCAGATGCAATAGACCTCTACCACATACATAAGGAGAGGGATATAAATTAGAAATAAGATTTTGGATGAAGACTTCTGATGATGGTCATCATTTTCCTTGTTCCCCAATCGAGGTTCTGCAGCTTCTGGACATTCAATTTCATGCAACCGAAGGTATACAGCAGTGTAGGAACTGTGAACATGTTCATGGCAAGAACTTTGTTCTTGCTGGACAGCTCAGAACTTCAGATTTTTCTGAGTCTGTCTGTACTTGGCGGTGAGTCTTTCCTTCACTGCTGTAACCTCCTGCATTCGGTGCTAGGGGACACCGAGGTATTTGTAGCTGTCATTGTTCTCAAGGTGAGGAATGACCCTCCCAAAAATCTCTTGCCAGGTGGATGGATGCACACTTCCAATCCAAACTCCATCCCTATAGCCTCCCTGTATTCCAGTATGGTGTCCAGGGCATTGCGAAGGTCTTTCACATTTTAAGCATAAAGCTTTAGGTCATACACACAGGCAAATAAATGGGTGACCTTATACTTCCTGTCACCAGGAACACTGCACATGTATCCTCTACCCACATAAAATAAATAGGTGACCTTATGCTTCCTGTTACCTGGAACACCGCACATGCATCCTCTACCTCCTCACAACCTAAGGCACAGAGGCACCAGGAAAATACATAAAAGTAGGGGGCTCAAGCTATCTCCTTGAAAAAAATCACGGAGATATGTTAGCAACTCTGTTAAAACTGACCGCTTGCCTGAAGTCAGGACAAAGTGCATTTTCCAGAATGGTAACAGGCGTTGGATGCAGGACACAAACTCTGGGTGGACTTTCATCAAATCCAGCACGTCTATCAGTAGCCCATGCGCAGTGGTTTTGAATGCTGTTTTGTAGTCCACTCAGGCCATTGATAGGTTTCGCTGATGCTGGATGGCTTCTTGGCATAAGCACCCATCAATGAGCAGGTTGTCCTTGCATCCTGTGATTCCTTGCTTTGAGCCCCTCTGTTTGTATACTTCCTCCCACAAAGGCTGAACATGGAGGAGGATAAGGTTAATGAAGATCAAGGTGAGAGCCTTATATACAGTGTTGAGGCAGGTTGTAGGGTGGCATGTAGTTCTTTAGATTGGACAAGTCTCCCTTCCTAGCTATGAGAACCATGTGTCCTACGACAGCTAAGGTGGAATTGGTTCCCTGCCTGACAGAAAGGACATGAAGATTCTGGCGAGGTGTTCATGGGTGGAAGTAAACTTCTTCCACCAGAAGTTTTTCATGGAGTCCATTCCTAGAGCCGGAAAGTTCTTCTCGTCAGAACGTCACGTCACTCTCTGTGACTGAAAGGAGTCCATGCATATCTTGTAGGTGGCGGTTACATAACTCTTAAAAGAGACCTTTGGCCGCAGTGTCTCCATTGATTGGCTTTGACGTTTTTAGATATCCTTCCAGAAACGATCCACCTTGTTGATGGGTGGCAACGATTCGACAACAAGGAGAGGTGGTCAAAAGAGACAAGAAGAGTGAAGGAGAAAAGGTTCTCCCTCACGGCCCTATTCCTTTTGAGAAGATTTTTCCACGCTGTGGTGAACACTCCACCGCATGTTGCTTAGCGGTAAGCAGCACATTTTTATTCAGTTTGCGATGGTGGTAGCTGAGGTTGCGCACTATGCATCGAACTTCAGGCGTAAAAGTTTACCCAGATGTGATGTATTCCATCACACTCTGAATCCTCGATGCCAGCCGTTGTGCCAGCGTGATCTTGGCTCCTAACTGCTCCAGCCTTTTCGCTGCTTTGTCCTCCCAAGAGAAGATCCTTTGGGAGTGAGCCATTATTTTGGCAGCAGCGTAGACCACACAATTGACCATCCAGAGGTCCGACTTCTCTATCAGGATTTTGTCGATTTGTCCATTCAACCAGGACAGGTGGTTACCCCGCAGAGATATCCTGCATTGGATATCTCTGTGCTTAGTTTGTCTCTCATCATAATTTAGTGTGCTCAATAACCACGATCGGAGTTCAGAGATGGCCTGACCAGCTTATTCCCTATTTGTCTTAGATACATTTGAGACTATTATCAACTTTTCATCACAAAATCGGGAATCACCCAGCTTCTACGCTTCCCTATACACCACATAATCAGATGGTCAGGTGAGTCAGTTAAGACTTACCCCCAGCTTCATTGATCCTGTTTTATAACTTTCTGTCTGAGTCCAGAATATTTGTAAATATCCTTCTCTTCTGGCAAGTACATATTCACATTTCTATAATTGAAGCCAAAAAGGCAGCTTGTCGGAGTCTGCGTTGCCAAAAATTCCAAAGAATCACTAATATATTAATTTCTTTATCCTCTTTGGCAGATGTTAGGATATCTGATCATACACAATGTTATGAGAGCATACACAATGTTATGAGTCTCTCTGGAGTTAATACTTCATTTTTGGCAGCATATTACACCACAAGTCTACATCTGTCTGCATAGCTATACCCATCACCGATCTATGGTTTTCCTCCAGCACTACCAACTCTTGTGATATCAACATTCCAGGTACCACAGCCATGGCAGATGGTGCAAAAGATAACAATTCCCTCAATCAAGACATGACATAACTACTTCATCACAAATTCTGACAATCGCATCAAGGCACGCTGTAGACATCTACATGGCTGATTTTGTAGCAGCTAAATATATCATCGATAAATTTATTGAAAGTTGTCTCTCTTTTTCAATATTTGTCACTCTTAGTTTCAATATTCATTCATGCGTATTTAATGTTTTGCTTTTTCAATCGTGAAACAAGGAGATCAAGCAATTTTTTTCACGTTGACTTATACTCAAGTAATGGATATTAGTCGATATTTTCGGCCCATAAATAAGACTTCGTCTTAATTTTGAGTCAACTTACACTCAAAGATAGACGGTCTTATTTAAACCTTACACCATAACTCTCAAGCTGATAAAAGTGATGAAATAAGATAGATACTCCACCAAAGTCATAGGTACATACAACAATTCCTTCTTTCTACATACCATCCATCACTATTAACAAAATCAGAGCAAGACACTAGCAATAAGGCAATCAAATTACATGCAACACTTTCATCCTCTTTTGATTCATTTTCCTATTCCCTCCCTTCTTCAAGCCTGTTGTCTATCATCCCCTGCCACACGCTCACAGGGTAATATGCAGATGTAGGTTTGGTAGGTGAAGATATAGCTATCATCAAACAAGCCCAGAAGCATGTCATACTCATTACTTCACAGAAAAAGACCAAGACCTTTTCCATGCTCTGCTACAGATTCCATAAAAGCAATTGTAACCCTTTATTTAAATGGTGGAAACAATTCATCATTAACCTCGACACTACACCAAAGACAGGCATGCATATGTTCATTCATTACCTCATTGAATCAATTACCTTAAATTATCAAGAAGGCGAATCTTGACAGAAACTGAATAGGGAGAAGGCAGTGTGTTACGAGCACGAATGACGATGTCTCGAATCAACTCAGGTTTCTTCAAAAGGGAAGAACCATAGCCTTCTTTAAGGGCCCATCTTTGAGGGCAGCCACAATTTAGGTCAACTCCATCAGAATACCTGAAACATAAAAAATATATATGTTTGGATCCCAAGCCTTGAAAACTATTTGTTAATGACTTTTCACTAATATAGCACTTGATCTTAACTGCACCAACATCTTCACTGAAAGATACCAGGGTAACTCATTCGATGACTAAGATGACAAAGATTCAATGTAAGGTTCTATCAGACTGGTTTGGCTGGATTTTCTACCAATGTGGACTTAAGCCATTTTGTAGTCCATGATCACTATTGCAAAAATGGTTACAGCTATGAAAACAATTATGACTGTGTTGGGAGATGACAGAGATTTTAAGGTTACATGCAAGGCTAAGATCATCAGAAAAATTTGTAACACATAAGTTCCAGGTCAACTCTGCTATACCAGTGGCAAGCCAGGGGCCTGTCTCTAAGAGACAGGAAGGAGGAGTAAAAACCTCGTAAACAAACCAGGGTCCATCTGGCCCAGATGGTAGCACCCCATAAGGGTCCCTAGCCAAGGTCACGGTGAAGTTCTCAATGGCAGCGAAGGCGGAGAAGATGGACTTTGGTACGGCTGAACTGGCGGAAGAGGCAACCCGACTGACCGGGGTATAACAGGACAGAGACCACTGCCTTGTGGTTTGAAGAGGGATCTTTGAAGGCTAAGGGAGACAATCCTGATAGAAAACAGCCAGCCGGTAGGCTTAGGAGGCAGCCCCTCAAAACGGCTAGCTCGGTAGGGCTAATAACCCACCAGAGTGAAGTAAATTATTCAGAGTATAACGGAGAGAGCCGGAAGGATTAATAGGAATCAACAGAGCAAACGAATGGACACAATTTTTGGTACATGGAACATAACATCACTCACTGGAAAGGAGTGTGAAATTGTAGATGAGATGAAAAAGTACATACTGAGGATTATGGGTATAAGCGAGACGAAAAAGAATGGGTTTGGAGAATAAGCGTTGAAAGATGAATATCACATAAAAAGGGAGGAATCAGGCGAGATGTTGTGGAATATGAACATAATAAGAACTAAGACGATGTAATTTTCCTGATGATGATGCAGTGCATCGAAACCCAGGTCGATTAAACATTTTATCTGTGGAAAATTGCATCATCGTAGTTCTTATTATGAATATCACATGTTTTACTCTGGGGTAGAACATCGCAGCAGAGCAAAAGAAGGAGTGGGCATAGTAATGGAGGGTGTATATAGAGACAGAGTAATGGAATGAGAGCCAGTGAATTCAAGATTAGTAAAAAAAAATCTGGAAATTCAGGAGAAAATATCATTGATACAGGTATATGCCCTGACACAGGATTCAGAACAGTTTGAGAAGGATCTTTTCTACACTCAGCTGCAGGAAACTATAGACAAGGTGAGAGAACAGACCAGACACGTTGTGATAATGGGAGATGGGAACTCCAGAATAGGCAGGAACCTAGAACGAGGACATGGATCAATTGGGCAGCATGGTGGAGAGCAAGTTATCATTACAAATGGAGAGAAGATGATCGATTTTTTGCATAGATAACGATCTGCTGATTGGCAACACCTTTTTTCCACATAGAATAACACATAATATCACTTTTGAGTCTGAGAACAGAGGAGCGAGAAGTGTGATAGATTATTTCACCTACACAAGAAGTATGAGGTATGCTGTAAATGATGTACGTGTATACAGAAGCGCTGAACTAAGCACAGAACATAGACTACCAATCATGAAGCTGCAGCTGCACCCTTTGAAAACTAGAAAGGATTCGCCTTATGAGAGGTTGAAGGTTGGACAACTTAGAGATGAACAAAAGAAAATGGAATATAGAGACCTAGTAACAGCAGAGTTATGAAATAGTATAGAAGAAGTGTTGAAAGATATGTAGATCAAATGGAATTAGGCTGGGGGTATTGAAAGAAACCCTTTTAAATGAAACTAGAGAAGTCTGTGGAGTGCAAATAGTGAAGACGGAGGCTAAAAGGACAAAGTGGTGGAATGATCATGTTAAAGGAAAAATTAACGATAAAAAGCTTGCCTGGAAATCGTGTATTAGATATAAAACAGATGAGGCTTGGAGAGAGTATGTACATAAGAGAAATGAGTTGAAGCAAGCAGTGAGACAAGCAAAGGAAGAATGTTGGTAAGAGTTTGGTAATGAAGTGGAAGAAAACTATCATCATAACCACCGAAAGTTTTGGCAAACGGTGAAAAGCCTAAAAGGAAAGTTTGGAAAAAGAGTAAGAAGAGTAGCAGATGAAACAGGGAAGATAGTGACTGATGAGAAAGATATGCTGACAGTATGGCGGAATCACTTTGCTGTAACTTTTGGACACCAGGAGCAAGTAGAAATAACGGAAGCTGAACCAAACCCTCGAAGAGAAGGAGGAAATGGAGAAGAAATAACACAAGTTAAAGTGGAGGAAGCAATAAAAAGGATAAAACTTGGTAAAGCTGCAGGCGTTGATGGCCTAAAGCCTAAAAGGAAAGTTTGGAAAAAGAGTAAGAAGAGTAGCAGATGAAACAGGGAAGATAGTGACTGATGAGAAAGATATGCTGACAGTATGGCGGAATCACTTTGCTGTAACTTTTGGACACCAGGAGCAAGTAGAAATAACGGAAGCTGAACCAAACCCTCGAAGAGAAGGAGGAAATGGAGAAGAAATAACACAAGTTAAAGTGGAGGAAGCAATAAAAAGGATAAAACTTGGTAAAGCTGCAGGCGTTGATGGCCTGGCGCCGGAAATGATTAAGTTTGGAGGAAATGCAGTGATTGATTGGATGTGGGAGATATGCAGAAGAGCATGGACAGTGAAAAAGATCCCAGCAGATTGGGAACTGAATATTTTAGCACCAATCTACAAGAAGGGAAATACTAGTCTTGACTTCCTTTCCTCATTCATCCTAACCACATGTCCATAGCATCTTAAAGTTTTTCTTTCCATTGACTCCACAATCGGGTCTTGCTGGTATTGGGCTCTGATTGTAGTCTTTCTCACTCGATCTCTTCTAGTGCGTCCTGCTGCTCCTTGCAGGGTTTATTGGAGTGACCACCAAAGTTTGGGAACATACCCTCAGACTAGAAAACACGAGACCACTTGAAGACCATGGCCACGAGGGCACGAATGCCTTACTCGGCGACGTCGAGTCATCAATACTACTTAGTTGAACGTGAGAAAGAGGGTCACCAAAAAACTATGACGGGTAACGAGGTGGACGGGTTCATTCAAAGTCATGTATCTGTAAAATGCACCAGTTTATACATATCTTACTCGGCGACATCCCGTCATCAGTGGGGTTGAGTGGAGTGATCACAAAAATTTCGGAACACACTCCCAGATGAGAAAACATGAAACCACGCTTAAGTAAAAGTTAAATAATTTTTTCTTGAATTTGAAATTTGCATTAATTTGATCCCAATTGCAAAAAATGGCTATTGAAAGGTACTTTTTAAAAGATTCTTGAAGTAACTTTTACTGTAAAAATTACTGTTTTTAACTTTAACCAGTTACTTTTTCAGAAAAGTAAACTTTAACTTTACTTTCTACAGAGATTACCTTTAACTTTAATCAGTTAATTTTTTTTGGTGACTTTCCCAACTATGCCCTGAACTACTAGGGTAATATTTGCAGATATCCTAATGGCTTTGTCGGATTCAGTGATGTCCCTTCAGACCTGCAGAAGCCAGCAGGACAGCCAGTGAAATATTGTCATTATCATATGGAATGACTAAGTGGAAACCCAGCATAACAGATGACCCAAACTCATTCAATGCACAGCTTCTGAACACTTATGTACATTTTCCAATGGTAAACACCAGTGTTTGGTATCAAAGCATAGGCATAAAAAATATTGAGAATAATTTCCCAAATTACTGGTACATAACTGGAATCCATGACCTAGGATTCTATACAAGGGTGTAAGCCAAGACATAATTCTTCAACCCTATGTACCAGAAACAATCTCGCATTTTGAATAGCTGGCACCGATTTTCCAAATGTGCAGGGACAATTTCTGATAAATCAACATGTTTGATGTTAAATTCCTGTATGTATGTATATTCAATATGTATCTTGTGATACATATTGAAAGAAAGTAAATATTAATTTTGTACATTCCACAATAGTTTATTAACAATTATGGAACAACTGGTTTCACCCATTAAAGCATCATCAAGTACAATAAAACTACCAGATGAAAAAATGTCGTGTGAAAAACTGTATCATTGTTAATTTTAATTAATAATAATTGTATATTGCGGAATTTACAAAGTTGAGATTTACTTTCTTTCAATATGAGAGAGTTCTACCAAATTATGCCAAGTAACATGATTCACTTTATCTTGGTGATAGTCAACAATTTATTGCTGATAAGGATTATTTTCGATTCCTAATGAACTTTTTTCCAGATGATAGCAGAAACGTTTTTGTGCTATTTTATATTTATTTGAAGCCATATTTTTATTTTTGCATGCTTTATACTGTATGGTCCATCCTGAGACCACAAGAGCGATGCCATCAATATAAAATATTAGATAATGATAAGAATGGACAAGGAAAATTTGTCCCATATATGTACGTGAGCCCCTTTCCCATCCAACACACACCTACATTTAATGAAATTGACTTTACCTTGAAATTTAGAGCAACCTTTACCTTGAACTTTAGTAATCTGAGTTTTTAGAATTGGAATTTTGAAAGTGGCAATTATGTTTCTTAATTTAAGATTATTTTTTAGAGAATGAGGCCTTTTAGAGTGAATGAAAGAAATTGTGGAATTACTTAAATCAAAAACTGTCTTAAGCAATGCTACGTACACACATTATCATTTAGCCACCAAGTACTTACGGAGCAACCAATTCTGCTGCTTTTAAAAAATCTTCAACATTATTCGCAGCAAACTGAACAATCAAGGGTCGATCACCTGCATAACAAATTGATGACACATTATAACATAAATAGTTCCCAAAGAAAATTCCTCAATATGAGAAATTATTAGTTAAATCAAATATTACCACTAGGTATACTTGTATGGGTGAAAGACTTCCTAAATTACTCAATTAAATTCTTGCATATATGCCATTACTCTCGTCATAAGTATTTCATAAATTTTCAGCGTTGAACATTGATGAACGCATGTATTAGGAGGTTTTTCATCCGTTCACCTATCACTAAATTTACCTTCACTCTTATTACAGACCTGTGAAGTTAAAGCACCAGAAACTGAGATAAGGATCATCACTGAAGTCTGTAGAGGGAAAAACCAGCAACCAAGAGACGTCAAACCTGTGAGTCTACAGTTTTATTTTATGCATAGTATATTTGGGCATTCATGGTTAAATTTATTGCCAAATGTTTATCTTCAAGAACCACGAGAACTTTCACCACAGTACTAAGTTTATGGGTATGAATGCTTTTTTGGTGTATGAGGAACATCTAGGAATTTTAGAGTTTCCAATGATATTCTTGGTAAAGAATGCTAAGTCAAAGTTGATCATAGCAATGACAGATAACTCTGTAAACAGCAAAGAACAGATTCTCTAAAACCCTAGATGGATGCAAATATTTTTAATACATCCACTATAGCACAGAAAACAGAGACATTTGTCAAAGGGGTATCATTCCATGAAGTCCAACGAGTGTGTATAGTTTGACTAGCAAAGAAACCCTAACTTGATCATCATAGCATAGTTAAGAGAACATATGACAAATGAAACTGCCTACGACAATCCTGTTCAACAGAGACGAGGCTGGCTTTACTGGGGTTACACTGATACACATTGTGATGTAGGAATCCTCGACGCGCATTTGGGAGGGTGGACCTTCCAGTTTCTCCTTTAGGTCTAGTTAACTGGACCTGAAGCTATATCTAAGAAGTCAACTGGAGTCTGGGCATTCCATGTCAAATTAACCAAAAAATAGCAAAATTTACCTGACCCTTTGCGATTTTGGTGAAAATTGGTAAGGTAGTTGGCCCTACAGAGAAACTAAATAATACCAAGTATTACATCCCTGGGCCAAATACTTTGTTAGAAGATTGGGTCTAAAAATGGCCCAAAAATCAACTTTTAGGTCTGCAGTTCACCTTTTAAATTGCCGTAACTCAGATACCAACACACTTAGAGAGTTGTGTGTGGTGTCAATTTAAAGCTCTTGAAATTGCCTTTCATTTGATATGTAACATGCTGAAGTTAAAAATAATAAAAGGTCAAAGGTCAAGGTACACATAGTTTGACCTTGAATAATGAAAAATGGGATATTTTATTTAGCTTAATTTTTTTCATAACAACATACATATTTCATTAATATATGTACCAACTTTCAAAGTGGGACTCCAAATACGACAGGAGATACGAATTTTTTTGTACACCTAGGACACTGGAACTCATCAATTACAACCTGTATTTTGTATTCCAATGCACAATGAGTGAGGCCTTTTTCAAATTATTGCTCAAATCTATTTAAGAATGACAAGCATTCTACAAAACCTGGTAAGGGGTTAATCATAAAAGGTATGATTAATAAGATGTCAGCTTTTGAAATAGGAAGAAAAGTATGTGAAGGGTGCAGGAAAAAAGTTAATAAACTGCATAACCCAAAATAACAAGTGGTGAGTTCTGATTCTAGTCCTCATTCACTTGGTCCTAACACTAGTTTTCAAGAAGATATATATGTACACTGAATAAAAATTGGTTCAGTGTTAAACAGGTTTGGAAACTCTGAACCAAAGTTTGATAGTGATTGAAGAGTCTCCTATATCTAAAAAATGTATGTCTCAAATAAGATATCCTATGAAAAAGGCTAAAAAGATCAGTAGTGCTGTTAAGAGAAAATTGTTACACATAGAGGATTCTGAAATTGATAAAAGAGAAAATTATGAAGATGAGATCATTAACCAGTAGAAAGAAAAATTCAAGTACAAGCAAGAGTGAGAATATTCTAATATTAACCATACTTCCCAAGAGTTGGACCTTTAACAAAATAGAGCAAGAGTTTAATGTATCTAACTTCATGGTACGTAAAGCTAAACAGTTAATCAAATAACAGGGGATTACGGCAACACCAAATCCCAAACCTGGAAAGCCATTATCTGTAGAAGTTGTGACACTATAGTTAAAGACTTCTATAAATCTGAATAAGTGAATAGGTTAAGGCCAGGAAAGAAAGATTTTGTTTCTGTACAGCAAGAGAATGCTTAAGTATGTACATGTTCAGAAGAGGCTTGTGTTGAACAATCTTAGAGAAATATTTAACACATTAAAACAAAAATATCCCAAACTAAAGATTGGATTTTCTAAATTTGCAGAGCTGTGTACAATACATCAAAATGTAAAACTGATGTTGTTAGGAGGCAATATTAGTGAATTAACTAAAAGTGATGAAACCCCTTTGAAAACATACAAAGATTGCCTTTCGAGAATGATATGTACTCCTATTCAACCTCAAGTGCTTTTTGGGATATTTTGAGTTTTGTCCAGGTTCCTCTCCAGTAAAGGAACGTAAAAGCCGTGGAATGAAAGAAAACTTAGTTGATTCAATTATTTTCAAACAGTGGGCAGTTTTTTTAATTTCAAGTGTAGACAGGTCTACACTTGAAACAATTTCAAAACTCACAGACAAGTACATAGAGACTTTAATAGAAAAGCTGAATGTACTCCTTCGCCATTATTTCATTGATTCACAGCAAACAGCATTTCAAACAAGTGTCAAGTCAAACCTACAAGTTGGGTAGTTTCTTGTTATGTTATTTTGCTGAAAATTATTCTTTTGTTCTCCAGGATGAATATCAAGGCTTACACTGGAATAACTCCAAAGCCACGATTCATCCTTTTGTTGTTTACCTTTGTAATGGTGAATCAAATATTACACATGAAATGTAGTCATAATATCTGACTACCTTTGGCATGATACTTTTGCTGATTATTTGATTCAAAGGGAGCTAATGAAGTTCCTAAGTATAATATCTGATGGAAAACTACGTAAGATATATTTTTTCTCTGAAGGTGCTGCAGCACAATACTAAAACTGAAAAAAACTTCATCAGCCTGTGTAACCATGAGGAAGATTTTGGTGTACAAGCAGAGTGGCATTACTTTGCCACATCACATGGAAAGGGACCTTGTGATGGTGTAGGTGGCACTGTAAAAAGACATGCTGCTCGAGCAAGCCTACAGCGGCCATATGAATATCAATTTATGACACGTCAAATTTTCCAGTGGGGAGCAGAACACATAACAACAGTTACATTTATTTACAAAACAAACGCAGATTATGAACAAGAAGAAATATTTTTCAAAAAACGATTTACAGAGTCGCAAACAATTCCAGGGACTCAGAAGATTCATGTGGCGATTCCATTATCAAAACAAAAATTAAGTACCAAAGTGTATTCTTTTCCATGTATAACCAGAGAAGAAAGAATTACTGTCACAGAAGGAGAACTCAATATTAGTCACCACAGACTTTTTTTCATGCCTTTATGATAAACAGTGGTGGTTAGGTGTTGTATTAGAAAGTGACAATGAAAAACAAGTGAAGATAAGTTTTCTTCAACCTGCTGGACCAGCAACATCATTTGTCCAGCCACAGAAACCTGATATCCATTGGGTTCAAACAGTAGATGTTTTCTCAAAAGTAGATCTGCAATGCCCAACAGGATGAACCTATATAGTTTGACACACACAGAAGTTCAAGAAGCAGCCAACAGACTACAGTCCATACTAATGAAATAGGAATATCTAAGATCAGATCTGGGAACTCAGTTGTCCAGTGAGTGAATGAAGGTATAATAAACCTACTTTTATGAATAGCTTTTTGCATACAATTTTTAGTGAACAAGCTTAAAAATTTTTTTCAGGTGTCCTAGGTGTACAAGAAAATTCGTATCTCCTATCGTATTTGGAGTCCCACTTTGAAAGTTGGTACATATATTAATGAAATATGTATGTTGTTATGAAAAAAAAATTAAGCTAAATTAAATATCCCATTTTTCATTATTCAAGGTCAAACTATGTGTACCTTGACCTATAATTATTTTTAACCTCAGCATGTGACATATCAAATGAAAGGCAATTCCAAGAGATTTAAATTGACACCACACACAACTCTCTAAGTGTGTTGGTATCCGAGTTACGGTAATTTAAAAGGTGAACTGCAGACCTAAAAGTTGATTTTTGGGCCATTTTTAGACCCAATTTTCTAACAAAGTATTTGGCCCAGGGGTGTAATACTTGGTATTATTTAGTTTCTCTGTAGGGCCAACAACCTTACCACTTTTCATCAAAATCGCAGAGGGTCAGGTAAATTCAATGGTTGATTTGACATGGAATGACCTGTCTGTAAAGTCAACTGGACCTCAAGAAGCCAGCAGGATACTCAGCCAAGTATTTCCCTCGAGATAGACAACACAATGAAAACTTGGAAACCACAAGATCCACCCACCAACTAACATTATTGTAATTTTCCCATCACAACAAGTTCGTTAAATTATTTTCTCCTCAAGTGTGAGATCTTTGCAACTAAGTTTTTAATTGAGTTTAAGCAAAGGCATATGCGAAGGCTTTATTGAGAAGAATTTGATCCTCTGGGTTTATCACCATGATTACCAACTTTTTGTGGATAGTAGTGGCAGTCAACCCGGAAAAATTCAATTCCATCCCTGGATGTAAATAAATGGAAAGCCTCCTTCCAACTCTGAATATGTCTTTCATTGATTCAAAGTTTTGAAGAACAACCATTGGAAGTTTCAAGCCTAAATTAGGAGTATATTTTTTATCATTTATTCCTCTTTCCAACTTCCTTCCCAAGTCCACAATAAAAACTCTCGTGGGCACTCTGCACATTTTTATTGATGGCATAAGGTGTTTCGAAGTAGAAGCATGAAGATCAAAAAAGATAACAGCTTTCAAGAAGTGGGTAAGGAAATGATAGGGAGGTAGACAGGTTGGAGTGAAGGAGGAGAATGAGGTGGTGCTGAATATGGTCAATAAGGGAAGGTTTTTGGAGGAAATTTGAAACAAGCAGAGGAAGGGGCTGAAGAGTATAATTAAGTGTAATGGGCTGTTGAAGAGAGCAGAGGAGGGGAGAATGTTGGGCATGATGTACAGAAAAGAGTGACGATCATGGAAGCCGTGAAGGAGGTTAGGATGTATGAAGAGTTTACGATGGGTACACTGCAGGACATTTTTAGTTATGCATGGAGAAATTGGATTTGAACGAACAAGGGGAACTGAAGGTTGGGAGTTAGGTAGCAGGGACAGACGGGGTACCCAAGGGCATGATGGCGACGTGGTCAAAGGGCCACAACAGGCAAACCCCACGCTCCCCCCAAAAGCCTGTAATAAACACCACGCACACCATCTATTGCCCTGGCAGTGATTCCCACCCACGCGCACTCTTGCGGGCGGGCCGCACCAGTGGGGTCTGTACCATTCAGTGCAGCCCAGAGATAAGTAGCACCATACCCTGGCTTATGAAATGCACATACTTCTGAATAAGAGGGCTGATATCCACCTACTTTGCGTACACTCATGGGTGATTTAACAATGGTCAGGAAGTTATCACCTCCACAGCACTCCACAAAAATGTTTGTCATTCCAATGCATGCATTTCACCTGAGATACTGACTTATAAGTCATGTTTCATTTCAAGGCTTCAAAAAGGCAACCTTATGGATATATCAAACTGCACTACCAGAGTATTCTTAATAAAATCCGGAAGCTAACTCACTAAGTATTTCTGAATGCCTCCCACAGGTTCAATCAAGACACGTTTTGCTTTTAAGACCATGAATGCTAACATGAGTAAATATTCGCCTGAGCAATTAAAGAGTATCCAATGATACTCCTTAAAATGGTAGCATATGCCAATCATCTAAAGGAAATATGCACTTCATTTCATGTGTGCAGAACAAGGCGGTTACTCCAACGAATAGTAGGTTCGGTTTCACCAACCTTTGGTAACTAGGTGATTTACTAATCAACTCGTGCAAAATATTGTATCCTGGACTGTATGATGTGGTGTATGGAACTGTCAGGCGAATATTTACCATGATTTACTCCTAACGGCATCAATGTCTACAATCGGCATTTTAAATAGATTGGCAATTTGCCGGCAGCCATTCCGGTATTTGTCCTTCGTTATATTTACTGCCATTCCGTTTATGGTTATCCAAAAACTTCCTTTGGCTGCAGAGCCCTTAGGCTATCAAATTAATAATTCTCAACGATCTCCAAAAATATCATAAAAACCCATTTCTACTACCCCGATGAATGCAAATACTACGCAAGGGCCTTTAATTTTTCAACGGCAGACAATGAGGAACAGCAAAGATAATTTCATGACAAATACGAAGACTAACTACAAACCACTTTTTACCTTCGCATGTCTTAAATTCATTGTCACGAGCCTTTCCGGACTGAACGAATGAATCTGACATAATCATTGGAGTGAAACACACATCAGTATCATACTCTCTTACTAGCATCCTAAACGGCAATCTGGAAGGTTGAATCAATGAAAACATCATTTCAGTTTTACTTTCAATTGTTCACAGTATAATACTGGGTCATGATGCGAAACTCACTTGCTATATCGCACCATTGGTGCACACACCTTAACCACATTCTTGTCATGAAACAGTTCCAAAATATCGCAACGCTCCATAATAAATGCAGAATTTAAATGTGCAGCATAAATTATGGAGGCTATAAGCACTTAAAAACACAGCATAATAAATGCATAGCCATTCAGAAATCAACAGGACGTCTTACTGCCACTGATTGTTTACATTCTTCTAAAACAATAGATTACATATTCACTCCAATGCGCTCCAACACCTTCAATTGTCATCCATATCGATTTCCTCGTTGGCGGGATGTGGATTCTGTAGGGCACTGTTGCCGCGCTGTCAACTTTTTATCCGAAATATTCAGTCGCAAATTGCGGGCGAATTTATTTGGGATGCTAAATTATTTTAGCATTTTTATTTTGGTGCTATAGATTTATGAGAAATTTATGTGAGTTGAAACACATCGAAATAAGCGCACTGGAAATTATATATCGATTTCTTATTTGCCGGTTTGAACCAATTTGAACTGCCTTTCTCAGCGGCGTTGCCGGACCGAAGGACGTGAATGCATAATTTGGTCAAAAAGAATAGTCCCAAGCCGTAAACTAATCAAAAGTTCTAATTTTATGAAAAAATCACCCCCAGAATTATTTCCAAACAGCTGCCCAACATAGACGATAGCCAATCTCCCGTACAATTTCGATGAGATGGACTTTCACTTTCGTTGCTTTCGCGCTCTGCCGCTTTACTCCGGGTCCGGGTTAATTCTTTGATGATGTTCTTGAAGCCAGCTTCACGAGAATATTTGAGACCAAGTTGATCACGCGTCTCTGATATTTTTGCTAGTCTGCTATGTTTAATGACAGAGAGATGAATGCCTTTAATTGAGGGATACTATTATCCATGTGTCACCAAAGAGCAAATATCAATTCCTCACTCTCGGATTTAGGAATAGGACCTCAGCAGGAAAAACGTGTTATTATATGATAAAATGAAAATTGTTTAGGAGCTTTGTTACTCATTAGAGAATCTAACTATCTGATATTTTTGTCATCATTAAAACGGGTTCTATGACCGTTTTCCTTGTGCAAAGTTGATTCCTGAAAGAAATAAAGAAGTTGTGACGACGCCCAATACCGAAAGTGAGGCATCACCGCATCGCTGCCATCCCAGGATTACAGAACTCCACGTAGTCCTTTTTTGGGGGTTAGGGATGGAGGCTACGGGAGCACTCTCATCTAGCATGTTCAGACATGGCGATTGGAGCATTGAGACGCGCGGAGGGAAAAGCAGGCGACAGGCTGCGAAGAGCAAGCGGTATGCTCGCCTCGGAACACAGCTCAAGCCTGAGCAACGACCGGCAAGCGTCTCTTCCCCCGCCATGTGGTCCAAGCTCTCTCACGGCAACCTAAACCCCATAAGATGTGAGGACGTATTCAATTTCCCCGGACGAAAGGGGGAAAGGCAGAAGCAGGGGCGGGTTGAAAGTGTGTTACAGCGAGCTGGAGATAACGTAGGGAGAGATGATTTCGTGTTGAGGGCCCGTTTGCACGAGGCATGTCCTTGTGCTTATGCGAGTAGACGCAACAATGGATATGGCCGCCGACTATCCTCATTATTACAATCAGTATTTTACGCTGCCCGGGCAAATCACATGCGTACCCGGAATTACATCTCTTCATTGCTGAAATCTCCCCATCGTAAGTTTAATTGGTAAACTGCGGAAATTAAATTTGTATCGGCAGCAGAGGTGGTAACGCACCGTCCTGACTACCCTTAGGTCGCGGGCACGAAACCATGCGACGTTTGCCTTATGTCTATGCAAGCCACCTCAAGGGTATGTGACACGGGGTGATGTACTCGCACGCACGCACATGCCTTTAATGCCATGCCATGTCCATTAATTTTGCCTCGCGTACGCAAGCAACGTAACGAAAACTCGGTTACTATGGAGACTAGAGCAAATATTTGAATGCGATCGATTATCCCAAACAACAAAATTTAAGCCGCCC
This sequence comes from Pyrrhosoma nymphula, assembly GCA_963573305.1. Classification (NCBI taxonomy): domain Eukaryota; kingdom Metazoa; phylum Arthropoda; class Insecta; order Odonata; family Coenagrionidae; genus Pyrrhosoma; species Pyrrhosoma nymphula. Next base: position 50,371,930 of record OY754337.1, on the reverse strand, counting down.
TATTGACTAGCAAGGTCGTGACGTCAAATTAAAATCAAAACATATTTTCCTCATCTGATTTTCCTATTATAATATTTAGGAAAATTGTTCCCACAAAAAAAAAGTTTTTTGTGGAAAATTGCACGGCTTATTTCTCCATCATGTACAAATTTCTCTCAATTTCTCAGGAATCTTCTGATTTTAAATAGATATCTAGTTTCTGTTCTAACTTTATCTCAAGTAATAAAAAAGGGACTTCGTAGGGAACCACTAGAGATTCCGAGGTTAAGCGCTAAACTTAAGTTACTTGAACAATTCAGATTAGACGAGTTTCCGTGTAAGGGGGATATTATTTTAACCCCACGATATATCTCTAGATTTGTTCCCTCCCCTTTCACGGTTGGTGTCCTAACGACCCCTGCCACACGCCTCCGTAGTGGCTCGGAGGGTATATGAGTAGAATAACTTGGTAGCACTCGCTCGTACAGAAAATTACGTAAGGGATAGGAGATCATACAAGAGAGGAGGGATAAAGATCCTCAGGTTCTCTCTAGATGTAACCAACTGAGCCTTTCCACCACCTGCCACACACCCTTGAGGTGGCTTGCAGGGTATTTTGTAGATGTAGATAACTTTGCCCGCTCATCAACGCTTAATTCGTTCTCAGTGACCTGAAACGCTCCGCTGGCGAGTTCCACATGCCTTACAGCATGTTTTCGCCATAGCTCTTGAATCTCTGCCCGTATTTGTAGTTGCAATATGCATAAATACTATCGATCCCTCTAACATTGGTAGTCTATCTGTGGCGTACAGCATGATTGTGAGCCTTCGCCTCGTGAAAGGCATTAGCGATTTATGCTAGTGCAACATTAGTCGCAGATACACTAACTTTAGGGTTTCGTGTAATGCATGTTGGTGACTACTCACCCCCTGCTATACACCCTTGAGGTGGCTTGCAGGATATTTTGTAGACGTAGATGCCAACAAGTTTCGCTATGTCGGATGTGGATCACCCATCACGACGCATGTTACTACGTAAAACGGTATCTAAGAAAATCAAGTTAACTTAGTTCCATAAACGAATTCTGTCATTTATTTTACAGATCTTATAATAAAATATGACAAGAACCATGTAAAGTAATGTAAAGAATACTAATATTTGTAGGTTTAGTACTACCATGACAAAAATAAAACATGAATTTGCTGCGGCGATTGCTCCTTATGCCATTAAAGAAAAGATAATCTCTATTTGATGACAGTGCAGTGGTGGCAAGCGTTTCTTGGAGGAATATCCTCATTCTATAATGAAAATAGCAACTTGGTCAACTTAACAAAGAATTGAATGACTTCCTCAGCCGGTCTAGTCTATCACAACGTCTTCAAGAACAAGTTTCCAAAAACAGCGAATTTTGTAGTTCCATAAAAATAAAACAAGGAAGGAAAAATGAAAATTCGATCTCTACGGGAGAAAGTTTCGCGCGTTTAGGTACATACATACATACATACATTTTGTTGACTGCTAACCTCCCCGTTAAGATATTTTTCCCAACCAAAAGCTCGTAGCGTTCATGAAACAGTTCAATACACTGTATGTGAGGTAATTGAAGTCTTTAGAGTGCTATCTATCGATTCGCAGTTCAATGTAGGGAGAAACTTCGCTAATTCCCAATTGACGCTACTAGGCGTACATCACGAATCCCTCTCCAACCACGCAGATGGGCAAATGTACATAACTTTCGATAATAACGCATGTAAAACATTTTTCTATTTTTTAGATCACACATCTACATCTTCACAATATCCTGTTTGGCACTTCAAGCGTGAATGACAGCGAGTGAGTTATCACCAGCATGCATACACTATACCATAACAAGGTTAATGACACTACGACTTTTATTGAGTTCACAAAAACCTGCAAATACTTGACAGGATGTGAAATTTCACCAACATGCACTACACTACAGGATACTACCAATGTTGGAGAAAATATTTATATTAGTATGATTCACCTACTACATAAATGCACAGAAATACAAGAGTGATACAGGACAAAATGCAAGAGGTTCTGTTAGTACTGCTTCGCAGACTTAAAACAAGCACTAGGGAGCAAATCAACTAATCAGCTGTATTGCCGATCGACAAACCTAGTTAAAAATCTCATTGGCAGCTATTATGGTCTTTTATCCATACTCGTAGGACTGGTCTTAAAAGTACCTTGTAACATTCAGGAAATATCCCCGAAAAAGGATTATTTTGATGTCCTATTTTCAGAAATGTTTAACTATTTTATTTGAAAAATTTCACCGTTTAATAGAATGACGCTGTTTTTGTTCGAGAGTTTTTCTTTACGTAAACAAAGTTCCAAGGAATTTCGAAATTGAGCGGCACATCCACGAAAATTTTACATTATTTTGTGTTTAAGTAGCCCGCCCGCAGAAGTCATTTTCCCGCAAACCCGAAGCAAATGGGTTGATGCCAATTTCTTTTAGAGTGATGTAAGGGAAAATGACGCGAAACGTACAAATTGGCCTTAACATAATTCGATTTCGTAATTGATTATCCACAAAAAATAGGGCACAGAAACGCGGTATGCGGCAAAAGTTTACTTCTACGATTCTTAAAAAAGTTCTCAAATTCTCATATGACGTAAAAATATCCTTTGTTATTTGGAATTTCAACTCCTATCAAACAATTACCTGAATTGAAACGAGAAAATCGCGAAATCTTGGTGCTCTAAGGTTTATAATTCAATTGTATATACGTATTTGATGGCGTACCTCTAAAACCTTCATGAGACTTCCACTAACATTAACTTTTCAGAAGTGAAGTCAAATCCGAGGTGAAGGTAATCCGAAGTGAATTCAAAAATAGCCTTTCTCAGAGCTGACTCCGCTCAAACATTAAAAGTTACCTCGATTTTCCCAAGTGCACAATTTGTTCCAATGTGACCTCAAAAAAAGCATAAAACTGACGAAGCCAGCATTAACGCGTAAAATCCACAGCTTAGGCTCTACTTTGTAGAATCTTTTTATATCCATTTCAATAATGTTTTGTACTTTTCTACACTTTTTATTTTTTAAAAACAACGCGTTTCACCAATTTTTGCCATCGTCAGGTGTAGTAGTTTGTTTACATGTTATTGTTGTCGTTGTTAGATAAAGTACATTAAATTTGGTTTTAAAGAAATGTTTACATTGAAAAAATTACCAAAAGGAAATGAAACAAAAAGGAAAAGGAGGGTAAAAAAGTATTAACATGAAAATAATAACAACAAATATTAACATACGGGATTTACATACATTTCAAACAGGTTAAATAATAAAATACATGCGCAAGATTCGTGTACCCTCGTACTTTGTACTAAACCAACGGTTTGTGCAAAAAATAAAAACCCTCAAATTCTAGTTACTAAAATACAATTTACTCAAAGTCGCCCCTTGGCAATGCTCAGTTTGCTTAGATCCGGTGTAATAAATGTACATCCACACGGTACCCTGCAAGCCACCTCAAAAGTGTGTGGCAGGGGGTGATTCCACACCAGGCACGCCCTAACCGTCAAAAACGCTGGCATGCTATCACTAGCTATTTTATTTAATATATATTTTTATGTCGAATTTATTAATGTTACGTGGAAGGGACTTCGTAGGCAACGCGGCTGATAACGACTATTCCACTCATGCGTGACATGAAGTCACATATCACGGGGACAGTTTGTCAAAGTTACTAGCAAGCCAAAATTATTACAACAGTACAGGCATATAAAATTTATTTGAACCCCATGCAGAAATTGAAAAAATATATAAAAAAGAGCATAAAAGCACCACTAAGTATCGTCAAAATCAATATTATTAGCGGTATCGATCGTAGAAATTTCGATCCCTTTTCGGGCGCGGAAAAAATAGCATTTTAAACAATGTCCGTCCTGCAAAATCTCTCTAATTTAACGCATATGATCGAACCTACCAACGTAGTACGGAGGTTTTAATGCTTTCTTATAATCTCTTGTTTAATAACTTCTCGGTGTGAAACCCTTAGTTAATGCGTTCTTCCATCGATGACGCTCACGCCAACTATCCGTTTGTCCGATGTATTAGGTAAATAATACCCGAACTCTCAGTTAAAATCAAGTCTGAGAAAGTGCTACGTCACATTGCGGTTAACCTCAACGAGACATTATAAAACCGGGCCTCAAGGAGTTATGTTGGCTTTAAATATCGTCGAAAATGCTACATTTTCATGTTTCATTATTTTGTTCATCTCCGAAAAACATAGCCAGGTCGAGACGGGTGAATTATGAAATGCCGCGCTGCTTTGGCATCAACCTGTTGATTTTATCCGGTAATTCTTCTCGTCTGAAAAAATGACCTACATATAGCAGCGGGGTCATTTAAGAGACAGGGGTAAAGGTGTTTTTTTTCAAAGTCCGCAAGTTTTGGCAGCTTTTTTTGCTTAGATTAACTGAAATCATAGATAACCAGCATGAAAATAGGCATAGGGGAAGGTATTATAAGAGTATAATAGCGTTAAAAATGGAGAGGCTACTGATAGAAGAGAACTATTTGACAGAATTATGAAAGGACGGGAAGAAAAAGCGGATAAAAAGTCGGGTCAGGCATGAACGGAAGTCCGGTACGGCGCAGATACCAGGCCATTGAGGAAAGAGAAGAGCATGGGAGTATATTAGGGGACTTATAATAGATGAGAATTATTGAAAACGGGCACTTAACTGAAAGGAAGATGAACGACGAAGTCAGTCTACGAATAAGAAAAGAATAAATACTATTTCCATTGCTCTCTTCTTACGAAAATGAAAATATTACACAAATTTAAGCCTGAAAAAATTTGTTTTATTGAACGACGAAGTGTTCGAAAGGGTTGATAAGGAGAGGAAACTGCCGGAGGAGTTTCGTAGGAGGCAGAGTAGGGAAATGGAACGAGTAAGGAGGGGCGAGGCTGGAGGCGATGATAGAGGGGAGTATATACGGTAATCGGGGAAGGGGAAGAAAGAGAATAGACTCCATGAAATGGGATGAGAAGAGGTGAAATTTATCCCGATCTGAAGACGGTATGTACTAGCTGGAAGGGTACCAGGGAAGTGCAACGATGAAGTTAGGGAATTTAGCTAGTTCTCCCTTGCTAGACCTCATTTGGAATGCGCTGTCAGTATTTGAGGTATTTCTCCGGTAGGCGTAAATACGCGAGCAGCGAAAACGCGTACAGCGCGTGCAGCGAAAATTAGCAACATATGTTAAATGCCGCTTTGATAATTTCATCAGTTTTATAAGCCTACTGCAACAACAAGGATTAGGAATCGTTATCATTCCGTATGTTAAAATTTATTATTTTCTGTGAGCTTAAAATTAAGGAAATAGACCGCAGAACGGAAAGAGTTTAAAGCTTCATTTTTATCATTTATAAGAGACCATGGCTGCAAATGCGTAACAGTTTAATATTGTTATTTGATATTACATTTTGGGCATAAATGGTAGAGCATGTTGATAAAATTTACTCCTGAAACATATGTGGAGGTTTTTCCAGCTGCATTTATATTCGCAATTTCGATAGTATTTGTAGAATATAGTGTAGTGCAAGGTGACTGAAAAATCACCCCCGCCACACACCCTTGAGGTGAGTTGCAGAGTACTTTGTTGATGTAGATGAATATGCAGATACATCTACATAATCTACATCTACATCTACGATGTACCGTGCAAGCCACCACTGGGGTGTGTGGCACGGGGTGATTCCACACCAGGTATGCAGCACTCATCCCAGAACAAATCCGAACCTCGCACGCTCCCCCTGGCTCTAGGCGCAGGCCAAAAGCAGGCAGGAGAACAGTGCGCAGTCCAACAGGAAACTGGGAGAGATACAAAAAGAGTAAGGAGCCAGAGGGCAGTATTTCTATATCTATCCAGCCCTACCTTCATCGATTGATTACCCCTATTAACATCACGTGACCGTAGGTATTAAACTGCGATTCATTTCACCATGTCGATTTTGCTTACGAATTTGGAGTGAGGAATTGAGTAATAAGGCAAAGAGTGAACCAGTCACCGAAAGAGTTTCTTTTGAGAAGTATGATACCTAGATATTCAACATAAACCACTTAGAGAGAACATTTATCATTTATAAGATTTTAAATTTTGAAAATTTCGTGCGACTAAGAAGAAAATAGATCCGGTAGGTCTCCATAACCTGGGCCGGGAACTTTGAAACCCGGGTCGTAAAATAAAGTGTATCTATCTGTGGAAAACTGCAATATATCCAAGTTATTCATTAAGGAGTACTTCAAGTAATGAATAGAATTTATTATTCGCGGAAAATAGATTTTACTTTCCTTTAATATTCCTAATTTCCTTTTATGCTTTCTTTACTTCAAATTCATTTACTTTAAATCTATTAATTTTAAAAATTTTCCCTTAGTTTTGCTATTCTATTTAAGTCGCAATTCCTGAGTTTCCTAAGGAATATTCACAGAGGAAATACGAAAAAAGATCATTAGGGAATTTTGAGTATTTCACATAAATCAAAATTCTTAGTCAATAGATAGACATTACGTAGTTCACCGTATGTACTTCAATTTGCTTTAAAATTTATAGCCAAGAACTAGTTGAACTGCAATCAGAACCAATGAGCTAAAACCTGTTGGTTTACGTAGCCTACTGGGATGAGGGAAAGCAGGCCAGCCAGGAGGTCGTGAGATCGAATACCGTTCCAGACAGTTACGAGTGCTTTGTTAAAGATGGTAGGATCAACCGCGCGGAACATAAAGGAGAGCCGTTACAGGATATTCGGAATTCGAAGAGGCGTCCGTTGCGTGAGAAGCTTTTCCGTTATGCATCGTTTGAATTTGAGGTGCAGTGAAGAAATTGCCTCGTCTGTTAGCATCATACCTTAGCCAAGTTCCAAATAAGACCGAATGTGAAGGCAGCAACATATAGCAGGCGATAAATCGCTTTCCGACGTATTATCTGTCTTCCTGGTGATATGAAATCGGGGATATTTAATTTCACTTTCTGGAAACACTTCTCATATTAAGATCTAAATCGTTTCCTTCTCTGAATGAAACGTCATAGCTTTAATATTTCTAGGGTTTGTTTGTGGCACCACACCAAGTTAACACATGTCTTGCCAATGACTTTGCTCCTTCAGCAATATGAGAGACTAGGTTTTATCAAGCAAATAGTAGGAAACTCAATTCTTTCGGGCGTTACTTGGTGGAACCACTGCACAAGGAGCACTTACTGTTGCTTGGACTGCGCACTATTCTCCTGACTGCTTTTTTGCCTGCACCTAGCGCCAGGGGGAACGTGCGAGGTTCGGATTTGTTCTGGGACGAGTGCTGCATGCCTGGTGTGGAATCATCCCCTGCCACACACCCCTGAGGTGGCTTGCAGGGTATTTTGTAGATATAGATATAGAAGGGTGTGTGGCAGGGGTGGGTAGTCACCAAAATGTATTACACTACACCCTAAAGTTAGTGTAACTACGGCTAATTATGCATTAGCATAAATCGCTAATCCGTGTCACGAGGTGAAGCTTCACAAGCATGCACTACACTACAGAAATGCTACCAATGGAGAGGGACCGTTAATGTATATTGCAACTACACAAATGGACAGAGACTCAAGAGTCATGCCGAAAACATGCACGGTGTGCTATTAGTACTAGTTAGCAGATAAGGATACAAGTATTAGGGATTACTACTACTACTAATATAAGAGCTACACTACCTAACGACAAACCTAGTTCAAAGTCTCATTCGCAGCTGTTATGATCCCTTATCGCTCGCAGGAAAAATTACATTTTTAATCTGTCCGTTCTGCAGTCTAGTTCCCTAATTTTATTCTCATGATCTGATCAACCGTAGTATGTCGGATTTCGTAAAATATTATCAACGTCGTCAGAGAATAGACCGGTTTGGTACTTACATAATAGATTGAGTCTAAATTTTAATCGACGGTCTGAAAGCTTTTCCCATCCCAGTTGCTGCAAAAGGTCAGTAACACTAACGAGATTATCATAACGGCCTTTAACGTATCTTGTCGATCTTCGCTGCACGCGTTCTAACTCAGTTTCCAGGCCTATCTCATAAGGATCCCAAATACTGGCAGCATATTCCAAGTGAGTTCTAACGAGGGAGAAGTAGCTGATTTCCCTAACTTTATCGTCGCACTTTCCAAGTACTCTTTTAACAAATCCCAATTTACGATTAGCTTGACCGGTAATTTGTATTATATTTGTTTGACAAAAAGTTGTGTGTATACATATCACCAAAAGGCAAAACGAACTTTTCCATAGAAATTTGAATATTCATGCGCACTTCTACGCGCTGCCTTGCAAGCCACCTCAAGGGTGTGTGGCAGGGTGTGAGTCCGCACCAGGCGTGCACTAACCGTCAAGCATACTGTCATACTGTAGCTACCTATTTCACGAAACATAATTTTATCTTAAATTAAGTTGTAATTAAAATGTATTAATGGCATACTTCGCAGAGGTAAACACATTTAATACGAGATATTAACTTAAAGGTGAAACCAAATCTTCCAGGACACTATTTTATGTGGGTTTGTTGTGTTGATAATATTATAATAAGAATTCATTAATCAAAATTGTCTAATAGTACTTATTGAGGGTTATAATTCTGTATAAAAAATATATCTCAACCATTATGGTCCCTTATTTTTCACAGTATAGTATGAATAATTGAATCTCTCCGATCTGCAATGTACGTCCTTTCTCCAGTATCTGTGATCGTTTCTACCGTAGTACTTTGGAGGTTATAATGTGCACTGAGCGTATTCAGAGAAAGAGTTAGCTACGAACTCACACAAAGAAATCTGATTGTGAGGTTATCGACGGCAAGGATTTCATGCAGCAGAAAGTGCTTCCCGCTGTTATAGTTCAAATTTTTTGGTCTCTACTAAGCGAAAAAGTTGCGTAAACTCGTAAGGTATCCCGGAAAACCGTATTATGATTCGGAAATAACTCTATTGCGGATACCCAAGGTCTCTGGTTGCACCATAAATGTCAGATCATCACAAAAAGAGCGGAGAAAATGGCAGAATAAAAATAACGAATTTCAACAGAAAAATTATTACAAAAATACTTTCATATTACCCGCTATAACTGGTTATTTAATGGGTGATGGCCGTCTGACAAATAAAATGAAAAGAGAATGAAACCTTTGCATCAATCAATAGCCGAAGAATTAGCCATTAAAATCCTTTTGCGGTTTTTGATGTCACTTCTTGTAATGGTTTCCAAGTGTTTATCCTTGAAAGCATTACGAGGTCACCAGGTTTTATAGCGCTTCCCCAATTCGTCATTGAGAATTATATATAGGCGAACATTTATCGTTACAGCGTAAATATTGCTAGAATAAAACAATAAATCGAGGAAAAAACGTCGGTAGAAAACACCACTCTTGAAACTAATTCATACATAGAGTTTCGTTACATAGGTACATGAATTACATTTCAACATGCTAGTATATCGGCTAGTCATTAAGCAAGTATCAAATAATTCTTTCGGATTTATGTGGATAAGGAAAGTCCAAAAGAGTTCTGAGGCACATATCTATGCGTGGAGTACGTCTTTTCTTCGTAAAAAAAACAGATTGGAATGGATCAGTGAGGAGAGTTCGTGACCTTTGCTCGGGCCTTTGAGTTAGTCTCATGAAATCGGAGAGTTTTTCACATTATTTACTCGTCTAGATTCGCCCCTAAAGCTTGACACAAAATATATCGATCATGATCACCCATGTTATAAATGAAAATTTGGTTGCAGGCGACTGACATTAATAGAAAAAGGTATAGTTTTTCATGGAATCATCATCATCAGCAGTTCTCAACTCTCAGTTAACATCATGTCACCGTTAAGGCTACATCATCTTGCGGATATCGTTAACAAGGCATTAAAAAACCGGACTTGTCTAAATTTTAATCGACGGGACGGCCTGATACCGATTCCCTTCAACTACGAAGTAGGGACCGTGCATGCCACCACTAAGGTGTGTGGTGCGGGGTGATTCCACAACAGGTATGCAGCATTGCAGCACTCGTCCCACTACTAATCGGGACCTCGCACGCTCCCCTGGTCGCTATATAATAGGCGCAGACCAAAAAACAATCAGGAGAACGGTGCGCAGTCAAACCAGAAATTGGGAGAGTGCTACGTAAATGAACATGCAAGCATGCAGTACACTGCTAAAGAGACATCTAGTGCTAGGGATACTTGAGCATACTCGTCGTGTTTAACATAGACGGTAGGCTATAGAGCAAGTCAATTAGTGGGGTCAATAATTATGTGTTGCCAGTTAGTAATTTAGCAAAGAGTATTCCAAGTATAGGGTCCGAGAATAGCTTATTTGAAGACAGCAATCTTGAAATGTCCCCAAAACGCATAAACGATAATCATGAAGCGGTAGTTAACTGCCGTAGTTTAAAAAATAAGATTCTAGAATTTCACCTCCTTATTCATAGCACGGAGTGTAACGTCATTATTGGCACAGAAAGTTGGCTAACGGCCGATATTTCTGATAGTGAAATCTTTCCTGAATCGTTCAAAGTTTACAGAAAAGATAGGCCCAACCAAACCGGAGGCGGAGCGTTTATAGCTGTAAAGAATACCATTGTCAGCCAAGTGGAAATCGTCCCAGATACCAGCCTATAATCTGTATGGTGCTCAAATAGATGCCCTAAGTAAAAAAAAATATTCGTGTGCGCATACTACAGGCCAACTAACAGCGATGTCACCTCAATTTTAGAGCTCGAAACACAAATAAAGAATATCACATCGAAGAACGCCGAAAGAAATTTAATCATAGGTGGAGATTTCAATACGCCCTCTATAGATTGGAGGACCTACAGTTGCATACCAGGGGGAAGAGACAAAGACATCTGCGAGTCCCTACTGTACACGTGTTCATCAATTAATGCCCTACATCAGATAGCTACGACGCCTAACAGAGGGGACATTATTCTTGATTTATTGGCAACAAATATACCACAACAAGTAATTATGGAATACACTGTTGAGGGCATTAGTGACCATAGAATAGTTACCTCAAAGTTCTAGTTGAATATCATTAAAAGTTTTAAACAAAGAAGAAAATTCTACATTTTTAAAAGAGCAAATTTCAATGCATTCAAGATTCATCTAAAAAATTATCTTCCCGACTTCCAAGAATCATGCGTAAAGTTAGACACGGAGGGTAGTTGGAAAGCTTTTCTTTCGATTGTACATTCGGGGATCAGAAAATATATTCCAAGTAAAGTAAAAAAAGAGGGCAGTGAACCAAGATGGTACAATGCAGAAGTGATAAAATCGTTAAGACGACAGAGAGTATGCCACGCCAAGATGAAAAAACTCAGTAGAGATTTGTCCACTGATTATCACAATTTAATAATTGAAAAATAAAAATTGTCTAAATCAACTACAAAGGAAGCGTTGTCACAAGCATGCAGTACACTACAGACATTATCACAAAGGAGAGGGAACGTTAATATATATGTATTATATTACCGGTCAAGCTAATCGTAAATTGGGATTTGTTAAAAGAGTTCTTGGCAAGTGCGACGATAAAGTAAAGGGAAATCAGCTACTTCTCCCTTGATAGACCCAACTGGGAATATGCTGTCAGCATTTGGGATCCTAATGATGTAGGCTTGAAAACTGAGTTAGAACGCGTGCAGCGAAGATCGACAAGATACGTTAAAGGCCGTTATGATAATCTCGTTAGTGTTACTGACCTTTTGCAGCAACTGGGATGGGAAAAGCTTTCAGACCGTCGATTAAAATTTAGACTCAATCTATTATGTAAGTACCAAACCGGTCTATTCTCTGACGACGTTGATAATATTTTACGAAATCCGACATACTACGGTTGATCAGATCATGAGAATAAAATTAGGGAACTAGACTGCAGAACGGACAGATTAAAAATGTAATTTTTCCTGCGAGCGATAAGGGATCATAACAGCTGCGAATGAGACTTTGAACTAGGTTTGTCGTTAGGTAGTGTAGCTCTTATATTAGTAGTAGTAGTAATCCCTAATACTTGTATCCTTATCTGCTAACTAGTACTAATAGCACACCGTGCATGTTTTCGGCATGACTCTTGAGTCTCTATCCATTTGTGTGCTTGCAATATACATTAACGATCCCTCTCCATTGGTAGCATGTCTGTAGTGTAGTGCATGCTTGTGAGGCTTCACCTCGTGACACGCATTAGTGATTTATGCTAATGCATAATTAGCCGTAGTTACACTAACTTTAGGGTGTAGTGTAATGCATTTTGGTGACTACCACCCCCTGCCACACACCTTTGAGGTGGCTTGCAGGGTATTTTATAGATGTAGACGTAATGGTTAATATAACTAATAATTTGTGAATGCTACGCCATACTACTTCATACAGAGAACATAATAATTCCGGACATTTCAAGCGGTGTAAAGTGTTAGTAATTATGCTATGTTATTAAATACAAGAGAAAATTCTACTCTACCTAGTGAGGGTGGGAGTTTCATGTGATTGATCTATCGCAACTATTATGATCCCTTATTGTACGTAACTTCCTGGTTGTTGCAGTAGGTGTGCGACACTTTGGAATTATCGTAGCGACCTTTCAATCTTCTTGCCGATGGATGCGTCGGCGTTGCTAACAGTGCGGAAGCCATCGACGACTCCGACGAGAGGAACCTCCCGCCAAGTCCCGAGGGAAGCAACGAGGATACGAAAAAAATGGAACGGTTGATCCCGCGCGAAGCAAAGCGAAGGATCCTTCCCGACACACTCGTACAACCCTTCCCCTTCCACGGTCCCCGGAACTTCACGGATTTTATTTTTTAACAACTTCGCCGACTCCCTCTCACGCGGTGGTCCAATGCGAAATGTTTTTATTGACACGATCGATTAACGCAGCCCCAACGATGTGGCGTAGACTACGGAGAGAATCTTATCCTCACAATCGGGTGAAAGTGTCCTCGCATTTGCTTGAAGTTAGTTTGAGCGAGATATTAGATTTGAGCTAGTCATAACGGAGAACATATTCGAATATAGTTATATATGACAACAATTCCAGTAATTAAATAAATATAACCACGTATGTCTCTAAATTGACTCATTTTTGCACGCCGCACGGTTAAATCACCTTCAAAATAGGTTTTTTGCGATTCTATAAAAAGTAGTTCGGTGAGTAATTGATTATTTTTTATAAATAGTTTGGAAACATACAAACTACACACTGTTAGTAGTTTGACGGATTCTAGGTGTTAGAAAGTCCTAATTTTTCCAATATTCTCCCTCTGGAGCTCACAGCCGTAATCTATCCCATGAATAACAGCTTATATTTTTATGCAAATTGCTCGAAGAGTAGTACGGCAAGGGGATAATATTTTGATATAATTAAAAAGATGGGTGATTTTTCTTTAAAATGGCGTAAAGTTCATCAAATTTGCGGTGAAATGATTTATCGCTCGAACTACCTTTTGGTGGTTCTAGCAGAGTTTTTGTTTATGTACAGATTTGCGTGAAAACTTGCGTACGTGTTCTCATTAGTGATATCTATTGATTGAAGTGAAAAATTGCACCATACTGATTACGTGTTTTGGCAATTCAATGCTATTTTAACACGTAGCCTAATGGCACATGACACATATTTCGTAATAATTCGATTACACGTGTAGAACTTCTCTTCTAAAGGCGGAATAAAACATTTCTTATTATTATAATTGTTGCTAACAAATTTAAAGGTGTAACGCCGAGTCCAATATTCGAAAACAACACAGTTCAATATAATTTCGTCTAAATTTCGAATACCACGCCGAAAACTCTTGTTATAAATTGCTTTAATTAAGGAAAAATAATTAAAATATAATTCTCTCATTTCCTCTATTGCTTAAATGAGTTCAAACTCATAAACAGATGCACTGAAATGAAAGTGGCTCTACGATGTGTAAGTACGGACTTCTGTGGCAGTGATTGGGTCGATATCGGTAGTAATCGACCGGGGTTCATCTACATCTACAAAATACCCTGCAAGCCACCTCAGGGGTGTGTGGCAGGGGGTGAGTAATCACCAACATGCATAACTCTATACCCTAGAGTTAGTGTAACTACGACTAATTATGCATTAGCATAAATCGCTAATGCTTGTCACGAGGCGAAGCCTCACAAGCATGCACCACTACACTACAGATGTCATCACAATGGAGAGGGACCGTCAAAAACCACCGTACGAGTGCCATGCTTCCAAATTTCGGAGGGTGCCAAAGTTACTATTACCAGTGCAATATACATGAATCCCATATGGGTAGAATGACAGTTATAAGCCGAATTGCATGTGAAATCCTTTGGGATCCTTATGAGGTAGGCTTGAAAACTGAGTTAGAACGCGTGCAGCGAAGATCGGCAAGATACGTTAAAGGACGTTAAGGTAATCTCGTTAGTGCTACTGACCTTTTGCAGCAACTGGGATGGGAAAAGCTTTCAGACCGTCGATTAAAATTTAGACTCAATCTATTACGTAAGTTCCAAACCGGTCTATTCTCTGACGACGTTGATAATATTTTACGAAATCCGACATACTACGTTAGATCAGATTCTGAGAATAAAATTAGGGAACTAGACTGCAGAACGGACAGATTTAAAATGTAATTTTTCCCACGAACTATAAGGGACCATAACAGCGGCCAATGAGACTTTTATCTAGGTTTGTCGATAGGTAGTGTAGCTCTTAGTAGGTGTAGTACTCCCTAATACTTAAATCCTTATCTGTTACCTAGTAACAGATAAGGATTACACTAACAGCACGCCGTGCATGTTTTCTACATAAGTCATGAGTCTCTGTCCATTTGTGTCGTTGCAAAATACATATAATTATATTGATGGTTCCTCTGCATTGTGATAATATCTGTAGTATAGTGCATGCTTGTGAGGCTTCGTCTCGAGATAAGCATTAGCGATATATGCTAATGCATAATTAGTCGTAGTTACACTAACTTTAGGGTATAGTGCAATGCATGTTGGTGAATACTCACCCCCTGCCACCCACCCCGGAGGTGGCTTGCAGGGTATTTTGTAGATGTAGATGACTCTGGATAATTGGAAGTTTTTACACTGCTTGATTCATCTTTTAGCTTTTGTGAAAGAGCACTTATGTCATTTGTCGGCCATTTCTTTTTATGAGACACATTTTTCCTAATAAGTAATTGGGGAATGGGACTTTTGAAGAAATACTGGAATTATTTATAAAACTTATCAAAACTTTCATTGAATGAATTCATATGGAAAATGTCTAGCCAGCTTTCATTTTCTAAATCACATCAAAAAGAACTAATATTTTCCTCGGAATATAATCTTTTTGCCATAGATTGATATTTGCATATATGCACGCAGAAGACTCATGGTAATTATTTATTTCTCAGTGAATGTTCTATCTTACACAGGTAAGTACAATTCACGTTTTATTAATTCATTATCTATTTACTTATTCCCAAATATATGCATAATTTTATTTAAAAGTTCCCAAGACACTTGTCAACTTAAAAAGTGTAAAATAATTTAAATTAAAAATTTAGCGGAATTTATTTGTCAAATAAATTTTTGTTATGATATAAAAAAATTTTAAAGCTCTAAACCCAACCTCTATACACAATAAAGAGATTGTTAAAACAGCTGATTACCCTGAGGATAACGTCAAAAAAGTGAGCTTATATGTACATTTTTAATGTAAAATTTTAAGTTATTAAACTTTAATGATAAAATTTATTCATTCATAATGTAATTTGATTGCATCGTTCGTGTAGTTCTATATTTATTTTTTTTAATTTCATTTGAGGTTGGAAAAATCAAAAAAGAGTAAATGCCATTTATACGATAAAGTGAAAAAGGAATTTTCGCTCCTTAAATAAAAAAAAGATACCATTGTTATCCACAATACTTGTAGCGGAGAATTTTTTATTTCAGTTGGAGGCAGAGCAGGTATAACGAAAGATTTAACTACTAACAAACATAAGCAATCATTAGATGCATCAGCTACCAGTTCTAAAGTAATAGGTTTTTTTTAAACTTCTAATTATTCTGAAGATGAAAAACAGTTAGCTGCAATGGAGGGGACATTTGCTTTCCATACCATAATACACAACCAAAGTTTTCGTGGTATGGATTCTACAACTAAATTATTGAAAAAGTTTCACAATGCTAAATTTTCATGCGCTAGAACAAAATGCGAGGCTATTATAAAATCAGTATTTAAAAATTACTGTGATAAAATAAGTACCTACATAAGACTTGGAAACTGCAGCATTTGTAACGGAAAAATCAGATGCATCGAATCATAATGAAACTAAATTGTAATCAATACTAGTAAAAAATTTAAAGTTAACAAGGGCATTCAAGTAAAAATTTTAAATTTAGAATTGAGGCTGTTGCTGAAAATTGCTGAAATGTTGTCAAATCATCTAGAAAGAATAATAAATGAATACAAGTTGAAATCCAAAATTGTTGCACTAACAGCTGATAATAAAAACACAAATTTTGGTGGGTGAAACCACAAAGGGGTGAACAATATGTACGTAAAATGATAAGATTTACTCCAAAAGTAAATCCTAGAAATAGGTTGTAATGCACATATTTTGCCAAATGCAAATATCTATTGATCTATTGCCTTGAACTTCTCTTACGTATGACCAAAATGCCTTTGGGTTGTCCTGTAATTGTTCTACTAATGTCATGTACTCAAACTCGGAGCAGACAGTTTTTTGCCGGACGTTCAACACATACTGCTAGAGCCAACGTACTACGGTAGAAGCGATCACAGGAATAAAATAAAGGAAATTGACTGCCAAACCGATAGATTCAAAATGTCATTTATCCCACGTACAATAAGGGATCATAATAGTTGCGATAGATCAATCACATGAAACTCCTACTCTCAATAGGTAGAGTAGAGTTTTCACTTGTGCTTAATAACACCACATAATTACTAACTCTTCACACCGGTCGATTAGTCCGGCATTATTTTATTTTGTTCTTTGCATGAGGTAGCATCTCGTAGTATTCATAAATTAACAGTATCAGTAATATTAACCACTAGATGTGTCTATAGCATTTTTCTGCATGTTTGTATGTTCTTTTACGTATCACTCTCCCAGTTTCCGGTTGGACTGCGCACTGTTCTCCTGACTGCTTTTGGCCTGCGCCTAGAGCCAGGGGGGACGTGCGAGGTTCGGATTTGTTCTGGGATGAGTGCTGCATGCCTGGTGTGGAATCACCCCGTGCCACACACCCCAGTGGTGGCTTGCACGGTACATCGTTGATGTAGATGTAAGCCCTCTCTTCGGGATTATCTGGGGAAAATGGACAAATTTACAACGGTCATGTCTTTGAAAATTTCGCATCTGATTTGTGAACCCGCCGAGCAGCTTGCGAAGGCTTTGAGGGAAGAAAATTACACCGCGACTGGAGCAAAACAATCCGCTTAGAGTCAGCATGACATATTCAGTGCAATGAGCGAGTTGGACTTCGATCGTTTGTGGGCATAAACCGAGACACTAAACAATGCCAGGGGGAGCGTGCGAGGTTCGGATTTGTTCTGGGATGAGTGCTGCATGCCTGGTGTGAAATCACCCCGTGCCACACACCTCAGTGGTGGCTTGCACGGCACATCGTAGATGTAGATGTACTAATGTCATGTCTACTAATGTCATGTGCCATGCCAATTGATGTAGAAGTAATAATAACTACAATTTATTTGCATTTTAATCGTTTTACCGTTCGTGTGGCTACTTTAAAACAATTTTGCGAATGCAAAAAACGTTTAGTATAGGTATTCAAAAGTTAGATGGCTTGCTCGAACACCTGCTATAAAGTTTGTTCTACAATTATTTGAGCCTCTCCGGTCATATTTTTTAAGTTTAGATAAATGTCCTAAAATCTTGTAATTTCTTTTTCAATTATGAAATATCTGAGATATTAATGTATTTTAGGCACACTCAAGCATCTATTTTCACAAAACGATTCAAAAGATTGAAGGTGAACACATTTCAGCCACAGAAGTTGTCTTATTTCAAATTATTTTATTCTTCAATATGAATCTTTATTTGAAGAAAAACTTCTGTCTTTAACAAAAAAAGAAAATTGTCTGACTTAGAGAAATCAAATCCGGGAAATATGGCAAAGTTTTTCAAAGAAATACAGAATTTTTAACAAACATATTTCCAATATATCGAAGAATGGTCCGAAACAAACACGGGAAATATCAGTTTTCAGTGGTTTTTTTACTTAATCGCAAGTATATTGGACAGATATTGAATATTGTGTTCACTTTTTATCTAAAGAAATGCCAGACATTAGAATAGACGATAATTGTATCTTGTTGTTAAAAGAAATTAGAAGACAATTTATATTTAAATTCTGAAAAATCAATACAATGGGAATACTCCTCTTTAGTGAGTGACCTAGAACACCTTTTATCGGCAAGATATGTAAAAGGTTGATATGATTATTTCATTGGTGTTAAAAGCCTACAGCTTTTAACAACAATGAGATTATGTGTAAAATGTAAAAAACGTCGCCAGTAAAAATTATGTGTAAAACGTTATTAACGTCGCCAGTAAAAAAATTTGTTGGGAACTTACAAAATAGTTTGTCTTAAATTTTATCAACGGTCTGAAAGCGATTCCCATTCCAGTTGCTGCAATAGGTCAGTAACACTGACGAGATTATCATAACGGCCTTTGAGGTATCTTGCAAATCTTCGCTGCACGCGTTCTAACTCGGTTTTTAAGCCTACCACATAAGGATCCCAAATACTGGCAGCGTACTTCCAATTGGGGTAATGTGCTCCAGCGAAAGTTGACGTCAACACGGGTGGAGGCGAAGTGACCGCGCCAGGGTAACACGGAGGGGGTTAATTGACCCTGCTCATTCAACCCTGCCACCCGTTAAACCGGGGTTTTTACCGTACTTAGGGTTTGTTTTGAGCTTTCCCAATACACCATCGCCCGTCACCTCAAATCCCCAGCAAACTGATGAGACGACGTTTTTGAGTGCTGGTCCCTTCCCTCTCGCGTCCTTTGTCCCCTGTCAGCATCACGTAAATGAGTTTTCTTTTGTTGACCATGCATGAGACGCCCTTGGCAAGAGCTTTCTCAAGAAAATCCCTCACATAAAAGCTAGACAGGTACACCGAAGCCATGAAGAGATGATGCTTGTTTTGAAGAAAACTGCTAAGATATTCTGTCTACAAATACGTCACGGGTAGCGTTATCAACTCTTCCGTATTATCACGGAGATAATGGGCTTGGACAATAATTGTTGGAATTTCCCGCCTTCCGGATAGAAGCGTTTTCCACCCGAAAATAAGATTTCAAAATAAATTTTATAAAATATTCTTCCATTAATTATCTTTTGCTTCAACTTGTAACCTTTGTTCAGTTGTTCGAATGATGCTAATATCATAGAACAAGTAAATGCATCTCAACAAATCAAACCTACCACAGAAACACGAATTGTTTAATGTGTTCTTAACGTCCTCTGAGAAGCAATTACTCATCAAGTTTACTCAGGCGATTAAGCATTTTCTTCTTCTACATAACACCCCCTGCCACAGACCCTCTAGGTGGCTTGCAGGGTATTTTTTAGATGTAGAAATACACCGCAAGCCGCCTCAAGGGCGTGTGGCAGGGGGTGAGTTGTCAACAACGTGCACTACACGGCATTCTGCCAAGTTAATGAAAATCTACATCTACATCTACAAAATACCCTGCAAGCCACCTCAAGGGTGTGTGGCAGGGGGTGAGTAATCACCAACATGCATTACACTATACCCTAGAGTTAGTGTAACTACGACTAATTATGCATTAGCATAAATCGCTAATGCTTTGCATTCTAAATATTTTTCTATTCTAAAAATATTCTATATATTTTTCTTTTTTTTTGTGATCATCGTTCCCATGTAGGTGTCACATAAGTTTGCTTCGAAGGAAGCCAACCATTCCCCATATTCCGGACCCACTAAAGTATATAATCTGTTTCTGCTTAAATTGGTTGAACTTCATTTACATTGTCTCAACTTCCGACAGTTACAAATTTCTCATGATAATACATACTCATTATATTTTATTTTGCCGGCCTCGGTGGCGGCGGGGTAACGTCCTCGCCTGCTAACCGGTCGAGGGTTCGAATCCCGCCTGGGGAGGATTTTTCACTTCCCAGGGCTTGAATGCAACTATTCGTACATTTACAAAAACCAGCAAATACCTGTCATGAGATGAAATGTCACCAACATTCACTACCATATAGGTGCACTAACCATATTACAGCAACATTATCAGAAGTTAATACTACATAGCAAAGTTATACTATATTAACTATAAGGGACCATGATAGCGGCCAATTAGACTTTTATCTAGGTTTGTCGATAGGTAGTGTAGCTCTTAGTAGTAGTAGTACTCTATAATACTTGAATCCTTATCTGTTACCTAGTACTAACAGCACGCCGTGCATGTTTTCTACATAAGTATTGAGTCTCTGTCCATTTGTGTAGTTGCAAAATACATAGATATATTAATGGTCCCTCTCCATTGTGATTATATCTGTAGTGTCGTATTGCATGCTTGTGAGGCTTCGTCTCGTGACAAGCATTAGCGATTTATGCTAATGCATAATTAGTCGTAGTTACACTAACTTTAGGCTATAGTGTATTGCATGTTGGTGATTACTCACCCCCTTATATTTACGCTCATGATCTAATATACCGTTTTCACTATCTCCACGAGGTAATATCATGATTCTTGGCCTAACTCACTTCTTCAAGATCGTTTTGAATATTCGTGGCGCAAATAAATCTTTACTAGGACGGTAACAACATCTGCTCGAATGAGATTGGAAGCAATAGAAATATGGTTTGAAAGAAGAGCGATGAAGATGAAAGGAACGGAGGGAATCATCTATGAAAAAACCTTACGAAAATTTGGAGAGATAAGAAGCATAATGGAAATTTTGCTAAGCGGAAGAAGTAAACTTATTGGTCACACACTGAGGCACAAAAGTATCTTGAAAGCACTAATGAAAGGAGAAATGAATGGGAAGAACTACCGAGGAAGACCAAGGATATGATGCTTTAGGAAAACTATGGGAGATCTCGATGTGGACACTTACCTACATAATCTACCTTTAGAAAATCTCCTGCAAGCCACCTCAAGGGTGTGTGGCAGGAATGAAGCAATTGAATGGTAGGTTGAGAGGAGTGGAGAGCTATGGGAAACCCATCTTCGGAATGATAAATAATGGGGATGTCGAAAAAACTTATTTTTTATAATCAAAAGAAAATGAGTTTTTTTTTATTCTCTAACTAAAGGGGGAGGAGAGGAAACTTCTGGAGGAGAAGGCAGAGTACTTGGTTGGAAAAGGTAATGAAGTGCGAAAAGATGATGAAGGCCGTGATAAAGGTGAGGATGCTGGGTAAGCAGGGAAGGGGATGAAAGAGAATAGGCTTTATGGACGGGATGAAGAGAGGTATGACGTATGCTGACAATGAGATAAAGATAGACGTTTTGTATGATTGAGGCCTGCGCCTGTGTATACCAAGGGGATTTTTTTACTATCTTCCAATTAATCGCAACTAATTTTCATTAATCAATGCTCCGTAGTGCTAGCATAACGTCTTGCATTTTTCCTGTAAAACTCTCGTATTTCTGTGTATTATGTAGTTGCTAAAACCATTAATATAAATAGTTTCTATAACATTGTTAGTGTACCTATAGTGTAGTGCATTTTGATGAAATATCACCTCCTGAATAGTATTTGCAGATTTTTACTGATGCATAAAGATACGTAGGTGCATTAATCATATTACGTTGAGTATAGTGGTGTGCATGTTGGTGACAAGTCACCCTCTGCCACACACCCTTGAAGTGGCTTTCAGGGTATTATGTAGATGTAGATATGATACTTAACCGGTAGATTATCCTAATATAATTCATCTAACATTGCAGAGGGCATTAATATCACAATGTTTATAAGATAAGAAAAGTGCATATTTGCGACGTCGATTGCGCCACGATGAAATACAATCCTCTCAATCCATGATTCTTACAGAAATTCAATCCTCAACTATTATTTCGAATGTTCGTGGTATTAAGATATTTTGAGCCAGATATCACAGCACATAAAGTTCAGCGAGATGTCACTTCAAATTAATTTGGCCTCATTATTAAGAAGAAGATTGGTAAATTGGTAGTATACCTATAGTGTAATGCATGCTTGAGAGGCTTCACCTCCTAACAAGCATTAGCGATTTACACTGATGCATCAATAGTCGTAGTTACACTAACTTTAATAGGGCATAGTGTAATGCATAGGCGGATTTAGGGGGGGGGGGGCACGGGGGCACGTGCCCCCCCCAGACGCTTAAATAATGGACAGGACTGGAACTTTTCAGCAGGAAACATATTAGAAAACTGCCGTTATTATATATGTAACTAATTAATATTTTCATATTAGTTATCTCTATATTAAAATAAAAAATATATTTCGTACATTAATTGTTGTATGTTGTTTTTTAATCCCAAATATGAGAAGACCGTTTGCCCATCAGACCCTTGTGCCCCCCCCAAAGAAAAATCCTGGATCCGCCCCTGGTGTAATGTATGTAGGTGACTACTCACCCCCGGCCACACACCCTTGAGGTGGCTTGCACGGTATTTTGTTCATGTAGATAGATGTAGAACATCTCGCCTTTCTAATGATGCCAAAACATCAGCCATTTACCTCATTACATCTACATCTAAAAAATACCCTGCAAGCCACTTCAAGGGTGTGTGGCAGGGGGTGAGTAGTTACCAACATCCATTGCACTATGCCCTATTAAAGCCACCTAGACTGTAGCTTCTGCAACTACATCTATATCTACAAAATACCCTGCAAACCACCTCAGGGGTGTGTGGCAGGGGGTGAGCAATCACCAACATGCATTACACTATACCCTAAAGTTAGTGTAACTACGACTAATTATGCATTAGCATAAATCGCTAATGCTTGTCATGAGGCGAAGCCTCACAAGCATGCAACACTACACTACAGATGTCATCAAATGGAGAGTGACCTCAATATACATGCATTCTACAACTACACAGATGGACAGGGACTCAGATTGAGTTGATTGATTGAGGAACTAAGTCAGGTTAATGCTCCAAAAATACATATATTTAGAAAATTACTTAGGAAGAATTCATATAAAACAAAGTTTTTCACGATACTATTACTGTATTTACTCCATTCTCCTTGAAATTTTAATTTTAAAATTAAATTCGAATAGGCATATGTCTGCAAGTCTGCTCTAAATACTGCACAAGCAATCTGTGGAACACAAGTAATTTACGGAAATTGTCGCGCTTCCCAAAGGACCGATTCGTTTCAGAGATTGTTAACGGAACAAGAGCACCTAGCTCATGATCAGTAGTAGTAGTTCCAGCAGAATAGAGGAAGCCTAGAGAAATAAACGGCGACGTCGCAGGAATTCGTTTCCGAGTACTCTATCTTTTGGGAGGATTTTAAGAAAAACAAGGAGGAAATGAAAAAAAAATAACTGAGTGGACTTCACTTTAAGAATTTTATTGAAATGAATCGGGTTTCGACACTTCGTGTCATATACAGGTCTTGAACATGCGCAAAACAAAGCTTGAAACCTTTTCCTCTGTTAAGAAAAGCAGTTTTTAAAAAATGGTCAGTTTCTAATATCCTACAGAGTATTTCACCACGATGAACTCGAAAATGGTACCTAAAAATGAAGTAATTAGCTTTATAAGACAATATGATTATAAGAAATGCCTACATAAATAAATGAGGAATTTCCAAGAATTTCTACAGAATGTGTAAAGTAATTCTAGGGAAAGGGCATTCTATAAAAATTCACTAGAAAAGTGCTTCGATATTTTGAGGAAATTCTACGGAAACACCAAGAAAAATACATAAAAAATATGTGCTTTAAAGAACGAACCGATAAATGTAAATCGCCATTTTTCCGGGAACAAAAAGAGACCATAATAGTTGCGAGAGATCAACTATATGAAACTCCCACCCTTTCTAGGTAGTATGTAGAGTGCACTTTGTACTTGTGTTCAATAACATATAATCACTACTAACACTTCTACATCTACAAATTACCCAGCAAGCCACCTCAAAGGTGCATGGCAAGAGTGTGTGGCTTCACCCCGCATTTAAAGTCCTGAATGCTTCTGTTTTATGTATGAATTAGAACATACATCGCAGTATTAACAAACTAATAGCATTACGAAATCTAATCAGTAGTTGTATCTTAACCAGTGTAGTGAATGTTGGCATGGTATCCTATGTAGCACACTCTCAGTTTCTGGCTTCACCGCGCATTGTTCCGACTACTTCTTGGTCTGCGGCCTACGTGGCCTAAATCTACATCTACATCTACAAAATACCCTGCAAGCCACCTCAGGGGTGTGTGGCAGGGGGTGAGTAATCACCAACCTGCATTACACTATACCCGAGAGTTAGTGTAACTACTACTAATTATGCATTAGCATAAATCGCTAATGCTTGTCACGAGGCGAAGCCTCACAAGCATGCACAACTACACTACAGATGTCATCACAATGGAGAGGGACCGTCAATATACATGCATTCTACAACTACACAGATGGACAGAGTCTCAAGACCCATGTAAAAAACATGCTAGGCGTGCTGTTAGTACGTACTAGGTAACAGAAAAGGATTCAAGTATTAGGAGTACTACTACTACTACACTACCTAACGACAAACCTAGATGAGAGTCTCATTGGCCGCTGTTATGGTCCCTTAGCGTTCGTGGGAAAAATGACATCTTAAATCTGTACGTCCTGCAGTCTAGTTCCCTAATTTTACTCTCATGAACTGATCTACCGTACTATGTCGGATTACGTAAAATAATATCTACATCTACAAAATACCCTGCAAGCCACCTCAGGGGTGTGTGGCAGGGGGGTGAGTAATCACCAACATGCATTACATTTATGACTACATTATTACATTATTTACATTTTCTTTGGTGACTTGTCACCCCCTGCCAAACACCCTAGAGGTGGCTCGCAGGGTAATATGTAGATGTATGCTAATGCATAATTAGTCGAATTTACACTAACTTTAGGGTATAGTGTAATGCATGTTGGTGATTACTCACCCCCTGCCACACACCCCTGAGGTGGCTTGCAGGGTATTTTGTAGATAGATATAGATACACTATACACTAGAGCTAGTGTAACTACGGCTAATTATGCATTAGCATAAATCGCTAATGCTTGTCACGAGGCGAAGCCTCACAAGCATGCACCACTACACTACAGATGTCATCAATATGGATAGTGACCGTCAACATACATGCATTCTACAACTTCAAAGATGGACAGGGACTCAAGACCCACGTAGAAAACATGCTAGATGTGCTGTTAGTATGTACTAGGTAACAGATAAGGATTCAAGTATTAGGAGTACTACGACTACTAAGAGCTACACTACCTAACGACAAACCTAGATAAAAGTCTCATTGGCCGCTGTTATGGTCCCTTATCGTTCGTGGGAAAAATGACATCTTAAATCTATCCGTTCTGCAGTCTAGTTCCCTAATTTTACTCTCATGATCTGATCTACCGTAGTATGTCGGATTTCGTAAAATATTATCAACGTCGTCAGAGAATAGACCGGTTTGGAACTTACATAATAGATTGAGTCTAAATTTTAAACGACGGTCTGATAGCTTTTCCCATCCCAGTTGCTGCAAAAGGTCAGTAACACTAACGAGATTATCATATCGGCCTTTAACATATCTTGCCGATCTTCGCTGCACGCGTTCTAAATCAGTTTCCAAGCCTATCTCATAAGGATCCCAAAGGCCTATGCGGCCTTGCGGCCGGGGGAACGTGCGAGGTTCTGATTTGAACTGGGACAAGTGTTGCATGCCTGGTGCAGAATCAACCCGAGCCACACACCCTAGTGGTGGTTTGCACGGTACTTCGTAGATGTAGATGAAAGTCAGAAAAATGTTCTCTCATCGTATAGAAAAGATTTTCCCTCAAAACTACCTTCGAGCATCTCCATCTGTCGCGGAGCTTAAAGAACGCCGTCCGGTTGGCTTGACCAAAAGATTTTTCGGGACACTGAAATTTACTGCCTTTGACCGACATCCCCCCTCCCCGTTTACAGACCACATTCCCTTCCCACCCCCACCTCCGCCACCACCCGCTGGTCCGAAGGTCCTTCACCGCTGTTTTCCGGCGAGGGCTAAATATTCCGCTCAATTTTTTTTTGATCCCCCCCCAAACCCATATCCTTTTGTCACAGCTGCGCCAAGGTCCCGCTGCCGCCGGGCGTTCTTATAAACTCAGCGCGCGTGTATTCATGCGATAAACGTTTCGTCTCGAAAGACAGACGCGACGGCGGGAAAAGTGGCGATTGCGAGGAGCAGAGCGATGACACTCACTCCTACATTCGGGCTCTTGGAATGTAAAGCAGGCATGTGTTGACATGCTGTTACCACTGGTTAGAATTTTAACTGAAAGAAAGAAAGATTTAGGCCGCAGATTAATCACCTACCTGTTGAGTCCCCCATGTTCTTCTTGGCTTCAATATTCTATTTTTCATGCCTGTCAGTGGCAGATTTCAGGGTTTGTGGGCCTCAGGCGGAAGAGCCATAATAGGTTTACGTTTTATAGGCGTACAAGAGTTTGAACTAGGTTTGTCGATAGGTAGTGTAGCTAATTAGTGGATTTTCTCTCCTACGAAGTACTAACAGCACGTCTTACATGTTTCCAGCATGACTCTTGTATCTCTGTGCATTTATAAACTTGTAAAATATATTGATACAAGAAGTTTCTATTGCATTGGTAGAATTCCTATAGTGTATTGCATGTTGGTGAAACTTCACACTCTGACAAGTATTTTCAGGTATTTGCTAATGCATTAATAGCAGTAGTTTCAGTAACCAAATTATGGTATAGTGTTGTGCTTGTTGGTGATAACTCACACTGCCAAGCGCCTAATATGTGGCTTACAGGGTATCACGTAGATTAACTAAAAAGAGCCCGATAATATATATTTGCAAATTAACCAATACCAGTAATGAGATTTATAACAATGAACATTTATAACGACATTATTTTAAGTATTTTATCAAACAAGCAATTTAATAAAAAATATTTATAATAAATATAATAATTGTTTAATATTTCGATTATTTATTCGATCACGAAAAAAAATTAATTAGTGCAAAATACTGGATTATTTATACGCATGGGCAATGCAACGATTCTGCGCGAATATTGCGCGAGGGAGCCGCAGTAAAAATTAAAATTTATTCAATTAAGAAATTATTATGAGAATCCAATACCGAATTCTTTCAAGGCCGGCGAATGATTCCACTTGCTTCACTTGATTCACTCGTCTTTGTCAACGCGGTACCCTGCTAGGCACCTCATATGTGAATGGCTGGGGGTGATACCACACCAGGCAGGTGCTATCCGTCATACACACTGTCATGCTTTTCCTACTAAATATAATATATTTAAAAAGAGACTGCGAAGTTGGAAATAGGTAGACTAGACAGGGGCGTCGGAACTATTTTCGCTGGGGGGACCATTGGCTCCGGGCCAACCTTCTACATCTACATCTACAAACTACCCTACAAGCCACCTCAGGGGTGTGTGGCAGGGGGTGAGTATACACCAACATGCATTACACAATACCCTAAAGTAAGTGTAACTACGACTAATTATGCATTAGCATAAATCGCTAATGCTTGTCACGAGGCGAAGCCTCACAAGCATGCACTACTACACTACAGATATTATCACAATGGAGAGGGACCATTAATATATCTATGTATTTTGCAACTACACAAATGGAAAGAGACTCAATACTTATGTAGAAAACATGCACGGCGTGCTGTTAGTACTAGGTAACAGATAAGGATTCAAGTATTATAGAGTACTACTACTACTAAGAGCTACACTACCTAACGACAAACCTAGATAAATGTCTCATTGGCAGCTGTTATGGTCCCATATCGTCCTTGGGAAAAATGACATTTTAAATATGTCCGTTTTGCAGTCTAGTTCCCTAATTTTATTCTCATGATCTGATCAACCGTAGTATGTCGGATTTCGTAAAATACTATCAACGTCGTCAGAGAACCTTGAAAAGGGCAGGCTTCTAAGAAAAGGGTCCGTATTTTTTTGCGGATAAGAGGGGGTAGAGACAAGAATTTCGCCAAAAGAGCATATGAAGATGTTAGAATGTGTGTCAGAAGGGAAAAAGCAAGGTGGAAACAAGTGAAATTTAATTTTTATTAATGAAGACTGCTCATTTCTTAGAAGTTTTCATAGAAACTATATTGTTCACGTTATTCGATTGAGATTACAAAGGATTCAAAGCAATTCCATAAACTTTCCTCCGTTCTGCGGTCCTACTCACAAATTCATACATAATTTCCTCCAGCGACAGCTTCAAAGTAATGTCTTTATGCGTACGGAGTATGAGCAGATATGTTAATCTCTTTTGCCGCATAGTGGATCGCATATAGGTCTTTAACCTTTTCAGACCACTGAAGGATCTCTCGCATGAAGTAGATGCAGCAGGTACAGTCAACAGCAAAATAACGAGGCGAGTCACTTGCTCGAGGAGATCCTCCCTCATCATAGGCGACTCCAGTTTCAGTGAATAGGTATAATACTTTTGGGTCTTTGAATCAATGAACATGGTGTCCGCAATTTGAAGTTGGGAGGCCAACTTGGCTACGTTGAAGTCACTCTCATGAACCTCAAGCACCTCCTTTAGTTCCGTGACACCTCTAGGACCACTCAGTAACAAAATTTGCTCAAGCTTGATCAGCTTATTCATACCGGGCTGATCAAATCGACGCGTTAGCTCGGACTTTACCCAATCCAACAGAGGTATGTAGTCATTCCGGTGTTGGTCTTTTGAGGTTAGCCGAAAGGGCACGGGGGGTGCTCTTCCGCCAAGCTGTACTAATTTCCTCGGAGGGGCCCGGATCCTTTGGGGGGTCGGGAATCGTGAGCCCAAGATCGTGTTAATTGTTTAGTGTCTCCGTTTATGCCCACAAACGATCGAAGTCCAACTCGCGCATTGCACTGAATATGTCATGCTGACTCTAAGCGGATTGTTTTGCTCCAGTCGCGGCGTAATTTTCTTCCCTCAAAGCCTTCGCAAGCTGCTCGGCGGGTTCACAAATCAGATGCGAAATTTTCAAAGACATGACCGTTGAAAATTTGTCCATTTTCCCCAGATAATCCCGAAGAGAGGGCTTACATCTACATCTACATCTACGATGTACCGTGCAAGCCACCACTGGGGTGTGTGGCACGGGGTGATTCCACACCAGGCATGCAGCACTCATCCCAGAACAAATCCGAACCTCGCACGTTCCCCCTGGCTCTAGGCGCAGGCCAAAAGCAGTCAGGAGAACAGTGCGCAGTCCAACCGGAAACTGGGAGAGTGATACGTAAAAGAACATACAAACATGCAGAAAAATGCTATAGACACATCTAGTGGTTAATATTACTGATACTGTTAATTTATGAATACTACGAGATGCTACCTCATGCAAAGAACAAAATAAAATAATGCCGGACTAATCGACCGGTGTGAAGAGTTAGTAATTATGTGGTGTTATTAAGCACAAGTGAAAATTCTACACTACCTATTGAGGGTGGGAGTTTCATGTGATTGATCTATCGCAACTATTATGATCCCTTATTGTACGTGGGAAAAATAACATTTTGAATCTATCGGTTCGGCAGTCAATTTCCTTTATTTTATTCCTGTGATCACTTCTACCGTAGTACGTTGGCACTAGCAGTATGTGTTGAACGTCCGGCAAGAAACTGTCTGCTCCGAGTTTGCGCAAAAGATTTAACCTGTATTTTTCCCTTCGATCAGTTAAAGATTCCCACCCTAGTTCCTTCAACAATTCGGTAACACTGCTAAGTTTATCGTAACAACCTTTCACAAATCTTGCTGCTCTCCGTTGTATTCTATCTATTTCAGAGATTAGTCCTACTTCGTAAGGGTCCCATATGCTAGCGGCGTACTCCAAGTGAGGTCTCACGAGTGAAAAATAACATCGCTCTTTAACTTTCTCGTCGCATTTTCCTAATATTCTCTTGATAAATCCCAATTTGCGACTAGCCTGTCCGCATATTTCCCGAACGTGTTTCCCCCAAGACAGGTCCTGAGTAAGGGTCACACCTAAGTATTTAACTGACTCTACATTTGATAAGCTTACGCTCACTATTACTGAGAATTACTTTCAAATATAAAACAATAATTTTGCGCTATTCATATGACAATGTTTACTTCATTCTTCTTACAGCTGCTGGAATAAAAATAGTCGAATGTGGTCTCCATAATGACTAGGGAGTATTCTCGCTCAAACCTCCATAATTAAAATATTAAGTCTAAATTTAAATGTCTGGCCTGTAAGTGATTACCATCTCAGTTGACGTGGTAAACTTGTGCCAAAAATAAAACTACCGTAAATGCCTTTTAAAAGTCTTGCCATATTCAACTGCCCACGTTGCAATTATGGAGCCTGATTCACGCGGTAATTTTTCACGTACAAGTCCAGGTATTATTCGAGCTATAGCTTTTTGATGATAGGGAAAGGGGAAGCCCACCATTTTCCCTATCACACGATCATTTTAGTTTCACCACGCATGCATAATTTCAGTAATGTTAACAAGCCGCATTTTATTTATACCATTAAAACTCACAAGTGGTGCCAGATTCCCCATTCTCTGCTGTGTGCTTTCATAGGCTGTACTTCAATGAGCGTACATGTTCAGGGACGAAAAATAGGACGGTCTAAAATAATGGATAAAAGGATAGGGATCCCTATCTATGTAACTGGACATGGTGGAGTCAAAAAGCCTTCACTTGAATTGCCATTACCGCTATCCTCGAACTTGCAACGGAAAAATGACCGAGCTCCCAAATAATGGCGGCGTATTCTAAATGAACCCAAAAATGGAATGCTAAAGAAGAAATAGGTGTGAGCATATTGAAGTGGGCCGAGAAGTTGGAAAATAAGGTTTTATAAACAAATTTATTGGGTTTTAGGAGTAAGTTAATAGACACAGGTTTAGGGTTTCTGAAAAACGGTCATTTAAAAAAAACCCCTATTAACATTTTTCAATTTAAAAAAACAGTTGTTTACAGCTGGTTTTACTGATTTTTCATAATTTCACAGTTAATAGCCTATTTTTGTGATGAACAGCGTTTTATTATTTATCTTATTTACATTTTTACTTCTTATGATAATATTTCAAAAATACAAGTGCATCAAGCGACTTATTTGAAAGATAAGAAGAAATTTCCACGAGAAAAAAATTTCCTGGACCAGGAATGGGACAACGGGCTAAGGTAGTTTCATTGGTTTACGGGTCAATTCGTAGACCACTACGGTACCCGGGCTTCCTATTGCAATTTAGGAGGATACAGAGGAACTAGATATTTTTTCTCGTGGCAATTTATACGTATTTCATCGACGTATTTGCGGCAGGCTTGAATAAATTCATTGTCTGAGAGACGCGATCATAATTCTGTACAGAATTTCGTACTGATCGGAAAAACTATTTGAACGTCCGTTGATGTCGGGTTAATGAATAGAATGGCGTTGTACAATTACTGGAGATTTACAAGCAAGTTGCGATGACGTTCATCATTAGGCTACCCAGTGCTCACAACACACCGTGCATGTTTTCAGTATATTTCTTGTATCTCTGTCCATTTATGTAGTTTCAAAATAATATCCGTCCTTCTAACATTAGTAGGTATACCTATACAATAGTGTAGTGCATGCTTGTGAGGCTTCGCCTCCTGACAATCATTAGCGATTTATGCTAATGAATCAATAGTCGTAATTACACTGACTAGGGTACAGTGTAATGCATGTAGGTGACAACTCACCCCCTGCCACACGCCCTTGAGGTGGATTGCAGGGTATTCGGTAGATAAATGTAGATGGAAAAAACTGAAATCACTCTGTTTGCGCTCCACTGGTTTCTTTTTTTTATTCTTGTCGGTATGGGAGTTAATGGGTTGTGTTGCCGTTTCATCGCGGCACTAAATGAGCGCAAATTTCGTACGTTGCGTGTATTTCCAGAAACCCTACACAGGTTCATCCAAAATGGATAACATGAATGGTTGCACAAACCGAAGCGATCTGAAGGCCACAAATGAAGGCGTCGTAAAATCCATCTCGGAATGTATTAAATAGATCTTCCGCGGAGGAAACTAAAGCGATAAAGACTACATTAATGGCCTCAATGGAAGTGGTTCCAACTGGTTTTTAAGCTCCATATTTAATTTCGCCTCGAAAAATGAAGAGTCAGTCAAAAGTTGGAATCGGCCGCTTCGTGGACGATTAGATGATAGCTTGGGCACTTTAGGGAAATTATGACGGTCAAAGATAAATCCATACTTCTATTTGATGTTTTAATCCGAAAACTGGTCATTGCGGGAGGAGGATGAGAATGGCAAAGAGGCTTTTGAGAAGTGGGCAATGGGCATGGCTATGAACATAGAAAATATGGTGAATAAAGAGGAGGACAAAATTTAATTTAAGAAGTTACTAGTGTGACATCATCAAGGCGTGGGGCAAGGGTTGCTTCTACACCATTTAAAACCTGTCCCAGTTCGAGGTCGAACCCAGCACTGCTCATGGTGGTACACAAACTCTATACATCCATATTCTCCGTCACATGCATGCAATTAGAGAAATATATTGCAGGAAAGGCGGGGTTAAAATGCCACTTTTTCTCCGTACAAATTAGAGGCCACAATAGGTATGAACGATCCCGCCAATGATGTTAACGATAAGTAGCGCTGTTATATGCTCTTATTTATTTTATTTTAGGGAAAAAAGGCAATGCAGAAGAAGAAAGGAGACGTGTATCCATAAAACACGGTAAAAAATTGCCAAATCCGATAACCACACTTACAACATGTTCCTTACCTCCTCTCACGATAGCGTCGTTCCTGACACAAAAATATGACAGGCTCCAAGAGACGTAAAGAATCCGACCTCCCGCTAATTTCCACCCTAAAGCTCCTCGTTACGAGAGGAGAAAAATCCATCTACACCTACAAAATACCCTGCAAGCCACCTCAATAGTGTGTTGCAGAGGGTGAGTAGTCACCAACATGCATTAAACTATACCCTATTAAAGTCCTTCCAGTGTCGCGATATTATAGCCTGTCTCCTGACGAATCTGCAGATCAGACCGGATGGGAAGGAATGTGTAAAAATGAGGGTCTGTCAGAGGTGATTCCAGATCGGTATCAACCTTGCAATCCTTTTGGTTCTAGGGCCTCAGGAATAACTTAGTTTGATGTAAGCTTCACGGAATATGCCGCGTATTCATCGACATCAACGACGTGCCGTGCAATCCGCTTCCAGGGTGTGTGGTATGCAGGCATACAAAACTCGTTCAATACTCTTAAACCAGTTGAAGACCCAGTCTCGAAGGGAGTCATTTCGTAATCCATCCGTATTGACTATGTGGAGTCTTTATATACTAAACAGAAGTGCTATGACAAATTCAAGGAACCTTAAATAGTTTATGAATTACTTTCACAGGAGCTTAAAAACAGAGTTAGAACGTGTACAGAGAAGAGCAGCCAGGTACGTGAAAAGCCGTTACGATAGTCTTGTTAGTGTTACTGACCTCTTAGAACAACTCGGATGGGAATCACTGTCAGACCGTAGATTGAAAACAAGACTAAATCTATTATGTAAATTCAAGAGTAGTTTATTTTCCGACGAAGTTGATCATATTTTACGACCGCCAACGTACTATGGTAGATTAGATCATAGAAATAAAATAAGAGAGATAGACTGTAGAACAGATAGATTTAAAATGTCGTTTTTTCCGCGAGCGATAAGAGACTATAACGGCTGTGTAAGGACTTAGAAATAGATTAGTTGACTGGTAGTGTAGCTTACTAACTTATGTATTTCTTAAAGCATGTTTACGGAGTTTTATGGTGTTTCTTACAGCATGTTTAGCATGTTCTAGCTTCATAGGCAGATTGCCCTCTTAAGTAGCATGTAGAATATTATGTGTCATCGTACATGTGTGTCGTGCATGTGGGGATTCTCTTGCATGCTGCATGATGGTTTTTAGCTAATGATGGAATTGGTTAGTATCCTTAATATTCATGACCGTGCGGTGTGCATGTGGCGGTCCGCTTGCATGCTGCATTTTGGTGACTTGTCACCCCCTGCCAAACACCCTAGAGGTGGCTCGCAGGGTAACATGTAGATGTAGATGAGCCTCTGCGGAGATAACTGAGATTTAAAAAGATACACATGCGTCGGAATTGCACACCATTTGAGTTTATTTTTCATTATATAATGGTGTATAACATTATGAACTATTTAAGGATTGAAGGAGTAAAAATAACAGAAGGGAGATATCATACAATGCTATGATGTAGTTATGCACTGAGTAATATTTAAAATAAGTACTTGCCATACTTCATACACGTACTGTAATACTGTCAAATAAGTCACTGGCATGCAGAGATCCGTGAATATAGTGTGATATTTACAATCACGGCACAGGACATGCACAAGATTGTTACTCACAAAGAGGCAGGACAAAGCTCTATGACAATCTTCCCATACCATTGTGCACAAAACGTTTTAATCACCTGGCTACAAATCTGAAAACTGAAAAAGATAAAAATATCTTTAGGAAAAAGGTGAAAGTGCTACTCATTTCTGTCTCTCCATTCAGTGGAGGAGTTCTTTTGCCATTGCTGGAATGACTCTATATAATTTTCGGTAGTGTAGTGTTGCATGCTGTGAGGCTTCGCCTCATGACAAGCATTAGAGATTTATGCTAATGAATAATTAGTCGTAGTTACAATAACTTAAGGGTATAGTGTAATGCATGTTGGTGATTACTCACCCCCTGCCACACACCCCTGAGGTGGCTTGCAGGTTATTTTGTAGATGTAGATGTATAAAATATATGAACTTCTGCTACAGCACAATATGCTCTATTTTATGTTTCAGTTGTTTCACTTTTATCTGAAGTATGTTTATTTCGACGCATTCTAACCCCACACGCTGCCCAGGCTCATAGACGCGGATCAAAAAGCAGTCAACCGCTAGACCAGAAACGAGGACCGTGCTACTAGGCTTGTGCGATGAGTCGATTAATCGAAGTCATCGACGATGATTTTAGTCATCGCGGTGCGATGACTGTAATCGATGACGATGAATGTCATCGACCATCGATGTCGATGAGAATCATCGATGCCGATGAGTCGATGCGAATCATTGATGTCGATGAGAACCATCGATAAGGATGATCGATATCCTTATATCACTAATTTTTCTTCTTTTGTTCCATTCATTTGAACGCCTTAGATCTAAAATGTATAAAGTATAAGCACCCCAGCTATTGCGCCTTGAGGACGATGGCAGGGCCACAGTGGGATGTTTGGAATTCATGTTTTTCCTCAAGTTTGTGATAGACGATACAGAAGTAGCGACCACGTTCAATCACAGTTAATACGCAGTAGCAGTGGTAGCATTGTATTCGTTGGTTGCACTGGTGCAGTTGGTAGCAGCGGTAGCAGATGAGCTAAATTGGCTAAATTCACCGAATTCACAGTCACAGTGATTTCGATTATTTAGTCAGAGGCTGTGATTGCTACTTTTCAGTATCGGTGATTCAATCACAGCGATACATCGCTCATCACTACTGCACAGTTCATCGAGAGTCACCGATCATCGTAATTCATCGATCATCGGCATTCATCGATCATCGACATTCATCGATCATCGATATTCATCGATAGTCATCGATCATCGTGTACAATTTATACGATGATCGATGACAGCTATCGTCTTCGAAACATTTCGATGAAATTTTTTCATCGAAATTCGATGACCAAAATCGGTCATCGCACAAGCCTACGTGCTACGGTGAAGAGCATGCTGATGTTCACGAGGTACTAATTCACGCAGAAAGCAAAATCATGCGGTACCATTAAGCGGGGAGAGGATTCAGTACTAATGATAAGTTATAAAACACAAAAACATAAGTCAGGCCCAGAGAGGGTAGGAATTCCATAGAAAAGATATACCGCCACTATTATGGTCCTTATTGTCCGCTAAAATAAGGACGTAATAAATATTGCCGTTAGAAAATGCATTTCCTTCGCTTATGATAATTTATTTACCTTAAGTCTTATAGTTGAAACCGCACGGCACCGTTTTCTACAACGTTCTCAAGTCGCGCGTTTCTCCTAGGCCCTGTACAAATACTTCAGCCATTGTCTTCCTCTTCCTTCCTTTCCCAGCCTATACAATGGTATTATGTAGGTGTGCACGTGTACAATTATTGCTCGCTTTATAGCATAGGATTATGTGATTGCATTGCATAAATGAATTTTAGACACACCCGTCAAGGACTCGACGTAATCCAACCTCAATAATATAAAATTCCTGAAAATCAGGAAAAATAACAACTTTTCTACATCTACTAAATACTCTGCAAGCCACCTCAAGGGTGTGTGGCAAGGGGTAGCGAGTATTTTGGATGCCGTAGCGGGGCAGGGCCGACCAGACTCGACGTATCCCATGAATTCCGGTCCGTTTCTCCTGCTCTCTGATTGAAACACGTCAAAAGGGAAAGGGGAATCAGTGGACATTTGGACTTCGGCCAATCAGCGATGAGCTATAATGGCGACAGGAAAACGCACGCTTTGACTACGAATTATTTTCATCAATAGTCGTTAAAGAGGGAGAGTCGTGGGAGCCCATAGGGTAGACCGTCGGAATACTGAACTATAGAACTGGGTTCAAATCCACTTTTAACTGAAAGGAAAGTCAATCAAAGCAATGTGATTTTCCCAAGTACCAGATCTTCCAGGTTAACCGTAGGTGATATGAATGAAAGGATATTATACATATTATATTTAGGGTAACGTTAATGAAAGAATAAATTATGCAAACTCAGAAAGAGTTAGAGGTAAAATTATATAGTTTGCTTAGTGTCAGGTGTGGGGCATGCATACATGTACATACTACCCTGCGAGCCGCATGGGCGTGTCCCCTCGTAGAGATGGGCCACTTTGAAAATTACCACGGTAATTTTCGTAAATTACCATGGTATTTTTCGTAATTTACCGCGCCCCTTGAAAATTACCGTAATTTTCGGTAATTTTCTAAATAATTCACCCATGTTTGAGATAATTTTTCATACAGATAAATTCCCAACATGTTCTTTTAAGCTAAGTCCACATTTCTGACGTGTTTAATTATAAATTGAGGAATGTTCAACTCATTTTTGGCATATTTTACTTAAATTATAACATTATTGAGTAATTATTAGTAGAATATTCTTCTTGAAAATTTCTCATACTTTGACAAAAGAAAGCCAGATTGCGTGTTGCTGCCGTATTTCTTTTTACAATTTTGAAAATTTCCCTTCCCACTATACGCTTGATAAATCCTAGTTTATTTAAAGCTGTACCGTATACGTTTAATATGCGTTATCCACAATAGGCTTGAGGTTAAGGTAATTCTCAGATATTTTACTTCGTCTGACGACTTTATGTTTACTCCCCCCACAGTGTAGACATGGAGTTGGTGCGTTGACTTCCGCAAGAAGTGTACCTACTGCAGTGCATTTACTAAGATTTAGTTCAAGCCCCCACTCCTGGCACCAGCCAGCTAACGTTGGGTAGATCCAATGATAGAACTTCTAAGTCCGCATCTTCGCCGATTTCGCGGTATAGGACCGCATTACAACAGCAACTGGGATGGGAAAAGCTTTCAGACCGTCGATTAAAATTTAGACTAAATCTATTATGTAAGTTCCAAACCAGTCTATTCTCTGACGACGTTGACAATATTTTACGAAATCCGACATACTACGGTAGATCAGATCATGAGAGTAAAATTAGGGAACTAGACTGCAGAACGGATAGATTTAAGATGTCATTTTTCCCACGAACGATAAGGGACCATAATAGCTGCCATGAGACTTTTATCTAGGTTTGTCGTTAGGTAGTGTAGCTCTTAGTAGTAGTACTCCTAATACTTGAATCCTTATCTGTTACCTAGCACATACTAACAGCACGCCTAGCATGTTTTCTACATGGGTCTGAGTCCCTGTCCATCTGTGTAGTTGTAGAATGCATGTATATTGAGGTCACTCTCCATTTTGATGACATCTGTAGTGTAGTGGTGCATGCTTGTGAGCCTTCGCCTCGTGAAAAGCATTAGCGATTTATGCTAATGCATAATTAGTCGTAGTTACACTAACTTTAGGGTATAGTGTAATGCATGTTGGTGATTACTCACCCCCTGCCACACACCCCTGAGGTGGCTTGCAGGGTATTTTGTAGATGTAGATGTAGATACAATAGTAATGCCTACTGCTGTTCGTTCTAAATCGCATTATTCGTTAAAAAAAC
The DNA here is from genome assembly GCA_963573305.1 of Pyrrhosoma nymphula. NCBI lineage: Eukaryota > Metazoa > Arthropoda > Insecta > Odonata > Coenagrionidae > Pyrrhosoma > Pyrrhosoma nymphula. The sequence continues at coordinate 50,333,425 of OY754337.1, read as the reverse complement.
AAATGCCAGCGGCTTTAATTTACTTTTTTGTCTATTAACCCTTATGTCAATAACAGGAATTTAAAAAGTTATTCAACATCCGGGTTCCCACCCGCTGAGTTTTTTTTTATTATAATACTTTTTATCTCGAGGACCTTACTCATTTTACTCTCGAGAGTCGTCATCTGGGACCTATACGAGAGTACACTAAATATTAACCAGTTTTATTGTGCAATAAACCTAAATTGAAAAGGATTTTGATGTCTAAGATTTCTACACGGTTGGTTTTAGGCTAGGTTTTACGCTCTGCAGCTATTTAACAGTGGAAACTGGAAGAAAATATGCGAAATATTAGTGCATTGCAACTTATAAGGAAGAACATACATGCTATTGAACCATCGAAACCAGACAAAAAGAACAGTATTCAATATTTTCACATTACTGATTCCTGACTCAATTGATTCAGTATTTTCACTTCCCTACGGAAGGTATTGAAGAATTTCAGGGTCATGGTTTTTCATCAGTGGTCATCAATCCGAAGATTGGTTTGCTGCAGCTCTCCTCTCCGCTCTCCAATCAGCTAATCATTTTATATAATTAAGGAAATTTCAAATTCATAACTTGTGTTCCACAGAATAATACATATGCATATATGTAAGCTTACCATACTTCCTGGTGTGGCCATGAATGTCCCAGTTTGAAGGGTACATCCCGATGTCCCGTCCGGTAGGCAAATTGTCCCGGGCGACAAAGAAATGTCCCGGAATGTCTCCGATTAGGTCCACAGAACGGAGATATTCGCAGCGGCAAATGAATTGCGAGTAATTTGTAAATCGAAAATATCAAATTGCACCGATGGCACTTCCTTGGGGGTACACCTAATGTTACTTTCACTACATGTGAACTAACGCCATCTAGAATTACCCTCTGTTCGCGGTCGGCTAAGAACTCTCTTATCCAACATATTACGTCGTGGTGTATTCCGTAAGATTCCAACTTAACGAGTTACTTCTAATGAGGGACTTTATCTAAAGTTTTCTTTTGAAATCCATAAATATTGCGTCTACTTGGACAAGCTTTTCTCCCGAGGAAAGAATGTCGTGAAGGAAGAGGGCCAACTGGGTTTCGCAAGACCTGCCTTTGGGGAATCCGTGTTGATTTGGCGTTAACAAGTTTTGACTATCCAAATACCCCATAATCGAACTGACAATTATATGTTCCAATATCTTGCAAGAGATAGACGTAAGGGGAATCGGTCTATAGTTACTTGCCTCTTCCTTATCACCGCTTTTAAATATTGGTGTAACGGTCGCGATTTTCCAATCGTAAGGAACACGATGCTGTGTTAGAGATCTTTCAAATATAATTTTCAGGTACAGTGCTATTTCTGATGCTAATTCTTTATAAACTCGGGCGGGACTTTGATTTGGACCGGGCGATTTTTTAGAATTAATGGATTTCATATTAATTTTCTATTCCACGACTAGTGATATTAATAGACTGCATTGAGTGCTAATATAGCCTAGGCATTGTAGCGGTGTCATTTGGAGAGCATGTTGTACAGACGCTTTGAAAAAAGGTGTTGAGGATATTTGCTTTATCTAATTTGTCGTTTGCTCTTTCTCCTAGATTGTTCTTTAGTGAGGTTACTGTTGATTTGCAGTCTTGAACCTCCCTCACGTATGACCAAAATGCCTTTGGGTTATCCACTATATTCGCCCAATATTGTATTTTTGAACTTCTTATTTCTGCTCTTCTTTAAGACCCTGACGTGCGTTCTTCATTTTTGCGTGCCGGATTCGTTGTTGCTTGAGAGATTTCCGGACGTCCGCGTTATACCACCTATGTTCAGTATTGAACTTTTTAATTTTACTTGGTATTGCTCTAGTTATGGCTAGTCGTGTGATGCTACGAAAAGTATTCCGAGGATAGTCAGCACAACGGTTTTCACTAATATCACTAAATTTTTTTTTGAGGTCAATAGTTCATTTTTTAAACCTTCGAAAACCTCCTTGTGAAATAAATATACCCTCCTCTTTATGGGTGCCTTTATGTCAGTACTAATATGGAATCTAGCTTTTACTGCTCTGTGATCGCTAATTCCGTTCACTGCTACTACGTTAAGGATGCTTTCAGGTATGTTGGTCGCCAAAAGATCTAGAACGTTGTTTCCTCTGGTCGGTGTTGAGACTAATTGATGTAAGGAATTAGAAGTGAATGTGTTGAGTAGATTGTCGCACAACTCTTTATCTTTGCCGCCATTTTTTAAACTATAAGTCTTCCAGTCAATCGAGTGAACGTTGAAATCACCACCGATAATTATGTTATTTTCGTTATTTTGACGTGTGAGACGTTTTACCTGTCTTTCCAAGTCTAGAACTGAATTTAAGTCTCCCATCGGGAGGTCTATAATATGAGCAAATAAAAATTCTTTTTGTTGAGCATTTAATGGATGTAGATCTAGATGTAGATCTAGATGTAGATCTAGATGTAGATCTAGATGTAGATGTATCCAGAGCTTTAACAAGTCGGCCACGTGCACGCAGCGGTCCCTCGGACCGCTGAATGGACTATTTAGCACATCTCCTCCACACAAACTACAAACGGGGAGATAACTCCTTCGCGAAGCGTGGAGCGGAATTGAGGGCCAAGCATGTGGCTACAAAAGGGAGATGGTGGCGGCAGGGGGGTTAGGAGAGGTATGAAATCCGGCCATAACCCCCTCCACTTCCACCCTAAACGCACCAACACGCACTCATCCAAGCCCCGAAAAGCTGAGCCATAGTACTACTAACTAAGTAGTTAGTAGTACCATGAGCTGAGCCAACGTTCCACTCAGCGGATGGCATCCACCCCGTCGGGAACGTGAACGAGTGATGTGGCGAGTCGTTCATTCACAGCCGATCTCGTGCACAAACACCATTTACTCTTGAGTCAGTGTAGTCGTGATTGAATGCCAATTAGAATTACCGTGTAAATTAATTAGTAGTCTACACTTTTCGATGGGAAATGAAATCTGAAGCTTCAAAACCAGTTGGAACCACTTCCGTCGAGGCCATTATTCTAGTCTTTATCGTTTTAGCATCCTTCACGGAAGATCTACCACCTACGTAATATTGCGAGACGGACTTCACGACGCGTTCATTTGTGGCGTTCTGATCGCCTCGGTTTGTGCAACCACTGCATGTTCATTCATTCATTAATATAGTCTATCGGTTAAAGGTAGATATTATTGTAAGTCAGAGAAAATCATACGGATTTTTACACGTGCAGGGCCCTATCTATCTCTTGTGTTTCATCACTATATGTCATTCGTTTCGAATGAACCCGTGATCACAGTGTAGCCTGTTATTATCATTCATTGTAGTCTCTATCATCATTATTAACACCACATCCCGCTTGAAATGTCCAGCAAATTTTTGTGTTTTTTTGCATAAATAGGTATCTTGTAGTACTCATAAATAAATAGTATAACTAATACTAATCAGAAGTTGTATCTTAAAGAGTATACTGCATGTTAGGATGTTCGTATACATAGCATCTCTATTGGTTTCTCTCTGCATCATCTCAATCTGTCCATCCATCAATGCATTTCTCTAATTTTATGCATATGATCAAACCTTCCATAGTGGCACGGAGTTTTAATATGTTATTATCATCTGCATCTACGATGTACCATGCGAGCCACCACAAGGATGTGTGGTCCAGAGTGATTCCATAACTGGCATTCTTAACTACATTCCCTGTTCAATTTATAACGTCGCATGTTCCCCCGGCCGCAAGGCGCAGACCAAATAGCAGTCAGGAGATTAATTCGCGGTCAACCAGAAACTAGGAGATTGCTACGTAGACGAGCATACTAACATGCAGCGCACTGGTTAAGATACAACAATTGATTAGTTTTAGTAATACTATTAATTTAAGAATAGTTCAAATACTAATTCATGCAAAAAAACAAAAACATACCGGACATTTCATGCGGGGTAAGGTGTTAATAATAATGATTTGTAATTAACCATAAATAAAATGTTTACTCTACCTAGTTAGGGAGGGAATTTCATAGAATTGATTAATCGCACAACTATTATGGTCCCTTATCAAATGCGGCAAAAATTGCATTTTAAATCTATCGGCTCTGCAATATATTTCCGTTATCTAATTCCTGTGATCATTTACACCATAATACGCTGGCTCTAGCAAAATATGTTGAACGCTCCGCAAATAATGAATCAAAAACAATTAATCATCCTCGCTACTAGCTCACCCTCCCTGATCTTCTTCAATCCCACATCAAAAATTCATCCAGACGACGTAAATCCTCTCTCCGCAATGGTCATGTTTCCGACCTAACAACACCACGCTCCTTTGGAGTTTACACCGATCTCATCTACATCTACAAAATACCCTGCAAGCCACCTCAGGGGTGTGTGGCTTGAGTATTCACAAACATGCATTTCACTATACCCTAAAGTTAGTGTAACTACGACTAATTATGCATTAGCATAAATCACTAATGCTTGCCACGAGGCGAAGTCTCACAAGCATGTACGACACTACAAATATGCTCACAATGGAGAGGGACCGTTAGTATTAATGTATTTTGCAACTACACAAATAGACAGTGACTCTATACTTATGTAGAAAACATGCACGGCGTGCTGTTAGTACTAGGTAACAGATAAGGATTCAAGTATGAGAGAGTACTACTACCACTAAGAGCTACACTACCTAACGACAAACCTAGATAAAAGTCTCATTGGCAGCTGTTATGATCCCTTATCGTTCTTGGGAAAAATGACATTTTAAATCTGTCCGTTCTGCAGCCTAGTTCCCTAATTTTATTATCATGATCTGATCAACCGTAGTATGTCGGATTTCGTAAAATATTATCAACGTTGTCAGAGAATAGACCGGTTTGGAACTTACATAATAGATTGAGTCTAAATTTCAATGTGTCTTGCCGATCTTCGCTGCACGCGTTCTAACTCAGTTTCCAAGCCTATCTCAAAAGGATCCCAAATACTGGCAGCATATTCTAAGTGGGGTCTAACGAGGGAGAAGTAGCTGATTTCCCTAACTTTATCGTCGCTCTTGCCAAGTACTCTTTTAACAAATCTCAATTTACGATTAGCTTGACCGGTAATTTCTCGAATATGTTTACTCCACGAGAGATCATTAGTCAGTTTAACTCCGAGGTATCTAACCGATTCTACAGTCTCTAATTTGCTGTTGTTTATGCAATAGCTGTTACAAGGAGCGTTTTTCCGTTTCCAAAAATTTACAACAACGAATTTTTTAGGTGTCATTCTATGTGCCACGCATCGCATCACTCTTGTATTGCCTTGAGGTCCTTAGTTAGCGCTTCCTTATCATTAAAGCTACCAATTTCTCTATACACCACTGCGTCGGCAGAAAATAATCTAAGCTTGCTGTCAACTTAGTCACCGATGTCGTCTATGTACAAAAGGAACAGAAGCGGTCTATGACACTTCCCTGTGGGACACCCGATGTGACTTTTACTTCATCAGAGATTGCGCCATCTAATACAACCCTTTGCACGCGATTGCTTAAGAATTCTCTAATCTAGGAAATTACGTCGTCGTCTAACCCGTAGTATTTAAATTTCATGAGTAGCTTACGGTGGGAAACTTTATCAAATGCCTTTTTAAAGTCAAGAAAAATTGCATCACCTGGAACGTTATGTTCACCCGAGACTAAAATATCGTGGGCAAAAAGTGCTTATTGAGTTTCGCAAGATCTTCCCTTTCTGAATCCGTGTTTCGTTTTTGTTAACAAGTTCTCTATATCGACGTGTCTCAGAACTGAATTTACAATTATGTGTTCAAGGACTTTGCAAGAGATAGATGTGAGAGATATCGGTCTGTAGTTCGATGTCTGTTCCTTATCACCGCTTTTGAATATGGGAGTGACATTTACAATTTTCCAGTCCATGGGTACTTTGTGTTCGTTGATGGATTTACTAAATATATTCTGCAAGTAGGGTGCTATTTCACAAGCTAATTCTCTATACACGCGGACAGGAATTTCTTCAGGACCTGGGGATTTATTTGGACTCAAAGATTGTTGCAAGTTTTCTATCCCGTGAGTGTAAATATCGATAGGCGGCATCTTTTGCTGGAAGTGATCATTTACCTTTACGGATGTAATCTGCGATGACTTGGTGAACGCACTTTGAAAGTAGGAATTTAATAAGTTGGCTTTGTCTGAACTGCTTGTTAATAATTCCCCATTTTCGTTTCGTAGTGGAATAACTGTTGATCTATTGCCTTGAACTTCCCTTACGTATGACCAAAATGCCTTTGGGTTGTCCTATAACTGTTCTACTAATGTTATTCTTTTAAAATCCATGAATGCATTCCGAAAGGCTTCCTTTGTAGTTGCTCTAGACAATTTGTATTTTTCAAATATTAATTTTTGATCACAGTGCACACAAAAAGTGCTAATTGATTTTCGCAAGATATTCCCTTTCTGAATCCGTGTTGCGTTTTTGTTAACAAGTTCTGCATATCGAGGTGTCTCATAACTGAACTTACAATTATATGTTCAAGGACTTTGCAAGATATAGATATGAGAGATATCGGTCTGTAGGTCGATGGCTGTTCCTTATCACCGCTTTTAAATATGGGAGTGACATTTGCAATTTTCCAGTCCATGGGTACTTTGTGTTCGTTGATGGATTTACTAAATATATTCTGCAAGTAGGGAAACTCTTATTTACGTCTATTCCGAGACAACCCCCTCATCAACTCCCTTATCTTTATATGCTCGCATCATAAAAATTATTATAATTCATATCCTCACCACTAGTAAATATCTACTTCCGTCGTTATCCAAATTTTATCGCACACCCCTAACACGACAATCACGTATCCGTTTTTGAGTGAGACTTACAAAAAATATCTTTACGGATATTTAATTATTTCATATTTTGCCGTATTCCGTTAAGCCAAGTAAACGGGTTAACATAGTAATACTGATTAGTTTTAAAAATACAATAATACTACGAAATATAAATTCATGGAGAAAACAAAATCATGAGGGACATTTCAAGTGGGAATACGTTATAGTAACAACGATATGTTATATAGCAGGGTTGTCCAACTGGCGGCCCCTTGGCCGCATGCGCCCCGCGGTGCCATTTATTGTGGCCCGCGAAAGGTTATTAGACAAATATTCAGAAATTTATTTTTATAATGAAAGAGAAAAAATTGCACTTTTCCACAAATTGTAATTCCAATTTATGGAAAAGTGCAATTGTTTCTCTTACATAATGAAGAACTTCCACGATATCTCGCCAGTATCTGTTGAATATATTTATTTTTATACCTAATGTTGTTTCTTATTGTTACTTTTAAAAATAATAATTTATTACTACGGCCCGCAACCATATTAAAGGTTAAGTTGTAGCCTTTGAGGCCTTGCAAGTTGGAAAACCCTGTTAAATAGCAAAAGCACTAAGCCTAGTCTACCTAGCAAGGGTAGGAATCCCATCGAAAAGATCTATCGCAACTAGTATGATTTCTTTTTGTCCGCTAAAAAATGAAATTATAAATCTGTATTGCAATATATTCCCCCAATCTTAGGCTTATGATCGTTCTCACCGATCTCGCTTGTAATGTCAAACATGATTTTATTTTCTGCACGAACTAATATCTTCTAGTATCCATCAATTAAAAAAATTAAAAATCAATACTAATCAGTGGTTGTATGTTCACACATGTACTCCATGTTGTCATGTTTTGTACATAAACGACATCGGTGACAAAGTTGACAGTAAGCTTAGATTATTTGCTGACGACGCAGTGGTGTATAGAGAAATTTGTAGCTTTAATGACAAGGAAGCGCTAACTAAGGACCTCGAGGCAATACAAGAGTAGTGCGATGCGTGGCAGCTAGAATTAAACCTGAAAAAATGCGTTGTTGTGAATTTTTGGAAACGGAAAAACGCTCCTTGTATCAGCTATTGCATAAACAACATAAAACTAGACACCGTAGAATCGGTTAAGTACCTCGGAGTTAAACTGACTAATGATCTATCGTGGAGTAAACATATTCGAGAAATTACCGGTCAAGCTAATCGTAAATTGGGATTTGTTAAAAGAGTACTTGGCAAGTGCGACGATAAAGTTAGGGAAGTGTAGTGTAGTGTTGCATGCAATCCGAGTTACTACGGTAGATCAGACCATGAGAGTAAAATTAGGGAACTAGACCGCAGAACGGACAGATTTAAGATGTCATTATTCCCACGAACGATAAGGGACCATAACAGCTGCAAATGAGACTTTTATCTAGGTTTGTCGTTAGGTAGTGTAGCTCTTAGTAGTAGTAGTACTCCTAATACTTGAATCCTTATCTGTTTCCTAGTACATACTAACATCACGCCTAGCATGTTTTCTACATGGGTCTTGAGTCCCTGTCCATCTGTGTAGTTGTAGAATGCATGTTTATTGACGGTCACTCTCCATTTTGATGACATCTGTAGTGTAGTGGTGCATGCTTGTGAGGCTTCGCCTCGTGACAAGAATCAGCGATTTATGCTAATGCATAATTAGTCGTAGTTACACTAACTCTAGGGTATAGTGTAATGCATGTTGGTGATTACTCACCCCCTGCCACACACCCCTGAGGTGGCCTGCAGGGTATTTTGTAGATGTAGATGTAGATGCTTGTGAGGCTTCGCCTCATGACAAGCATTAGCGATTTATGCTAATTCATAATTAGTCGTAGTTACACTAACTCTAGGGTATAGTGTAATGCATGTTGGTGATTTCTCACCCCCTGCCACACACCCCTGAGGTGGCTTGCAGGGTATTTTGTAGATGTAGATGTAGATGCTTGTGAGGCTTCGCCTCATGACAAGCATTAGCGATTTATGCTAATTCATAATTAGTCGTAGTTACACTAACTCTAGGGTATAGTGTAATGCATGTTGATGATTACTCACCCCCTGCCACACACCCCTGAGGTGGCTTGCAGGGTATTTTGTAGATGTAGATGCTTCTGAGGCTTCGCCTCATGACAAGCATTAGCGATTTATGCTAATGCATAATTAGTCGTAGTTACACTAACTTTAGGGAATAGTGTAATGGATGTTGGTGATTACTCACCCCCTGCCACACACCCCTGAGGTGGCTTGCAGGGTATTTTGTAGATGTAGATGTTTGTCAATGCAGCACACTCTTGGTTTCTTGTTAGGCCTAGTATTGTTCTCCTGCCTGCTTTCTGGTCTTTGCCTATCGGCCGGGGGAACGTGCTAGGTTCTGATTTGAACTAGGACGAGCACTACATCTACAAAATACCCTTCTACATCTACATCTACGATGGACCGTGCAAGCCACCACTAGGGTGTGTGACACGGGGTGATTCCACACCAGGAATGCAGCACTCGTCCCTGAACAAATCCAAACCTCGCACGCCCCCCCTGGCTCTAGGCGCAAGCCAAAGGTAGTCAGGAGAACAATGCGCAGTCCAACCGGAAACTGGGAGAGTGATACGTAAAAGAACATACAAATATGCAGAAAAATGCTATAGACACATCTAGTGGTTAATATTACTGACACTGTTAATTTATGAATACTACGAGATGCTACCTCATGCAAAGAACAAAATAAAATAATGCCGGACTAATCGACCGGTGTGAAGAGTTAGTAATTATGTGGTGTTATTAAGCACAAGTGAAAATTCTACTCCACCTATTGAGGGTGGGAGTTTCAAGTGATTGATCTATCGCAACTATTATGATCCCTTATTGCACGTGGGAAAAATGACATTTTAAATCTATCGGTTCTGCAGTCAATTTCCTTTATTTTATTCCTGTGATCGCTTCTACCGTAGTACGTTGGCTCTAGCAGTATGTGTTGAACGTCCGGCAAAAAAACTGTCTGCTCCGAGTTTGCGCAAAAGATTTAATCTGTATTTCTCCCTTCGATCAGTAAGAGATTCCCACCCTAATTCCTTCAACAATTCGGTAACACTGCTAAGTTTATCCTAACAACCTTTCACAAATCTTGCTGCTCTCCGTTGTATTCTATCTATTTCAGAGATTAGTCCTACTTCGTAAGGGTCCCATATGCTAGCGGCGTGCTCCAAGTGAGGTCTCACGAGTGAAAAATAACATCGCTCTTTAACTTTCTCGTCGCATTTTCCTAATATTCTCTTGATAAATCCCAATTTGCGACTAGCCTGTCCGCAGATTTCCCGAACGTGTTTCCCCCAGGACAGGTCCTGAGTAAGGGTCACACCTAAGTATTTAACTGACTCTACATTTGATAAGTCTGTTTGATTAATTTTGTACGTATCGTTGACCGAGTTATTCTTTTTCCAAAAATTCATAACAACGCACTTTTTAAAATTCAATTCTAACTGCCAAGTATTGCAACATTCATTTATAGCATCTAGGTCTTTTTGTAGCGCAATCTTGTCGGACTCATTGTCTACATCCCTGTACAACACTGCGTCATCTGCGAAGAGGCGAATTTTGCTAGCAACAACGGTAGTGATATCATTAATATACAAAAGGAACAATAAGGGACCGATGACACTTCCCTGAGGTACACCTGATGTAACTTTCACTATATTTGAGCTAACGCCATTAAGAACTACCCTCTGTTCGCTGTCGGCTAAGAACTCTTTTATCCAACATATTACGTCGTGGTGTATTCCGTATGCTTCCAACTTAACGAGTAACTTTGAATGAGGGACCTTATCGAAAGCTTTTTTAAAATCTAGAAATATTGCGTCTACCTGGACAAGCTTTTCTCCCGAGGAAAGAATGTCGTGAAGGAAGAGGGCCAACTGGGTTTCGCATGCACCTCAGGGGTGTGTGGCAGGGGGTGGCACTACAGGGGTTGGTGTTGGTGGGGGGGGGGAGTCACCCCGTGCCACACACCCTGGTGGTGGCTTGCACGGTATTTCGTGAACGGAGAAGTACGAACCGGTTCGCCAATGAAATACTTCATAAGATCCGGGTCACGAGTGTAAATCATTCGGATCGGAACTATCACCAAGGCAAGAGCGGAGCTCCAGCAGTAGCTCTTGCCGGTTTGTTCACCCCTCTCCCTGTTAGTTAGTTCCACCCCCTCCTATCCTCCCCAGCCTTCCCCTCCTATCTCGCCGAGTGTACAGTGTGTATAGCTGGTGTAGCGTACTCCCCTCCAACCCCTCCCACACTAACCCCCCCTCTCCATCCCGCTTCATTCCGAACAAGAGTTCTTCCCCTCGACGGGTCCTCTCACTCGGCTCCTAAACAGAAATCCTTCCTGCTAACCCTTCCTTCGCATGCTTGCAGCGGCAACTCCCCCGCCGGCCAGTCAGCGACCCTCGACGAAGCGATTGAGAGGCAGGACTCCTCCGGAACTACAGGCGATGAAGATCCCTTCCGTGGGAGATTTTGTACATGAGCATCCGTCAATTCCGCCCCGGGAGTGAGAACACTAGAAGAACTACACCTAGCATTCTTGTTGTACCCAGTGAGCGGCCGCAAAGACTTGCGGCAGGGGGTGTTAGGACACCATTAAATTTTTTTGTGGATTAGATACTGGGAGTTTTCCATTCGCTCCAGTGCGCTAATCACTTCGCAATACAACAGCGCACTTGCCTTACATTCGTTACAGACCCTGCGCACGAGGTAGTGCACTTCAAAACTGACTTTGGTGACTTGTCACCCCCTGCCAAACACCCTAGAGGTGGCTCGCAGGGTAACATGTAAATGTAGATGTAAAACAGCAGAGTTGATGGGCGCTAAGCAACAAAATACGTCGATAATCGCATCCAAGATAGATGTTTTTGTGTTGATTTTCCATTATGGCGTCAAACCTGTATATTGTAAAGTTTTCATTACTCTTTGGTAAAAAGATTGCGTTTTTAAATACTTATTTTGAACTAATTCGATAACTCTATAAGAAAATTCGGCCATGACTGCTGTACACTCACGAAAAGTTACCCATCGGCAGATTACTAAACATTTCGCCAGCGCACATCGTTTCATTCAACGTCGTTCGTGTGAGCTTAAGTGCGCTGATGTGTTCGGAAGTGCGCTAACTTCAACTCCTTGAATGGAAAATTCTCACTGACCAGAGTAACACATGCCTGAAGATAAGGAAGTATTTCATTTAAGCATACATTTGGAGTACGCTCTCATAAGGCTGTGGAGACTGGAAAATAACAGCTGCATAGTAAAAGAGAATGTAAGCAATGTGGATGTGGTGTAATCGAAGAATAATGAAGATCAAATGGACCCATCACCCACAGCCACCTTCCAGCCACCCTACCTCAGGTGCCCCCTTGGTGGTCCATTGTTTCTTCTCACCCCATTCACCACATAAATTAAAGCACCGCTCCATAGGAGACGGTAGCGCCCACTTAGGGAACCATTGCTCTTTCGGCAAATCCAAGAAATTTTATTTCGACTTCGCCATACAACGATGCGTAGAAAATATAGCAATTCTCTACATCTAGATGTGTGGCCAACACTCCAGTTTATTAAAACCTACGCTTATTCTCAGGATAATTTTTTTTGCTGATCCAAATGATTTTATTAGGAATTCATTCGATTCGAGGGGCAGGGAAGGTAGGAATGTTTTACATTTACATCTGTAGATGCAATTTCAACCAGCCAGATTATTAAAACCTAACTTTTTTCAAAGATTTTTAATTACATAATTTTTTTACGAATCCAAAAAATTTTACGCCTACATAATACCCTGCAAGTAACTTCAAGGGCGTGTATCAGAGGGTGATTTTTTAAAACTCCAACGCACACAACAAAGGTTGATGAAACTACGACTATAAATGTCTTAACAAAAAACTTACAAATAACTGTCAGGAAGTGAAATTTTCACCAACATGCACCACACAATATGCTACCAATCTTAGAATACGCTGCCAGTATTTGGGATCCTTATGAAGTAGGCTCGAAAACTAAGTTAGAAAAGATAAGTGAAAGGCCGTTATGATAATTTCGCTAGTGCTACTAGCTTTCTGCAGCAACTGGGATGGGAATCGCTTTCAGATCGTATATTAAGATTAATACAATCTTAAATTTATGTTCAAAATCAATTTATTTTTTGACGATGTTAATACCATTTTACGAAGACCGACACACTACGGTAGATCGAATAATTAATATAAAATTAGGGAAATAGACTTGATTAAAATGCCATTTTTTCCTGCGAACGATAAAAGAACATAATAGCTGCCAATGAGAATTTTAACTAGGTTTGTCTTTCGATAGTGAAGCTAATTAGTCGATTTTCTCCCTAATATGCCTGTTTTTTTAAATCTGCTACGTAGTATTAACAGAACCTCGTGCATTTTTTCTGAAAAACTTTTTATTTCTGTGAATTCGTGTAGTGGCAAAATACACGAATACAAATAGATTCTGTAACATAGGTAGAATACCCAGAGTGCGGTGCATTTTGGTGAGTACAGGGGCGGCTCCAGATCAGCGGCTCTTGGGACATGAAGTATCCCCCAGGAAAAGAGGTGTTCGTTGGTCTCGTCCCGGAAATTCATAACAAACTATGTGCAAAATGGCGCGTTATAAGTGGCTTGGAGGCAAAAGCTAGCGTTTTAAGAAGAGCATTTTCTTTAATAAATGCATATTTCCCTTTTAGATTACCACCAAGTTTCGACTAATTCCAAAATGATTTTGATTTACATTCGCATTTAGCTTGTGGTTTTAAAAATCGTTTTAGTTCATTAAAATTTAACTGGATTTTCTACATCTGCAAAGTACCGTGCAAGCCATCACTCGGGTGGGTGGCACGGGGTGATTCCACACCAGGCATGCAGAACTCATCCCAGCACAAATCAGACCTCGCACATTCCCCCGGCCACTAGGCACAAACCAAAAAGCAGTAAGGAGAACAGTAGGCAGTCAAACCAGAAACTGGGAGAATGCTACGTAAATGAACATGCAGAACAATGCTATAGACACATATACTGGTTAATATTACTAATACTGTTAATTTATGAATGCTACGAGATGCTACTTCATGCAGAGAATAAAAGAAAATAATGCCGGACATATCAAGCGGTGTGAAGTGTTAGTTATGATGTTATGTTATTAAACACAAGTGAAAATTCTACTCTACCTTTTGAGGGTGGGAGTTTCATATGATTGATATATCGCAACTATTATGATCTCTTATTGTGCGTGGGAAAAAGAGATTTTAAATTTATCGGTTCTGCAGTCAATTTCCTTTATTCTATTCCTGTCATCGCTTCTACCGTAGTACGTTGGCTCCAGCAATATATGTTGAACGTCCGGCAAAAAACTGTCTGCTTCGAACTTGCGCAAAAGATTTAACCTGTATTTCTCCCTTCGATCAGTTAGAGATTCCCACCCTAATTCCTCCAATAATTCCGCAAAATAACCAAAACTTCAAAAGCAAAAGAAGCAACAAAAAATTTAGGCTTTTATTTTAAGGTCTATGAGATGTGGGTTTGGAGAAGGATGGAGAAGGTTAGCTGGATGGCGAGAAAGACGAACGAGGAGGTATTGGATATGGTCGGAGAGGAGAGGAAGCTTGTGGCAGAGGTTCGGAGAAGGCAGAAGAGATGGATGGAGGAGGTTTTGAGAGGAGAGGGCATGTTGAAGAGAGTGATAGAGGGGAGAACACTGGGGAAGCGTGGGAGAGGAAGGAAGAGGATAGGAATTCTGGACGAAATAAGAGGAGGTAGAAGATATGAAGAATTGAAGAGGGATCTAATAACGGGCCATCCTTAGGAGGGAATGCGAGACAATTTCTATTAGGTTGGGATACAAAATGGGGACTGTCCAAGAACCTACCAATCAGCTGGTAGAATACTTGAATGAATGACAAAGAAATACGCCGGGTTTGGGGTGGGGAGCTGCCCCCCCCTTGGGACCGCCAATGGGTGAGTATCGCCTACTTACAAGCATTAGCAGGTTCTTCCTAATGCATTAGCATTCGTAGTTTCATCAACCTTACTGGGGTATCTACATCTACGAAGTACCGTGCAAGCGACCACTATGGTGTATGGCACGGGAGTATTCCACACCAGCCATGCAGCACTCGTCCGAGTTCAAATCAGGACCTCGCACGTTCCCCCGGCCGCTAGGCGCAGACCAGGTGGGTATGGTGTAGTTCATGCTGGGGAGAACTCACCCCATGCCACACACCCTTGAGGCAGCTTACAGGGTATTATGTAGATGTTATATACAGTATGAATATATTTTTAACTACATAAATGCACAGAGGCATAAGAATTATACAGGAAGCATGTAAGGCTTCTGTAAAACTATATTAGCGCACAGAGGTACTTTACATGAGCTTCATCGAACTGCGAGGGGTAGGGAAGATAGGAATGCTCTTCCACGTACTCAGACGAAAGGAGGAAACCATTGAAAGAGAGATTGAAAGAAAGAGAGAGTAAAGATGGGGGGTGGAGGGTAACTGTACCGCGGCATGTGGAATCGGCGTCGGCAGCCTGCGATACGTGTTGGACCGTAACGGTTGGTCCCGGCGGACCAAAAATTTTCGGTCACTATGCTTTGGAGAGAGAGAGGCGAAGAAAGGTGCGTAAGGCGCATGCGCGGAGTGTAAAAGGCGGTTGGCGCGACGAAACCGTGTGCGTATAGAGAGAGAGAGGGAGACCAACGGCGGAAGAAGGGACTGAGAGGGGGTAAGGGGATGGGGGGTCCTGAACGGGGCCGATGTGTACACATTGGCGCACACAAACGCAAGCACAGAAGCGGGGACGCGTGAGATATAAATGTTCCCCCCCGACAGCATCCATTCCCCCTCTCCTGCCTCTGCCCCTACCCTCATTCTCTCCCGTGAACAAGCTGCCACAACACGGGAGTTGAAAAAAAAAATCACTCCTCACTTTTTAACTCCCGATTACGTTCTTTGTCCACGCAGATTTCAAGCTACGGCACGGTCTCGAACCGTCATTATTGGTCTTCAGTCCTTAGACTGGTTGGCAGCTGTCGCATTCTTCCCATTAATTCTCTCCTCTCCCAGACATTTTTACAGCTACATAAAACCCAGCAAGCCACCTCAAGGTTGTGTGGCAGGGGGTCAGTTATCATCAACATATACTGCACTATACCCTGCTAAAGTTAATAATATTATGATTGTTAATGTGTCAGCAAAAACCTGTAAATGCCTCTCAGGAGGAGAAATTTCACCAACATGCACTTACTAGTAACTATAGGTGTGCTACCTATATTGTAGAAAGTATGGGTATTCCTATATTTTGAAGCTACCAATATGCATCTGAATTTGCAGTTTCAATGCGGTGCAAGATGTACCTACCCCCTACATCTTCTAATATTTGCTTCGTGTACTTCGATCTTGGTCGACCTCTGTAGTTTTTTCCCGGGATGTAACCTTCTATTATAGTTTTTTATCAGGTTACTAGCCGTAAAATGTGGCCAATTCGTTCATTTCTTTTTCGTTTCAGGATCTTCAAAAGTATAGGCTGTATCACCTCAATTTTCCCGAGGACTGCATTGCTGATCTTATCTATCCAACGAATTTACCTCATATTACCCAATCTGACCCAATAGTTCAAACGTATCTTGACTTTTTTGCTCAGCTGTTCCAATAGTCCAAGTTTAGGAGGTATACATCGAAACAATCCACCAGCGGATTTTTAACATTCCTTTCATGAGGATTACATTAACATTGTTTGAAGTTTAGAACCTTACAAATTTTAAGATTATTTTAGATGTTTCTTACTAACTGGCGTTTCTCAAACAAAGAAATTGAAAACAGCGGAAAACGTAGAGTTACAGGTCAACACGTTTAAATGCAATGAGACGTTAGGTTTCATTTTAAGAGTTTATTTCTGGAATTCTTTATTAATAATTTATCGTGCTGTGCGCGAGATCATCGTCACATGAAAAAAAAACATGCCAGTAAGTAACAGGTGAGTAGCCGGTCGCTAACCGCAAATAACAGCTGAACGCAATCATTGAAACATAGGCGTTTTTACGCGTGCGATTAGTGACCGCAATAGCGATAATCAGTGCCTCCAATGATGCTATTTTTGACGATATGTAACGTTGTTTTTAGACTTTTATCATTGTTTTTAGTATTCAATGCCTGCATTGGATACGGATTACACTTTCATTGTGTTTTGTCCGTAGTTCTGTAATAATCTTTACATAAAAACCACTTATTTTTTTACCACGGATAATATCATTAGGATCATGGGGTATTGGTCAATATTCAAGAAAAGAACTCCAGCAAACATTGTCAACTTTTCGTCGAATTTATTGACTTCCTCAGGGCTAAAAAATGTAACAATAAATAGAACCAAGATATTATAAACAACTAATGTTGATTCAAATAAATGATAATCAGCGAAAACTTGATAACCTTTTACTTATTCTGAGTTTGTATGAAATAACTGTCTTGAATTTATAAAACGGAATTCATGCATTATAATATTTACATGTCGGAATGATTGTCGATATATGAAGCCTTTGAGAAGGAATTGTTTAACAAATAATAATTATTACCAAAACCTCATCCCGTTTGAAATTTATCACGTGATTTTTCCTTCTGCATGAATTGCTATGTCGTCGTATCCTGGAAATTAATATTGAAATTGGTAATACTAATCAGTAGCGGCATTTTATCACGGGTAAGTGTACTCCATGTTGGTATGTTTGCCAACGTGACACGCTCCTAGTTTCTAGCATGGCTGTGCATTTTTCTATTGTTTTTTTGGTCACCGCCTAACGGCCAGGGGATGGTGCGAGGTCGGATTTCTTCTACATCTTTGAATTACCGTAGTAGCAGACCAAATAGCAGTCAGGAGAACAGTGCGCAGTCAAACTAGAAACTGGGAGAGTGCTACGTAAATGAACATGCAGTATAATGGTTATGTCACATCTACTAACTCTTCACACCGGTCGATTAGTCCGGCATTATTTTATTTTGTTTTTTGCATGAGGTAGCATCTCGTAGTATTCATAAATTAACAGTATCAGTACTATTAACCACTAGATGTGTCTATAGCATTTTTCTGCATGTTTGTATGTTCTTTTACGTATCACTCTCCCAGTTTCCGGTTGGACTGCGCACTGTTCTCCTGACTGCTTTTGGCCTGCGCCTAGAGCCAGGGGGAACGTGCGAGGTTCGGATTTGTTCTGGGATGAGTGCTGCATGCCTGGTGTGGAATCACCCCGTGCCACACACCCCAGTGGTGGCTTGCACGGTACATCGTAGATGTAGATGTAGTGGTTAATATTACTAATTACCCGGGATATTATTAATTTATGAACGATAAGAGATACTACTTCATGCAGAGAACAAAAGAAAATAATGCCGGACATATCAAGCGGTGTGAAGTGTTAGTAATGATGTTATGTTATTAAGCACAAGTGAAAAGTCTACTCTACCTAGTGAGGGTGGGAGTCTCATATGATTGATCTATCGCAACTATTATGATCCCTTATTGTACGTGGAAAAAATTACATTTTAAATCTATCGATTCTGCAGTCAATTTCCTTTATCTTATTCCTGTGATCGCTTCTACCGTAGTACGTTGGCTCTAGCAAAATATGTTGAACTTCCGGCAAAACATTGTCTGCTTCGAACTTTCGCAAAACATATAACCTGCATTTCTCCCTTCGATCAGTTAGAGATTCCCACCCTAATTCCTTCAACAATTTGGTAACACTGCTTTGTTTATCGTAACAACTTTTTACAAATCATGCTCCTCTCCGTTCTATTCGATTTATTTCTGAGATTAGTCTTACTTCGTAAGGGTCCCATATGCTAGCGGCAAACTCCAATTGAGGTATCATGAGTGAAAAATAACATCGCTCTTTAACCTTCTTGTCACATTTTCCTAGTATTCATTTAATAAATCCCAATTTGCGACTAACCTGTCCGCAGATTTCCCAAACGATTCCACTTCAATGGGCTGTATGCCTAGAGCAGTGTGGAATCACCCCGTGCCACACACCCATGAGGTGGCTTTCGCGTTACTTCGTAGATTTAGATGTAGATGATGATTTGACATAGTCAAAGAGATTTTAAAAATCGCTGGAGGAACTAAACAGGATTCAGAAAAAAACGCGTCTCCCCTCAGGCTTCCAGTTGTGGCAGGGCAGTTAAGAAAAGTGTGTGGCTAAGCTGGGGGAGTACTTAGAAGGGGATAATGTTCAGAACGTTGTAATTATTGATGAAGGCTTCAGCGGAGTGGTGGAATAGGCATGGCTAATTTTCCGGGATTCCCTCCGCGTCGTAAATATTCGTACGACAGTTTCGCTGGCGTTTCAGCGGGCGTCTTCAGGTATGAAGTGAACTTTATACCTGAAGACGCCTGATGAAACACCGACGAAACTGTCGTACGAAGATGTATCGACGCGGTGGAAATCCCGGAAAATTAGCCACGCCTGGAGTACGATGTTATGTTTTTCGATTAGTTTATAAATAAAATCAGTCCCTGAACATTTGATCAGACCTCGTATAACGTCTCTAACTCGATATTTTCTAGGACAGTGTTTGGTCCTTCCCCTTGCCCTTAGGCATTAATTCCCATATGGACCACCTGGATGGAATCTGAAAACAATAAAAAAACGCTCTCGAAAAATGTTTCTCTCCCATGATATTCAACGGTGGATATTCAGTAATTCTTCAGAATGCGGATAAGCACCAGAAGCTTCACCAAAACGCTGACATTTTTCCTAGTTCTATCGCCGGAAATTTTCAACAAGTGATAATCCAGAAATTACGGAAAAGTATGGATAGGAAAGAAGAAATTAGAATTCACGGAAATGTTTTTCTATTCGAAATTTAATTGGACGGATGTTATTCCATCAATCTCGCCTAAGGGCCGATGGGCAATAAAAAACAAATATTTATCGTCTAAAATATTACCGTTTCACTCTATTAAAATTTCTCTCGGATGCTATTCCACGAAGGAAACTCCACCAAACACCAATCAAAGTCATGACGTGCATCTAAAACAAAAGTCTAAACCCTGAAATTTAACCTATTTTTATATTTATAAAGACATCCATCGCCGAAGACGTAAAGAAGACATTAAAAAACCGGTACCATATAGGTTCGATCACATACATAAAATTAGAGAGACAGATTCCAGGGCGGTCAGGTTTAAAATGAACTTTTTTCCACGCTCGATTAACGATCACAATAACTATGGTCGACGCCGCCAATAATTTTGATGGTGATGACTGTAAGAGTTGCCTTAATACTGTCTTTTATTTTTATTTTAAACTTACAACTTCTGTGTGAGATGCTAATTAACTTTCTGTTTTATGTTTCCGTAATTTGTAGTGTATGAGTACACCGTCCACCCCGCACGAATAGAATATTGGTTAAGACACCACATTCCATCTGTAAAATCTCATTAAACATACGTCACATAACATTATATAGATTAAAATAACGTTAACAAAATTATATTTTGTGTGTTTGACGGTTAGGGCATGCCAGGCGAGGAATCACCCCCTTGAGATGGCTGGAAAGTTGGTTCGCGTGGATGTGGTTGTAGATGTATTCAAAGGAGGGTTTTGTATGTACCAGTTATGCTAAGGCCAGAATCGTCATGAAAAAAACTAATACCCTAAACGCTTAAATTTTACTTTTAAATGTCCCTTTTATTCCCTCCCACTTCGTTCTTCAGCTCGGCATGCTTTTGGAGCGTCATGTGAGACAAAAAAAAGACGTCGAAACTTCTTGCCCATATCATCCTTCTTCTATTCTTCCTCTCCTTCCTTCGAGTGGGTAGGGGAGGCGTACGAAAGGGAAGGGGTGAAAGGATGGGAGAATGGGTGACGCGTCTGTCTGTCCCCTTCGCTTTCCAAGGCAGCCCCGCGCATTCTATTAAGACGCGACGCAGCATCGCTCGAAGTAAGTTCTTTGAGCAGGGGAGCAGCGCGAAGGTGCTTTACGAACCTCGCCTCGAAACTAGGATCGATGTATCGAATGAAGCATCGCAGAACTTCGCCGAATATTCTACATCTACGAAGTACCGAGAAAGCCACCACTAGGGTGAGTGGCACGGGGTGATTCCACACCAGGCATGCAGCACTCATCCGAGCACAAATAAGAACCTCGCACGCTCCCCCTGGCGCTAGGCACAGGCCAAAAACAGTCAGGAGAACAGTGCGCAGTCCAACCAGAAACTGGGAGAATGCTACGTAAATTAACATGCAGAACAATGCTAAAGACGCATCTAGTGGTTAATATTACTAATACTGTTAATTTGTGAATGCTTCGAGATGCTATTTCATGCAGAGAACAAAAGAAAATAATGCCGGACATATCAAGCGGTGTGAAGTGTTAGTTATGATGTTATGTTATTAAACACAAGTGAAAAGTCTACTCTACCTATTGAGGTTGGGAGTTTCATATGATTGATCTATCGCAACTATTATGATCCCTTATTGTGCGTGGGAAAAATGACATTCTACATCTATCGGTTCTGCAGTCAATTTCCTTTATCTTATTCCTGTGATCGCTTTTGCCGTCGTACGTTGGCTCTAGCAGTATATGGTGAACGTCCGGCAAAAAACTGTCTGCTCCAAACTTGCGCAAAAGATTTAACCTGTATTTCTCCCTTCGATCAGTTACAGATTCCCATCCTAATTCCTTCAACAATTCAGTAGCACTGCTACGTTTATCGCAACAACTTTTCACAAAGCTTGCTGCTCTCCGTTGTATTCGATCTATTTTAGAGATTAGTCCTATTTCGTAAGGGTCTCATATGCTAGTGGCAAACTCCAATTGAGGTATCACGAGTGACAAGTAACATCGCTTTTTAACCTTATCGTCGCATTTTCCTAATATTCTTTTAATAAATCCCAATTTAGGACTAGAATATCCGCAGATTTCCCGGACGTGTTTCCCCCAAGACAGGTCCTGAGTAAAGGCACACCTAAGTATTTGACTGACTCTCTATTTGATAAGGTGGTTTGATCAATTGTGTACGTTTCAATGACCGAGCTATTCTTTTTCCAAAAATTATTAGCAACGCATTTTTAAAAATTCAATTCTAACTGCCAAGTATTGCACCATTCATTTATAACATCTAGGTCTTTTTGTGACTAGATCTTGTCAGACTCATTGCCTAGGACCCTGTACAAAACTGCGTCGTCTGCGAAGAGGCGATTTTTGCTCGTAGCAACGGTAGTGATATCATTAATATACAAAGGGAGCAATAAGGGACCGATGACAGGTGGATTCTACGTGGAGTATCCGTGATTCGCCTCGCGATGTGAGCCATGTATTGAAACCTGGATCGATCGACTTTAGAGCTCTGCAGGCCTTTTTTAGGGTAGAGAGTAGGGCAGGGAGTAGATCATGTAGTGGGTCATTAAGTAAAGGGGTCACCGTAAATATTGGTACGAATAAGAGCTTTTTTCAAATTCGGAATGACTTACTACCCGAAAGAAATAGAAACCGCAGCTCAGGTACATAAAAAAGTGCCGTTAATAATATAAAATACTCAATAGACAGGATTTGTAAGTCGTATCCCAGGGATTCTATTTCCATTGTGGTCGTTAACTCCCACAGCATAAAAAACAAAGTCGCTGGTTTTCACAATCTCATTGAGAGCACGGACGCTAATGTAGTAATAGGAACAGAAAGTTGGTTATCGAATGAAATTGCGGATACCAAGATCTTCCCAAAATCATATGCAATATACAGAAAAGACCGAACAGCGATAACAGGAGGAGGATTATTTATCGCAGTCAAAGATGAGTTCGTCATCAGAGCCGAAATATTTCCAGATAATGATTTAGAAAGTGTGTGGTGTTCCATAAAATGCTCAACGAAAAGAATTTTTATTTGCTCATATTATAGACCTTCCGATGCAGACTTAACATCTACATCTACAAAATACCCTGCAAGTCACCTCAGGGGTGTGTGGCAGGGGGTGAGTATTCACCAACATGCATTACACTATGCCCTAAAGTTAGTGTAACTACGACTAATTATGGATTAGCATAAATCGCTAACGCTTGTCACGAGACGAAGGGCCGTATTCTAAGACGTTCCTAGAGGAACGACTCTTCCTCTATGACGCGTTTGTGGTGACAACTCAACCTCCAAGCGTTTTTTAAACGTACCTCTTCGGTTGTAGGCTCAACGCTCTCTACAAACAAACGAATCTCTTGATCCTATTAGTAGCATGGCTCAGTCCATCCTCCAAAATAGAAGGAACAGTTCCAAGGCCTAATATGGCGGAATGCGTCGATTACCTCCGGATTTAGGCATTTTTTTCCAGACACATCACGCAATATTTTATTTTATTTATTTCATCAACCTGAATACAGCCTCGAGGGCCATTTTACATCAGGCGTTGTAACAATAACAAAGGACAACACACACAACCATGTCCAGGGAGGAGAAAAATCCTTTTAAACTTTGAAAGGAGAAACTCGAACCCGCGACCTTTGGGTTGACAGGCGAGGACGTTACCCCGCCGCCACCGAGGCCGACGAGCGATCAAAATATCTTTTTCCATCTTTAATTATTCTTCTTCTTCTTGCTGTTTCGTTAAAGCCGGAATGAACTGTGGGTAGCAAACGTCACACGAAACGTCATCGAAGCATTACGTAGTTATGAGAATTTCAGCGATCTACTCAACAGTCCCTCCAAGCCCCTCCATCGAAGAGGAAGAGTTTGGTTTCGCTGTAGGAACGTTCTAGAATACGAATAGTGGGTAGAGTCACAACTCGCACTCTTCCTCCTCCGGCGAAGAGTAAGAGGAAGAGTATGGTTTAAAAATACGGCCCGAAGCCTCACAAGCATGCACTACACTACAGATATGCTCACAATGGAGAGGGACCGTTAGTATATATATATATGTATTTTTCAACTACACAAATGTACAGAGACTCAAGACCTATGTAGAAAACATATTCAGTTCTTAATATTCAGTTCTTAAATTCAGTTCTAGACTTGGATAGGGGGACATACTACGGTAGATCAGATCATGAGAGTAAAATTAGGGAACTAGACTGCAGAACGGATAGATTTAAGATGTCATTTTTCCCACGAACGATAAGGGACCATAATAGCTACCATGAGACTTTTATCTATGTTTGTCGTTAGGTAGTGTAGCTCTTAGTAGTGGTAGTACTCCTAATACTTGAATCCTTATCTGTTACCTAGTACATACTAACAGCACGCCTAGCATGTTTTCTACATGGGTCTTGAGTCCCTGTCCATCTGTGTAGTTGTAGAATGCATGTATATTGACGGTCACTCTCCATTTTGATGACATCTGTAGTGTAGTAGGACTAATCTAAGTAGTAGTACGAAGTAGGACTAATCTCTGAAATAGATAGAATACAACGGAGAGCAGCAAGATTTGTGAAAGGTTGTTACGATAAACTTAGCAGTGTTACCGAATTGTTGAAGGAATTAGGGTGGGAATCTCTTACTGATCGAAGGAAGAAATACAGATTATATCTTTTGCGCAAACTCGGAGCAGACAGTTTTTTGCCGGACGTTCAACACATACTGCTAGAGCCAACGTACTACGGTAGAAGCGATCACAGGAATAAAATAAAGGAAATTGACTGCAGAACCGATAGATTTAAAATGTCATTTTTCCCACGTACAATAAGGGATCATAATAGTTGCGATAGATCAATCACTTGAAACTCCCACCCTCAATAGGTAGAGTAGAATTTTCAATTGTGCTTAATAACACCACATAATTACTAACTCTTCACACCGGTCGATTAGCCCGGCATTATTTTATTTTGTTCTTTGCATGAGGTAGCATCTCGTAGTTTTAATAATTAACAGTATCAGTAATATTAACCACTAGATATGTCTATAGCATTTTTCTGCATATTTTTATGTTCTTTTACGTACTTTTCCGGTTGGACTGCGCACTGTTCTCCTGACTACCTTTGGCCTGCGCCTAGAGCCAGGGGGGGCGTGCGAGGTTCGGATTTGTTCTGGGACGAGTGCTGCATGCCTGGTGTGGAATCACCCCGTGCCACACACCCTAGTGGTGGCTTGCACGGTACATCGTAGATGTAGATGTAGTGTTGCATGCTTGTGAGGCTTCGCCTCGTGACAAGCATTAGCGATTTATGCTAATGCATAATTAGTCGTAGTTACACTAACTTTAGGGTATAGTGTAATGCATGTTGGTGATTACTCACCCCCTGCCACACACCCCTGAGGTGGCTTGCAGGGTATTTTGTAGATGTAGATGAAACGGAACGCGAAACTGTACTGCAGCTGCTGCAGTAGCATGGATTTCGGAACGGTCGGCAGTGGCTTGAAATTCAATATGGCCGAATTGCGTGGTTATTTATTATAAGCGATCAAGGAGTCTATAGTATGTAGTATCCCTGTAAGCGATCTTTCAATGCGTTTATTCTTAATGCTAATCCTTATTAAGAGCTAATGCTAATCCTTAAAGAGCATGCTAATTGTATTCTAATTTTCATTGCCTTGCTACTTAATGCTACTTTATACTGATTGGTTACTTTCTCTGACGAGAATAAAATGAGTTCGCGTCAGCTACCCGAACATGGAGAAAAAACCCTGTGTTATTAAACAAATCTCCGTTATAATTAACACTATCGAATTTATAGTAAGCAATTTGAATCTTGGCCTTATAAACAAGACTTAGAATATATTTTTCTAGCCCTGGATTTTCTTCATGGCCAGTCGTACGAAGCGTTTCCTAGAGTTATATCGAAAATTAGGTAAATATACGGGTTGTTGAAGATAACATCGCAGAATATTTTCCCTAACAATTAAATTTATGCAACATATTACGTTTCCCGACAATTATTATACATGCCAGTCTTATGATAAGTTACCACTCTACATCTACATCTACAAAATACCCTGCAAGCCACCTCAGGGGTGTGTGGCAGGGGGTGAGTAATCACCAACATGCATTACACTATACCCTAAAGTTAGTGTAACTACGACTAATTATGCATTAGCATAAATCGCTAATGCTTGTCACGAGGCGAAGCCTCACAAGCATGCAACACTATACTACAGATGTCATCAAAATGGAGAGTGACCGTCAACCGTTTCACGGCAGCACAGGCAGTTAATTTCGGAACGCGCCCATAGTGTATTGTAGATGTACATCTACATATTACCCTGCGAGCCACCTCTAGGGTGTTTGGCAGGGGGACATGTAGAAGCAATGCTCGTCCTTGTTCAAGGTCAAATCCCACACGCTGCACCGGTCACCAGGCACATTAATATTTTCTTATGCTTATGATCGTTTCTACCGAGTCGCTGTCCTTAATCATACGCGGAAAAATTACATTTTGACATTTTCCGTCTTATAATTCATCTCTCTAACTTAATGCGTATGGCTTGCAGGGTATTTTGTAGATGTAGAAGCTCGGAGTTTTTTTAATGTTCCCAACGTCTTCGAAGAATTATTTAGCCTCAAATTCTCTCAGGAAATTAGGGCTATTATTTAATTTGACAATTACAGAGAAACTTCACCTCCTAACAAATATTTGCAAGTTTTAATACTTTCACCACACTATAGTGTAGTGCATGCTGGCGAAAATGCCCTCCGCTGCGCACCCTCGAGAAGGATTGCAGCGTATTACGTAGATGTGGATGGAAACGATTAAACCGAGTGCCGCCTGAGACTTCCTTCAATGCACCGTGGGAGCCCAATAGCATCACCGGAATCCCACATAGGTGAGGTCGGGTCCCCGCTCGCAAGGTTGGATCGTACATTTTCCGCATGTTCACGACCGTAGCCGGACGCTGTAGATGGCCGGCCGTCTTACGGGCCGCAGACGCTACTGTGTAAAGATTATATATGCTACTGTGTGACAGCCGTTGTGACACCTTGACCATGCGACCGTGCGGGAAGGGGCGAGATCGGAGTGGGTCGACCACCTCTGCTCCCCCAAATACCTACCCCCTCACGACACCCCCCCCCCCCTGTACACAGACACATTACGTCGCGGCCCCTTCTGAGGGGAGGGGAGGGGAAAACCTACCCCCTCCAATCGTAACGCAGGAAGAGAATCGGGGGGGGGGGGGGGGGGGGGGGGAGAGAGTGAATGGTAGATGCTTCAGGATCCGAGCTCACACACCTTTCCTTATGCATCTACGACGATTACTCTGGTTTTGCGCTGGTTAGATAATGGTGGGTAACCCAACCAGGGTTTCAGGGGTAACTTTCAAACCCGCGCGACGAACGGTCTTCTGGGAGCCACGTTTGGTGTTAAAAGAAATGATCAACGAATGCTGTGTTCATCTACATGTACATAATATCCTGGAAGCCACCTCAAGGGTGTGATGGAGGGGGTGGGTTTTCACCAAATTCCACTATATTATACCCTACTAAAGTTAATGAAACTACGGTTATTAATGCAAAAGAAAAAACCTCCAAATACCTGTCGGGAGGTGAAATTTAACCAAAATGAACTTCACTATAGTTTTGCCACCAATGTCGTATAAACTATTTATATTGGAGTATTTTGCTACTACATAAACGCAAAAAATAAGACTAATGCAGGAAGCATGCGAGACGTGCAGTTATTATTACGTAGCAGATTAAGAAACACGCGTTAAAGAGAAAATGAAATAATTAGCAGTACTACGTTTCAACAAACCTAATTATTAAGTCTAAGAGACGGCTATTACGGAAGCTGATGAGCAAAGGGATGGAGGCAGAAATAAATGCGCTGGTAAGCTAGTAAGAATGGGAGGGTACTCCATCTCCCGGTTGCCAGGTAACAATTAATTCGGTACCAGAGATAACCTATATATTAACTGTAGTAGACCCCACTTGGAATTAGTTACCCCTCCCCCCACGTTACTCACGTTAGACCCCAATTGGAATATGCTGCCAGTATTTGGGATCCTTATGAGGTAGGCTTGAAAACTGAGTTAGAACGCGTGCAGCGAGATCGGCAAGATACGTTTAAGGCCGTTATGATAATCTCGTTAGTTAATGACCTTTTGCAGCAACTGGGATGGGAAACGATTTCAGACTGTCGATTACAATTTAGACTCAATCTATTATGTAAGTTCCAAACCGATCTATTCCCTGACGACGTTGATAATATTTTACGAAATCCGACATACTACGGTAGATCATATCATGAGAATAAAATTAGGTAACTAGACTGCAGAACGGACAGATTTAAAATGTAATTTTTCTCGCGAACGATAAGAAACCATAACAGCTGCCAATGAGACTTTTATCTAGGTTGATCGATAGGTAGTGTAGCTCTTAGTAGTAGTAGTACTCCCTAATACTTGAATCCTTCTCTGTTAATTAGTACTAACAGCACGCCGTACATGTTTTCAACATAACTCTATAGTCTCTGTCCATTTGTGTAGTTGCAAAATACATATATACTAACGGTCCCTCTCCATTGTGAGCATATTTGTAGTGTAGTGCATGCTTGTGAGGCTTCGCCTCATGCCTTAGTCTTAGCGATTTATGATAATGCATAATTAGTCGTAGATACACTAACTTTAGGATATAGTGTACTGCATGTTGGATAATACTCACCCCCTGCCACACACCCCTGAAGTTGCTTGCAGGGTATTTTGTAGATGTATATGTAGATGTGGTAACATAACTAGAGTTCCCACTGCGTCTTGAATCCAGCATAAACCGCCAACCACGGTCAGCCGGCCGTGGTTAGAAATCTAACAATGGTTTAGTGCAAACTGTATGGGTAGAATTATGCTCAGAAGCAGCATTGAACGAGGAGTCCATTCCGCGTACGTTACTTAATTAAACATAAAATCATTATTACGTGTTCTAAAATAGCTAATAACTGTAACCAAATGCTTTAAAATTGGTGCATGCCTGGTGTCGTAAGATGTAGATGTAGAACCACCCCCTGCCACACACCCTTTAGGTGGCTAGTAGGGCACCGCGATGACGTACACTTAACTGTCGTTTCCATTTCAAAATATAACCAGCGTAGTGGATGGGTACTCCCTTTATACTCGACCCTCCTTCAGTCCAGACTGGGGACCGTCCCTGGGAACAAGGCTAAGGGGATAGACATGGGGGGGGAGGGGGAAGAGGAATGGGGTGGGAAAGAGGGGGAAGGGTCCTTCAACAGGAAGCGTACGTAGCGTGCCCCCTTCAACCTCTCCTCCTCCTGACCTGTTCCGAGAATTACTATATGTCCACGGCTGCGGTCAGTACTACGTTAGTACTACACTTGAGAGGACAGCGAGACTTCGTAATATGTTGCGAGACGCGAAAAATAGGGGCAAGGATCAAGTGTTCGTGTCAATTGCGACAGGGAATGGTACTCTGCAAGTCATTTGGCACGCTGAGCCCAATTTTGAACTTATTATCTAACGTAAATTAAATATTCGAGGCTAAAATGGGGGAAATCAGCCATATTAAAATTTCGTGAGTGAAGTATTTTTGTCAAAAACTGCTAATAACTTTATATTATGTCTATTAATTCAACTCAGCAATTTAGTTACGTTATTTTGGTAAATATAAAATTGGCATGCACTGTGGAATACTAAGATTGGTACTGATGTTCGTGCAAAGGTAATTACGTACATGTATCATGCTGTTTCGGATCGGCTTGTGTTCCCTACCATGCCTTTCCGGCCCAGGTAACGTTTCTTAATCTACGTAATACCCTGCGGGCACCTCGTGGGAATGTGTCAGACGGTAAGTTTGCACCAACACACACTAGACTACATACTACAGAAGCCAAAGTAACCACGACAGTGTTACAAGACTTCTGCAGTAACTGGGATGGGAATCGCTTTCAGACTGTCGATTAAAATTTAGAGTTAATTTTTGTATGTGAGTTCCAAACCGATTGATTTTCTAACTACAACAATAACATCTTACGAAACCCGACAAACTACGAAGCATCTACGAAGTACCGTGCAAGCCACCACTAGGGTGTGTGGCACGGGGTGATTCCACAACAGGCATGCAGCACTCGTCCCAGTACAAATCGGGACCTCGCACGTTCTCCCGGCCGCTAGGAGTTGACCAAAAAGCAGTTAGGAGAACAGTGCGCAGTCTACGGTACTACGGTAGATTGGACTATGAGAATAAAATTAGGGAAATAGATTTCATAATGGACAGGTTTAAAATGTAATTGTTCCCGCGAACGATAAGAGACCCAGATAGCTGCCAATAACACTTATAACTAGGTTTGTAGATGGGTGGTGTAGCTAATTTGTTGATTTGCTCCCTAATGCTTGTTTCTTAATCTGCAACGTAGTACTACATCTACATCTACAAAATACCCTGCAAGCCACCTCAGGGGTGTGTGGCAGGGGGAGAGTAATCACCAACATGCATTACACTATACCCTAAAGTTAGTGTAACTACGACTAATTATGCATTACCATAAATCGCTAATGCTTGTCATGAGGTGAAGCCTCACAAGCATGCAACACTACACAACAGATGTCATCAAAATGGAGAGTGACCTCTATATACATGCATTCTACAACTACACAGATGGACAGGGACTCAAGACCCATGTAGAAAACATGCTAGGCGTGCTGTTAGTATGTACAAGATAACAGATAAAGATTCAAGTATTAGGAGTACTACCACTACAAAGAGCTACACTACCGAACGACAAACCTAGATAAAAGTCTCATGGCAGCTATTATGGTCCCTTATCGTTCGTGGGAAAAATGACATCTTAAATCTGTCCGTTCTGCAGTCAAGTTCCATAATTTTACTCTCATGAACTGATCTACCGTAGTATGCCGGAGTACGTAAAATATTATCTACATCTACAAAATACCCTGCAAGCCACCTCAGGGGTGTGTGGCAGGGGGTGAGTAATCACCAACATGCATTACACTATACCCTAGAGTTAGTGTAACTACGACTAATTATGCATTAGCATAAATCGCTAATGCTTGTCACGAGGCGAAGCCTCACAAGCATGCACCACTACACTACAGATGTCATCAAAATGGAGAGTGACCGTCAATATACATGCATTCTACAACTACACAGATGGACAGGGACTCAAGACCCATGTAGAAAACATGCTAGGCGTGGTGTTAGTATGTACTAGGTAACAGATAAGGGTTCAAGTATTAGGAGTACTACTACTACTAAGAGCTACACTACCTAACGACAAACCTAGATAAAAGTCTCATTGGCCGCTGTTATGGTCCCTTATCGTTCGTGGGAAAAATGACATCTTAAATCTATCCGTTCTGCAGTCTAGTTCCCTAATTTTACTCTCATGATCTGATCTACCGTAGTATGTCGGATTTCGTAAAATATTATCAACGTCGTCAGAGAATAGACCGGTTTGGAACTTACATAATAGATTGAGTCTAAATTTTAAACGACGGTCTGAAAGCTTTTCCCATCCCAGTTGCTGCAAAAGGTCAGAAACACTAACGAGATTATCATAACGGCCTTTAACATATCTTGCCGATCTTCGCTGCACGCGTTCTAACTCAGTTCCCAAGCCTATCTCATAAGGATCCCAAATACTGGCGGCATATTCTAAGTGAGGTCTAACGAGGGAGAAGTAGCTGATTTCCCTAACTTTATGGTCGCACTTGCCATGTACTCTTTTAACAAATCCCAATTTACGATTAGCTTGACCGGTAATTTCTCGAATATGTTTACTCCACGATAGATCATTAGTCAGTTTAACTCCGAGGTACTTAACCGATTCTAAGGTGTCTAGTTTTATGTTGTTAATGCAATAGCTGTTACAAGGAGCGTTTTTCCGTTTCCAAAAATTCACAACAACGCATTTTTTCAGGATTAATTCTAGCTGCCACGCATCGCACCACTCTTGTATTGCCTCGAGGTCCTTAGTTAGCGCTTCCTTGTCATTAAAGCTGCGAATTTCTCTATACACCACTGCGTCGTCAGCAAATAATCTAAGCTTACTGTCAACTTTGTCACCGATGTCGTTTATGTACAAAAGGAACAGAAGCGGGCCTATGACACTTCCCTGTGGGACACCCGATGTGAATTTTACTTCATTGGAGATAGCGCCAACTAATACAACCCTTTGCACGCGATTACTTAAGAATTCTCTAATCCAGGAAATTACGTCGTCGTCTAAACCGTAGGATTTTAATTTCATGAGTAGCTTACTGTGGGAAACTTTATCAAAAGCCTTTTTAAAGTCAAGAAAAATTGCATCAACTGGAGCGTTATGTTCACCCGAGACTAAAATATCGTGGGCAAAAAGTGCTTATTGAGTTTCGCAAGATCTTCCCTTTCTGAATCCGTGTTTCGTTTTTGTTAACAAGTTCTCTATATCGAGGTGTCTCATAACTGAACTAACAATTATATGTTCAAGGACTTTGCAAGAGATAGATGTGAGAGATATCGGTCTGTAGTTCGATGGCTGTTCCTTATCACCGCTTTTGAATATGGGAGTGACATTTGCAATTTTCCAGTCCATGGGTACTTTGTGTTCGTTGATGGATTTACTAAATATATTCTGCAAGTAGGGTACTATTTCACAAGCTAATTCTCTATAAACGCGGGCAGGAATTTCTTCAGGACCTGGGGATTTATTTGGACTTAAAGATTTTAGCAAGTTTTCTATTCCTTGAGTGCAAATATCGATAGGCGGCATCTTTTGCTGGAAGTGATCATTTAACTTTACGGATGTAATCTGCGATGACTTGGTGAACACACTTTGAAAGTAGGAATTTAATAAGTTGGCCTTGTCCGAGCTGCTTGTTAATAATTCGCCATTTCCGTTTCGTAGTGGAATAACTGTTGACCTATTGCCTTGAACTTCCCTTACGTATGACCAAAATGCCTTTGGATTGTCCTGTAATTGTTCTCCTAATGTTTTTCTTTTAAAATCCATGAATGCATTCCGAAAGGCTTCCTTTGTAGTGGCTCTAGACAATTTGTATTTTTCAAATATTAAATTTTGATCACTAGGGGACAAATCTCTACGGAGTTTTTTCATCTTGGCGTGGCATACTCTCTGACGTCTTAACGATTTTCTCACTTCTGCATTGTACCATCTTGGTTCGCTGCCCTCTTTTTTTTTTACTTTAATTGGAATGTATTTTCTGATCCCTGAATGTACGATCGAAAGAAAAGCTTTCCAAATATCCTCCGTGTCTAACTTTAAGCTTGATTCCTGGAATTCGGGAAGAGAATTTTTTAGATGACTCTTAAATGCATTGAAATCGGCTTTTCTAAAAATGTAGAATTTTCTTCTTTGTTTAAAACTTTTAATGATACTCAAAGAGAACTTCGCGGTAACTACTCTATGGTCACTAATGCCCTCAACAGTGTTTACCTTAATTACTTGTTGCGGTATATTTGTTGCCAATAAATCAAGAATGTTGTCCCCTCTGTTAGGCGTCGTAGCTATCTGATGTAGGGCATTTGATGAGAACGTGTGCAGCAGGGACTCGCATATATCTTTGTCTCTTCCTCCTGATATGTAACTGTAGGTCCTCCAATCTATAGAGGGCGTATTGAAATCTCCACCGATGATTACATTTCTTTCGGTGTTCCTGGATGTGATGTTCTTTATTTGTGCTTCGAGTTCTAAAATTGAGGTGACGTCGGTGTTAGGTGGCCTGTAGTATGCGCACACGAATATTGTTTTTGATTTAGGGCATCTAATAGAGCACCATACAGATTCTATGCTGGTATCTGGGACGGTTTCCGCTCGGCTGACTATGGTTTTCTTTACAGCTATAAATACTCCGCCTCCGGTTCGGTTGGACCTATCTTTTCTGTAAACATTGAATGATTTAGGAAAAATTTCACTATCAGAAATATCGTCCGTCAGCCAACTTTCTGTGCCAATAATGACGTTACACTCCGTGCTATGAATAAGGTGGTGAAATTCTGGAATCTTATTTTTTAAACTACGGCAGTTAACTACTGCAACGACTAATGCTTCATGATTATTGTTTTTGCAATTCGGGGTAATTTCAAGATTGCTGTCTTCAATTAAGCTATTCTTGGACCCAATATTCGGAGTATTCTTAGCTAAATTACTAACTGGAAACACATAATTATTGACCCCACTAATTGACCTGCCCTGTAGCCTACCGTCTATGTTAAACTCGACGAGTGTGCTCAAGTATCCTGCGCGCTACCTCGCGCTACCTCCTGCGATAAAAGACGTCGTGCATCTTTTAGGCATAACTCTTGTATCTCTGTGCATTTATGTTGTTGCAAAAACATTCATACACTATTTTAACTACAATTGGAAGCATACCTATAGTGTATTGCATGTTAGTTAACTTTCGCCGCGAGGCATTTTCAGGACTTGGCTAATGCATCATTTGTCTTAGTTGCATTAAGTTTAATAGGGTATAGTGTAATGCATGTTTGTGATAACTCAGCCAAACACCATTGAGTTGGCTCGCAGGGTAGGTATTATGTAGAAGTAGATGTAAGACAATTACTGCATCAGCAAAAACCTGAAAGTACCGGTCGAAAGAAGAACTATGTGCAGTTTTCCAATGAGAAGTGTTACATGCGACCAGTTTCGATGTTTTACATCGTCACTGGCAATTGTTTATAGGTGGAAAACTGAAAAGAGATCTTCTATCGTCATGTACAAGCTCGACCACATCTGTCATGAATACATATTATTAGTCTGCAAATACATATTCATTCAAGTATTCTACCAGTTGATTGGTAGGTTCTTGGACAGTCCCCATTCTGCATCCCAACCTCATATACATTGTCTCGCTTTCCCTCCTAACGAAGGCGCGCTATTAGATCCCTCTTCAATTCTTCATATCTTCCACCTCCTCTTATTTCGTCCAGAATTCCCATCCTCTTCCACGCTTACCCAGTGTTCTCCCCTCTAACACTCTCTTCAACATGCCCTCTCCTCTCAAAACCTCCTCCATCCATCTCTTCTGCCTTCTCCGAACCTCTACCACAAGCTTCCTCTCCTCTCCGACCATATCCAATACCTCCTCGTTCGTCTTTCTCGCAATCCAGCTAACCTTCACCAAACCCACATCTCAAACGCCTCAAGTCTACGCATATCCTCATTTCGCAATGACCAAGTTTCCGACCCATATAGCGCCACGCTCCATATTAAAGTTTTCACCAGCCTCTTCTTTACGTCTCTTCTCAGACCCCCCCCTCATCAATTCCCTTCTCTTCGAAAATGCTTCTTTAGCGACCGCAATTCTACATCTGATGTCCATACCACTAAACCCATTCCCCTCCAAAATACTACCCAGATACGTAAACTGCTCGACCAGCTCTATCTCTTGCCCTCCCTCCCTTATATTCAGCCACCCCTTCTTACTTCTAGAAAATCTCATTACTTCCGTTTTCTTGTGGTTGATCTTCATCCCATACTTTTTGCACTGGACCTCTAACGCATTCACCATTGACTGTAACCCTTTTGCAGACTGACTAACCAATGCCTGATCATCTGCAAATCTCACTGATTTTATCAGCTCACCTCCTACCTTTATTCCTATTTACTCCTCCCCTATGCCTCCCTTACCAATAATAACTCCCCACAACAGAGCTATTTCATTCAGGATACCCAATTAGAGACGGTAGAATCCGTAAAATATCTCGGAGTTAGGCTCAATAATGATCTATCGTGGAATAAACATATTCGGGAAATAACAGGTCAAGCTAATCGTAAATTGGGATTTGTTAAAAGAATTCTAGGCAAGTGCGACGACAAAGTGAGAGAAATAAGCTACTTCTCCCTCGTTAGACCCCATTTAGAATATGCTTCCAGTGTTTGGGATCCTCATGAAACAGGCTTAAAAACAGAGTTAGAACGTGTACAGAGAAGAGCAGCCAGGTACGTGAAAAGCCGTTACGATAGTCTTGTTAGTGTTACTGACCTCTTAGAACAACTCGGATGGGAATCACTGTCAGACCGTAGATTGAAAACAAGACTAAATCTATTATGTAAATTCAAGAGTAGTTTATTTTCCGACGAAGTTGATCATATTTTACGACCGCCAACGTACTATGGTAGATTAGATCATAAAAATAAAATAAGAGAGATAGACTGTAGAACAGATAGATTCAAAATGTCGTTTTTTCCGCGAGCGATAAGAGACTATAACGGCTGTGTAAGGACTTAGAAATAGATTAGTTGACTGGTAGTGTAGCTTACTAACTTATGTATTTCTTAAAGCATGTTTGCGGAGTTTTATGGTGATTCTAACAGCATGTTTTGCATGATCTAGCTTCATAGGCAGATTGCCCTCTTAAGTAGCATGTAGAATATTATGTGTCATCGTACATATGTGGCGTGCATGTGGGGATTCTCTTGCATGCTGTATGATGGTTTTTAGTTATCCTTAATATTCATGACCGTGCGGTGTGCATGTGGCGGTCCGCTTGCATGCTGCATTTTGGTGACTTGTCACCCCCTGCCAAACACCCTAGAGGTGGCTCGCAGGGTAATATGTAGATGTAGATGTACCATTTCTTCGGAATACACGTTAAAAAGCAGCGGCTATAATGGGCACCCCTGCTGCACTCCCCGTCCTATCGTGGCCCATCCCGATTCTCCATTGGCTGCCCTAACCTGCGCCGTCTGGTTCATATACAAATTCCGAATCAGACGCCTGTCCCTCCAATCGACCCCTAATTTCTTCAACACTCCCATTAATTTCGTCCATTCCACCCGATCAAACGCCTTCTCGAAATCTACGAAGCATGCAAAAACATCCTGCCCATACTCAAGGTTTCTTTCTACTATAATAGCGTCCTAATCACCGCTATAGCGTTCCCGTCCCTCTCCTAAACCCGAACTGGTCGTCACCCAGGTATTCATTTGCCTTCTTCTCTAGCCTTCTGTTTAGAATTCTCAGAACTACTTTGGCCGCGTCGGATATTAAGCTTATTGTCCTATAGTCTTCGCACGTTTTTGCCTTACTCTTCTTTGGTATAGGAATTAGTACAGTCTTCGCGAAGTCTTCCGGCCACACTCCATCCTCACAAATCCTACGAATAAGCGCAAAAAGTTTGACTCTTCCGTTCTTCCCCATTCTCTTTAAAAACTCTGCAGGTATGCCATCTATTCCCACCGCCTTATTCCTTTTCATGTCTCGTAGAACTCTTTCGATTTCGATATCTAGTATACTTGGTCCGATGTCATCTCTGTCGATATCGTCTTCCCTTTCTATATCTAACATAATGGGCCTTATTTCTTTACCATACAGCTCTACAACATACTCCTTCCACCTCTCCTGGATCTCTTTCGGCTCTACGATCACCTTTCCCGTCTTGTCTGTTATCGTTGTAGTTCCCCTTCCCTCATTACCACCCGTCAGTTCCTTTACTTTCCTATATAATGCATCTGCTCTCCCTTCTTTTTGGTATTTCTCTAACGAGTCGATCTGTTCTCTCCACCACGCCTCTCTTGCTTTCTTTGTTTCTCTTCTAAGCCTGTTATTTAATTCTCGGTATTTTCTCTTACCTAGCTCTGAGTTTACGCTCTTCCATTTCCTTCTCTCCCACATCTCCCTTATCATCTCCTTCGTGATCCACGGTTTTTTAATTTTAGTTGCACTGACTACGCCTACCATTGCTTTCGCCGCTTCTACAATTCCTGTCCATAATTTCAAGTTTTGTGTTTTAATTGAGATGGTATTCCGTGACCTATCTCAATAGTGTTTTTATACGTGACACCATCACTTCAGAGGCCGCCCCACTGGGGTCAGACGCCTTTTGCAGTCGCCTCACTGAGGTACAGACGCTGCGCGGACTACCATTCGTCTGTCTCCTAACCTTCGGCCAATCTGGCATGGGTGACCCTACCAGGAGCATTGCTCCCGCCAGTGCAGCTCTAGGGGTCATCCGAGCACGCAAGCCCTTCCACCACGGCAATAAGGATGCTAAATTTCGCCAACGTGCACCACACAGTAAGCCATCGATGTTTTAGAAACAATGAGTGCCATTGAATTTTGAAACTATGAACCTATACAGAGAGAAGAGATTTACACAGGGTATATGTGTGACGCA
This sequence comes from Pyrrhosoma nymphula, assembly GCA_963573305.1. Classification (NCBI taxonomy): domain Eukaryota; kingdom Metazoa; phylum Arthropoda; class Insecta; order Odonata; family Coenagrionidae; genus Pyrrhosoma; species Pyrrhosoma nymphula. The sequence goes on along the minus strand of OY754337.1, from coordinate 50,295,502 downwards.
CTGTTAGTGCTTCGTAAAAAATGACAGAAAAGCATTAAAGAGCAAATCAAATAAATCACTACAATACCTTTTGAAAAAACCTAATTACTGTGTCACAGTTGCATCTATAATGCTTTTTGAAAGTGCGCGGGATAAATGACATTTTAAAACCTTTCCGTTCTGCAATCTACTTCCCAAATTTTATTCTCAGTATCTTATCTACCGTAGTAAGTCGGGTTCCGTAAAATGGTTTCAACGTATTCAGTTAATAGATCGGCTTGGAACTTACTTAAAATATTAAGTCTAAATTTTAACCGACGCGACGATGTGATCGCGACTTCATTATTTTCAATAGCGTTTCACACTTTTCAATGTACGATCATTTGGTACTTTTTCGGATTCGTGAATGAGGTCCGAAACTTATAAATATCGGACTTTTCCGTACCTACTTCTTCACACAGGATCACATCTCTGAAACCAGTGGAGACTAAGGCTCCTGATCTGTTTTTCACAGTCCAATTAGTATTGAAGGAAGATCCAACGTTCCTGAAATGTGAAAGGGACTAGCCGAAAGTGGGCCCTTTCGTGGTAAAGGGTTCCTCTGCGGCTAATGAAATGGAGTCGTATCGTCTCATTCACGATTTTAGAGTAGCCCTCACTCCTCAGCTCTGAAAAATATCCTGAAGGTTGCATTCTTAAAAATAGTTTTGGTACCTACCTCTGCCGGCCGCTTGTCCTTTACTACCCTATTTTTTTCTTAACTTGATAGGTAATACTAACAGTACGTATCATATGCGCTCTGTGTAGGTAGCTCTTGCATCTCTGTGCATATACTTTGTTTGTAAAATATATCTATATCCATAGTTTTTATGACATTGTTAGAATATATTGTCATTCGTGTCGGTGAAATTTCACTTCCTGACAGGTATTTGTAAGTTTTCGCTAAAGCATAATTAGTAGTAGTTTCAATAACTTTAGTAGGATAGATCGTGGAGTAACTTTGGTGAAAACTCATTCAACAAGTACTCAGCTCAAAATACATTTCGGTGAAATCCACTACAATATTCTTATCGTAATATTCACGACAAGAGCTATTTGTGAATATAAAGTACTTCATCTTCATTAAGTAATTTAATTTGATGCTTTTTTTCTATTTATAAGAGTTTTGTATTTTTATATAATTAATAATAGCATCTAATTCTCGTCAAAAGATGTAACATGATATTTTTTTCATTGATTCAATGAAGAAATGTTTATTAAACCATCTCCTTTTTTCTTGTGTTCAATAATATTCTCATATTCCGTTTCAATTTCAGGTGAAATCCGTCTGAATCCCACATAGGTGAGGTCGGGTCCCCGCTCGCAAGGTTGGATCGTACATTTTCCGCATGTTCACGACCGTAGCCGGACGCTGTAGATGGCCGGCCGTCTTACGGGCCGCAGACGCTACTGTGTAAAGATTATATATGCTACTGTGTGACAGCCGTTGTGACACCTTGACCATGCGACCGTGCGGGAAGGGGCGAGATCGGAGTGGGTCGACCACCTCTGCTCCCCCAAATACCTACCCCCTCACGACACCCCCCCCCCCTGTACACAGACACATTACGTCGCGGCCCCTTCTGAGGGGAGGGGAGGGGAAAACCTACCCCCTCCAATCGTAACGCAGGAAGAGAATCGGTGGGGGGGGGGGGGGGGGGGAGAGTGAATGGTAGATGCTTCAGGATCCGAGCTCACACACCTTTCCTTATGCATCTACGACGATTACTCTGGTTTTGCGCTGGTTAGATAATGGTGGGTAACCCAACCAGGGTTTCAGGGGTAACTTTCAAACCCGCGCGACGAACGGTCTTCTGGGAGCCACGTTTGGTGTTAAAAGAAATGATCAACGAATGCTGTGTTCATCTACATGTACATAATATCCTGGAAGCCACCTCAAGGGTGTGATGGAGGGGGTGGGTTTTCACCAAATTCCACTATATTATACCCTACTAAAGTTAATGAAACTACGGTTATTAATGCAAAAGAAAAAACCTCCAAATACCTGTCGGGAGGTGAAATTTAACCAAAATGAACTTCACTATAGTTTTGTCACCAATGTCGTATAAACTATTTATATTGGAGTATTTTGCTACTACATAAACGCAAAAAATAAGACTAATGCAGGAAGCATGCGAGACGTGCAGTTATTATTACGTAGCAGATTAAGAAACACGCGTTAAAGAGAAAATGAAATAATTAGCAGTACTACGTTTCAACAAACCTAATTATTAAGTCTAAGAGACGGCTATTACGGAAGCTGATGAGCAAAGGGATGGAGGCAGAAATAAATGCGCTGGTAAGCTAGTAAGAATGGGAGGGTACTCCATCTCCCGGTTGCCAGGTAACAATTAATTCGGTACCAGAGATAACCTATATATTAACTGTAGTAGACCCCACTTGGAATTAGTTACCCCTCCCCCCACGTTACTCACGTTAGACCCCAATTGGAATATGCTGCCAGTATTTGGGATCCTTATGAGGTAGGCTTGAAAACTGAGTTAGAACGCGTGCAGCGAGATCGGCAAGATACGTTTAAGGCCGTTATGATAATCTCGTTAGTTAATGACCTTTTGCAGCAACTGGGATGGGAAACGATTTCAGACTGTCGATTACAATTTAGACTCAATCTATTATGTAAGTTCCAAACCGATCTATTCCCTGACGACGTTGATAATATTTTACGAAATCCGACATACTACGGTAGATCATATCATGAGAATAAAATTAGGTAACTAGACTGCAGAACGGACAGATTTAAAATGTAATTTTTCTCGCGAACGATAAGAAACCATAACAGCTGCCAATGAGACTTTTATCTAGGTTGATCGATAGGTAGTGTAGCTCTTAGTAGTAGTAGTACTCCCTAATACTTGAATCCTTCTCTGTTAATTAGTACTAACAGCACGCCGTACATGTTTTCAACATAACTCTATAGTCTCTGTCCATTTGTGTAGTTGCAAAATACATATATACTAACGGTCCCTCTCCATTGTGAGCATATTTGTAGTGTAGTGCATGCTTGTGAGGCTTCGCCTCATGCCTTAGTCTTAGCGATTTATGATAATGCATAATTAGTCGTAGATACACTAACTTTAGGATATAGTGTACTGCATGTTGGATAATACTCACCCCCTGCCACACACCCCTGAAGTTGCTTGCAGGGTATTTTGTAGATGTATATGTAGATGTGGTAACATAACTAGAGTTCCCACTGCGTCTTGAATCCAGCATAAACCGCCAACCACGGTCAGCCGGCCGTGGTTAGAAATCTAACAATGGTTTAGTGCAAACTGTATGGGTAGAATTATGCTCAGAAGCAGCATTGAACGAGGAGTCCATTCCGCGTACGTTACTTAATTAAACATAAAATCATTATTACGTGTTCTAAAATAGCTAATAACTGTAACCAAATGCTTTAAAATTGGTGCATGCCTGGTGTCGTAAGATGTAGATGTAGAACCACCCCCTGCCACACACCCTTTAGGTGGCTAGTAGGGCACCGCGATGACGTACACTTAACTGTCGTTTCCATTTCAAAATATAACCAGCGTAGTGGATGGGTACTCCCTTTATACTCGACCCTCCTTCAGTCCAGACTGGGGACCGTCCCTGGGAACAAGGCTAAGGGGATAGACATGGGGGGGGAGGGGGAAGAGGAATGGGGTGGGAAAGAGGGGGAAGGGTCCTTCAACAGGAAGCGTACGTAGCGTGCCCCCTTCAACCTCTCCTCCTCCTGACCTGTTCCGAGAATTACTATATGTCCACGGCTGCGGTCAGTACTACGTTAGTACTACACTTGAGAGGACAGCGAGACTTCGTAATATGTTGCGAGACGCGAAAAATAGGGGCAAGGATCAAGTGTTCGTGTCAATTGCGACAGGGAATGGTACTCTGCAAGTCATTTGGCACGCTGAGCCCAATTTTGAACTTATTATCTAACGTAAATTAAATATTCGAGGCTAAAATGGGGGAAATCAGCCATATTAAAATTTCGTGAGTGAAGTATTTTTGTCAAAAACTGCTAATAACTTTATATTATGTCTATTAATTCAACTCAGCAATTTAGTTACGTTATTTTGGTAAATATAAAATTGGCATGCACTGTGGAATACTAAGATTGGTACTGATGTTCGTGCAAAGGTAATTACGTACATGTATCATGCTGTTTCGGATCGGCTTGTGTTCCCTACCATGCCTTTCCGGCCCAGGTAACGTTTCTTAATCTACGTAATACCCTGCGGGCACCTCGTGGGAATGTGTCAGACGGTAAGTTTGCACCAACACACACTAGACTACATACTACAGAAGCCAAAGTAACCACGACAGTGTTACAAGACTTCTGCAGTAACTGGGATGGGAATCGCTTTCAGACTGTCGATTAAAATTTAGAGTTAATTTTTGTATGTGAGTTCCAAACCGATTGATTTTCTAACTACAACAATAACATCTTACGAAACCCGACAAACTACGAAGCATCTACGAAGTACCGTGCAAGCCACCACTAGGGTGTGTGGCACGGGGTGATTCCACAACAGGCATGCAGCACTCGTCCCAGTACAAATCGGGACCTCGCACGTTCTCCCGGCCGCTAGGAGTTGACCAAAAAGCAGTTAGGAGAACAGTGCGCAGTCTACGGTACTACGGTAGATTGGACTATGAGAATAAAATTAGGGAAATAGATTTCATAATGGACAGGTTTAAAATGTAATTGTTCCCGCGAACGATAAGAGACCCAGATAGCTGCCAATAACACTTATAACTAGGTTTGTAGATGGGTGGTGTAGCTAATTTGTTGATTTGCTCCCTAATGCTTGTTTCTTAATCTGCAACGTAGTACTACATCTACATCTACAAAATACCCTGCAAGCCACCTCAGGGGTGTGTGGCAGGGGGAGAGTAATCACCAACATGCATTACACTATACCCTAAAGTTAGTGTAACTACGACTAATTATGCATTACCATAAATCGCTAATGCTTGTCATGAGGTGAAGCCTCACAAGCATGCAACACTACACAACAGATGTCATCAAAATGGAGAGTGACCTCTATATACATGCATTCTACAACTACACAGATGGACAGGGACTCAAGACCCATGTAGAAAACATGCTAGGCGTGCTGTTAGTATGTACAAGATAACAGATAAAGATTCAAGTATTAGGAGTACTACCACTACAAAGAGCTACACTACCGAACGACAAACCTAGATAAAAGTCTCATGGCAGCTATTATGGTCCCTTATCGTTCGTGGGAAAAATGACATCTTAAATCTGTCCGTTCTGCAGTCAAGTTCCATAATTTTACTCTCATGAACTGATCTACCGTAGTATGCCGGAGTACGTAAAATATTATCTACATCTACAAAATACCCTGCAAGCCACCTCAGGGGTGTGTGGCAGGGGGTGAGTAATCACCAACATGCATTACACTATACCCTAGAGTTAGTGTAACTACGACTAATTATGCATTAGCATAAATCGCTAATGCTTGTCACGAGGCGAAGCCTCACAAGCATGCACCACTACACTACAGATGTCATCAAAATGGAGAGTGACCGTCAATATACATGCATTCTACAACTACACAGATGGACAGGGACTCAAGACCCATGTAGAAAACATGCTAGGCGTGGTGTTAGTATGTACTAGGTAACAGATAAGGGTTCAAGTATTAGGAGTACTACTACTACTAAGAGCTACACTACCTAACGACAAACCTAGATAAAAGTCTCATTGGCCGCTGTTATGGTCCCTTATCGTTCGTGGGAAAAATGACATCTTAAATCTATCCGTTCTGCAGTCTAGTTCCCTAATTTTACTCTCATGATCTGATCTACCGTAGTATGTCGGATTTCGTAAAATATTATCAACGTCGTCAGAGAATAGACCGGTTTGGAACTTACATAATAGATTGAGTCTAAATTTTAAACGACGGTCTGAAAGCTTTTCCCATCCCAGTTGCTGCAAAAGGTCAGAAACACTAACGAGATTATCATAACGGCCTTTAACATATCTTGCCGATCTTCGCTGCACGCGTTCTAACTCAGTTCCCAAGCCTATCTCATAAGGATCCCAAATACTGGCGGCATATTCTAAGTGAGGTCTAACGAGGGAGAAGTAGCTGATTTCCCTAACTTTATGGTCGCACTTGCCATGTACTCTTTTAACAAATCCCAATTTACGATTAGCTTGACCGGTAATTTCTCGAATATGTTTACTCCACGATAGATCATTAGTCAGTTTAACTCCGAGGTACTTAACCGATTCTAAGGTGTCTAGTTTTATGTTGTTAATGCAATAGCTGTTACAAGGAGCGTTTTTCCGTTTCCAAAAATTCACAACAACGCATTTTTTCAGGATTAATTCTAGCTGCCACGCATCGCACCACTCTTGTATTGCCTCGAGGTCCTTAGTTAGCGCTTCCTTGTCATTAAAGCTGCGAATTTCTCTATACACCACTGCGTCGTCAGCAAATAATCTAAGCTTACTGTCAACTTTGTCACCGATGTCGTTTATGTACAAAAGGAACAGAAGCGGGCCTATGACACTTCCCTGTGGGACACCCGATGTGAATTTTACTTCATTGGAGATAGCGCCAACTAATACAACCCTTTGCACGCGATTACTTAAGAATTCTCTAATCCAGGAAATTACGTCGTCGTCTAAACCGTAGGATTTTAATTTCATGAGTAGCTTACTGTGGGAAACTTTATCAAAAGCCTTTTTAAAGTCAAGAAAAATTGCATCAACTGGAGCGTTATGTTCACCCGAGACTAAAATATCGTGGGCAAAAAGTGCTTATTGAGTTTCGCAAGATCTTCCCTTTCTGAATCCGTGTTTCGTTTTTGTTAACAAGTTCTCTATATCGAGGTGTCTCATAACTGAACTAACAATTATATGTTCAAGGACTTTGCAAGAGATAGATGTGAGAGATATCGGTCTGTAGTTCGATGGCTGTTCCTTATCACCGCTTTTGAATATGGGAGTGACATTTGCAATTTTCCAGTCCATGGGTACTTTGTGTTCGTTGATGGATTTACTAAATATATTCTGCAAGTAGGGTACTATTTCACAAGCTAATTCTCTATAAACGCGGGCAGGAATTTCTTCAGGACCTGGGGATTTATTTGGACTTAAAGATTTTAGCAAGTTTTCTATTCCTTGAGTGCAAATATCGATAGGCGGCATCTTTTGCTGGAAGTGATCATTTAACTTTACGGATGTAATCTGCGATGACTTGGTGAACACACTTTGAAAGTAGGAATTTAATAAGTTGGCCTTGTCCGAGCTGCTTGTTAATAATTCGCCATTTTCGTTTCGTAGTGGAATAACTGTTGACCTATTGCCTTGAACTTCCCTTACGTATGACCAAAATGCCTTTGGATTGTCCTGTAATTGTTCTCCTAATGTTTTTCTTTTAAAATCCATGAATGCATTCCGAAAGGCTTCCTTTGTAGTGGCTCTAGACAATTTGTATTTTTCAAATATTAAATTTTGATCACTAGGGGACAAATCTCTACGGAGTTTTTTCATCTTGGCGTGGCATACTCTCTGACGTCTTAACGATTTTCTCACTTCTGCATTGTACCATCTTGGTTCGCTGCCCTCTTTTTTTTTACTTTAATTGGAATGTATTTTCTGATCCCTGAATGTACGATCGAAAGAAAAGCTTTCCAAATATCCTCCGTGTCTAACTTTAAGCTTGATTCCTGGAATTCGGGAAGAGAATTTTTTAGATGACTCTTAAATGCATTGAAATCGGCTTTTCTAAAAATGTAGAATTTTCTTCTTTGTTTAAAACTTTTAATGATACTCAAAGAGAACTTCGCGGTAACTACTCTATGGTCACTAATGCCCTCAACAGTGTTTACCTTAATTACTTGTTGCGGTATATTTGTTGCCAATAAATCAAGAATGTTGTCCCCTCTGTTAGGCGTCGTAGCTATCTGATGTAGGGCATTTGATGAGAACGTGTGCAGCAGGGACTCGCATATATCTTTGTCTCTTCCTCCTGATATGTAACTGTAGGTCCTCCAATCTATAGAGGGCGTATTGAAATCTCCACCGATGATTACATTTCTTTCGGTGTTCCTGGATGTGATGTTCTTTATTTGTGCTTCGAGTTCTAAAATTGAGGTGACGTCGGTGTTAGGTGGCCTGTAGTATGCGCACACGAATATTGTTTTTGATTTAGGGCATCTAATAGAGCACCATACAGATTCTATGCTGGTATCTGGGACGGTTTCCGCTCGGCTGACTATGGTTTTCTTTACAGCTATAAATACTCCGCCTCCGGTTCGGTTGGACCTATCTTTTCTGTAAACATTGAATGATTTAGGAAAAATTTCACTATCAGAAATATCGTCCGTCAGCCAACTTTCTGTGCCAATAATGACGTTACACTCCGTGCTATGAATAAGGTGGTGAAATTCTGGAATCTTATTTTTTAAACTACGGCAGTTAACTACTGCAACGACTAATGCTTCATGATTATTGTTTTTGCAATTCGGGGTAATTTCAAGATTGCTGTCTTCAATTAAGCTATTCTTGGACCCAATATTCGGAGTATTCTTAGCTAAATTACTAACTGGAAACACATAATTATTGACCCCACTAATTGACCTGCCCTGTAGCCTACCGTCTATGTTAAACTCGACGAGTGTGCTCAAGTATCCTGCGCGCTACCTCGCGCTACCTCCTGCGATAAAAGACGTCGTGCATCTTTTAGGCATAACTCTTGTATCTCTGTGCATTTATGTTGTTGCAAAAACATTCATACACTATTTTAACTACAATTGGAAGCATACCTATAGTGTATTGCATGTTAGTTAACTTTCGCCGCGAGGCATTTTCAGGACTTGGCTAATGCATCATTTGTCTTAGTTGCATTAAGTTTAATAGGGTATAGTGTAATGCATGTTTGTGATAACTCAGCCAAACACCATTGAGGTGGCTCGCAGGGTAGGTATTATGTAGAAGTAGATGTAAGACAATTACTGCATCAGCAAAAACCTGAAAGTACCGGTCGAAAGAAGAACTATGTGCAGTTTTCCAATGAGAAGTGTTACATGCGACCAGTTTCGATGTTTTACATCGTCACTGGCAATTGTTTATAGGTGGAAAACTGAAAAGAGATCTTCTATCGTCATGTACAAGCTCGACCACATCTGTCATGAATACATATTATTAGTCTGCAAATACATATTCATTCAAGTATTCTACCAGTTGATTGGTAGGTTCTTGGACAGTCCCCATTCTGCATCCCAACCTCATATACATTGTCTCGCTTTCCCTCCTAACGAAGGCGCGCTATTAGATCCCTCTTCAATTCTTCATATCTTCCACCTCCTCTTATTTCGTCCAGAATTCCCATCCTCTTCCACGCTTACCCAGTGTTCTCCCCTCTAACACTCTCTTCAACATGCCCTCTCCTCTCAAAACCTCCTCCATCCATCTCTTCTGCCTTCTCCGAACCTCTACCACAAGCTTCCTCTCCTCTCCGACCATATCCAATACCTCCTCGTTCGTCTTTCTCGCAATCCAGCTAACCTTCACCAAACCCACATCTCAAACGCCTCAAGTCTACGCATATCCTCATTTCGCAATGACCAAGTTTCCGACCCATATAGCGCCACGCTCCATATTAAAGTTTTCACCAGCCTCTTCTTTACGTCTCTTCTCAGACCCCCCCCTCATCAATTCCCTTCTCTTCGAAAATGCTTCTTTAGCGACCGCAATTCTACATCTGATGTCCATACCACTAAACCCATTCCCCTCCAAAATACTACCCAGATACGTAAACTGCTCGACCAGCTCTATCTCTTGCCCTCCCTCCCTTATATTCAGCCACCCCTTCTTACTTCTAGAAAATCTCATTACTTCCGTTTTCTTGTGGTTGATCTTCATCCCATACTTTTTGCACTGGACCTCTAACGCATTCACCATTGACTGTAACCCTTTTGCAGACTGACTAACCAATGCCTGATCATCTGCAAATCTCACTGATTTTATCAGCTCACCTCCTACCTTTATTCCTATTTACTCCTCCCCTATGCCTCCCTTACCATTTCTTCGGAATACACGTTAAAAAGCAGCGGCTATAATGGGCACCCCTGCTGCACTCCCCGTCCTATCGTGGCCCATCCCGATTCTCCATTGGCTGCCCTAACCTGCGCCGTCTGGTTCATATACAAATTCCGAATCAGACGCCTGTCCCTCCAATCGACCCCTAATTTCTTCAACACTCCCATTAATTTCGTCCATTCCACCCGATCAAACGCCTTCTCGAAATCTACGAAGCATGCAAAAACATCCTGCCCATACTCAAGGTTTCTTTCTACTATAATAGCGTCCTAATCACCGCTATAGCGTTCCCGTCCCTCTCCTAAACCCGAACTGGTCGTCACCCAGGTATTCATTTGCCTTCTTCTCTAGCCTTCTGTTTAGAATTCTCAGAACTACTTTGGCCGCGTCGGATATTAAGCTTATTGTCCTATAGTCTTCGCACGTTTTTGCCTTACTCTTCTTTGGTATAGGAATTAGTACAGTCTTCGCGAAGTCTTCCGGCCACACTCCATCCTCACAAATCCTACGAATAAGCGCAAAAAGTTTGACTCTTCCGTTCTTCCCCATTCTCTTTAAAAACTCTGCAGGTATGCCATCTATTCCCACCGCCTTATTCCTTTTCATGTCTCGTAGAACTCTTTCGATTTCGATATCTAGTATACTTGGTCCGATGTCATCTCTGTCGATATCGTCTTCCCTTTCTATATCTAACATAATGGGCCTTATTTCTTTACCATACAGCTCTACAACATACTCCTTCCACCTCTCCTGGATCTCTTTCGGCTCTACGATCACCTTTCCCGTCTTGTCTGTTATCGTTGTAGTTCCCCTTCCCTCATTACCACCCGTCAGTTCCTTTACTTTCCTATATAATGCATCTGCTCTCCCTTCTTTTTGGTATTTCTCTAACGAGTCGATCTGTTCTCTCCACCACGCCTCTCTTGCTTTCTTTGTTTCTCTTCTAAGCCTGTTATTTAATTCTCGGTATTTTCTCTTACCTAGCTCTGAGTTTACGCTCTTCCATTTCCTTCTCTCCCACATCTCCCTTATCATCTCCTTCGTGATCCACGGTTTTTTAATTTTAGTTGCACTGACTACGCCTACCATTGCTTTCGCCGCTTCTACAATTCCTGTCCATAATTTCAAGTTTTGTGTTTTAATTGAGATGGTATTCCGTGACCTATCTCAATAGTGTTTTTATACGTGACACCATCACTTCAGAGGCCGCCCCACTGGGGTCAGACGCCTTTTGCAGTCGCCTCACTGAGGTACAGACGCTGCGCGGACTACCATTCGTCTGTCTCCTAACCTTCGGCCAATCTGGCATGGGTGACCCTACCAGGAGCATTGCTCCCGCCAGTGCAGCTCTAGGGGTCATCCGAGCACGCAAGCCCTTCCACCACGGCAATAAGGATGCTAAATTTCGCCAACGTGCACCACACAGTAAGCCATCGATGTTTTAGAAACAATGAGTGCCATTGAATTTTGAAACTATGAACCTATACAGAGAGAAGAGATTTACACAGGGTATATGTGTGACGCACTGTTAGTGCTTCGTAAAAAATGACAGAAAAGCATTAAAGAGCAAATCAAATAAATCACTACAATACCTTTTGAAAAAACCTAATTACTGTGTCACAGTTGCATCTATAATGCTTTTTGAAAGTGCGCGGGATAAATGACATTTTAAAACCTTTCCGTTCTGCAATCTACTTCCCAAATTTTATTCTCAGTATCTTATCTACCGTAGTAAGTCGGGTTCCGTAAAATGGTTTCAACGTATTCAGTTAATAGATCGGCTTGGAACTTACTTAAAATATTAAGTCTAAATTTTAACCGACGCGACGATGTGATCGCGACTTCATTATTTTCAATAGCGTTTCACACTTTTCAATGTACGATCATTTGGTACTTTTTCGGATTCGTGAATGAGGTCCGAAACTTATAAATATCGGACTTTTCCGTACCTACTTCTTCACACAGGATCACATCTCTGAAACCAGTGGAGACTAAGGCTCCTGATCTGTTTTTCACAGTCCAATTAGTATTGAAGGAAGATCCAACGTTCCTGAAATGTGAAAGGGACTAGCCGAAAGTGGGCCCTTTCGTGGTAAAGGGTTCCTCTGCGGCTAATGAAATGGAGTCGTATCGTCTCATTCACGATTTTAGAGTAGCCCTCACTCCTCAGCTCTGAAAAATATCCTGAAGGTTGCATTCTTAAAAATAGTTTTGGTACCTACCTCTGCCGGCCGCTTGTCCTTTACTACCCTATTTTTTTCTTAACTTGATAGGTAATACTAACAGTACGTATCATATGCGCTCTGTGTAGGTAGCTCTTGCATCTCTGTGCATATACTTTGTTTGTAAAATATATCTATATCCATAGTTTTTATGACATTGTTAGAATATATTGTCATTCGTGTCGGTGAAATTTCACTTCCTGACAGGTATTTGTAAGTTTTCGCTAAAGCATAATTAGTAGTAGTTTCAATAACTTTAGTAGGATAGATCGTGGAGTAACTTTGGTGAAAACTCATTCAACAAGTACTCAGCTCAAAATACATTTCGGTGAAATCCACTACAATATTCTTATCGTAATATTCACGACAAGAGCTATTTGTGAATATAAAGTACTTCATCTTCATTAAGTAATTTAATTTGATGCTTTTTTTCTATTTATAAGAGTTTTGTATTTTTATATAATTAATAATAGCATCTAATTCTCGTCAAAAGATGTAACATGATATTTTTTTCATTGATTCAATGAAGAAATGTTTATTAAACCATCTCCTTTTTTCTTGTGTTCAATAATATTCTCATATTCCGTTTCAATTTCAGGTGAAAAAATTTTAACTTGAGTTACCGAACAAGGATTTGTTTTTTAAGCAGCTTATATAAACCAAATACGGTTAATTTGATTTTTTATTTGTCTTTAGATGTTGTAAATAACGACTGTTTTATCTCCAGATTCAGTCTATAATTGTTAGATCAGAAAATTTCATGGGTGCTACATTAGGTGAAGTATCCGTTCTCTTTCAGGGTAGGCATTGTCAATAGAGCTCGGCATTGGACTTATAAAACTGGCTTCGATTTTAATAGTTTCGTACATAATTCCCCATCTGGTATTGAAGGAGGGTGCTGATATCAAGTACACAGATGAAATAAGAAATGAAGAAGCATACAGAGGAGTAGAAGAGGAAAGGACCATATGGAGCACTTTACAGAAAAGGAGAACCAAATGGATTGGGCACACCCTGAGGCACAATGGGTTTGTGAAGATTATAATCGAAGAAAAATAGAGTGAAAAGTCACAAGAGGAGGAGGGATAAATATATGGACGCAGCACAAGAAGAAAAATCATAAGATGAACTACCAGGGAGTAAGAGAACTAACTTTAGATGGGGAAGGATTTAGAGCTGCCTTCAACCAATCTTAGGATTGAACGACCAATGAATGAATACAAGACTCGTAACAGGACACATCCATCTGAGCATTTCCACTTCGCTTACATGCATAGTTTGGACGTGTTTTTTGTTGGTGGACAAACATAAGGATCCGCATTACAGAACCGATCTCATAAAACTCTTACGAGTATATAGTATACTCTTTGAGTTTTAATGACACCCTTTTATGGAAAGTCTCCTCTATGACTTGTGGACATTTCATCGAAACTGCATTCCACTTCCTTCTCCTTCAGTTTTTCCATCCCCTTGGACCCCCTGGAGTATCCCTGGTAATATTTTAGAGCGCTGCAGGCCTTTTTAAGGGTAGAGAGTAGGGCAGGGAGTAGATCATGTAGTGGGTCATTAAGTAAAGGGGTTGCCGTAAATATTGGTACGAATGAAGGCTTTTTTCAAATTCAGAATGACTTACTATCCGAAATAAATAGAAACCGCGGCTCAGGTACATAAAAAAAGTGCCGTTAATGATATAGAATACTCGATAGACAGGACTTGTAAGTCGTATCCCAAAGATTCCATTTCCATTGTGGTTGTTAATTGCCGTAGTATAAAAAACAAAGTCGCTGATTTTCACCATCTCATTGGGAGCACGGAAGCTGATGTAGTAATAGGAACAGAAAGTAGGTTATCGAATGAAATTGCGGATACCGAGATCTTCCCAAAATCATATCCAATATACTTACAGAAAAGACCGAACAGCGAGAACAGGAGGAGTATTTATCGCAGTCAAAGATGAGTTCGTCAGCAGAGCCGAAATATTTCCAGATAATGATTTAGAAAGTATGTGGTGTTCCATAAAATGCTCAACGAAAAGAATTTTTATTTGCTCATATTATAGACATTCCGATGCAGACTTAAATTCAGTTCTAGAGTTGAATAGACAGGCGAAACGTCTCGCACGTCAAAATAACGAAAATAATATAATTATCGATGGTGATTTCAACGTTCCCTTGATTGACTGGAAGACACATAGTTTCAAAAATGGTGGCAAAGATAAGGAGCTGTGCGACACTCTACATATTCACATGTTATTCCTTACATCAATTAGTCACAACAACGACGAGAAGAAACAACGTTCTAGGTCTTTTGGCGACTAACATACTTGAAAGCGTCCTTAACTTAGTAACAGTGAACGGAATTAGTGATCACAGAGCAGTAAAAGCTAGATTCCATATTAGTACTGACATAAAGGCACCCATAAAGAGGAGGGTATATTTATTTCACCAGGCGGATTTCGAAGGTTTAAAACGAGAACTATTGACTTCGTATAAAAAATTTAGTGATATTAGTGAAAATCCTTGTACTGATTATACATGGAATACTTTTCGTAGTATCACACAACTAGCCATAACTAGCGCAATACCATGTAAACTTAAAAAGGTCAATACTGAACCTAGGTGGTATAATGCGGACGTCCGAAAATCTCTCAAGCGACAACGAATCTGGCACGACAAAATGAAGAACGCCCGTCAGGGTCTCCCCGAAGAGGAGTATTAGAAGTTAGGTATGCGAAAAATAAAAGAAAGCGAAAACAGCATATAAGGCCACCTTTCAAAAAGCATTAATGGAATTCAAAAATAAAATATTGGGCGAATATTTAGAGGATAACCCAAGAAAATTAAAGGTATTCTTTTTAATATTTCTGTAAGTTTTTAAACCACAGTGTATTATTTTTAGGGTCTTTGTTTAAAAATACGTTTTCGTTTCTTCTGCCGAAAATGCGATCGAGCGACGTAAACGATAAAAATTGGAAACCATGCATTATACTTGCACTGCCAGGAGTAAAGGAACTACCAGGGAGTAAAGGGACGAGCATTAAATAGGGGAAGATGGAGGGCTTCAGGTAACCAATCTTAGGATTGAACGGCCAATGAAATGGACTATCTTTGTCAACCTCCTTTGGTTCTATTACATTCATGCATTTCTTCATACACGCTCTCCTGTTCTTGAGACTACTAATGTTCCTCTCCCCATAAGTCTCTTCCACCGCATTCACCCATAACTTTCCTGGTCTACCCTTCCTCTCCTGTCGTTTACTCCACTATACCACATAGCTACCTACTAGTTAAGTTTTTCAACTCTCACCCAATCTTTCGACGAATATTATGAATATCAAAGAGCGAAAATTAACTAGGATATGGTTTGTGATACATTTCTCACAGATGGACATTACAATATTTTCTAAATTGAACAATATGTTTTTAATAGGGTGCAATTCAAGGATTAGGCTCTATAATTAGTACTTTGGACGTAAATTAATGGAATCGATGGATATCAAAATGTAAAACAGTAACTTTGTGATTCAACTTTTTATAAATTAAAAACGAATTGGGTTTCAACTTGAAACGTCATTTTCAGGCACGAACAACTTCGGGCGTTGTAACATGGGTCAAGTTTTAATAATTTTTTTCGTGGAAATACAAAGTTACTTTCTACTCAAAGTTTCATTCTCATATGATTTAGGGAGCTTTACATTCGTTATAGTGAGCTACTCTCTTCACAACA
The DNA here is from genome assembly GCA_963573305.1 of Pyrrhosoma nymphula. NCBI lineage: Eukaryota > Metazoa > Arthropoda > Insecta > Odonata > Coenagrionidae > Pyrrhosoma > Pyrrhosoma nymphula. The sequence goes on along the minus strand of OY754337.1, from coordinate 50,279,449 downwards.
TAAAAGTGTACTTGCTTTTCATTCGTTCCAGACCCTGCTTACCAAGCAGCGCACTTCAAAGGAGTATATTTGTCGTACGCTCAACAATAAAAGAACGATGGTCGTTTTTTAGTATTTTTTTCAGTTGGGGCGACACACAGGGATGGTTATAAGTCTTTAATTACATTGTGGTAAAAAAATTGTTTTTTTTAACACGCAAATTGAACGATTTCAACCACTATACGCAAAACATTCGCCCGGGCTACTGCGAACCTACAGAATGGCAACTACTAGCAGGTTACGGAACGTTTCGCCAGTGCACATCGGTCCATTCATCGTCTTTCGTGTGGGCTGATGTGTACCGATCAGCGATCCGATTCTTCAGCACATTGAATGGAGGTCTCCCATAGCCATTAGTAAATATTGATGTGTGCAACGCAAGTTACCATGGAGATGCCCTAATTCCTTTTTTTTCGCAAACCCTCTCCTCGTCCAACTTCCCTGGGCTTTCCTCAATCCCACGCGCATGACAGTGCCGCAACTGCTACTAGCTTTGGTTCCCTCTGTACTTGGACCACGGGGGTAGGGATGATTGCGAAGAGGGAAGAATGCGTGGGCATTCCTTCCCCCCCTCTTCCCCCATCGATCCCCCTCTGGGAGCAATCCCTTCATCCACCGTTCCCTTCCTTCTGACTTGACTCCCCCATGGCACGTGTGCCGGCACTTCTCGAACCCTGAGCGATATCCCGATTCATCGACGCTGGGGGTGGGTGCGTGCCATGCAATGCATTAAGGTATCTTTGAGCGAAAAATCACTTCATCTAGAATTTGATGTATTTGACCTCATATTAAAGAAAAAAACTCTCATCTTTCCAATGATATCAAAATATCAACCCCTTGCCAAACTGATTTTCGAGCAATTTACCTACAAATATAAGCTGTTTTACATGGGATAGATAACGTCTGTGCGCTCCAGAGGGAGAATATTGAAAAAATTAGCAATTTATAACACCTAGATTTCGTCAAAAAGCTAACAGCGTGTAGTTTGTATGTTTTCTTAACTATAAAAAAATGAATCTACGCTGGTCGTCGCTTCCTTTTTCCCCTTTTTCACGAAATATTCCCTTCCATGTCCCGTTCACGTCGGAAATAATACGTGATTCGTATGGGCCAGGAGATAGACATACCTCGCTTCGGTCGTCCGGCCCAGGGAGTGATTGCCTTCATATTTCCTTTTTTTTTGAAGAGACAAGAGGTTTTCCATCATTCGCCCTGAATTATCCTTTAGGTATTCCTCGTAATCGATCATTTTACCGAGTTTAAAAAAGTGTGAGGTTGTACGGTTCCTTCTTTTTGCCTCAGATGGGCGTAATTGATACGTATTTCTCGGCCGGGGAGGGTCGAGTGAATATTTTTACCCGGGTTGTCGCTTTTCTTTCCCATTTAAGGTAGCATGAGCGAAAAATCAATTCACCTAGAATTTGATGAATTTGACCTCATTTTTCTACATCTCATCTCATCTCATCTACATCTACATAATACCCTGCAAGCCACTATTCATTACACTATTCCCTGTTAAAGTTAATGTAACTACGACTATTGATGCACATTTTTGTGATAACTCACCCTTTGCCACACATCCTTGGGGTGACTTGCAGCGTATTATGTAAATGTAGATTGGCAAAAACCTGCTAAAACTTGTCAGGAGGAGAAATGTCATAAAGATGCACTACACTTACACTTACTATAGGTAAGCTGCCAATGTTAGAGAGACCGTTTGCATGAATGTTTTTGCAACTACATCAATGCACAGAGATACCTACATCCTCGAAATACCATGAAAAAATAATTTCTCCAACTGGGAAAGTTTTCTCCTACGTTTCCTATTTTATTAAAACTATTTCCCCAGCATTTAATTAATTTTAAACTATTCCTATGCCCCTGTATGCTACTAATCTAATGTATTTTAATTGTAATCAGCTTTCAATTTCATCAAGGGATGCTCATTAATTTTGTCTTACCTGTCGGTAAGGTTTGTAATATTTTTTTTACACGTTAGCAATATTAAACTCTTAACAAAGGGTCCCCGTGATGTCTTGGTGCAGAGTCTATCCCGCGTGAGTTGAGTGATGGTTAGCAGCCGTATTGCATACAAAGCCCCCTCCACGTACGCTGTTCCACTTAACATAAAAGTATATTTATTGAAATGGATAATAACAGTACGAAGGTGTGTTCGACGGTTAGAGCATGCCTCGAGTGAAATCACCCTCTGCCACACACACCTGAGGTGGATTGCAGATTTCCACACAGACGTAAATGTATATTTTGCATTCCTTCAATTCGTCAACGGATGGCAGGTGGGGAAGATGGAAGAGGAAAGGAATTTTTGCTGACTTAAGGAGAGGCAGAGGATGTGAGGAACTTATGAGGGAGACCTGAATGAGAGCTAGTGAAGCGCAGGAAAGTGCACAGATGACCCAGGAATTGGGAATCTAGGGTGAGGACTGGTGAAAACCCTAACTATAAACAGGTCGACTACCCAAGAGAGAGCAAATCCGTTCAAGATTCACTCATTTCATTGGTCTTCCACGTGTCGCCACTCTTCAATACGTCCTCAGACGTAAACTCTCCTCCGAGTTCCTAGGCAAGATTCCAAATGATACTAATATTTTATGGTCTTAGTTAAGCAGCAACTTCTTTGCCAGATTTCCATTTCAACTGCTTCTAATTTTCGTTCCGTTGCTTTTTTTACAGCCCAGGTTTCCGCTCCATATGTTACGCTACTTTCGAATATCGTCTAGCGTGTATTTATTTGCGTTTTCTTTCCTAATTTCAGGTTTCATATATACTTTCAAAAACATTTTTGCTCGTAATTTCCCACATGAACTCCCTGCTATTCGAAAAAAAAATCGTGTTCATCCTCAGTCGTTGAAATTGTACACTTAGTGTCCTTACAACTAAACCCAGTCTTATCCTAGAATTCTCCCTTGGTATACGACACAGTTTCAGGCAATACTTTGTGGAAGTCAATCATACTGGGAGTAAAGGATTGAACACTGCAGCTTCCACTTAGATATTTATTAAACACGACCATGGTTTCGTAGCGGTGCTACATCATCAGACCTGATGATGTAGCACCGCTACGAAACCATGGTCGTGTTTAATAAATATCTAAGTGGAAGCTGCAGTGTTCAATCCTTTACTCCCAGTCTCCCTTGGTAGTTGAACTGCTCTAGTTTATGCCTCCAGATCAAAATATTTATTCAAGACACAACTTTTAGTCTAAAGCACACTTCGCTCATCATCCATATCCTTTTCTAATTAATCTGTACAATTACCTCCCTTTGTCACGGCTGTTGTCCTGGCACAACCCTACCACACACCAGACCAGGACACTTCGAGCTAGTAGAAGGGATGAACACACGAGATATGATGGGTTTAAATATTCCCACTGTATAGACTTGAGAACCGAGAGATTAAAATTTTTGACGCATTTATAATTTGCAGGGTTCTACGACGTTTTATATAAGAAGTGGAAATGCAGGGTCGTTACTGTATTTGCCTTAAAGAAAATTTGTAGATCCCTTTTACATGTGCCCTATGTATATGAGTTCTAAAGCATAACAATGACCATTTGATGGTAATCTTAACATGGGTCCTCCTTCACGGCTTCCTAAAGTTACTACCTTATTGTTATACGAATAAGTAATAATTGTTTATGTTGGAGTAAAAAAACAATGATATTATTATTTCCATAAACGGTGAAAGGCAATTGCCATTGAGACTTAATTTTTTCGTCAGACAGTGGAGCTAATTAGTTGATTTTCCCTCTAATGCTTCAGCATTAATGTGCTAAGTCGTACTAATAGCAGGACTCGCATCATTCCTGTGTTAACTCTTGTTTCTCTGAACACTGATATAGTTGAAAAACGAATTACATAATAATAATAATAATTTTCACAACATTTGTAGCATATAGTATAGTGGGATAGTGAAAATGCATCCACAATCATATTTGTAGGCATTTACATTATGGATTAACAATAGGGCTTAAATTCAGCCGCTCCGGCTGATTCGAATCAAGGACAATTTTGGGGTTCAGCCAAACGCTCAAGCCACTAGGCTACCGCGCGGCCTGATATCAAAATACGCGAGAAAATGTAGGTCAATTAGACCGGATTTCTCTTCTCTCACATAAAACATGTAGGCTTCCTTCAGATTCCAACCACAGGCACATTAAAACTTCACAAACCCTTCAGAATAAGATCTAAGTGATAGGCTAAGTAACCGATTTAGACCACGAGCAGCTAAGATCGGCAATTGTAGGTCAAAGGACGCTATGACAATTTTGCATAGTGCCACAATGCTATTTATTCAACAACAGGATAAGAATCAATATCAGACCGTATAAAATTTATAATACAGAATAAATTTATTGGACAAGTTCGAAGCCCATCTCATTTCTGGAGACTTCGAAAACATTTAGCGAACCCCGACATTCTACGGTCGATTAGATAATTTAAAAATAATACGGAATTTCTCTCACAAATAGTTGCAAAATACATGAATACTAGTAGTTCCACAACTTTGGTGGCATATCTTTTATCTATCATGTAGTGCATGTTGGTGAAATGTCACATACTGACAGGTGTTTGCAGGTTTGCCTCGATGCCTATGCTAATTGTGATCATTACTTGAAAAAGTAAATATGAATTCGGAATTTAATGTATCAGGACTTGCGTTTTATCACTTCTTTATTGAAGTTGAATGTCGGTCCGCCATTTTGTAAACAATTCAGTGCAGATCGTTCCAATCGTCGACTTGAATGTGCGCTCGTGTGTTATCATCTTCTACACCTTCTTCTACAGCAGTTCTACAGTGTGCGATAATCTGCGAAAGGTGATTGGGAAACACTCTTTATTCAACGATTGCACGATTTATCTAGTCACCACATAAATTTCCATACAATCACTGAAGAGGAATTGATATAAGAACTATATTAACAGTCCTGAAGTGCATAATCGCTAATGCCATAGTCTCATAGTCACTATAAGAATTGCTATACTATGTTATCCTAATAACAGTTCTATAGAAATTGTTCAAAATAACTATACAACTAGTATATATGTGTTAGGATAATGATACATTTCTGCAATTACTAAATAATTCCTATAATTTTCCCTTAAGGTGGAAAACTTTGGAGACGGAAGAGCCACCAAGCCTGACCCTCACAACAATTAAAAATACATACGAAAGCCATGAGCTTATTTTTACAAATAAGGAAATATTAAAATAATATTACTACGAGGTATTGTATAAAATATATATTTATGAAATAAGGAAAAAATCAACACTATGCGAATGAAATATTTAAAACAGGTATACATGAAACTATGATGCCTAGTTAAATTGTCATCTTCAATTTCTCTACAGAGCAGACACTACGTAGGAAAGCAATAGGGCCAGCCGCATGCAGGTGACTAGCCGACCCCTTGGTTAGCGAACGATGCGGTTGCGGCAAATGATAAATCCTTTCCATCAAGCGAAAAAGGTCCAAATGCTAGGTTTTCCAGTTATCGCTGTCACAACGAAAACAAATAAAGTGATGATGAAGAAAATGAAAAAGTTTTTCTCCACCATTCCGCGTTATTATACCTTGTAACGTACTCGTACTCACATACAAGCAAACTCGCACGTAGAAAACATTCATGAATATTTTTGAAACCCCGGCTGCCAAATTGTACAGAAGGTGACGCAGATTATTCTTTTATATTAATTTTGCATAATTAGAACGCCAATATTTCAATTTCAGACCTATTTATTCATATTCAAAGAGTTACAATATTGCGCTTCCCTCCATATTGAACACCCCGTGGCGGGATTTAACGACCACGTGAAAATGACAACAATAGGTAAGAACCGGAACCACGCTAGTTTTTAGAACATTCCAGATAAACGGAAGTACGTCAGTAGCGAAGCTTCTAGAAGGACGACAATGCATCAGCGATCAGGTGCATAAGCTCGCAACAACTCACCAAAGTTTCATCGCAATCGGATGAATGGTATTGGAGTGCATTAAAGACGAACAGACAAACATTCTTTTTTTATATATAAGACTAGCTGAATTGCCAGGCGTTGCTCGGGATCACACTTCCTTCATAACTCATCATATAAGAGGAGAATTTATTGAAACCTCGTTGTCAAGGAAATATTTGTATTGTTGATGTCAGAGAAAAGTGTGTGTCTTTGCAGCTAAAAACGAAATTTTCAGACACATACGAATTGTAAAAGATAATAAATTGAAGTAATTAAAGACTTCATTCTTTCAGCCATTAGATAAAAAATCTCAACCCTCTATCTTGAGCGGAAGTAGTTAAAAAAAAAAATGAAACCACTGCATAAAACCCAATACGTAACGTAAACCATCAAAGGGCCCCATTTTGGGACCTTTTGGGGCCCTGAGATATTTTTAGATGGCATAAAAACCTCCTCCTTGAAAAATACTCATATATGACAACTTTCACGGTGATTGGTGAGACGGTGTCGCAGTCCATTAATCTCGGACAGATATACAAACATCCATTTTTATAGATTATTTACATTTCTTATTTAGAGTAAAGAATTATTGAATTTTTGGATTTTCACGGAATCTCGACTTAAACAATGAGCATGGTCGTTATGGGGATGATTACTCAAAAACGCTAAAATATTGCGAAAAATCATTACGTTTTAGCAAAACTTTCGGAATTACGACCGTAATACAAAATTCGATTGAAGGTATAAGAATCTTTATTTAATTTTCTTTCTATATAGAAATGGTACACTTTCCAATTACAGAAAACCACAATTTATAATTTAATTTTTCAAACAAAAAAAGGTCTGTAGCCAAATGAAGATTCAGCTCCTCGTGTATTTCTTGTGTAAAAGTTACTGATATTTACTAGCCGCTGACGGCTCGTTTCGCTCGCCGGTGCAGATAGCCAGAGGGGCGAAGCCCCCCTGGACCCAAGGTGAGTAAAGAGAGCTCTACTCACCTTGCCCTGAACCCCCCTGTACCGGCGGCTTCGCCCCCGGACCCCCACTAGAATAAAAAAAAACAGAGTGATGCGGTTCTACCCGAGTCAGGTCTAGGTTATGTAGGACATAATTTTCTCGCACTCGCTCTAGTGTCTGCCCGTCCAGTGGCGCCGCTCAGGTAGGCGTAGGTCTGCGTTTTCGTAATTTTCGCTTTCATGAAAATCTGTCCAAATTGCACATGCCCTCAAAATGCCCAGCATGCGTTGCAATGCCTCTTTTTCTTTCTAAGTAGGCACACATATACAAAGTAGACACATTTACATGCACAAAATAAAAGAAAGACAATGATTTTTGTGTAATAAAAGTTTAAAAAATGTGTTCAAGAGCTTTGCGATACACAATATTTTGGTCTTACCGCTCTCGGCAAAAATAAATACATTTTTCGGCTGTCCCACTCGTGAGCATGCAAGATATAATTGACCATGTGAAAAGCATGGATTTTCCAGATTTTATGCACACACTTAAAGCGATTGACCTTGTTGATGGTAATTGAGAAGGCAAGGCGAACGGAGGACTGTAGTCGTTTGAGTGTAACTATCAAATTAGTCACTGAACCTGGTAAATCCTGCAGGAGTGAATAGCCATTCATGAAACCGCTTTTAAATGGATATTCAGGCCTGGTTGCCATGGAAATTTCCATTGTTGAAAAGGAAGAAAAATTGATGAATTTAGAGATAAAAGCCCCTCTAGGGGGCCATGGTAGTACACATCCGATAAAGACGGATTTTAAAGCAATCGGTTCCGAAACCTCATTCAGACGGTAGAGTGTATCAACAATGGACATAACCTTATTTGAAATGGTTTTAATGTGATCCAGGAACGTTAATTTTTGGTCGAAAGTGACACCTAAATCAGTGTGGGAAGAGACGGAGGCAATGGGTTGATTGGGAAGTCTATACATAGAGGAGATTCAAAGAGAAGGACATAATAGCAGACTTCCCCGGATTCACGCGTATACGCCATTTATAGCACCAGTTCTCAACAGACTTAAGAGCGGACTGTAAATCTAGAGAATCAGCCACGTTATCAACTCTGTTAAAAATTTTGCATTTGCGGTTTATTTAAAAAATCCATTCTTAGTGCGCCTATACTCCACGAAACGGATATATCCTCAAAATTACACGGTTCAATCAGCAGTAGTTTGGGCATGGCAATTGACAGACAAAATATGTTAACAAATTAATAAACAGAAGTGAAAAAATGAGTTCATAAACAAATAATTTGCAAAATGTGTTAATAAATAAATGAAAGTGAATCATTTGAAATAATTTGAGCTATTAACCCATGAACTGCCAGTTCACAAACTTGACATGCGACAGTATTTGCATTCTTTATTTCTAAACAATGAAGTTGTTTATTTAGAATAGCGACGCACAATAACAAGAACTGATATTATTCGTTCTTTTGGATAAAGGAATTGTCGTGATAAATAACAATAAAATATTCTACCTTTGTGAAGCTATGTGAAGCCACGTAGCCCTTCATTTGTTGTATTCTTTACCTGAGGATGACACAAGGTGTAACAGGAAACCTATGTAGAAACAAACAAAAGCATTACTTGGAGTTTACACCGTTGTTGCTGATATCCTCCAAGAGGGATCTTTTCCTAATCGTTAAGCCTGAAACAGTTAATTTCGCTCGACATGCAGGATGTTTCTGGAGGAATCTGCTTAAATTATGGGGGTGATAAGGGACGTGCTCATCATTGTCGTCGTGACATTAGGGGAAGAAATGACAGACTGGTTGGCCTTAGGGGAGCTTTATTGCTCATGATTGTTTTACAACAAGATCAACTTTTACAAGAATACCAACACTTACGTGAGACAAGGCGGCGTCGGGTCGGAAGGAACGGACTGGTGGCAGTCTTACGTTCGCCGACTGGCCGGGAGCGGAGGGTGCAGGGCGGAGGGCAGTCTTGCGTTCGCCGACTGGCCGGGAGCGGAGGGTGCAGGGCGGATGGCAGTCTTGTGTTCGCCGACTGGCCGGGAGCGGAGGGTGCAGGGTGGAGGGCAGTCTTGCGTTCGCCGACTGGCCGGGAGCGGAGGGTGCAGGGTGGAGGGGTAGTCTTGCGTTCGCCGACTGGCCGGGAGCGGAGGGTGCAGGGCGGATGGCAGTCTTGCGTTCGCCGACTTGCCGAGGAGCGGGGAAGGCTTGTCGCGCTGGAGGCCGACAGAGCCACGGTACGGGGTGGGGATAAACTCACCCGGGTCTTTCCGTCTTCTCCTTATATATCCAATTTTTGGGTGCAGGGGGTGGCGAAAGGGGTGCGTGGGTGGAAAAATAGGGGGTGCAGGGGATGGAAACGGGTGAGCAGGGGGTGGTGCGAGGGGGGCAGGAAGTGGTGAAGGGGGCAAGGGGTGGTGAGAGGGTGGCGACCTTCCCGGGTGTCAAGAGAGGATGGACGGCGTTGAGACACTGACCCGCGGTCCAGGGTGGCCCACCCTGTCCGGACGCTTCACTCCTTTGTCTCAACGCCTCTTCGTCACCCAAGGAATCGCTCGCCCCGACCTCGGAGTCCGAAAGGGGTTGGAGGGGGGGGGAGCCCTGGAGCGCCGCGTGTGAACCCTACCGATGGCCTGGCCATGTCTGGTCCGTGGCGATGCAGTCCTCAATTTCTTGGGTTCACATACGCTCTGGACGCCCCCGAAATGTCTTTACCACATCAAAATCATTTTTTGTCCATTGGACATGGGGTCGCAGCTCGTTATTTAAGAAGTTATGGCAGTGCGAACATCTTATCCTGCACATTTAGCCGTAGCCATGAAAACGTCAAAAAACTACTTCGTCCTATACTCAATGAAGCGTCCGAAACACTTCACGAGGAAGTGGATAAGATATGCATCTTTCTTTCAATGTTGTCAGTCATGATGATCATGATTTTGGCAGCTTGTTCTCAAGATGGCACCTGAATAGCACCGTGGTTCGGATATGTTCGTCTCTATGTCAACTTCTAAATATACTGAGTAGCATAGTATACTTGCGTTGCCATAGCCCCCGTTAGTAAGGAGTTGTGATTCCCATTTGACGCTTTAACTTTTCAAAATTACATCCCTTACCCCCCTCCACAAGTAGCGCAGATTCCCCATGGAACACTGTATTGAGCACTGAATGCATTAGATTTCGCCTCATGGCAGAGCAAGTTCTGTGGCAAAACCAATGCAGGCTAAATAGTTTGCTAATATTCTGCTTACGAGAAATTTTTATTCTTAGTGAAACATGAAATCTACAACTATCAACACATTAAATAGGTAACTGGTTTGCTAATTATAAATCAAAATTAGACTTATATTAGGCAACATTTTATGATATGCACCAATCCGTAAGTTGGTTTTACCCAGTGGGCGAGAGTAAATATTTTCGCAACTTCGGTATGATGTAACTTCCAAACGAGTCCAAACACATAATCCAAATTTTTAGTGCATTCTTAATAGGATTATAGATTATTATACTGAAAATTTCAAATTTTTAAAAAGTCCCCCACCAGAGATACGGGGGCACAAAAATGGTAATTTTTCAATTTTTATTATTTTTCGAAGCATCTAACAGATAGAGGATTAACAAACACACAAGGTTTTTCTTACACACACTTAATATGATGCTCAAATACACTATAACAAAAATATAGACCTTGTGATCACAACCCTTCTATAAGAAAAAAATAGCAAAAGTTGTAAAAAAAACAGTGATTTGTATAAAATGTTTGGACTAATTGTTCTCATATATATTATACAGTGAAGTTATTGAAAACTATGTCAAATGAAAGCACAATTTGTGATGATTAATCTGGTATTTGAAACATACTCCTACAACTTGTAGATTCCAAGTAACTCTAATTACCGATACTCTCTGAAAGTGCCATTTTTACAACGCGTTGCGACCTTCATGGGCCTGTAAGTCCTTGATGTCATGAGAAAAAAATAAATAAAAATTGGTTTTGTGCGTAACAGACATATATGTAGTAGTAAGTGTGTAAAATTTGAATTTTTTCTGAAATGGTGCTGAAACAATTTTTTAAAAAATCTGGTGAAATGTTATGGAATGACCCTTTTGGTAATCCTGATGATGACGTTCAAAGTCGAAACCAAGGTCGTATTTTCAATAAATTTACGTGGAATTACAAAATTATTTTTCTCATTTCAACATTTCCCAGGATCGATTACAATTAATAGAAAGAACATAGCTAGACTGATGAAAAAAAACCACGAAAATGGGTTAAAATCCAACTTGCATTGTAGTTCACAAATTTGTGGTCAGACGAACACGACTGATAAAGCAATAAACGACTAGATTATGGATGAGTATGAACGACACGAAAACGACTCTTAGGGGATAGAAAGGGCACGCCGTTATCCCCGGTCAACATAATTCCCCGTTGATTTTTTCCCTCCATAAAATGAGCTATTAATCGATAGTTTCGAGTAGTTAATACTAAAAAAAACAGACGGATGCGAAGCCTGTTCCACAAGAATTGTTGAATTGACGAAACCGATATTCCGAATCGCGGGAGAAACGCCCCAAAAGAAAGCTTTTTCACCGATATAAGCTCAGTCTTTAGTTTCAACAAAATCGCGTCAGAGTCATATATTAACAATAAATAACGTGTGGTAGAAACTGGGAGGCTAACCTTGAATTTAAGATGGAAAAATAAATGTGCAACCTTGAATAGAATACTTCCATATCGTTCTTATTGTCTTAACCAGCCGCGACACAAATCCGGAAAAAATACGGGCCTCCACGCCTTACAAAAAAAAGCAGCTGAAATGATAAAATTACAAATATCATCGTGACAAAACACGTCGAGGTGAATATATTCCTTAATCCAATAAAATGGGAGTGCAAAAAATTTCGCCCCCGGGTGGGCTCGAACCACCAACCTTTCGGTTAACAGCCGAACGCGCTAGCCGATTGCGCCACGGAGGCGATGTGTACATGGTGCTCAAAGCATGCTAAATATTTGACGTATTTCCATGTTTGTCTGCTAGTACGGGTTAAAACACAAAGTTTTGTTTATTAAATATTTAATGACTGGTTGAAGGGCCAACCGGTGGCAGAGTAGAACATTGCGGATAGTGGCATTGCCGTTTCCACTCCTTGGGCCAGCAGTTTTCGGCAAATGACTACATGGCAATTTTCGCCGGGCCGAAGATCACAATGCAGCCTGGGAGTATTATTAAAAATTAGGCTATTTAAATTAGGAAGGCTTGTCACCTAGAAATATTTTTTTATCAATCATATAATATATGTAAGCGCTAGGGCAATACTTAAACATTTTTTTACTTTGTCCAATTCTATTTTACTAGGTAAAAAAATATTTCGAAAGATCTCAAAATCTTTGTCCTGTAGCACAAACCAGGGGGGGCGGGTAGTGGCTCCATGGCCGCTTTTCATTGGCCGAACCTCTTTCAAATTTTGAATTAGGGAAAGGCTACCAGACGCTCTCTGGAGTCACGCGCTGACACTACAGACGCGAAACGGCCCGAGAGACGGAGTGATCGCTGAGACGAAGGGTACACCGATTTTCATCTTAATTTAAAGGTAGTACTGCCATTTATTTAATAAGAGTTTAAAAATATTGTGTGATTCCTTTTAAGTCATAGTTTCATACCTGTGTTTTGCTTTTATAGTTAGAAATTGTATTGAAACGCATAAAATCATTCATTAGTGGCGCAAGCCTGGGAATGCATACATGGCGTCTTACCGGGTCCTCGGTGAAGACAGAGACAAGTTCCCAAACTTATTATTGGGTTTTTAGAAAATGTATTCTCTTCGTATTATTGATTTTCTTGATAAACGACCCAGTAATTTTAGCTCTTTCGTTAAAAAAATAGTGGAAGAGGTTATACTTAATATTCTATTAATAGAAAATTACAATGTTGAGCATTTTAGTTAGGCGTGATCCCATCCATTTGAAAATGGCGGGCGCGCAAAATTATTTGACGCTGGTCTGTGTCGTGTAGTTTTAAACTTAATATTTTTTATTTGGTGGCTGCTAGGGTATAACAGCGCAGTATTGCGGCGTATTTTATTCCTTACTCAGCTAAAATTATTTATTTAGCTGAATTCGAAAGGTGTCATGAGGTTGTCGAAATTTTCACCGCGAAATCATATTTAATAATTTTGAAGAGTTCCTGGTTAGGATGATCCTTTTTCTGATAACTAATAGTAAATAATAATAAGTAACGGTAATTATTCTACAAAATCCTGTTTTGCCGAATTTTAATGGCTATTCGGTGTCGTATTTATTCGACGGACACACGATTTTCCAATAGTTTATAATTGGCGATATTATTTAATGGAAATTTTCATTTCTTTTTCAGCGACGTCTTTTAATCATTAAGTACGCGATAACTTGTTGATCAGTTGCAGCCCCATATTTTACTAGGATTTAGCTTTGTTGAATTGAGCAGTACTCATGAAAATTCAGGTTCCCCCCCGAATTCATTAATTTAAGACAGCGATCCTGACATCTCAAAGGATTCCTATTGTTTAGTTACTATGCTGTCGTGTTATTTCCCATGTTAGACTTAACTTAATTTCTTTTAAATTAATAGGAAGGAACCAGTGAGATACTTCTTTTTCTGATGGGAGCTAATTTTTTTCAGATCTCAGACCTCAGAGATGGCAGATGATAATGTTGCAGTTTCCGAGAAGAAGAGGGGCCGCCCTTCAAAGGTCGTAGAAACCAAGGTAACACGACATTTTGCATCAGTTATTAAAAATTAGTGATTGTGCAAGTCAATGTAGTCGCCAGATCATAAATTTCAATTGTCTTGCAGGAAGCCCCCAAAAAGGCGGAAAAACGTGGAAAGCCCGCCGACGAGAAGAAGAACGCCGCGTCAGAGGCTACTCCCGCCAAGAGGGGACGCGGTCGCCCCAAGGGTTCCGGAAAGAAGGGGAAAGCCAAAGCCAAGGTAAAATATTTTTCCAGCAAAAGAGTTATTTCCTACAATCCGATCCTAATACGAGAATGGCCATATTTTTTTAATACAATGTACGAGTTTGTTGGTCGCGTTTAAACCTTTTCTCAGCAATGTTTTCTGATTGTGAATTGAAGACACTGATTTTACAATGCTGTTTGTTCTCTTTCTCGTTTTCTAGAAGACCACTGGTGGTGGCGGCCGTGGACGTGGGAGGCCAAAGAAGGAAGAGAAAGTAGAGAAGGCCGCCGCTGAATCTTCCGGTGGAGATGAGGAGGACGAGGATGACGAAGAGAGCAAGTAAGCAAGGCCGTGCCCTTGTAATGTGAAGATTTTTGGAGAGTCCTGACAGTCTGCCGCAAGTGATCGTGTTGAAAATATTGGCTTTGGATTGAGGAAAGGCTAAACAGAAAACTATGCAGTGATTGAGCAGAACTAGGTTTTCAGCGCCGGATACAAAAAACTGACATTTTTGTGTACGTGCACGAACTATGGTGGTTTACAGTTTTTTTAAATAGCAGTTCGTAACAAGAAGAGCAACTGTCGTTCATACGTAAGGAACAATGTAGCACATTTAAAAAATCATTCCTTGCTCGGGAGTAACATTGAAAGTACAAAGTCATGCGAAAGTTCACATTTCTTACATATTCCTACCTTTTTTAAGTGCTCATGTACATAACTTTTCCGGAGCATCATTGAAAAGCGATAATCATTGCGAACCTTAGAAATTTATATCGACTACAATGTTGAGTAGTCAAACTTGCTGAAAGTGGCCGCAATCCAAGTACAAAGTGTAACTTTGCAATCCAAGTAACAAAGTGTAACTTCAGAGACTGCTAAAAGGATATTGCTCCAGAGAATCTCGAAACCAAGCCTTATGGGGCCCCTTTTTAAGCTTTCGAGGACTACATTTTAGTGCATCGTCGAGGTTAGATTTAAGATGGAGTGGAAATATGTTAACCGTTTTGTCTGGCCTTTCCTTGAGTTTTTTGTGTCTATTTTTTGACTCACTTTGTCTTTATTTTCATGTGTTTTGATTGTGTAAGTGTTCAAGTGAAAGACGTCTTATTTACGTGCTCTATTAATCACGTACAAGTAAGCAAATGTATGGTAGTGATCCCGGAAAATTTAAAATGTAATAGAGCATTTCCACTTAATAAACATTAGCTAATCTAATCTATGATTCTAAATTAATATTTATTCCTGTGCCGACCCATATCACCCATTTCCCGATTGTCTGGCAATGTGTATTGAGTTGAACTAGCTATATTAGTGATGGCATCTTGCCTGAATTAATCCATGGATGCATGTTAAGTATCGCGAAGGAACTGTCCCTGGATTGTTTGTAATTTTCACAAACAGATTCGACGAGCTGCTAACTCGTGGGCTCACCAGGATGGTTTGTTCATTCTTTTTCTTGTTAGAACTGATGAATTAATTGCCTAAAAACTACATTCATCGTCGGAGCCGTTAATTATAGCAAAGGGTCCTTTTCAATTGATCTAAGATTACAGAGTAGTTACCGTCAGTCCTTCATCTCGAAAATTGCGGAAAGAGTACAATAGCTTAACCTAGCACATCAACACTGAAATGTTTCTCGGACAGCTAAAGAAATAATTTCAGGCTCCGCAGTCATCTTTGTTTACATTACCTCGGTGTGGTTCCACTTTGAGAAAACGCTTCAGCTGATTGCTATGCTTCCCACGGTTGTTTATATATTTTCAGAGATTACTTAGCTCTAGAAAATAGCTGGAAGGAGGAATTCCAAATATAATGATCTCCACCGAGAGTAGCCCTGATTCATTCACTAACAGACGAGTACAGAATCGTAAATTGCATTCGGTTTACTTGCTTTCGCCCCTTGTACCTGATTTCGATTGGTTAGTGCACCAATGTGACGTATCAACGTATGTCAATTCGGCGGGAGTGGCGCGCATCGTCCTTACCGGCTGCCATTGTCTCCAGAAAAGGTATGTTCCTATTGATAGCTTTTGCTCTCTGTTCGTATGTATTTACGTAAAACAATTATTTGAGATATTAGCAAAATTATCCGGAAACAAGCAAAAATGTGCATAGCATGTGGCTTTGCTCATATACTTCCTGGCGAATTTGTGGCGAATATTTCGAGCATAATTGCAATAGCTATGGCGTCCCGGCGGATCGAAAGTAACCTCAAGTCTTGAGATGATATAACTTATTACCGGGGAGATACTCTCAATGAATTTAACTCAGCCAATTATTCCGGTGAAAAAAATCGCCAAATTATATTTTGCATGTAAAAAATTAGTGTACGAAGAACCTTTTCGCCGGGAAGGGGGAAATAAATCGGCTTGGGTGCTAAAATCATTTGTGCTCAACCAGGTAATTTGAAAATGGCGGGCGCGGAACAAGAACAAGTGTTTAAAGTAAGTGATGTATCAAAAAATTTAGTTGATGTCCAGCGCGTTTGTAAGGGGGGTTTTTCTGCGTATAACGTCAAAGAATTACAGCAGAAATATTGCAATATTGTTGGATAACGTGAATTAAAATTGTCATGAATTACTGAATTTGTTAATGTTAGATTGTGGAGGAATAAATATACTTAAATGTTATTTCGGTCCCCGTTGTTCGTCTAAGGTCTAGTGATACTGCCTAGAGAAAATTCTGACCGCTAGATAATTTTAAATGTGTTTTGTTCAAAATGATTTCTCTACAGGACCTTCATTCGATTGTGTCAAAGTATTAATTGAAATGGCTGATGAGAAAGGCGTTTCGACTGAAAAGCGAGGCCGGGGTAGACCACCAAAAAAGGCTGCTGCAGCAGTGGAAGCCAAGGTATGTAGAACTAGATATTTTTTTATATAAAGCAGTGTCATTGGTGGTCCTGTTAAATAGTGTGAGGACCAAGTTCTAGCTGACATTCTGTAGTCACCAGCTAGAAATATCTTAGCACTGTTAACCCTAGTATTCCAGCGGAATACCTCGTAGTCTCGCGACCTCTAGTCACAGTTCATTACTAAGTGACAAGAAAGCCTGTACTCTCATGCTGTATCATTTCATCGCAATGAATGAAGAGTTAGGTCAATAGTGTTCAATAGAGGTGAACCTTTCCATTTTAGCCGGTAGTGTAAAGAAAGAGACATATTTTGATATTAATCTTTGTGGAGGACCATATCTGCAGTGGTTAATCAGGTTTAATGTGTATAAGCTGTACCAAAGTGGATGGTATTGCAATACAGATTTAATGAGGAGGGAGAGATGACTTTTTTCCATTCAGGGCTTCATTAGTATTCATTGAATCCTAAGATTGGTTGACTGCAGCCCCATTCTATCCTATCCACTGCTCTATGTTCTTTTAGCTATTCCGTTTTATATCCCATTTTTGTTGGCCTAAGTATGGCTCTTTCTCGTGAGGCTTTCCTTTCTAGTATGTCCGTTAAAAATTAGCTCTCTCTCTCCCAAGTGTGGTCTATCCATCTGTACCTTGCCTCCTCTTCGTGTTCCATATGGTTTTCTCTTCTTTTCTTCTAATAACTTCTTGTTTTTGTTCCAATCCATGCATTTGGTCTTCAGCATCCACCTTCAAAAGCCTATGGAGATATTCTCTCCAAGCTTTCCTATAGTCCATGCCTCCGAGCTATATAATGCAAGATCACACTAATGTTTTCAGGCTCTTCTCCCGTATTGGTCATAATATTTTCTTTGAGCTCAACAGTTGTATTTTTCAACATGAATGCTGAGTTGGCTCAAACTAATCTTCACTTGATGTCTGTGAGACTTCTTCCATGCCATGTTATGCAGTTTAAATGATTCTACTTGTTCGAGCACAGTTTGTTGTTTTGGGGGAGGGGATTGCTACTTTCCAGGGGTCTGGGGGGTAGGGAATACCTTAGGATCACCATTTTTCCTATTGTACCAGGAATTACGGAGGGGGACGGCCGCCATCCCCCTTTATCCACCACTGTTCAAGCACCTCTCCTTGATGCGTAATGTATGCTTGCAGCCTCTCTCTGCCACGTACTGAGGTTTTCATTTTCTTCCCATTAATCTCTTATGTTGTATCCTTGTTGTAGGCACTTGATCCATTGTGGTCGAGGATGCTTGCACTGTCTTATGGCTTCTCTGCTGGGTGGTCAATGCAAAGAATCCCCTATAACCCTCAATTCCTTGGACTCTCATATCTTTGGCCATTTGAATATCTTTTTCGAGGAACTCGTATGTTGAAAAGTTTAGACAGGTGAAAGTGTAAAAGAAAGGTGAAAGGTAGAATTCTTGTATTACTCCTTTGTTTATTTTAGCTTCTATTTTTCTTCCATCCTTCATTCTTAATGTGGTGACTAGTTCATGGATTATTCTTCTGTTGTAATAAATTCCTATTCTTACACCCAATTTGAATATCTCATTCCATTCCTCATTATTAGATCCTTTCTCCAAGTCAACAAATGTAACATACAGTTGTTTGTTGACATGTCATCTTTTTGGTTATCCATGAGGTATTCTTCAATTCTTTTATGTTCCTCTTGAATTTGCTCCAAATGATACCAGGGCCTCCGTTTACTTCATCCACATCTTTCTTCATCAGTCTATCCTCCTGTGGGTCTGGTCCAAGGGAGTAAGGTTGTCAAGTGAGGAGAAAATGCAAGCTTTTAATTAAGATGGAAGTTATGCTTGATTCATTGGTACAAGTGCTAGGAGAGTGTAGAAAAGATATTCATGATCCTGGACTTGAATTTTTTGAGATTTTATTACGAAATTTTCCCACTCCAGGAAAGAATATTGAATATTTTCTACGCCTGCTTCTTTGGAATTCAGTTAGTATTAAGCGATATTTGGTTGTTAAGCCGTGGTACATTGAACTTTGATCACAGGATGCTGTTCCTAAGAAGCGAGCGAGGGCTGCAGTCAAAGAAAAAGAAGAGAAGCAGAACTCTGGTGACTCTGATGTCGCGCCAGCAAAGAGAGGGAGGGGAAGACCACCAAAGAGCAAGAAGGCAACTCCAGTAAAGGTGAGGGCATCAAAGATAATTTGCTTTTCCCAATGGTGTTTTGTTCACTGCCGTGCTCATGTCAAACTCATGTACTCTAATTTGGGTACCTTAAAGGATAAGGGAATTAAGGCCAGGAAAACATAAGTGCAAAACCTCAGTGAAGGGTTTCACTGAGGGCTAGCAGGCCTAAGTGGGCCTCATGAGACATTTCTTGAGTTCAAATCACGTCACAGGTAGAATTTTTTTAGTGGGTCCTGATCCCTGCTGTGTGGAGGGCATTTCCAGTGAAGCTTTCAGTCTATTACCAGATTGGGTGTTTAACTTTGTACCCCTTGGCACCTTTCATTTAGAAAAGGCTCTTACCAGCACAACTATCTCCCCTCTAGATACATTCCAGATTAATAATTTTCTTGCTACTCTATCCACCTATCCTTAATGGCAAAAATTACCCAAGTTTGCTGGCCATGCTCATGGTCACAAAATAACCAACCTATCAGAGAAAGTTTGAATGATTATCAGTTCATGCCTTACATGAAAGTATAATTTTTGATGGATGCATTCCTCAGACTGGGTTGATGAGATCCAATTTTGTTAAATAGGCATCTCACCTCTAATAACTATTTTAATCCTTTTTCTATAAATAGAGAAGTGGTTATCGTACTGGGATTTGCACATGAATTTTTATTATTATCATTTAATTATAAATGCATTTTTTGAAGGAATGAAGATACAAATGAATTGTATTTCTTCCCAAGTTTTCCTCTCAGTTAATTTATTACTTGCAACAAAAATAAATTTCAATCCTAAGTAAGAGGGCTGGGATGCCAAAATGGGATCCGTAAGTAATTTTTTGGGTCATGTGCTTAACTGTGTGTAAAATGTGTATGACCTGCTTCCTGGCCATTTATTGAGTTTAGGGAAGTAAGGACACCCTCACTGTTCTATGTTGTGCCAGTGCAATGTGTAATGCAGACCTCTGCTTTCATCTAATTTGCACATAAAGTTATCTTACATACATAGATACTTCCATTAAATTTTTAGAGTTGGAAAAAAACTGATTCCTCTCACGAAAGTATCTCAAAATGGCACATTTGGCTGCTAGGATACAGAACTTAATACTAAGAAATTCATTGAGAAAAATAGAAATGTCAAAGTAATTTAAATGAAGGAGAATGTATTTAGCATTTTAGATTTTATTCTGCTGTCAAACTTAACCTTGGCAAGCTCTAACAAATGTAGGAAAAAACTATTTTCTCTAATCTGGAAATAATTTATTGGACACCCTTGATGCATATACTTGTGCAGTAAACTATTTGTAGTGCAGGAATCTGAATTAATCTAATTTTCACATTAAATTCATTCTTGAATGCCCTTCCATTAAAATTTAGGAGTTGAAAAAAAATTCCCTCAAAAATATCTCAAAATTGCATGTTAAACTACTGGGATGCAGAAACTAAACATCCACTGGGCAATACTATTAATGTCAGGGTAGTTGAAATAAAGTAGAATGTATGTATGTAGCATTGTACTTTTTAGCCTTTAACCATGGTGAGCTCTGACAAATGTAATTTTAACTGTAGTTTCTCTAATAGTGAAATAATCTTGTTTGACAACCTTAATGCACATACTTGTGCAGTACCTCATGATTAAGGAACATGTCATGATTTTCCATTCATGAATATGTAAAACTTTACATAGCTATTTTCCCAATAAGTAGACCGTATATGCTCGAATCTAAGACGATGTTTTTTCCCCTTCTGGGCTTCTGAAGAAAAGTGGGTTCGTCTTCCAATCAGAAGCAAAATCCATGAGATTTATCCTATTGTGAATTTCCAATAAAGGGGGGTTGTCTTAGAATTGGGATCATCTTAGATTTGTGCAAATACGGTAGAACATATATCTAACATAAGACGACAACATTTTGAAAGTTGGGAGATACCATTTTGGAGTGGTCCCATGCATTGGACCACGTTCAGATTATATGAGATCTGTTGCTTTCCTGGTGTACCTGATGTATGAATTCTTCTTCAAGTTCTCTGCCAGGTTAGGCTATCCATACTGGCTGACGTTTCGATGCATGAGTCGGGTATCGGAACATCAGCCAATATTGAAACCCTAACTCGGTGGAGAACCTAAGAAGAATTCATACACATTGAGATTGACATCGTGACTGCAAATTAACCTCTCAGTGAATAAGTTGGAATTTCTTGTTCCGAGCACTGTAAATTTAGCAAGAGTCAGTCACCTGCCGAGTTAAAAATCATTTTCCCGAACTAGGAAACAGTATGGGATTCACAGTGGAAAATAATGCCTGGGTAGCTCAATTGCTAAAGTACCCAGTGCAAATTCATAGTTTTCCTGTCTGGGTAAATGATTTTTCAATCTTGAATTCCATAGTGGTGGGGGGATTAGCTAAGTTTTGAAAAGTCTGCAGAATTAGCATATTCAAAGTTGTGAAACCCTGTACGGATATTTTTTTGTGATTTGAATAATTTTATTGTATTTTCAAATCTTGTAACCTTTTGATATATCTTATGTAAAGTAATTGGTTAACGCGCCTGCCTTATATCGATGCATAAGTGTGATTGATCTTTGGGCTAATAAACAAATTAAAATTATTAATTATTACTGAGCAATGTTGAACTTGCATAATTTTCTTTGGTAGAGAGGAGGAAGCCGTGGACGACCAAGAAAAGCAGAGAAAAAAGCAGAGTCATCGGGAGAAGAAGATGAAAAAGATGACGAAGGTGTAGATGACAAGGAGATTGAAGATGAGAAGGAGGAAGACGATGACAAAGTTGATGATGACAAGGATGATGACGACAAAGAAGACGAAGATGAGGAGGACGATGAAGATTAAGTTTTCTGAGGAAGATTGAAGGAAGTGCATATGCTGTGGTGGGGTTGTCACTCTTGAGGAACAACAAATGAAGTTCTCTCTCTCCACTGAAATTGCTCTAAAGATGTTTTTTAAGCATGCGTTTAATGTGTGATTGGATCGTGAATTAGAACAGTGTAGAAGATTTACAAGTTCTGACTGGATGTTGTCTTTTATGTATTCCTGGTCTGATTTCTCTTTTTTGTTAATTGTTACAGCATTGGTGGTTCGGGTAAGCCTCAAAAGGTAGCGGTTTAATTGACAGTGGGTTTAGAGTTTATAATATCACGGTTTTTTAATGCCGAGCATCTAATGCAGAAATGCCGTGACAGCTATCTTCCAAGTTTAATTTGGTGAATGTGTGACTGAGTTGCATAGTGTGAAAGATGTTTAATGATTGTTGCTGCTTGTTGCTGTATATTAGTTTTATAATTTTATGCGAACTAATGTTGTAATGGTCTGCTCTCTATTTTTGTTATTTGCTTATTGCATCGTATCGATAGTTGCTTTATGTTTTTGAGAAGTGGTATTTCAGGTGCAGGCACAGTTATGTCCAAAACTTTTTGTAAGTCTCGTGTAACTATGTGTTTGCAAGGGCATACACCTTTTTAACACTTTTGTATCTGGTCACTTTTAAGTCTTATAGGCGAAATAAAAGTTGTTTTTTTTGTACCAAATAGTTATGTTAGCTTTCGTGTTTTTTCTGGAGCCTACCACTCAAGTAGCATATGGGTACTTTGCAGGTTTTGGAATTGCTGAATTCAAAGAGGTCGAACTTCAGCAGATTTCACTTAATGTGAAAATACTCAAATATGTGAAATTTACAGCGAAAGAATTATCTTGGTATCTTAATCGTTGGAGCACTCAATGAATCTCGAGGATGTGGGTATGAATATGTACAGGTGGGTAATTGTTGATTTTATGTAAATTTTGATGACTTAATTTGGAAGCTGTTTTCAATATGAAAGGCTGAAAGTCAAAGTCTCTGCCAGAAATTACTACGTACATAGAATTTTGAATATGTACATAGAAGTTTGGGAGGGAACTAGATGTTGCTACTGGCAGCTTCTCAGTTCAGGTGGTTCTTAAGTGATGTAATTAATGCATTCTGATACTCAGTAGGGAGTCAAAAATTCACTCCAGAAGTCATAGTTAGGTGGAGAATTGCTGGAAATAATTTACAGCCAAATGAAATAAACTGAAAATTCCAAAATAATTAAGGTTTCCTTCAATTATGTATCTAAATCAATTTTCTAAGTACTGCAATTCAACAATAAATAATCAAAATTCTTCCAGTCATCACTGGCATTAAAACCAGTGATGAAGAAAGAAGTCTTATTTTACTTCACCAGAAGTACAATTTTGACATTTAATTCTACTGACTGCAGGTTCCACATAACTTTTATGATGCTAACCATTATTTAATATTTTCTTTCAAACCAATTGGTTGTGGTGGTGGCTTCATATAAATTGCAAGTCAATGGTCCCAACCCAACTTTTTGCCTTTTTTTAAATTTTATAAAGGATACAAATTTACATAAGTTGAGGCATGTGTAACTCTGGGACTTCCAGTATTTATAGCTGCAGCTTTCAACTGAGGACAACGACCTTCAGGTATGTAATAGCATGACAAGAGATAGAATAAGATTTAAACCCTTGGAAATGGATTCTTTGAAGCATTCCTCCCCCGATGAGTTCATACATACCATGAGATAGGATAGGCAAGAATCCTTATTTGCCCAGATATGTTCTCTTTTTTACCCACGACTGACTGTCAAGAGAGCATTTATATCCAGGATGTAGGTTCTTAAAATTTACCTTACTTTATTCTTTTCTGAATCCTGAAAATGACCAAGGCCTTAGAGGATAAACCCCAGAAAATGATGCTATAGGGTATGTGAGAGTAAAATTCTCCATAGTAGAGTCCTCCAAGAACATTGACAGAAACAGTGGGTCTAGTGGATCTTATTAAATAGCAGGCTGAGCTTAACTTACAAGCTAAAGTATTTATGTGTTCATCCCAACAGATTTGAAAATTGATATTATGAAGCCCAGAAATTTGGTATTTTGTACCTGTGAGATCATCTTCCCATCAACTTCAATTGAAAGTACTTTGCCTGCTTTATTTTTATTTTCAAAGTAAATTAGGTGAGACTTTCCTATATTTAAATCTAGAGAATTATGATGACACCAGGTAAGTAAAGTATGACTCACCTGTTCACATTTTTCTGTCAATCCTCCAAAAGTAGGTGCTGTGAGAACAATGTTGGAGTCATCAGCGTATAACACTGGGGTAGCACCATTTATGTGTAGAAAACTATTTACAAGATCATTAATGTATGAAAGAAACAAGGCAGGCCCAAGGACAGAGCCTTGAGGAACACCTCGAATTGGGATCTTACCCGGGGAAACAAAAGTTGCACCATTTACTGAGATAACGTGTTGAATTCTGTCTGACTGGTAAGATTCAATCCAAGCATTAGGTATGCCACGAATACCCATGCTGTTAAGTTTCTTGAGAAGCAATTGATGGTCCACACTGTCAAAAGCTTTTTAGAAATCAAAAAAGCATTGCAGCCACTTCCATTTTAATAGATGGCTTAATAATGTAACTGGGAATGCCATCAAAACCAAAGCTTTGTTTTGTACCTAGATTCTGCACAATATTTTTCAGTTCAGATTTTGTGAGAGGGTAGAGAAAGAAGGATTTAGAGTGGGTAACAGTGATGGCTTCTAAATTAGAAGAGCTGTCAGGCTTAGCAATAGACAAAGGTTGAAAATGATCTGCAAAGTTACAGGCAAGTTGGGAATAGTCTGATATGATAATTCCTAATGAGTCATCTAGACTTGAGACTGCTTCCTGGGTTTGTTTCTAGAGAAATTTATAATTTTCCAGATTTCTCTAGATTTATTGTGAGCATTAATGATCCTATGATCATTATAACAACGTTTAGCTGACTGCAACATTTTACGGTAATACCTTTTTCTTTCTAATTATTCAGTCTTAGCTTTGCTATTATAATAGTATAACTATAGTTTTACTAGAGAGAGATGGCCAGCTCTTTAACATACTGAGACATGAAACATATTTCATTAGTTATCCATGGTTAACACTTAGGAAACTTGGTCCTTTTATTATACTGAACAGGAAATAACACGTTAAAGTAGTGCAGAAATTTAGAATAAAAATTATCAAAGCTTTCGTTAAAAGAGCCAGTGTTATACACATTGTGCCAATCCTCCAGCCACAAGAGATTCATAAAATCATGAATATTAGAACTCTTGAAAGGTCGAGTGACATACACCTCCAAAGGAATTTTAACATTCATTGGAAAAGTAGCAACAACTGGGTAATGGTCAGAAAGATCTAAGGAGATTGTCCTAGTTGCTACTTCATCATCATCAAAATTAGAAATGAACACATCAAGTGAGGTAGAAGAATGTGAAGTTATGCGGGTGGGTTCCTTATTATGTACACACAAGTTATAAGATTGAATAATGTTCAGAAATTTAGTTTTATCAGCTGTGCAAGAAAACATATCTATGTTAAGATCGCCAGCAATAATTATCATACCATTGGGGTACATAGCAACTATAACTTCTAAAAGACTCACAAATTTGTCCAAAAACAAAGGGAAGTTTCCTATGGGTGACCTGTATAAGGAACAAAGGGTCAGAAAATTTGTTAATAATTAAATTGATCACAAAGCATTCAAAATTGCACTCATCGAGAAAATTCTTATAGGGAATAACATTAACAGGATACTCAAATATATCCTTTGAAAGCAGCATTACACCACCATTTTTACAGTTGGTTTGGCAGAACACATAAAGAACCCTGTAACCTGCGAGTATAAAGGACGGTAATTCCTTGTTTACCAGTCAATGTTTACATAAATACAGAAAGTCAGGTTGATAGTCGTCCAGCAGTATTTCCAATTCAGAAATTTCGTTTCTAACACATTGAATATTTACATGCATGATCTTGCGACCGAATTTTGGTCCTCTCGAATTTCTTGCTGTCTAGTCACATAGTCTTTTCCACATTGTTGTGAGGTTCCCCTGTCGATGTGGAGGCCTTGCCGTTCTTTCGGGTGACCATACGATTTACCTGGACAGAAGTGGTGTCAATTGATTGTGAGCTGACCGTAGGCTCGTCGCTAACATTTGTGATGTCAGCAGCAGCATCGGCAACTTTTAGGATATTGTCCCTCGATGAGACTTTTCCACAGGAGGATTGGTTTCGGGGGAAATGGAATGGCCTGAAAGCCACATCCTCGGGCCAGAGAGATTCTTTGAGGAGCAAATTTTTGTACGAATGCGCTGCGGAAAGACTGAAGGAAGCGTATTTACCCTTCGCTTCAAGTTTCACCACTTCTAGGTCACTTTTGACGGATCTTTTCAGGAAAGATCTTATTTCATCCTCCGTAGTCTTAAAAATTTTATTTCATCCTCCTCCTAAAGCCAAGGGAACTCCTTCAGAGGCACTCCAACGTTTCTATAGTAAAAGTTCCAATGTTATATAACATATGTAGTATGCTAACGCTAAGGAGAGCCTAAACCAAAAGAAAGTTACCAGTTTCTGTGAAATTTACAGTGATAAAACAATTTACCCAGACTGGCGTCACAGTAGATGCACAAGCAGGAAGTGGAGAAGTAAGAGAAAGACCATGTCACTAAACAATGCTCCCTTAGTAAAATGACCGCTCACTTAACCCTTCAAGCCCAGAGGAGATTTGCATGAATCTCATCTCGTAGGTTGGAGGAGATTTTAATAGCATTGCTGGTTTTCTGCTGATTTAAATGAGATTGCCACGACGCAGTCACTATGTTGCTTGACGGCATGTGAAGTTCATGCTCAACGTAGTGACTATGTCGCTTGTCGTTGAAAGGTTAACCAATTTGGAGACAGTGATATTTCTATATTTAAAAGCAGCTTTTTCCAGTGGCTTAATGAGGAAAAATGTATTACCTACTCTTGAATCACCTTGAACTATAGTCCATGAATGGCCACATCTGATACTAATCCATAAGTAGCTGATATACCATACAATAGAGAGGATAATGTACAAGCTGAGATTTTACATCAGTCATGAGGATTTTAACATTCTTTCATGTTGTTCAATGAACTCAATATTGAGCATTTTTTTAAATACAGGGAGTATTCATGATACCCCCGTCATTTCCTTATTTAATGAATGCAAAATTACATACATTAATCTCGTTATTGGGAGATTCTTTTGTTTTGTTTGTCAGAAAGAAAGTTGAAATGAAAGAAGAAAATTACGCTATACATAACATTTATTCATTGAAATCATTAGTACAAATGTCTAACCTATGAACAATTGGTCGATGGTAACTAATTATTTCTGCTTTTCAATGTTAATTTTATATTTCTTGTGTTATTAATGTTTAACTCATGTTCTCAGCTCTCCGTAGACACCTTGATCACTAAAATCGACCAACTTGTTCCAGAGATACAACTGAACTGAGTGTGCACTGTGCCCACACAATCCCAAATTTAGACCCCCACGCGCAGCACTGTGACGTCACTTCGCAACCCCCCCTCCACTCACGACAAACCATTTCCAGTAGTCGACGAAACGAGCTATCCAGTCATTGTTTTAGATATTCTGTAATCCTTATAGTTTTTGCACACTAAGCCCTCGAAAGTACACAAATATTAGCTATGGCAAAACCTTACATGACACAGAGAACGAACCATTAGATGTTCATTCACATTCACATTAAAAAAAAACATCCATCAAAGTGAACAATCCATCCTTCCCTTTCTAATGAAAGTTGCTTTACTCCCTGGTAGTTCTTCTTACATACTTCTTTACTTGGTCTATGTACATATCCCTAGGCCTTCCTCTAGGGACTTTTCCCTCTATCTTTCCTTCAATTATATTCCTCAAAAATCCATTGTGCATCAGATTGTGTGGCTCTGCCTTACATCCCAAATAAGCTCCTACTAAATCAGCCGCTCAGGGTCCTAAAACTTGCAGCTTTTTGTGCATTCCCCTCTGCGGACTTAACCAAGACTTGACCGTGGCACATCTGACATGATACCAACAATGTCTACAACCCAAAATTGCACACTCCACCCTCTCGCAGTGGCTTTTGCTTTCCCTCGCCAGGTTAGCTACCATTTATATGGCAGCCCGTGCTACGAGAATTTTGGAACTGAGGCCATGACCCTATGTTGCACCAGTGGAGAGACAAATTGAGTTCCTGATGCTCCCAATTGTCTACCCCACGAATGAACCCATCCCACTATATCTTCACCTCCAAGGCTACCATTCACAGATATGGTAAGCTTACCCTCTACACCATGGCCTTGCCTAAAAACCTCCATTGCTGTTTCCAGTTATCCATGGGCAGTGTCTGCCCCAAACGTCGCAGAGCTCACGTTGCACCAACACTTGACAATTTTTCTTTGAGAGCGTGAATTCTCATACTTGTAAAATTTGGTCATTGATTCTGGAGTGGAAGTTAAAAAATCAGTTGGCTGTTCTAAAAGGGAGTTATCAGTAAGAAAATCAAATTCTTCTCCACTAACCTTCACACTCATTTATTGTACCTATATGACAGGCTCCTTCCAATAAAAATGCATTTAATGAATGTAAACATTTAATTTGAGAATTAAGGAATACAGCTGACACAATGGCGAATATAGGTTATAACTTGGTGGGGGGGGGGGAGACCGGCTAGCTAGCAGCAACTGGGTGTAGTTTAGGTATCCCCGCATACACCAAGCACCTCTCACTGCGGCAGTAGTGGATCCAGGGAGGGGGGGGGGGGCAATTGCCCCCCCGAGACAAAAAACACGTAGTTCTTGCCAGATAGTGTGTCCCGTGACTAATGCCCCCAACACACAACTAACGTAACGTCCATCATTCTTACTGTTGTAGGCACCAAATGCCGTGTGAATGCGTGTTGGTTACTGACTCGTTTCTAATGCAGTGCTCGTGTCGCTAGCGGTAATCAGAATAGATGAAGTTCGATAAACATTTAACAAAGATTTAATGGGAAAAGATGGGTATTTGCAAACACAAGAAAGAAATTTGTATTACAAAAATTGCATTGAAACTGCAGAAGACTTATTGAAAACCTAAAAATTATCCAAAAAAGAGGCGGTCAATCAGGTACGTTCTGAACGTCTTCGTCAAGTAACTGAAAATCGTGGAAGGCTGAGGCCTATTATTAAAACCATTACCTTGCTTGGACAGCAGAAATCCATCTAAGGGGTCATTGGGATGATGGCCACGAACCCTGTAGCCTCTGCTGCAAACCAAGGTAATTACAAAGTCCTGCTGCAGTTCAGGGTAGATGCAGGTGACAAAATGCTTGGGAAACACCTAAAAAGTGCATCTTCCCGTGCTACCTATATTATTAAAACTACTCAAAATTTATTAATAGAATGCTGTGGAAAATAAATAAGGAAAGATATCCTAAAACGGATTCATAAAGCAAAATATTGTTCGACAAAACAACTGATCTGTCTCACGAGGAACAAATGACCTTAATTGTAAAGTATCTGTACAAAGAAACTATAAGAGAAGATTTCATCACATTCATTGATGCATACAAGTCTGCAGCAGATATAATTGATGTGGGATTGACAGAAAAAGACAGAAACAAAACTGACTGCGAAGACTCTTGGTAAAATAGTTTTAGAAAATGAGAAAGAACTGGGTTTAGATTTGTCTCTGTGTAGGAATTGGTACAGATGGAGCATCTGTTATGACTTCGGAAGAAGTCAGTATAGTATCGCAGAGATCCAAAGAGAGGCAGTCAATGCAAAACGGCTACCATGCTATACAACTATGCCTTGAATAATTCTCTTTCTAATTCAACCAAAATTCAAACCATCAAAAATGCTGTTGGAATAATACAGGAAGTTATTTATTTTTTCAATCAGTCATCCAAAAGAAACGCTATTATGAATACATACTTACGAGGTCAGCTTGTTAGTCTTTGTGAGACTCGCTGGGTGGAAAGGCACGATACTGTAATTTTATTTTACTTTGCCTTACCAGAAATAGCAGATGCCTTCACAGAAATAATTGAATGGAAGGAGTCCGAATCAGCTAAAAAGGCTGCAATGTACATCAACTCAGTCTAACATAGAGTTTATTTTTTCATGTGTTTGTTTGATTGACATTTTGAAAAGAACGCTTCCTCTCAGTAAGATACTACAAATGCCAGCCGTAGACATATTTTACGGCCAAAACAACTGCTGAAAAGTTGGGTGTGCAGCTAGTAATGCCAAGAATTTTAGAGGAGCAACATCGCAGAAAAAGCCATGAGGCTGACACGATTGTAGGCTACTACAGAAGATCTATGTAAAATCCATTTCTCAGCAGTATTATTGTTGATCTACAGACACGGTTTTTCGAAGATACCTTACCTTGTTTTGATCTAAATATATTGTTGCCTGTATGTATTCTGAACACCAGCACCACTACTACCAATGAAAAAGTAAATGCCAAAGAGAGGCTAAAGAAAGTTGTTAGGAACTTCAAACATCTTCTACCTGTTTAATCTGAAACTGTAATCGATGGGGAAATAAATATTTGGAAAACAAAGTGGTTGAGAGAGAAAGAGAAAGGAAAGTAAATTCCAGTTACTGTAAGTGATGTGTTGAAGAGCTGTGATGAAGATATATTTACCATTGTAAGAAATTTATAGCAAATTCTCATCACACTGCCAATCAGTGTAGCAAGTGCTGAAAGGTCATTCAGCAGCCTTAATCTTGTTAAGTAATGGCTATGAACCCGAATGGTTGAGGAAAGATGGAATGGCTTCTGTCTTTTATTTATCCACAGAGATATTGAGTTAAATGTTGACAAGGTGCTTGCAAGTTATGCTAAAGGAGAGAAAAGATTACATATGTGTAGACCACCAAAGGGCCCCTTGTTGGGACCTTTTGAGGCCCTGAGATCTTTTTAAAATAGCCTACAATTTTCCTCCTGTCTTGAACTATTAATCTGCAAAATGTCAGCACGATTGGAGAAAACTGTAGATTTGTATAAAAGACCAACAGACAGACAAAAATTCTTTTTTATTTATAATTGTTATAGGGTAGGTTTATTTATTGTGTCAGAACCTTCGTCTTAAGTTCTTATTAACTACAGAGTATTATCATAGTATTGTTATTTTGTGTTTTAGTTAGTATCACAAAGCATTAAGCTCAACTTTCCAAAATTCAAACTACTTTCAATGACAATACCTTTTGAAGTAGTCCAGAGTAGCGTAAAACAGTGAAGTAGTTTTGTCATATTAAATTCAAGTGAGAGTAAGATCTTGAGGAAAGAAATCAAAATAGCTCTGCACGAAGCTAAACCAAACTTTTTAGCTGATTAAGTCATAAGACAATAATCAAATTGTATAAGAATGTAAAATTTGAAAATATGTATGTTGAAAACCAGAAAACTTGCATGCAAATTCACCATTTTGTTTTTCATATTTTTACCATTTTCCGGAGGAGAACCCCCCCCCCCCCCCCCCCCTTCTACTTCATCATCCATCGCATTTCAGTGCAGTGAATCTTACAATTTTTCATTTTCTTCTGAGAGCCTAAGCCCCAAAACCTAAATTTATATGGTTGGGTAATAAGCTGTGCCAACCGACACTGGGTGACGTTTGTGATAGAACAAATAAATTCAATTCAAGTGATCCCCGAGCGGTGAAGATCAATAGATTGATTTAAGAGATGGTCTGCTTAGACCTTCAACCCTTTAGTGTTGTTGAAAATGAGGGCTTAACGAATCTTATTAATCTTCTTGAACCAAGGTACGTAATGCTTTCCAGAAAAATCCTTGGTAGCTAGTACCTTAATGAGATGTACAGCTCTGTCTCCAAAATGGTTAGCAAAGACCTGGCTGAAGTCCAGTATGTTGCAATGACTACAGATATGTGGACTCCATCAGTGCTAACGATTACATGGCCCTGACCTGTCACCTCTTCAAAGAAATTGGAAATTCTATGAAATTGTATCACAAATGTTTGGAAGTAACTCTGTCTCCAGAAATTAGTCATACTGCTAAGAACATATTGAATTTTATTAGAGAGATGATAAGAGAGTGATGATAGGTGAGTCAAAATTGAGAATCGGGAATCGATAACACAGGACTCTGTATCGGGTTTGGAATCGAAAAAAACTGGAATCAACCTATCCTTAATATATATTTACTAGAGTACAATCTATAGATCGCTTGAATCCTTTGTATCATTGTAATAACCGTGGTAAAGGTCATAGTTTCAAAATAAATATTCATGGGCAGGAGAGAAGTATATCATCTTCAGCCTACAACCGACCAAACCAATTTGTCGCATGGCGGTATGCAGGAAACGGTGCCCACTTCTAGTACAATCAAACGACGAAGGTCGCAAACTCACACATACTGACCACAGAGGGTTCAAAGAACACCTCCTTGATTCTGACCGATAGACAAAAAGGGAAACAGAAGATCTATTTTTGTAACACTATATCTGCCATTCCAATTTTTATCGTGACAATTTGCAAGCAACTATCACAAATCCTTTTCCCGAATTTTTATTATTTTTCAGCGAATTCCTTATTTTTTCCTAACATGACTAAATTCCCCATTTTCTATTGTATTCCTGACTTTTTCAGACGGGTCGACGCCCTGTAATGTTGTCATAGAGTGGACATCTATTTCTGAGTTAATGTTGAAAATTTTTGCAATTCA
The DNA here is from genome assembly GCA_963573305.1 of Pyrrhosoma nymphula. Lineage (NCBI taxonomy): Eukaryota > Metazoa > Arthropoda > Insecta > Odonata > Coenagrionidae > Pyrrhosoma > Pyrrhosoma nymphula. The sequence continues at coordinate 50,246,913 of OY754337.1, read as the reverse complement.
AAGGTATGTAAATTGGCTATGTTTATTTAATAAGTCTAAGCCAAAGACCTGTAATGATTCTTAATTTATTCTTATGCGATAAAAGCCCTGATAACACCAAAACATTTGGCAAAATATTGGCAATGAATTATTGAAGACCATGACCTAAACTCAGGGGACCATGACTCAAAAACGCTAAAGCATTGCAAAAAATCATTATGTTTTAGCAAATATTTTGGAATTTCGATCGGAAAACAAAATTCGATTGAAGAAATAAGAATCTTTAATATATATATATATATCCCGGCTAAGGTGAAAATTTTTTCTGTCTGGATTTGACTCATTTTCATCTTCCCCACCAAACCCTGTGTTCGTCCTTTTATGTGTACCTATCCATTTCCATTTTCCTATGAATGTATGAATTTATTCGCGCCTTTGAGCGTCATTTTTCGAATGATTGAGTATATATATATATATATATATATATATATAGAGAGAGAAAGAGAGAGAGAGAGAGAGAGAGAGAAAATTCAAACTTACAGGAGGTAGGAGAAAGAGAAAAAGAATTCGTTCTTACGGGAACGTTTCGGACCGGTTGGTCCTTCGTCAGCTCTAGAAGGCGGATATATATATATATAGAGAGAGCTGACGAAGGACCAACTGGTTCGAAACGTTCCGTAAGAACGAATTCTTTATCTTTTCCTATTTCTCCTACCTCCTGTGAGTTTGAATTTATATATTTGTGGCCAATTGGCGAAAACTTCCAAAGATTATATATATATATATATATGTGTGTGCCATGCCACCAAAATTCCACCTTTTCTTGATCCCATCCCCAAACATACAGCCTCCCACTCTCAAAATTTTGATGATTGTTTCTCCCTAGAAATCATAGAAGCCTTTCCTGAATCCGCCGGTAATTTTGATGTGAAAATCCGTGAATACGCCCATATTTGGGTAACAAGGGCATTCGAAAAGCCCGGGATAAACCTAGCCCATTGAAATAAATAGCCCAATAGCCACCTCTCTCTCCCCACCACTGCCCATTCGCACTTACCCCCCCCTCCTTCCTCTCTGCCCTTTCCTACCCAAGGGAACAGAGCAGACTCTTCATTCTTCTACCGCCGATGATGACGGCTTGACCGCCGAAACGTCCATGTTTTCTTTAGTGAGTGTCTTTTTTGCGTGTTTCTGTGTTTGTTTAGTGTATCACTGTTTTATTTATGCATGTGAAACGTCGCCGAGAGCAATTTTCTACCAAGACATTATATATTTTTTTTTTCGACCTCGGTGGCGGCGGGGTAACGTCCTCACCTGCTAACCCAAAGGTCGCGGGTTCGAATCCCGCCTGGGGAGGATTTTTCACTTCCCAGGACATGGTTGTATGTGCTTGTCCACTGTTGACTGTTACCACCCGGATGTAAAGGCCAACATAAGTGCTGTTTTCGGTGGGAATTAAATAATAAAATATACATATATATAAAGAAAGGAAATAAATATAAAAGTATAAGCTAGCAACAAGGCGTTGAGGCTGAGGAAGGATAGGAAAGTAAATCAGTGGACACTCACTGGCAGATGATCCATGACGACACCAAAATGCCTTTTCGTTCGTTTTTTTGTGGAAATATAAATGTTCTTACGTATCATGATTTTAAGTTCAAATTCTCAGAATATTTTTGACGGTATGCATATTCAATAATAATTCCAGATGCAGAAAAATACCAAATATACTACTTAGTAATGTGATTACATACCGCAGCCATAAATAATGCTAATAAGGGCAAGATGAGGGTGCCCGTTAAATTTCAGTGAGTGAGAGAAAACATGAAAGCCGTTGTATGTGACTATGAGAATTAATGTGACGTGCTAAATGCTGATACTATGTAAATGCCATTAAATGCAAATAGTGAGGTTGGGGTAAACACTATCAACTTAGTCACTTAACCTGGCCTTGAAATACTGGAGGCATGAATGACCATTCATTATAATGATTTACCTTTTAATATGGCATCACAATGTGTACTCTATGCTGATGACACAACCCTGGTACAAAAGTGCAATAACTTAAGCGATGTAGTGGTGCAATGTGAGACTATTCAAAGGCAGGCTCTGAATTGGTTCAACAGTAATGGTCTTGTGCTAAATATTAACAAAACTCAAAAAATAACGTGCAGTCTCAATATAAATAATACTGATGTTGTTAAATTATTAGGACTTCAGATTGATTCTAAATTAAAATGAGATAAGCATATCAGTTGGATCTGTAACAAGTTAAGCAAGGCAATATACATGCTAAGAGAGCTAAAATCAATGATTTCTACTCGAAGTCTCAGGACACTCTACTTTGCTTCTTTTCATAGCCATATAAACTATGGGGTTGAACTTTGGGGGCATGCAAATTCCGTTAAGCATATTTTATTGCTACCAAAAAGAGCAATCAGAATAATTGCTGGTACCTGTCCACTTGAGCACTGTAAGCCTCTTTTTTCCCAACTTGGAATTATGACGGTGTATAGCTTATATGTATTTAGAGAACTTCTCTATGTGAAGGACAATTTGTAGATTTTTGCCTCCAGATCTATTATACACAATTATAATACGAGGCATAGAGATAATTTGAATGTTGATTATTGTAGATTGTCATTAAATTATACATAAATCCTTTCATAAGGTAAATGTCAGAATGTACAACATGTTACCAACCCACATTAGAGCAGAAGGTCCTATTCAATTTAGGAAGAGGCTAAGAGATTGGTTGTTAAAGTTCAATTGAATAGGTGCATAATTGTAATCTCAGTGAAATCTAAGACTGAAATATGTATGTATATTATGAATGTTATTTCTAAGGATGAGTCGGTTCTTAAATTTTTCCGGTTCTCGATACTGGTCCGGTTCTCCACCATCGGTTCCCGGTTCTCGATATTCGGTTCCAACAATGAACTCTTATTTTCTGAATGAATGGCAAATTTAAATGAACAACCACAAGAACTGAATGAAAATAATTTCACTAAAGATGTAAATAAGCAGGAAAGCTCTGTAAAAAAACTTAAGATCGTCTCCATAATTTTATTTGCAAAGTATAAAAAGTCAAACTAACATTTTCTTAAATAATGCATTATCGACCAATATTTAAAGACCAACATTACATCAGGCAGCCACTGGTGCTTTCTCCAGGTTTTGTTTTAAAAAAATCAACATTTTTACCCTATCTGGGTCTAATCTATTCCTTTTTTTGTCAGAAATATTGCCTGCAGTACTGAACAGGCGTTCACTGAAAACAGTAGTAGATGGAATACACAGATATTTTGTAGCCAACTACTTAAGCCGTTTGAAGGGGCTCATAGACCAGTAGTGGCCTACATCTTCTGAATGCCTAGGATTTATTGTTTCCTCACCAAGATATTTGTTCAACTCTTCCTCACAGCTCATTCCTAAAACGTTCTGAGATACAGGAACGTTCTCCTCTGAAATACTATCCTGGTAAAGGTCCCACAGGCTCTCAACATTGTTGTCATAGGTCATACCTTCATTCACTTCCTCACTCACATCCTCAGTTTGACAGTCTTGTAAGCACAACTGAACCATCTCCTTAACCAACAACTGTCGAGCTACAGCAAGGCACTCAGGACTGTGGAATGGTTTTTGCTTGAAACGTGGATCAAGAAGTGTTGCACAAGCAGCAGTCAAATTGTTTTCAATGGTAGCATAACGCCGTTTTAAAGCAGCCAGTAGGTCGTTCCTCAATCCCAGCAGACCACATCCCTGTAGAGACTTTGTCTCAAGGTGATGTTTCATGGTGTGAACCAGGGGAATGATCTCAAAAAAGAATGAAATAAACAATTAGGATTTTTACCAAACCAACAAAATTTGATTATTAAAAATTAATGCAAAACTATCTTAGCAATATGTTTTATGTTGTGTAAGGTCTTCCTCATCCCTTATTTCAGTGAATTAAGTATAGGCCTATAGCCCAATAAATCACTACAGCTTATTTGAAATGACAAAATTTAAAATGACCTATAATGACATATAATTATATAGATACTATAAGCTCATGCTATGACTTAATATTAAAGACAATCACAAATGAAGTTGAACAGTTTACATTAATGATTAAATTTTTTAAAGCAGTTTATGGCAAACGTTTTCTGCCTTACCTCTGAAATAATGGAGCCGTTCTTGCTCAGTTGAAGTGTTGTCTTGTTGAAAATGTCTAGGAACTCCACAGGGCAGCTCAAGACCTTCCAGTCATCATTGATGAGCACAGCTGACAGTCTCACAGAATCATCCCCGCTTAGCAGTATCATGGCATTTTTCTGCTCCTCCAGCCGTTGAAGCATGTGTAGGGTGCTGTTCCACCTTGTCGGTTCGTCTTGAATTAGGCGGTGCTGAGGGAGACTCAAATTATCCTGGACTTGTTTCAGTCTCTTTGTATTTTTTGCTGAATGTTTAAAACTACCAACAAGCTTCTTGCTTTTAGTAATGACATTGTTTAACTTTGGATTTTCGAGTAGCCCATCCTTGATAATAAGCTGTAGTGTGTGAGCCATACATGGAACAGCTATAAGGTTCGATTTTTCAAGAGCTGAAGTTATATCACGCCCATTGTCTCGAACAACTCCAACAATCTTACCTTGCAGGCCCCATTTTTTTCAGCACCTCAGCCAGGAAATCTCGCAAGGATTCTCCTTTATGGCTTATCTCTGGAAATGGGGCTACTTCCAAGCACCTATGCTTCAATTGAAGCAATCCGCTGAAGAAATGGGCCGATACTGACATATAATCACAGTTGACTACCGATGTCCACAGGTCTGTTGTTATTCCAACCTATCTGGCATCAGCTACTTCTTCCTTCACCACCTTCACCACTGATTCATACATCTCTCTCAGATAATTATTGGCTAATGTTTTTCTGGATGGCATTGTGTACCTAGGCTCCAAATGGGCAATTAGCCTTCTGAATCCCTTATCGTCGACCACTGAAAAGGGCTGCACATCAATGCAAATCATTTTGAGTATCAACTGAGTGATTCGTTTTGCTCGATAATCACCACTCTTAAACTTCTTGACTCTTTTGACAACTTCCGGGAGTGTTTGCTGTTTCCCCTTGTTATCAAACTTTATAACTTTCGGGTAAAAGGCTGTATGAATAGATTCAGAGGAATCATTTCCGTTTTCGACTATGTTGTTAGCGATAGATGAATCACAATTATCACTGGTTCTGGTATCACCGTCCATGCCGTTCCAATCTGAATCATCAGCAATTCCTCCTTCTGTACCACCATCTACCTGTGAACAATTTGAAGAATGTCCAGGTTCGATGGTCGACATATCACCTGGGCCACTTAGTGGTCCGCGGAATAAATATTTTTTGATTGATTACTTCACCGATCCAAGGTTTGTAGGCGCAGGTGGTTTGAGATTTGCAGACGTTTCTCCGTTATTTGACACGGTATGATTCTTTCCTCTGCTTCTGTGTGTTGTGAGATGTTTTCGAAGGTTCGATGTTGATTTTGAAGGGCCGCGCGAAATACGCTTGGAGCACAGTTTACATACTGCATAGATAGTATCATCAGGATCAATGGTGAAACTCCCCCAAACTTCTGACGACATCATCCGTTGATTTGTTGTAACTTGTGAGTCAGTTCAAAATATATTCTGTATTCTGCGACTTTAATTGACAACTTATTCGCATGCCTCACTGTCACAGTTCTTATAACCTCAACACTAACACTGCTCAACACGCCGGTACAGCGACGCCACAGATAAACTGAGCGGCTGCGGTGGCGGCTTAGCCCGCGCGGTGGATACGCCCGCCGCGCGGGCACCGTAAGCGGCCACGGAAATGTTACAATGTTGGCGAGAGCGACAAACTTTTTTTTTCACTGCCGGTCACGGCAAATCAAATAATTACTATTATGAATTACTATCGGAGTAATTATAAGGACCGCCAATTTTTAGAGCTACAATGGGTCGAAATATATTTAAAGTTTTCATAGTAATTGTCGTCTGATGATTACAAAAAAAACACGCAATGAGTGCAGAAGCAAAGACAAACTCTAGCCAACGTTAATAAAAAATATATCCATGGTACTACTACATGGTATTAGTAATACCATGAATATATCGACCGTTTCGTGTTTTCATAGACCAGTTTTGACAAAGCAACCCATGAGAAAGTTGAAACTTACAATTAGTAAGCGTCAGCCGCCGCGGCCAAACTCGACAGGTCGCGTTCGGCCGCCAACCGCTACAAAGGCCGCGGCCGCGCGTGCATGTGGACGCACCGAACGTTACATTCAAGCTACATTGTTGCTTGGCCGCGTACCGCGGCTGCTCAGGTGTGTGGCGGCCTTCATTGCCATCTGATGACATCGTTATATTGCAAAGATTGCAACAACGGAAAGTAGATTGAACATATAAAAGAGTTTTAAAGAATTGTCGATAATGCCCTATTACAATGCGGTATTTGAAATTATGAATGACAAATGAAAGAATCTCGTGCAAGACTCTGGCCGTGACCTTGAAGACGACGAAGTGCATTTCGGGTTTGGGCGCAAAATTCAAATCCTCACCTCTTCTCCGTGCCGGTTCCTAAGTACCGACTTTATGCGATCGGTTCCCGATACCGGTTCTAAGGGCCAAGAACCGGCAGTACCGAGAACCGGCAGTACCGAGAACCGGGTACCGGAACCGACCCATCTCTAGTTATTTCTATATGTATGTTGTATGCATGGATGTATTAAGTGACCACACCTAATATGGAATGTACCATTTTTTAAGGTGAATAAATATTTGTATTTGTATGAAATCACTATTAAATGGATATTCACTCCTGGTTGCCAAGGAAATTTCTATTGTTGAAAAGGAAGAAAAATTGATGAATTTAGAGCTAAAAAAGCAATAATGAGACAAAACCGAAGCGTATAAGAAAATCGAATGAAAGAATTAAATACAGTAAGTCCTCGACTTACGCGGTTAATTCGTCCCAAAAATTTCCGCGGAAGTTGAAATCCGCGGAAGTCGAAACACAACAACTTCCCTATCCATTTTTGAACCATTAGCCGTGCCGCTTTCACTGCGATTGGCTGGAATCGGCGACGGTTGCAGAAAACGCCATCTTTCGAGAGCCCGTTCAGTTATCATAATACGACAATTCCGAGAGAAACACATCCAATCTTTATTTCACTGGAAATTTAAGTCTAAAATAAGTATAGTTACACAAAACATAAAGAAATTGAAAATTTGTAAAATTATCATACTCATTGGAATGCCTGTTCATAATTGGAATAGTTCTTAATAAATACCTACGTATTTGGCTGAAACGATTAAATTGATTTTATCAGACAACTTTCTCATACTTGATAAATAACGATCCCAATGATCAACAACGGAAATACAAATTCGTCTGTTTGCTGTATGAACGCGTTCTTTTTCTGCTGTGATGTAGAACAGGCGTCATCTATGGAGTAGATAATTAACTACGCGTTGACTTACGCGGGAAGGTCAAATTACACTGAAAAAAGAAGTTCATGCCGTGTAAAGGCCGAATCACCCTAGCGTTCATCGGAGCGGTTAGCGGGAGCGGGTGTCGGTTCGTCCAATCACATTGCGCGACGCGGTTGTCGGTGACGCTCCCGTGTACTGCCTTGTACTCCTCTCGGAGAACGTTCTGATAGAAGGCATTTCGAGTCCGTTTATGAAAGGTAGTTGTCACTTGAAATAGATAATTGAGAGGTTATGGCTTAATCGAAGGAATCAACGAAGGAGAAGGCTGAAGTTGGCCGCTTTGCTCGTAATGATTGCAGAATATTATGACAGCATACCCGACAGCAGGATATGGGTGCATCACTGGGTCGCTAGGTGAAAGGAACAAGGCTGTGATCACAATTTATTCAACCATCAAAAATACTTTTTCAAGATAAATCAAACCTTTGTCCTTTTTCAGCCCCATATTCTGATAAACTCATGAACTATAGAAGCGAGCCAGGAGGCGATTTTCGATAAAACAAAAACGTGTGCAACGGCAGCAGACGACGTGGTCACGTGGTTAAATCTGAGTCCGTGATTGGCTGCAGTTGCGATTCTCGGTCGGAAAAATAGACAGTCGGCTATTTTCACACCCGCACCCGCTCCCGCTATATTCCAATTGGTTGAAGAGTTAACCGCTCCGACGAACGCTAGTGTGATTCGGCCTTAAGGCCAGTGACAGGCTTACGTTTTCTTCCCGTTTCTGTCGCCGCGACAGCTAATAAAAGGTCAAACACATAGATTCTTATAGAGCCGGCCAGGCCTGCGACAAGCGACAGATTTGAAAGAGCTACATGTCGTGTTTATGGCGCGATACGACAAATAGCAGATGTACGCTTCCAATACCGAGGACTGGCGGACGAGTCACTGCTTATCGCGCCGTGATTGTCCGACAATGATTCGCGGGTCGTCAGCTGGTGTATCTGTCGCGGCAACAGAAACGCGGAGAAAATGCAAGCATGTCACCGACCTAACTGAACATCCGCGTAACTACGAATCCGTGTAACTCGGATCCGCGTAAGTCGAGGACTTACTGTACTGCATTCTTTTATGCATTCGATGATGTAAATTTCCATTTCCAATATCTTGAGTGCAAGTAATTTAAAAAAGCAAATAAAAAACATACACAGAAGTCAATGATTTTCTTATGGGAGTAAAAGTTCATATTAATGGGGTAAAAAAAACCCCAAAAATTGTTTATTTCAAAAATCCTTTCTTAGTGCGCCTATACACCACGATGGGGATATACCCTGAAAATTTTACGTTTTTATCACCAGTAGTTTGGGCTGTGTGTTCATGAGTGAGTCAGTCAGGACATTCTGTCTTATATAGAGACATATGTAATTTCTGTTCTTATAAAAAACAACCTTCATCTTTTTCAAGTTAATAGTGACATTCATTCATATGGTAGAAGGAACAATAATAACATCTATGTAAACTACCACAGATCAAGAACCTCCTGTAACTGCAATGGGCACAAAGGTTTACAATTGGTTACCCAAATGTATTTTAACCTCAAAAACCTTGCATATATTCAAAAGGAATTTAAAACAATTTTTATTAACTAAATGTTACTTTTCACTTAATGAATATCTAACCGAAAATCATAAAGTATGAAATGGTCCATCTTATTCTTTTGTATTAACCATTTTTTATGTAGGTACACACTTGTTGTGTGCGATTTATGTTTCAATGTATACCCTTTGATGCATCCTATATGTACCTACTTACATTTAAGCATGGTCCTTGGAGAATAAATTATTATATTATATTAGTTTTTCTTTGCAGCAAGGACACCTGCAGACATGCATTGGGCCAGCCCTAGAATGTTATGCTGTGACTAACAATGATGTTTAAAAACAAAATAATAAAGATTTCACATGGTTAATACATTTATTAAAATGTTAATTCTGAACAAGCAAAGGAGAATCAGCAGGATGACTAGATTACCAGAAATTCTCAAATTATGCATAATTATAAACAGATGTTAAAACTAAATGAAGTCTTAGAAAGGATTAAGGAATAAGAAAAAGCATACACCATAATTAGCAATAAAAATGTTTATGAACATAGGAGCATTATGTTTAACTATGCACAAACAAAAGGAAGCATGGAACCCACATTGACACTGTACAATAAATACTTAATATATATTATAGGCATATATATAAATGTATGTATTTGCATGTTCACACATGCAAGACAATTTCATTTGAAGATACCAGAACAGTGTGGTAGAATTTTTTTCCCAAAGAAACAAAAAAAATTCTTGAACTCTCACACAAAATTTCTAACAGGCACACAAACAATACCAAACACAGGAATGAATTTGGAAACTAAATTACTTTTGAGTGAAAAAAATTGAAATAGGTGGTTCTAGTGAAAATGTGTATGTAAGTTATGAAAGCTTCTGTGAAACAACATCACCAGAGCAAATACTGTTACGTTCATAGTCACGTGACTATGCGACAGTATATGCACCCACTCACAAGCACACAAACTATCACACGATATACAAACAAGCACTCCCAACATTCACACCATACTTGGGAACTCATTGCGTGAAATCAAGTCCGATTCCATCAAGGGGAAACGCACCATAAAAATTAAAAAAAATTTGGCCAGCCAATTTTTCAATTTGAAACACGAACTCCATATCAAAAATAGTTCTTAAGTTGATAAATTTAATGTACTGAATTTAGACGGTCAAGAATCATGCTAAAATGGTTGCTGAACATCCTGGGTGGAGCTGTCATGACTGGAAAAATAAATCGATTTTGATGTACGAGAAGAGCAAAATAATTATGCTCATTTGCTATTTTTTTCATAATACATACACTCAATTCACCTACATTACTTTTACCTTCCCAAGTATGACAAACACACATGGATAAATACAGGCATTTTGGTATTCACTGTTAACAAGGTACACCACTAAAAATATTAACAACATACCCCCTCAAGCAAATTATTGATACCAGGCTTGATTAGCTCAGCTTAGGGAATAAATAAGACTGTCAGTAAAGAAAATGACATGGAATTTCAGTGGTAATGGATAAATAAAATGTAATTAATAGAGTATTCCCAAAATAACTTCGATCTCAAAAACTTTCAACTTTAAAAATCAGCGTACATTCAAACCATAAGTTCTCTTTCTCCACAACATGTAATCCAAGTCTACAAAAGATTAAATAATATAATTCAATAAAAAATTAATGATGGTGTCCTAATATTACTGGCATAAAATGGAACAAGCACCTTAAGCACACATTAACTAATGTGGATTTTACAAAAAGTAATAACAACAACATTTTCAGTAAATCACAGATGTCACGAAATTTATTCCAAGAAATACCATACTACTTAATTCTTCCCATTTGTTTATGATCCAGTTGGCATATGCTTTAAAATTTTTCAACAATCCTTGCTAAGAAAAAGGCCAAGGTTCAGTTAACTGACTACATTGTGCTGAAAACAGATACAATGTTCCACTAAACCAAATTAATTTCTTCACCAATTTCTCTTTTAAAAACAAAGCTCTTTACAAATTCCTGCTTCTGACACATCCCTTTAAAATATTATCAGTCTTTCTTTCCATAATTGTATTAGTAGCATTAATAGACAAAATACAATCACAGTTATCACTTATTCTCTTTGTGTTACGGTCAATACAGTTGATTGTTTTAGACACCTGAATTAGTACAACAAACACTTTTGAGGGAAGCACTTATAAATTTCATTGCTTACGGTCAATGTGAATATTTTCTATTTGAAACACATGGGGGGGGTTGCCCTTTTCAGACCTTTTGGGAAAACAAAACTAATTGCATTGGATCAAAATGGCATTTAATATGCTGGTTAAAATATATTTTTTTCAATGCTAAGAGAAAACAATACTCAAGGGGTTCCAAATGACTGATTCCTAAGTATTATGATATATAAGTCAACTTGGTGCTTATGTCAGCCTTAATCCGAGGCCACATGCTTGAAATAATTTTCTGCGAAATCATAAATTCAAATCATGAAACATATAAGTTCCAGAAAAGAATATGTTTTATGGGAAGTACTAAATTCAACTGAGAAAAACATTAAATATGCACAATAAGCTCGCTTACTCGGAGATACCTGAATGATTCTCATCACTGCACATGCGATTGCACGCCATGGCAAAGCATTACCTTCTATTTTTTCTTATGATTGACTTGATTGAATTCTGACAACTTCCCTTTATAATTATTTTTAGCATTAGAAGTACCTGTGTGATTAGTCAACTTCTTGAGCAAAGGGATTTTTAAAATGCTATGAAAACTCCAATCATTGACTTATGCACCACAATACGCGAACCAAAGATTTTTTCAAGGGAACATTTCTCATAAACTCATTTGATTGGTGTGCTGACTTTAGGTAAGGCATTATAATAAAGCTAACGCATGGAGAGGGTAATAACCTGATCTTTGACGAGGAGTTAGTGCACAATCCAAAAGGAGAATGAAAAAATGTTACGTTTAAATTTTGGGTAAGAAGACATTCAGAATGAACTACAACATAGTCTACCATACATACGCTTTAGTTTAGGGAGTCATGTTTCATTACAGATATTTAGAAAGTTACTATCGTAAGCTTTTTATGTATAAATATATGGTATTCTATCTTTCTTTCAATAAAAAAGCTATTATTTGTAAATTGGTGGCGAGTTTTCAAAAGCAAACAAGCACTGATGATATAATTATCATAATATCTTAATGACCCAGCATTTTCATTGGCTTTGCAACTGCTGAAAGCCTTATTTGATGAGGATATGTACTTCTAGCCTCTTTAGATTCTTCAGCAACCCCTATCAATCTACAGTAAATAACTCAGCAAGTATACTTTATAGAGTAAAATTAATGTAAACTGAATTGCTGAGAGATTTTATTATTTAGCAAATTGTCTACTCCAGAATCTAAAAGCAAGAGATAAGGTACAAATCTAACATTCTTTGTTACCAGCAGACCTTGCAGCCACTCCCATTTTAAACCAACAGTGGAAAATTAACAGAAAATAATAACCCTGATTTCACACACTAAAATCACTTTCTTACAACCTTCAAATACTCATCTTCTCACAATCTACCAATGCAAACATAATAATTTTCCCAACATTTTTATCACAAATATCACAAATGTTTCATAAGCCTTTACGATTATTCACTCCTTGTTTGACTAAGTAAGTTTCAAGGACATTTTTTATTCCTGTAACTTATCAACCCTCTCATAAAACAAGATGATTTTTTTAACTGACTGAAAACTAATTAATATAATTCCTGTTTAAAACAATAAATTTTCGTTATAAAAGCAATAAGAGGCACTGGTGAAAGGAAACATGATATCTTTCACAGGCCATCTAAAGGAGCCTAGACTTAAAAGTAATAAAATATATTTAAAAGCATGAGCATAGACGTCTCAGAATGTTATGAATGGCAATGTTGGACCAGATAAATGTAACTCAATATTATTATACAATAAGCAACTCTCGTATAAAACACAGCTTAAGCTGTGCCAGAGACATTATTTAGGTAAGAAATCAATAGTTACAAGGGTATCATATTTACACAAAATTTCACAGGATATGGAACTGTTACTGATCAAATTCAGCATGACTGGTACCTGTGAGTCAATTAGAAATGTATTTACTTATATTTACAAGGTCTTTTTCTCATGATGTAATTCAATTAATGGTCCTTCATCAAGTGGTAGATATGCTTGCCCACTGCAATTTTTTAATCAGGCCATATTAAGCCTATATACACCATTTGCTGGGATGATTTAATTACCTAAATTCAGTCAACATTCAAAACGTCATTCAATGGCAACATCACTAATGATTAAGGGCAGACATTAGGCCAATTAATTTGGAAGTATGAAACAAACTCAAATGTTCTTCATGGTATTAAAAGCAATTGCCACTATCTACAACAACAGAGCTGATAACATGCAACATTATCACCTCCCAATTTTAAACACTGACTTGACCAAGCCAATAATTTCTGCACTCTCCAAATAACTAAAGATAAGAAGACCATGAATGGACTGAAGCACAGCAATGAATTTATAACCCAGAAAACAACATCCCACAAATAAAATAATTCCAACAGTAAACACAACTGCTCTTCCATTCCAAGCATTTTCCATGGTCAAGAACATTTTTGTCAGGGCCAAAAATTTTGAGTTAGTATCCAGTCAGGAGGTTCCATGTCATCATATCATTCCAAATTTTTTTGCATTGAATATATTTCCTTCATTAGAAGATGCACACACAACACGCCCAATTAGTCCTTGATTGCTTTAGAAACAATTCACACAACTGTACCACATACTTCTTTGGCCATGTATTTCTAAAAACCAACAACGAATCGGGTAAATAAATATATTTGAAGCAATCCAATTTTACTGTCTTTGATTTTGGAGTTAAATGAATATATACAACCACCTTAATTCTTCATTGTTCTAAATTCTATAATAAAATATCATACATACATTTATGAACTGAAACAGGTAAAAATGTTCTTTCAAAACGGACACAACAAAACGTTTTTCATTTTTTATTCCTTTTTAAAGCTAAGAAGAAATCTCACTCCACCATCCACGTAACATACATATCACCTTTAATCGAATCCCCATCACTGAACGAAAAACTCACTGGATATCCTTCAAACAAAAAACAGATGCAATAACTGAGTTAAGGCCATCTCACAAACCTTGCCTAGAGCTCAACCTCTGGGTCGCTACCTGTACTGTCTCCTCTCTCCAATCGGTACACTTCGTGCGGGGCAACCGCAGCAGCCGACCAGATCCCCTGCTCCCTCCACCAACCTTGACGATCACTTTCCATTGGGGGCATGGCACCGCCATGCGCCGCCGACAGTGGAGGCAGCTGCCGGTGGTGTAAACTCACACCACTAATGGTCGGCTGCACTCTTTGAAACCCAGGCCCCGCCACTCGTGGGCAACCGCCCGATGGCCTCCACACCGATTCTTCACTGGAAGGATTCTTTGGACAAGTGCTACCGCTGCTCACCTCCATCCCCCTCGTGGCTGTTGGACAGAGTAGCACTGGTGGCGAGGACATGTGCATGTGCTGGTTGTGGACGGCATTGGCCAGCGAATGAGTTCGTTGCTGTACATCCTGCTGATAGACTGGTAGGCACGGCATCCTCATGAAACCACTCTGGAACATCTCCAACTCTTGCTGGTGCTTTTGTTTCAAAGTCTCGAGCTCCCTTTCTTGCCTGGATTTTTTGCAAATGGAACAAGAAGAGAATTAGTTTCAACATGAGGTGATACATACCATATTTACCTGCCCATAAGGTGCACTTTTTTCCTCAAAAATGCATTTGATATCACTGGGCAACAAATAAATTAAAATTTTCTCTTTCCTTCAGGAAAATAGTCAATTCCGAGCATAAAAAGTTCGGGAAACTTGAATGTGGCATCAGAATACTTTCATTAGCCCTTACTTTAAAGATATATGTGGGCATACACATCTATGCATGATAACATTATCACAAGAAAAAAAAGGTGTCTTCATAATGGCAACACTTGCTGAAATCTAGGACAGTTTAAATAAATCTCATGTGGAAATTGAAAAGTATTTTTTCTTGTGATAATGTTATCATTTACTCATTCACACAAGTTACCGCTCGATACTTTACACTTAATTTTAGTCTATGTATACACTTTCCAATACACATTTTCTTTTTCAGTTGAACACTTTTGTTTTTCTCATTTGACTTGTAGGGTATCTCTTATCAAATTCCAACAATAACCAGTGGAAAAATAGAAAACACCTATTAAAATCATGTGGTAATACTTAGTGTTTTATTTCTTGTTTAACATGAATTACCAATGGCGTATCCAGCTTAAAACTGAAGGGAGAGCAGCTTCCTGAATTCAACCTCATTGGGGAGGGGGTGACATGCAATAATATACAATAACAAAAGGGAGAACAGTATATTTATTTTTACAAATATGTATATTAATTCTTGCACAATAGTTTTGAACTTCTGTGGAGGGCCCCCAATGCAATAATTCACAGTAACATAAGGAAGAACACCATATATTATAAAAATAAATTCTTGAACAATAGTTTGCGTGGATTAGCTGCGAAGTTTTTCACTACATCTTCCACTAATGCTCCTTGTTTGCAAAAACCCATTGACAGTGAATGCTTAACATTGCTAACCCATTTAACCTATTTTCACCAATAGTTGATCATTGCCGTGTTTTAATTCGGCAAAGGGAGCTGAATGAGCACTCAATAGTGCTTGTTGTGCAGGGCGGTAAAAGCAATGTGTCTCAGTATCGCCTTTCTAATGGTTGAGAAATACAATTTGCTCTTTTTTAAAACTTCAATGATATCTGGCGCTTCCTGTACCTCATTCCACATTTTAAACCACAATTCCCTTTCTACTTCGATGCCTTCCAAATTGTAAAAACTTGTACAAGATGAAATATGTAACTTCATTCCAATTCCCCAAAGAAACATCTCTTGTGTTACTTGGATGAAAATGTGTCAATGAAAATGCAGGCGATTTATCTTAAGAAAATTTGACTTCTAAAGATGATATGGTGGAATCCAAGTAAGGAATTACTAGTGACTTTCGCCTAAATTCAGATGTATTTCTGGCTGGGGGGTCGCTTCTACACTTTTGTCGGCCAGCAACGCAAGTGGCGGTAATATAAAAATTCAAATTCGTAGTCTCTTTCAAAATGTTGAAATACCAACAACCAACCTGTCAATCAATTTTTCTGAAATTTGTTGTTTATATTTGTAGCTATTTTATTTTAAAAATTTTCCACATTGGAAGGGGGGGCAGCTGCCCCTCCTTGCCCTCCCCTGGATACGCCCTTATGAATTACCACCACAAAGCAGAACCTGAAACTTTTTGTAATAATCAGTGAGTATAGGCGCACTCCACTTGTCCTGGTACAATTCTTTCCATCACTACAATGTCTTCGTGAAAGCTCTCTCCATACTTGTCAATCACTCCACTGCTATTGAATGAAAAGGAGACGATGAGACTGAAGAAAGTGGATCTTCAGAGGCTTCGTACAACCTAACTCTTGGTATGTCCTCAGAAGGCAGTAGAGACAGAAAGAATCTTAAGAAGACACTTCATAACTTATAAATGCCAGTGAATAGGTGTTCCCAAAAGATAAAACAAAACTCGGGCATGGTCAAAGGAAGAAGACACAAAGGATAGACACATATTTAATAGGGGAATCAGAAGCTGGAAGTGGTGGAAGAATTATATTGTTTGGGAAGTAGATTAACCAGCGATGGAAGATCTAAGAAGGAAATGATTAGTAGAATAGCACAGGCAAAAAGTGCATTCTATGAGCAGAAAAATCTGACAGCCAGAAACACAATTCTTGATGTAATGAAGCACTTCACTTGGGCATATATTGGAAGTATCCTTCTCTAGTGTAATGAGACATGGACAATAAAAGCAGCAGAAAAGAAAATACAGGAATCATTTGAAATGTGGTGTGACAAAAGGATGATAAGATCAAGTGGATTGATTGACAACCTTACAAAGAGGTATAGAGAAGAGTAGGAGAAGAAAGAAATTTTATGAGAACTCTGAAGAATAGGAAAATTATTCGAGAAAATTTGAGCTATTGTTAAAAAACTGTTGAGTGCCAAGAACGATTTCTGTAGCAAAGAAGTAGAACAAAATTGTTTCAGCATTGGATAAAGAACTCAGTGGGGCTCAACATTTCACATGATTGAGTGACTTCTTGCTTAAAGTCCATTCTGAGAGCAAGTAGCACCAATAGATCCTGTATATTATACACCTATAGAAATATCATAAAAAATAGGAAGCTTCCGTGAAATTCTGAGAGCCATATGATGTTACCATTAGACGTCTAAGCAGGATGTAATATGTCCCTTGGTGAATTTTTAAAAGAGAAGCAAAAGTTAAAACAAAAATTAGAGAAGAAGCAAGGAACACATGCGGCTTCTATTGTGGCAGTTATTTTACACTTGCTCACACCAAATTCCGCAGATGATTTTATATCTGTAATTACACTTGATCTGGAGCATATTATGTATTGCTTATTGTAAAATATTGAGATTATTTCAAAAGAAATAATGCCAGTTGATTAACACAAGGAAAAATTGTCTATTTTTATATGAAAACACTGGAAAATATTTTAATAGGGAGACAATAAAATAATAACCATTTGTAAAACAAAAAACTTTGACAGGAGCCGGAGCAGAGCTTGAGTCGGAGGTGCAAAATAAACCGGAGCCACTCCCCAAGACCTAGGCTCCAAAACACTGCTCAAAACATTGATGGTTCCCATGCAGATGCCCTGAGAAGCTGCACTATTCCTGGCATTTTTTGAGTGATAATATGTGTGTGTCGAGCCTTAAATTTGTAATAGTACCTAACAAACTTTGGTGAATACTATTCACCAATTAATACAAAATACAGTGATAATCCTAAGAAAGGCAATAATTAATTTCTTGGCGATATCTATTGTTCTCCTTACCAATTAATGACAAATAAATTATTTTTATTACTACAGATGGTAAAATATTGACCCGGTGGGGCTAACTTGACGTTGCTGAAATATGAATCCAAGTATTCAGAAATTGGTCAAAAGTATTCAGAAAATATATGTGCGCCTGTGTCTTTGGCTGACCAAAACCGATCTTAATCAATAAGTAAATGGCAACAAAAAGAAGAAAAGAACGAATAAATATATTTCACAGGTAACCACGTTGCATTTCATTTGTTATGTCTTAATTTCTTCTCAGAGAATATTTTTTTGTCCCCGAAAAACAATCTCTACTTATATGCAACAAGTGAGTAGAATACAAGCACATAATTTAATTTTTTTATTTGCTAGATTTCCTTTGAATGACGAGAGAAGGAAGTTGTGGGAGCCAACCATTAGGATAGAAAACTGGCAGCCAACTTCTTTATTCAGAATATGCTCAGCTCATTTCACAGAGGAATGGTTTGATAGGACCTCTCTTTGCTATACAGAAGTTTGCAATAGTGCAGTGCCCACCATATTTGACAGAATTCCCTCCCATTTGCAGAAAGTGAGTAATTATTATTATTATCAATGTAAAATTTATGTCATCCTTGTATTCCTCGATTCCGGTGCCTTTATTTATGATTCCTCTATTGATATTATTTAGAGATAAATTGGATATGATTGGATTGTAGATTATTTCTTGAAACAGAATTCCATTAATATTTTATGAAGAAAATTTGCTCTTTCATTCATTATTACTTTTGCAACTGAACACCACCCTAAAAAAGAATGAAGATAATTTATTTATATAAGGACTCAAAATCCAATATCTGCCTGTAATATCCAATATCTGCCAATCCAATATCGGAATAAAGATCTGTGTAGCTAAAGAGATAAAAAGGTCAACTTTTGCACTCCGAAGAAAACGTAAAATTACTTTAATGCAGTTCGACTGAACATATAAAAAATGTTTACCACCTGGGGTGGTCAAGCAATGAAATGACAAATGAAAAAAATAGTCCTGACAAGCTGACTAGTACTTAAGACCTTGTCATTAGAAGTTGAGTACTTAAACTGTAGGCTATGCATGCCTGTTGCATGATGGGCAATTCTATGATTCACAATGTCAAAATACTCTAGCTCATTTTTTGTTTAAACTATTGGATATATAACCCCATAATGGGGATGATTCATAAATCACTATTCTAGGATAGGGTTCCCATTTGTCCCGTATTTCTAGGACAGTCCTGTTTTTTGATAGAATGTCCCGGTGTCCAGACTTTTTTTCCAAATGTCCCACTTTTTTCTTTCGTAAGTATCATTCCTGAAAGCAGTGCATTAGGCTTTCCATCTTAAATATGCAGCACTCCTGGAGTCGAATTCATCAAACTTTGATGAGGTATATTCAGAAGTTGGTAATTCTAATAATGATGCTCTTTTTTCCCTATGCTTGTTGGCAGTATACATACACATATGCATTGCATATGACACAACGTCAGTTCAGTGCAGGAATTACTAAATTGTAAATTGGTTGCTACTCAAAATGTTGCACATAATTTGAATCATGCCGAAACGTACGTGCTTATTTAACGATATTAGAAGGTATTTATTATAGAAGGAATTTTTCGGTATTAGAAGAGAATTTCCCTTCATCGAATGAAACAGTAAAAGTTTTAATCATTGTAAAGACCTATTTTAAAGATTTGTCTTGTGTTGACTTTCATGCCCAAATATTTAAGGAAAATAAATTTCTTGATCAGGCTCATAATTGTGATAAATATTCTAATGGGTCACGCTAACATGAACTTTAATCACGCATATTTAGAAACTCTGTTCTTTTAATCAATGTAAGTGTGATTCATAATACAGGCACGGTGAACTTGATTTGATTTTTTTCATTTCTAATGTGTCCTGCTTTTTTACAACATGTCCCAGTTTAAAAAAAATGGAAAATGCAAACGTCCAGTCTTTTCAAAAATACATAATGGGAACCCTATTCTAGGACTACCTGCCTGCCAACTTTCATCAACACTGGATACCTGATTATTGGATACTCCCCTTGTTAGTCCAGAATTAAGTAAAACCTCCTTAACCTGGGTTTAACTTGAAATCTATGAATGGGGCTGCATGTTTTTAAAATTTGCTTTAACCGTATGGTCTATGCTGCCATGCACTTGGAGGCAAGTGCCTAGTGGGATTATATGATTGGAACTAGTCAGAACATCTGTATCCTTCCTATTTTTCACTGTAAACGTTACACGTTTATTTTCACTGTGATATTATCACATGATTTATCACACAGCTGGGAAGCAGGAGACTCCAACTTGATGTCATCATCACACATAACAACCAAACCATTCTAACTGTACAATGGCCTATTTGGGTAGTTCCACCACTATCTCCTTTGAGCAAAGAATACACAACATAAACGTGGCAGCATTGAGCCTTAAATTACCAGCACTTTGACATCCTTTTTCATCAGGCATTAAAAAAACATATGCATAGCGAAAACAAGGTATACCTCTTCAGAATCGCCTTCAACTGCTCTCCATAGTAAACCATAGACAACTCTTCCTCAGATTCAGATTCCTAAAAAAGAAATAGCAAATAAGTTTAAAATGTTATTTATTAGAGCAGCAATAACAAAAGCAATTCAATATGCACCCATCTGTTTTGAATTATTTCTGAAGGGGGGTTGTTACTGAAATAACAATCAAACTTCTACATTCCACCTTTTCCTTCCACTTTTGACAGTTTAATTTTTTTCATGGAAAACCCAAGAGGCTGTGATCATTGATTAACTTAAAATTTACAAAAACACATGAAATGTTGTAAGAAATGCAAGGTTAGAAGCTAATCGTCAGCAAATGTCAAAACTTAAGGTCAAATAAGAATTGCTGAATCATGGGTGATATATCAGCTTATCAGCTATGTATATGCAAACCACCATTGTAATCTGCACGTCATCCCTGGTGACAAAACTAGAGTGTGCAACAGCCACAGGATAACCATGCAAAAACATGCACACTCAAAATACTAATACACTACAAGCAAGAATTAGGTAGTTACTACAAGTGAGAGCAGGAAAATCCAAATAAGGGGGAAAAACTCTTCCAACTAAATGAAGAAACGACAGTAAACAAAAGAATGTCAGTACAATCTCAGACATGTATATACTCAGACGTATTTCATAGAGTAGGCTTCAGTGAGAAATATCAGTCAAGTTAGAGTGCAGAAGTGAAAATAAAAGTAAACTAACTTACACCGTTTCATAAGAATACACTAATAAGGTCAATTATGTGAATAACTAACACTGATATCCTAATTTTGTTACACAGCTAATGACTACAAAATGAATTGGCACAATGAAAGAAGCTTATGTCACATTATTACTTGACTAAGACAGCCAATACCCCAATTGCAAACACCAATTTGCCAGCATATTAGGCGCCTGATGAGGTAAAGGAAAACACTGTGATTACACAAAATTTTGAAAGAAAAAAAAAAGTGAAACCACATAGTTTCTTTTCTCTCATCATGAAGGAATTCCACTAAGTTTAGCCAGAAAATTTCACCGTTAATAGGCACATGTCAGCAACCATCAAGGAAAGAAAGTTACAAGAAGGATGTGATAATGCAGGAGAAACATACAGCCAATTACTTCCTGGGCAATCCAACCTTATCCACTCATATTTAGAATGAATTTATAGTAAACCTACTTCCTTTGAAAAATTATTTAAGAGCAGTGAGATTTCTAAGCATCTGCTCTCTGGTAATTCACAGAAGAAATATACTTATAAAAGTAATGATTTCAATAAACACATTTAAAAGAACACTCATTCAACATTTTATTTTGAAATGGTTTAATAGAACATCATTTCACAAAAATTATACATTCAAACAAAAACCAGACATGGAATTAGACTGTAAAATCTAGTTTCCAAATCTCCCTTGTTTACTTACATAACACAGAAGTTGAATGTATACAAACTTAATGAAAGCATATGACATAATGTACAACTATTTTTTTGGTTTTTGGGTAGAGGGTAACATCAGTGAAGGTGGGATTACAAAATCCCAGCATCAAGTATGTGTTAATAATGGTGGAACTGATGGGGTACCTACAAATAAGATATTAATACGAATACTTGTGAAGTGATTATCAATGAAAGAAGTCTTCTATGTTCCATCATAAATGTTAATCACGATAACACATAACAAAGTGCCTTATTCCAATGTAAAGATGTCACCAAAGCCTTGAATATGAATTGACTAGTATACCTTAACATTGACCATTCTATTCATGAATCATTTTTGATGGGAAATTCTCAACTGCATGAATCTTCCAGCCTGGCTGTAAAAATTTGTCCCACATTTGTTTCCGACACACTCCTACTGAATGTTACTTCCAATGATTCCTGGCATACGTAGGTACACATTCCAATTTAATTTCAATAAGTTAATTGTCTCTATGATTAAGTAATGCCCAATAAAAAAAATTTGCATTGACAAGACTTCAATTATTATAGAACCTAGAAACGTGGTTTTGGATACATGAACCCCCATACATCTAGGACCCCATCTCCCGAGAATGTATTTTTGACAAATAAACTGCTTTGTCAAGCTTCTATCACAGGAATATTTCTAGCATAAAATCAAATATGTACATTTCCTTGTTAAGTCCCTGTGCTGGAAGCTAATTGATGTAAGTTTATACATACCTCTCCACTTGTCAGAAGGAGATATGTTAGTTCTCAAGGCAATCCAACTAATTTGAAATAACTTTAAAACATGCTGTTTAATGTAAAAATAGAGGGAGGGTAGGGTTTTTGGTTAACTGTTTAACAGTTACAGCAAAACAACTGTTTTTCGTCCAAAATAAAAAAAAGCAGACAGGTGTTTCTTTCCTGTTTTACTGTTTCTGAAGGAAATTTTTAAACAAAAATATACTCTACGTACAAAATTTATGTACATTTAGTTTCTTTCACATATTTTTACTAAGCATTTAAGTGATCCCCAACGATTTGTCCATTATGTGCGGGACTCCATCAAGCTGGAACCACATGGACTGCTGCAATGCAAGAGGCAGCTCATCCATGGTGTTTTCTACAACAGTTTGTAACATGTTTAAGAAATGTACGGCATTCAAACGACCATTGTCTAGAAACTCTAGAAAAATGTGCCCATGTATTCCATTTTATTGATTATGTGAAAGTAAATATAACAGCTAGTTTTTGTTTTGCAATCAATGATGGTTTATTGTAGTATGCGTGCATGAAACTCTCTATGAAGTTGGTTTGAAAATGTGTCAAACATTTCACTGTTGTAGTAGGAATGCAAATTTTAATGATATCATTTTATTTGTAAATAAAAGGTGCAACTTTTTTATGCTTGCACCTTTTTAATAAGACTTCTGTGTGCAAAGATATAAAGGATTAAAAAGTTTGATTGGCTGCCATTTTGAAACGGTGAATCAGAAAATAATTAAATATCACTGGCTAGTTTTATACATTACCATCAAAAGCCATATCAAATTTCACGTCTTTATCTTAGTTTTTTATTTAGTTCTATTTCAGTGAAAAACGCTTGCATAAAGATATCTGGGTAACGGTGCGTTTTCGGACACATGTCCAATTGAATTTCTTTCTTATTTTGAACTGCTAAATCATATCCTAAAATATTACAGAGTATTATGAAACACCCTGTATATATGCCTTATATATATGTATACATATATACCAACTATGTATTCTGATTAAGGCGAATCTTCATGATTTGTATGCACATAGCGATGTAATATGGGGGAAAAAAGTTTCCCAACAAACAGAGCGTCGCCACTATCGCTCTCAGGGGAAAATCGCTTTCCTTTCTGATGACATATTATTCTTAGGTCTCGGCCACGAGGAGGGAAATTCAAACACAGTAAGGTGATGGACTAATCGTCCAAATCGATGATGGATAGGGACATGCAAAATTCGCAAATGCGATAACGCGAATTTTTACGCGAATTCAGGGGTTTTTCAGTGGAAACGCGAATTTCGTATATTATCGCGAATTTCAGCATTTCAATCGCGAATTTCAACATTTCCAACGTGAATTTCCTCATGTTGACGGTCTCTGTAATTTAATTTGAGACTGTAAACATTTAGTTAAGCAGTACATACTTGGAAATGTCCTTTCCGGTACTATTTTATTTAGAAATGTTACTCGGATATAATATTTCAATCAATTTTTGTGAACTTTAACAAAAGGAGTGAAAAATGCATGCCAACATTTTGCTATACAGGCAGTCCCCGAGTTACGTAAGCCTCAACTTACGTTAGTATGTACGTATGTGGGAACCTTACCCAAAATGACGAAAATTACGGAAGCTACGGGATGCGACGAGTGGTTGCCTACTTTCAAGGGGCGTGTGTCATTGGATCAGCGTAGTGATTTTCTTTAGTGACAGTTTTATCTTATTCAACAAAAATTATGATGCCTAAGTGGACGGTGACGGCAAAACAGCGTGAGGGAGAATTTTGACAAGATGGATTACATTGTGCTGATGACAAAACAATTCTTTGTCGTTTTTGCAACACAAACGTCTTGTGGAAAAGGAAGGACAGCTGCACGAAACACACTTTGAATGAAAAACATAAGGCTAATGTTGAAAAAAATTCTGCCGGTGGGAGTGAAATAAAACGGCAAGTATCCATAATAATATTCAGGTGTTTTTTTTAGAGAACTACTAATTCCTTGCAAGGTATGATAACTTCTAAAGCAGAAGCTGTAAAGTCGGTACTAGTGCAGATGGCATCAATAAAACTTTGTTCTCTTATGGTATAAGACCAAACTAGAGTAAGATTTGAAAACAGTTTTTGACCCTCAAGTAGTTTTCACAACGGAGGTGAGGTGAGCCCTGACTAAATCACTAAATTGAAAAATGTTCATGGACGTTAGTAAATTGGGACGGAATAGTTGATGCTGGGGTTTGGGAAATTACGTCATATATTAAAGCAACACAATTTCCATGGTTCAGTGGATATAATGAAAGCAATTCAGGTACTAAATTTGTTTGAACCATCATGTGTATTAACGTGCCTTGAAGCGATTTGGACCCCCTTTACAAATGTGGAATCGTAGAGACTTCTTTCCTCCTACAACACTGTGCTAACAAATAGGAGAACAAATCTAAAAGAACAAAATTTGGCCACACTGGCAATTTTTTCATTTGAAAATGCGGACATTTAACTGTGATTTGTCTCTTTATGTGAATTGGTTAGGTATGTGAAATGTACAAAAATATAAAATGTGAATACAGCATGGTATTAATTGTTTAAATTTTCCCTAATCAATGGTATTCAACATTTATTGCCACCAGGTGGGCCTGCTGGGAGGAGGACACATGATTCACGCCAAATATTTTGTTGTGAAAATAACAACGATTTCAGGGTAAAATAACACCACTATTGCAAAAAATAACACCACTTTTGGCTATAAAATAACCCCGACTTTTGCTGGTCTCTAATGATGGATTCCCGGCTGCTTGCATGACACGCGTGTGTTTTGCACTGGCCCCAAGAACAGAGGCTCATTAGATAACCTTGAATGCATTTGAAAAGTTCCTTTGAATTCTCTCGTACGGCTCAACTAAAACCAGGTAGTGATAAGCAGCTTTCCTTAAGCAAAACTAAGTAGGTAAGACTACAGGCAGCTTATCGCTAAAAGACTAATGGCAGTTGATTGGTAGGTTATATGGAATGTGGATTTGAATGCATTTGGTTTTGAAGACACTATTTCTCTGTGATAACTTCCAGGGATATTAAAAACATTCCATTAAGTCCAGGAGAGAGGGGATAAATCGATGAGACAGTTGAGGTAGTCTCAACTTTGCTCAAATATTGAGGGCAATGGATTTGAATAGAAAGACAGTATATTGCTGGCTAAAATGCTAGAGGGAGGGGACGAGATGATGACAACACGACAAAGAGGCGAAGACCAAGGTACATGTCTCGAGATGATGATGGCAGCTTTCGTCAATCACATCAATAGTGCTTGTGCTTTGTTGGTAGAAAAAGACCCTGACCGCGTGAAATTCACAGCAAAAAAATCATTTGCCTGGACTGGGAATCAAACCCAGGCCCCTTGATTTTGCACCGAGTGCTCTAACCAGGCATCCTCTCTCACTGTGAATTTCATGGAGGCTTTAAGGAACAAGTTGTCTACAGCATTAAAATTAAAAACTGCAAAACTGCATGGCCAGTTCCGCAGTTTGAAAAAAGACCCTGATGAAGAAAGAAGTTCGAAGGTTGCCACAGGGATAAACTGTGAGCTGCTATAGAGAATTGCTTCAAGAAAAAATAATAAAAAAACAGCTCACTTTGGATAAGTTTTTCTCCAAGCCTTCAGGGGTCAACTGTTCTCAAACTAAAGACAGTTCTCAGAGAAAGGATGAGGATGATTAACACCTTGGCTTCAGTTTGCTCATTATCTTGTAGGTTTTGTTGTGCAACATATTGTGATTCCTTTCATATGATGCAAAGAGTATTTTCTCTCCTTAAAACAAAATGCTAGTTTAGTTTAGAATATTATTTATGAATTTTTATCATGATTTTTAAATATTATTTATGAAAATAAGTTTCCATCAAAATGAAGTGTGATTTCAATTTTTATATGTATGATTTCCATTCTGGGTTATTTCCATATGCTATCTGGTTGCCTTTCATTTGTTATTTCTCTTGTCTAATAACTAATTTTATATTCTTTTAGAACTACAAATTATATTTTTAGTTTGCTGCTTTTCTTGTAATGACACCTAGAATTTTAAAAATATTTAGTGCTCTTATGTGCGATGTTTTGATTTATTTCGTGCAATATAAGAATTTTTAAAAATCGTGATTGATTTTCATTTATCATTGCTTTCCTGTATATTTTTAAATTAAATATTTCAGGAAAAATGCCTGCAGTAAATCATTTAAATGTATAGATTAAGGAAAACAAGCGTTATTGTCTTCATTATAGTACTCCTGCAGTTTCAAATCCTTATACAAAATCTTGGGAACCAACCACATATTTAAAATAGCATTAGTCCTATGTCAGAATAATATGCCTTAAATTTGAAAACGTTTTTATTAGCTTTGTTTGTTTTTACCATTGTTAGGGGCATGGTATTACAAGGTCTTTTATATGTTGATGATATGACGTTCAATATATTGCTCTTTAATATGGCAGAAGCAAGTCAAAACAATAAACAGTATAAGTCCGAATATACCACTCATTTTTTGCCAAATATCTGTCACCAAAATGGAGGAGGAGAGCTATTTTCGAGCATGAAAAGAGAAAACAACTCAAATTCCATAGCTAATGGTCCAAAATAACGGAGAAAAATAGGTCATAACACGCTCATGACACTGATATAAGTAAAAAAACGAACTTATTTTGAATGGTCAACGAAAAGTATTTTATTATTTAATTAACCTTTTTTCATATGGACGTTGTTATGGTGTTACAGCAGTATAGCAACTCGGTAAAGACCTTATGCAATCCACTATGCACCCATGTCGTTAATATTTTTCTGCTCGAACTGAGGAACCCATTGAAAATAGACAAGCAACTTTGTTCATATTCAACAATAATTATATGAATTTATAATTTATACTTATCATCTCATAAGTTTTCCATCATGACGATATTTCTACAGATTTAAAACGCAGTAGAATAGTCAATATATGTAACCAGCGATACAATTGCGTCTTGAATATTTTTCCTCTCATTACATCTGCCGTTGAAAGAAAAAAAGACCAATGTTATTTTTTATTTGAAGAAGTTTAATACCAACGAAATTTGTAGTACGAGAGTAAATCTGGGTAGAAATTAGGTATCCATTTCCAAAAATAGGTATGAAAA
This sequence comes from Pyrrhosoma nymphula, assembly GCA_963573305.1. Classification (NCBI taxonomy): domain Eukaryota; kingdom Metazoa; phylum Arthropoda; class Insecta; order Odonata; family Coenagrionidae; genus Pyrrhosoma; species Pyrrhosoma nymphula. The sequence goes on along the minus strand of OY754337.1, from coordinate 50,218,984 downwards.
GTTAGGAAGTAGGATTATATTTGGAAGTGGGGTTTCGGATAAATACATTATATATTGACCCTAGTACTGTTCTTTAAAATAATACCGGTAATGAATACTAATACTTAGGGAAGAGCTGGGTAGTACAGACCATCTGGGGTAAAATTTGTTTGTTATTAGAGTGTGTCGGGTTAACTTAAGCCTGCATGTGGAGTGTGGCCTTCGCAAAATGCCAGAGGGTGACTTACAAGCAATTATTTTGGTGAAAAAGGTGCATCTATTATGCTGTCAAATATGGTAACTCTAATCAAAGTCACTCATAAAAAAAAATTATATAACTCGTAGCTTGATTGGAAATACAATGAAGAGACCTGAAAAATGTTATTACATCATGCACTTTTATCAACCTTTGATTTTACACACTTTCACTTTACATACAACTGCCTCTTTTTTGGTCCCTCCAGCTACATAGAATTGAGGTTTTATTGAAAAATTAATAAGGCTGGTTACTAATAAAAGACACCATGACAACAATTGACCCTTGGCATCTATCAATAAATGAGTCCAAACTAAATATTTCATGGGCTCTGCGACCACATTGTGGAAGTTATCACGTCACTATTAAAGACACATGCTTTTCAAAGCACTTCTATTAGTACACACTATGCGTATGACCATTGAACACTTTCAAGCCTAAGGTAAATTTGGAGTTAATCAGAAGCAACAATTGCCAACAAATTCTAATAATAAAAAGGTATAAACAGTGCAATAAAAATATAGTGGAAAGGTAACATTTTGTTGTTCATATCAGATAGAGGACATGTTTTTCTATAAGTATCCAGAATATGAATAAAATGATATTTTAGTCCTTATATGGTGGAACCACCTAAATGTGAAATAAGCCTAACCTCGCCGCACTAAGATCCTTGCCCCTAACTGAGACACAGAGGAACTCACAAACATTGGGTAGTGAGCGGGGGAAACACCTATGTTTGAAAATATTACAGAGTGTATTTCTAACATGCTCTGTGTAATGTACATATATTTCATGGTGTGATAATAGAAAACAAAGGTACATACTTTTTCACAGACTAATAAAAAAGGTGGGGTTTCAAAATGGGACAGGTTCACAAGAAATTTAACACAGTACAAGTAAGTATGGAATAATTACACCTCAACTGTGAAATTATAGATGAGCAGATTCCAAGAAAATATATTAAAACAAAAAAATGTTTTAAGAAATTTTACGACCATCTGAGTCATTCACTATGATTTCTTGGCAACTCAGGGGTACAACTAAAACCTTGCTTGCTATACTTTTTATAGAAAGATATTCTGCTAATGATCTACAACATGCATTTGTATCCAGCTATGCAAAAACCTTGCACAACACAGATTCACGCAGCACGATTCAGACAACGTATGGGTTCAGTTAAAGCGGCAACTTTCTTGCAATGCAGTCCAACTTTGGACAATGTGAAAGAATCAGAAAAATAAAAAAGGGACAACTTAAGTGATGCTTGAGTAAACATCACATAAAATCGTTTGGATACCTCATGTATACCCACCAATTGGCAAAAAAATAATGCATAAAAATACTATAGCAATAAAAAAAAAGCTTGAAACAATAGCATGGCGAATGCACCATCAACCTCAGGTTGCCACCTGTGCAGCAATAGGAACCAGGGCCTTGACTAACAGTTCAAGCACACAGGACAAACACCATAGGACCTTTTTCAAAAAGGAATCTTGGCTAACAACAGAAAAATATCTTGTCATGTTTGTAGCAACATTACAAGATGCTGATATAAAAACTGGGCAAACATTTTTCTCCTTCCACCTCAATGTTGAAACTGTATTTCCATGGATTTTTACCCAGGTGACATTACCATAACAATTAGAATTCCAAACAAATTTAACTTAGGATTACTGGATATACTGAGATGAGAATATATGAATGAAACAGAAAAAAAATCTTGCTATGTTCATCGTAACTATGTACGAAAGATGATGAAATAATAAAATGGGTAAAAATATTTTTCTCTCTTCCTCAATGTGGAAACTAGTGTAAGTATTTTATAGATTTTTACACAGATGACATTACCATACCAATAAGCATTCCAAAATCTTTAACTAGGGATATAATTAGATCAGAGCAGATAAATTTTGCTATAAACTATCGCCCGATGTCCTACAGTGATAGAATCCAGTTTTGAAACTGCTCTGGTTTTGAATATTTACTTGAACCAATCAACATGATCAAAAGGCTAAATGTCCAGAAGACTAAGATGACAATTTATCCAAAAATTACCATTGATCATGTGATACCAGCTGCAAAGGATAGACCCAAAAAATTGGTTCTTCAATTATAGATTGAGATTTTGCTCTTAATACTATTAGGGGAAAGATAGAAAGGAAACTCCACAAATTATTGGATCTACAAACCATGAAGAAATGGAGAATAGATCTCATTTACCTTGAAATAAGATAATATGCCTATTCCAAAACATTTGGGATTCCAATTCCAGAAGCCATTTACGGCACTACAATAACATGCACAATATAGATTATGTATAGCTACAGAATTAATTAGTAAGTACGTAAGATGAGAATTAATTGAGTTTTTAGAAACAAAATTATGCATCTGTAAGATGTATATTAGTAAACATAAAGCTATTATGTAATGCATTAAGACGTAATGCAACTATTTATATTGAAGATAGTTGAAGAAATGACTCAATATCTACATACAACCATAGGAGACCATTTTATGTTGTGACAGACTAATATGATTTGAGATAAACATATCAGGTTAAAAGCTGACTGATATGTAAATAAATTAATGAAAATTCATTAAATACTAAATGTAAGCATCGATATTCCAGGAAATGAACTTAAAAGAGATAATTTAATCTGTTACCGAGGTCATGAGGCAGTCTCATCATTACACATCAACCAATAGCAAGTGATTTCTCTTTAAATAACATAAAGTGAGGTATTGGGAAATTCTCGGCTATTATTATATCAATCTTGATAAGATTACGGTTAAAAATGGATTAGAAAGCAGAGAGAGAAGACTAAACTATAAAATCCACACTCTAAAAATATATGAAATCACTAAGTTATTTTGTACAATGAGTCATTAAAAGAACATTGGTAAAAGTTATTTATAAACCACTCTGTCCAAGATTTTACTCTTATGTCTAATAGAAACCACACTATGAAAATTGATACAAATGCCCTGGGACAAAAGAAAGATAAAATGAGAGCCAAAAAACTAACTGGTTAACTAAAGTGCCTCATGACACAATGTAGTCTATCAGGCAGAAATAGTGTGCCATCCTCTGTCAGTTAGCTGAGTGTATTTCAGTTTAATTGTACATATTCTTACAAAACTTTAATAATTCTTTCCCAGTAAAACCTCTCCTAAGATAGAATTTTGAACATCACCCTAGGAAACCAGATATCTTTTGCAACCTTTGATTAATGGGATTGATGATAGGTAAAAATAGATTAAAAGCTCATAAAAAGCATAGCAAATGACACAACACCCAATTTTTTATTAACCACACCTCTTACTAGGGTTTCAGAACTCTTGGACCGGTTATATATCTGGTAAACATAACAAACAGGCAACGGTCAGTCAGGTAACTTAGTCAAGTTAACAGTCAGGTAACTTTACATTAATGTAATACTAGCGGAGACCAGCAGGGCTATTCCAAAAAATGAGGCCATACGTATGGCCGGTTGTAAATTTCATATGGTCGGCACGAGAGTTACCGCCTCTAGCGATTCCGATAACAGGCCGTCATATCCTATGGCCCGACCATAAGTCTTAACGCCGATTTAACTGGTGAGTATGAGCATCGTTTGAAGTACAGTACGTTGAAATGCGTTGAAACCACTACCAGCGCCACTGGAAATGTCTTTTTTGCAGCAGTTACTGGAAGTATATAAAAAAAATGGACGATCGCAAAGCACTAAGGGCAGAAATGGCGGTAAACAAACGCTGTGGAATTCTTGTTGAGCAGAAAGTATCTGAAAATTGAACGAGCGGAGTAAGTTACCTGTTGTTAATTTTTCTTATTGACATTTAGTGCTATTTGAATCCACAAATAAAGATTCCGAAGAACGTGTTCTCCATTTCTCGAAGTTTCGCCAATCAATGTGCTTTGCGTTCTTCCGTGTATATAATCTTTGTTCTACGATGACTATCATCCTGAAACATGCAAATGATAAATAAAGATGTAGGTAACTGGAGTGGTTAGGTAGTGTACTGGCGTTCCACATCCTATTCTCGTGTACGAATATCAGAGCATTCCGAAATTCAATCTGATTACAGTACTTTTACTGAGTACTGGATTACAACATGGTGCAGTACACCGTCCTTCAGATGGGACGTTAAACAAGTTAAACCTTGGTCCCCTGGGTGCTATTCGTAAAGAGTAGGCTAATGCTGATGCTGGTGTAGTGGGGGTTCCTCGGAAACCCACTACCGAACGTCATCCATGGATATGCATGGACATAATCATCCTCAAGGATGACTATATCCACGCAGATAAGACAATGCCCACTGCCAAATTCCCCTCCCTCCTTAACGACTGCGCTATCTTCTGTGTGTGTCAGCACCTACGCGAGGCGATCGCGGAGCACGGGCACTACGACCGCGCTATCTCCTGCGTGGGTCGGCGGCTGCCTTTGACCCTCCGCGATACCTTATAATGCGAGGCCACTGTGGAGCATGGGCACTCCTCCCCGACCTCCCCTCTGAGCAGCAGGTCGCGCTTTCGACCAAACTCAAGACTCCCTCCTCGGCAGCGGGTCGCTCCTCCGACTTCGCCGAATTCCTCGCCTGCCATTCCTCTTCGGCCGTGGGTTGTTCCTCCGACTTCAGCCGAATCCTTCGCCTGCCCTTCCTCCCCGGCCGTGGGTCGCTCCTTCGACTCCGCTGAATCCTTCGCCTGCCATTCCTCTACGGCCGCGGGTCGTTCCTCCGACTTCAGCCGAATCCTTCGCCTGCCATTCCTCTACGGCCGCGGGTCATTCCTCCGACTTCAGCCGAATCCTTCGCCTGCCCATCCTCCCCGGCCGTGGGTCGCTCCTTCGACTCCGCTGAATCCTTCGCCTGCCATTCCTCTACGGCCGCAGGTCGTTCCTCCGACTTCAGCCGAATCCTTCGCCTGCCATTCCTCTACGGCCGCGGGTCGTTCCTCCGACTTCAGCCGAATCCTTCGCCTGCCATTCCTTTACGGCCGCGGGTCGCTCCTCCGACTTCAGCTGAATCCTTCACCTGCCCACGGAGACCTTGTCCCGCGTCGCTTCTGTCAGCCCGAGTTCCAAGCCAAGGGTCGAAGGCCGTCCCGACCTCCTTGGAATCGCCGTGATTGTTCGCCCCTACTCCCCGGTGCCTGACCCCCCCTTTTTGTGTAAATGGAAAAAGGGCTAAAAAAAGACTTGTGCCAAACCATCTCTCTATTATTTAATTAAATCCAGGGTACGCTCCCACCAATGGTGCCGCATCTAGCAACCACGCGACACTGGGTTTCTATCTAACTTTCATCCTATATTCCCAATCCCTAGCTGATTCATTCCCAATGGAAGCATTTGCAGTCTTTAGGTAGCATTTCACCCCCAATTATTTATTCCAATGCCATTATTTTGTCCCCACCCCTATGTATGATAATTTACAATTGCAATATCCTAATATATCTGTTTTCGCCGATGCGCGCTCTTATGTTTGGTTTGTTCGAATCTCTCTCTTCGACCTTCCCCTAACCTTGCTCATTGTGCCGTCTCTGCTATTTCCTCGGCAGCTACTCGGCGGTTGCAGCTCCCCGTGTCTCCTTATCATGGTTCTCTTGTTGGGTTGTCTCAAACCCCTCTAAGATGGCCGGAGGGTTGTATCACTTTGTTGCTCTCACCGATTCATGATTCATTGTTGGTGTTAAATGCCAAGGCGGTAGTCCTTCCTCACTTGACCTCCAAACTACCACCAGTCCCGCTTCCGCCCTATATTCGAGAAAGTATTTCTCACCTTCGTTTGGCCGATCCGGGATTTGATAAGCCAGATTCGGTGGATATTATCTTGGGAATGGACTCATTCCCCAAGATCTTCCTGTACGTATTTTGCGCTATATCAGCCCATCTGAGTCTACTGAGAATCAGCTTCTGGGATTTTCTGATGCTTCTGAAGCCGGTTATGGTACACCTGCGCGTCATTTCTACATCTAGAGAAATCAAAATTTATTTCCTGGCAGCTAAATCAAGGATTGCTCCATTTAAGACAGTCACAATCCCTAAACTTGAATTGTCATCCTTGCTATTGCTTTCACGACTGCTCTCTAATATTAGTAATTAGTAATGTTTCGGGATAGAATTTATATCCACAAAATTTTTGCATGGACAGATTCTCGGATAGCTTTATCCTGGTTAGCGACACTACCTCATCTATTAAATTTTTTGTGACTAACCATGTGTCTGAGATTACTGAAACAATTCCTTCTAATTTGTGGAGACACTTAGCCTTCACTGAGATTCCCGCCGATTGCATTTCAGAGGCCTACTACCCAAGCAACTTCTCAATTTCCAGTTGTATTGGTCCGGTCCTCCTTTCATTCATTTAAGTGAATCGCAATGGCCCAGCTCTGATTTTGTACCTGTTGCCACAGAAGATCTTCACTTGTCATGGGGTGGACACAGGTGGATGAATCCTCTGTTGCTTGGTTGAAAATATTTTCCTCCTTTATTTGTTTGGTAAGAGTGATCGCTTATATTTATAGATTCTTAAATGCTTTCAAGGGTGAGTGGTTCCAACCTCAAACACCCTTGTCCTCTCAAGAGTGGACACATGCCTTGGAAAAGTTGGCTCACACCACGCAAATGGTTTATTTCGCATGTGTTCGATTCGATCAAAACGTGCTCCCTACTTCCTCAGTCAATTAGTCGATTACGACCCTTTGTGGATTCGAACGGGTTACTGAAAGTGGGAGGCAGGCTGCAGGATTCCCTCTTATCTGAGTCTGCTCGGCATCATATTTTACTGCCGAGATGTTCGCACTTCTCACGATTGATTATTCGACACTATCATTTAGTATCACTCCATGGCGATCCTCGAGCTATGGAGGCATTGGTTGCCAGGCAATTTTGGATATTGTCTACCAGATCAGTCATTTGATCTGAAATCTTAAATTGCGTTGTATGCTCACGTTATCAGGGCAAGAACATACAACCAATTATGTCAGATCTTCCCTCTCCAAGGCTAGTGCCACAGCCGCCATTTTCTTGAGTGGGTGTGGACTGCAGAGGGCCATTTTCCTACTAACTAAGCAATAGAAGAAACTCTGAGATTGGAAAGGTGTATCTCTGTTTGTTCATTTGCTTTGAGACAAAAGCCGTTCATTTAGAATTAGTCACCTCGCTGTCCACCCCAGCCTTCATTGCGGTTTTCCAACGCTTCATCTCTCAGAGAGGAATTCCCCGGGTCATTTATTCTGAGTGCGGTACCAATTTTGTCGGGGCTGATCATTTTTAACTGTACCGAATAATTAGGTCCTCCTCCGATCAGGAAGCGTTAACCTCAATCTATCCAGAATCAGTTGGAAATTTAACCCACCATCTGCTCCACACTTTGGTGGTCTCTGGGAGGCCTGTATTAAATTGGTGAAGTATCACCTGCGCAGATTCCTTAACGGCCAAACGTTGAATTTCGAAGAATTTGCTACGCTTTTTTCTAAAATTGAAGACGTTTTAAATTCCCGACCGTTTGCCTGAGACCACTTCAGACGATGAATTCCATCTGCCTACTCGATGGAAGCTCATTGAGCAATTACAATTCTGGCGGCGATGGTCTTAGGAATACTTAAACACCTTACAACAGCGGGCAAAATGGACGCAGGATGTTAAAGTTGGGGAATTAGTGCTTCTGCAGGACTCAACTCTTCCACCTGCCCTGTGGAAATGGCACGAATCCTACAAGTATTTCCGGACTCAACAGGCATAATTAGGGTTGTGGACTTAAAAACCTCATCGGGTACATTAACCAGACCAGTCATGAAGTTTGTACCATTGCCAACTTCAAACTAAGTTAGTTTTTTTTGTTAAATATTTATGATTGGGCCACTCTCGATGTTATTTTCAAGATGGAACGTTTTTTCTTCCTTTTTCCTCCTTAGTGACCTTCCCATGGCCCAGCCCAATTCCCCATTTAGTCTCTCTGACGGTCCTCTGATAGTGAAGATACTAGTTTAATTCCTTCCTTTCACCTTTGTTTAGTGCCGATTTTAATATTCCGAGGGTGGCCCAATGCGGTCAGATGATTATCATTATTTTTTTTTGTATCAACAATTTTTTAGTTCGACATTTATCCCGCGTGTTTCACCTCTTCAACTGGCTAATTCTCATTAAATATTAATTCTGATGTTAATTTCATTGGAAATTCACGGGGGCGGGATGTTTGCGCTGATGCGCGATCTTTTGTTTAGTGCGTTTGAATCTCCCTCCTTGACCTTCCCTAACCTTGCTCATCCGCCGTGGCTAATGTGCCGTCTAGAGGGTGGGGAGAGAGGGGGTGTGCACCCTAACCTACGATACACGGGAGGGGCAGTTGCAGCTGAGGTCTTTCGTCAGTGAGAGGAGTGGTGAATGTCTCCTCAGTCTTATTGTATTTAGGACGGAGTCCTGATCGGGGACGGTTTGGCGACGGCCGGTGAGTTTTCTTCCCATTCCCTGCTCTTCCCTCGTTCCTTTTTTTTATTTATTTAATTAATTCTCGTAGGTCACGCGTCACAGCTTTTCCCAGCCACGCTTGCCTACAATATCTTCTAATATAAAAAATAAATATATAACTGTCCTTGCTCCAATCCCTACCCTGTTAACGACTCATTAATAATTTCAAAATAATGTTCCTAAAATATTTTTCATTGAAGCAACGATGATAAGAACACAATAAATAAAAATTAAAGCAATAAAAACCTTGAAAAATAATTTCCGTGGACGAACACAATACATAAAAATTAAAGCAATAAAAACTTGAAAAATAATTTCCGTGGACAAGATTAGAACTCTCAATCCTACCATTTGTAGCTGAACATCTTAACCACTGTATTTCTCAGGGCTTACATACCACGACATGCTTATTTTATGATTTTAAAATACTTTTTTATCAAACAATTACAGAGTGGTCTTGTTTCGGCATATCAAATTAAAAATCTTAAACTACCGAGCCAGAAAATTTGAGCTCAATTGACCACCTGACGGTCGTGTACTCCATTGTCAGTACCTACATGGGTGTATGTGAATGTCAATTTAGAGTTGTGTAAGAAAATGTGTGGTGGCAAAACACTTCCTTCCCAAAAAACTGCCCTTATTGAAGTTATTGGAAGACGAAACAAAGTCGGGGAAAGAGATGTATTAGGCAAAGGGACAAAGGGAATAGTTACACAAACAATGCATCGTGGTAAATGTGAAGAAGAGTGTTACTTCGATTGCTATTGATAACATCGCTATAAATTAGAGAAACCTTATTTTTCATCATTTTGATAACTTAGGTCAATTATCAAAATATTACATAGGTATATTTCATTTAGAACAGGACCAATAATTGATGCACAACATCAATTTATAACTCCAAGGTGGGCAACTCTCTTCTCGCATGGCCTGTCTAATGGTGGCCTCCTAGGCAGGTCATAATATTACGGCCTCGAGGCCGTACTTACCACCCGACTTATGGCTCACACCTAAATCAGGAATCGCTTGAGGCCGTACTACGTATGGCTTGACGCCAAAATTATGGTCAATTTTTATGTATGGCCCGGCCATACGATTTTGGGAATAGCCCTGCAGGTTTTCTTAAGTACTTCAGACTGTAGGTTAATTGATGTGAGTGCTATCATTATATAGTGTATCCACACTCTTTATAGAATGGAGAAAATGTTGAACCAGACATGATAAAACCAACCCTTAGCAATGTTCAAATCCTGATATCTTTGATGGAAGAAATGGACTTAAAAAACAAAAATTATGCTGCAAATGGCTTATTATAAAATATTTTACTTTACACTGCAAAAAGAAGTGATCCCCACTAAGGTAAGCTTATATGGAGAAGAGATTAACTCCTTATATCTTATTGGTGAATATTAACACTGATGTGTAAAAATTACAAACATAACATACCAATCCCTTCATAAGTAATAATTCGTAAAAAAGCTAATTTAGATTCACCAGCATAAAGCCAAATGACCAAATGGATCTGGGGACTTAATAAAAAACTTGCACTCTGCTTCTTCATGGTTAAAGAACATTTCTAGGAAAGGAAAGCTCAGGAGATAAGTCTAGCACTACACAAACACTGTAGCGTAACCAAGAGAAATTCTATCCACACATTGGAGAAGCATGAGATAAACCAATTTTCAAGCAAATTTACACGTTTATGGGTTTTCCTTTGCAGGTGCTGCTGCTTGCACTACTGTGGCAAAATTTCTCAAAGTATATACATACTTTCAAAAAGAGGTGAGGTTTACAAACACTATAGCATACTTAGAAAAAGAGGTGAGCTCTGCACACACTTGAAGGAGAGAAAATATTTTTACCCAGACTGAACGTTCAGATCAGTTATGGCAAAAAATATAAATCAGTTTTAGGTAAGATACAGAGGAAGTCTACTCATAGCGCATGGAAATTGCTCTTTTCCACCATGTTTAAACTACTGCACAACTTGGTTGAATCTTGATGAGTCATGATCAAATAGCAAATGAACACAATTTCCCTTCATTATTTTTCTTTCACAATATTTTCCAAAAACTTTATCTATAAAACCTCATGCTTGAAAAAACTATTCTCACTCTGTACCCGATGATGCCTAGTTAAGTCCGAGGTCATTACCAAGAGTAAAATGAGCGTAAGTTCCTCAATATTTTTCTTAAAAAACGTTTTTCAACATTTTTCCTAAAAGATTACCAGATTAAAGGATTGAATAGAAAAGTACACTCATTCTAAATTTGATGATAGATTTTTTTAAGGCTGAAGCCATTATCAAGGATAGTATATGCATAAATTTCCATAATTTTCCTTACATTAAAATTTCCCAACATGGGTTTTTCCCATATTGTAAAAAAATTTAACAAAAAGTTTCACTCATAATGCACCTGAGCATGGCTCATAGAGGCGAAACCTCAATGTGCAATGTAGTTTCAACGCAGAGGAAAAGTTAAATATTTTCCTCACTCCCAGATGATGATAATTTTATCAAGGCTTTTTCCCCCTGTGTGCCGAAACCTCATGCCATGGCCATGGTGGGTAGGCTTACATACATCCGCACATAACAGACATTCACACGCTCACACTCAAAGTCCACACACACCTGTGAGTGAGGGAGTTGCTGCTCTCCAGCTAGATCCAGGCTAGACTGGTCAGTTCCTCCTCCAGAGTTACCGGGGGTTGGGGAACGGGGTGAAAAGCTTCTGCCTTGGGGGTCGCCCAAGGGTTCGTAGTAAGGGTTCTGCAGAGAGGAGGGAGGAGGAGGGGCCTGGATACGAGGTGGTAGGAAGAAGTGGACCACGGCCAAGCAGAACTTCCGGAAGGCCACGGTAAGACGGGAGAATATGCACGGCCTCTGAATGACAGATAGAGAGATACAAGTGTGTGGAGGATTGGGGGGGGGGAGATGTACAGACCACAAGCTTTATGCAAACTGCTTGATTAATAAGACTTAAGTCTCTTATTTTTTCCTTACAGAAAACCTTATTCCATATAGAAAAAACAGAGCAATGATGAAGGGAGGGAGTAGAAAAACACAAAATTATTCATTCCCTTTGGGAATGAAAATTAACATGAGAGGCACAATGGTAGTGACAAGAAGTACCCAGTAACAAATATGAAAAGGAATGGAAAATCCCAGAAAAAACATATTGAAGTGATGGAAAGATGAACGGTTCTTACATTTACAAGACATACATAATAAAGAGGATGAGAGACTTGCTAAGTCAAGAGACAACAAGCTTTCCAGCGATAGCCTCAAAGCCTGATGACAAAAAAGTGCAGGCAATGCACAGTACTAAAGACTGCAGAGTTTTCCAAGAGCAGAAGAGAATAGCAAGCCAGTTCCTCTTGCAATTTTCAACCAGTGCTAAGCATCCCCTAGTGCATAACATCATCCTTTTGAAGCCAGGGCAGTAACCAATGAGGACAAAATGAAGAGGGAGCTCAAGACATTCATGTTTAGCTCTTCCTCGACATAGTTTATCATTAATCAACAACAGGAGAGTGAGATAAGAGAGAAGGAGACATCCAAGCAAAGACTCAGGAAGTACTAATAGAAGCCATTCGCTCTTCAAAATTTCTTCAGATAATCCCTTCACCTAGATGTCATGAACATAAGCACAAACGGGCAAAACAAGATTCAAGTGTAATGACTTTTCTCCTGTTCCGACTTCTCATCACCAGCACACTGGCTGAATAGAAAACAAACACAACACTCCTCCACCACCAATATGCCAACTCCAATCCACCACTATTTGAATGGAAGGACTGTCTTACCATACTCTTTCCGTGGTCGGCAGTCATTCCCATGGATTTGGCAGTGGGTGATGGTCGTCCGTGCGATCGTCTCATTTCCTCACCATCAGGTAGACAAGAGAGGTTTTCCACCATACCCCTGCACTGCACCCTAGCCAAACGATCGTGCTGGATCAAGAGGGGTGTGAACCCTAGGCTGGGAGGGGGAAGGGAACCATCGCTGCCTTCCCACACTTCTTCATGAAACTCCTCCAGCCTTTTTCTACCGCCACTACTGTTAGCATTCACCCCTCGGCCATACGGACTATCCTCCTCAAAGCTGAACACTTCCCTCATTTCCTCTCTGTTGCGGGAGGACGGTCTCATTTCCCTTCCCCTGTCCCAGTGGGGATGCAACCACTTTTCAGACTTCATCCCGGCGTGGACAGTGTGGTAGTGCGAGGAATCACTCCGCATTTCTGTCGGAGTTGATGGAATGTGGAGGTATGTGCCACGGTCTTGCTCCCACTCTCCACGCAACTCCTCCCTCATGTTCAGACTTGTTGGCAGGGACTGACCTGGGGCCAGGTTACTCATGCTCTTCGCTTGTTTCAGCCTGGCAAACAGAAGATGCCGTGGTTCATCGCCACTCATGTTCCTTGCGTGCGGATGCTGGAGGTGGTGTTGGCTCCCGTGCATGGAAAGACCTCGCGATTGCGTGGGCTTCTTGCTTGGTGAAAGCGGGCCAGTGTCGACAGAGCCAGGTCCCACGCTGACAGAACGATGGAACCGAGATGGGTTTTCTGCAAGGTGGTGCATTGAAGACGAACGTGTCAGTTGCGTGGGCGAAGGGGGGCAGTTGGTGGACTTGGGGAGCTCTGGTAGCATTCGCCTTCGATGGCCAGGTGATAGAGGTGGGCCTCCCCGGCCGACGTGATCCAAATCATTGAAACTGGCCCATCTCTGGAGGGTTGGGTGTGAATCCACTGATAGGGATTGCTTGGCTGGTGGAAGCCTGGGAGGCATTGGTGCAACATAAACCTGCTGCTGAGGTCCAACTCCCATGCTCTGGGCTCGCTGAAAATCCCCCAAACTGTTTGTGCGGGGCAAGTTATGAGAGTGCGACACGTGCGAGAGAAAGTGGGAATGCTTTGTTGGAGATGCAGTGGGCACTGGTGACCTTGGTGGGACGGGGAATGAAAAATTTATCTCTTCTCCAGACATCGAACTCATCCAATTCCCATGAGGATCTTCCATAATTTCTCCAGATGCGTAACCATCCAATGATCCATCATCCCCTGGATTCCAATGGCCTATTATTTTTGGGATCTGAGGCCCCACTTCCAGGTTCTTCTCCAAATAACCATACTCCTGAGGATGCTGAGGGACCGGCCAAGAGAGTTGGTGTTGGAGGTGGTGAGGAGGGAACATTTGGATACTTTGAGGAAGTGATACGTGTGGTGCCTTGAGCCCAATATCCTGATGCGTCGGCTGATATGAGTGCCAGGTTGGAGGAGCCAGGTGTGCCGAGGAAGCTCGCAATATCTGAGTCGGGGGATGTATGGTTATTGGATGGGGAGGCTGCCATGAGGAACCGAAAATTTAAGTTGCTTAAGCTTAAACAAGCTCCAAAAACAAAAAAAAATACTGAGCCAGCTGTAAAGGCTTAAAAAAAAGAAAAAATTGCCCTCGCCAATTTAGAAGCCAAAATAATACTGCATGTTCACCGAAGACCATGCAGATGGCAATGGGGAACATGAAATTATCTTGATGAAGAGTGATGAAACTGACCAAATCAAAGCAATCAGCATTGTATTTTAGCTTGCATGAGCAGATTTGTAGAGCAATCATTTAACTTTTCACACATTTGATCATGTCAAAAATTTGAATTAAAGCCATTTATTCAATTCATTTTGATTCAATTTCATGACTTTCACTCAAAAGAATAAAAAAATTTAAGCATGCACAATGAATATATTAATTTTAAATAAAAATAAAGTTAAAAATATATAAAAAAAGCTTTGAACCAAAACAGCAAATTACAAGAATTACACCGATACATAATTTACTTAATTCTAACATCCTATGAAAACCCCTGTAAGATTTCAATTATCTTAAACTGAAGAATAAAATGATAAAATAATCAATAAAAATAAAATACCTGGAAATTAATCAATAATTAAATAACAATTAGTCAATCTTAAGAAATAACTATGGGTAATTAAAATAGACCATAGCTCTACGTACATAAAGATATTTTTTCTTTTTCCAGATAGGTGTCATGATAATTAAACAATTCCCTGCTTTTGGAGGGCTTCAGGAGCTTAAAACTCATAGTTATTGTTGGTTTTACATTATTTAGAAAATAATCCAAGTAGTGTACCACTGCATGGCACATGAGACCAGAAATATCTTCCCACCAAAAAAATTAAGTAGAAAACAATGCATAAATAAATATGTAACTATTAATCTTAATTCAGGTATGCATATTATTCGTAACCCGTCAAGTGCGGAAGGTGGATATATCCGACGATCGAAGTCGCTTGTGAAATGGGGAGTGTGGATATACACGCCATGTAGTCTTTAATTCCAAGTACATACTAGAAGTAGAAACGTTAGCAAACGTTTCTACTTCTAGTATGTAGAAGAGTTAGCAAATACGTAGAAGAGTTAGCAAAAACTTAATTCCCCACTTAAGGGGTTAATTGAGACCAAAACTTAGACAGTCAAGAACTTACGTAACATCTATCAGGGAGCCAGTTTGCTCCATGTTATCTAAACATTTTAAGTGAGCATCAATGTAATTTCACCCATAACCATGATGAGACACAAAGGCCTCTTTTCTTCCTACCCATGCATATAATAACTTAAGTCTGAAATAATGCCTACAATTTCATCGCTTCTCTTGTAGGCTGTTAATATATTTATGTAAAAATGTTACCTACTTTCCCCTCAAGGACTGAAATGCCCCAATTCCATTCGAAAGCCCTATCAATAGCCTTCAATATGTTTAATCATCCTAGCAAACAGTTTCTCTTCTACAATAAGAAATCCAAATACATGGTTAACACCAATTATGCCTATTTCCCACCAAAACATTTATATCTTCCTGATAAATACAATGAAATATTACAGAGAACAACTACCAGATCGAAAAAGTAAACATATCTAAGATGACTCATGAGCCTACAAAAAATGGTAAATATACACAGGCAAACATTCTCAGTAACATCAACTGAAATTCATACAACATTCTAATGTTTTCACAGATCCACAGCCCTTTTGGTATAAGCTATGTACAAGGACTGGTACACTAAATTGTGACTTGGAGAAACAAGATCATGGAATTACCTATGTGTGATTTGGGATTTTTGTAATTGGAGCAAACATCCTTCGATATCATGAGAACTTGCAAGGAGCATTTTAACAAGAAATTACCCTCACAGAGCATGAAGCTTCATGGAAAGGCTCTAGGAAAAAAATATAAACGCAGATCAGAACGTACAGACAGCCTTGAATTTGAGTTTAAGATGCATGTTTTAATGATAGGTGTAAACTGAAAGACCAGTAATCAAATGGGATATTTTTTACTAGATCTTGATGATTGATTTGACTACACTCCTGAATAGGCAATAGCACACGACCTCAAAATATATGGAAGGCAGTTCGACTTAAGCAAGAGAATCACTCAAGGTTGAAATGCTTACTTGTTACGGTGTGAGCTTAGGGATGAGTAAATCATCAATGCATACACATATAAGGTAAGCAATAGGGAACAAGGGACTGTAGAACTTATCCCCTAAACCAATATTTCTCCTTCTATGGCATTTCTGGCAGTCACAACTTATTTTTTGCCAAAGAAATATTTGCTGCCATTCTCTTGGAACACAATGGCTGTATTATCTCAATCGTCTCAGGCTCAACTTTGTGGAAGTTCATTTTATAAATGAAAAAGGAAAACTTTGTTTTATTCCACCAATTTACTTTTAATTTAAATAAATTGCTGGAATAAAACAAAGTTTTCCTTTTTCATTTACACAATGGCTGTATATATGCCACAACAACATTTATTTTACAGTGATAATTCTCTATTAATGCAGATAGAAGTAAGGGGAACATACTAGTTATTTGTTAGATTAACCCCTTTTCCATCTTCAGCCATCCAGAACTTAAAGTGTAATAGATTCCAAAAAAATTATTTATGAATCAAGCAGGAGTTACATGTGTAAATAGCCACCAAGCACAAAGATATAGCCTGGAGAAAATATTGAGCTCTCACCTTTCAGGAAAAATCTACCAGCTACTATTACATAACAATGTAAATATACTACAATGCACTACTCATATTTAATTCACTTGCTTACTGTTATGAGTAATATATATCTCATTTGAAGAGAATGACATTTTATGAAACTTTATGTAATGGCCATCTGCTATTCTGAGCTCGAAAAAAAATCTTCTAATTTAACTCTCCTATCATTATCCTCCTTGCCAGATGTAAAGATATCTGATTGTATTTAAAAGAGTTTTTGGTGATAATACAGTCAACTCTCGATTATACGGCTTCCAATTATCCGGTTTGCAGAAAACCATGCTATTTCTCATCCCTACACTTAAAAGTTTGAAAAATATTCCAATGGTAAAATTAAGAAAATTCTTTGAAAGTTCGATGCATCTAAATAGAATTGCAAGTGTGTAAATTACTCTTTTTAGTTTGACTTGTTAATTTAATCACAATATTATGGAAATTGTTTGCTATGTTTAAGAATGATGAAAACTCAGACGCATCTGCTTCTGAAATTATTTTATCCGTTCTTTCCCATTACCCTCTGCCACTGAATATTCTATCTTTCTAAAACGAACAGAATAGTAAATATAAAATGGAAATTAATTCAAATAAACTATGTACTTGCAACTAAACTAACTTAAATTATACTTAAAAATAACTACTTATTGCTCCGTATGTTCTTACTTTTCAGCCTGAATTAATAAATACGAAACATTATCAGTGCTCCCTGGTCATTATTCGCTGTTGAAGTAATTTGTTTTTACCCAGATACGATTGTGCCAGTTCATTCGTGAGGACATCTCAATAACTTCAAAGTTGCATCAGTTACTGTAGTGCCGCGACAAAGCTGATGCAAATGGCAGAAAAACGGAAGAAAATTGTCCTTTCCATCGCGAAAAACTAGAAATGATTACAAGAATTGAAAAAGGAGAGACTCCGCTTAAACTGGCAAAAGAATATGATGAGGGATTACAAACAGTTCTGGATATAATTAAGAATAAAAGTAAGCTGATGAAGTTTGCTGCAACCTCGGACAGTGGTTTGGGACCCTCAAAGTGTAAGACTATGAAACGATCAACCTTTCAAGATTTAGACTCTGCCATGCTTCTTTGGTTCAATCAAAAACGGTCAAGTGGTATACCCGTCTCGAGCCCCATGTGCGCACAGCAGGCTAAACGTTTTCACGAGTATCTAGGGATAGAAAATAGAAGGGGATTTAAAGCTTCTTCTGGTTGGTTGACGAAATTCAAGCAGCAACATGGAATTCGTGAAATTGCTATTCAGGGAGAGCGATTGAGTGGCAATGTTTCAGCCGCTGATGCTTTTCGCTTGGAGATCACAAAATACGTAAAGGAAGAAGAGTTGGCACCCGCACAGAAGCTCTGGCGAGTGTTGAAACTTTGCTGGATTACATGCGACAAAATGATTTTGATTACTGAGACGTAATCTCAACCAGAAAAATCAGAACTGCAATAAAAAAAAACATTGAAGAAATCAAGTAAAGAGCAAAAAATAACTTGTTATTTCCGAGGATCACAATAAAAGAATGTGCTCTATTCTGATATTCACTTCGATAATGATTTTTACATTTACTTCAAATACGCAATATATGCTATTGTTTTTTATTATCTATATAAAGGTCAAGTTAAGCACCCATTATCTTTCATTTCAAGAATTAGAAACTATTTATTAGATTAGAACATATTTTTAGATGAATGTTGAAGATTTCATGATATACGAAATAAACAAGCCAGAAAAATAGTATTTCGTTATTCACTTGTTTTTTTGGTGTAACACCTGCAGTCAATTGTAATGCGAAATATTTTTTATCCTACCAATGCCGAATCTATATATTATATCACATAAATTTTTCAGAGGCTCACAATATAACAATGTTTTGTATTATATAATCACTTTGATGCAGGGATTTCGTAACCGAACCTCTGAAGCGGTACGGTTCCACGTGAAACCAAACCTTTTTCTCGGTAAGAGAGCGGTTCGGTCCGAACCGAACCGTGTCTGCAAAAGAGAAGAGGTTCGGTTCCAGCTGAAGCGGAACCGGCCGTAACAATTTGAACCGCTTTTGGAGCGGTTTTTTTCGGTCCAGTGGCGGTACAGGGGCGCAAGGGGAAGGGGAGCAATCCCTTTGGCAGGGACTGTGAAAACTGAGATATGTAATATGACACGTAAATGCTGCTGCTCGCTGCTGCGTTCGAGTATAAGGGTGCTATCTTAGAATATTGAATAATATTTGTTATTTTCCTTCTCAAACCACTATTTTGATCGTTGGGTGTTTTACTCCTTTCATATTTTCCGCTCCCTCCGAAACTTTTACTATAAGACGACCACTCGTAAGCGTTCAAACAACAAAGCGAAACAAAACAACTAAGGGTTCCACATAGCATCGGCGATTTTGCTGCAGCTGCATGTGTTGGGCGGTATTCCCCTTTCAAGATTTCTCTTTGTTTATTTACGATGGTGGATTAGGGTGTCCCTTGGTGTGCACCACTCAGTCCGGCTCGCTAAGGTCGGAGGGGGGGGCGAGAAGAGGTAAGAGGGTGAGGAAGTATAATAGCACGCTGTAAGTGGCAAGATTTAGTCGGTACGTTTGTATGTACATTGAGGACAGATTTCTCGGAAGTGCCTTCGGCATGTCATAAACATGGGTGTGAGGGGTGAGGTTTGTCATTACTCACTTCCGAACTGAAGCTGAAAACAAATTTTAGTTAGCTTGACAGGGTTCATTCACGCCACTTATTGCAGATCTTGAGAAGAATATTCTACCAAATGCTCAAGTTAGTTTAATTTTTTACTGGTAATTTGAATTTTAGTGCCAAATTGGTGCCAAAGAAAATATAGTGATCCAGAACGATATGAACTAGTCAGTGCCGACCTTGCAGCTCCTACCACGCAAGTAAGCGTTGAAAGGCTTTTTTCACACACAAAGTTTATACTGCAATCAATAATAAGCAGATTACGTTTAAAAATCGTCAACGACATTCAATTGGTTAGATGTAATAGAATATTCAAAAGAAAAGAAGAAAATCAAGATTTGTAAGTCACTAAATTACATTTTTGGCATAAAGTTTTTGTAAATGTTTCATTGATTTCATGTCCTTTCCAAATACCTATGATAACACCCTATGATGTCCATACTTGTATAAAAAAATTAGTTGCGTATGTTCTGCCACATCCTTTGATATTGACCTCATCAGAATAATGAGCTGTCAATGAGAAAACCTTGTTGCTTCCATAAGATTTTGATGACAAGGTTTATAACCATAGGAACGAGCAGTAAGTAGGATCAGGTAAACCCAGAGAGAATTCCGAAGCGAACACGCTTTTGCAACAAAAGAGGGATGTCCTTCTGTAGGGTCAACTCCACCGCGTTCATAGCATGAGTCTTGAATATGTGCTGTGTGCGACCTGGGAATCCCAGCCTGAGTATAACGGTAAGGTGGGTGGAAGGGTCGGGGACCGTCCTAACACGTGTTCGTGACCGTCCCACCCCTGAGGCTCATAAAATGACCGTCCCTGAGAGGGCCACAAAATATTCAATAGACAGATGATAACAGCGCATCGTGTTTGGTTTGGATCTCAGTTGGTTGCTTATCATAGGCTTCATTCAGTTACACTTTGCTCAGTGATCACTTGATCATGACGTCATAATCACTTAATGTGAGAGCGCCGATATGGGTGTGCCGAGACTCTCACTTGTTTTCCTCCCTTCTGCTCACGAGAGATTATCATGGTGATCGGTGTTTTTCTCCACTCACCAAATGGCGACCGATCACAGCCGTGACGTCGTTTCATTCAGTCCCAAGACGTCACAGCGCTCACTTGATCCGTATACCAAGATTATCGCTCAGAGCGGCAAAATGCACCCAACCTTCTTTTGGTAAATTTTACTCCGTACCGTACCGTTTTTCCTAGTTTGGAACCGGAACCGAAACGATTTTTTCGTTTCTGAAACAAGATTCTCAAAAACGGTTTGGTTCCACGTTTGTTACGAACCGATTTTCGTTCCAAGCGCTTTTGTTACAGAAGAGGTTCGGTTTCATGAACCGTTTCTTTGGACCGAACCCTTCCAGAAGCGGTTCATGGAACGAAATTTCGTTACGTTTCACATCCCTGCTTTGATGTCATACATTTATTGAAAATAAGCAAGATGTCAGTTTTTTATTATCTACGTGGTCAAGCAAAGTAAGTACCTATTACGTTATGTTTCAAGCATTAGAAGCTACACATTTATAAATGTTTACGATATTATTATATTTTGAAATAATAGCAATATTTAGTATTTCATTAGTTGTCTTGCGGTAACCACTGCAGTCTGTTATGTGAAATAGTTTCCATCCTACGAAGTGAAATGTCGATATCACGACCACATTTTCCATGTTTTTTGGTTATCCGTGTTTTTCGATTATCCGTGCCTCGTCACGGATAATTGAGAGTTGACTGTATTTAAATTTGTGGCACCATCCAATGCTGCAACCTTTGTTCATACGACCTCTCATTTTTGGCATTGCTTTGCCTCCAGCACTTCCAACTGTCACAGAGATAATATAATGGGTGGAATATACTAAAGGTGAGGAAGATGATGATGCCCTCAATCAAAACTATGATGGTGATGTAACAACCACATCACACAACAGTGATGGTAATCATGTTAAGGGTTACAGAAGAGAATTACATGGCCACTTATGCAGCAGCTAAGGGGCTTTGCAATAGATCTTATGGGAAGTCCGACTTTTGTTTTTCAACTTTTGTCATACCTCATTTCAACATTTATACTAGCGTCTTTAGTGACCCCCTGCTTTCATGATCAGGCCAAGGGATTAAGCACATTTCTTTCATTTAGACTTATACTCAGGTAATGGATTTTTGGCTACATTTTCAGCAGAAGGAAAGACTTTGACTTGTATTCAAAGAGAGAGAGTTTCTCTGGAGTTTTCATTTTTGACCTCTAAAAAAATATATAAATTATTTCAACGACACAGCTTTCAAACTACACAGTCTGCCTCGGTGGTAGCGGGGTAACGTCCTTGCCAGCCAACCCAAAGGTTGTGGGTTCGAGTCCCGCCTGGGAAGGATTTTATCTCCTCTCAGGACATGGTTGTGTGTATTGTCCTTTGTTACTGTTGCAATGCCTGATGTAAAATGGACCTCAAGACTGAATTCAGGTTGAAGAAATAAATAAATTTGTGATTCTATACACTAAAATAATTAGAAAAATGTTGTGTCCATCATTTTCCTTGGACTTTATTTGTGTAAAGCAAAACAATTTTTTGCAACGAATAGAATTTCATCTCATTTGGTCAAATGTGCCTTTCTGGTGAATTAGCAAAAATCTGCCAGCATCTCAGAGACAAATATATGAAATTAAATGGGGCATCTTATGATGACCTTGAGTGACCCTAAAGGTCATATTTTTTATTGCAGTAATGGAAAGTGGGGAAATATTGCACCCAGTGCTAAAATTTACGATTACCTTTATGTTATAAAGAATTACGCACTGAAAAATGGGAAATAGTTGAGGAGTGCTTTCAACCTATTGCGTGGGTGTGCCTCTTGAAAAAAGTGATTTTCAGACCAGTGAACTAAAAATATTCAATTGTCTTTAAAAACATTTCTAAAAATGGCGCACACATTTCTCAAAAAAGGTTCTCTTTCTTTCTCTAAAAAGAACATTTTCCACCAAAATATATTCTAAACTAATGAACTTATTTTTTTTCTATAAGAGTAAAATTTTATTTTTTGAAAAACTCAGTTCCACTGTTTTTGCCCTGGATTTTTTCTGCACCAGACACACACTCAAAAAACTTATTTTTCATCATAAATGATAGTCAACAACCTGTTATGAAAATATGGAACCACTCAGAGAAAACTTATTTTTTATAAACAACTAAAATGAATTATTTCTTGTAGAGTTTACAAAAGACATTGGCAATCCAGCATACTCTATGGTGTTTCACATGCTTGAAGCAGTTGCATAATTATTATAATTAGTTTCCTTCATTATCGTAGACCCAGTTTATTAGAATCACTACCCTAACAGTGTTGTAATGCTGAGGGCAATTTTAGTTTGACAATAGGGGGTGGGGGTAGAGGTAATGCATGAAGTTAATGCATTACATTGATGCCGGGTAGAGAAAAGGCTTTACAATACCAAATTATTGACATTTCTGTATTCCTCAGCTTTGTGTTCAAAGTATCAGTGGGAAGGGCATGGAAGATGGAAAGGGAAAAGCAGGAGTCGAAGCAAAGTCTGTGTTTGGAGGCGTGTCTGCGGACAGGAAAGTGGAGAGGGGAAGCTCGGTGGTCGGTCATACAGGTAGATAAGGGTGAGGATGTTCCACTGATGTAAATGGTGGGGCACACTGTGCACTGTAGAAGGTAAACGACATTGAAGGATATGCAGCCACCATGGAAGGAGATGGGAAACAGGATCAGGTTATTGGGACTATAGAACACAAAGATTGCACATCATAGGGCAGGTTTTGCACAGGTGTCTACGGCAGGGAAAGGAACCGGGATCTTCGGGAGGATTTGAAGTGGGAGTGGGCTGGCCGGGAGGTAGAATACATTTGAGGTGTGCCAGTCTTCTGTAAGTGATGGTGGAAAGTTTGGGAATTAAGACGGCGGTAAGAGGACTGCCATGCAGAATGGGGAAAAGCGACTAAGGACAAGGTTCACCTTATGAAGTCCCGGAATGATGGTGGTGCATAGGTTTAAGGGTGATTCAGTGGTTGTTTTAGGGGGTAGAGCGTAGGGTGCGACAAAAGGTAAGATGTGTCGATCAAGGAGAGAGGAGGGATAGCCATATTTAAGGAGGGTGGTTTTTAGATTGGCAAGGTGATGGTCAAGGGAGTAAAGGGAGTTATGCGGTGCACATAAATAGGCAGGGAGAATGGCTCTTTCGGTATGGCAAGGATGGCAGCTGTCAAAATGGAGATATTGTTGATTATTGGTAGGTTTAAAATGCAAATATACATATGCACGTCCTACAATGTAGTTTACCTTTTTCAGTGAAAAAAGTGCCCCGCCTTTAATATTGGTGAAACTTGTATTCCATCTGCACTACCAAGTTTCAAATATTTTTTGGAAGGGTTCCATCAAATCACAAATCCTTGGTCACAATAAAATCCTGACTATATCACTAATGTTAACTCTTTTGCTGCCAGTGGCCGATTTATTGGCGTGGATGCCTGCATGAAAACTATCTCTGGCTTATATATTGACCAGTGATTTCATATACAAACATAAAATTGTTAATTATGTTAACCCTCAAAACACAGTATAAATACCGTATAAACTCATGTAAGAGGCGCACCTTTTTTCCTAGAAATCGCAGCCGAAAATGAGGGTGTGCCTCTTACACGAATTTTTTATCTGCCTGCCTTCGAGCCTCAGTCACGATATGAGCGGCAGGCTGCGGGCGGCAGAGCAGTATCGCGCCTATGAATATACATATTATATGTATATTCATGCATAATAATATGTATATTCATGATCGCGGCAGTGGCCACGAAACGAGCAGTGATTCAACCTAAGATCATCAGAAATGGCAGTGCATACTGTCATTAGGCAAAACGTTCTCGGCCGACATTTATGAATCGGAATGAGTAGAACGGCAGAGCGGCACACAAAAAATTTAATATCTGGGATTGGCAGCGAGCGGAACCTATGCCGTTCCCGTCTATCATGGCTGGGTTGGAGCGTTTTCCATGTCAAACATTAGGACCATGAAACTCAGCGTTGCCTCTCTGTTGCTCGCCTACCGCCGTGGCCCACCCGCCAGTCGTAACGTGGCCGAGGCCTTTCTCAAGTCCCTGGAGAGCTGAGTGACCTTGGTGCTCAGCGTGAGACATCAAGGGGGAGGGGATCGTGCGCTCGCTTGTTTACGGAGGATGCAATCGCCTAAAAACTTGTTGCCGCGTGACAAGTGCAAGCACCGGAATTTTCCACCCCCCTAACTTTCTCATTTTTTGTCATCGGACAACTTTGAGTGACTCAACTGTATGCACCTGCCTTAAGCACAACTAAGAGAATTCTGTGAATATCAACATTTGTGAACACACCAACATAGGTCAGTGTTGTTCCATAATGAACAAGGGCAAAAAGTTGTGGTCTTTCACGGCAGCTGAAAAACTTAATCAAAGACGCTGAGGAAGTAGGAAACCGCACTGCCGGACGAAAGCATGATGCGCCGGAATCATCCATTAGAAGAGGAAGGATAAGGTTGCACTATTCCATACCAATAGGGACAGAAGGTCTTTTCGGGGAAAAGCATGCCGCCGCACTACAAAGCCCGTTTCACTAATAAGTCAGCCGTTTTTATGTAAATCATGAAATTTTTTTATTTTGTCATTCATTGAAGATTTTTGTTGGACCATATTGAAAAAAATTAATGCTTTAAATTCCATAGACAGTTATGATTTCTTTCAAAGTTTGATTTTTTTCAGGTTTTGATATCGTATCTACACCTTATCGTTTGTTTTTTACGCGGCTGACGCTTGGGTATTTTGCATTAAATGTGTTTGCATTCCCGCTCGTCATCGTTTACAGCAAAATATAATTTGTAAAAGTTAACCACATTTTAAAAGGCGACTTACAGCGACTACGACTTGTGCATTAGGAAAATTGTGGGGGGATTTCGGATTTAAAAATCAGAGCTCGGTGCGACTGTCTGCACTTACCAACTAAACACGAATTGTAGCGAGGTTGGATTTGTTTTGTTTTAATGAATATCAATTACTCCACTCATTCCAAAGGGCAATAAACGATGTAAGCATTGTAGGGCTAAGGCTACAAGTGAATACTTACCTCCGAGGTCCATATATGCCTATGAAAAATGCCGCGTAAATTATAAGAGAATATCGCAAGCGGCTTTGATAATGGCCGAAAATTCGAAGTTAGGCCCGCAAAACCACGCAATAAGAGAAAAAAAAGCCCCAATTTTTTTTTTAATTTCGACGCATAAAAAGAGAGGTGTACCTCTTATACGGGTGCGCCTCTTACACGCGTTTATACAGTACATTATTTCTCACCACACAATTCCTAAAAGTATACCTAACCTGCAATAAATTATAATATAAAGAATAATAAATTTACGAAACTATTTCAAAAATACTTTTTAAAATAACTACACCATAAAAAACTACATGAAAATGGACTAGGCAGGTGGACATTGGCTGATTTATCAGCTGGACAGCAGTAATTACAGTCACACCAAAGCCCAATAGACTGGCTCACTTGCAGCGAAAGAGTGAGAGATGCTGTCCTTAAATTTAGAATATTGAAAGTAAGGAAAGAAAAAAAAGTTATTACCACTGAAAAAGAGCATTTCCATAAAAATTGGTCAGAGTGAGAATAATTTTATGGATCGGATGGCTACTGACCCAATTGGTGGATATAAATAAATAATGGAAATTCCTTTCTATTCAGTTTTAATGGTATCATGTAAACCCAGTTGCAATAAACATAAATTGCTGCTTAGATCATTGATTCAACCTAACTCTTCAAAAAGTTTCTTTCAGCAGAAAAAAAGGCACATATTTATTTGAGGAGTAGTTCCTCAAGTACTGAGACCACTCATGGTAATATTAACAAAATGTTAAGCCTATTACATCTTAGGTGGAGCCACCGATCCATGATGAATCGTTCATAAAAAAATCTGATTTACATAACTAGGCATGAAAATCTGGTTAATTGTAAATGCTAATTACCACTGATTCACTTGTTTACTCCATATCTCAAAGTACCACAATTATACACATATTTTCCATGACTTAAGGGTAATGAATTTCAGAGTGGAATTATACTAAGACTAAGGGATTCTGGAACCCTCAGTGCTAAGTGTGGGAATGATAATTGTTATTATCAGTGTGTCTCATGCATTGCTGCACTGCAATGAATAAGGTAGAAATGGGAACTTTTATTAATTAAAAGTAAATAAAAGGAAAACATTTCTGTATCACGGACTTTCTAGGTTTCAATGAATTTACCTTATTCCATGTTATGATTCCTTAAAATACACTTTGACAATGAAAACCCACCCTATGATAACTAACATACCTATATTAAAAAAAATAATTTTTGTCAATTTAGAAGAAGAGGCTAAGTAAACTAATATCAGTTAATAATTAACATTAAAATTATGAGTAAAACTTGTTCTGATTAAACCAGTAAAGAAAAAGTTTAACCATAAAGTAAGAATTAAGGAATAACCCTTCCTAAAAATACATAGGCTCCAGATAACATGTCCAGCACAGACATAGATATCCTTTACATCAGACACATTCACATGACAAAACAGCTCTTTATCTCAACATTGCAATCTTAATATGCATCAGCGCAGTGAAATAGCATAATTGTGGCAGTGTGGTGAACTTAAAAAATAAAAGGAAAAGAAGAGGGGACCATGTGATCCCATAATCTTGAATACATTTCTATTCTAAAGCCAACCTTAAAATACAAAACTGAAAGCAATACTTAATAAAATAGAGGCTACAGAAATATTTTGATAGGTATAAAGAGAAATGAAAAGGCTTGAAAAATGCTCATGCAATAATGATCACTTAAAATATATTATAACACTAAATACTTAATGAAGTGAATGATTAAAAATGCCAAAGGTAATGATACGCAACAATGAAGACACAGACATAATAAAAGGAATACATTTAAAAGAGAGCTAATTGCTTATAAAAATTAACCTCTAGCTTTTCAATAACCTCTCAGAAATATGTCATCAATGATATATTTCTAACAGCTTCAACAACAATTACCATTTTTGCAATCAAATTCTTTGTACAACTACTCTGACAATGCAATTCAAATGTTCTTCAATCCACAGATAACATTTCCACTTCATGCCCACTGAATCACAGGCTTCAAGCACCTATCAAATCTGAGTGCCATTGAATGGATGTGATTTGATATCGTTTGGAACAATCCTCAATGTTTAACCCTTTAGCTGCGGGAAAATTACTGCTAAATTTGCTAGGATGATGGCAGGGCATGTAGTCTTGTTCGTTTGACCACCATCTCTCCTATCCTGGCCTCTCTCCAACTTTTATGTTCCAGCCTTCGCAAGAAAGGTTGCAATGCTCACACTTCCTTAGCATTCCAGAGTACAGTACTCCATTTCATGGTAATTAGGTTAGGGCATATGTTCCTCAGATGAGGTTTACATTAACATTCCTTCCTCACATTAACATGACATTATGACTATCAAGTTCAATCAAGTAATTTGCATACTGCTTAATATAAAATTATAAAGTAGCAAAGATGGTAAATGTGAAGCACAAATTCAGTCAAAGTTAGACATGGTATGTGTAAACTCTTTTCGGGATCTCCACCAGTTTTAATTATTCATAGTTGCCAACTTTTTGAGAGACGACTTGTTACCCATTCTCAACAAGCCTTTCAAAACTTGGAAAGTGGATGTAGACGAAGAATGCCATAAACTGGCCATCAGGGCCATTCTGCCCTATGTCTCCACAATTTTGGGAAAAATCACAAGAATTCTGAAGAGATATGACATAGAAGCTGTCCACAGCCTATGGTTAAACTTAAAAACTATCTAGTGAGAGCTAACGACCCAATCTGCCTCATGAGTCCTGGGGTCCATCAAATCCCATGTGAATGTGGTGAAGTCTAGGAGGAGGAGATGGGTAGAACAATTGCCATGAGACTGAAGGAACACTACAGATATTTCAGGCTTCATCAACCTGAGAAATCGGCAGTAGTTGAACATAGCATCAATTAGGACCATAGAATTAAGTGGGATGACACAAAACTTCTTTGGCTTTTAGGAAATTTTTGGGATCAACTCACTAAAGAAGCCATTGAGATTCGAATGGAGAATAAAAATTTCAATTGCGATTCTGGTTATAGCATCAGCAAAGCTTGGAATCCAATTTTAAAAAGAATAAAGAACGCCTGAGCTAAGCCTCCACTGATAAACGGTTTCCAGAGTCAACATCGACTTGTGACCAATCAAGAAAGACCTAGCATTAGTATATAAATTGGCTGAAATATAAGATTTGCAACATTCTTTCCTAGAGAAAGAGTGACAAGTTATCTCTCGAAACATCGGCAACTATGAATAATTTAAACCTGTGGAGAGGCCGAGAAGAGTTTACACACATTATTCGCTGGGCAAGCATTAGATCTTTCTTTACACATAATATAATTAGCAGTTGCATTCTCACTAGTACAAAGTCCTGCTTTCATGAGCACACAGAAAAAGGTAGACCTGTATTATGAAGATCCATGACCTGCTTACCCCCTTGCCTACGCAAGAGGAAGAAAATACTCCCGAACAGTGGTAGAGAAGAAATGGAGCCACCGCAGCTGAAGGGTTTAAACAATAACCCACAATTTTACTCCATTCTCAAATGAGATTAATACATTAGAAATGACATGGATACTTATGAACTAACATAAAAAAATAATTTTGGTCAATCCAAGTCAATTAGAACACTCAATTTAAAAACTTTTAATTTCAAATGCCAAGTAGAACCTCTCATAATCAAAGCTGGATTTTTAAAAATGTATCACAATATTTTTCAAGGACTCATATTCAATTGTTGACACGTAATATTATTTCAATACAAGAAATGAAAAAATTTTTGTTTTATCTGCTGGACATAAGAAATATGGAAACTGAATGAGTTCTTTGAAATGAACCGATTATTATGAAGGAAATCAAGAAAAAGTATATGCAATTTTATGCCATATTTTATCTAGTCAATTTCTGTAAAACATGTAACAACACAGCATGAATAAAAGAAGTATTATTCTCTTTTCTATATGGATGAGAATTACTAACCCAACGAGTAAATAAATATGTATTAGAGCGTAAAAAAAGCTCACACAGAAAATGAATTCTTTGACTAATAACACTATTTTTTTAAATAGCAATTATGTGTTGTTCTATGGTGAATATATCCATCTATCTAGTATTTTTTAAATAGATATATCAATCTTAGACTGATTGAATCACTAATTTATCTTTCAATGCAGACAGTGAATTAGCCAACAATTTCACATTTTCATACTGTGGTCATACAGTAACAACATTTACTAACAGAGGAAATCAATTCTGGTTGCAGAATTTTCACAGCATTCAAATCATGTATTTATTAGACTACTTTAAATGCTCATACTAATGTCTGCTCATCTATGGTAATGAAAAGCACTTTGATTACGAGTGAATCTACTCCCAAAATTTAATCCCAAAGCAAATTCATGCCAAGTGTCCAAACTCCACCATTTGCCACAACATTCCATTCAAATTTTGACTCAGCAAACCAACACTTTGCTCAGTTTTCCGTACAGATAAACAGTTACACAGACTGAAATGCCAATCGGTTGAGAGATCTTACCTGAGCTTTGGAACGCTTTGGTGATGTGGACTCCCGCCAAGCTAACCTATCCTCGCCACGAATCCTTCCTGTTCCAACCAACTCGTCATCCGACTCTTTCCCTTCAGCCACGCCTTCGTCCTCATCATCTTCTGGGTCTGGGGGAGGGTGCATCGGCTGCTTTGGAGTCTCTAAGTCAGACAGCAGTGTCAAATCTGGGTGGGTGACAACACTGAACCTACCACGCCTCGTCTCCATCACACAAGGTCTCTGTGACTGTGCAAGCTGTGGGCCTGAAACACTCTTTGCCGGCTGGGACCCGGAATGTCCAACATCACCACTCTCATGAGCTGTTGAAAGAAGTGTTTATATGTTCAAGTTCAACGGCATGACAATCAACAAACCCAAACTGGGAGGGCTGGGATCAGTTGTCACAAATTGACAAGACAATCCATTCCCTTTGTGGAGAATGTTTTACTTTTAAGAGAGATGCACACCAACGTTTCAACAACTATTTGTGCTGCATGAACACTGTGTCGCCACTCTCAAAAGGTGAGTGGACAAGGTATAGTGAGGTATTGATACTCAGAAAAAGGTGATAGGGAAGAATTTTGGGTAAACATACGAGGGGGAGGAGAGGAACAAGAAACTTGAAAGTATGAAAGGAGGGATAAGTAACGAAGAATAGAAAAGGGACAAAAGTGCAGGAAAAAGAGATTTTCTCTAAATATTAGTGAATGATAGACAAGGCACTTATATTTGAGGAAACAGACATGACTTTCCCAGGACCTACAATTCATTAGGCAAAATATCTATGATGATGATTATTACAATCTCTCATCTCCTGGTTTACTAAAAATAACCTGTTGAAGAGATCACTTCGTATGATAAAAATCACCCACTTAGAGAAATCGGGATCATTTGACATGCTTTGATCAATTAAGTAACCAATTCATTTTCTAACACCAACAACTTCCGAAGCAGGTGTTCCTAATGATTTTTTCCTATATGGGTTACAGCAGTTCTTGCCAAAACAAGTAAAAGACTTATTAAAAAGGAAAAATAAGGAATGGTAAGTCCCAAACCAGTTTGCTGGAAGCATACGTAAAACATAAGTCTCTGTTTATTGGCTAAAAAGTACTCATTAAAATATTACCTTACATTTTAGAAATCGTTTAATGTTATTCAAAGTTAGAATTTTAAAGGAGTTATCTTTCCATATGGTAATTTTGCATTAGTCGTCCATCACTTTTTAGGTGGCACATCTTATTCACACCCATGCATTTTAAGGAAAATATAATTTTTTTAATGGCATGATAATTGATCAACTGAACCATATTAATAGAGCAAATTAAATTTCCAAAGTTGTTTGACACATATTAACATTGGCAGTTCAAAAAAGGTAAATTATAATTACTGCATATGAATGCAGCATTTCCCAGTTTTCCCTCTCTTGGCAAGAACTGTTTCTCCATAAAATTGTTCCACAAAAGAAATGACATAAAATTGCTTGAGTAATAACGGAAATAACTTAGGAAACATAGTTCAACTACTATCAGTGGATGCCAAAAGTATGAATTAATATATTCAATGGAATGATATCTGGATGCCAAAGTATTCAAATATTAGTTTATTATTTCTGCCTGCATTATTGAGAGATGGAGCTAGTTCCTTGAGACACCAAATGCTGAAAATTGCCAACACTAGGTTTATTGAACATTTTATAACATAAGAAATACTCCAATAAGAATCACAAAATTAGATAAATGAGGGAAAAGATAATCAAATGCTGATAAACCAAGTTCCCAAGTCTTCAGGAAGAATCACAAAATCAGATAAATGAGGAGAAAGATAATAAAATGCTGATAAATAAAGCATTCACAATTGAGTATTAAACATAATTTACTGTTCCCCTGACATGATAACTATTCTTATCACATATTTATCAAGGAGAAAGATGACAGGGAGGCATATGCAAAGTCATAAATAATCATAAGAACACACAAATATTACCTGTCTGTTGTTCTGGAACAATGCTAACTTGGAAACGAGAAATCTTCCTCACTGGAGGCTGCTTTACAACCTCGCTCGTGTTTGCCTGAGCACTGCCACCTTCTCTTTCATCTTCCTTATCTCTGCCAGCCTCAAAATCTTCCTTCAAGGACACTGGAGTATTATTTGCACTGCAATCTACTTGAGGGGTAATAACGGGTGTTGTGTGGGGAGGGATCCTCATTTCAAGTCTCCTTTCACCCACCCCCTCTCCAAACATCTCCTGGGAACCCAAAACTTGACAAGGCATCACCCCCATGACCCCCACAGAGCCACCGTCTCCTGTCTGGGCCACCATGGAATGGTAATCTTCACTCAGCCTGACTCGCTCACCAGCCTCCAGGCTCTGAGTATCTTGACTGATGGGCTGAAATTCTGGGTAAGGAACGGAGGAGGGAGGATAGGGAGCTGTCTGGGCACCGGGAGGTGCCACCTGACTCAGTCCCATGGAGATGAACTCACCGGAGGGTATCTGGGAGGAAAGGTGCAGAGGAGGTTGCTGGAACTCTGGATGCTGGAATCCAAAGGTCTGAGAGGGGATCGGCGTGTGCTGGCCCTGAAGAGCTGTCAGCGTAGGGAGTGAGGATGGTTGCTGCATCACCTGCATCATGAGAGGAGGGAATATTCCTCATGACAATTCCAATGAAATCAATGAGCCCACCTGTCCATGCACCTATTATCCAACTCCTGCAATGTTCACTCACTAGAACTTAAAGACTTAAAAAAAATTAGATAATGAATGAAATGCTTAGCCAGGAGAAGAGAGGATGGGGCCTCAGTACAATCATCTTACAAGCCTTTAGAAATCCTTGAGCGATGACACTTTTAAAAGACATTTTAAATCATTTTAAATTTACTTGTTTACAACACTGTATTAAAATATAAATAAGTAATGGCAGATGCTTTATAATTCTCATCAACTATAACAAATGCATAATTTTAACCACTGGTTTAATAATGATCAATGCTTTTGTAATTATTTAAATGGAAAGTTATGTAAGTAATACCATGGTCATGTCCTCCTTGTTTAGATATTTGCATCCATGAAAATGTTGATGTCCCCTATAACACGACCAAATGTTTGTAATTTGATTCACCACGCAAAACGAATAAAAAATAAATTAAAATTTAATTGCAATAACTTCTGCATTCTTCCACATGATTTATTTCCATAAATGAATCTAACAGCAATAGACTGTTCACTCTCAAAAGTGAATCTCATCTCATGATTAATCATTTTAGAGAAGTGAATGCTCATACTGTGTAAGCACATTCATCTAATTCACATGACAGGAGCATGCAATAGGACGATTTCATTAAACAGAAGATGATTACTTCCTAAAAAAATCACATTGACTGAAATCAGCAAGGAAAGCGTCTGTTCATCCAGTATTTCTGAGGAAATCGGAATAGCAGAGACTCCTGTGAAATTTTCCATCTCAATGAATCACATTAAATGCTTTTCTTAGAACCTTACTTGGTTTATTGCAGCAACTGCAGGAGTCTCTCCTCGTCGATAACCAGGATGTATTTTTGCCAATTCCTGAAGAGAAACATGGCGCAGAATAAACATTTGCATCCAACTGATTGCGAACACTAAGTTGGAGTCAACTCCCTTGACAGAAACTCTAAAAAGCCTAGTTTTGGCATTCATTCACGATAATGAAAAATATATCAAAACTATTGATGCCAAAAAATTAAACATGAATCAGAAGCAAAATGAACTATTTCAAGTCCTTGAAGCTTCCTAGCAGCAATAATTACTTGAGCTTAAATTGAGATCCCACAGTCAGTAAGCATTAAATAAGAAATATTAGTCTCATGTAAGCTTATATCCATTTCAATGAAGACATTTCATCAAAATAATATCTGAAAAAATTAGCTTTTAACATCTCTGAGAATTAAAGAATGTTAAAAAGATACCATGACTATGGCCATAGTAAGACAACCTTATTGGAAATTTTCACTCGATTAAGTACTTACAATCACAAAGTAGTAAGCAAAGTATCATTTTAACTGAATGAAATTACGTAATATATCTTTCAAAATAAAAATACAACTGGCTCTGGGTGCATCAAACCATAGTAAAAATAATGATGTCACCAATGTTAAGATATCAAGAACATGCTAAAATTATTGGCAAATATATTTATACAAGCCATTTACTGTCATATTCCACATTTAAGACATAATACTACATACATTAACACGAAGGGGGTTTTATGAATATATACATACATTCAATGGCAATTTGGCTAGGTAAACAAGCTGAGCTCATAGTTTATAAAAATGAGAAGTTATACACAGCAAAGATTATGACATCAAAACAAACTCAGGTAAGCTTATCAACATATGGGGAGAGTGATGGTCAAAGGTCAGGTCGTTCACCAGGTTTACACTTCACACATGCGATACACACTACATGATATGATAACGCAAGTAATTATCATTAATCTCACCAGTACTACCCTAGGAAGGCATCAGAACATGCTAACTATTTGATGATTCCAAGGTTTAGAATCAATGAGGAAGGCTCTCATAAAACATTGACTCACAAATCTGTTCACTGCCATAAATCACAAAGAAACATTGCACATCATTTTCGACACGCATAGAAATTCCAGGTGAAAAGATATTTCCACGCACCTGCTCTAGATCATGAAGGTCTATTGCTGCAGGCCTCGGCCGCGCTCGCCCTGCATCTTCCTTTCCCATACCAGCAACATCCAGCATCTGAGAAGGCACTGCACTAGGGACAGTTTCCTGTTTCACTCCACTTTCACCATCAACATGATATGCAACTAAAACAACAACCAAGCAATGAGATCACTAAACCATCAAGAAAAATAACAAAAAATGACTACCTATGACTGTAAGTCCTCAGATGTTATTTTTTGTTATTAACTACTTATAGGCTGTTCAGGAAATACAGACTGATGTTTCCTTATATTCTATATTGCTGCAATTGCCATATACATATTTGAACATACTACCGATGCAACTCCTGGTAATTTTTCCCGAAGAGCCTGAACTCTTGTACTTTTTATATAAAATATAAATAATTTGAAAAATTTTGTCATTATTCGGGAGTAGATTTCACAAACGGCTAGCTGGCCCTGGAATTGTTTGTTTATAATGCGATTTAGTTTTGTGAAATATACTTTCTCCTTTTACTTATTAATAGATTGTTTCATGCATAATTACTCATTTCTCACTTGAGCTTGAAAAGCGTTTTCTGAGCTAGAAAGGCCTTATCAGTTAGAAAATCAAATTCTTCACCAGTTACCCTCCAACTAATGGTTTGTGCCTATATGACAGGCTCCCGCTCCAATTAAAATATGTACATTGAATGCACCAAAAAGATTAAATTGAGAAAAAGAGGAATACAGTTGGACTCTGCTTTACCAATCGTTCATGGGTTTGCTTTATGAACTGCCCACTGAAGGAACAGTGGAAGTTCACAAACCATTGGCTGACCCTTGAATTTTTAGTTTGTAATTTGTTTTCGTTTCATGAAATATACTTGCTACTTTTAGTTATTGATTGAAAATACTTATTTCATGCTGAATTCCTCATTTCTCACCTGAGGTCCGAAAGAGTGCTGTTGCTAGAAGGGTGTTACTGGCAAGAAAATCAAAATCCTTCTCCTGTTACTCTCCCACTTCACTTGAAAACTCATTCTGACTCAATATTCAAAGTTACAAAAGCCATAAGGAATGGTCCCTACAATGTCAAATAGGACAATAAAATTACCATCAGTAGCATGCATCCCCTCGGGAACTGATCCTGGGACAAAGGTGTTTCCTTCCCTCTTGGCAGATGTCGCCTGCTGCGGGAATGAGGGCTGAGTTAACATCTGATCTCGAGGGGTAGACACCCCGTGAGCTTCGTCGCTCACCTCCAGGTGGTGAGGTCGCTCTGGAATGATGGTCTCCTGAGCCACGGGTGTGATTCCTGATGGGGCTAGCTCACGTACGGGAGATGGGGTAAGGATGGGAGGAGTCAACACTTGGTGAGCAGCCACCGAAATTCCCTCGATCACCGAGAGGGGAGGGTGCAGCGCCAGGCCTCCAACAGGCCCAGATGAATGGAGAGTGCTCTGGGGAGAAAGAGGACCCTAATTCCCCACAAAAACGATGGATATCAATTAAAAGCTCTGGAAAACTGATGTTCGGGATGGGATCAATGATAATTATCTTGCAGTCTTCAAATACAAAAAGCTGGAGATCTCAAATCTTTCAGCAGGGATTCAATTTCACCTTGAAATAGGGGAGCTTATCAGCCGTTTTCGCTCATCATTCCCCATCAGAAATACACACTTCTCAAAAGGACCATGTTGGCTAATTTACATTAATAAAAAACTGAGAAAAATGTTTCATTAATGACAGCTCTAATCATCAAAAAAATTGGTCTATCTACAGGTTATATGGCGGAAGATATTAATGAATTAGTTATGGATTCACAAAACTAAGGGGAATCTACAAGACGTGCTCATCTCAATGCTGGAATATATAACTTGACATGGAAGTACAGGAATAGATATTATACTTCTTAAACCATAATTACTAATAGATAATATATGCATAGGAACTAGAGTTACTTTATGGTTTATTAGCTATAATATCTCTTCCTCACTTTGACAAGAGTAAGCATGAAATATTGGAAATCTAGCTTCTACTACATAATCATGATTCTGATTTTCTTAAATCATGAATCAAGAGAAAATTCAAATATTTATCAACATCAATTAAAGATTTAGAATTATAAATGAGGAATAGGAAGAAAAACAAACAATTTAAATAAGAACAAAAATATTACTCTCAATTCATCAAACAATAATGATTCAAAGTAAAAAAAAATGAAAACACTAACTTAATGACTTATTAAAAAAAGAGAATTTGAGAACAGCTAAAATATTTCACCAAAATAAGAAAAACCCTTGAAAGCAATATATTTTCCTCTTCAAATGAAAGGCACACTGAGTGACACATTGACATTTAAGAAAAATGCAACTCTCCCATTGATAAAATGTTTTGAAGTAATTCAATGCCAATTAAGTAAGCTGGGCATAATGACTTTTAAAAATTAGTCTTAAAAACAACTGAACATGAAGATGACGAAATCAAAATAAATTCAAAATGATTTCCTCCCATTAAAGGACAGTAAAACATTTATTTCATGTCAATGAAAACTCTTATATTACTAACCAAAGGCTGAGCTCCAGTCATTGAGATGCTCGCTAGTTTCTGCTGCAGGGTCTGCATGTTGACATCGTAGCTGGCGGGGGCATGTGGGGTGGCTGGGTGGGAGGAGGAGGCGGACGAGGATGAACACAAGGGTGGCATTGGCACAGAGGATTGGACAAGAGACGAGAGGGGATGGTGGGGAACTCCATGCTGTTCCGACACTGAGGACGACTGTGGTGACGCTACAGAGGAAGTTGAGGGTGATGGGGTGGCAGTCCAGAAGGGGGGAGCTCCTGCAAAACCAGGGGTCGACAGGGAAGAACCACTGACGGCACCAGGGTGTGAGGGGATACATGATACAGGCACACTGACTGACGACGTCCCCGGGATCGGGACTGGGCTGGTGGTGGGGTGGGTCACATGAGCCAAGGAGGTCGGGATGGGCAGTGGCATGGACTGAGAGGTCATTACCCCACTGCTTAAATTTACCTCGGACTCATCTCCTCGTCGGGCATCTCCTACGGCCCTCGTTCTTTCGTCCTCGACCACAGTGGGGCCTTCTACATTGCCAAAATTACTTCCATCAACATTGCCCTCGTGACCAGCGTAACCCATAGCATAACCTTTACCATCTGCCCCAGAGGCTTCGGAAATCTGAGGCTCACTTGCCACAGAGGCTGCTGGTTTAGCCTCCTCTAACTTTCCATGCTGTGCAGCCAATGCTTCTGTTGTCCCTGAGGTCAACTGGTAAAGCTTCTGCTGGAGGGCGGCGATGGAATGAGGGCCACTGCAAAAAAAGCAATACCATTAATATTAAGGTTTCTACAGCGTTTAACTTGAAGAGTAACACCTTTTGGACATTCGTCTGCATGGCTGACAACAGTTTCTCTAGACAAGATGCCAGCAGGGTGGCTGGGGAAACTGTTCAACGTCAGAAATAGAAACCATGGGAAGTAACTCCCAAAAGCTGTTACTCATCAAATACCATTAACTAGTTCAATACTGACCGACAACAATCATTGTCTACTGAATACTATAGACTGAGGACAACGATCGTCATCAGAGTTCATATTCTTTAAAGGCCATTAAAAAGTTTGTCAATAGTAAAAATTAAAATTATTGTTGCCACATTGAAAGTGTTAAAACCTTGAGATATTGAATTTCTAGTACACAGGCTAATACCAATATGGTGTTTAGCATGAGTGTAGACATTTGCTATGTTTACTTATCGATCTCAGATCGATCTAACCACCTCAGCTTGGTATGGTAAACGTAACAGGCTAGTCAGATCCATCTGAGAAGCGGGCTGAGTTAGCCCAACCTCCCAGCCAGTCTGGGATTTCAGATCGATCTGACCCACCGGTCTGTGGTGTTCTTTGTTATTATTTTAGTTGACCATGGAAAACAAAACAAATTCACTATCACTCAAAATTCCAAAACATTGTTAAGACCATAACACATCAAATATGTAACTCCAAATTGAGCAAATATGTTCACTCTGTATATCGCTGTAAATTTCAAACTCTGAACTACATTAACACATAAGGATGATTCGGGTCCATCGTGCTTCTACTACTAAGATTCAATTGTTTATTATCGATACTTTCAGTCGATGTTGGTAAAACAGGTGATCTGAGTGGCTAAGTTGGAATTTTCAGATTAATTGGATATACATTTTTTAATTTTTTTAAAAGAAATTAAACAAAGATACAATGTAATAGTCTTTGTCAGGTATACACATACAAACACATAACAAAATTTAATATCAGGATTTTTACACTCCAAAAATTCATTTGTTGAATAAAATGCTTTGGTCAAAAGCCATGTGTGGAGGGCATGCTTAAACCTCGGTAAGGTAACATTTCTAGCCTCGTAGGGTAAATTGTTGAAAAGGTGTTGTTTTATAAAATCAAAAGATTTGCTTGTTTTAGTCAATCTACAGTGGGGCAACACAAGGTTATTTTTAATTCTGGTATTGTACTGATGTATGCTAGCCCCAATTTTAAGAGTCCAGATTTTCTCTTACATTGCAGAGGCATTTAAAAATGTATAGGCTGCATACGGTCATTATGCCATACTGTTTAAATAGAGGTTTGCAATGTTCCAGTGATTGGGAATTAGAAATAATCCTCAAAGCTCTTTTTTGCAAGATAAACAATTCACTAGATAATGAGGTATGACCCTCGCTCACTGCCATAATTTAAATGGCAGTGGAAAAAGGCAAACTAGGCAATCATTTGGAATGTGCATTTTCAGCTTACGGAGCATATAAATGGCTTTAGAAAGTTTAGCGAGGGTCAAGGATGTGACTGTCTCATTGTAGTCTACAGTGAAGCTTGAAACCAAGTAGTTTTAGGTTTTCATGGTTAACTAATGCTGGACTTAAGGAGAATGTCACCTGCTGCGTTTTCTTTTTATTCAGTGAAAGTCCATTTGCAGAGATCCACTCACGAGCTACTGACAAGATGGAGTCATGTGTTATGGTGGTGCCTGGGTCGTTTGGTCCATGTATAAATGTTGTATCATCGGCATATAATAGTGAAGCACATGGAACATTGCAAGGGAGATGGTCAAAATTAAAAACAGGAGTGGGCCAAGAATGGACCCTTGATGTACACCATAGTTTACTATTTGGGGAGATGACAGATCATTATTTTAATAAACACATTTTTTGCAATCAGACAGGTAGGAGTATAGAAGTAATTGGCATTGGTAAATGTAATGGTAGTAATTATTATTGGTAAATTAGGAAATGGAAAATGTAGTGATTTTGAGTAAGGCACAAGAAACTGTTATGACCAGTAACAATTTCCACACCATCTAAAACACATGCAAAGGTATTTGAGTATGTTAAAACATCAGTTTTATGATATTAGTGTCAATATTTTCCTCGAGTGATGTCTAAACCTAGATGCATGAAATGCTCACAATGATTTTCAAACTAGCAGTAAAGTATCAGTTCCCTATAGGTGGATAAAGGTTAAATACTCCAAACTTTAATGAGGACATGTGATTGATCCACAGCATTTGGCCAAACAAATGGCCACTCTGAAAAATGAATCTGAAGGAAAGAAATACCATTGTGTTCTCCACGTACTTGCAATTACTCGCATCAATGGTCGCATTTGCTTGAGTCGACTGAACTTTCTCAATAGAGTTCTGCTGGGAGAGTTTTGGGTGGGGGGACCACTCCCCTGCTGAAGTCCCAGAGCTCCCAGAAGTTCCCTGCTGCAACGGCGTAGCAGGAGGAGGGCTCTGGAACTGAGGGGGTGTAGGTGTTTGCGATTCCACATAGTCCCCAGCCAGCTGCTCTTCAGGCCTCCCAAGAGACGTCCCAAGAGGTGTAGACGTATCCTACCAAACATGATGACCAAAGGAATAAAAAATTATACATAAGGCAAACAGAGAAGCCATTCTTT
Source organism: Pyrrhosoma nymphula (assembly GCA_963573305.1). Lineage (NCBI taxonomy): Eukaryota > Metazoa > Arthropoda > Insecta > Odonata > Coenagrionidae > Pyrrhosoma > Pyrrhosoma nymphula. Next base: position 50,178,198 of record OY754337.1, on the reverse strand, counting down.
GCATTTGCTATCATCAAAGAAACTAACGTTCGTAATCCTTTCAGTGCTATGCACGCATAAATGCATTTGGGCGGAGCAGTGCCATCAGCCAAGTTATACTCTTCATTTACAATTTGATCAAAATACTATTTTTAAGAGGGATTTCACGCAGGAATTCGACTAACATGAGAGAGAAGAGTATGAATATTAACCCATTTTAAAATTTCAGAATCAATGCAGCATATATGACCACCATAAAATAAGGTTTAACAAGAATTTTGTGGAGAAACTCAGGACTCCTTTGTGATTATTAAAATACAATACTGCCCAACGAACTCACTTCTATTTTTGTTCCACAAAGAGTTGCTATTTGCAAATAATGAACCACAATGAAGTATGCACTCTTCATACAATTTAGACATTTAAAGGCATGACAGTCCGTCCAGAATAATAGCGCAGCTGAAATTAACTTATTTGGCTCAGAAAGAAACAAAATGTTAACAATTTTGTCATGAACATATGATTTAAACAAAGGCCACAATCATGGATTCTTCCATCACATGATTCCCATCTCCAAACTGCATTGCATATGTTTTGTAAATTGGCTGCATTTGTGTCAACTGTGCTATTATCTTGGATCCACTCGAGTCAATCAGTCCAACACCATATTATGCCCTCCTAATGATTAGAACCACAATGCAGAGTCAAAAAATAAAGCTGATGTCCCACAGACAACATTTTGCTGAAATACATTGAATCAAATTAGCAAATTTTCCAAACATTTTGAGCTCATGTCACACATGGAATATTTTTCTCAAATATTTTAGAATATTTTATGCAGTGTAGAATCTGCCACCAGAAGTAGCAGCAATGCACATTCATTGGTATTCGATGGCTTCAGGTGTTACTCACAATTAGCAGAGGAGGCAAATACCCATTTGAATGACAATACTTTGTACTTCACGGATTTATTTTGGTGAAACCATTCATAAAAATAAACTGTGGAAAATATCGAAAGTGATTTTTGACTATTGAGGTAACAAAAGTTGAGACCCACGGAGTACTTCCGGTTTGTTAGTCAGTAGTTTGTTATGTTGATGTGTAATCGAGAAGCGTAGTGTCATTCCATTCCGTACCTGAATATCCTATTCTAATTCCATAACTGAATATGCATAATAAATGTGTGTTAAAGTGATTAAGGCTGTTATTTTAACCTAAAATAATAGGTTACGGGCCCAGAAGTGCTCAGAGAGAATAGAGAACGATAGATTTTGAGGAGTGAGTTTCCTTTTTGAATCGAAAGAGAAGGCCGGAAAATGTACAAGATGGCGGATGGAGTGAAGAGTAGTTACGGAATGGACAAGTTGAATTCTACCAATTATTATTCTTGGTCCAAGATAGCAAAAGCAGAGTTAATAGAGAAAAACTGTTGGAATGCAGTAGACCCTGGATTTCATGAAGAGCATGTCGACGATTTGAACGTTGATCAAGCACTTCTGAATCGCAAAGCTCTAGAGTTCCTGCTCAAACACGTATCTAAGGAGTATGTGGAAGACATCGGTGAATGCGGATTAGCAAAGGACGCTTGGGACACCCTGAAGGAAATTCATACATCCTTCACATTGACCAAATGCTTGAAGGTCCTGAAGCAGATGATGAACGTGTCCAAAATGCCAGAGAAGACGATGCATCAATACATGGCATAGATACAAGGTTTGAACAGAGTGCTAGATACGGGTTACAGCTCAACGACAAGCAGCTGGCAGGCCTATTCCTGGCAGGTCTTTCCAATGTCCATAGAGTCACCATAGCAATTCTGGGTGGTGACAAGGAGCTATCAACTAAGAAGAAGAAGGCTGGTATGGAGGCTTCCACAGTAATTTGATGAACTGCTTTGATTCGGGTTTCTCCCATGTTGATTCATTTTATTGCACTTGTATTGCATTGATTGATTCATTTTATTGTACTTGCACTCCCATGTTGATTCATTTTATTGCATTTTATTGTATGGACAACCATTTAACTTGCATTCCAGCTAGCGTTGTCAGGTCCTGAATCTGGACCTGATGATGCTAGCTGGAATGCAAGTGAAATGGTTGTCCATAAAATGAATCAACGCGGGAGAAACCCAAATAAAAGCAATTCAAGAAGAAGGCTGTTTTACTGCAACAAGACGAGATGGTCCGAGATGAGAGGAAGCCAATGCACGGGGCAGTGGCATCCAACTTCAACCAAGGAGGTAGAGGAAGATAGGGTGGCTATCATTTATCCCACTCCAGGCTACAGAAAGAGCAGAAGGGTGGAGGCAGTGACGATAGAAAGAGTTTTAAGTGCAATAAGTGGGGACATATCTCTAGAGACTGTCCTCGAAACCAGGGTCAGAGATGTTTCAAATGTGGTGGAAGTGGACATTTAGCTAGAGATTGCATGGAAAACAGAGAGAAGGACTGTAAGATTGAGGAGAAAGATAACGGTGAACCTAAATCTGAAGGTAATAGCACGAGAGTGATATAGTGTGTTAGCGCAGTGAATTTGGCAGCTATGCGAATGAGAGATAATGAGTGGATCCTGGACAATGCTTCGACAGATTATAACTGCAAGGAAAAGTCATTGTTTATTTCATTAGAACCAGTGACTGGCTATGTGCATATGGGAAAGGGTAGTGTCCCAGTGAAAGGAATAAGGAAATGTGCGAGTTTCGTTAACACCCAAGTGTGGTGGTGTCATTCTAGAGCTTCCTGATGCATTATATGTACCCGAGTAAAATTACAACATAATACAGTAAAACCTCGTTAATTCGAAATTCATGGGACCAAAAATTTTGTACTTTGAATAATCCGGGTTCGAACTAAACGCACTTTCCAAAAATTAACGAAAAAGATCCCGTATTTTCCGAGATAATCACAGTACTGCTATATTTTTTATAAAAAGGCAAAGAATATGCACTAATATGAGAAGTTGGTACTGTAAATACAGTAGTAGACTATTTTAGGACTAAACTAAGGATCTATTTTTAAAACTCAGTTTCAAGGGGGAAACATTTTCGTGCTGCATTATGCATTACACTAATTACACTAAAAGGTTTACATTTAAACACTTTTCAATTAATGTATTTTGTATTCTTATAAACAAGGACTAAAACGATGTATTACATGACTCTAGGAACTCTGGTGGAATTTCATACAAATGCTTAAAGTTCAGCGTTCTACAATTTTTGCGCTGATAGTAACTGACTATCAAAGTGCACTGCCTCGGTGTATCGTTTAAAAATAAACAATATGTTGGGGCGTCATGGACGAAATTCGACTTTGAGTTACATATTAAGCATATTTCGAATTATCCGTACCGTCAAGTACGCAATTTCCTATTCAGTTTGCCAGTGACTGCTCACAACTTCGAATTAATCGATATTTCGAATTAAGAGGGTTCAAACTAACGGGGGTTTACTGTATTCTGTTCCAAGTTGGCAAAAAAGAATATATCGTGAGAAACTTTTAAAAAATTCTGTGTGAGACGAATTGAGGGAGAGGACATATTTAAAGTTACAGAGAGAGAGGTAATTTACAGCCTAGAAGCAGTGTCAACGAAAGTCACGATTTCAACAGTAATAGAAGAACCAAAAAATGACAATGTTAGAGATGAGAAGAAAATTCGATGTGCAGTGGCTTTGAGAAGTGCAGTGGAATGGTATAATATACTGGGGCATTGGAATAAAGAGGGCATAAGGAAAATTCCTGTAATAAAAGTGAAAGGGAAGGTTGGTGACAATTGTGACGTATGTGCTCTAGGCAAGGCCACTAAAAAAGGCTTTCCAAAACAAAGCAATAAAAAATCAAATCAACCATTCAACAGTGAAAGATACCAAGCGGCTGTATGCAAGTATGTATCTAGCCACATGTGCTAGACCCGAAATTAGCTTTGCATTGAGTAGAGTCAGCCAATTCAACAAAGAACCAAAGATAAAACATTGGAACGATGTAACACACATCATAAGGTATTTGAAACGAACCAAAGATTTAAGAATTTCCTATCAAAATGTAGAACCAAAAATAGAAGTACATATGTGAATGAATTCTTCACGGGATTCCCACCAGGTGAGATGTTCAGCCAGAGCTGACGTTTCAATGGCCTACTCTGCCATTGAAACGTCGGCTCTGGCTGAACATCTCACCTGGTGGGAATCCCGTGAAGAATTCATTCACATCGTGCGCCAGGAAAGCACTAAGTCTTACAGAAGTACATATATTGTGAAACGGATTTTAACAAGGTAGAAGGAGAGAAACTGTCTAGATCAGGATACATTGTGAAAGTGGCAGGTGGACTGATATCTTGGCTTAGCAAAAAACAGTCAGTAACAGCTCTATCCACAGCAGAAGCCGAATATTATGCCATGTGTGAAGTTGTCAAGGAGATCCTATGGTTAAGTTAATTTTAAGAGAGTTAAAGTTGCCTGATCTTGTCAAAGATCTTACTGTAATTTATTGTGATAACCAGAGTGCCATAAGATTTGGAGAGACTAGACTTGATTCTGAAAATTCAAAACACATTGATATTAGATACTGTTTTGTTCAACAATGTATTGAAAGAGGTGATATTATATTTAAGTATGTTAAATCAAGAGGCAATTTGGCAGACTTGTTTATTAAAGCACTGGGTGGTAAAAGTACCTCATTTTTTTGTAAGTAAACTAGGATTAAGCCAAATATGAGAGTATGAATGTTTTTTTTTCTTTTCAAAGTTTTTGATTGTTAATTATATTAGATTTTTCTCTGTTCAAAATTTTGTTAAGGAGGAGTATTTAAAGTGATTTTGACTATTGAGGTAACAAAAGTTTTGACCCACAGAGTACTTCCGGATTGTTATTCAGAAGTTGTTACGTTGATGTGTAATCGAGAAGAGTAGTGTCATTCCATTCCGTACCTAACTGAATATGGATAATAAATGTTCTAAAGTGATTAAGGTTGTTATTTTAACCTAAAACAATAGAAAAGTGCTAAGTTTTGCCATTAAAATAGATTGTAACAGGGAGGAATGGTGAACTTCAAGTATAAAAATTGGATTGCAGTAGCCTGTAGTTCCAGTCAGTAAGATTCCCACTTCCTACTTTATTTAATTAAACTATCCTACCTGGTATGCATGTCAAAGCATTTTGGGGACTTATAATATATATTGAGATGGCACACATCTTAATTTAACTCAACCATCTTGTACCTGCTGAAACAGTACCTTCTTTTTTCAGTACCATCATTTTTTTTAGGATATTGTATCTCTCAATTCTCAATGTAAATCACTAAAACCAACACAAAATCTGCACCAACCAACTAAAAGCCACCTTCTTAACAATAGATGGTAGAGAGCACCATTTTAAAATTATCTCCCATTTAATTGGCTCTTTGGTAAAAAAATTAGAAGCACCTACATCTGGTTTGCTCACATTTTGTTTGGTCAAAACTTTTGAAGGAATGATGAGAACATTTTATTTTATTCAAATTCTGCCTATCACATGATAGGTAGGTACTCAAAACCAGTTTAGTCAAAAAATTTGGCCATAAGACATCAGCTTTACATATGGTATGGTCAGCTTTGAACTTCAAATGAGAATACTTCACCTATTCTACAACTTTATGGCATCATTGCAAGTTTATACCATTACAAAAACGACAAATGCCACACCATATTTAATGAAGAAAATTATGATTCAAGTTTATAGATGAAACACAACTACATTACAGCAACAAAATAATGAACAATAGCCATAAGAAAGACATTTTAGCTGAAATTGCAGAGCATAATACCAGTCACAAAAAGTGGGTTCTGTGTAAAGGATTGCATTACATTTAATAATATAAAAGGTCAAAACTTTACCACCCAAGACCATACCCTCATTACAACATGAAGATTGTACATTACTTAAGGACAATACAAGCATAGAATGAGTAAATTAGTTATGTTAATTTTCCTCTCATTTAAAAAATGTTAATATTAATACACTGGTAAAACATCAAATTATAATCTTAATGCGAGATTGATAGATACACAACAATATAGATAGCATTTATTCCCTATGAAAACGTGTATACATCTACTCTCATATAAATTCCACTTTTCTTGGCACTAATTTAATATTAGGCTACAAATTTTACTCTAAAAATATTGCTTTAAAGCTCAAGCATGTATTTATGGTTAGTTCAGTACAAAGAAATAATTCATTTAAGAATTTTTTTAAAGCTCATTTTTCTAATGCTATAGATAAAGATATCACAATTTGCCTAGGCACTTCTGACTGCCACAGCCATTTTTAGATGTTATGCAAATAAAGCACCTTATCAATTACTACAACTACAGCTAATGAAGGTCTATTATACATTTGCATTTATGCAATAATCTATAAATGATTAAAAATATCTGTAATGCACTGTACTAGATGTGTAAGGCAAGCCTGCCAATCAGCTAAGCATCAACTTTGCACTCCAAAGTATGTAGATTCCTTCTTGTAATCAACATTCTTCATGCTGTATTCATGCATTACCAATTTATCACACACAGATATTGGCACACTTGTCTACTGAAGTAAATTCTGCGTTCTTAAATAGTCACCCGAGGGAGTTTAAATTTAGAGTAGTATTGACTCATGAAGGTCAACCCATGAATAGTTTGTACAAGAAATAACCATTGATTATGCTCGTAAAATTACTTAGACATTAATGGATGTACAGAAACTGACTAAAAAGCAGCGTGTAACAGAACTTAACTAAATAACAGTTAATTGTATATTTTCTATACGAAAGCAGGATGAATGACAATGATAAAGGCAAAATATGCACTTATGTCAGATTAATTAAGAAAGGAAAGGAGAAATATACAAGCAGAATATCAGAGAATGCTATCATCCAACAGTAGCACCGAATGAAGACATCCTGATTTTTTGGAGAGACAAGCCAAACTAAAGTTATCCCCAGCAAGAGGCACTGCATTGACTCTAAAAAGAGGACAGTTGCTACTAGTAACATGTATATGTATGTACATTCAAAATATCGACAAACATATGTACCTGCTAACCAGTTAAGCCAAATAATCAAGACTAATAATTAATTGGTAGAGCAATGATAGCAGCAAAGGCTAGCCACCACCAATTCACTATGAATGATATTTATATACATATGTATATATATATATAGGAGGGTGAGCAACAGACAGAGAGCGAGAGCCAAGTATGGATTTGTTTTCCAAATGCCTGTTCCTACCTCTACCGAGAAGGAGTGGGAGATGAAGGTGTGGGGGGTGGTGGAGGTGGAGGAGGGGCCCTGCCCCTCATCAACGCGGCTCACCAGGAATCGTGACACCTTCCTTCCACCAACCATCTGAAAAAAAACCGTCCAGAGAAAAGGGTGCACGTGTACTATGATGATGTGTTTCCATGTATTCATGATGTATCCTGGGGTTTTCAAAACCCTCAACCCCTCACCCACTATCCCTCCCAACTCACTACGATGTCCCAAACTTGATGAAATGGATGAAATCGTCTTCAACTCTGAAAATTCATCTTTAATGATAATATACAACAATATATAATTTTACAGAAGTGCTTTATCCAGTACTGTCTGTTTCAATGCATTGGCATCATCTGGAGGTGCCTTAGGTTGCCTGGTGCCGAGTGCCAAGGCATCTGAGGATGAAACCTATGCACTAAAACAGGTAGTACCGAATAAAAATTTCCATGAAAATTATACATGTTATGTATATTACATCCCAACCTTGTTTACCCTGCAGAATTACATCCCAAATCGCTGCCACTTTGCACAGTTTCACTTACAATGGTGCACACCTGAGCATCGTCTCAAACACAACCAAAGTTGTCAAATGTCAACATATTGAATTACCGTATCTCACAGCATATAAGACAAACTATTATCCCAAAACAATCGCAAGTGATATGTTAACCTCCGATGGGGTTTCCATTTTTCCTGGGACAGTGCCATCATTTATAAAAATTGTCCTGCCTGTTTGGGTATCCATCTGGAAAAATTGTATGCACAGATTTATTCCCATTTTAGAATCTATTAGTATTACAATGCTGAACAGGTCCGTGAATCTGGTTAATATTTTTCTGCCATGATGCACTTTTTTCGCCAAAATGATCGCTTGAAAATCACCCACAGGTCTTATATGTAAAGGAGAGTCCTTGTGCAGGCTAAAATCATCCCTGACTCTTACCACTGTTGGTAAATATTCCCCCAGATGGTTAGTATCACCTGGCCCCTTCTACAAAAAATCAATACTTACTTAATGTTGTGGTGGTTGTTATTTTAACCAGTATCATTATTTCAAACAGTACTGGGGCAAGGGTGTGTGTGTGTATATATGTATGTATGTATGTATGTATATATATATATATATATATATATATATATATATATATATTCCATCTTCACATCACCATTGTGTCATCACATTTTATGTGTTTCCTATACTCTTTCTTTCACCACCTGTCCACCTGTTTGAACGAAATATTTATTATTTACGCCTGTGAGCGGTTTGAGTGAATGAATGAATGGTTATATATATATATATATATATATATATATATAGATATATATATATATATATTTAATCAATCGACGCTTGATTGCTTTTGCGATACCGTAGAGCTATATATCGCACGTCATATCATCGCCCTATAAGACTGGCTTACCATACCCCTAACTAGTAAAAAAAGGCAAAAAAGCAAAACAATCTATAAATGTATGGTGTATTATTCCGATATGATGTGTCACACTTGTAATAATGTGGCCAAATTAGTGTAATGCATAATGCAGCACGAAAATGTTTCCCCCTTGAAACTGAGTTTTAAAAATAGATCCTTGTAGTCCTAAAATAGTCTACTACTGTATTTACAGTACCATGCTTCGGCCTGGATTGCTAATACTCTTAACCCTGAATTTGTCCCTATAAAATATGGGTGCATCTTATATGCTGCCAAATATGGTAGTTAGCATTTAGTCCAGTCATGCCTCATTTAACTCACCAGGATGTTTCAAATACAGGGTGTCCCAAAAATACATCAACACTATTTAAATGAAATTAAATGCAGTGTTTAATGATTTAGAAACAAGATAACAGTGGTATAATTAAGAAAAAATATGAAATTAAATTGAATCAATGTTTTCAATCGTTAACTACGAAGTTATTTTCCATTAACTCTGCATTTTTTTACATAGCATTTTTTGGGACATCCTGAAATATTCATGGTAATTGAACTTCTAGCAAAACATGAAGGATGTGTTCTATTATGCAAAAATCCAGTTGGGAATGTTGTACTTGCGAATTATTTTTCAATGGGAATCTCTATAACAACCATCCCTGATTGAATTTCTGTTGGAGGCTTTCGCAGCGCTGGATTGCTGTTCTCTCCATAGTTTTATGCAGCCAGAAATGTCGGGCAAACTAAGAGAGCCATCTCTGTCCGACTGAACGAACACCGCAGGGCTCTCAAAAATAAGCATTGTGAACAATCAGCAGTGGCAGAACATGCATTCACTAATCCCAGGCATCAGATTATGATTGATAAAGCAAAAGTCCATCCCAAAGAAAAGCATTATTTCCCTCGCATCATCCGGGAGGCTATTGAAATTGAAAAAGTAGCAGAAAATTTCAATAGAGATGATGGGCATAGACTAAACAACACTTGGAAAAGACTCATACGCAAAAGCGCACCAAAATCGGGGCTCTCGACGTTGATTGGTCGCGCCACTGGAAGGCCAACCTGAGGATGGTATATATAGAAGGCCATTTCCATCTGTCGGCACTCAGACCTGATCTGAAGATGTGGCCAGCATAGCCCACGAAACGTCATCTAAACAAAACCTGACGCAGCCAAACCCGAAAACTATGGAGAGAACTGCATCCCTGATTGACCTAATATATTTTGACCTCCTCTTAGAGCTTAAACTGTCCTCTTTTGAAGTACCTATGTACATCTTTGAATATACTGCTGGGAATATTAAGGAAATATTTGTCTGAAGAAGCCTTGATTTCATTGTGATTACACCACTGTTCTGAAGAAAAGATGCCTTCCACTTTTTAATAAATTTTTCTGGGAAATTTACCTGATAAATGAGATCAAAAAGCTAACATAATTTGCTGAAATCCTCAAAGAATATGTTCTATGTATTTTTTAATAATCCTTTCAGCAACATATATTTAAACACTCCAAGAGAAAGAGGATGAGAATAGACTGCAGGCATTTGCGATTTAGGTGTGGAGGAGAACCTGCAGTGCAAAGAAGAAAGTATGGAGGGTGGAAAGGAAGACAAATGAGGAAGTACTTGGTATGGTGGGCGAGGAGAGAAAATGACTTGAGGAAATTAGGAGAAGGCAGAGTAAGTTGTTAGAATAGATAATGAGAGGCAAAGAGATACTGAAGGCCGTGATAGAGGGGAGTATGATGGGCAAGCAGGGAAGGGGAAAAAGAAGAATAGGCTTTATGGATGGAATGAAGACATGTAGGGCGTATGCTGAGATGAAGAAATACATAGTGTAAGGAGATTGGGGCTATAGCCTGTATACATCCAGAGGATTCTTACTCTCTTCCAAATAAACCTACCTTAACCAGTAGAATACTCAAATCAATTAGTTCATAAAACAATGAACTACTTCTTTCTGGGAGTTGATGACATAATACCATGAAATGCTGGGTTACCACAAGGTAATGCTGATTAGCAATCAATGATTGCAAACACAAAAAATGGAAAATAGGATAATGTCACTTTCTTTCAGTGACATATAGTGACAGTTGTCAGCACTAATTACTCAGGGTCTATCTTTGGTTCAATATTTGAACAGGGCAGGATGATTAATGCAATGCTTTCCAGAAAACGAGTGCATGAAAATGTAGTCAACCACACCATGATTTCATCATTCATAATAGCTGACACAAAGCTTAAAGATATTTTTCCTCTGGGATGTCTTCCGCATGAGTTCATATTGCTCTTTTGACCTGAAGAAATGTAACTTCCAATAAATTAAGATGTCCATTACAAGTATCAATGGACAAAACAGATCAGGAAATACTAACAGAAAATGAACCCATTTCTCCGTTAAATGTTGAACATTTTCTCCTGACATACTAGAATGTAAATTAAGTGCCTAATCTGATGTATGGTGAATATAACTACGGCATTGACAAAGAGAATGCAAGAGAGGAGGCTGAATCAGTTTAAATTGGGAACTCAAAATACACATTTAAGCAAAGTTTCAAGGTAAAAATCTTAAGAAAACGAGGCATGACTGTATAGATAGGTACGAGAATTTACATGTTTTAGGAGCATGACAAATGCTATTAAACTTGTCAGAAGAAATTCTCAAGAAAATCAATTATAATAAAAATATAAACTATGTATATAAAAGCTAGAATAAAAATTAACAAATGTGGAAACAAACGTAGGTACTTCAAAATATTAATACATAGTTAAGTTTCTTAAAGTGATTTACTTTTGGCAGAACAATTGAGAAATCCCAGGGGTAATCATATTAAAATGTAATGCTCCACGAAAAATCATTAAAATACCTTCCCAGTAACAAATCTGCAGTTTTCTTCTATTTACTTTTATTGGAGTACCTAATTATTAGTTATTCTCTTGTTGATAATCGTATTAAGTTTAGTTTAATATAGCTAAGTACTATATTTTACTTTTCTTCTAACATCTTCTCTTACCTTCTTCTTGCTTTGGTCACATTTTGGAGGGCTTTTGGTCACTATACTTCTTTCCTTTTTCACTTTTTAATTATCACACAGTTCCCACTCTGGGCTGGCATCTCTTCCATTCATGGCCAAGTGGTCTCAATTAAGTTCTGAATTTCATCTTCTCAATTCATTCCTTGCCCTACTTGGGTCCTTTTATAGCCGTAAAGGATCCAATTACATATTAGTTAATGTAGCACATCAGTCATCTGATGCTCGGCACACACTTATAGCTCAGCTCATTTTCTTTTTCTCTACTGAAAATATCCTCACTTTGTTTACAGTTAGGAGAGCTTCTTCATCGGTCACTATATCTATTTCCTTTTTCACTTTTTAAGTAGCACCACAGTTAACCTTCCCTCCTCATACAGTTTCTTGGTAATAACAATAATGGGGTGAGCTCTTACGGCTAGACAAATACAAAGATTAAAGGGAGTCTCCAATAACCGTAAACAATTGGCACCACTCGTCAGAGATCATTAACCTTGCTGTGTTGGTTTGCCGGGATGGGACTTCCACAGCAGGGACGTTAAATAGTCTATGAAAAAGAGAGTGGCAAACGGCCAGTGTATGGTTGAGATGGTCGAAAGAAAGATTGTGGATGTAGTTAGTGGTGTGTGTTGGTTTCCGATAAATGCCTAAAGTTATCCTGTCACCAGATCAAGTTCGCTAGGCTAGTGGGACCCCTTAGCAGGTCCCATTAGCCTAGCGAAGGATCCTATCTGGGTTGTGTGATTGCGGCTGTGTTGATCACTGGCGTGGAAGCATTCTTCCCCTAAACCATCACAGGAGGGTATTCTGGTGGAGAGGCTGAGGTTGGTCTCTGCTGTGGAAGTCCCATCCCGGCAAACCAACAGCAAGGTTAGTGATCTCTGACGAGTGGTGCCAATTGTTCACGGCAATTGGAGACTCCCTTTAATATTTGTAGCAGTTTCTTGGTATTGCAGTGCTAAACAAATTTAACTATGTCAGCATAAATCGATGAAGAGAAATTGGAACCAGGTCACAGATTTCTTCCTCCAGCTAGTAGCTTGCCCAATTATTTCCATTAAAAATTATGAGACAATGACATAATATACCCCAACATACAGCAGAAGAGTTGCTTTTCTTGATTCCCAACTTTACCAAGCCAAATTGATATGCAGTAAAACCCTGTACTTGCATTATTGGAATTTACATTTTCCCACAATTTGTGTCATTTTTATCACGTTCCACTAAATTTCCTCTTTCCAATGTTTGTAGTACCCCATATTAACAAGATTTAATTTTCAGTTTTCCGGCAATTTGCATCACTATGTGCTAGATGAAAAAAAATGTTTCACATTCTAAGGTTACTCATGCATTAGTCTTTATGAAAATAAAAATTTTTTTTAGATCAAGTTGATACTCATGTTGGAACCTCCATTGATGTGATGATTATGCAGTGCATTGAAACCCGGGTCGAATAAATCTTTAACTGTGGAAAATTGCAGTTTAAAATTCTACATTACTCCATTGATCTGCCGAAACGTCAAAGATTTTAGGTCTTGGCACTTTAAAAGTGAATATTCTCCCCTTTTCCCACTATTTACATTTTTCTGCAATTCACACTCTTCTAGGGTCCCTAGAAAAATGCAAATTAGGGGTTTCACTGTATTTTTAACCATTTCCATTTGTGTGTTAGAGGGCAGCTCTGACAACAACTTCATTTTTCATTTTGATGGGTTCAAGCTTGACTTCAGGGAAGTGACGAATATCCATTTTAATAACAAAACTTTTCTTTTTTACTTTACTTTTCCACAGTTTATTTATTTCTGTGAGCAGTTTCGCTTCAATTAGGCATCATCTAGCACACCAGAAATATAAAATATTTTTAAATTTATAAATAACAACTATGTTAATTTTCATTACCTTCAAAATGCATCCTCCTTAGGGTATACCCAACCACCAAATTCCTAAACGTATGCATAGTCTTTCAAAAATCAACCACAGAAGAATAAATAATCATAAAAAACGTAAAAATGCAATATCAAAAACTACACCATATGGCCTTGGCAGTCTAAGAAAACCCTAGTTGGAAATTGCTGGCAGTGAAAGGGTTGAAGTTGGCTCTTAAGGATCAGAAGGCTTATTTTAGCATTTTTCAGCGTTCTGAGAAAAACATTTCTTTATGTAAACTACTTATTTTGCCTTGAATACATATGAACACAGTAATGCTCGATGAATTCTGCATGATATGCAGAAAAATGAAAATGTCATCCAACAAATTTTCTCAACAATGTTACGACAAAAAGATTGTGACATTTCCTAGGAAAATGAAGTCCCTAAAACTACACTTAAGAATAAAAAGAGCACACAAAATATGAAGAAATGCAGACATATGATGGGTTTGTATTTAATCCTCATTGTTGAAATTCATGGCCTAAATAGAACCAGTTTTTCTGACAGGAATTCATACCAAGAAAAAAATGGAATCAAAGGACCAAATAGTTCCCTTACTTTAAGTCACCCATTTACATTTTTATTAGGTGGTAACACTGTGGGTAGAGCATGCCATGTTTAAATCTTAAATGTGGGAGAGACTTATGAGTATAACACTCGTGTAAGACAAATATATGCAAGGCCTCAAATGTTAAATCATCTCTTATGGCATTGATGCCCAAAGGTCCAGGCTACATGTGAGTTTAACTAAACAATTGATTACCTCCTACAATAAAAAGGATTGACTGAAGATCTGCATTGAAAGGAAAAGCTCAAACAGGCTTTATGAGTATTTTACTCATTAAATGAATATTTAAGGTATTAGCCACAAATTACAATGTTAAATTACTCATAGATATTCCGTTAGCTGCTGTAATGGGTCAATTTCCTTTCTGTAGAAAACAGTGCATATTGCCAATTGGAAAAATATGAATATGGATGGGGGATAAATTCTATAGCTTCTCAAGTACCTAGTCTGTACCAATTCAACAGTAAAATTACAACAGACTCTATTAATTCATTAATTTGAACTAATGTTTGCAACAGAAGCATGAGAGGCATGGAAAGAAAAGGAGTGGGTTTAAATCATCAGCAGCTACCAAGTGACTCGTTCGAGAAAAAGTAACATCTAAGGTACAAAACCATTGTCTAGAGCAACCCAAATGCATGCATGACCACAGCATTGCTAAAACAACGGAGAAATGAAATACTCTCATCACCTCATGAACTGATAACTTACAGAGAAATGTGATTTCCCAAACACTAATGAATACATGTACAGGTACCCCCAGCTTAACAAATTCTTTTTACCCAATATTCCCTCAAACACGAAATTCCAATTGTGGATGAATGTCAATAGTGTTATGTTTCAGTTGAGACAAAACACTATTAACTATGTTTCAGTTGAGACTTGTATCGATCGATTACATTGATCCATAGTTTATTGTATGTGTTGGAGCGAATCAAGACACTCGCTCTATCTCTTCTCAGTAAGTATGATTTATTTGCCCATGTGACTGTATTCCACTTAAGTATATAATAAACAAGTAACTGAATTATAAAACATGGCAAGAAGCCTGCATACACCACCAAATTTGCCATTTTAACACGATTACTGGGGTATATGATTAGGTAAACTCCAATAGCCATTCACACCTCTAGTTTCCAGTTCAGTGTATGCAGGAATGATCCATAGTTATTCTTTAATAAGTAATTTAATCTCCCTAACCCTTTCCATTCCATATCTAGAGGAGAGATTGGCACTATCTTAATGATGGAACCAATTATTGCAAAACTTTCAACATAACTCTGTAAAATAGTTATATGTATCACTACTTACAAACCAACTTCCTAACATTCCTTACACTTCATTACTATGTCTACCAGGGTTTTAGAACTAAAGTGTGACTATCACACCTCTCATGAAAAGAGCGGGATACCTGCACCACAAAAACTTCAATGAAGGCCCTGGAATTACTTACTTAGAGATAAATAATTTCAATTATACCACAAATAAGAGCATGATCCACTTCAGCTGTACCCAAGACTTTGCCTATAATCAATTCATTGTTAAACAACTGATGCTAATAGTATTCACATTATGATATGTGAACGACAACACCCTTTTTTCAGCATAAATACACAACAACTTTCCACTCTAAGCAGATTTCAAATAATAGCAGCGATATGATAAATTCCTAATGATGAATAATTGACTAGATAACACAAGCTTGATTATAATGGAACAAATAACAGCATTATGAAAAAATAAAGAAAAAATCACCATAGGTAAAAGACATACGCCAGAGCTCAACCAACACAACTTCGGATAAAATTAACATATGGCATAAGGCAAGAATAAAATATAAATAGTATTAAAAACACTTTGTTTTACAATATTACCTCATAACAATGTTATTATCATGATGAAAATGATCTTACAAAATACTAATATTAACGGAATTGTTATTATGTGTTTATCTAAAAGTTTCCCGTAAAAATTTAAAATAATGAATAATCTTCACATTACAATTTAATGAATATATGAGTGTTTCTACAGAACTTTTAATACTTGTCTTGAACTGATTTAATAAATTTTTTTTAACGCACGTTCACCAAATTTGACAGAAACTTTGCACAGTGACCAAATAATGATAAAATCATAGTGCTCCTCCTAAATTTTAAGAGTTATTTTTTTACTCATAGAATAAAATTTTATTTACACGCAAATTGTATCATCATATTTATTTCAATTAGTAGAAAAAATTAAAGTTTTAACAATTCATATTATAATCATACTATAATATAATAATAGATCATAGAACAATAAAAACAGAACATTTCATACATAATACGTTATAAACAACAATTAAACAGCAATTGTCATTGCATAAAGAACAATTTCTTTTTTAAGTTATCAAATTTCTTGCCATACAAATCCATTTTGTAGTATACACCTGTGGTTATTTAGAGGTATCTACTATAAAAAAAGAGCAATAGTAATTTTTGAATTAGAATATAAATCACTCTCGTGCTAACCAAAAATTATGATTTTGACAACCAGCACCTCGATTATGTAACTTTGAGAAGGTGAGAGCGACATCGTTGCCCAGGGCAACGACATACGGACGACGGAGGGTGATAACAGCGATTATGTAACTGTGAGAAGGTTTAGAGCGACATCGTTGCCCTCGTAGACTATGACGATCGAGGGGCAATTACCAAATTTTAAAGCTTTATACATTTTTTTTTGGTAGCACATGACTAAACTAAATATTATTTGATTTGTATCAATAAAATGAATCTTTTATATTGAAAATATTTCAATTAATGTAATAGTTAGTTTTTTATAAGCTTAAATATTTACAATTTTCATTTTTTAAAAATTGACTATGTTCGAATTTGTAATTCTATCGTGAAGTAAGATTGATGCACGCATTCAGAAAGTAGTTCGTTGAGAAATCTGAACCCACATCTTCAACCAAAAATATGTTGGAAATGTTTGATGAAAAGTTATTTTTTTATATCGACATGTAAATTAAAAACTGAGCAAGTTCGCACCGAAAATATCAAAATTTACCCTTTTAAAAGCCTTTATGGGCGTTAAATATCATAAATTGACATATCTCATAATGCTAGAACGAATTTCTTGAATTTTAAAGTAATATTTTGTTCCTAAAAAAGTGTTTTGCACCACCTCTGGGAATAGTTATATTTAAGTAACATGAATATTAAAAGTTCTGTAGAAACACTCATATCTATTTGGTTTTGAGAGAACTAAAAAATGAATGAAAATGATATTTTGTGTTAATAATATAAGATTTATGCAATTTTTCTAAACTGAAAAATTGGAGTAGCATGTTAGTCAGTTTTCTCTAATGAAAATATCAATTTTATTGATAAAAAATAAATGAAAAAGTGACAAATCAAATAATTTTCTCACCGAGGCCGGAGTAGTACCAGCAGTTGGGACATTTGTAGGATGCAAACTGTTCTGTTTCACTGGACTTGTCACCCCGACTGGCAGTGACTTTGAGATGGTTACTTCTTGCCGGTGAGCCATGTCAGTTCCAACATCTGGCTCCCACCTCAGATTGGAAGCAGTTGCAGCTACAGTTGAAGTCTCATCACGCTTTAAAAAGATAACAAATCCTGCAACTCAGTCCCAACCACAAAAACTAAACAAATTAGCAAGGATGTACTTGAAACCTGCAAATAAATGCAATTTCCTAAGCATTTGGAGCATTGGATGAATTTTGGCATGCATTCACAAGAATAAATATAATTGATGAAGTTATAAATAAAACTATAGGCAATAGTTTACAATTTTTAA
This sequence comes from Pyrrhosoma nymphula, assembly GCA_963573305.1. Taxonomy (NCBI): domain Eukaryota; kingdom Metazoa; phylum Arthropoda; class Insecta; order Odonata; family Coenagrionidae; genus Pyrrhosoma; species Pyrrhosoma nymphula. The sequence continues at coordinate 50,160,187 of OY754337.1, read as the reverse complement.
AGAGAAAGGTAAAATAGTTTAGGATTGGCCTGGGGGCAGAACAAATGGTACACAAATGCACGAACACTCAAGTTTGAAATTGTTCTAGGGAATCATATTTTCAACAACCAAATCAAATGTTGAGTGAGAGAATGAGTCGGACTTCAAAAGTTAACTAAATATAAATTTGTTCAATGCAAACATTGTCCAAAAAATTAATTATATGCAGCAAGGACATTACTTATTTAAAGTTTCTTAAAATTACTTATGTATTAAATGGAAATATGTTGAGGGATTTGAGGAAAGGAAAATCTAGCCACTAAAGAGGGCCTGCCCATGAACTGTCACAGGGCACTTACATTCTAAGCCCAAACTTCAAGAGAATTAATCACTATCTACTCAAAATGCTTTGTTAAAACTGTTAGTAACACTAGATGACGCAGGGTGTAATTATCACTATTAAATAAAAAAAGAATGAGCTATTTACATAAGGATTGAAATTTGATTGACAGGAAATGATTGCTTTCCACATCAGCTCAAAAATTATACAGCCGTTATATGACATGTAGATATACATATGCTAAGTCTGATAAATTGAATCATGGCAATGGAGAATAATTAAATGATGGTGATGGGTATATGAAGAAAAAAAGTGACACTCAAATAAAACTGCAACTTTTACATCAATGATACAAGGAAAAAGCTGAGCTGTAAAGGATATATGCTACTTCATATTACTGCATTGGATTGGCATCAGAAGTCCTACAATGAAAGTTCAACAATCCCACTTAAATGTTTCATTAAAATGCAGCCAAGTTTCCAAACAGTCAGTCATCATCAGGTACCCTGAACACTGTATCAATTATAAACTCCTTGGATTTCAAACAAGAGTTACTGGGAAAAGTTTTAATAATTTTTGCAATAAAACATTCATGTTGAAAATAAAAAATACATACTGACACTAATCAGCCGCTACATAAAATATCCAGATTTTAAATAAATGATATAGGAGGACATATTTTGATGATATGCTAAAAAAGGAATGCCACAATGCTGGTCATCATTTTGAGGTCACCAGGCAGTAAACATCATACCATAACATGCTCTCCACTAATCTTGGCAGCATTCAATTTATTGCTTTGTTTTAGGAACTCTTGGTGCCATGTGTCTAATCTAGGAAAAAAATATATGAATTGGCCTTATTCTAGATAAAGTTCACACTTCTTGAAGCCATTGTCTAATAGTCCAGAGATGTTGGATTCTTCATGGGTCTTCAGCCGGCTGAAAACCCAAGAAGACATTATTCAGATAATTTGCTGGGAAAGCACCAGTGCACTCAGGTGGTTATTTGCCATTTGCACGTGTGTGAAGCAGCTCCATGTTTAATATGTAATGTAAAAAAAAACATAGGTAAGACGTGATACTGCCCACTGACATTACCAAACATGGCAAACAGCATTTTCAGATATGAAATTTGGAAAGTTGCGAGATATTTTTCTGTAATACAAAATTTTCCACACATTAGAAATTGTGAAACAGAGTAACTAATTAGATGCTTAATTTTAGTTTATGGTTTTAAACTTCAGAAAATTTATAACTGGTTCCCCACCCTATTTAACCATTTACTGCATTTCACCTGTATCGTTTAACTTCATAAAAATGTTAACCATTCTGGTTTTAATTTACCTATTAACTGTGATGATTCATGGCTGACCAATTTATCAATCCCATTAGTGGACTATTAATAACTGTATTTTCCCAACCACAGTACACTTTCTCGAACATACAGCCGGCACATTATAGGCTGAGGGTTAACCTACGTTTTCATGTATCCGATTTTGCATTGCCACGGAAGTACCCATCCCCCTTATACTTTCACCGCAGACTACGTGGTGGCAGCGAGCTAAATGTCCGATATTCATAATTAAGTTGTTTCTCAGATTTTACGACGTATAACTTGAATACAGTTGATATTTTTGGAAATGAACACTCATATTTTCTTCCAGCATGCTGTTAACATTAATAGATTTAGATTATAGTTTTTATCTTCCTAAGCCTAACCAGAAAATTCAGTGTCTCCTATGAGCCGGGAAATGCCATCGCCAGCCATTTGAAAAATGTACCGCAGTCGTTTTTGCAGACGAAAACTAAACGGCGGGCGGTGCTGCACCTTGGAGGCATCTACGCAGCGATGTAAGATTAAATTACGTAATTAACTTTTCTCTATTCAAATATACTTTATAGAGTCGTGATAAAATTCGGCATTGGTATTAGGAGATCTTATTTTACGTCCCCCTCTCTTATGCAATCCGTTGGTCAGTATGAGACGTCGGAAGTACTCCAATATCAGACGAATACTCTCCGAAGACAATTATTTCATTTAACTGTAAGTTATCATGGAACAGCCGGGGCATAGAGATGGGAAAATGACCGTAATTTTCATCTGAGGTAAATACAGTGGTAAATTACGGTAATTTTCAAAAATTACCGTAATTATCCAGTATTTTTCAGTTTTAAGCATTAAACAGAAAATGTATGGTTAAATAAGAATGCCAATAGCAAAAGGAAGGGGATACACTGTTTAAACCATACCTAATGTAACATTAATCTGTTATATATTTTTAAAATTGTAAAAAGAAATATGGCAGCAACACACAATCTGGCTTTCTTTTGTCAAAGTATGAGAAATTTCCAAGAAGAATATTATACTAATAATTACTCAATAATGTTATAATTTAAGTAAAATATGTCAAAAATGAGTTGTACATGCCTCAATTTAAAATTAAACACGTTGGAAATGTGGACTTGGCTTAAAAGAACATGTTGGGAACTTATCTGTATGAAAAATTATCTCAAACATAAGTGAATTATCTAGAATATTACCGAAAATTACGGTAATTTTCAATGGGCGCGGTAAATTACGAAAAATACCATGGTAATTTACGAAAATTACCGCAGTAATTTTTAAAGTGGCCCATCTCTACCGGGGCATGAACATGAAAAATAGAAAATATTTTTCCATATTACGCGCATAGCACAAACAGCATGTTACTAAGTTGAGGTTTACGAACATCGCGGATACATCTACCAATATTACGCCGTGTTGAATACGTTCGCGTGATATGATCCTAAAATGCCTTTTGCAATGCAAAATCGTAGGAAATTAACCACTCCTAAATTGTAGTAAACATAATGTAATAATAATAAAGCAACGGACGTTAAAGCATGGTAAAAACAATATGGTGGACCTATTACTTTTGAGTTCGACATTTGGCAGGTGCTTTATTAAGACAGATGATCCCTACCATGAACCTAAGGACAGACTATATTTCATCATTCGCGATAAACTGACGGCGGCACACTTCTATCTTTGGATTTTTCTCATAGAATCAAAGGTTGCAGGTTCTACTTTGTGGAAATTAACTGTAAAATGAAATAAAAAAACTTCGTATCATGTGGAAATAGTGTTTTCTTTCATTTCTCTCATAGATATTCCATTGACACGCTGTCGTATTATTTCTCTTTATCCATATCCTGTCTGCACAATTGCCGCTAGGAAGCTTGGCTTCTCTCTTCCGAAAGCAGGAAAAAACAATGGATGACAGTATTTAGCGATTGCCAGGCGCCCGAATGGAATCGCCCGGAGTGGCTCTTCTCACGTACGCAGTCCATCTCGCGTACAAGTAGCTTACCAAACAAATTATGTAGCTGTAAACAAATACGCATTTTGTTCTTCGTTTGCTCATCTTACCTCGGGAGATAACAGCCAGCGGCAGTGGGCTATTTCAAATGGGAAGCACTGAAGTTTGTCCGTCACACCAACAAAAGAAGATCACAAATGGGCAACAACAAATGCTGTTTTAACTGAACCCAAATCGGATGTTTATCATATCTACGTGGTCGTTAATCTAATACACTTAGTGTAGAATTATCCACTGCCCATAATATTTCAGAAGGTGAGTAATTGAAGCAGTTACCACTCCCCTCACATTTTTACTGGAGATCCTTCCATGGCGGGTGCCAGCAGCGCCAGGGCCTCACAAAACCGTATTTTTTTGTGCATGGCAGTCCTAGGACCAAAGGGCTGCAAACCCTTCACACTAGCGGACGTCTCGCTATTGCCCATACTCGTACTAATGCAGTTGGACAGCACTTTATATAAAATGTCTGTTGCTTTTTCAAGGGTACCCAGTGGCGTACCCAGTACCCTAGGGTGGCGTGACAGATGCCACTTCACTGGGCCCCGGGCGGGCTTGCCTCTTTCAGACAGTGCGGGGAAATCCGCCTACTAACCGAAATTACCTTCAACTTACTTAGTTCACGTGTAAATTTCTTGAAATCATTTGCCAGCTTGTGGGTTAATTTACCTCTTTCCATGAAATATGCTTAAAATATGCTAAGATATCAACAAGGGAATGCAAAATTAAGGGGGGCCCTGAATTTGTTTGCACAGGGCCCCTCAATCCCCAGGGACGGCCCTGATGGTACCAGGAAATTTCTCAATGTTTTAAGAAACAAAAATACGAAATGACATTTTGAAACAGACAACTATGAGGTCATTTGCACCACTAAATACGTGGTTAAGTCGGTAGGGGGAGAAATGTTTAAGGAAAAAAGGAAGGGTGGAGGGAATCTTGGCATTGGCTGAAGCCTTCTCTAAAGGAAAGGTGCAAAGGGGGCCACAGTTATACATGTCATCCATTAGACGTATTGCAAAAATGCTCTCCAAACAGCACTCAAGTAGGGATCAAGATTTACCTGAAAAATATCCTACTCCGCCAGAATTTAAATCCAGGCCCTAAAGATGGGAAGCCAGCACTCTAGCCACCACAATAACCCAATCTGCTTAAACGAACTGCTTCCTAATGATAACTTGATGCATAAAAACCCAGGTCATTTCTAATACATAAAAACACTTTCTATGGGATTGTCAAACAGTCTTTCTTCTAAAATTAAGTGAAAACTAGATGAAGACTAGAATAGCAGAACTAAAAAAAAACAATATATAATCCTGCCATTGCCATCTTACCAGCAGAAAGGGAACCTTATCATACTCAAGCAAAATTTAAAAATTGTTAATGCCTTAATTAAGTTGAAGCAATCACCCACTTTTATTCTGATTAAGTAATGAATGATTCCAATAAGAAGCACGTTGAATAAACTTGACTAATCCTAATGGAATATGCTAATTTGTATAATTTTCTTCACCACGCAGATTCACCAGAAAAAAATGTTCCACCATGCTAAAACACAAGGAAAAATGAATTTCTTCGATCTCAGAATTACAGCTTACAGAGTATTTAACACTAATTTGTAGCTAGCAAAAATGAGAGTGTATGGGCTTGGAAACCATTTCTAAAATTAATGGCAAACTTGGCACGTAATATATGTGATCGTGCAGTGCTACAATTTGAAAATGAAAAAAGGTGATTGCTAATATACAAGTCAAAAATCTCACATTTTGGGAACCATTAAGCAAGAAGAGTCAAAAAATGAAGTCCAACATATAAGTGAGGGAAATGAGCTAAACTTTAAAATGGAATACAGCCATGGAAATATAACTACATCAACAAAACAGACTTCACCTGACTATTATGTAGAAAACCTTATATGAAGAGTAGATCATTGGAGCTCCTTTTAGCTATTTCAGTATGCCTAACAACTGAGGCTAAACTATCACCACACCACTATTCAAATATGAATTTTTGTCCAAAGCTGTCTCTTAGGATAAAGCTTTACACTAAAGCAGGATAAAATGCTTCCATTTATCTACCAATAATTCAAAAACTTATACAGATCCCTCCCTCAAATAACTTTTATCTCACTATTTACAGCTTATCAAAGTGTACTCGTCCTCATCTTAAAGCATGGAAGTGAAATTTGTGTGCATCATGATGAGCATGAACATCAAGCTTGAACATCAAGCCACGATGAGGGAAATTCAAACAGTATGGTGATGGACTACTTGCCCGAATCAGTGATGGATTCCTGGCCGCTCGCATGCCCCGAATGTGTTTTGCGCTGGCCACGACAATGGAGGCACATTAGATAACCTTGAATACATTTGAAACGTTCCATTGAACTCTTTCGTACGGCTCAATCAAAACCAGGTAATTATAAACAGTTTTCCTTACGCAAAACTCCATAGGTAAGACCACAGGCAGCTTATCGCTAAAAGACTAATGGCAGTTGTTCGGTAGGTTAGTGGAATGTGGATTTGAATGCATTTGATTTTGAAGACACTATTTTCTCTGTGATAACTTACAGGGATATTCACAAAATTCCATTAAGTCCAGAAAGGAGGGGATAAATCCATGAGGCAGTTGAGGTAGGCTCAACTTCGCTCAGATATCGAGGGAAATGGATTTGAATAGACAGTAAATTGCTGGCTAAAATGCACGTGGGGGAAAATGAGACGATGGCAACACGACAAAGAAGCGGAGACCAAGAAGCACATCTTGAGATGATGTGGCAGCATTTGTTAGCATCCTATCCTGCTGGCAACTCTCTTACTGTTGGCAGGGTGGCCATGATAAAGAGGACATTAAACTTAAAAGCACCTGTATGGTGAGAAACCGCCTCCATGAAGCCGGTATGAGAAATTCCAGTCCGGCAAGTAAGCCAGAAATTAGCGAAACTAATTAAATGGCGAGGTTATAATTTGGTAATTCGTACCGGGATATGGACCAATAATATTAGAATATCGTAAATTTCATCGATGATTAAACATTAGAAGTGTTGGTTATGGACATATTTAGCAATGGAGAACACGCAATTGTAGGTAAATATAACTGTATTAATTGATAGTACTTTCTAGAACATTTCCCTATTTAGAAAAAAATTATATTCATCCTGTTTGTTAGGTAACATGTAAAAAAACAACTAGGAAAAATATATCTCGTCATACATGTCTGCGTTTTTGGAGAGCTATTTCTGCTGTTGGGCCAGGACTGCTGTTGAGAACACCACCTTAAATGACGTCTGAGGATTACGTCTGAGGATTACCTCCGAATCTATCGCATTTTCACCACTTCCATAGATAAACAAAGTAATACCATAATGCGAAGAAATAATATTTGTTCAGGACAACTGACCCATCCACAGTGCTCTAAACTCGGGAGATTTTTCGAGGAGCATTCGCACAGTACAGTATAATCCTGCTGTCCAAACTCACAGCACCTGAATCCAATACTAAATTTGCGACTTCATGGTCGAGGTATGGCAGAATGCTAAGGGAAGGAACCAAGAGACACTGAAAGGTCACATCTAGGAGGTATGGGCATCTTTGGGTCAGCGCCCTAAATTATTGTCAGTATTAAATAGGGTCAATGATACAAATACTTCAAGGAGTCATTGATTGTGATGGGGGTGAAAATAAATACTGATTAATAGTAAAGTATGAGTTAAACCGTTCGTCAGGACATGGTTCTGCAATGTATCTCGATTTTGAGTGGCCGGAAACTTTATTTTCTTTGCATTTATTAATGAATTTGAGTGATAATTTGACCAACAGTGCATCTACCAAGAATTTATTTTTTCTCTTTGCGTTCATTTAAAATTAGTTAATTTAAAATACTGAAAAAATATATCCATTTACGAATACTACAGTATAATAAAAGTAACTCTCCAGGAAAATGTAATATCTTTCTTACCTTCTCTTTTTTGCCTTTTTTATTTGCGTATTTATTTATTCATTAGTATTTGCGCATTAACAGGTTATTTATTTACATACTCATTTAAAATCTGCCACCATGCTTGAAATGTGCATTGAACATACGTTTGTATTCGCGATTAAAAGAGGAAACCCTTATTCATTGTGGTGTTCTGTTAAGTATCGCAGGTTATAAGGATATTAGACAGCGGGTGAATCCCAGGACCTTACAGAAGTGCGAGAGTTAGAGCAAAGCCTAGAAGGAAAAGAAAGGAGAGAGAAAGAATGAAGAGTAAGTTACGGCGAGAACGAGAGCGTTCAATGATACGTTTCCAATGCATGCATGGCAGTCTAATGTGCCTCAATTCGGAAACCAGGGCGAATAGCGCTCGGGGAGGGCAAGCGGCCAGTAATCCGTCACTGGCTTCGACGATGAGTCCATCACCTTATTGTGTTCGAATTTCCCTCGTCGTTGCCTAGGAATAATATGCCACAAGAGAGGAAGCCGAATTTTCTCCAGAGCGATAGTGTTGGCGCTCCGTTTGTTGGGAAACTTTTTTCCCCTTAGTACATTCTATACATAAATTTTCAATAAATTTTAACCTGCCACAGTGAACAGCTCTCATCAACAAGCATTTTATATCATCTGATATAGAAAAACATGAGTTTTTCATATATGGTATGAAAAAGAGGGGGATCATTGTATTAATTCACATACTAATTTGCAAGCTGCCACAGAGGCCCGTGGCCGGTGGTGTTAGTACACCAGCTATGAAAGGGAAGAGAATAGAGAAAAGGACAGGGGAGAGGACAGAGGTGAATTGTATCGTAACGATGTGTCTTAGGTTAGTGTCATGCTATTACTGTCACAATCACTATCGGTGAGTGGAAAGAAGGAACTTTTGTACCTCTCAGTTCGGCATTATATTGCTCATATTGTGTTCGTCCTATCAATTCTATAGATATTGTGCATTGCCAAAATAATATTCTCCATGTCATACTGAAACTTGCCAAAACTGAATTTTTTAACTAATCTAAGCCCAGCATGCAGCCTCTTGAGTCTCTAACAGCTCCCAACCTAGTCCTTCCATTAGCTGTGTTACACCAGCAGGAATAATGATCTGCCTAAAGTTGATTTTATTCATTCTTATCTACATGTACACAATACCTACAAGCCACCTCAAGGGTGTGTAGCACGGGCTTAAATGTAAACTATTAGCAGTAATACGCCCATAAGCAATTTGAAAACCTTTTGAAGATCCTACCATGAAGTTCTCATGGAAGATATCATCATCATTACATCATTCAATCCTACTAACAGGGCTGAAAGTATGTAACCCTGAGTTTGACACTAATTATCTAGAGAAAACATGGGCTGATTTCTATGGAACATACATAGAATTTTAGCTGATTTTGGTCAAAGTTAATTTCATTTAATAACTTTTTAAACTACTCATTTACATTAAAAGTTTTTTCCTGGGCATGAGGGAAAAAAGAGAACATTTTTGGACCCCTGAGAAGCAATACCCAACTTTTGGGGATTACTATGCAAATGCTGTACGCTCGATTGTCATACAATTTTAACACAATAATACTACAACCTTCCTTAGTGCTTTGGTTAAATTTCAGACTTCTTGCTTCATTTATTTTAATGCAGTCATTATTTTCATGGTACAACTTTCCCTCCATTCTCACTGGTTGGGGAGTGAGCAGCAAAACATTGTTGGCTTTGCTGTGAGTTCGTAACTACAATTCAAGTATTTTCCAACACATGGAAGTAATGAATGAATTCTTCTCGGGTTTCCAACCAGTTTAGACTCTCCATTATGGCCATTATGAAGTCTAACCCAGATGGAAACCTGAGAAGAATTCATTCATCAACTGCGCTGGGAAAGCACCAGATCAAACATGGAAGTAATGGTGTATTTTATAGCAATTTTTATTTGTCAAGTTTTTGTAAGCATTCAGTGTGTGTCGAGCTGGGGAGGCAGATACTAAGACTTCACTCTCACCTCAGTGTACTAGTTCCGTGTTGCAAATGTTTAATTGTGATCATATAACTTGGATTCAAACAAACTAAATTTCAACGTGTTTCATAAAAAGTGGCCCAGGCATTCTCTGGATAATAAGTCTCAAAATCACTTTCAGTGCATACTTTCTGCACTGACAGCACTATTGGTAGACTGCAACCCTCCACTCTTTCCTTTCCTATTTCATCATACCCTGAGAGCTCTTCTATTTCATGCCCTGTTTTATCTGGCTAATTCATTAATCTTCATTAATGCATTCTTCTGTATTCCTTGAGGGACTTTCCCATAAAGTTTCCCTCCTATCCTGATCATTATTATTAATGTTGAAAATACACCTACATATTTATATATAAATCAATAATAAACAATATACAGTGTCTCACCAGTTATAACCTTAATGAGCCATTACCTAATGTCTGCAGGTCAATAGATGGTATGAAATGTCTACGAGATCAAACCATAAGAATTACTTATGAATAGAGAACTATAAGGTCTAAACACATGAGTTCACTGTATATTTCTGTCTGCAATACTTAACATCAATTTAGATAAAATGTGCATTTTCCTTATCAGGTGGACTAATGCCATTTTTAGCATTCATCTGGAGTCCCATTGTTTGTAATTACCTTATTCCATGGATGATCTAAAGACCTACGAACACAATTTATCCATGATTACAGAGCACCATAATTGCCAACAATTCTGAGCAGTAACAACAATCTATTTTTTCCTCTTACTCATTTAATGTCATAAACTATAGCTAAATAAAGTTGTTGCACACATGACTGCAGGATATAAGCGCCAAAATTACGTTCAGCAAGTGCACTAATTAAATCAGAACTTCAGAGATTGCTCTCTGATGATGGACAGACAATTATGTAAAAAATAGGACATGAAACTCTTGATACTTGCATGAAACATAACTTTCAAGGAAATTCACAGTAGTAATATTACTCTTCTCCATACAGAAATACTCTTCAAATCCATACTGTGTATGTAGTTCTAAATCATATACAGATGGTAATTGGGAAAAATGTTTAGGTAAAACTAAAATAGCAGAGGCAAATCACAGTACCATGCATACAATCACCAATACTATAAGTACACACAAGAACATCAGTCAATGTGACAAATTCCTTGCTGTGTTAAACAGTTTCACCAAACAAAAAATCTAAAAGGACTGTGGGCAAAACCTTTCAGATACCCATTGCATTCAAGATAACTTCATAATTAAACACCAGTACACTTTTTAGATAAAAAACCATATCCATTATGAATTTTCTTAACAGGAGAAGTCAATTAAAGTCTTTCAAATTAAGTCAATCCCAACTGTGCTATGGAGTTGGTTGGAATAGGATGACATGTAATTTTACATATAAGTCAGTGATATCACATTTTCTGGTTATTTATGAAAGACAATGAGCAAATAGGGTTAGTATACTAGTAAATACTCTCACACCATACAAGTCAACGACTGATGCCTTACTCCTAAATTGATACTCGGACCATAAACAGAGTATTAACTCTCCTTGTTAGACTTAAAAGTCTGACTAATGCATTTAAAAAATTATCTATCTATCTATCTAATTATCTAACTCCTTTTCAGATTCCATTTCATATTAGAGGGACGAGATAATTTTGCCAAAATTAAATTTCCTAATTATTGACTGAAAAAATGAAATTATTCCATCAATTGCAAATCACTAACTTTGAGTTTGAATGTCCTTTACTGAATGCTCTCAATCAATGGTTATATCAAGACACAACAACTTTTTTATTTCTTAAAACCACCACACCCTTTCTTGCACAAGCTTACATATCAAGTTATGCTGATTTTCTCTCAATGAAGCAAACTATTCTGATTTATTTTATACAACATATGCACTAGTTCAAGCATTTATACTTCTTCTATACAGTATACTTTCCTCCTCTAATCTTCCTTGGTATCATGCATAATCACTTGAAATTTTGCATAACCTGAACCTCAAAAATTTAGTTATCACAAATCTACAAACAAAGAATGCACTTTGCCTGATTTTCCATACGTATAAATGGTTTGATATTACCTACTTTAATTCGATATTCGCTACAGCAAATTTTTAATCTAACTTCATGGTTTAAATCTCTTCTTCATACAGGAGCAAAGCTAACCAGTACGCTGAATTGATGAGGAAAAAAACACACATACTGTTCAGACCAACTCGCACAAACTATGAATTACAACCAATATATTTTGGCCATAGTCCTTCAAAAAGTCATAAAAAATAATTATTATCATATCTTTCTGAAATACCAGAGGTTAATTGGAGAAGGATTATAAGGGAATGCTAAAAGCTGTTGGAAGAATAATACTAGAAGCATAAGCACATTCAAATAGCATGTCACTACTGGGTGAATTTGAGAAATCTTACACTTTGATGACAAACATAAGCAAAGAGGATCCCATCAATACATGCCAAATATTATCCCAAAACCATGTTTCGGTCACAATGAAATATTTATGATATGAGCTTCAGAGAAGAAAAGGCAGAAAAATTTCCTCTGTAGAATTCTGCTCTAATGTATAGCTATGGGATTATCTGGTGTGACTGTCATTCAGTAAATTTCACAAACCAATGATGAAATGAAGAAAGATTTGGTACTTTTCTGCCATATACGGTGAATTCTTACTGCTATCTACACCAGGTTAATTTTGACATAGCTCTAGATGGTTCGAGGGATGAGTTGTCCATCACATCATCCTAAAGAGACTGGATTAACTCAGCCCAGGAGATGATGGACAAGTTGTTCCTTGAGACACCAGCAGTTACGCAGGACTTAACTTGGGAGGACACCAGGGAAGATTTCACAATAATAGTAAAATCTAAAAAATTAGATTTAATTGGCACTCTTTTACCTCTAGCATCTGTTTTTAATTATTTTCCAAGGCAGCTCAAACCTTGCAAAGACAGCAAAGGCCAGGTTGGATGTACAAGGAATGTAAAGGGCATTTTTTTTTTGGAGACAACGCATAAATATGAGAACGGAGCAGTGAAAAATACATAAACATCAGCTTAAAAATCATTTTAAAAATTAGATAGCAATTTTTTAGGTATTGAAAAGTAGAATATTTTCTTGTACATAGAAAGGCAGACTGTTGTATTTGAAACCAACCCAATGAGCCATGTCACGATGTACCTAATTTAGCAATATGTATTTTTTATTTACTAAACACAAAACCAGCACTGTATTGATGAGTTCGTCTTAAGAATAACACCTCTTACCGAATGGTGTCGCCTGTGTCCCTTGAGGAAAGCTTTCAGAGACTGTCCAGACTGCCTTGTCAGAGATCCATGCCTCACCTGAGGGTGGTGGGATTGAAGATGAAGGCAAGGAGGGCAGTGAAGGGGGCAAAGGGGGAGGATTAATGGGATGGGAGAGAGGGAAGAGCAAAAATGTACATCTCAAAAGGCTCTCAAAAATGAGAAGCTGGATTCTGTCGGCAAAAAATGGTCAATGTAGATATCAAGGCTTGTATATTCATCCCGAAAAATTTTACCTTAAGAAAAACTTTCATACAGCACAGTGAAACAAAAATGATGCCTCAGATGATATCTACAGCAATTAATTCTTTCAATGCCAGAATAACTTTTAATTGTTTCACGGGAGACAAGTGAAATTGAGATGTTAGGTAAAACAATTGCACCCATTTGCTTTCCAGCAAATTCTGACATCAAAAGTATTTGAATAATCAGTCTAAGTTGACAGAAGCCAAACACGAAACTGATTTTGACGCGTAATAGCTGGGGTAAAGTCACAGAGAAAGACCAGAAGTTATCCCTGGAAGTTCAATATCGTAGACATCCTAGAGCCTTTAAGGGCTGTAAAAACTTCCAGGATGAAAAAGATTAAAAAAAAACATTGAAGAAAGTTATTTGTAACATTGTACTCTGAGAAGCATCCAGTGAAACTCTTTCCTCGATGTACTTAAATTAGAAAAGACAACAACTTAAGTATTATGAGGATTAATATCCTTAAGTAGTGTCATCCAACCAGACAGCAAATTAGATCTTGGGAGAACATTTTCTTTTCACAACAGGGGATAGTCAACAGATTAATACATATAGTTTTGTGGATACTGTATGGTTCACTTTCAGACAGTTTTCAAAATGTTAGGGATGGCTGACTAAGACAGATTTACCAGGGACAGAAACTGTCCCTTGTGCAGTTACAAATAAACTGTCACAAATGCCTGCTAGATGAAACTGTAATGACAGGAGAAACATCTCCATCAAATTTTCAGTTTAATTTGAATGTGAGGAATATACAATTTTTTATTAAACAGCAGCAAATATAAATTGCAGGAGGAATCTTATAGAGTTTAAAAAGAAATATTGATCACTAGTACTGACATTTTCCTTAAAACTAATCTCCCTGGATTATATTGTATGATGACTAAGGACAATGTTTACCACTCATATGTTACTTGTTAAAAATACCAAATGTCACACTCGTGACTGAATGAGAAATAGATTTTCATAATTCAAGCGAGTTGACAGATCTCAATGAATTACACAGCTTAGAATAAGTAGCAAAGATGGATACAAGCAACACATAATGCTTGAATAATGCAGAAAATGAAGATCTCATTCCATTCCCAGTTGTGAGGTAGGTTGCAACAAAGGAAATTTATTTCCCTCAATATCAACCAGCAAGAGAAAAACTAAGAATGAAGATATTAGAGATATCAACACCTAAATCTCAATTGCCAATTTTTTTAAATATTGAAAGGAAAATCAATGATGTAGTCAGTTTCATGGTTTAACGCCCTAACCAAATATCATGAGAGTACTTTCAATGGAGTCAGGGTAACAGAAAAAAAAGAGACGTAAAAGTCAGTTGCCAGAGTTATTTAGTATCAGGTGACAATCTACTTCTCCTATTATTACTCATAGATTCAATGTGTCATACACAGGTAAATGTACTAGCCAGATTATTTTCACTGATGACTTTGCCTCCAAACCAGCAAGTTATCCATCCTTCTTCCAGAAAACCTCTAAGATATAGTTTCCACTAAGCCATCAATAATATTCATTGGACAAACACCAGATTGTTTTAAGTTGTAATCAAATGGTGTTTAACTAACAACACACAAGCCTTCTAGATGATTAAAATGGCAACCAACTCTTTGCATGGTGAAATTGAAAATATAACTGAGGAGTTTTCAGACAGAGAAACACAATTGGTAGCATAAACTAAGAAAATTTCAATCATGAAAATAAATATTACCTTACAGCAATAGCAATTACTTATAATATTCTTCGAGGCATTTCCAAATGAATAACAGATGTGTGAGAGCATGAGTAAATGATGAGTGAACGTGAACATAAAAGGTAGGAATGCTTCTCACACCACACAATAAGAACTAGGCATACCCTCAAAAGAAACTGAAAATTTCTCAGAGGATAGCAGTTTCTGGAGAGAACTTAATGAAGACAACTGTAACCAACTCACGGATGTTCAGAAAACAAGAACTACAAGAAAGCCATACCACAAACAGCAATTATTAGGACAAATTGGAACAAAAGCCTTATAAGGATAGAACAGTCTTACATCCATGCAAGTTTATTTACATTTTCCATTACAGATGCTTACACCAGCAGACAATGACTGAGCATGCCATGACACTGGGAGCTTTCCATTTAAGGTGTAAAAGTTAGTGCAGACTGGAAAACAACAGTGCACATGAACAAAAATGAATATTTTAAACAAACAATTTTGTTTTCAATTTGCATGTACTATGCTTGCTACTTTTTATAGCAATCGAATTTCAGTTTATAATAATTTTTGCACTGTGCAAGTGTTATGGATTATCCCTTTCTTATTTATGCAAATTTTGAATTTGATTAAGAGGATTCAGGCGATGTAGCAAGGAATTTAACCATTATGGATGGATAAAAAGATGTGCAATTCTCCAAAAAAAAAGAACATTTTAAATTGAAATCTGGGTTTCAATCTATGTACTAGTGAGCCCTCATTTAACGTTGGCTCATTTAACATTGTTTCGCAAAAATGTTGTCTAAAAATGATGCTTAATCATTCAATGTTGTCAGTGCTTCGTGATAACGTTGTTAAAATTGTGAGAGAAAAAAAAATAATAGCAAATAGGACCCTGGTGCATGTCTGATGTGTAATTTCCATTAAGCCGAAAAGGTTGGTGTTTGCTTTCCATAGAATGTGTAAAAGGTTTACTTGAGTGAATAATTATCGTGTTATTTGCTTAATATCAGTTATATTGGCAGTAGCTAATAAAAAATTATGTCTAAAAAAAGAAGTGGTGGTTATCACATATCATCGGAGGGGAAAAAATGGAAAACAGTAACATTTGGACAAAAACTTATAACCAAGCAGCTATCCTGAGGCCCGGGAAGTTGATGTAATTGGAGAGAGTGGTAAAGTAGGATGATTAGTTGCAGGTTGGCAAGTGTCCAAAACCAAGGTCAGTGAAGAAGGACCACAAATGAAACAGCGCATCCACGAGAGTACGCTGAAGGAGATAATGAAGAGATTGGAGCAATGTAACAAAGGATCGACAGGAACACTGACATAGATGGTACAAATGAAGATGCCAAGTTTCGATGGACGTAGAGGCTCGAGACTGATACGATAAATAAACGAATTAAAAGAATAAATGGAAATATACCAACTATCAGGGGCATATATAATTTAAATAGTAAGGCAAGGAATGGCGGGGCAGGCCACAGAATGGTTCACAGCGACGTCGCATCTCCATAGACGATGTCACACCTTCTGAGAGATTATCCAAGACTATTATTGGGGAGGTGAACAACAGATGGAAGTTAGGAGAATTATGAAAATGGGGAGATATATCCGGATGGGGAATCAGGGTAGAGTAGAATATGCTACATCGAGGATAAGTTCAGCAAAGGAGCTGAGGCCACCAATAGGGGATGATGAGATAATGTATTGTCTGAGACAACATTTTGGACCAGAGGTGAGCACAGGGATGATATCCCACAACATAATGATACTGCCGGATATTTCGATATTGCTGGGCCGGTATGATAGCATCGTGCAGGAGAGAGAACCTAGTGGAGACCCAAAGCTGTCAGATAAAACAGCTTGGAAGGAAAATGGCATGAAACATTCTGAATTATAAACTCACAATTGAGATGAAATAAAAACATAACACTTCTCATCGCAAAATCTTGATCACACGACTTGCTCCCCAATACATGACACATTAATGACTTGCCACTAGCTTCATGAATGTTGTTTTATAAAGACATTACTTTCTATGACAGAATAAGAATGTTATTCTCTTCTGGCAACTATTCATATTGCTCAACCATGCGCTCCAATGGTAACTTATTGATTACAGATCCTTGTAAATGTGCTAACTCATCAATGAGAGAAATTCCTAAGAATCACATACAACTCTTCCTCCTCATCCAACTTCACAATCTTTATCCTCATTGCCAGATGTAAGAATATCTGACTGTATTCATAAGTACACCACAATGTTAATGTTTTACTTTACAGCACCATCTTATGCTTCAATCATTCATCACATGACCTCTCACTTTACCTCCAGTGCAGTGCTACCCACTCTTACACTGTTAACACTACAGGTGCAAGAGCAAAACTTACGGATGGTGCAGGAGATGATAATGATGAAGACAATGATGAAGGCTGTAACTGCCTCATCAAGCAAAAATGTGGGAAATCACATCATGGAATTACAAGGACATCTACAGAGCTGTTTATGCAGCAGCTTAAATATTGAATTATTCATTTTATGGGGAATTTTTACTAATGTTTTTTTTCAATTTTTGCCTTCGATATTTATATTTCTACCTTTGGTCGTACACTGTTTCAATAGCAAGCCTGACAGATTATGCAATAGTTTTAATTTCGACTTATACTCAAATCACGAATTTTATTCTACATTCTTGGCTGAAAAGAGGACTTCGACTTACATTTGAAGATATACGGTACTTAAAAAGTTAAGCTTTTTACCACTTGGTAATTTCAAACTTTACAATATCCATATTTGACACCTTGCATAATATTCACCACAAGCTAAATCCAGAATCTCTGTTCAATGAACAAGTCTTTACTGAAAATCAACCAAACTACAGCAACTATGGATGCAATTATCTAAATTCTTCTCTTTTCAAACATACTTCAGCACAAATCAACTCTCCTGATATAGTCAATTGTACCCTTTAACTTAAATCCTTTCTCCTCCTCATATGTTTTTGCACTTTCTGTTTGTGTAGGGTCTTATACAAATGGAAAGTAAATGCACTGTTGTGTTACTGAGCATCACACTTTAGCAAATGGAAAGCACCCATTTTTTAAAAACAAATCTGCAACTGAAACAGTCAAAATACAGAATGCTAAAATAATTGTTTCATACACAAACATGGATACACAGATACGAAGGTTCATCGTTGGTAAGACAATTGACCACCAAGAATACAGACAAATTATAAGAATAGAGCATTATGCGTTTGTTAACTGACCCACTAAAAATAATGGTAATAGACAATGTTTACTGGAACGAGTGATTTCACTTTTCCCTTAAGTGGTTAATAGGTTAAAAATTACGGCAAAAATTAACATGAAAACGACAAGCCTGGTTACCAGGTATAAATGCATTGCACAAAGGTAGAAAAAAATTGAAGATAAGTTTCAAGTAAATACTTGTATCAAAAATAATATGCACCGATCACAGTAAAATATTCACGAGCAGATAACCTGTCCCTCATGTGTTGACACATTTCAAATTTTACTGTCAAGCCTGGAGTACAAGGAATATAAAAACCTGGTTTGCAGAAACCCATAATTCTGTTCAAGATGAAGTAAAAGGAACACATTTAAAAAATTATGAATTTACGTTGAAATTCTTAAGGCATTGAAATTCTGAAGGCATTAAAATTCTAGCTTTGTGCAAGACTGCAATGTATAAGTCATGATGTTAAAGTATATGTAGAACTGCAGGGAAATCAGAATTATTTGGTGCACATGTTACTTACATAAGCCTTCCACCATCTATGTTGATGTTAATAGGTTTAGAAAAAAACATGAAGGCTATGGACAAAAAAGGTTAGATCAAAAAAATTTCATAATCATACGATGAAGTAATATGGAAAATAAAACAGCACCATGTTAATGTGCTCAAAGGTAGAATTTGTTAATAAAAATACAAATATGTAGTCATTCTTGTTCAAATATAGTTTTAAAATAAATGAAAATTATCTCCTATGATGGAATGAAAATCACATGAAATATTCAGTATTAAATAAAAAAAATGGTTTCTCAACAAGGAATAATAAATAGGCAAGTACAAAATAATGAGTTTGAGTAATGTTTTTTAAATTTTTTAACAAATAAGTAAGAATAATTACTATAAATAAATGATTATGGTTCACCAAAACTAAGTAGATGAACAATTTCTTAACAGTAGGTTTTAGCCTTGTCTAGGATAGCAAACATAGTTGAGGGAGTGTAGGTCAAGTAAATTGAAAATAGCTTCATCATCTTAATGGAGAGTTTTACTATTGAGACAGTGTCACAGATATCTTGGATAAACTGGAGCACAACTCTCAAATACTGATATTATATCAATGAAATCTTTATGTGCCAACAATTATTCATGCAAGGACATTTCTGGATAATCCTACACAGTAAAAGTTAATCACCAATTAGAAAACACATTCTCTGATATCAAGTGTGCCTGAGCAAGTGTTAGATTTCATCAGAATAGAAACACTGGTTGCTCATTAATTTTTTCCTTAGGATTTCTTAATGCCAATAATATAGTAACAAATGCACCACGCTCATAAATAATGCCTTACACTTCAGTTTTAATGAATGCAGCAGATGTAAATTAAACTTCAGCATAAAATCCTGATCGATGCGTAAACTCTACCATTTTGGATTGCATGATTACAGGCACAAATGGAAAATATTTGAGTACGTACATACATATCTTTACCCCTCTCCATGACACAATCATCCACTAACCAATTTCAAATTTAAAATAGCCATTTTGGCAGCCTGTAAATTTCATGAATAAACAACCACCATATTTAACTTATCATAAGAAGGTAGTTTTAGAAAAAATTATCCACTGAGAGGCTATCACTTTCCTTAGACATTATATCTTATATAAATATAATAACAGAATAAAGTCTGCAGATGGCAGCAACTCTCCTTGTTACATTAGAATTATGGCTACAATAGTTTTTTTATGTAACTACTACATTTTCTGAGGAATTATTCTTGGGCTTCCCACCGGGTTACGTTCTCCATGATGGCCAATATTTTGACACGAGACTTTCTTCTCATCTTCAAGGTTGTGGATTAGAGCTTTTGAATTCCACCGCCATGAAAATGACAGGAAAGTCTCCTGTGAAAATGTCGGCCAACATGGAGAACGTAACCCGGTGGGAAATCCGAGAAAATTCATCAGTATCATTCACTGGAAAAGCCTGAAATCTTACCTCGCCACATTTTCTGGCTTTCAAGGCACACTTTTTTAACCGTAGAAACCTCTAGAATATCACCCTCTCTTATGTGGTTATCCCAAGATCAGATTTTGCCAAAAGACCTCCAGCAGTGAGTTTTTGGTGATGCGGTACCAGTCAACAGCATTCCAAAAACTCATTGTTATTAATGCTTAGATTATTTATTTTGTTAAAATCATATGACCAAAACTAGCAGGTGTCTTACAAGCCTGTGTATTTTGTAAGCCAGAAAATTTGGTACTTGGATGGATGATTCTAATTGAGTTTTACAACAGTTTTTGGGGATCAGCTTCTATTTGGAAAAATACATTATTTTCTTAACATCAGTTTGTGGACAAACCAATATTTGTATCATTCAGATTACTTAGTTGGTTTAACAATGGTACTTATGAATAACTGATCCTACTCTCACCACCTACAGAACCTTAGGGCACATCAGGAAGAGTTAAAAAAAAACTAAATGGATTGCAAATTAACTCGAATTGTAATTAACTAACAGTTGAATGAAATGGATTTCACTCAACTGTTTCCATTTTGAAATCACGCTTTCAGCCATAGGCAGTATATGATAATGAACTGTTTCCATTCTCATTTTGATTTCACCATAGTTGAGCCAAGCTTGAGATAAGGACTACCTCCTACTCTCTCACACCTACTGTTTGGTTAACGATGACAGAGGCAGCTGATGATTTGTGGCAACAGTTGGACCAGCTATATACCACCAAATTTAGAATGTCCCATTTTGAAATCCTTAGGTTTTAAATAAGCAAGAGTGTAATCAGCCACCTCAACCGAGGCCATTGATCAAACATCAAAAACTGCCCAATACTAAAACATCAATCACTTATTTTTTTACAAGGTTTAATATTTACAGAATAAATTAAACACAAATTCAATATTATTTTATTCAATTGGAAACTAGACCTAGATATTTTTTAATTAACTAGTCTAACATTAGGCACCTCTATATATACATATTACCATAGAGTAAATATAATATAGAGGGATATCTGCATTGGCGAAAATGATATCGCCTGTTTTAATTCTCAAAGAGCAGATAGATGGCCCCAGAGTTGAGAGCGAGAGACACCTCGCTTCAAAGTCGTTGCTTCCTCTCTCGCCTTATCGCCTCTCCCCTCTCCTTTCCGCCCTCCCCTCTTCTTTTAGCCCCAACATTTTAAAGAAGAAAATGCTTCCCCTCATACCAGTAATGCTTCATGTCCTTGCATATATAACTGATAATTTCTGATGAAAAATGAGATGTTTCCATTGATATAAATATCAGCCAGCCACTTCAACAGCTTTTGCAAAGACTAATTAATGACAACTGGGTCCTTCTTAGATTCCCTTAAGAGGGATACCAATTATAATATAACAACATTTTTCCTTCTGAATTATGATATTTGTTCGTTGGCAATAGTTTGTTCAGGGACCAGCTGCACTTGGAATGTTTTGGAGTATTTTATCAGGAAAATTTCTACAGCAGCTCCAAAAATGAGATGATCATCGCTCATATCCTCACAAATTTGAAACATAGATGTAAAACTTTTGACAATGATTAGAGAAAAAACACATTTCACTTCCTGCGCCATATAAGAATGATGCAATATCTCACTTACCCGAAACGGATCAGAACCAAAGGAAGAAGTGGATGATGAGGAGGATGATGTGGATGGTGGGACTATGGACATCTGAGGTGCCATGGCACCCTGGGCGGTTTGGTTTGATGGCTGCTCTGGCACTGGAGTCCTTTTGGGAGATGAGTAACCAGGGACAGAGGCACTGGCCACAAATGGAACAGATCGCAATTCATCTGGATTCTCCCTCAGCTGTGCCACAACTGCCCTCACAAGGTTTGCCAGCAGATCTGATTGGTGCTTTGGCAGAAGACTTTCCCCAACCTGATTGGTAAACATCAATAGAAAATTCTGTCCTGTGAAACTATTCCTAGATACAGTACATCCTCTGTCCACATACATTCCATTTGCAAACTATCAAAGATCTGAACATCCATGTCAGGCTGTTAAATTAAAAGTTGTGCAAGAATATAAAATTCGGTGGGAGTGTATAAGGTTAGTACATACATATTGATGTCATTGGTAGCTAGTGGGTTTCAAAACATGAAGGGTATACATATGAACTTTGAATAATATTTCACAGGCTTTTTGAAAACTAGCAGCCTATATTGCATGAAGTTGAAGATAATGACAAGTGTTATTTATTTTTACTGGTATTTTTGAGAAAAATAGCAGGCCATACTTGAGCCAATTTGGTCATTTATAAGTAAACAATTGCAAAAAACCATAGAATAACTACTAAATTTGTTGCCTAGGACAGTAAAATTTTTTCACTAAAGAAAAGCTCTTTGAAATCCTTATATCAAGGACAAAATACATGGGCACAAATGTATACAATGCCTTGCCCAATAATGTAAAATCATCTAACATTTTATGTACCATATTTTCTGGCCTATAAGACATCCTGTGCGCATAAGACACACTGTGATTTATCAGGTTGGAATTTACGAAAAATACTGAACCGAAAAAGCGTGAACCATGTTGCACTTCTTCATTGGCACTTTGCTGCCATGGTAGCGCCAAGGCCAACCTGGGCCACCAATTCAGCCAACTAGTTCGTCTTCACCTCACTCACTCTCCCCCCATCCCTTCCAACACTGGATACTTTTTTATGGGTTTGCGTTGCATGACTGATGGTGCTAAATCATTCTGTGATGCTCAGAGGCTTGGGTGATTCCTTGACACCACCCGGGATCATAAGGGGGTCCAATTCTGCTTCTACGTGGCTCGCTGACTCAAAAAGCATTGACAGCTAATTCCCTTCATACCTCCCTAGGCCATAACGCTCTCTTGCTCAAGATGAGAAAACATGACTGCTTATTTTTGGAAAAGATGAAATTCATGAGCGCGGAACACCTTCTAAGAGAATGATATGGGAGTCAACCAAGATCGCTCCTTTGCCGTAATTAAACAATGGATGAAGCAAACAAGCCTCAGCCTCAGCTTTTTGCATGGACGTAAGTCATTAAAATGGCAACAATGAAGGCTATCATCACATGGAAGTTCAGAAAATCATCTTGCAAGTTATTATAAAACATTAGAGATTTTCAACATTTACCGAAAAAACAAAATTTTTTTAACTTCAATATAGCATGAATGAACAATTTCTAAACTTATTCTTACCAGATTCGCTGCTATGTCCTCGGGAACCATATCTTCAATATCAAATTTGAAGGTGACAGTCTTCTGCCGTCCAGTTTCCAACTGACATTCCACTGATGTGCCATCATTCCCAACTGCAAGGACTGTCAGCCGTGGACCGGCAGTCCCTGTGCCTCCACCTCCCCCGGCCCCACCCCCAGTGGCATTGCCCCCAGCACCACTTGTGCCAGTGCCAGGACGTCGTTTCTTGGGGTTTGGCTTTTTCCTCTCAATTTTCTTATCACCCAATGATCCAAGTTTCCCATCTTCGGTCATGGGCGTCAGCTCCAGATCAAATTTCTCACTCTTTGGTTGCGAACTAAAAATATAAAAACCACATTTGGGTCAATAAACGCAGGACATATTTTTTTACTTTCAAGTACAAAATAATATAGAACATGTAGATTATTGATATGGTTGTTTAATAATTTTTAAATGTATTTAAATACATAAAAATATAATAATTTCATAAAAAATAAAAAACTCAATTCCTTTTTAGCACTACATGCAAAATACACTTCGCCCACACATTCACTCAGAAGAGAAGAAATGGGTCTTTTGTTTGTAAATAATCAATGCTAAATTGAAAAAAAAATGAGAAACACTTATAAGAAATAAAAATGATAACTATGTGGCAGAAATTAAAATTATATCATAATTGGCATCCATTCCAATATCTAAAATTCAACTAAGATAGCAGTGTCCAACGATTCCATAATATCAAAGGTATATCACACGGATGGTAAGTATAGAGCAGTTATAAAACCAAGAAGAGTCAATCTGTAAGCTATGATCGGAGATAGCAGATTTTAATCCTATCTTGGGTAACAGAGTAATATAATCAGTGACCTTCAAGCCATTTCCCTTTAGGACACCTAGCTACAACCGAGAGACTATCAGAATTCAAGTGAGGGTTATAAAAAGGTTTTTATGGCACCAACAAATGAATGAGATGCTTACCCATCACTACTTAATGACACTCCTTCAGTCGTAGTTTCCATTTCCTGGGCACCAGATGCTGTTGATAATGGTCCAGGTACCGAACTAGTTGATGCTGCTGAGGTTGGAGTGTTCATACCAGTCACACTGTTCTGGAGTTGCGCTTGAAGCTGATGCTGCTGGTAATTTTGAGCACTTGAAATATCAAGTGGCTGTAGGAAACAGTAAAAATAACATTTGTGACATAAAATTCAAAACATCCTCACTAATTTGCAGAACTGGCCATTTTAGGGAAAAATTGCCACAAAACTAAGTGAGGGGCAATTAGTGGATACAGACCTACATGACCATAGTATAAGAAAGATATCACATATAATAATCTCAACATTCCATTGCAATTTTATATAACACAAAATCTACTCAATTATTTCCAATACATATATTTTAAGGATTCAAAAACTTAGTCTCATCTGTGGAATCTTAAAAGTTAGGATTTATAGCTCAGGATATGATTTTTTTTGCTTACAACAAGCTATGCCTTAGTAAACTACTTTCAGTTTTATAAGGTATTTCTTGTCATAGCATTGTAGCCTAAACTCAAAATGTAATTCTTTAAACACAGAAAACCATTTCATTTTTCACATTCATGAAGGTTCATTTTCTATGAAAAATATGCAATGATTTCATCATGTGATTTAAAATGAAGATTTTAATTTGAATAAAATATTTTGCAATGGTTTCACTGATTGTTGCACCAACATTTATAACCATTATCACTACATAAAGTCTCATTTCAGTGACAATGATTATATCTTCACACTATTAGGTTACATTCCTTAATTTTTGAATGATTCTTACTTTTTGAGACAAATATAAAAATGCACAACTCTGTATGTGACTGATATATATGCCGGCTTTTTAAAATAAGGTTCCAAAATAATGCCTCAGCCCTGGATTATCACTGGAATGCTGTTCAAAACTGGGGGTTAGGGCATCACTTTAAGAGGATATTACCTATTCTTGGCATGGAATTAGTTTAATTACAAAGAAATATAATTATGTATTTTCTTCTTCCTCTTTCAGGAAATATAGGTCAAATAAGTTGAAATTTTTTAAAATTACTCATTGCCAACGTTTAACATTGTTATACATGCTTCATCAGGGCTACAATGAAAATATGATTAGCTCGTAGGCTACCGCGGATAGTGTTGACTGTTTAATCTTTCGGGATTCATTCTGCGATGTTTAAAATTGCAAAAAAGAGTATATTAAATATATTATTTATTGCAATATTGTTTTTTGCAATTTTAAACATCGCGGAATGAATCCCGAAAGATTAAACAGCCAATGAAAATTTGAGTTTATAACATAAATATGAAAACATACATTTTTATGTTATAAACTTTTTAACATAAATATGCACAAAACATTGTAAATTATATTCCATTGATGTAAAAAATGTATTTTCATTGTAGCCCTGATAAAGCATATATAAAAATGTGAAACATTGGCAAAGAGTAATAAAAACAATTCAACTTATTTGACCTATATCTCCTGAAAGAAGAAGAAAATACATTGTAAGAAAATAGGTCATGAAAAGGAATCATCAAGAAATATAATTGATTTTGATGGCTTATTAATAAAAATGCTGACCTCTATATAAAGCCATATACATAATGGCAAATAATAATAATGCAAAGCAAATGGTGATAGTGAATTAAAGAGTGAATACTACATTTTAGAATCAACAATCAACTAACATCTCAGCAAGGTGTGATAGATACTAATTTTATTTTCTTAATCTGATGGAATACTACAATTATTATAATTGACATCTTTCTTATCAACCATTACAGTTACTAAAAAGAGACCTTGAAGTGAATGCAATTCAACTGGAATATTTTTACATATATACTTCTCATTGATAACTAGGAACTTTTCCAAATTTTTCCCTAGCAAAAATCAGATTTCAAATATCTGTGGGAAGGAAGCCTCAGATCCAAATTAAGTGCAATAATTTGCATTTCAAGTTCCATTGAGTTTAGGGGGCCTGTTATGCAACTCATAACTCCGGGGTTTCAGAGAGTAGGGAGTCATAATGGCCACCATAGCTCTTTGGCTTTTACAGAACTAAAAATAACTCCAATTGGAGTTATAAGGGTGGGTCTAGGGTTGGCGTTATCAAACCTCTGATATAACTCCAATTTGTAACTCAGATTGGAGTTATTTTCAGTTCTGTAATAGCCTAAGGACCTATGGCAGCCATTATAACTCCTTACTCTCCATAACTCTGGAGTTATGAGTTACATAATAGACCCCTTGATCTCCATTTATATGGATGCCAGGACTGGAAGATAATGAATAGGTAGGTGCTCCCACAAAGCATTTAACATGGCAATGCGATGGAAAAAATACTGGGAAAATTTCAATAATTACCCATTCAAATATAAATGCACAACTTAAATTGCCTAAACTTAGTATTTTAAAATTTCACATGCTGACTAAAAAACTACCTATTGAAAACATTCAATTTGTGAAAACTTACTGTGTAACTACACTTACAGCTACATTCCTTGCACAACTCACTTTGCTTTGAGATATAAATGCTAAAAAAACAATACAAAATAAGAGCAAAAGTGTTGAATGTGTACCTAAAATACATGCTTTCCACCACCTGTCAACCAAAAGATGTGCAACTACAGCAAGTAATACATCAAAATAGAAAACAACTCACACTAAGGTCTTCACGAATGAATTCTCTCTACTCAATGCCATTTTCTTCATTCAATTACATTGGGTCAAATAAAAAAATATAGAAATTCTTGAAAAATATAAAAATTATTAAGGATTTTAACCCAAATTCACTATTTCATTCACTTAATAAATTTTGATTAACCCTTTCTGCCAGCGTGATACCAGTCGAAATCACTAACTTTCTTGGATGCCATAGTCCATGTTAAGAAAAAAATTACTCCTATTGTCACAGTAAGTGAAGGATATAATGTATATTTTAATGGAAAATCTTCAATACTAGTTTTTTTAAACATAATGGCAAAATAAAAGAAAAAAATCACTGGTAAAACATTTCAAGGCAGAAAAGATTAAGATTTGATAATGGGCATTTAAAACATGGTACAAATGGATATACATATGCAAACAGTACATAATAAGTTCCTTGAAAATCCACACCTAACAGGAGAAAAATATCCCACATGGCAGGAAACCATCCAACAACCAAATCGCAAACCAGCTGAACTGAAATGCTTTCGAAATGAAATATCTGCTGGAGCAATGCATATGACCATAATTATCTTTGGCGATAAAACAGTATCCAACCAGTATTTCATCCATGGCAAGGAAGCACTTAATTGAAACAACCATATGGAGCACGCTCTTATGTGGCAGTGAAGGTTGGATATCAGAAGCAGAACAAAGAAGATAGGAAAAAATAGATACATGCCGTCATCAAATATTGATGAAGATCAAATGGATCAAGAGAACCACACATGAAAAAGCTGCAAAAGCTGCTTTAAGCAGTTTCAGAATCAAATTATTCCAACATATTTGGTCTCATCACCATTCAACAGACTGAAATTGATTTGATAATATAGATGAACAGCCACAATTATTACTTTAGGAAGTGATGGAACGTGTTTTCAAAGGATCATGCTTTAAGACCTGAAGACATCTTTTGGAACAAAGGCATAACTGTTGGTCAGCAGATAAAATGAACGTGGTGAAAACCCTAAAAATGTGGGGCTCCACTATACCAGGGGTCGGCAAAGTTTTGAGTCGGAAGAGCCAAATCTGTCCTCACAAAAGTGTAAAAATTATTTAAAGGGCCAAAAATGTATTTTTAGAAATAAGGAAAATTTAAAATAATAGTTTAACACATTATAACATTGACTATGTATTTCGTTATTAGACGAAGAAAAAATCATCATTATATTATTATACTCTTTAAAAAATTAATATGGTCAAATGTTGTTGACAAAGAAAGTTATTCTTCCTATGGTAAGGCAAATTAATGCAGATTAATAAATTATCAAATGAAGTAATCACATCATTAATTAGCTAGATTATTAGAATTAGAAAATTAGGAATGAAATGTTCTGTCACATAGTCTTTCATTTTTATTTTAGAGCTATTTTAATGTAACTAAAGACCCGCATTTGGCTTGCGAGCCACATTTTTCAGACCCTTGAACTATACCAATGAATTATGCGATGAGTGGAGTGAAGAGCTGCAGAAAACCTATCTTTGAGTTGGTAACAACAGATGATGATGAGTAAATATAGTCTACCATGAGTAATATGAATCTATCTCTTTTGACTCTTTGAAATCCTTGTCTTTGATTTACAGTCCTTTTTGTGGCACATGTAGAAGGGCTCAAGGTCAATTCAAATGCTAGCTAAACAATTGGCGGTGAAGGAAGAAGAAGCCAAGGCCAATTTATTAGCAAGATTCATTAGCACCTCCCTCGAACTGGGTCTGCATGGTGGATTGACTTATTTCTTTGAGATGGACAATGGTTTACTCCAGTTAAACCAGAAATAATTCATAGAAGTTGCAGCTACATCAATGAAGACAGAATAGAAGCTATATTAGAGCTTCAAACCAAGGTGCTGAAGCAAAGTGACTAGCAAATAAAGTATTGATTGGGGCAATGAATGCACTCATATCTTCCCTGAGGCAACGAATACACTTGTTTCCCCCTGACACATGCCCATGCGGTGGCTCGCAGTGTAGTATGTAGATGTAGATAGCTCCAGCACTCCTTAAGACCAAAATTTTCAACTGCTCTTTTCATGTAGTATCTCCTCATGAGCAAAATGAAAATCAAATTAAATGACACCACCACTACAAGGTATTTTCTGGATTCTTTCCTTTTGTGGAAAAATCTCAATGGAAAATAACAAGGAGAAACTGAATCAAACAGATGAATATTTTGAGCATACCATCAAAATATGTAAGCAGAAACCAACTTTTTGGACCCAGCAAAGAGGTAAACTCACTTTCCAACCAATTGGCTACAGTGAACTGTTGAAGAGATGCTATAGACATCCTCACAAGATGTAAGAAACGAGAACGTGAGCAGCTAAGTGAACAAAGGTAATGCCAGTTATGGAGGAAAAAATTGATGAAAAATACCTTGTGGGAGATTTGCTTTAAAATTCTGAAGGTATGTGGGGAAGAACTGAAAAAAAACCTAATTACATACTACCAATAAGAGACACAAAATTGCAGTAAAAAAGTATTTTAACCCGTATGTATCAAACAAATAATAAAGAAATAAGCAACAAAATATCAAAATGTCCCATTTGATGCCAGATTCAGAGTATATCTGTTCATCAGAAAATCAATACTAAGAAATTGAACAGACTTTCAGTTAAACAAAAGCCTAATCTCATGTAATGTATGCCTGTGAGGCAATCTTTCATAGATAAAGTTTACCAGTACACTAATAATTATTTTAGACGTTAATGCCAACTGTTTCTCAAAGTCATCAGTAAAAATGCTCTCCGTAAGTGACGTTAAAATAAAAAGAAGTTTCTCAGTGGATCCCTTAAATTTTCAATCAATTATGAGCTGAAATCTAGTAAACTCACATAATAGAAACAAAAGCATACCTGGAATTTCAATAAATTAGCTTCAATTTTATCGAAGAAAAAAAAGATTTCTCTGACTGAAACCTAACATGCTCAAATATGCAAAACACCACTATACAAGGTCTGAATCAATAATTTAAAAAAATAACTGGGCTATATTTTACTGTTTAAGATTCATTATACATAACCTCTCAGTAAGAGGTATGTAAATATGTTTGAATAAACCTTTCAAGTCCAACATACGCAACAGTTTGGAGGATCAAAAGCCCATGTGAAAGAGCCTGAGTATGGTATAAAAAACTGAAAACAAAAACCTATTGACATAAATATTACTGTAAACTCTCGCAGTAAACAAATTCCGAGGTGATCAAAGGGAAAATAGCTATCAAGAATAGGAAGTAGATGAAATAGTAATTTTTTAAAGCCTTCGAGTGCCATGAAATGTTAATTTTTTGTCAGCCCCCAGTAACATTAGTACTAACAATGATATATTCTTGCTTTTTTGCATTGCACTGAATTATTTTTAATTAACTAAGAAATAGTTTTATAATGCTGTGAGTATAAATACATACCTAAGACACACTTTATAAGCTATGAGTAAATACATACCAAAGAGACATGCTTCATTCCTAGAAAATTGTAAAGAAAGGTTTACAAATAGCTTGGTAACAATCTTTCAATATAAAAGTATGAATCTAAGGTATAGTATTACACAGGGGAATCAAAAATGTTGTCTTTGTCGTGCTTGCGTTTTTGCATAGCTTTCTGGGGTAAAAGTATTTTTATATGATTTCAAAGCCACATTCAATCTCAATTATTCATAACTTTTGGGTACCAATGTGAGCACTTCACCTCAAGCAGCAAGGCATCACAACGTGACACATCACACTGTACTGCATTAAGATTATCATGACCCATAATGTTAAGAAATGGAACATTCAAATCTTCTAATTCTCAAATCCCTCAGGAAATAAGCTATCAGTTGAACCTTCGAATCCTTCTAAATTTCCCTAGACCTTTAGCCCTTGAAAGAAGACAGAGCAAAATTACTCTCCGTCAACTTAAAACTGCCACCATTCCCACAATCGGTAAGATCATCACAGCAAGGGAAATAATGCGGGAAAATAAATCCAAGATATAAAATTCGAAAGTATTACCTATAACTTGGAAATGGATTAGTGATATAGCAGAGCCAGTACCAGTGCCACATGCACCATGTCTATTTCATCCATACAGTTACTCCCAATTTTTTTGTTAAATGTGAGTGCGTACATCACTTATTAGTCACTATTTACATGTTCCTTTTTCCTTTCCATTCCTGTCCAGTGACTTGTTCTGCTCATGCGTAACTGTGTTAACTGGCCGGCAGGCCTGATTGAAGGTGACTTGAAAGGAATAGCCGGGCGTTCTATTCTGCTGCGGACTGGAAAGTGATGATTGGCTGAAAGTTGGGATCATTGAGCCATCTATAGCGTGACTTCTAATACCGTCAGATTGTTGATGATGATGATGATCGTGATCTTATCATGATGATGGTGTGGATTGTGTTGATGATGGGAATCAATTAGCAGGCTAAATTGTATGACGTTTCAATATCGCCATTTATAGTGTACCTATTTCGCATGCAAATTTGATTCTTATATTACGCATCATTGTATATTTAATCCAGAGCTGAGGAAGGATAGAAATATATATGTAAATGTTTTGTCGGCTGACCATCCACCGTACACTGATGTACAGTGGGCGCAGTATTTTCCTTGATGATGGAGGATGATGGCTTAACTTTATAAAATTAAAAGAAATCCCTTCTCAAACAAATATTGTTCATATGTATACTTCATTTTTGCATGAAAATTGAACTTTATAAAGTAAAAATAAATCCATTCTAAAACAAATACTGTTCATATGCCTACTTCATTTTTGCATTTATGAAAAGTATCACAGCTGATTTCATGAGAAAACCTTGATCCCACGTCATACATAGTTAGAGTAAATTTGTCTTTTATTCATTGACGTTTGAAAAGGCAGCATTTCACTGCCTGATGGTCACTTTTTTCTTGCAGTGGAATGGAAAGGAAAATATACTTTGTAAACGCACTGCTCCGTTTCCTTGATTGTGATGTCATCGTAAGGGGTCAGGAATTTAAAGGAAAAAGGAATGTGTAAATAGTGACATAGTAACTATCCCACAAAATGCAGATGCATATTTTTGCATGATTATATGTTAGTGATTTATATGGAAAAAAAGTTTACATGGACGCATAACAGATTTTATAGATCAACAGCATATGCTCTAGTGATAAGATTTAAGTCTCGTTGTTCACATTAAGGAATCTAATTCCCTTCTGGGGTATCTTGACAACGTTTGTTTAGAATAATCTCCATGTATCATAACATTGCATGAAATTTTGAAACAATCGAGATTTGGATCCAAAGAACATTTCAGGGCTAATTTAAGATTCAAATTCAAGTTTGGAGAATCAACCCATCTCGACATTAAACTATTTCCAGTAACTATCAGTGAAAAAATGATGGAATACCACTGCCTGAAAATAATAAATTTTGAAAGTACATGGAAAATGTAATCCATAGATACATAGACATACTTGCATCTCATTAGTACTAACAATTTCAAATGAGTAAGTGCAGATCTGTGAGGCAAAACAAAGCATGCATACAAATCAAATACAATTGTCAGATAAAATATAAATGACAGATGAACAACTTGAGACAGACAATAACATGACAAGTACACATTCTATGGATTGAAAAACACTCTCTGGTAGGCCTCACATGCATTGTAACAGGTAAGTCTTCATGGATTCTGAGAATAAACAATTCCAACTGTACGCCCAACACAATCATCACCTTGTACACATATTAGTCATAATTTTGGAAACAAGCTGAGAATTTTTTAGAATGAAGTTTGAAACATTAATTCCTCGATGAAAATGGCTTAGGCTATACCACATTTTCAAACCAAAACAGGATTTCTAGGATGAACAGAAGGGAATGGGTGAATATATTTCATTACCCAATCACAACACATAAAAAACTATTTATCAATCGGTGAATGAAAGACAATAATGCAAAGAAGTAACTTCAGACGGTGACGCATGAAATGAATCGTAATTATCACACTACTTATTCAAGTCAATTCCTCACATGAAGCCATGAACTCTTTCATAACCTTAGTAATAACAATATTCTTTAATCATCATTGGCACATTTACATGTGATAGATGTAGTAGACAGAGCTCCAAATTTTCTTTCAATTCCAAAAATGGCTTTACAAAATTACCTTCAGAATAAGTTTAAATAGGTAAATAGGTATATTTTTTAGATTTAACAAAAACAAATAGACTAAATTATTTACATTTGAATGCCTCTAACACACTTGACTGAATTTGTAGTCAACACAAGACATTCAAATCAAGTTTTGCTACAAAGAACTGAAGACTTCCCACATGATGGAATTCTATTAACACTGTAAGAGCTGTTTTATGAGGCACTTAATTGCACAATTTGATGTACAATTGCAAGAACGTGGGCACAGAATTAGAGCAGGGGCTATTTTCATGTCTTTTGTTCATGCATTCAGTCATTCTAGCAAGTCCCCGCTTTAAATTACAAAATTTTCACCGCAATTCCATCCATACATCAAACTGTGCAATTAAGTGGTTCTTGTAAAACAGCCTTAAGAAAGAAGTTCTAAAGGGTTCATTTTGTGAGACAAGAGAATTGATAGGAAAATCAAATGAATTTACACAAAAAATTACAAAATTTCCCTTACATTTCATTTCAAATGTAATACTATAACACAGAAAAACTATAAAATTTATGAGTGAAGAGAAGTACTACGGCAGTTATTAAAACATCTTGAAAGTATGACAGATGAATCTTAAATAGACAATCATAATGATTGATAAGTACAAAAAAGCTTTCATGGATAAAATTCTCCATCGAGTGGATAGCCATGCAAAAATTTGGAAAGCCACCATAGTGAAAAGGACAGATAAATCACCTTTTTTAGCAAAAAAGTGCGGTGGTTTTATATTTATTACAATTACCAAAATCAAACAGACACCAAGTAACAGAACTAAGCAAGAAGATTACATATGCATGCCTACTGACTGATCTTTCTACAGATCTACAGCTATCTACATATTTATACTGCTTGAATTGCACTTAAACACTAAATACAGAAGTTCTTAGAAACATCACCATACAGGAAGAGCAAGACTTTGGCATGCTTAAATTTGCTTTGGCGTAGACTGCTTAATAGCTTTTGCATCAAAAACTGGTGTATTTAAAACCAAATACATACATGTTGTAAAACAATACCTTAGAGACAAATTTCATCACAAATAACAGCAAAACATGTCAACAGCTTGTGTATTAATTAGCTAGTGGAAAATTATGGCTTCTATGGGCATGAAAACCAGAAGTATGAAACATAATTCAAAACACAACTCAGGAGAGCAATAAGATACAGGGAGGGTTTATTTCAAAGTAACTTCAGTCATGAATAAGAGATCAAAGTTAATAAATTGAAAAAAAATTGAAAAAAATTAAAAAATAGTTTGAGTGCAATAACTAAAAAGTGTTGAAGAATTCAAGTAAAATACCTAATGCACAACATTTAGCTCTAATTATCATTTTAGTTTTTTAATTCCTTTATACAGTATCACTAAGAGATTTTATAAAGAGCAGAAAATCTCAATACCCCAATTTATATAATAAATACCCACATCTCTCCTACAGTAGCCTTTATCAATTTAATAATCAAGCATCCTTTCTAAAAGCAACTGGGACCACATATGGAGAAAGCAAACCCATTTAAAAAGTTTTCTTATACCATGATGCCAACATTTTCCAAGACCCATGTACCACATGTTTTGGCAGTAAACAGAAACAAGCTTCCTTTATCCACATGCACAATGCCAAGTGACGTAGACGAGCTCATTTGAAAACATGTTTGCAGTTGGGTAGAAGATTGATTAAGTACCTGAAGGTGAGCAGGGACAGGTCTCCTCAGTGGCGAACAGTGAACAGAGGATGGGGTGCTTGACTGCTGTGGCTGCGGCTGTTGTTGCTGTGATTGCTGGTCAGCTCCCTGTTGCCCACCAGTCACCTGTTGCATCTGCATCATAATTTGCTGGGCAGGCACAGGCTGAACTTCTTGTGGAATGCTGTGATGCAATGCTTG
Organism: Pyrrhosoma nymphula; assembly: GCA_963573305.1. Classification (NCBI taxonomy): domain Eukaryota; kingdom Metazoa; phylum Arthropoda; class Insecta; order Odonata; family Coenagrionidae; genus Pyrrhosoma; species Pyrrhosoma nymphula. The sequence goes on along the minus strand of OY754337.1, from coordinate 50,125,017 downwards.
ACCTTCCTGTGGTAACTGAGACTGAGAAATAACTTGAGCTTGTGTTTCCTGTTTCATATCTGACTGTGGTTGTGGATGAAAATCAGACTGCATTGGAGGCTGCATCCCCCTGTTATCTGGCAAGATGTTACCCTGGCCTTGTGCCAGGTAACTCTGCTGTTGTTCCATAGTGAGGTGAGCCGCCATCATCTGAGGCATTGTACTGGGGTTAATCTGCTGCCCAGACATGAATGTGATATTTGTAGCCATAGGGTGCATTCTTCCTTGCTCGAGAGTGGCCTGAGAAATCATGTCTTGCTGATAGACTGGAGTGAAATGTGGTTGGCCACTCTGCATGCCACTCTGAAGCTGTTGCAAGTTCACTTCTTGCTGCGACATGCTTTGCATTTGATATGTTTCATACTGAAATGTTTGCTGGACCTGAATTGAATCCTGAATGACCTTGCTGGTGATCTGCTGATATTCCTTGGCCAGATTCTGGGCAACTTGGCCTAAATCTCCTTGCTGAGTGGTCTGTGACACTGTCTCTGTCTGATAGATGGTCTGAGATTGCTGACCTTCTTGGATGAAGTGCGTTGACATGGCTTCCTTGACTTCACAAGCGGCACCCTGGAATCTTGTAGTGCAAGGCTGCATCACCTGTTCCCCACGTACCATCTGCGCCATGAATTCTTGCTGCTGCATTAACAGAGCAGAAGAATCAGGCTGAGCATTTCCCTCAGAATTCTCAATTCTGGTGATTAATGTCAGATCTTCCTGGTTCAAAGTCTCGACTTTCCATGTACCTTGAGACATTTCCTGAGGCTGCATCTGCACATTTGCGCAAGCAAGGTCCCTGCCTTGCATGATTTCTCCAGAATGGGTATATGGTGTAGTTTCCTCGGCGATTGATGTCCCAACACACCTTCTGTGGTCTTCCATTTTACAATTGGCCTCTGTGTGAATTTTGAATTCTTCACCATCAACCCCATCCCCAGCATCCACCGACACGTAATCAAGTGAGGGAGTTGTCTGAGTAGCTTTTTCAGGTGTTACACCAGGCCAGGTGGTCGTGCTCGTTGTCCCAGAAGCTCCAACCCGGAATGGTGAGGCAGGAGTTGACGGTGGTGCCATCGGCACAACCTCCGGGCAACCAGAACCCATTCCGGGCTCATTTTGTCCCGTACCCACAAAGCCTTGACTGACCCGGACATGTATTACAGATGTAGGCACCTCAAAGATACCAAATGTGCCAGGATTAGCTCCACTGCTGGTGATGCTCGTGCCGACGGAAACGGCAGGCCCTGTGCTGATCAACATGACTGATGGTTCGACGGATGTTTGGACAAAGTGTTGCTGCTGTTGCTGTTGACCAGCCGCCACATTGTAGGGGTGAGATGTTGACAGGAGGTTTGTAGAGGGGGAGCGAGATGGGAGCGGAGTTGCCGCCAACGAGCCCGAGGGCGTCAGAGACGTGGAGGCATGTGACATTGGGACCTGCAGGAGTGATATGTCTGAGGCGGGTACATCATGACTTACGTGGGCACTAGAAGCTTCGACGGATGGGAGGGAGCCTCGCTCATGAACAGCAGAAGTAGTAGCTGTAGTGGTAGAGAGCAAGGGAGAGGAGGATGCCATGGATGATGACAATGTTGATGAAGGAAGGATACCGCAACATGAGCTGACAACTACAGTTCCGGAAGCATAGAGTTGAGGAGAGCCAGCAAAGGCTGGTGATGCAGTTTGGTAAAACTGCCCAGGCACTGGAAATAGAAAATATTTAATAAAAATATCTGATCAGCTATGTGATCATAAATAAGGATGGCCACTTGATTTCTATGTAACTGCGTAACTGCCTACAGAGAATAAACATACTTAACATGACAAATATGTGAAATACACAGTGAAAAAATCATTCACATGGCCTGTGCACATAGGAAGAGGAAGTCTGGGTAGCTTCACTGGTAAGAGAACTCGGTACAATATTAAGGGGTCTAAGCTCAAATCCCAGTCCAGGCAAATGCTTTTCTCACTTTAAATTTCAGATATCCATGTGACCATTAGCAGGTGTCTCAGTTAAATTTACTGTGTGGCCAGTTCTGCAGTTCTTTGAATTAATCATTAACACTAGCTGGGGTGAAGACTTCTGTAGAGTTATACTGAAGCTAGAGGATTTTCAGGCTTTCTTCCTCATATATCCATTTTTGAGGATGACATTTCATGAGGGACCCAGCTTGCTCCTTCAGGTCAGAAGTGTTCTTTCTGCATCACTAAGCTGTTCCATCCAACTCTAAAGGCCTCCTCCGCAAACTAAAAGACTGTCTCTACCACTGAGATCATTAGGAGTATAAAAAGTTCAATGTGACTGAGGAAAGTCTTACACCACACAGCCTTCCCAAGACATCAAATGCTCAGCACCTGAGAGCCATTAAAAGTAGACCTCACCGGTCAGCCATTGCAGAACACAAGAGGAAAGAATCAACCCACAACATGGACTTGGAAAAGGTGAAGCTCATTGCAAAAGACTTTCATCCCTTATATGGTCACATATGGAGACTACCCTTATATAGTCACAGACCATAAAAGGGTAGAATTAGAAACAGCAAAAACTCCCAAGAGACCTAATCCAAATGGAAGATGGCTAAATGCTATCCAACACATGAAAGTGAGTTTTCCAAGGAAAGGGGAACCAGCCAATAAGTAGCTGAGGAGCCTGCCTACATTATGCAGCAAAAAATCATCTTAAAAGCATTAAACCACTTAAATTATGAAGCAACTCCTCATTTAAAACAACACAGTTCACCAAAATGTAAGACTTGGTGGTTTCCTGGCGCACAATGTGAATAAATTCTTCTCGGGTTTCCCACCAGTTGAGTTGTTCAGCCACAGCCGACGTTTCATGGCTAACTCTGCCATCGTCCTCCCTCAACGTCCCGACTCAACGCCCTGAGGACGATGGCAGGGTTAGCCATTGAAACGTCAGCTGTGGCTGAACAACTCACCTGGTGGGAAAGCAGAGAAGAATTTATTCACACAGTTCACCATATCTTTACACACAATAATAAAATAGCTTTCAATATTTCATAATTTTGCTCAGACCTTACACACCAGACAGTCAGCACATTTACTATGTGACAAGAGATAGGACTGCTGCATGTCATAAAATCTCTACTCATTACATGTGGACTTTTAATATACAATACAGTATTTTATAGCAATAATGCAGGTTATGTAGTTCATATGTAATAGAAAATTATTGGACTACACAGTGGATTGTGTGTATGCCATTTTTTGGGGAAATGATGTCATATTGCCGATTTGCAAATATTCGGCAATATTTATATTTCAGCAACAATGAGGAATATGTCGCAGAAATATATACTAATCTAAACCTGAATAAGATTTAGAAAATCTACCAAAGGTTGGACATAAAGTTCAGTGATTTGTACACCCTAGGTTGAGACATGACTGTGGATGAAAGTCTCCTCCTTTACAAGAGACAATAGGGATATATTCGCTCCAAGAGGGCAAGATTTGGCATAGTCTTACTTATTTGTTATGTGAATCAAAAAGTGGTTATTGTGGTCCACTATAATTTACACAGGCAAAAGAACTAAATTCGACCAAGATTTTCACAGCATGTCAATGTCACACGTGGTTATGTCCCTTATGAAGACCCTATTTGATAAGGGTTACTCTGCTGTTAAAAGAAAAAACTGCCGACCCCAAATGAGTGGGACAAGAAGAAGCACTTGCGCTGGCAATGTAACGCTGTCTCTCACCATGATTTAGGACTTACAACACAACAAAATCTGTAAATAATAAAAATTTGTATTAATTGATTGGGGTTGATGTGTTTTAAAAAATTGGCGGAAACGATTATAAAGTTAGCGGGAAAAGTGGGACTTAAAGTCAGTGATGAGAAAACCAAATATCTAGTGGTAGGCAGGGATGTGGATGAATTCACAAATCCCCTGAAAATAAACAACCATACCTTTCAAAGGTGCTAAGATTTCAAATATTTAGGGATCACAATTGATGAAAGCGATATTGAAGACACGGAAATCAAAATCAGAACTCTACAAGGAAATAGATGCTACTGAGCCCTCCAAAAACTAATGAAGAGCAGAATTCTATCAAAAGAAACCAAAATAAGACTATACAGGAGTATAATATTACCTGTGGTCCTATATGGTTCTGAAATTTGGGCATTAAGCAAAAAGTCAGCAAAGAAATTATTTGTGTTAGAAAACAAAATCCTACGAGCTATTTTTGGCAGAATATGCAACCAAGGCACCTGGAGGATAAGGACCAATACAGAATTAAGGGACCTATACCAAGAGACAGACATCATTGTTCAGATTAAGAGTAGAAGGCTTAGATGGGCTGGACATGTGAGCAGGAGGGAGCTGGCCTCTATACTCAAGGTGGTGGCAGAGAATGTTCCATGAGGCAGATTGGGCGATCAAGACTGAGTTGGGGAGACCAACTGCAGAAGGACATAGCAAGATTGAATGCTGCACCTGAGCTGATGCAAGACCGAGTTGGATGGCAGCGAGCTGTTGGTGAGGTCAAAAACCTTCTAAGGTTTGAGTGGCCACGTAGGTAGGTAGGTATTCATTGATTTGGATACATGATAGGGTTATAGAATTTTCAATAAAAATATAGATATTTTGGCTTACATACTTGTTCTAGCCAAGGTAGAAATGAATCTCTCTCACCTTAGATTATTGGTAAAAATGAGGATTAAAATTAAAATAATTAATTAAAAAAAGCTCAATACTAAAAAAAAAGTTTCCCATAATTCTAACCTATATCTAATTTAAAAATACAATAAAAAAGTTGATCCTATTTGGAACAATTCCTCAAAAAAATGCATCAGGGAAGGGGTTAATTGGGGTCACCGTTTGGAGCTGTGGGGCACCATTTTGAGCTAACTTAGAATCTCAAAGCACTCTATCTTTATTAATATTAAGGGCTCATATTTCGTGAAATATCTTTTGTACGAAGAATCATAGGAATCTAAGATGCTTATGCTACTGCCATGATTTAGTTTCCTCTGAATCACCCTTTAACCCTTAACCGGTGACATGCGGTCTGAGAGACCGCTGCGTTTTTAAAATTATGAATATTTTCAAAATGACTATTTTAAAATGTCTATAATTCTCGTTAGCTTCATATTTTTGGAAAATAAGGATATAACACTCTTAAAATTTAACGTTTTTATTATTTATTTCTGTAAATTTGCCACTGAATTCGATTAGCGGTCTGAGAGACCTCACGTCACTAAATTGGAAAAATCAATAAATGTAATGCTGGTGGACATGATTCAAAAAGTTGTTAAAAACCATTCGTAGTGATTTTTCAAGTATAAGAATAATTAATAATTTGTTAGGAAGAATTTTTAGTTACACAACGTGGATAAAAAAGTACTTAATTTTTCCAAAATACATTAAGTAAGAATAAATGACTATTCAAGTCGTTGCTGAAGGCGAATGCAAAACAAATGAAATCCGGTTTTTATTGGAAATATCATGCATATTCTTCTTTAAATGTTAAGCTTCTTATAGATTTTATAAATTTTTACAATAAAACAGTGGTTAATTTCTCGTACCCCTTGCAGGCAGTATGCATGCAATGTATTTTGTAAAAATGACGGAACCCATTGAACCCCGAAATTTCGCGTGCCCATGCCTGGAGTGCAACATTCATTTGTGCCTTTCTTTTGGCAGTCGGTCTCCCTTTGTATTTGGGGACAGAACGTCTAAGCATCGAGTTTGACCTCCAGAAGAATTAAAAAGGGCTATAGAAGGGTGGGAGAAATCGCAATAAGTGGTCATCAAGTGAGCCAAAGAGGAAAATTCGTACACCCTTCCATAACATCGTTACTCAGAAACCTGGTTTGAAGGATTGCATTACATCACTAGGTAAGGATGTTGAGCCTCTTGATTATTGGTCTCAAGATTTTTGATGAGCGAATGTTGCAATTGATTTTGCACTGGACAAACACGAAGCTTCAAGCAATAAGAGAGAAGTATAAAAGGGATAGCAGGCCGCAGCTACAAAACGTGGATGGCATTAAAAGCCTTTCTTGGTCTTTTGGCTTATTCTGCGATTTTCAAATCTAATGATGAAGACATTTCCAGCATATTTGCCACAGATGGCACTGGCAGGGAAATTTTCCGGTCATCAATAACAGGACAGCGGTTTTCTTTACTTCTTACGGGTCTACGTTTTGATAACCCTGCGGATCGAATGACCCGATACAAAACTGACCCAGTAGCTCCAATTTCTGAGTTATTTTGCTCTTTAGTAAAAACTCTCAATGCTGCTATTCATTGGGAACGGTAACTTGCATTGATGAAATGTTAATTGCATTCAGGGGCCGATGCTATTTCAAAATGTATATTCCTAGCAAGCCCGCCAAGTATGGTTTGAAAATATTGTTTTTGACTGACGCCGAAAACAGTTATCCGTTTAACGCATATTTGTAGGCAGGGAAAGACACAGATGGAATAGGTTTGTCAGAGAAAGACAAAAAGCTATCAAAACCAACCCAGTCAGTTCTTCGTCTCTCTGAGCCAATCATGGGGTCCCACAGGAATATCACAGCGGATAATTGGTTCACATCTATTGAACTGGTAGAAAAATTAAAAGAAAAAGGGCTGACGTACGTTGGTACAATCAGAAAAAATAAATGGGAAATACCTAATGATTTTGCGCCATCCAAAAGGCGCATAGTGGGCTCTTCACTTTACGGATTCTCAGCCAACATGACTCTAGTACCCCATGTCCCCAAACGAAATAAGGCTGTTTGCTTAGTTTCATCAATGCACTACAGGTTGAGTGACGATATAGTCAGGGAGACCAGAGGTTATTGCATTTTACAACGTGACTAAGGGTGGCGTAGATACTTTAGACAAAATGTGCTGTAGCTACACATCCGGCCAAAGGACAAAAAGGTGGCCAATGGAAGTATTTTTCAGAATATTAGATATTTCCTTTGTCAACCCCTTTGTGCTTCAGCAGTCCACGAAAGATGAGAAAGATATGACACGATTTAATTTCATTAAATTGATAGCTGCAGATCTTGTTAGACCCCATATGAGAAGGAGAATGTCATATCTTAAGACTCCCGAGACAAGTACGATTAAGTATTGCGCAAATTCTCCATCTACCGTTGGAAGAGACTGAAGAAGTTGAAAGGCTCGAGAAGCGGACAACATGTAGATTGTGCCCGCCATACAAAAAACGGAAAACCTCTTTGTTATGTTTCCGATGCAAAAAGCCTGTGTGCTTGGAATGCACGAAGAAAATTTGTAAATTTGTAAATGAAAAAATGTAAATTTAATCGCCTGCAGAATGCATCAAGAAAAGGAATAAACGAGATAAATTCAATTGTTTCTTATTATTTATCCTTCCTACTTTAAAATTTAAGGCCTTATTATTAAATCTGGCAAAATATTGATACTTAAAAACAATAATAATAACTCAGGAGTTTTTGACATCAGTTTTTTGATCCTGTTTCAAATAACTATTTTAAACCAAAAAATTGGTTTGTATTGGTAATGCATAAAATTAAATATAAGTTTTAGAATAGTTAAGTAGATAAAGAAACATTAAACTAAGCAATAAAAATGGCGTTGCAACATTTTATGAATATATGATTTATTGCGGTCTCCCAGACTACACGTCACAGGTTGTGTAATAAAAATTGCACGTCACTGTTTAAGGGTTAAAATATTACTCATAGTTTCAAATAGTTCAAAAGAATCTTGGGAACGTATTATATATATTATAGCATTATTCCTTAAGCAGTTTTATGCTTTGAAAAGTGATGTTTCAATTAACCATCGGATTTCCTAGAATGAATTAAGAGTATTAAATGGGGAATGGGTTTCATTAAAATACCGTATAAACTCGTGTAAGAGGCGCACCTTTTTTCCCAGAAAACACAGCCGAAAATGAGGGTGCGCCTCTTACACGAATTTATTATCTGCCTGCCTTCGAGCCTCGATCACAATATGAGCGGCAGGCTGCGGACGGCAGAGCAGTATCGCGGCAGTGGCTACGAAACGAGCTGTGATTCAACCTAAGATAATCAGAAATGGCAGTACATACTGTCATTAGGCAAAACGTTCTCGGCCGACATTTATGAATCGGAATGAGTTGAACGGCAGAGCGGCACAAGAAAAATTTAATATCTGGGATTGGCGGCGAGCGGAACCTATGCCGTTCACGTCTATCATGGCTGGATTCTAGCGTCTTCCATGTCAAGGAACAAGAAACTCAGCGTTGCCTCTCTGTCGCTTGCCAACCGCCACGGCCCGCCCGCCAGTCGTACCGAGGCATTACTCTCAAGTCCCTGGAGAGCTGAGTGACCTTGGTGATCAGCGTGAGTCATCAAGGGGGAGGGGATCGTTCGCTCGCTTGTTTACGGGGGACGCAGTTGCCTAAAAACATGTAAAAACTTGTTGTTTGACAAGGCGAGGGTGTGGGGTGCAATTGGGGGACAGCGATTGGCCGCGCGACAAATGCAAGCACCGGAATTTTCCACCCCCCTAACTTTCTCATTTTCTGTCATCGGACAACTTTGACTGACTCAACTGTATGCACCTGCCCTAAGCACAACTGAGAGAATTCTGTGAATATTAACATTTGTGAATACACCAACATAGGTCAGTGTTGTTCCATAATGAGAAGGGGAAAAAAGTTGTGGTCTTTCACGGCAGCTGAAAAACTTAATCGCTTCCCTGACGCAACCGAGTATACTCAGGCACTGAAGACACGCAAATTCTGACGCGCCCGAGTATACTCGGGCAAGTCCGAAAATTTCGTCCCTTTCTTCTCATGCCCGAATATTCTCGCCAGCTGCTAGTAGTTCATTTTTCTGCTGTCAGAGGAACAGGTTAGGGCCGTAGCTCTCACTAGCCGAGCGGCGCTCTCTTCAAATGTTGATTTCTGATGCTAAAACAATGGTAATTTTTTAAAAATAATTCTAGCAATTCGAGGGTCATAATTTATTTTTTCACTGAAAAGTTATCCTCTTATGGAATTGCATTCAACTTTATTGTCATTGGTAACCATCGATTTATTAACTCCATGCATGGAGTTTCTTTTGCGATCTTTATACGAAATTCACAACTTCAATTTTTGTCATTTATCGATAATTTTTGCAAATTTATGACGTTAAACCTCCGTTTTTGCATGACGAAAAACTTTCTAAAATGAAAATAATTTTTAAATTCGTTATTTTCATTTAAATTTCCTCATTCACTCTTCGTGAGCATCCAATTACATTTTTCTTCAACAATTTAGTGGTAATTATAAAAATTGCAATTTCAATTTACGCTAATTTTCACTGCTACGATGAGTTCCATAGTAATTAGAATAACATATTTCTCTAGCAACAGAACATGAATCTTTCCTTGCCTTATTTGTTACAAAATATGTTTGTTACTATATATATTTGTTACTACATATATTTGTTACTATATATAAATATTTGTTACAATATATATTTGTTACTATATATACTATCTAATTCTATATTATTTATCCGCATATTTTTCTTCCGGCAATTTTTATATATGTTGGAAATGTCTATTGAACCGTTCTCTTTAGATAAAATGGCATAAGCGTAAATGTTTAGATGTGTTGCGAATAGAGATGGGTCTGTTCCGGTACCCGGTTCTCGGTACTGCCGGTTCTTGGCCCTTAGAACCGGTATCGGGAACCGATCGCATAAAGTCGGTACTTAGGAACCGGCACGGAGAAGAGGTGAGGATTTGAATTTTGCGCCCAAACCCGAAATGCACTTCGTCGTCTTCAAGGTCACGGCCAGAGTCTTGCACGAGATTCTTTCATTTGTCATTCATAACTTCAAATACCACATTGTAATAGGGCATTATCGACAATTCTTTAAAACTCCTTTATATGTTCAATCTACTTTCCGTTGTTGCAATCGTTGCAATATAACGATGTCATCAGATGGCAATGAAGGCCGCCACACACCTGAGCAGCCGCGGTACGCGGCCAAGCAACAATGTAGCTTGAATGTAACGTTCGGTGCAATGTAAGTTTCAACTTTCTCATGGGTTGCTTTGACAAAACTGGGCTATGAAAACACGAAACGGTCGAAATATTTTTTATTTTCGTTGGCAAGAGTTTGTCTTTGCTTCTGCACTCATTGCGTGTTTTTTTGTAATCATCAAACGACAATTACTATGAAAATTTTAAATATATTTCGACCATTGTAGCTCTAAAAATTGGTGGTCCTTATAATTACTCCGATAGTAATTCATAATAGTAATTATTTGATTTGCCGTGACTGGCAGTGGAAAAAAAGTTCAAAAAACGCATATTTTACTTTCCGATCGCATGGCTTCCAATTTTTTTTCTTTTGAGAGTTGCTTGTTAACACGCGCCATTTAAGGGTTCGTCGGTTTGTCGCTCTCGCCAACATTGTAACATTTCCGTGGCCGCTTACGGCGCCCGCACGGCGGGCGTATCCACCGCGCGGGCTAAGCCGCCACCGCGGCCGCTCAGTTTATCTGTGGCGTCGCTGTACTGGCGTGTTGAGCAGTGTCAGTGTTGAGGTTATAAGAATTGTGACAGTGACGCATGCGAATAAGTTGTCAATTAAAGTAAGAATTGAAGCTACATCGCAGAATACAGAATATATTTTGAACTGACTCACAAGTTACAACAAATCAACGGATGATGTCGTCAGAAGTTTGGGGGAGTTTCACGATTGATCCTGATGATACTATCTATGCAGTATGTAAACTGTGCTCCAAGCGTATTTCGCGCGGCCCTTCAAAATCAACATTGAACCTTCGAAAACATCTCACAACACACAGAAGCAGAGGAAAGAATCATACCGTGTCAAATAACGGAGAAACGTCTGCAAATCTCAAACCACCTGCGCCTACAAACCTTGGATCGGCGAAGTCATCAATCAAAAAATATTTATTCAGCAGACCACTAACTGGCCCAGGTGATATGTCGACCAGCGAACCTGGACATTCTTCAAATTGTTCACAGATAGATGGTGGTACAGAAGGAGGAATTGCTGATGATTCAGATTGGATCGGCTTGGACGGTGATACCAGAACCAGTGATAATTGTGATTCATCTATCGCTAACAACATAGTCGAAAACGGAAATGATTCCTCTGAATCTGTTCATACAGCCTTTTACCCGAAAGTTATAAAGCTTGATAACAAGGGGAAACAGCAAACACTCCCAGAAGTTGTCGACAGAGTCAAGAAGTTTAAGAGTGGTGATTATCGAGCAAAACGAATCACTCAGTTGATACTCGAAATGATTTGCATTGATGTGCAGCCCTTTTCAGTGGTCGACGATAAGGGATTCAGAAGGCTCATTGCCCATTTGGAGCCTAGGTACACAATGCCATCCAGAAAAACATTATCCAATAATTCTCTGAGAGAGATGTATGAATCAGTGGTGAAGGTGGTGAAGGAAGAAGTAGCTGATGCCAGATACGTTGGAATAACCACAGACCTGTGGACATCGGTAGCCAACTGTGATTATATGTCAGTATCGGCCCATTTCTTCAGCGGATTGCTTCAATTGAAGCATAGGTGCTTGGAAGTAGCCCCTTTTCCAGAGATAAGCCATACAGGAGAAGCCTTGCGAGATTTCCTGGCTGAGGTGCTGAAAAAATGGGGCCTGCAAGGTAAGATTGTCGGAGTTGTTCGGGACAATGGGCGTGATATAACTTCAGCACTTGAAAAATCGAACCTTATAGCTGTTCCATGTATGGCTCACACACTACAGCTTATTATCAAGGATGGGCTCGAAAATCCAAAGTTAAACAATGTCATTACTAAAAGCAAAAGCTTGTTGGTAGTTTTAAACATTCAGCAAAAAATACAAAGAGACTGAAACAAGTCCAGGATAATTTGAGTCTCCCTCAGCACCGCCTAATTCAAGACGAACCGACAAGGTGGAACAGCACCCTACACATGCTTCAACGGCTGGAGGAGCAGAAAAATGCCATGATACTGCTAAGCGGGGATGATTCTGTGAGACTGTCAGCTGTACTCACCAATGATGACTGGAAGGTCTTGAGCTGCGCTGTGGAGTTTCTAGACATTTTCAACAAGACAACACTTCAACTGAGCAAGAACAGCTCCATTATTTCAGAGGTAAGGCAGAAAACGTTTGCCATAAACTGCTTTAAAAAATTTAATCATTAATGTAAACTGTTCAACTTCATTTGTGATTGTCTTTAATATAAAGTCATAGCATGAGCTTATAGTATCTATATAATTATATGTCATTATACCTAGGTCATTTTAAATTTTGTCATTTCAAATAAGCTGTAGTGATTTATTGGGCTATAGGCCTATACTTAATTCACTGAAATAAGGGATGAGGAAGACCTTACACAACATAAAACATATTGCTAAGATAGTTTTGCATTAATTTTTAATAATCAAATTTTGTTGGTTTGGTAAAAATCCTAATTGTTTATTTCATTCTTTTTTGAGATCATTCCTCAAGGTGATGGTTCACACCATGAAACATCACCTTGAGACAAAGTCTCTACAGGGATGTGGTCTGCAGGGATTGAGGAACGAACTACTGGCTGCTTTAAAACGGCGCTATGCTACCATTGAAAACAATTTGACTGCTGCTTGTGCAACACTTCTTGATCCACGTTTCAAGCAAAAACCATTCCACAGTCCTGAGTGCCTTGCTGCAGCTCGACAGTTGTTGGTTAAGGAGATGGTTAAGTTGTGCTTACAAGACTGTCAAACTGAGGATGTGAGTGAGGAAGTGAATGAAGGTATGACCTATGACAACAATGTTGAGAGCCTGTGGGACCTTTACCAGGATAGTATTTCAGAGGAGAACGTTCCTGTATCTCAGAATGTTTTAGGAATGAGCTGTGAGGAAGAGTTGAACAAATACCTTGGTGAGGAAACAATAAATCCTAGGCATTCAGAAGATGTAGGCCACTACTGGTCTATGAGCCCCTTCAAACGGCTTAAGCAGTTGGCTACAAAATATCTGTGTATTCCATCTACTACTGTTTTCAGTGAACGCCTGTTCAGTACTGCAGGCAATATTTCTGACAAAAAAAGGAATAGATTAGACCCAGATAGGGTAAAAATGTTGATTTTTTTAAAACAAAACCTGGAGAAAGCACCAGCGGCTGCCTGATGTAATGTTGGTCTTTAAGTATTGGTCGATAATGCATTATTTAAGAAAATGTTAGTTTGACTTTTTATACTTGGAAAATAAAATTATGGAGACGATCTTAAGTTTTTTTACAGAGCTTTCCTGCTTATTTACATCTTTAGTGAAATTATTTTCATTCAGTTCTTGTGGTTGTTCATTTAAATTTGCCATTCATTCAGAAAATAAGAGTTCATTGTTGGAACCGAGTATCGAGAACCGGGAACCGATGGTGGAGAACCGGACCGGTATCGAGAACCGGAAAAATTTAAGAACCGACTCATCCTTAGTTGCGAATGTTATTTCATCAGCCCCTTTCATTTTTCTACTTCGAATACTGGCGGAAGTGGCGAAACATATTTACGAAAACAGCTATACGACGTCTAAAGGTCGTACATTCTCAATAGAAACCAGCACAAGTGCCCTGTGTATGTGCTACCCTAGCCCACATAAGTACAAGAAAAAAGGAGAGATAGAGATAAATCCCAAACATGTGTAATGCCTTCTATTGTCATGTTTGATGCTTTCCTGAGGTCAGAAAACACCCGCTCGAGAGCCGATGGCCCGCTAAGCAACCTGGCGCCTGGTTTCATGTCGTGCTAATCTGCTACCCTTAGCTCCCCGAGCTACTTTCCCACCAGCCAACCCTTTACTAATGGGTTTTTCTCAATATCAATTTACCGTTAGTTGTAAAATCCATACTGCTGCGGTACACACACGTGTTTATTTCCAAGAAATGGTAGGAACGGAAAAGAAAAATTTTATGATGAGCATGGGATGGGCTTTTCACAATAGGGGCGAGGTCCTTTGCATATCGTGATTGTTTCCACGAGTGCTTTGTCTGAAGGACGATTGTGACAGTCTTTCGTTGAGTTACAGAGCATACGCATCCTTGATTTTCAGAGCGCATGCACTTTTTCGCTGAAATTCCACCGATACTAACTTTCCATTTTTAGTTCGAACATTTTCGTTCTAATACGAGCGGTGTAGTAGGAGTGAATTCTACGGCAAATTCTTTGTTTTCGCGTGGTAACATTTAGCAATCAGAAATGGATTCCGGAGAAGAATCAGTGTTGACCAGCAGTGATTCCGAGGTTATGGACATTGAAGTTCCTGGCTCCTAGTCAACTCTCTCCGGAGAAACAAGCTCCGAATCAGAAGGCGCAACAGAACATTCCCGGGAAGTGGAGTGGGAGGAAATGCTTTCAACGATTCCTCCTCCGGCACCACCTAGGTTTCTTTTTGAAGGTAATTCTTCGATGAACTTCGACCTGGGGCCTGTTTCTCAAAGCTACAAGTCCACAAATTACAAGTGTGATTTTACAAGTGTTACTTTCGAGTAACATGTGAAATTCTGTTTTTCAAACATACAAGTCTACTAATTACAAGTAACGAGTCCATTTCACAAGTTACAGGTGTTTACTCACAAGTGTTTTCATTGTTACGACACATTCTGTTCCTCAAGCAGACTTGTGAGTAACAAGTTCTTGTAACTTGTAAGGAAATTTCTACAAGTCCTTCGAGGTGAGTAAATCGCAGTCAATCGGAAAGAATAACTGGGAAAACAAATGAAAAGCGACTAGCGATCTCTTTTTCTCAACTATGGATGAAGGCGATAGTGACGAACAAGGTATCAGTAGATAGGATTTTTTACCGACTTTTGACATAACATGCTCAGTTTACATTAAAAACACATCGTTTTTTTATAATTTAAAGTTAAAAGAAAAGTCTTTTAGACTAAGACGTAACGAGAAAAGAACACCCCCGCGGAGACTTAGTGAATAAACAACGAAGAAGAAAGATTTATTTCCAACCGAGACAGGAATGTTGCTTTTAATCGTGCAATTTATAAATGATCTCATTTGATAAAGAATAAATTATTTTGGGGAGGTAGGAAAGGTTGAAAATGCGAAAGTTAAGCGCAAGTCTGCTAGTATTATTTATTACTAATTATCAATATAAAATACCTACTTTTCATGTCACGTCATTATGTTTATACATTGAGAGGTAAAAATGCAGAGCATAAGTTCTCGTACTTAAATGATAAATCGCTATGAAATATCAAGTCGCGAAAGTTCAATAGGAAACTCCATACGTAATTAAAGTCGACATTTTTATGTGACATCTCGCAAATGCTACGCTAATGTGCTGTGTTTTTTTTCCTAATACACCGTAGGCATGTGTCCGATACCTTTGGTGTAACTTGGGGATCAAGAACAAGTGAAATTAAAAATAAATTGCGCATCAGTTCTAGAACGAAGTGACAAAAATTGGTGGTAAAATATCTCCTTAGCCCATCAAAATGATAGAGGAAAAAAAATTACCCCGGCGGGGATCGACCCACTGTCCTATGTTTCGTGAATCTCGCACGCTACCACTACACCAACTGGCTCCTAGTACTGCTCGAGATCCCTTTGGGTATTAATATTGAACATTCAAAATGGCTGAAATAGTCTTCGCTTGTCTGACGATAAAACGCTATTCCGCTATTTATTCGTACCTATGAAAGATAAACACTGCACAAGATGATGTCTCGACATGCTAGAATTGTGAATAACCTTCATTTCGAGTTCGTCTTTCCTTTCCTGCGGTGGGATAAACGACTTTTCCTCATTATGTTCAACTTTTGCAGACGATTCCTCCTCGCTTAAGATATTTTAAGGTAAACTGTGAACTAAAAATTCCGTTTATCTTGTGTTCACGCATTTATAGACACCGAGCAACATAGCACTGACTCTTGGTTAAAAAAGATTCAAGAAAATGTACGTCCCGTACGTATCCCATCCTTGCCGTAATATTGTTATTATGTCTTACGAAAGTGGTTTGAAAGATAAACACAGGACAACAATATATCTTGGCGTTCAAGAATTATAAATTACTTTCATTACAAGATAAAATAGCAATTCATACATTGGAATAAACGATTCCAATCGTACGTATCCCATACTTGCCGTACAATATTGTTATTATGTCGTACTTACGAAAGTGGTTTGAAAGATAAACACAGCACAGCAATATATCTTGGCGTTCAAGAATTATAAATTACATTCATTACAAGATAACAATGCAAATCATACGTTGGAATAACCGATTTTTCCTTATTATGTTCAAGTATTGTCGATGATTCGTCCTCGCTTGGGATATTTTAAGGTGAATTGTACACCAAAAATACCATTTATCATGTATTCACGTATTTATATAAACCGAGCAACGTTGCAGTGACTCTAGGTATTAGTAGATTGCTGGAAATACTCTCGAAATATATTTAAAGGTTAAAAAAATAGCTAAATACGGACAGGATGACGACCGCCATTTTCACTTGTAAAACATTAGTTGGAGAAAGTCCTCCGTTTTCGTTTGAAACACTTGTTAGTCACGTAAGTAACACTTTTAAGTCACACTTGTGAGATTAGACTTGTAACTTGTGGACTTGTAGCTTTGAGAAACGGGCCCCAGGTTCCCGAATGAGGTTCCCTAAAATACTTTTTTCAACGATGAAATTGTTGACTTTATAACTTGGGATACTAATCACTGCGCCAGTAACACTTTGCGTGAAAAAGCGGGGCCGAGCAGTGCTAGCGTAAATCAGTGGCGAGCTGTGACAAGCTAAGAAATTCGTGTTTTTTGCCTTTGTAATGCTACAGAGCAGAGTGCAGAAGCCAGATACTGAGTTTTATTGGTCAACGAGACCTATACTCTCCTCTCTCATTATTTGGACAACCAATGTCTCACCGATGATTCGTAAAAATAAGGCAATATTTACATTTTGCCTATAATAACGATTTTGATCCCCAAACACACCCCAATGCCAAACTAAATAAAATATGGCCGATTTGCCAGAGGCTGGAGGAAAAGTTCAAGGCACTCCATACACCAGAGACGGACGTTACCATCGAAAAGAGCCTACTCTCGAACAAGGGAAGATTGGGGTGGCGGCAGTTCATGCCTATGAAAAGAGCTTCATTTGACAAGTATTTTTTCTTTGTGAATCGAGAACTGGATATGTGTGGTCAACGGCAATTTACACGGGAAAGGGGACTGTGTTGGATAAAGACTTTGCCCATTTACCCATGACCTCAAAAGTGATGATGATTCTAATGAAGCCATTATTTGGTCTATGATATTGCCTGACGATGGATAACTTTAATACGTCTCCAGATCTAGCAGACTTGCTCGCTTCACACTCCACTGACTCGTATGGAACACTGAGGAAAGGGATTCCAGCACTCTTCAAAGATAATCAAGTAAAAGAAATGAAGTATCTTGTTTTTGTCATAGAATGAATTCTGTTATAAAATTTTCAGAGCGAAAGTCGTCATCATGCGGGTTGCCTAACTTCCATGAATGTTTGTGCGTTGTTTCTTGATGTGCTTTGGACTAAAATTAATAGTTAACATTCTCATTGTCGGCGAAGTATATGAATTTGCAATATACACTAAATGTATTCATCATTAGATGTCTAACTAAGGTTTATGGGAAGGAAAGTTATACTGATATGCAGGTGGTCTAATTCTCTTAAGTGAAGGGGCAACATTCAGAATTATTATTGAATAAATCATTAGTTATTTGGAATAAAAAATAAAGGAAAACATTTTCAGATTTGCCTCCCATTAATGCTTCTGAATCTGAAATAAAAAAATATAACTTTTTTTGACCGGTTTTGTAAAAAAAACCAGTCAGGGAAGCAGTTAATCAAAGACACTGAGGAAGTAGGAAACCGCGCTGCCGGACGAAAGCATGATGTGCCGGAATCATGCATTAGAAGATGGAGGAAGGATAAGGTTGCACTCATGGTTGCACTATTCCATACCAATAGGGACAGAAGGTCTTTTCGGGGAAAATCTACGAGCTGTGACAGGACATGCGCGCACATGCCACCATACTGCGACGCCCGTCTCACTAGTAAGTCAGCAGTTTTTATGTAAATCATGAAATTTTTTTATTTTGTCATTCATTGAAGATTTTTGTTGGACCATATTGAAATAATAAATGCTTTAAATTCCATAGACAGTTATGATTTCTTTTAAAGTTTGATTTTTTTTCAGGTTTTGATGTCGTATCTATGCCTTATCGTTCGTTTTTGACGCGGCTGACGCTTGGGAATTTTGCATTTAACGTGTTTGCATTCCCACTCGTCATCATTTACAGCAAAATATAATTTGTAAAAGTTAACCACATTTTAAAAGGCGACTTACAGCGACTACGACTTGTGCATTAGGAACACGGTGGGGGAAAACATATTTAAAAATCAGAGCTCGGTGCGACTGTCCGCACTTAAACACGAATTGTAGCGAGATCGGATTTGTCTTGTTTTAATGAATATCAATTACTCCACTCATTCCAAAGGACAATAAACAATTTAAGCATTGTAGGGCTAAGGCTACAAGTGAATACTTATCTCCGAGGTCCATATATGCCTATGAAAAATGCCGCGTAAATTATACAAGAATATCGCAAGCGGCTTTAATAATAGCCGAAAATTCGAAGTTAGGCCCGCAAAACCCCGCAATAGGAGAAAAAAAAGCCCCAAAATTTTTTCTTCAACTTCGTCGCATAAAAAGAGGGGTGCGCCTCTTACACACGTTTATACGGTATACATAGACGAATTCAGTATTTTATGACAATGAAAAGAAGAATGTAACCGCTGAGAAATTGAAATGTTCTAATCATCTGCTGTTCTCAGGTACCCGATTGGATTTTCCCATCAGTTAAAATAGATAATCAATGCTGCACTGTACTAAGCACTTGTAAAACCTTTATTTTGCATCACTGCTATTGTACTCTCGCAGGTTTACACCTTAGTAAGTTGCTGCAGAGAGTGACACAGAAATTAAAGGTATGGTAACAATTGTGGTGGAATAATGCAATACACATAGGCCTCACTCATCTAATGTTTGGAAAAGAATAATTTGGAAAAATGAAGAAATTCGACTATTTTGGCAAACAAGTTTTATAAAACTGTATTAATGTTTTAGTTTCTAAAGAAATACCACTCAATTCACTGATTCATTCTATTACAATGGAGTTAATCTGAACCTTTTATGGGATTTAATCTAAGACAGATTCTCAAATTTTCACAATATGAACTTGTAAGCTACTTACATATATTTAAAACACCCTTTAAATATTAACCCTTATAGTGCCAACATCACTGTGAGAAATGCTGACAAGCTTTCCTACAAGTGCCAGCGTCACTCCCAGTGACTCTATTTCCAACGGATATAATTGTAAATAACAATGGAATAATTCTTATTTTATGTTTTATTCCCTTTATTCTACCTCAACTCATATTTTAATGCAATGAACTCTCGATTATTCAGGCTAATGATGGTGAGAAGATGCATGGATAATCAGAAAATATGAATGATTCAAACTTTCACTTTTATTTCTTATAATTTTCATAATACATGTAAAAAAACGATGTACTATCATTTGCGCACATAGTCCGTTATTTTAGATTGTTTCATGGACTCATTGTGAGTTTTCTTCACCCGAACACGTACATTTATAGCAGCAATAATGCCACTGTAGTCTTATTCTCACTGCTCTGTATACAGTAGCAAACCATCTACGAAATTGAGTGCCTGGCTATGACTCATGCATTTGCTGCTCCCCTAGTCCTTTCCATCCCCGCTACTTCAACTCTCCCCACTCCCTTACATCGCAGTGTAAACATTGCCACTATCAGTCATATGCTGGAAGCCCTGGTTCCTTTTGTCTTTCTTTAGTCATTCGTTCTCCGCATCAATATTTTTGAATCCTTTCACAATTTTCACTGACTCACCAAACTCAGAATTGTTCACTTCAGTTTCTGAAAAACCCTCTGAATCACCTTCGAGGTCAAACAAAAGTTTCCTCCCAAAACGAACTAGAGTAACACAAACAAAAAAAAAATTAAAAATTAGTGTAACACGTTTCACTGAAGACCAGGCCTGTGACACACCATGAATTGCATTCAATACAGTTCATTTCCTTCCAAAAGTTAAATGTAAGGTCATCTTCATTGGCTAGCATCCTGAGAAGACAAACTCGTTAATTCCTTTTCATTGACACGGTGGCGCCGTGATCCATTGGCTGAAATATGTAAGTGACATTTGGAGGTAAAAACTTCGCTTCGCTGTGTTTTGAGAGGCCTGTTATGTCAACGATTGCTCTGACGAACTCTTGTGGGTTCTACATGATTCTTAGAAGTATCTTGACCATCACAGGGAGCTCGCTCGTATTTCTAGTCTTTCTTTTGTCTGTTATCTTTTTCCTGCTGACAGCTTGTGAGCTTGAGGATTTCCCTCTCCTAGCCATGTTGGCCTCGGGAGTTGATGAGGGTCCATGGTTATCCCTTAGCTTCGCGATAGTGCTTCTGGAGTATCGTGTTACCCACAGCAGCTAGATTTATTGCCTGTACGGATTTCTTTACCATTATTTTTTTCTTGATGCGTCCTTCTACTTGATGATTTTCTTCTACTGTGCTAGCCTTTTGAGTTTGGTTTTCTGCATTTCCTCTCGCTCATTTTTTGACCCATTGCATATTGTTAGGACTTTGTCTTCGGAAATAATTCCACTGTGCATTTAATGATATCATTCTTCTGGTATTAACCCCTGCTTTGTTTGGTCAATCATTTCTGGACTTAATTTTTACCGACCTTTGCGTTTGATTGGTGGAAGGGCGTTCTTTGGATTACCTAAGTCAACCTCAACAGTTTTTTGTTCATTTAGAGTACTGCGCGTCATCTTGGACATTTCTCTCAGCATTTTGGGACTCGGATTATTTTTACATTGACTAGTTCTTTATTTTGAATGTCTTGTGGCATCCTTGTAACTTAGGCTTTATTTTGCACTTGGATTATCGTTGGCTTATTCTCGACCGCCCCTTATGAGACATTCACTGATTCTACGTGCAAATATACATGAAGAAAATATGTATTTTTCAAGAAGAGCAATCCAACGGAAGATGTTTAAGACATTCTGTACGAAAATGAGCACGGGGATGAATTTTTAGACAATTTTTCCAAAAATTACTGTGAGGAGGATGAGGAAGATGCTTCTAGAGCTTAATCTGCTAAACCATCTACGTCAGGTGGGAGCCTCTGCTAAAGAAAAATAATTTCCAAGTTCACCTTTGGAATCTGAAGATAGCTCAGATGAGGACGATTTACTGCCTTGAGTAGGCTTTCATGGGTTGATGGATGCGAAGATACAGATCTTTTGGGTTTTACTCTGCATTGGTCTATCTTCTTTGGACGACAGTTTTGCCAGCGTTACAGTCGTGAAGTGGTCAACTCAACGTAGACTTTTGCAGTCCGAAGATGATGGACCAACGTGGAGTAAAACCAGGAAGACCTGTATCTTCACGATTTACCGCGACATTCGAAGAAGAGATTCCCGGAATTCGTATAGCACTCTACGGATCTGAATCCGGGAATTCATGGTTGTGATCCCCAAGATTCTGGATGCAAGGCGAGAGTTAGCGAAGATTCTGCGATACTAGATTTTTTCCATTTGTTTTTTTTCAGTGGATCTCATGAAGTCAACCGTGGACGAAACCATTAATTATTGTAAATATACCACCAAGAAAGCTCCGGAGAGTGCATATTCACAGCTCAAAAGTTGGAAAGATACTGATGATGAACAATGAAGTAAATATAACATGTTCATTGTGAGCAAGTAATGAAAACATTTGTTTTATAAGGTGGATGAGTGGCAAGAAATGGCCTTACGTAAGTCTTGCTTGTGCTAGATTGCTAAAATCCAAATGTGTTTTTTGATTGAAATTTTTTATATTGACCGCAGAAAATATCGATGAAGAGTAAAAAATTGCACACGGATAATCCACAACATGGATAATCAGGAGTTCACTGCATAACTTTTTCTCATGTTGATTGAAATATCAAATTTTGATGCTTATTCATATACTACCAAATTAATTTAAATAACCTGGCAACTTTCACACGAATTTTATCAATTACCCATGACACTCAAAGGGTTAAATTATTCCTTATGACCCAAATTTTTCATAGGTCATTGATACAGTAAACATACTTCCCATTGAAAACCAGCAGTAACTCAAGATAATACCAGGCAAAAGTAGGTAATTACACTACTGAAGACTGGCTGTAAATGTGGATGCAGGCAGGATTTTACCATTTTAAATGAAGAATTTTCTTGAGATTTCATCCATTTAAAATTTCATCCATTTTGAAATTTGATCCATTTAGACCATTTTAGATGAAGAATTGTGGCATACTCATGTGCACATGAGTATGCCACAGTGTGGTAAACACGCGTCATGTCAGGGTAAGAAAGTTTGTGGAATTAACAAAGGTGGTTTTCTCATCATGGATATCCATAATTTCCACGAGGTCAGGCCTGAGATCATCAGTTGAAGAATTTTAGCACTAAATATGGTATTTTTATGATATTCCTCAGATATCTAGAGAGTACTTACTCGATGAGTGTTCATAAAAATAATACACTTGGCTACATTGAATAAATAATTTAATATACGATGAGTCTGTCTTACCTTGCACAAAACTTCCACCAGAGGCTGGAATCTGGTGATAAACCTGTGTTATGTGGGGACTCTGAGACATGTTTCCTGTAGCAGTTGATGACACAGAAGTGTGGGGAGCTGTAGGCATTTGGGCAGGATATGTGCTTGAGGGAAAGGATATTGGAGCAGAAGCAGACATGGTAGGAGCATTGGCACCAGGGAATTGTTGTTGATAAAACTGCTGAGGAGGCTGAAAGCAATGATAAATTGGATTTGGTTTACAGATATTCAACATCATTTTAACAATTACTTTCTAGGTGATAACAATGAATATTTCAGACTAAAATTATCTGAATGGCAATATCAGATACTGCTAGCATCTGAACAAGATCTTTACATACAAATCATGTGGACTCTCATGTTTTCATAAACAGATGGCAGTTGAAAACATTTTTATAAACCTGAATAAATCAAGGCATGAAATGCATCCAAAGTGAAGTCAATTTACAAGGAAAGCCTACTGCTAACAGATGGTCAAAATACCATTAACATTCTACATAATTCAACTTTGTGTATAGTATAATCCCTAATGGCAAAGTGGGAATGATATCTATTTTAACATGTATCAAGTATAGCTAAACCCTAGTTTACTATTTACACAGGACTGCAATTCATGAGAGTAAATTCTCCAATATATCTTGAAATCACAATGATTCAGTATTCTGTAAATATAATCTTTTTCTACCTATCTTGAGAAAAAAGCAAGCATAAATAAACTAAGAGATGTTAACTCAAAACATTACTTTTTAAGAATTATGAAATGAAACTAGCTATGTAATTTTTTCACTTGTACATTACACAAGTTATGCTCACGCAGGGTAAATTAACAGATGAATACTTCTTACTGAGTAGGAAAATTGATGCTCTCTCTGTCATAAGATAATAAAATTTTGCTTTGATCATGCAACTAAGAGGAAACGGTCCACCAAGAAGTATGTAAGTTGAAAAAAGTTGAGAACCACTACAGAAGCACTGCATTCAAAAGGCATCATGTGTTTTTTCCAGGCACTCATGTGTACCTGAAGCTAGAAGTTGTATGCAACATACAAAACTATGACAAAGCTATGCCAAATATGATTCATTAAAATGTAACTTTCCTTTCCCAAGTTACAAAAGCTGCAGGATAGCTGGTGTTACTTAGGTATTCATTAAGAAACGTCAATGGAAAATATAAAATCAACAAAATGCTGCAAAACTTGAATACAAAAAATGCACCATCTTATGTAGAGAGAAATCAATAAAAACTTTCAAACTGCAGGAAAACAGGAGTGGCAATAAAAAGTTCAAATAAGTTTTACTCATCAAATATCAATATATTCTCCAAAAGGAAATCATACCACACTTGAATCAATGCATACATCATTATCGAAATCAATTTGATATGATTTAAAAAGGATCCACAGATCTCTAGCTGTATCTAATAATGTGTAACTCGAGTCACATGTGTTACAGGAAAATATAATTCGAGAATGTAAGATATATATGTTATTCACTATGGACGTCCTTTTTCCAACAAGTTTTAATTCATAAATTAATGGTCAAAAACACCAAACTCAACCCATGTACAAGGGATTGGCAAAATGTGATATAGCTGTATGGACTGATAAGCCAATTTGAATTAATGAATTAAGAAGAGAAAAATGGAAAATTACTGAGTAAAAAACGAATTTAACGCAAAAGTAAGGCAGTCTACCGACACATGACTCACCTGCTGCTGCATAAAAACAGTCTGCCCATGTATAAGTCCAATTGGAAGTGTAGAATCTGGCTTCTGCATTGTTGAGTAAGCTGAATCCGTGACTGGTTCTGCACAGAAATTTTACCAAATATTAGTCTTTAATTTTCAGTTTAAGTACTATTTTGGAACTACAATAGCCTGACAATGATTACCAATTGCAAAATATCATAAAATATATACAATATGATGGAGCACAAAAGTTGACACCAGCTTTAAGGGGTCATAACTAATGATAAGTCGGTTCTACTATTTTTTTGTTCCAGTTCAGTTCCAAGCATCAGTTCTTGCTACAAGTTCTCAGTATTGGTTTTGAGTGCAACACTTGTTTTTCTTTGCTCAATGTTTTGTTCCATTATCTAGTGTTTCTAGATTAACATATTGAGTTTACCTAAGTATATATCCATATAAACAAAATGTGCAACAGTTAGAGTCTTATGCCATATTTCTCAAAAATTAATTGAAGCATCATCATTCATCCTTGTCAAGTACTAACTAACAAGTCCTTGTTGATCTAAACTTGGTTCACAGAGGCATTCATTTTCATAATATTCTTCTAAGTTTTCTGTTTCTTTGGAGACACTTTTGGGCTCCTACAATGACCACTTGATTTTAGGCATGTTTTTCAGAATAAAACAAATAGTCTCATGCGTAATAGCTTAACATAAAGGAAACCTTTAGTTTCCTTTATGAAGCTATTAAGAGCTAAGAAAGAAAAAATAGCACTTGTAATTACCAACAATTTTTTTACAATTATGACCCAGGTTTCAAGAGGCAACAATCATTTTCAAGGTTCTAAGGAAGAAATGCCCAATGCAAGAATTATATTTTTGGAATTATTGAGAGGTTAAATTCACCAAAACAATGTGTTAGAGAGATATATAACTATTCGGGTGTACGCCACATGTTGTTCAGTGTTAGCCCAACATTTTGTAACCCCTGCTGATCACTTCTTCAAGGGGAAATAAGTGCTCCCTGTCAGCATTGTCTTTATATAGGTAATTATGTATCTGTAAGTGATTCAAGGCCCCCCCCCCAGGGGGTGGAAGGGCGGGAGGAGGTAGGATAGTAAGGGGAAGGTCAAGGATTTTTACGGATGACTGGGTTCCACGTGTGGCTAATTTTGAGACCCCCATCTCTATTGAAATTGTGTTTATCTTTATTTATCTCGATGGTCTTGTGGATTGTTCATTACCTACCTGAAATTAGCTGTCATTGAAAGCATTAATTTTCAGGTTTACTCCCTAATAATTGAATGTCATTTAAGTCCAAGAAAATTTCTAATCAAATCCAGAAACACCAGATAAAAAATTTTCAAATGACAACTGAGTAGACGTCAACATACCAATAAGACCATCAGCTCCTGGATCTTTCTCAATGCCATCCTTATTAAGCTGGTGCACAGTTCCCTGAGGAATTTGAGTCATCCCCATCATTTGATTCATCCCCTGAGTATTGGTTATAACTTGCTGTTGACCAACAGGCTGAACATTCTGATTCAAAACTTGCGTTTGCTGATGTGACATGTTCTCAGCCTGCTGAGTCAATGTCTGCGCCTGACTGATTGCTTGTGTTGGAGTCAAATTGAGCTGCTGGTTTAATCCCTGAGGTTGAGCTATGCTTTGGGGATGGGCGATTCCTTTCGCCTGAGGCACCACTTGAGGCTGAGCTATGGTCTGGGGTTGGCTTATTACTTGAGGCTGGCTCATGGCCTGCTGTGGCTGCTGAGCCAACGGCTGAGGCTGGCTCAGGTTTTGTGGCTGGCTGACGGCCTGTCCCAAATTCGGCTGCTGAATCCCCATCGACTGTGGTTGGCTCATGACCTGAAGTTAAAGATTTTTCATAGCTTTATTACTAAAATCTAGGACAGTAATATACTTTAAAAAATGTGGTACATTTCATAATAGAACAGGAATTGAAGCATAGGTTCTCAACCAGTGGGGAATTCCCCCTGGGGAGAATTTAGGTGGTTTAGGAGGGAATAGGGACCACTAGGGCAAAATGTGACATTCAATTAAGTTGATTGAATTCCACAGATTAAAATTAATTCTTAAACATGTGCATATCATTTAAAATGCATCTTTTGAGTAAGACTATCTTGGGAAGAGGGCTAATATTCTGAAATGTGTTGCAAGAAGGGGATTGAGCAAAAAAGGTTGAGAATCACAGATTCAGTCTATCGATTGAACAAATAATTCAGAAAGTTTTTCCACAAATTGGTACCAATTACAAACATCACCAATGGCTTTGCGAAAGTGCTATTTTGGTAGCAAAAATAACCCACGTTGATGCAATCAACTACGACATCCACGAAAACGTTTCGGGCAAGTCTGTCGCCTACAGATCGATTGACAGCGTCATGAATGCGGACAAGATTTTTAACTATCCAATTGAGTTTTTAAATTCGTTGGATCTTTCTGGTGTACCACCGCACAAATTGTCACTTAAATTCGGTGCACCAATAATTCTTTTGCGTAATATTTATGCATTATGATTGTGCAATAGAACCAGGCTCACTGTCAAGCAACTGCTGCCAAACATCATCAAAGCGGCAACTCTGAATGGCAAGTCAAAAGGAGAAGATGTGCTTATTCCACGTAGTCCCATCATTCCCACCGACATGCCATTTTACTTCAAATGACTACAGTTCTCCGTTCGCCTTGCATTTTCAATGACAATAAACAAGGCACAAGGCCAGTTGCTTCAAGTATGTGGATTAAATCTGGAAAATCCATACTTTTCACACAGTCAATTATATGTTGCATGCTCACAAGTGGGACAGCCGAAACATTTACTTGTTTTTGCAGAGGGCGGTAGGACCAAAAATATTGAATATCCAGAAGCACTCGAATAAAATTTTCAACTCTATTTTAATGCACAAAAAATAATTATCTTTCATTTATTTTGAACATGAAAATGTGTCTTTTTTGTATGTGTGCCTACTTAGAAAGAAAAAGAGGCATTGCAACGCATGCCGGGCACAG
This sequence comes from Pyrrhosoma nymphula, assembly GCA_963573305.1. Taxonomy (NCBI): domain Eukaryota; kingdom Metazoa; phylum Arthropoda; class Insecta; order Odonata; family Coenagrionidae; genus Pyrrhosoma; species Pyrrhosoma nymphula. The sequence continues at coordinate 50,097,563 of OY754337.1, read as the reverse complement.
CTAGTAAAGGTATAAAAATGTGTCATAGAAATAACTGAAACTATTAATTTGACTAATTCAAAGAACAGCGGAACAGGTCGTGCAGTAATTTTAACAGAGGCAGCTGAGCAGAGAGAGCTGATGGTCACACAATTGTGTGAGACTCTGTAAAAAATAATTCGCCTGGACTGAAATTCACAGTGGTAAAGGATGCCTGGGAAGCTTAACTGGTTAGAGCACTCAGTGTGAAATTGAGGGGTCTGGGTTTGAATCCCAGTCTAGGGGGGTTGTGCTTAAACCACTCGAGATAATTTCGATCACGTAACTAAAGAGTCACGTGGCACAATACCTATAGGTGAGTTCGAAATTTTGATGTGTTTGAAACATTCTGATGGATAACTTGAGCGCCTTATACAGGCAGTCCTCGACTTTCGTACACAATGCATTACTGGAGACATGTATGAAAGTCGAATGTACGAAAGTCGAACAATAGAGTCCCATAAAATATAGGGGTTACGTTCCCGGAGAGTTAAATATACATACCAAAACCTCATATCAATTGTAAGGAAATTTTATTTTTAAATCAAAACTATAAAAATACATTAATTATATTTCAAACAATACGTAATTACTTTTAAAACTACGTAGTCTTGATAAACGGTTCTAAAAGAATACAGTTGTGTACTGAGTAACACCTAGACTCAATATATACATACGCATTTCTAATTTTTCCCAAGCAGAAATTAACATTTCACTGATAACGTCCACTATCACTATAAAGACACAAAACAAGAAGCATCACGACATTTAATTTTTGGAACCTTAAACTCGATGTCATTTAATTTGCTACAATTAAAGTAGCAACAAAATTTCGCATTCATAAACTGGACAAAAGACAAGCGAAAATAGAATTAAATTTCCTAGGTACAGTCGCCGCATAAAGTCTGGCGACATCGCCAACTTAATCCCCTTAATTCACTATCCTCTAAGACGAGGTTCCCATTCACGACTACTCTGGGCACTTTTTCACCTCACTCCCAATACCCTCCTCTCCATTTCTCCTCCCCACCCCTCACTTTTGAATCAGTGGAGCCACACAAAATCGTAGTTTCGCTTATTCGGTGCTTCTGTCGATGTAGCCAGACTTTATGCGGCGACTGTACATGCCGTACACAACTTCGTGAATTTCGCATTGCAATTCCCATCATTTCGTACATGGCCTATAATTATATCTTTCCCCTTTACTACTGAACACCCAGTTGAACGGCTTAAGTTCAATGATCGTCCGATTGTAGCAAAAGATCCTCCCAGTTCAGCACGTCTAATAATTCCCAACTTTTGCACGCCAGTATTAAGTTTATGCGCCCTACGCATATTTTCGTTGGTCTCAGTCACATCATATTTACGTTTTCAACTCATTCTTATCATACGACATTAATTAAATTCAGTAAATAAACAAGGAATACCTTGCTCTAAATTAACACTGCCCACAGTTGCGTATACTAGTGAGCGAGAACGCCAGATGAAACAGTTGAATGCCGGGATGCACCATTGCAGGAAATTCAAAAATATTGTTCGACAAATGTCCGAAAGTCCGAATTTGGTGTCCGAAAGTCAAATAAAAGTAATCAACTTGGATCGTACAAAAGTGCGAATTGTACTAAAGTCGAGTGTACGAAAGTCGAGGACCACCTGTATGTTAATTATTGCAACTCTAATCTAGATATTTGACTTATCAATGATATCCCGGTGAAAAAACTCGATCGGAAAGGCTGCGTGAGATTTTTAAGAGTGATTCAAGCACACCAAAATCTTGAACCCTTTGTAATTGCACTACCTGACTCCCTAGTTACGTGATTGAAATAATCTCGAGCATTTCAAACACAACCCCCCAGGCAAATGATTTTTTTACTGTGAATATCACAAAATAAACAATTAGAGCTTTCATCCATAATTCCTACACTAATTCTTGAGTGGTCTGCTTCTTGTGTCATCCGGATGATGTCATGAGCAGAATGAAATCATTTTGGCTACGGGAACGTCCAACCTTATATAACTAGTACAGTGCGTCCTCGTTTAACGTTGTTAACTCATTCCTGAAAAAGTAGACGTTAAGCGAAACAACGTTAAACGATGTAGTATTTTCCATAAGAAACAATGTAAAAAATTAACTCCAAACTCACCAATGGTAAAGGTATCATAGGGTCCAGTCTGGGAGAAATTCTTGTGTGAGAATAGTAGAAAAGTAAGGGGTATTCGATGAATGGGATAGGAAAGTGAAAGGAATGCGCATTTATTAAATGTAATAAAAAAAGACGTGAGATTCTTAGTTTTGGAGAAAATAAAGTTTGAAAATGACCAAATTCGCATATTTTTTGTGATATTTTGACGCCATATTGCGAGATTTTTGGAAGTCCTGGTAGAGGGATACGGACTAATTTCACGTCTGAAATATGGCCTTACCCAACCACCCCCAACAACGTTGCGTGTCTGTGGAGTGAAACAGGGGTGCTAAGGTGGGACAGTACGCGGCGTCGAGAAGGCCATTTTTGAACGGAAAAATAGGTTATTTGGCGGATAGTTACGATTTATTTTAACGAATACCCTTTTAAACCAACCCACCCCAATGGTGATTGGTTTGCGTAAAATTACGGCCAGAGGCGAGTTGGTGATGAAAGTTCCATATGGAGGCAGTGGAATGAAGTACCTCCAAAGATTATAGGGTAGCTCCGAGAGGTTACCCATCCCTCCTGAGTGTGATAAAGCCGTCGAAAAGCGGGAATAGTTTTAAATTGAAGGCGGGAAAAGTCATGGGCGGTGGGTATAGAAAATGAAGACACTGCTTGACCGCTGCGCCATCTGGGGGAACTAGGAGGAAAAGGTCAGCATTTCCAATATGGCATCCAGAAGTAGATTCACATCACAGGTTTAAGTGAATAGTTTACGAAAGAAAAAGGATTTATGAAGCAAACGAAAGGTAAATGCGCATATGTAGCGTAGCAATATAAGTGAAATAGGTGGTATAAGGTGATCGGGAAGCAGGTGAAATTAATTTTCTCCCAGACTGGACGCTATGATACAAATACCACGGCGTATTTTAATTACGCGGGCAGTCGAACATATGATTTCACTAGTCAGAGATCTTCATATCTTAGATGAAACAAACTTAAAAGGCGTTTTTAAAAGAATAAGCACCAGGTTTCCCTCCTATATTTCTGATATTTAGTGCTGTTAGCACCGGCTTCCCTCTGAGTAAATATAAATTTTTGTTCTTCACTGCGGGAGCGTGCGCATGCGAATGCAGTGAAGGGCAAAAATTTCACTCGCTGTGATCGCGAAGACTTAGGATATCAATTAAAATAGTGAGTGAACTAGGGAAACTCGGTGCTGTGTACAAAATTTTTGTTATTTCGTTTCAATGTTTTAGGAACAGTATCACCCTCGACGATTTACTGCATCATGGAGGGTTTAGAAAACTTCCTCTTACACACTAATTCAACACGAAAAACACGTTTTCGATTCACCTCAAACAGCAGTAAATCAACTTTTTCTTCCACCAGTTCTACCTTATGGTGGCATGGGATTTTCAGGTATTTTTTCCCGTAGATATCTGACCCTGGATCTACCATTCGGACATGGTATTATTAATACCATGCAATTCAAGATGGTACACTAACATTGGTTTGAGTTTTAAATCACCCGAAGCATTGCCCACCAATAACAGCGTAGTAAATAATAAGCAAACATACATTTATGAAACAAAATAACGGAATAATTATCCACTCAGGTGAACTTTTGACACACGCTATGAGGAGTTAACGTCAAACTTTTCCGCCGAATGGAAATTACGCATCAGATGCGCCAAATTCCTATTCGTTATTAATTTTTTTTTTGGTTGCGCAAAATTTGAACAACGTTATCGCGAAGCACTGACGACGTGAACAATTAAGGGTTTTAATTGTTGGACAACGTTATCGCAAAACAACGTTAAACGGGACAACGTTAAACGAGGACACACTGTATTATGTTCTAAACCATGGCTCCTGATTCATAACTATGTTCAGCTTACAAAAAATTATTTGGAAGAGCTGCTCTTAATTGATTGCACCGAAAATTGCAGTAGGGGATTCCGCAAAATGTGGCCATCTGTGTTGTTGTCATTCCCATGTAGGATTCAAACGGATAAAACTACCACCTCAACTTTGTAGGCAAAGTCTTCTCTACTTAGGCTGAGTACGTTCAAACAGAGCAATGTTTTCCATTTCAGGTGGGAAACATAGCAACATTCTTTGATCATATGACTAGTGAACACTGGCAGGAGCGGATCCAGGATTTTTCTTTGGGGGGGGGGGGGGCACAAGGGTCTGATGGGCAAACGGTCTTCTCATATTTGGGATTAAAAAACAACACATCAATTAATGTACGAAATATACTTTTTATTTTAATATAGAGATTACTAATATGCAAATATTAATTAGTTACATATATAATAATGGCAGTTTTCTATTATGTTTCCTGCTGAAGAGTTCCAGTACTTCATTAACGTTCATTTTTGACACAATGTCTTCCTTCCCACTTGGGCGATGTTTTATCTCGAGTGCTGGCTAGCGAATGACCAATGACCGGCAAATCTGTCTTCTTGACTTGTACTTAAGGCTAAAATGAATGAGGCTCCGTAATACACAAAACAAAATGAACGTAATTATAACGGGACCGTATTAAAAATCTTGTCCATTATTTAAGCGTCTGGGGGGGGGGCACGTGCCCCCGTGCCCCCCCCCCCCCTAAATCTGCCTATGAACACTGGTGATGTTTCTTTTTACCCAGACACACTGACAGCATCACCAGGCAACATTGCCCATCAACATGTATCTGGCGATTATCACCCTGTCTGGACCTGGCTTTAGATGCAGGCTGGGAAATACAGTAATATTCTTCAAATTTGTCACTCATACCACTTCCAATCTCTACAATCGGTATAGGACAGTGGTATTTGAAGTTTTTGTGGCGATTGCAAACTTTGCTGGAGGAAACTGTTGCATTGAAGTAGCTCTGCAGTAGGTGAGTTGTGACCTCATGTCCATTAAACAAAACATGCCTGAAAACACATCCCCTACCATCTTTAGAAGTTAATCAGATTCCTCATGAAACACACTGAATATGCTGCACTAAGAATTAAATATGGTTATTTGCATTTATTAACATTAGTTTCACTTAAATGAGGGATTATTAATAAAAAGCAGGCAGAATTAGAAACATATTTACCAGATCAATGAACCAGTTCAACATTGTAACACAGATTGGTACAAAAATGGGATAAAATGCTTTTCTAAGGGTCATTCCAAGCCAAACGATCCAATGAAAAAGAAATTATTGCATGACTATTTTTGAAAAATAAAAATCAATTTTCTGTAAGCACATGCCTAAATTTTTAGGCAATTAAACGCAACAAAGTTAAAAATTTTATCCCTCTTTGTTTTCTCGCGGCAGCCATTTTTCCAAGATGGTGCACGTGAATTTATGAAAATTTTGATATTTCCTCTATCCTTAATATCCATGAACTTATTGTGACAGAGGATGAATACTGAAACCATACTATTTTACACATAATCGAAAAAGTTCCTTTTAATTTTATTTTTTTCCTTTTAAATTCCTTTTTTTGTTGAAATTGAACTTTAAGGCAACATATTTTTCCTAAAAAAACTGGCTTTATCTTGAGAAAACTATACAAAGGAGGAATGTCACAATTTTGAGAGCATTTGTGCTTTGAGTAACAAAGTAGAAGAATAGTATTAGCAAGTTTTATTTGTGTCCCAATTTGCCCTTGGTAGTTTTTATAAATTATGGTACTTTCCCAGAAAAAATGGGAACCCTACCTGAGGTTGACTCATCGCTTGAGGGGGAATGTTAGTGTGGCCCATCACTTGTGCTTGCTGAGGCTGCGCCTGCATAGGGATTGCGGGCTGCTGCTGTTGTTGATGCTGTTGTTGCTGCTGCTGTTGTTGTTGTTGCTGCTGTTGCTGCTGTTGTTGTTGTTGTTGCTGCTGTTGTTGTTGTTGCTGTTGTTGTTGCTGCTGTTGTTGTTGCTGTTGTTGTTGTTGCTGCTGTTGTTGCTGCTGTTGTTGCTGCTGTTGTTGCTGCTGTTGTTGCTGCTGTTGTTGTTGTTGCTGTTGGAGGCCTAGGGCTTGCTGTTGCAGTTGATTCTGGATGTGGATTCTCCTCTCTTCTCTTTCCCGGTTAAGACCCTGCACCTGAGCCTTCAACATCCTAGCAACTGGTCTCGCATCCTCCTCCATTATCAAACCTGATTTGGCCTGGAGTAAAAGAAAAATCATGTTAAACAAATAATGCATAGCTAATTTAACACCATATATGGTATTAAATTTAATTTGACTGAAGGAAAAGTATACTGGTGACCTAAAGATGCTGTAATTGACATGACAGAGCTGCTCATCGGGTGATTAAGAATTGAGAAACACCGAAAATCTCATGTAGGTGGCACAGCCCAAACAATTAATTTTTCTGATATATCACAAAGGGAAATGATAATTTTGCTGTAAATGATGATTGTATTTCGTTCTTTGGAACATCAATATGCAGTATTAGCAGTTTCAAACGTTTACTACCAATTCCAAATGTGAAACATAGTAACCAAACGATTATTCGAAAGCCTGGAAAGTTAATATAATTAAATAAAATAGCAAAGTAATTAGATCAAATACAAATTAACCCTTTAACGCCAGGGAAATTTTTTTTTGTCCGATCTTCTTCATTTTTACATATGAGTATTAGGAGCACCTAAATACAATTATCACAAAGTTTTAGCAACATAGGATTCAAAATGACAGAGTTATGGGGCGTGACCATATGGTCACGCTAGGCGGTTGTGGGGTCAATTTTTTTCAAAATGAAAAAGTTTTGTTTTATCGTCTTGAGGTTTATTCATCATACATAAAAACATCTAGAGAAATATCATTATCAATTATAAGTGATAAATTAATTTTTATTTATTTATTTTTAAACAAATTCATCAATATTTAAATTTTTAATTCATTTAGAACACATCGAAATGCAAGACAATACTCTATAAAATTTGGTGCGCGTTACAAAGCAACAGAATTTGGAAAACACTTCGGGACATGGTGAAATCATAAAATCAATTTAGCACAATACAAGTTTTAAAATAGCATAAAAAACAAATTTTCTTTTCAAAATTCAAAAAAAACTTCTAAATTACTAAATGACATCTCTTATCGTGGTGTTATTTTGTGTGAAATTGAATAAAGCACTCAATGCTCAATCCAACGTTGCACTTAACACATTCTGTGCGCATAGAGGAACCACATAACGCAGACCGTCTTATTCCACTCCCTCATCGATGGAGTAAATGGTTTAGACCACCCAATCGCAGACTGACTACAACATGGCTTTGGATTTAACTCTTAGTAACTGGCTGTTTTCCACTTCTCTGTCGAGCGTTTTGGTACCTTGTGAGGTATTTCTCTACAATATCTCTTCTGAATTCTAGCTAAGATATTTTACTTCCAGCTTTTTTGGCGAGGATCGATGCATTGGTCGTGACAGCGTCGATCATCCACGTAAAGAGAGGCCGCCAGCACTCTTTACTTTTAATGCCAATCCTGTTGTAACTTATGTTCTGATCCATTCAATCAGTACCTCCCATAAATTTATTGTACTCACCAAATGCGCTGGGACGGGGAATGAGAATTCTTTTTTCTCTCTTCCCTTGAATTTTCACAATAACCGCAGGATTAGCACTATACAATGTCGATGCGATTGTCATAACTGAGTCGTCAACCCAGCGTACTATTGAGATTTCGTCGCTGCTTGTAATCTCATTAAGTGACCCTCTTTTCATCTTCTTCATAGTTTTTACCGGAAGACTTGGGACATCACTAGGAATTCAGTTTTCACGAATCGTTCCCGTATCTCCATATCCTCGCTCTTTGAGGTGAGTGAGAAGAGGAATTCCAGTAAAGAAATTGTCAAAGTACAGCTGAAATGGCAGTACTTCCATTTATTCAGGAAACTTATCAAGAATCTTGAGCATGGGTTTGGCAGCCTTACCAAAATCACTCTCATACTCAGTGTTATGGTTAGAAGACTTTCCCTGGTAAAAATCATATGACACTAGATAACCTGCTGGAATGTTCATACACCAAATCATGTAGCTAAATCGGATAGGCTTTCCTCAGATGAATTGTTTACATCCATGACGGCCAAAGTAAGGCACCATACATTCATCATAACTTAGCTCTTTCTCAGTAGGTTTTCGCAGGTTTTTCACGCCCCCCTTCTTGTGTGGGCGTTTTCCTGCAGTGGGTTTTTTTCCAATAAGGACGACAGTCAATATCCTTAGGTTTTTCCCACGTTTGCTCACATCTTTTTACACTTTGCTAACTTATAATTTTGATTGTTGAATGTAATTCCAAGAGCAACTTGACAATGTATTTAACTGCAATAATTTTATGTTTGACGAGGGGTTAGATGGAAGATGGGACTTTCTAGTCCCAATCTCGCCCAATAAAGACGTTTTATTATTATTATTATTATTATTATAACTTAAATGCTGTTCACTTCTAAACTTAGTCATAAATTTGTCCTGCAAAATATCAGAGAAGGGCCTCAACTGCCACATTTTATCATTTGGATCCGGTTTCGTACTGTCTGTGCAGTCAACAAAGCAGAAAATTTGGATAAATATATCTCTACGCATAACATTACAAAGTAGATCATTGTGAATATATCTATTTGATTCCCTATATGATCTTTTAGAAGAAATGTTGTTGTATCCAAACATGAGCAATAAAGCGATGAAAGTTTTCATCTCTTCTATGGTTATATTTCGGTGTGGAATGTTTTTTTGAAGGGCGTACTAATTGGATTCAGCACATAGAAAACGAACCATGTTATCGTCAATGATTGATTAAAATAGTTCTACTGGACTCAAATGACGTTTATTGGTGTAATCTAAATCAGAAAAAATTGGGATGGGATCAGTCCTGCTGTTTTCCACTCCCCATGCACCAATATTTTCTTTCTCTTCTACGCCATGGAATTACTTTTTGTGGCAACCTTGTGATCTGGGATAGCTGCCGTAGTTTGCTTTGGACAGTACAACTTCCGCAGCGCACCGGAGCTCTCGGCCGCTTAGTTTATATCAACCAGACCACCATCATCCTCATCGGTAGAATCTTAGCCCGAGAGGTCATTTACACCTGGAGGCTCCATGTATATTTTATCAACATCCTCATACTCCCAAATGTGAAGAGAATCTGGCAATGTCAAGTCTCTACGAAATATATAAACTTATATTATTCAATGAAAGAAACTTGCAAAAGTATATACATACATTCAGATTAGGACATATTTTATTTATACATGCAGAAAACAATATGAAAATAGTAACCCCCGAATTTGAAAACAATTGACCCCATATGCGCCTAGCGTGACCATATGGTCACACCTATGAAAAACTACTTGTAAAATATATACTATGGCAAATACATATGAAATAATATATAAATACATTAAAATGAACCTTAACATGCTAATATCATCAATTAAAGTACATGCATTTACCAAAGTATTTTAGTAATACCATACTTACACAAGGTGGAAATCCATGAGGAGGAGATTCAATGGTACGAGAATGATCTCACGAGTTTAAGAGCAGCAAATCTTATGAAAGTGGTCTCAAAACTGCCTGTCGTGCTTCCAAAAACCCTTCGCGACAATGTAAAACTATGTAAACAAGACGGCGGCCCTAAGACCATTTTTTGTTTCGAGAATACAAAGTAACTTCTTTCCGTGACCATATGGTCACGCTAGGCGTTAAAGGGTTAACAATATGAAACCAGGGACACACGGGAAAAATCAATATTTACAAAAACAGAAGCTAGGAACAGTGGGCAAAATAAACATTCAACAGAGTAAAAACTAAGGATGTGCAGAAAAATCAAAGGATAACGATCAAGTAAGAGAGGAGAGAGAATGAGTTGACCATAATAAGAAAAAGATGCGGAAAGAGCAAAAAGTGAGAAATCCAGAGAAAACAGCGTGAAGTTTCAGATATAAAAGATTCCCAAAGAAGGGATATTCATGGGAACATTTTTGGAAAGACCACGGGAGAAGTGGCGAATATATTTATGGCGGGATATAATAGTGTGAGGATGACACATGGCCCAGCCAACTGAAGAGATACAGAGATAAGAGAGCTCATGCCTGTAGATGCCAAGATATCTTGATCACGATAAGTAAAATTGTGTACAATAGTATTGCAGTTAATCAAAGGAACTCTCACACCCTCTTAATCATACAAATCACTATAATTAGGGAGATCAAATCTATAAGAAAAGACTCATTCTCAAATATTGTGAATAACGATAATAAGAATATTTACATTTTATAAAGAAAAAGACTCTAAAGCTTAACCGCTTATTTATCATGTAAAGATAATTTTATTTATAAAATTGAAAACTTACACCGTAACAATTGTAAATTGGGTCCAATATTAACTCTTAACCAAATTTCAGTCTATTAGTGTTTCGAAACTTAAATTTTCCTCCAAAAAATATGTATAACCCTTTGAGTGCCAGCAAAAATTCAATAAAGGTACCTCAAAAGTGCCAAGGGATTTTCATGAAAATTGCAGACTTTCAATAAAATGTCATTTAAAAGAATAAATTTTACGATAAATTTGTGAATGTTGGACAGTTTATAGATAACATATCCATATTGTTGACCATTTTAAAAATTTTTTTAGTGATGGAAACAATATTAAATTAGTTAAACATTATAATTGTTATCACAAAATTTATTGCCATTCTTTAAAAGCAATATTTTACATGTACGTTTAATAAGATTTATAAATATTTTCAAAGAATACTTATTGATTTAATCAATTACAAATTTTTTTAACTGCTTTGCCACTATTATTTGTTTAAAACAATGATTATCAAAAGAGCAAAACCTATGATCTTTTCAATATTCAATCCCAAACTTTTAAAAATATCATAAATCAGACAAATGGTAATCAGACATTGAACACTTACAAGCTGAAGTATATAATCTAAATGATCAGAAAGGTTTTTTAAAACATAAATTAATTGTTAATAAAAAACTATGCGATGTTATAATTTTTACAACAATTACTGAATGCATACAGAAATTCTACGACGCTTGGTATATTTCCAGCCTCGCTAAAAGTGTCCAGGATTATTCCACTATATAAAAACAAAGGGAGTGTGGACGATTTAAACAATTAAAGACCTATTGCCCTCCAAAACTCCTCCTCTTAAATTTTTGAAAAAATTGTTTATGCACGTATAGTATCTTATTTGGAAAGTATAGTCTTCTCTCTGAATATCAACACGGGTTTATACGGGGCAAGTCAACGATTACAGCTATATCCCAAGCAATAGACAGAATATTGTCTATCGACAAGAAAAATGAAACTGGCATTATTTTACGATTTTACTAAGGCCTTTGACCATTTAAATCATAACCATCTATTATTTAAACTTAATAGACTGGGAATTAGGGGCTTACCACTTCAGTGGATCAAGTCATACCTTCACAATAGATCACAAGTGGTAACATTAACCATTTATGGCATTAAGCATTCTCCTACCGCTCTTAATTCTAAAGTGGGTGTTCCTCAGGGATCTACTCTAGGCCCACTTCTATTTTTGTTGTATATTAATGACTTACCCATCTCTTTATCTGGATATGACACTATTTCACCAATTTTATATGCAGATGACACAACAGTAATAGTTTCAACTAATTCCCACCAATCCATAATCGACCAAGCTCAAATACAGTAGATTCCGGTTAATCGGGACACCGGTTATTTGGGACAGCCGCTTATTCGGGACAAATCATCAAGAACAGAACCCAATTGAAGAAAGTCCCTGAGTTTTCTCCGGTTAATTGGGACAGGAAGCCGCTTAATCGGGACATGCATCGGCTGTATTTGCCTCCTACTCCCTTGAAGAAATACAAATTTTTAAGCTCTTGTAAATCATTTGGTACATTTTCCCTATGCATTTGAACCAATTCCCAATGAGAGAATCTGTTGCAACGTTTACTGTCTCATTTACCGTCGCTAAACGAAATCAGTCATGAAAGCGCTTTCAATTAATGCTTCACTGCTTGAACACTCACCTTCGTTCTCAGGTAGTCCAGGTAGAAGTGGATTTAGATTTTGTCGTCACGGAGGTGCATACTGTGTAGATAGACAACTTGGCTTCATTAGCGTATTATACCATAAAGGTGAAGGTTAGGCTGTAGGCGATCTGTCATAAGATAAAATGTTTTGAGGAAAGAAGGGTGGAGGTGATTCCTCCTCATTTCCCGAAATTTCCTGAAAAAGTTCCTTATTCAGGTTAACACGCAGCGTAAGGATTTTTCACTGGCTGCAAAAATTATAATACTGGACCGAATTAAGGACCATCTATCTCAAACCAGTCTTCGTTGTTTGGCGGAGATAACAAGAGTGCCAAAATCAACGATAGCCCGATTAATACATCAGCAGGATAAACTTAGAGAAGATTGGATCAGTCAGTAAAAGGAAACCAGGTGCTACCCAAAAACACCAACGCCAAGGTAAGGGTCCTGATGTCGAGGACGCTTTTAATCAATGGTTTTCCATTGTTAGTGAACGAGGAGTTAGTTTCAGTGGACCTATGTAAAAAATAAGTCGGAGGAATTAGCTTTGAAGCTTGGCCATACTGATTTCAAGTCAACAGATGGTTGGCTATCTAGACGGAAGAGTAGAAACGAAATAAAATTCAAAAATGCTCACGGAGAAAAACATACTGCTGATTTTGTAAGTGCAGAGGAATGGAGATGTATGAGGCTACACACCCTACTTCAGGAATTCTGTGCAGATGATGTGTACAACGCCGATGAAACCGGCCTGTATTACCGAGCCACCTAATGGCTTTCTTTGCTACAGTTATGTGGAACTGAGTGGGGTAAAAGTGAGCTTTCGTCTCGCCAGCGATAACACGATTTTCACCCACTTTCAACAGACCTATCGGAACCAAAATCTCATCTTTACCCTAAGTGGCTCTAAAGAAGCGATGGAACGGATTACTATTTGGTGCTTCTCAAACATGTCGGGAAGTTATAAAAGGAAACTTTTGGTGATTGGAAAAAGTACTAACCCTCGCTGCTTTAAGAGGTTTTGATGAACAGCTTACCGGTGGAATATTACGCCAATAAAAATGTGTGGATGATTGCAGGCCTCTTCAGTCATTAGTTAAGCAGTTGGGATAAGGAACTAGCGCGGAACTCGAGGAAAGTGATTCTTATTCTGGATAATTGTACGACACACCCTAATTGCTCCAACGTCTTAAAAAATATGGAATTTTTCTGTCTGGAATTTTTACCAGCCAACACAACATCTCTTATCCAACCAATAGACATGGGATCATCAAAAATATGAAAACAATATACCGCGCAAAATTCATTGATCAATCAATTCTAGCATCAATGGAAGATAATATTCTGACATCATCTTCAACTGCCAAGGAAGTGAGCTCAAAGGTGAACGTTTTTGGAGGATAGCAGGCGATAAGTCACCAGTAAAACGATTAGAAATTGTTTCATTCATTGTGGTTTTAAGCACTCAAGTGCAGAAATATCGGAAGAACTTGAATGTGAAAGTAAAAATGAATCTGCTTCCGAGCTGCGTCAAGTAAAGAACTTTCAAAAAAAAAAAAGAAGAAAAGAAGAAGAAAGGAGTTTGAAAGGATCGACTCCAATGTGGACTGTTATGACAACAATGATAGCAGCAAAGATGATATAGAGGAAACTATACTAGCGAGACAACAAGGTTTGGTTGAAGACGAGGAGACTGATGGAGATGAAGGCGTATCTCAGTGTAGCCGAGTGACTTCTGCAGATGTCAGGAAATTTATTGATGGGTTGTGACGCTACTTCATGCAAGAGGGCAACGAAGGAAGTCAGATATCGTCCTCAGATGCCTGTGCCGACCTTGTATGCGCAACGAGAGTGAAGAGAATGAAGAAGAACACCCTGGACTAATTCCTTCTCCTAGGAGCTACAAATTAAATAAATATTCCCTGGTTTATATGCAAATGAAGCTTTAGATCATCAATTATTCTGTTCTAATATTCCATCGTTAATTCTATATCTAATCACAAATCCTTCTTTTGCAGGATTTCGTAAAGGGAATTTATCCGAAGTATATCGATGCCAAGAGATTTTTTTATGACACAAGGTTTCCAAAAATGTTTATAATGTATGTTTTCATATTAATTTATTGTTTAAGTACCTTGCAATTAAACATTTTGCGTTTCAATTGTCATTTAGCTTTCTGACTTTTATTTCAACGCTTATTTAAACATATTTACGGGATACTTCGGATAAACGGGACAGCCGCTTAATTGGGACAAAGTACACCGGTCCCGATGTGTCCCAATTAACCGGAATCTACTGTAGTTACTGATAAAATTAGCAAATGGGCACAAGATAATTTCATAATATTTAACCCCCATAAAAGTAATTTAATATACTTCAAGTTCTGTGGCCTGCCAATGGAAAGCATCCTTGTAAGAATGGACTGCAAAACAATTGCACAAGTTGATACTTGTAAATTTTTAGGAGTACTTTTAAACTATAAAATGTCCTGGACTGAGCACATTAATTATCTTAGCAGTAAGCTTAGTACTAGCTGTTATATTCTGAGACAGCTTAGTTTAGCTGTGGAAAGGGAAACTTTATTAAGCCTTTATTATAGTGATTTTTATTCGCATGTACTGTATAGCATAATCTTTTGGGGATCTACCCATCTGTGTACCAAAATGTTTCATCTCCAAAAAAGGGCAGTGAGAATCATAGTCCGGAAAGGGAACAGATCTACCAGCAAACTGATATTCGAGGACTTGAACATTCTTCCCACTCCATGTATATATATATTTTTAACTGTTATGTATATAAAAAATAATCTTTCTAATTTTAATGAGAATAATGTTTTTCACAATCACCTTACACTGGCAAATAGTGATATTCATTACAATTTTGTACGCACTAAAGTTTCTAAAATGGGACCCAAAGAAATGGGAATAAGGTTTTATAATAAACTGCCATCTTGTATAAAAACTGTTAACAATATTAACTCATTCAAGTTGAAACTGAAAAGACATCTCCTGACCAAGATGTATTATTCCATTGAAGAATACCTCAGTGATAATTATAAGAACAATTCTGTGCATTAATAAATTATTTGTAAATTTGTATCTGAATATGAGAAATTATACTTGGGTATATTTATTTTTTGACGTGCCTTATATCATGTGCAATGTTTATGTATCTGATCCTTGGGCAAATAAATTATTATTATTATTATGATCACAACTAATTTGTTCACATTTTTGTGTGTTATGCAAGCGTTTTACGTTTACTTAACAAAATGAAACTATTATCTAAATCAAATTAGGATTTTTTCTAAAGAAAAATATAACAGAATCATAATGTACAATAATGTGAGGTGGCTGAGCCAAGGAAAAGTTCGAGCTATTTGTGGAGTGCTTTGTAGAAATTAAGGTGTTTCTTGAGGATAAGAATCTGGTAAACTTTCCTCAGCTCAATGATCATACGTGGGTCAACAACCTGATATTTTCCACAGACCTCTCTTTTCATATGAATGAACTGAACCTAAAATTGCAAAGATTAGGAAAAATTTTAATGTTTTGTTTGGAACCTGGGATACATAAAAGCCTTTGAGAGTAAATTTACAATTTATAAGCGAGATGTAGAGATAAAAACTTATAAGTATTTTCCCTGAGTAAAAAACATTTCAAGAAGGCCAGCACAACTGTAAAACATTAAATGGAGCCCAAGAATATAAAGTATGTACAAGGACATTGTAAACTCATTACTTGACCAGTTTGGTGGAAGATTTAATCAATTCAGAAGATTGGAACTGGCAATTAAAATAATACAATATCCAGATGTTGTAGTCTACAGTAATTTGAAATTAATTAGAGATTTTTAAATGGATGGAACTTGATGATTTGGAAATTCAACCTACAGAATTTCAAGCCAGCATCTGGGCTCAGGAGTTAGTCAACTCATACTCCGAACTCATAAATCTAGAAAACAATTGTTTGGAGAATGGACAAGAGTGCTACTACGAACAAGAATTTGGAATACTTGTGATCAATTACCGAACACATTTGCACTATGAAAAATCTAGCGATGGCTTTATTCACCATATTTCCCTCAATGTAATTTTGTGAAACCCAATTCTCGGAGTTACATAATATCAAAACAAATAAAAGAAATCGACTGGCTGTTGAACTTAGTAACCTTTCCTTGTGCTTAAAATGTACGAAACACCAACCTTCAATTGGAGATTTAGCAAATGCAATTCAGCAACAAAAAAGTCACTAATATAAATAATTATGTATTTTTTAAAATAAATAATTAAAAAAACTTCTTTTAATATTTACTAGAGTGCACATATCACCAAATTATTGATATTCCTTGATGTGACACGGCCCCTGACCTAACCTTGAGTTTTTCAGAATTTTGACACACCGAGCTAAAAAGGTTCGCCATCACTGGATTAAAGCATCAGTTCTTTTTGTTCTGCACTCATTTGTAATGATACAAGAGGAAAAGACCAAACAAATAAGAAATAATTTACCATTTCCGTGGCCACTTCATCAGCATCGTCTGCTCGAATGTCAAACTCAAACTGGATAGCCTCGTTTTCCTTGTGCTTGTTTGAACGCTTCTTGGGATCAAGCACGCGCAATCTAAATTCAACCTTCTCTGCCCCACTGGCCACAGCTGCTTCTCGTGATATCATCTCCAAGCGCAAGCCAACATCTTCAGCAAAGAACTCGTGTGTGAGAAGATCCTTGACCTCAGGCCTGGTTGGAAAGAATGATGTGGTCAGAAAATTGCACTTGAATGACAAAACGATAATTCAAGTTTGAAGAAAGACCCAGAAAAATCAATAGCATGAATTCTGATCACAGATATAAGCAGCTATGTGAATTTTAATAAATCTTTTGAAATGGCACTGACATGCAACTGCAATCAGAGGCCTGTATGGAGTATAAAGGTCATATCAAATCTTTAGCCAGACAGACATATGGCTACGTGAATGATACAATATCAAAGTTAGGCGAAGGCTTAAAATAAAAAAATAAAAACTAGAATGAAAAAAGTCAATGTAATACCATAATTCTCTGATCAGAATACACAATTGACAATTTCTCTAGCTAATGAGACTAGTTGTGGAATTTGAATAATATTCACACACATGCTACAGAACTTCATGCTCAAATGTTTGTACCATAGCATCACAAACAGTTCATTAAAAAACAACAATCATTCCACAGAAAAAAAAAACAAGATTATATTTTATCATGTGGCTGACAATACTATTTCAACATTTAACATGACTTTTTGCATAAACTGATTAATGCAACTGAGTTTCTCTAAAAAATAGTAGCTTACTGAAAGCAAAGAGCTATTTTTACGGGTGAATGATTTAGACTGTTATGCATTCAGAAGGAATTTTAAGTGAATTTTACATAGGAAATTGTTTTCAATAACAATGAGACATCAGATTAAGGCTCATCTATTGTTTTCTCTTAGTTCTACAGGATTAACTATCCCGTTGACATACAACATTTTCTCTTGATTTCCACTAATGTTTAAAGAAGGACTTAGGTGTGATAAGTAAAAATGAATAACCTTTCTTCCTTCTTCAACCTTATGCATCGTTCAATGATGTCTCTAATCTCAGGGTTCTCCACGCGTTCATAACTTAGTGGCTTCACACCCTGAGAAGAAAATAAATCACACTCAAGGACTGCCAACATAAGATACACAATAAAATCATTAAAATTTTATTTGTTAAGCTAAAGGCAAAGCTAATAAAATCCTAGAGTAAATAACATAGTTAACAAACTGTTGAGAGCATTTGAATTTTTTTCTCACTTCCATAGAAAGATAAAAAACACAGGATTATATTAATTATGAGGCATAAGCAGAGTAGCAAATTTACTAAGTCGCGACACTCACGCTAACAACTTTCTTGTATATCTGTGCAGGGCCTGTGCATTCTGAGTAAGGGTATTCTGATGTTGCCATTTCAAGCATACACATCCCAAAGGCATAAACATCCACACTCTCATCATAATGTTCCTCATACATTTCAGGAGCCATGAATTCAGGGGTTCCTGTCAACAAAGAATTACACATGAGGACTACCAAAAAATACACTGTTAGGAAAATAAAAATAGCATGTTGCATTCATGCATTTTTGCTAAGGATTGGTTCTTTTACTGGTTGTTTCATTTTGATACAATGCGACTATTGCCACTGTTGATTACTAGCTTTTAAAAATTCACCATATAATCTACCCTAGGGCACATCAAGACATCCACAATTTTTCTAGAAAGAAACCTAAGGACAAACCATTAAGTCCATAGTACTTAAAATTTTTTTCCACTGGAAAATTACAATCAATTTATCATTATTACATTTTTGAGTCAATTATTGATCGAATACAAAAAAACACAGCTCACACTTTATAAGGGGGGAAAATAGATGCATTCTGAGCACAGATGCTCAGGGGCTGTCAACCTAACTTTTCATAAAATACTCCAGAAAAATCAATCATGGAACCAATTAAAATACCACAGGACTCAAAAGAGCATGTAGTCATGGGTTACAGCTAAATCAGATTAAGCACATAGATGAAGCAGATGAAGACACTCTACCATCATCTGATAACTAACAAAGGGCATTTTGCTAAGTGTTGAGAGTCGAATTTAACTAAAAAAGCCTAAGAATGAAAATTCTTTTGAAGTGTCAATGTTGGCCAGTCCTTGAAATTGGTCTGAAAGCACTGTAATAGGACTAAATAACTGCTGAGAGGTTTAGTGAAGCAAATCAAAAACTAAACAAAACACTTTTTCAATTTCAGGTTAGCTCTAAAATAATAATAATAATAAAAAAACTGATGTACTCTCGAGTCAAGGCCCCAAGATTTAAAGCAGTAAAACATGCTTGGCATACCTATGCTAGTATAAAATACCTGGCCATAAAATCTGGAAGCAGAAATTAGACCTGGGCCATTTCAGTTGTGTGCTGCCATATCAGTGTTAAAATATGTAGTTCATACCAGAGGCTGAAAGCAAATCTTACCAATCACAGATTTTGCAAAAGACCGATTCTTGAGAGTAGCCAGCCCTAAGTCTCCTATTTTAACTGATCCTGTAGTTCCCGTGATGAAAATGTTGTCACACTTAAGATCTCTGTGGATTATAGGAGGGGATCTTGAATGCAGGAACGAAAGACCCTTGAGTATCTGCCGGCACCAAGATTTGAGGACCTTTGGGTTGATCTTCTTAAAGCGACGCAAGTATCTGTTGAATGAGTAACGGAACATTAGAGCACCACTGCGCGCATTGGAAAGAAAAGGTTTATTTTGAAGCATTTCACCCTTTCACTGCCAGGAAATTAAAGGTAGGGTGTGCTAAAATTGCCAAGGCCATTTTTAAGTTTTTTCAATGCTGAATTACTTAGAAATTCATTCTTTAACTTTTAAATAACTTTTTCAAAAATTTCAGCATTAACATAAGTACTACAGAATTATATAGATATATACACATTTGGGAACATGCACATAGGGGAAATATGAATGCTTTGACAGTGCGTTAATCTAATATGACTCGACCATGCCATAATTGGCTGAGTGTCATGCCCATCTCAGCCAAAATGCAGGAAGGAAGGCTCAGATGGCACAGACACGTAATACACAGTCAAGAACACTGTGGTGAGGACAGCCACACAACTCGACCCAAATGGACGGTGGCCATGCGGAGGACCAAAATAACAATGGATGGACCAAATTAAGAGGTAAATGGAACTAGACAATGCCACGCCAGAAGATGCCCTGGATAGAGCAAAATGGAGATACATGTGCTGAAAACTGGACCCTGCTCTAGCGTGAAAATAACACCAGGAAGAATATACACCTTTGGGAACTAAATGGTGAAAAAAAATGTATTTGGATAGCACTGAAGATGATGAAAATTACTAATTACCATTGATATTAGAGTATAAGTAAAAAAATTCTAGCTTTTATGGCTTTACTTTAACTTACAGTGCAGTCATTAAACTATGTAACTTTTTTGAGGTTAGCATATGGCCGGCATAAGATTATACTTTTCTCTTCAGCAAATATGCCATGGAGAATATTCGCCGAGAAACGTGTTCTATTTATGTTCGAAGTTTTGTATTAGGGCCAACCAAATACAAAATCACTTGCTACCTCTGATTTGCGATGAAACCCCATTCCAGGTGGCAATTTCATAGTAAATAGGATAAAAAATACAGATATTCTGGGATTTTCTTCTGATGATGCCAAGGCTAAACATTAATTTAATAAAAGTCAAGCATTATTAAAAACCTGTTAGAGAAAATTTTTTTTGGGTAAATGGCATTAAATATGCTAAATGATAAACTCACAATTGACAAGAAAAAAAATCATTCAGACTTCTCATTCTGAAATCTTGCGCTGTCTGGTTTCTGTACTTCCTAATAAGTAACTCACCAACACAGCCACGAGTGTGTTTCGATTCCCGTCTGGCTTCCAAGATGCCATTTCATATCGGTTTTAATTTCTGAAACAAGCAGAATGGAAATATCGTTCTCTTTTGGCAGCTATTTGCATTGCCTCAGCTATGTGCTCCAATGGTAACTTACTAAGCATGGATATTCATAAACATCAAACACAAGTAACTTAACGGAGTCCATGTTGAAAGAAAATCTGAAGAACCACTTATTTTTTTCTTCTCATATTACTCTGTATTATTTATTCAAAACACATGATAATTTATATTATGGCACCATCATATGCAAAAAACAAATCACATGACGTCTCGTCATCGACCTATCGTTTTGGCTCCAGCACTACCAACTCTTGCACAGTTAACACAATGGGTGCAATGACAAAAGGTACCCATGGTAGTAGGCTACATGATGACACCCTCAATCATGCCAATAATGTAACTGCCTCTCTGTTTTAACAGGAAGCTCGGAGATAAAGCACTTTTTTCACTTAAGCGCTTATACTTAAGTCACGAATTCAGTAGATATTTATGGTTAAAAGAAGGATTTGACCTATACTTGAAGACATATGGTATATTTACATTTGGTAGGCATACATATAAGCATACTGGCCAATATACAGGCTGGTGGCAGTTTTTGCAAAGGCACCATAGGCTGATAGATTGGCTCACTGACAGCAGAAGGGATACATGCTCAAGACACTTATTTTTATAAATTTACTCGTATAACACAAGTCTAGACTGGATGCAATACATTCACTATTCACCCACTTCCTAGTTATTACTCTTAACTAATTCCAGGAAACTTTTAAACAGTGCTCTTTGCAGCATAATGCCGCCTAAGGAATAATGCTAGAGTAAATAATTCCTTCTCAATATTCTGTTAAACAACTTGAAATTGAACAAGTCTAAATGGCGATTCCAGGCAAACTCAAATGTGTCAGTGGCTTGACCATCTTCGATTCTTACAAATTTTACAACATAGTTGGGACTTGCACACATTGGCAAAAGGCTAATGATTACACAAAACCTTCACTAAAAAATGATACTACAATAATTTCTTTTCCAACATGAAGTTCAGTATTCAAAAATCAAAAATATTAATATACAACCCTACAATTGATCATTGTAAATGTGCACATAATTCCTAATGCCATGAGTGGATATACAAGGAATATAAAATATACTTACGTTTTTAAAGTCCCTGAAGTCATAAGCTCAGTTACAAGAACAATGTACTTTCTCTTGGTTAATGTTACTTCCCAGTAATCATAAAATCTAACAATATTTGGGTGCTGTAAACCTTTAAGCATCTCTGCTTCTTCTCGAAATCTTAATCTCTCAGTCTTATTTAACTTTTTCTCCTGGAAAAGATAAAACATAACAGATTTATAAGGAAAGTTCTAGCACAGTATTTCTAAGATCATACATAGCCAGTTACAGGGATAATTCTTCACGAAAGATTATTATGCAGTTTGAAGTAATTGACAGGTTATTACTAAGGGACTTACTATTTTCAACGTACATATGTATGACTGATGTACTGTCTTAATTAAGGTGACCGTACTTAACAGTTTGGTTGGGACAGTGCCAGTTTTGAGGTGCATTTCCAGGTGTCCCAAAAGGCCAAACAAAAATAATAACTTGTACTGGTCTTCTAACCTTAGGTGTATTTCCAGCAAATGACAATTTCCTTCAAAAGTGGAACTAAAAATATTTACCATTCCAATAAAATAATATTTTCCCTTAATTGTCCCTTATAATGTACCCTTAATTTCGTTTATTTTTATATTGACTTAATAAGGGCTTGATATATAGTATTTCTTCCTATGCTTGAAAGTGAGCCCTATATAGAAGACAAGAGTGACAAGTTTTCCAACACTTCACTATATGAGGTGTATTCAAGTTATAACACCTCCGATTTTTTTTCTTAGGACTAGAAAAGGATAGAAACATGCGGATTGTTTTAAAGTACATGTGCACTCGTTAAATACGTGACAGATATGGCAGCATTGTTAGCATGTGCAGCAGCGGCGAGAGTTAGGACTATTTTGGAGACTTAAAATGGCAACGTTTTAATTACAAGAACAGCGTGTAATCATTCATTTTCTCTATTTGCGTGGTGTGACACCGATTGAAATTCATCACCAGTTGAGTGAGACATGTGTTGATGGTGTCATGGATGTGTCCAATGTGCGTTCGTGGGTGCAACAATTCAAAAAAGGCAGAACGTTGTGTGACAACCAACCAAGACAATCTCGACCTCGCACCAGCCAGTCTGATGACATGATCGAGCAAGTGGAGAAAGTTGTTTTGGAGGATCGCCGAATGAGTGTGGAACACATTGCCTCCAAATTTGGCATTTCCGTGGGAACTGTGCACATAATCCTGCATGAAGATCTGAAAATGCAAAAAGTGTCCTCCAGGTGGGTGCCACAAATGCTGACAGACGGAGGCTGGACGTGTGCTCTTTTGCCCAGACAATACACCATCACATCGGGCGAACGCGACGCTGCAGTTTTTTCGTGACAACTTTGTAGTGATCTCTCATGCTCCCTACTCACCGGACCTGGCTCCTAGCAACTTTTAGCTGTTTCCAACGATGAAAGACACACTCCATGGTCACACATTCAATAGCCGCGCCGCTATTGCAACAGCGATTTTGTAGTGGTCAAAGCAGACTCCTAAAGAAGCGTTTGTAGCTGCCATGAAAGCATGGCATCGTTGTTTTGAAAAATGTCTACAGCTGTAGGAAGATTACGTCAAGAAATGACACAAGTTTCACAGTTTGCATGTGATTAGTTAGTGAGAAAATAAATCGGAGGTGTTATAACTTGAATGCATCTCGCATTTGAAAAACAATTATGAATATTTGACATTGTTCCAGGATAAATGAAAGTGGTCTTAGTTTCAAGAATCAGAAATCTGGTCACATTAGTCATAGTGGCAAAATAAGGACTGGATAAGCAATGAACAATCAAAAACACTTCTGGAGAGTACTGTGCCAAAATTTTAACCCTCAGACAGGGTAGATAAGTTCCCAATTCTAAGAAAACAGTCCAGATTTGGACTATAGCCATGGTCACTGGTCAGTTAAGTTCCTGACTAAAACGGGAAAGTATTACACTTCATTCAGTCATTATGTAAATACATACAAATTTTCACTAGAAGATGCCAGAGTTTCTATTCAATCTACAACTTAAAATTTCATAAATGAGCAATACTTCTTACTTATATTCCAATTTGTAGGTAATTTGAGAAGGCCAAAAATAAATACTTTACATACGTCATCAACCTGTTGGCAGTAACAAGTGAAAATTTTTTAAAATGAAAATCCGAGACAAGAACAATCATGTTGTAAACCAACCCAAGAGGCCACTTTTTCCAATAAGTAACACAGGTATGATAAAAATGGTGCATCATTTTTAGAATCTAAATTCTTCTATTAGAATCAAGATGCTTTTGGAGAAAGTACAGTGCTTTCCTCATTGGATTTTACAAAACAATACTGCAGTGAAATTGATGACGTTTAACCCAGGAACCCTACATAACACATTTCATTTTTTCACTAAATGCCAGTCTAAGCATATCAGGCGAGAGATGCCAGAGCAGAAAGTTGTCTACAAAACAACTCTGAGGTGCATTAAGTCACAAATGGAAAGACTGTTTAGACTATATTTAAGTTTCATTTTTCTGGCTATAATGATAAGCTACACTGGGTTTCCTATCCAACCGAGCAAAGGTGTCTGATAAAAGAAAAAAATAGCCATCTCCAAAAACAAGTCTCAATAATACATGCTAAGACAGTCTCTTTTCCCTGATCAGTAACTCAATAGGGCATAGATGTTGAATGTATGATATGTATCCTGGTGAGGGTGTTTTTTTGGTAGGTAACATGGACCAAATAGAAAGAAATAAACAAGTCTTAAGAAGGTAATGTCATGTATTGAGACTCTGGTACTTCGGTACGTAAAAAGTAATTTTCAACATGTCATGGGCCCAGAACCCTTACTGTGAACGTAAAATAGGATTCGAGTGAAAATGGAAAAAAAAGTAAAAGCAATAAGAAAGAAGATTCACCCTTAAAATTAAGAAAGAAGAAAGTGAACAATGCACTCAGCACAATGGCGGAAGATCTAAAAAGCATAGAAATATTAAAAGGAGCCGATACATTAGAATTAAGGAAGCTCCAAATAAGAATATTCTTCAGAGCAAGTGGTCTATTGGATGTGGTTGACGGGATACAAAGACTGACTGACTGATTTGAAAGACGAAAAAGACCTATGTCTCTGGAAGATGATGGATGCCAAATCTCAGAAGTATATAGTGGCGACAATTGATAAAAAGGTAATAGTGCACATAAAGTCATGTATCACTGTATGCGACATGTTTAAAACTCTTTCAGAAATATTCAAACGGGATACAGACCAACAGAAGTGTAACCTACTGCAACTTTTCTGTAATTTCTGATTTGACAAGAGCGCCGACATAATGACTAATGTATCAAAAATACAATCAATAATTCACAAACTTAAGATGCTGCAGCAAAATATTGACGAAACTATGTTAATAACGAAGATACTTAGTGTGCTATCAGCTGAATTTCAAAACTTTAGCACTGCGTGGGAATCGACAGGAAAATTCGAGAAAACAATAGAAAACATAATTTTGGCTGTCCGGTTGGAAAAGTCTAATACTTCTTTCATGCTCTTTTATTCTTTTCTTGATGGTCTTTCCTGTCTCGCCAATATATGCCCTACCACACTTGCATGGTATGCGGTATACCCCTAATGTTTTTAGGCCGAAGTTGTCCTTACAGGTGACCAGGAAATTTTTGAGTTTTATTCATCGTGTGGCCACATAGATGTGACAGCCTTGATGGATTCCTCAGTCACATGAATAGCATACATCCCAGTATTCAATTTACTATGGAGTTGGAGGCCAATAAATGTTTACCTTTCTTGGATATTCTGGTTGAAAGAAAAGGAAATGGAAGGTTGGGTCATGCTGCATACCGAAAACCATCACACACCGACCTATACCTCAATGGGAGGAGCCATCATCATCCGGCGCAGAAAAGGAGTGTTCTCACTATGCTTTTCCACAGAGTGAAAACCATTGCGGACTCCAACAGCCTTCAGATGGAGTTAATACACCTAAAAGACACCTTCCATGCGAATGGCTATAGCCTACGGGAAATAAATTTGGCCTTAAAAAGAACATTCACTGCCAATGGAGCGGAGATGTTGGAAGAGAAAGAGAAACCCATCGCTAAGGCTTGCCTTCTTTATATATCTTCTATATCTCACAAGATATCGAGGATATTAAAACGACAAAAGTGGAAATGATACATAACACATACAGTGGCAGTTGGCACATGAAGCACGAGTAAACTTATGAGCTGCCTGGAATATGTTTACACTGAAAATCCTAAAACACTTGCCTGCAATTCACACCATGCAACCGCAACGCCTGTTTGGGTATCCAGACCCCTGTACACAGTCTTGAAGCTTCCTCTCCCGATCTCCTCCTCAAACTTCAGAAACTTTCCATCTGGGGAGACACCGATGGCTTTCTCTTCATCATCATCCTCTCCATCGCCCGCCATGATGCCACCTCCTCCCCCATTTGGACCGCCACCACCTCCACCCCCACCTCCTCCTCCGACCCCACCAGCACCCACACCCCCACCACCCCCTCCACCCACTCCAACAACTCCTCCGACGCCCCCACCCAGCCCCTGTTCCGTCTGCCCCCCACTGTCGGCTATCTCCGATGCACCAGTTCCTGTGAGAGAAAGACAAGAGCTATTAACATCCATAACTGTTGAGAGGAGTGCACGGAAAAAATTAGAATTAGAGATGAAGAAAAATTGACAAGTTTTGGAGATTGTAGTGAAGAGAGGGATTGTTGAAGATCAATCGGATGGAGAGAAGTAGGGAAGGAAAAATGAGGATTGGTTCGGGTGGTGGCTCGAGTAGAGTCAGTGCTGGCCCCAGGCATGGGCATTGTGGGCAAAAGCCACAGATGGCCAGGTGTTGGGGTAGCCAGCCTTTGACTACAAGCACAATAAAAACGTAAGAACTGACAATACCCTTCAGTAGCATTCTAGTCACCTATGTCGGTTGAAATTATAGCCACCCTTAGCCCTTCAGTAGGTGCATGGGCCACAGGTGTGGCCCATAGTGTTTCATTTGTGTCCCATTTTTCATAGGATGGCATAATACATATACACGTGTTTTTCGGTAGCTGCACATTACTACGTTCTCGAAAGTCCCACATTGTTGTTTTTTACAAATTTTTGCAGGGTAAGCATTAAATAGCGTGCAAAAGGAAGCCCGTGTGACTGGGCCACAAGTGTGGCCCATGCGCTTGTGTAACCTTTTTCTGTCAGCAACACTTGTAGTTGTACAGCAAATTATGTCCAATATTTGTCTACTTTGACAAGCAAACAATGTTTGGGAGGCCTGGTTTCTTGCCAGTTCTGCAGGGGAGAGGGGCAGGGGTCCAAGCGACCAAGCTCAACCCTTCTCCCTGCGGCCAGTAACAAAGAACCTCCCTCCCACGCTCGAGGAGTGGGGATTCCCAATGATACTGTTTATCGAGGGTACAGTGACCCTTCTTCAGGGTTCCTTTTCTCTTAATTTGGCTGGTGCACGAGTATTTACAGACAGTGTGTGTCGCTTGCCTGGAGCGTTTAGACGTGTTTGAATCATCCTCTTTGCGGAATCGCAAAATAATCAACGGAAGTGGAAGTGTTCCGTATTCGTTTTCTATGATACTCTGGGAATAAGTATGTGTGCACAACAGTTTTTCATGGTAAGCTTTCTTTTTATAGAACTGTTATTTTATATTTATTCGTAATTGTCTTTATTGCCCTTTTGCAAGGTCAATTATCGGTTTTCGCTTGCATTTGTTGAATTTGTAAAGAATACTTCAAATAAAATTTACAAAATGTTCCTAAATATTTCTATTTTCATCCTAAGAGCTCAATTATCTCTTGGAAGTGATTCTTAGTAATGTCTCCCACTAAAAGATTATGGCAAGACTATGTTCAGGATAACGACATACAGAGATGCCTGAATGAGGAATCGGTGGACTTGGAAATTGGATCGGGGGAGGAAGAAGACCCAGACAAGCTTGAAGAAGACATTATTTAAGATAGTGAACATGATTCTTCCTCAGAGCAAGAGGCGGGTGAACATGAAGCCATCCAGGAGAAGACATGGCAAGCAATGAAGAATCAGGCACCGAAGACTCCGTTGGAGAGATTAGGCTAAGAATTTTCATCTTGGGAAGGACAAAATTACGAAATGGAATAAACAAAAAACTTATTTAAAAATTAGACATTGCAAACACAACATTATTACTAAAAGTCCCTGGGTCAAAAGGGTTTGTTTTTTCGGCCCGAGCCGTATGATTTACTTCTGCTCGTACACACACTTGCTGAGAAACCCTCTTTCTATAGTATTAATACTGTTTTTCACATCATATTATTTCTTTGAGAACTAGGACTTCGAATAAGAGGCTTATCTAAGAAATTTCGATGATATGTATCACTCGCAGATCACCAAAAATATCATACCTAGAATGTGTGTGCCGTTTAAACTAAGCAGCTAGTGAGACGTTTAAGAATTTATTCACTGTGAATAGATTGACTTAAGAAGAAATAAGGATTCAAGGAGTCATCTTTTGTACTAGGTTGTCCTGAATCATTATTGAATTCCTGTAATATAATAAACAGTACCGGGTGCATTGATATAAAGAGACTGTACTCGGGGTTCATTTTCACAGTCATATTGAAATTAATTGAGTGCAAAAAAAGACAACGACTGAGCATCAAACCCGGGAATGTTTCAAATTCGCCTTTTGAGGCAGTTTTAACCACGCGACTAACAGGCCGATTTTCCAGAGCACACTCTTTAGCACAAATGTGAATTTCGAGAGCGAAAATCACACAAGTCGGAGGCTTCCATTGCCGTGTCGCAACCGCATGAGCACGAATAACCTTCGGTGCATTCTGATGGGGCTTTCCTCTCTCGTGTTTTACTCCGTCCCTGTTGATCCTTTCGTCGGTAACTCATTCCCCACCGTCGTCTCACAACAAGTGAAGCTAGCCCAGCAAAAGACGCAGTCCGCAAGTAGTGCCAAATTTCAAACTTTTTCCCACCATGCCCCATTCTACAAACCATAGAATGGGGAAAAGTGGAAGCACTCAAGACTTTTGGAAACGATAGTACATTCCCACTGCAATTTTGGCCTACAGGCGTAGCTATCTTGGTCTGTACGGCTGTTTTAGAAACAGGGCATTGATGAGCACTGTACAATAAAAGAACTTCGAGATTCACATCCACAATGGTTTTTTCGTAGATTTTCAGTAATGGTGGCATACATGCATAATGCTGAGTTTTTAAATGCTCTGAGGTAAAAAGCTTATGTTTTTAAAAACATATGTTGGACAAATTCCATAAACATACACATAAAATTCAGCCGAGACTATTGTGAATACTACTTACAATCTACCGGCAGGTTACCGAACGTTTCTTCCATGCACATCGCTTCATTCATCGCGTTCCATGTTCGCTTTTGTGTTTTAATCTGCACCTACTCTCTTATTTTAATTTCTTCATTACTTTTGTAATGTAATTAACTTTAATCATTATTTTAAAATGATTTTTGCACTCATTTTCAATGTGAGTTTTTGTATTTTTATTTTTGTTTCATTTCGATTTTAGAATTTTCGTCCGATCTCCATAATTTCGACGTATCTTGGCCTATTTTACCTATTAATTAGCCAGAAAAACCAATGTATCTACAGGATTGACGTAACTTGAAACAATGTAATTCAAGGTATACCGGTGCATTCAACAGGCCTAAAAATAAAATCACCATAATGCAATGTGTAATGCCCAGTATATTTTTCAAGTGAAGTGAATTAACCAGGATTTCTGGTTATCCAGGAAAATTATTTCCCTTTTATCCTGGATAATCATGAGTCTACTGAATTGGAAAAAGTGATTTGAGGAGATTTTGAGGGAAGTATACGATAATGACATTTCTGCATGGTTTTTTGGTGAAGGTATGGGGAAAGAATAGCCATTAAAGGTAGCAGGAGGGGGAAGTTAAAAAATGAGAATATTACAGGACGATCATTTATAATCTCAATTAGCTAATTTATTTTTCTTTTAATCAATTGCTGTATTTGGTATTTTTTGGAAACTAGTCTCACATAACTATACTTAGCCCTTTGCTGAATTTTATAATGCTACAAATATGCTTTTTTTGCTACAATATTTACCAGATGAGATATTCTTTATAACTGCATGTGTAGCATGATTTCTCCCTAATGTACCTTGTATTGTGTACAGTAACTCAATCTCTGCGCAAATGTTAGTATTTATTGATATGGTGAAGTATACCATGGGACTACAAATACATGGTGAAATTATTGATTGCATTGCTTGATTCAAATTAACAACATTCTGCAATAATTTTACCATCCATCAATTTTCTATGCCAATTCAAAACCAACCAACTGACAAAAGATAGCACAATAAGTAAACCAGTTAGAAGGACACACTAAGTACGCTAACATCTTACAAAGTCAGCAAGTACATCAGATTGCATGGAACAAGGCAATAAAAACTGCTTCTCTATATGACAAAGAGATAATCTACCCTACAAAAAAACTGTCCAATGGTGTCAAACATTAATACAAAGTGCCTGGGTGACATGACAGAGTTATTCTTGAATTACTTTTCCCTGAATAAGGGAGATGGGAGGGAAGAGGAATATGTATAATGGAGTCAGATGAAGTCGAATATGTAGCTGAGAATCACCATAACTTCAGACCTAGCGTGGGGGAAACACAAACGAAACATTTGCCTTACTGCATTAACCCATTTCGTCCCAACGTTGCGAAAACGCAACATTTTGTTTGAGAATTTTTTTACATCGGTTCTTGTAGAATGCTAAATTATTTTAATTGAAACGTTAATATAGATGTTATTACTACTTATAATATTTTTTTTGAATAATTTTTCCCTGTCAGTGTTTTTTTTATTGCCTTGGCAACTTGTTCTTTCCTGTGTTTTCCAAGCAGCATTTTCATTAATTTTTTTCTTCCAAAATTTTAGAGATATTTATTCGTTGAGCTGATTAAATAATACAACAATGTATCATTGAGGTTCAATCACGAGATGAAGTCATTATTTTATATCTAACACCATATTTTCTTACTTGCGCGTTTATGTTGCGAAAACGCAACGTTGGGCCTTAGGGTGTACAAATGTATTAGTTTCCCGCAACAGTGAATTTTGGGACATTGGAATTGGCTACATTGGAATCTTAAATAGCTTTGCGGAGTGAGGATTTCAAATGAGATCCTAACTTTTGTTACATTGATGTCAAGTATAGCAGCAAGTATTCATTCTCAGATATTGATCATGTACATTTCAAGTTACATCTGCGCTGGGAAACACGTTTTACGTTTCACTTTAGTAGGAACTTACAATTTATCCTCTCATTCTGAATGCCCACGCACAACAATGTACTTATTTTTCTTGACCCTATATGGAAGGCAGAACATGGCTAGGAGCCTCACTTTTCCATAGATGACGGCAGTATTGAGATGTTCTACAAAACGTCATTTTAAGGTAGGTCATCTTTTCCAATCATGAGAAACAAAATTAAATACGGTTATGTTTTTTAAATGAGTTGCATCAAGAAATTCACCACCACAACTGAAATTTTATCAGTGCTCGAGGAACTAAGCTCAGATGATTTGGAAGGAGGAAGTTTTCCCGATGTTGTGATCATCCCACCAGATGCAGATCCCCTCACTGATGAAGAAGACAGACTACAATGTAATGGATCTAGATGACAGAGCCGGAGAGCTTCAGAGTGACGTAGCGGGGACAATTGAACTGCACCTAAGCATTGACTTAGTTCATGAAGACACTCAGACATCCACAGAGAACGATTTGGAAGCTCCAGTCTTAGAGAAAAAGCCTCCGAAATGGGTGAGACGTATGCCTTGGCATGAATCATTCCCTCAGTGCAATGAAGTAGAATCTCGAAAGAAGTTAAAATGTTCATTAGGCAATTTGACCCAAATTGAATCCTTTCAGTTGTTTTTGATGACAAGGTGATGGATATGATAATTTCCTATTCAATTAAATATTCTCGGAATAAAAACAACCATGATTTTTCAATTAGAAAAGAAGAATTCTCAGTAAGTTTTTTGGTAATCTCCTTTTGACAGGGTATCATAATCTATCTCTGTCCCGATTTTATTGGAGCAGAGGCCCTGATAAGGAATTGAAAGTTGTCAGAGAATCTTTATCCTGTAATAGATTTCAAGAAATAAAGAAGTACATTCATTTTTCTGACAGTAACCCCCTTGATCTGAATGATGTTTGCAAAGGTTCAGCCACTATTTGAAAAAATCAATAAAAATGTCCACCAATTCGGAATCTTTTCACATATCATTTCAATCGATATGCAGATGGTACCTTATTTAGGATGTCATTCATGTAAACTGTTTATTCGTGGGAAGCCTATCAGATTTGGGTGTAAGCTGTGGTGCTTGGCATCTTCGTGTGGCTTTCTCTACCAATTTAATCCATACTTTGGCGCAACTTCTAAACCTAATGATGGCTAACTGGGAGTAAGAGTGATAACAAATTTGCAAAGGGTGTTAAAAATCCAAAGGATCATAGCATTAGGGTTTTCTTTTGCCACTGGGACTGTACGGGAGAACCAGATTTCCAATTGTCTCTTGAAAGCCACCAAAGAAGTGAGATTAGACAAAAAAGGTTCGTATGACTCAGCATTTGACGAATCGATCAAGATATTTGTGGTACGATGGCATGAAAATGCCGTAGTCACAGTGGCAACTAACGTGGGAACGCTGAATCCTTTAGTAAAAACAAAAAGGTATAACCGTAAAACGAAAAAAAGGGATTCAATACCCCAGCCAAATGTTATTAGTGACTATAACAAAGGGATGGGAGGTGTAGACCTTCATGATAATGCATTATTGAATTATAGAATTAAAATCAAAGGAAAAAAGTGGTGGTGGCTCCTTTTTACAAAAACGCTGGGTACTGCTGTGGTTAATTCATGGACAATTTACAAAATATCTACTGACTCGGAAATTTCCCAGGTGAATTATAGATCCAAGTTTGGTACTTTCTTTGTTGCAAAGTGAGAGAGGAAAACCTGCAATAACTGATAATAGAGGTACGGAATTAGAAACAGCTCTTTTGGAAGACCATCACAGGGAAATCTACCAATATCTGTAAGATTGGACAATATAGGACACATAATAGTGCATACTGATGAACGTAAAAGGAAGAGGCGTAGAATGTGTTATTCGCAAACAGTATACCAGTGCAAAAAATGTTAAGTGCCTGTGCACAAATTGTTTTGGAGATTTTCATAAACATCAGTGATATCACATGTAACTACATATTTTCCCACAGATAAAAAAATAAGTTTAAACAATAAGGAGTTGAATTTAAAAATATGGTTATGTAGAATAAATATGTAAAGTAGTAAAGTGGTACAAAACTTTGAATAAATGACAAATTTGAAAAGACTGCTGCACTCTATCTCTGCTACCCCTAATTCCCAATGTTGCAAAAACGCAACATTTTATATTGTTTATATAGAAATTGTTAAAAAATTAAAAACAGATTTTTAACCATAATTGTGACTCATGCGATTGAATTCACCCAATATTTCAACAGAAAAGTAATTTTATAGGGCTTGGGACTTAATGGGTTAAAGAAACTAGGATTTATCAATTCTTCTGCATTTTCAAGTTTCCACCACGTAGGTTGCTTTTTAGGACAACAGTTTCTAAAAAGAAGACGACCGTATTCTAACGGGCGTCTTCAGGTCGAAACTGTTGTCCTAAAAAGCAACCTACGAGGTGGAAACCCAAAAATGCAGAAGAATTCATCTGAACGCCGCGGAAACCTACGATGGAATATAGTATTTATCAAGTGAATAGTAGGAAGGTTCTTGGATATAAAAGTGAAAGACTTCGCTCTGGTTAGGCCGCATCTCAAATATGCCGTAAGCATTTGAGATTCTTAGCTTTGGACAGCAAGCATTTGGGAAGCTTAAGACATTTACAGATGCTGAATGAAGGTTATTGAAAGCAATAGAAATGTGGTACATACATACGAAGTATGATGAAGATTAAATGGATGGAGAGAATCACAGATGCAAAAGTCCAACGAAAGGTTGGAGATAAGGAAATTTAATGACAACTACGCAAAGTAGAAGAGGGAAACTTATTGTGCATATTATACAACATAACGGCCTCTTGAAAACAAAAATGGAAAGAGAAAACACTGAGAAAACCACCATCGAAGAAAAAAAATTTCGTAATTGTTGCTGCTTAATTTTTTAATTGATGTTAAACCTAGAAGGATGGCTATAGGTCATTTTGACCCATTACTTCTTTCTGTATTGAGGTCAAGTTTTCTCACAATTTTCTTCTCCTATAGATCACTGATGTTTATTTACATCAACTTAAATACATTAGCGCACATTTGGATCAGTACTCGAAGCCTTTATGTTTCATTTTAATGCCATTCTTCGATAGCGGAGCTCTCCTGGTTGCAGCTCACCCAAATTACGGATTTTTTTAACTTTCAAATTGTCTTTGAATTTGACTCTCAATTGAAATCGCCAGAGGAATAGGATTGAAAATATGTCACTTTCATTCTGCCGTTGTATACATTATTATCACATTCATCATTAAAATATGTAGCGTAAAATATGACAGATAGGTGATCAGCATTGATTCCATTCCTAGAAGAAGAGGTTACAGCGGCCAGTGGTGTGACAATGGAAAAGGATAGTCCTGACCATCACTCGCCAAATTGTTTTGACCTCTCACTAGAAATATGTGCGTTCACCCATACCTTTTCTGTTGCCAAAGTGTCGGCACACTACTTCTGAAAGCCGTCTAGAGAATGCACTGTGCTCAAGTTGTAAAATCATTTCCGAATCCCCTTTAGGGAAATCACTCCGGGGGATGCAAAAGAGAGGAGGAAAGAGTTTTGGTTCTTATGAGAGCTGAAAAGCCTAAAATTAAACCAATACCAACAATCGTAGGAAGGACGAAAGCAATTAATTGCTTTCGTCCTTCCTACGATTGTTGAGTACATTTTCTGACACCG
Organism: Pyrrhosoma nymphula; assembly: GCA_963573305.1. Lineage (NCBI taxonomy): Eukaryota > Metazoa > Arthropoda > Insecta > Odonata > Coenagrionidae > Pyrrhosoma > Pyrrhosoma nymphula. The sequence goes on along the minus strand of OY754337.1, from coordinate 50,062,738 downwards.
AAAAACTTGCCAAACCTTCTGTATGCTTTCTTTCTGTCATCGGCTCCTTTTATCGCAGGTAGCCGTGTACTAGATCCCTACAGTAGTGGCTGGCGGCGAGCGTCTTTCACGTACTTTTAGGACCGGGGGGGTATTCCCGGAAAGGAATGTTGCTACCAGGCGGATAGCAGAAGGGATGAATAGCAAAATAAGTAGAAAGAAGTATATTCAAAGACTGGTTGAAAAAGTGGTGGGGATGCCAATTGGAACGCAACCCTCATCTTCCCGGAAACACACGCTACTACTCCATAGGGTCAGAAAAGAAAACATTGTCAAATTTTGAAAACTTGCACAAACAAAACTGCCAATGTATGCCCTCACTGCAATAGAATTGTTTGTGAAAACTGTGCTGAAAAAATAACTGTGTGTGTAAGTTGTGCAAAAAAGTAATATTTGATCTTACATCTTTCCAAATATCTGCACATGTATATGTCTGTATATGGATGTGATTTTTATAAGTATTTTTTATTTGAATAAGGTTTTTAAAATTTAAATTTATCAAGTAAAAGGATATTTATCTAAATATGCTCAATATTAAGGCAGGTGTATTTTTTCAAGGTGCTATGCTGAAGAATAGACTAATATGAGCACTGCTGAATAGGATCAACTGAAATAGCTTTAATTATAAACAATTAATTGGTAAAATATTTTTTATTGCTAATAATGTGTAGATAAGGCCTTCTTAAAGTCATTTGTGGAAAAATAAAGTACTGGGAAAAAAAGGAGCTATTTGATGCTGAAAACCTTTATGGGTCAAAATGACCCTGACGGTCCTTCTAGGTAGTGCGAAACTCCCGTCCTCCTAGTGTTAAAAGGAAGACTTATCCGGGTTTCCAATAATCAGAGAAAGACAAAATCCAGCATGATTCACAGTTTTCACAGCCCAAAACAAAAAAATTACGGCACATTTTATGGTGATATATTTTGCTTTATTACGGTAAATCTATTGGAGTATTTAGAATCACGTAATAACACAAGTACTTATGCTATTACAAACTCTACGAAAATTGTAATTACTGTCTATAATTAGAAATTAGATTACAAACCATGCACAAAACAACATATGCACTGCCATCTAAGCAGTTAAGCGTACCTATTATAAATGTATGTGAGGTGATATTTTGTGATTTAGACGAATTTGAAATGAAGACAATAATAAAAATATTGCAGATTAGCTACATAATTCCCTCACTTATCAGAATTTTTTCCTGAAAGTGGAAATCCCCAGTTTTCCTGATTGGTGGACACCCTGCTTATGTCGGAATGAAATGGTTAGCTGATAGTAGAGAAAACGGAGATCTGCTGCAAACCAGTCTTCCAACTGATGATGGCCCAAACTCAACTGTATAAGCATACAATCCTTACATCTTTGCCATAAAAAAACTATTTGAATGATTAGTGACTGACCTCCAAACTGATTTTTAAATACACACACATAACTAATTTTAAAATCAAATATAAGGTTAATTTGGGTAGGAGGAAGTACAATAGGATGTGTATCACATGTAAATCTTCCAAACATTTTACTTTTTCTGTACGATGGTAAAAAAAATCCAAGGGATTTTAGTTTGTAATTTTTTAAAAACCTTTGAGAACTGTACTACGTGTTGGTACTATGTGTTGAGAATTCTTAAGGTATACAGCCTGTTTTGGTTCCTGTTTTACACATTGGACTTGGACAAATGATTCTGAGGGTCAGGGGCTACTTAACAACTGTCCTTAAACATAACAGTATTGATAACATCTATGATGATTATTATTGCTCTATGGTATGGTAGCGAAACTTGCGTATGCCAGGGCAAGCATAAGAGTAGGCTAAATGCAGAGAGTATGGGGTATCTGAGATGAGTTTGTGGCAAAAGTAGAATGGATAGGGTTAGGATTGAATGGGTCATGAAAGAATTTGGGTTCGATTCTCCAATAATGGACATCAACAGGAGTGTGCTTTATTGGTTAACCCATGTCGAGAGAATAGATGAGTCAAATTACAAAATAGATAAGTTCTGTTTATTCAGGTTTTTCCCACGTTGATTAATTCTAATGGACAACAGTTTCCCTTGCGTCGTCAGGTCCTTATGCAAGCTGTAATGCAAGTGAAACTGTAGTCCATTAAAATGAATCAACGTGGGAAAAATTCGAATAAATGGAACTCATCAAATCACCGCGGAAGCCTCCGTACCAACAAAACAGATATATGAGAGTAGAGTAAATGGTGTGAGAGATGGGGTAGACTGAGGAAGTCCTGGATAAGTACTGTAGAAGACACTCATAAGAGAAGGAATATTAGGAGGAAGTCTTAAGAGAAGGAGGGCACGTATGTTTAATGTCCAAGCTAAATAGGTATGCAAGGATAGGGTAGTTTGGAAGACATTACAAAAGGAGAGTCAGCTTTACAGGCCTATCACTGGGAAAAGTTTTTTGACTGTGCTGACCATGAAAGGGAATGGCGTGATGGGTATGCATGCACGATCATTGCCAACTTCATTAAGATAAAACTATCTGCATTTGGGGTAGTTTACATAAACTTAGGCCACATTGAGCGGGTTTTGAGAAATTACTTTTTGCTTACTTACCACTGTCCACCACACCTCCTCCACGTCCGCTCTCCATTGCTTTGTCTTCTGCCGCAACTGCAGACTTCTCAAAGCCCTCCTCCTTCCTCAGCTCTTCCTTCTCACTCTTCTCCTTCTCACTCTTCTCCAGGTCTTGCTTTTCCTTTCCCGCATCTAATCCATCGACCTTTCCTGGATCCAGAGTAGCTTTCCTCACTCGCCTGTCTGTTGTGGATACCACGTCAGAGATGTCATCACTTGGCACTCGCTTGTGGTGGCGATTAGAAATGGGCACGACATGTGAATGGATTGATGAGGTCCCTGAGGGAGTCAAAGGAGAGTCCTCGGAGACATTGCCAGCCCGACGGAGGCCAGATTTCTTCACCAGTGTGACCCTGTTCGATGGCAGATTCGTGCTCGGCGTGGTCACAGGTGACGGTGACTTACGCCTCCCTGATCGGCTCACTGTCTTTGCGGTCCTGTTCAACAACTGCTGCTGCTGTTGTTGTTGCAAGGCCTCCTGCTGCTGTTGCTGCAAATGATGGTGGTGGTGGTGATGGTGGTGGTGGTGTGCGGGCACTTGCCCAACGTTGACGTTGGATGTGCTCGACTTCCCTGAGTGTCGCAAGGTTGACTGAAAAAGTCCTCTAACAGTAGACCCAATGAGATTGCGCCGTCGTGTAGGGCTGGGCGTGGCCCCTCCTCTTGCAGATCCTTCATGTCCAACTTGAGAACCGTCCCCAGTATTTCCACTTCCGTTGTTAACACTCTCGGGTCCTTTAATACGACTTCTACTCATGACTTGACTCAAGGAAGACTGGCTATTGCCATCATCTTCCTATTCTTGGACCTGGCTCCGAGGCCCAATTTTATGGACTGGCAGTTAAATTTTACTATTGACCACTTCGACAAATGACCTCAACCTTCTTCTCCCTCTCTATGGCAATGCATAACTTACATTCTCAACTAGATTTAGATGATTCTAAATTAGGTGTACGGCATCGTGAAACTGAAAGGAAAGAAAATAATGCACTAGAGAAGAAGTTACTCTCACATGAAGAGAACAATTTGAGTAAGCAAAAAATGTTATAGATGTAATGTGTAAATGTTTAACATGCAGAAGTCTGTTATTACTAGTGAAACAAGAACAGGGCTTATATGCTTTAGACAGAAGTTTTCTGAGTCAATAAACAATACTCTCACCATTTTCAATTTACATTTACAAAACATAGTAAAAATAATGGGAATAGAATTTTTTTCTGACAACTCATCATGTTCACAGAACGAAACGAAAATCATAAAAAAATCTTAGTAAATGTGTACATCCTAATTACCCCCGGGTATGTTACCGAAAACGTTCTGACCCATAACCAGTAATTAAAGTGACTTCGGAGAAAATCATACAATACAAAACTCACTAGGGCAGACGGTGATGTAATTTAAACAATCAATTAGCATTAAGATATATCTGTGATGAGTACAATGCGGTGTCGCATTATGTAAACACGACAAATTTTAATGAATCAAACGATGACACACGCTGTACCTGATGTAGATGAAAATTCGGTACCAAAATGTCAATTTCGGAAGGATTTTTTGAGCACTCTGCGTGTATTATTGTTTATTATCTATGTCATAACTCCAAATATAACTTCCATAAGGTGATAAAATTCGTCACTGCATCAAAATAAGATTAACGGCGTGTGCGTATGGATTAGATAAGTGACAAATGAATATCAGGTGTCTTGCAGCGCTAGATCTCCGCAAACGTCGTTAAGCCATTAATTCGGCTGCGGATGAATGCAACTTCGTAGGAGTTGAAAAAAAAATCATTAGCAATAAAAAAGTCAGGAGTACGACAAACATCAAAGGCTGTGTAAATGGTTTGATGATCACTTTAAACATTACGTTTGATTAAGTTTCACAATTACATAAGTACATGTGGGTATTACTCCAAATACATTGAAAGCTGAAAACAAAAATAATAGGAACGAGTAAAATAGCCAAACAGTTGACTTAAGTTTAAGGAGAAACTTGAAGACGTATCAATTAACTTTACATTCCGACATGGAAATACGCTAGCATGATTGACGCAGACTGCAACCTCGAAAGATAAAAACTATGCTTAAGCTTCTTATTACAGACCATATTAAACATTAAATAATGATATTTGAATCACTATCAATATAAATTCTACTTACATTACGTTATAAATGAAAGTATTACGATGATAGTTCCCTTCTCATTCCTCTGCAGCAAAATGTATATGTGCTTCCATCTGTAGTGATTGTGTTAACCAAAGCAATAACCTGTATCAATCGACGGTCGCGCAGCGTTAAATCTGTCAGTGTGAAGTCATCCCAATGATGAATTTTGAAAAAGGAATGTTAATAGGTCTTTAAGGATCGCATTCTCTCATTAGTTATCGTGGAATTAGCACCTAATCGTAAAAGTACAAAATGCGTAAAGTTTTTCAAAGGCAGAATTATGGTTAGCTAGAATTTCATGCTGCGCCGTAGCATTAGTATTATTTATATTTTTGAATCAATAGAATGTATTTTTCAGGTTCATGAGTTATCACCGCTGAATTTTGACTTTTACCTGGGCAGTAGCATTGAGGTCAACCTAGAGTAATAAATTACGGAAACCTGTCAAGGTAAATATATATCAGAAAAACCAATATGAAACGTACTCGACACTGTCACTAATTTGTGCATTTCGACTCAGACTGCAACCATGGATCATACTACAACATCTGATGATCAAGAGGCTAAGTGGGTGGTAACTAGTGAGCCTCAAGTTTCTAACTCTACCACCAACATGTCAACTCTAACCTACGGCGTCTCATCACCATTACCACTGCCTGATGCATCTGATGTGAAAGAGTCCGGTCTGTCATATCTCTTTGTGCCTATTGGCTTGTTAATGTTCATCGTAGGACTCTCCGGAGTGGTAAGAATATGCAGTTTTGTTGTTGTTTACCATGCATTCTATTGGATCTCTTTGAAGCATTGCGGTATTGTTGCTGCAGATAGGCAATAAATCTGTTACCGTACTCGTACGTAAGAAATTATCTCCCACGTGTACTTTCACCTGCAAAATTTGCTTTTAGGTGTGGGCTGTGGTAAGAAAACGACGATTGGATCATTTACGGCACCATCTAATGCCTCTGTATACATTTGATCCAGCCGACGAAGGTGAAGATTGGGAAGCAGAACTGCTAGAAGAAGGACCGACAGCTATTCCTGGCGCTGGTAGCCAGTTGACTACTGGGGGCCAGCAGTTAAAGGTGATATGCTGAGAACTTCTTGTCATTCATCTGTTTTGGCTTCATGTGAACTGCCTTGCACCATTGTATTAAGAGAAGTATAGTTTGATGGGATTGGAATTTCAAGTTGCAATGATAACAATGATCATGCAACCCCTCTCTCTATCCTTAAAAATAATTTCATCACAGAAGTGTTGGGTCATTGTTACTTTTACTTGCTATTTCAGTTCTTGTGTGTATATATACAGCCTGTCACACATTAAAAATTAATCATAACATTGGTACTTACCCGGTGTACTTGATGTAGGAATTCTTCTCGGGTTTTCCAGTGGGTTACACAAGGGTCTCTTCACTGGCCACAATTTCAATGAACCAGTCGGTATCGAAACATTGGCCGGTGGGCATGACTTAGTGGAGAACCTGAGAAGAATTCTTGGAAAAACTAATCATATTATTGATATGATCAAGGCCATTAGTCTTAATCTCATTTCTTAAGTGCTCCTTTTATTTCATAAGATGGCTAATATAACAGCAATTGATAGCATCTTATATACTTTTTTTGTACAAATAAACAAACTGCAACCAAGACACATTTTAGACTGAACTTCAACTCTTCCCCTTGAGGGGCAATGGTTCAACATCAATTAGCCTAAATATATTTTCTTTTTAACTGATACAATGTCGCACTTCTTTGAATTTTTTTTCTTTTACAATAATCCTAACATTTTATTTATTTCCCTTGTCTTTGGTCCTGAGGGTGATTAAGTTAACATATCTGCTATATTGTCACTTGATCTTACATATTTGAAATCATTAATACCATAATTTACCTTCTCTCGAATGGCATGAAATCTAACATCTATGTGTTTAGTCCGCTCAGATAAAATTTTATTTTTGGCCACACGCATTGCACCTTGGTTATCCACCAATATATTAATCGGTAACATCACAAATTTTTCTTGATTAAGTTCCAATAAAAATTGTCTCAACCATACCACCTCTTTAACTACTTTGTATAAGGTTATATATTCTGCTTCTACTGCAAAACTTGACACCACTCGCTGTTTACTGCTCTGCCATACAATTGGTCCACCTGCAAGTAAAATCACAAAGCCACAATGCTTCTTCTGTCCCTAGGGTCGTTTTCCCAGTCAGCATCCGAATAAACCATAACAGTGTCCTGTTTTCTGAAAAATGTCAAACTTAAATTTGCTGTTCCAACAAGGTATCTTTAATACATGTTTTATATGGGTCCAATCGCTTCTCAATGGAGAACTACATTTTTGACTTAATTTGCTAATGGTTAATGCTAAATCTGGTCTGGTACAATTTAATAATTACAATAGACTTCCAATTGCTTTCTGATATAACTGCTTATTAAATGTTTCATCATTATGCACATTGGTTAGTTCACATCCTAATAGCAATTGAGCAGAACAACTCCTGGAATTATCCATTTTAAATTCTTTTAAAATCTTTTTTACATAATTATTTTGACTTATTTCAATTTGATTATTTCTTTCCTTGGAAATGCTCATTGACAACAAGTCGTTAGGTTGACCTACATTGTTAAAAGGTTTTTTTATCGACCCAATGTTTTTTTGAACTCATTTACCTTGTTTTCTTCCCCATTTACCAATAAATCATCTACATACATACCAATAATGAGGTTCTCAGATGGATAAACACAAGGTTCAGTTACACACTCCTTCAATTTCATGCCCTTTAACAGCCCATCAATGTATGAATTCCATTCTCTACCTGACTGGTGCAGTCCATATAAGCTGTTTTTTAATTTGCATACAAACCTTTCGGAACACTTCCCCTGTTCAGAAAAACCGTCAGGCTGTTCAACATAAACTTCATCGTGGATGAGACTTCTAAGTTAAGCACTGTTGACATCTAGATGATTAATAGCCCATTCATTTTCCACGGCTAATGCAATAAGTATTCTCACTGACATCTTCTTTAATACAGGACTATATGTATCGTCGAAGTCCACGCCTGGTATCTGAGAAAACCGCAACAATTCTGGCTTTAAATTTGACTACCTTACCATTTTAATCATATTTAAGCTGAAACACCCATCGTGTTCCTAGCACATTCAGGTTTGCTGGCCTACGTATAACATCCCATGCCTCATTTTCCACCATATTTTGCATTTCCTTTTCCATAGCTTCTTTCCATTCTTTTGCATATGGTCCGCACAGGGCATCTCGAACAGTCTTTGGTACTATCACGTCATCTTCTTGATCCAGTACTAAATTGAAACTAGGACCGGGAACTTTCTCCTTCCTCATTCTTTCAGAATTTCTTGGTTTTGTGGAAATTACGTCATCTGCCCTAGTAATCGTTTCTTCCACCAGTGGATTTTCCTGAAATTCATCTTCTATCTCATTTTCCCTCCTAATGTTAAGATCTTCATCCTCTTGGACTTCTGCATTATACTCTCCTTCACTATTATCTTCTTCGCTGTCCTCCACATTTAGTGTCTCCATATCTTGGAACTTAGGTTTCACTATTTTGTTTTTTGATACATGGAAATATATTTTCATTGAAAATCACATCTCTGCTCTCCTCTATTTTCTTTCTGGTTAAATTCCATAATCTGAATCCACTAACACTTTCTCCTATTACGAGAAAAATGCACTCTTCTGTACGATGGTCTAGCTTCTTACCTCCATGTCTTTTTGCCCATGCTTGGCATCCAATTACCTTGAGTTTGTTCAATTCTTCTAGTGTGACTTTATATCCTCTCCAAAGTTCTTGAGGTATCTGATGATTTGTTGATGTTGATGGACAATACTTTCTGATTGCACAAGCTGAATTTAGAGCTTCTGCCCATAAATGTCGAGGAACTCCTGATTCTATTATCATGCACCTAACCAATCCATCAAGGTCAGATTTGTTCTCTCAGCCTTCCCATTGTGTTGAGGAGTATAGGGTACTGTTAACCTGTGCTTAATGCCTTCTTGTTTCAGGAAATTCTCAAATTTTGCTGAAGTATATTCACCTCCATTGTCTGTTAGTAAAACCTTAATCTTTGACTCTTGGCCCACTTCAGCTCTCTCTTTGAATTCCTTTAATTTTTCTTAAACTTAATTCTTGTGTCGTATTATCTTAACACAGCACGTTGGTGAAATCATCTATAAAAGTGACATAATATCTCCCCCTACCTAATGATGCTGGTTAAATAGGCCCTCCAACATCCGAATGTATCAACTCCAAAGAACGTGTACTTTTTTATTTACATCTTAACTTAAATTTATTTTTCTTCCTTTTGACTTGTATACAAACTTCACATTGCTTATTAGAAACTTTTATTTCTTCTTGATTACTATCTTTAACCCTTTTTCTGCCTCTACTCTCTTCAATTAAATGTATGGCAGCTATTTTCTACATGTCTTGAATGTTACAGTGTCCTAGTCTTCTGTGCCATAGTTCAGCAACTGCTCTATTCACTTGCATTGGATAGTTATCATGTTCTTCCTCTATCCTTTTTTCTACTCTTCTTTCTTCCTATTCTTGGTTTCCAATTTTTCTTTCTTCTCTTTTTCCTTACTTTTATCCTCTGCCATTTTCTGTTCTCCTTCTTCCCTTAAAAGATCATCAGCCTCTGACAAATGAGTCTCTGAAGTCATCTCATTACAGGAACATTTCAATGTCGTCACATAATACAAACCTCTACGTTTTTTTCCACAGAATAGTATTTTTTCCATTTCTTTATCAGTGATTTCTACCTTTCCATTATCAAACCAAATTTTCAGGCTATGTTTCTCCAGTTGATTTACTGACAAATTAGACTGAATGTCCGGTATGTACTCAGCCCTACGTCCATTCCACCACAGTCTGACGTTATTCTTAACAACGTGGATCCCTTTCCCTTTATTAACACTGATCCTCCATCTGCCACATCTACTTTACCTGAATATGCAATTACATAATTCATCCAAAATTTCCAAACACTGGGTCATATGATGGGTGGCCCCACAATCAACCAGCCATTCATCTCTCTTGTAAGCATAGTTTACTAGCCTTGTCATGTACAACGCCTTGAATTCTCTTACTACTACGTTTTCAGTGTGTCTTACTTCATTTTCTATCTTTGATTTCCTATCTACCGTTTTTGGTCTGAGATCATCTTATTGTCTTTGAGGTGTCTTGCAATACTTCGCTGTATAATTTTGCCCACCACAGTTAGAGCACCTATATTCCACCGTGTTTCTTCTGAGTTTTTATATCGGCCTTTTCATATTCATTTCTGCTTTCCTTCTGTTTATGCTGTAGGTGATTGTTCCTTCTATTAATGGCTAAAGCTTTCACTTCATCTTCATGTCTAACCATCCGTTTCTGTTCTAGGAGTAATTTCGTCTTTACCTTCTGTGACATCAGGTTATCTTCATCTTCAAGAGATCAAACAAGTCCATCATATTTCTCTAGTGGTAATCCCAATAAGAAAAACCTAGAACATAATATGTTTTTCAGAAAAATGTATGTTTCCCTTGGCTAGTTTTCTATTCAAACCTTGAATCTTCACCATGTATTCCGTCATTGACAGGGTATCTGTTTTTTTCTGTGTTCACCATATCTCTTAGGTTTATTAATGTGTGAAGAAGCGTAAAGGTGGGGTAGATTTCTTCCAATATTTCCCTAGCTTCTTCTAGTGCATGAGTGCAGTCACTGATATCTTCAAGGTGTGCTGTACTCTCATTCTAGATCAACAAATTTAATGCTTTTTATTTAATATTTACTGTTCTTGATTCAAATCATCTTCGGGAATATCTCCGTAGCCAGGGTCGATTGTCATCCAACAATTTTTCTCGACGAGTAGTGCATGTGTAGTTAAATGCCATGCAAAATAATTCTTCTTTCCGAGTTTTGCGTATCTCTCTCCTTTTTCTTCATTCTCATCTCTCCTATATGTCATTTTTTATGTACTAAATATCTTTTATCTTCTTTTCAAATGCTTCTATCTAGATTATTCCTTTTTCCGCGACAACGTTCTTCTATTTTACGTACCTGGGCCCATAACCTCTTAAAAATCTCATTTCTTAAGTGCTCCTTTTATTTCCTAAGATGGCTACTATAACAACAATTGATAACATCTTATATACTTTTTTTACAAATAAACAAACTGCAACCAACAACAGCCAATGCCCGGCACACACATTTTAGACTTAACTTTGACAGTCAGGCTGTCACCTTAAGCATTTACAAGCTCTCCAAGAGTGTTTCGAATTTTATGTGCTACCTTGTATTTATCACACTTCAAATTGGAGATTTTTATACTGAGGAAAGAGTGTCTTCAGTACTGGATTGGCTATTATCCTCTGTAGAGAGGTATGAGTTAATCATGGTACAGTCCTGTTCATTAAAAAATTACCACCTCGGAGCCCTGTTCAAAAAAAAGTTACCACCTCGGAGCCGAAAAAGTTCTAAGTCCGCACTTTAGGGAAATGTTGCAACACTGCGCCCCCCCCCCCCCTTCACTGAGGGTGGGGGGCGAGAACGAGAACCCCTCCTCCCCTTAGTCGGGCAAGTAGAAAGGCCGACGGAAGGAAGATTTTGGCCCGCGAAAGGATATTTTGTGAGGGGAGGGGTAGGGTCCGGGCTTCCGTTTGCTTTATGACTGGGCGAGAATGAAAGGGAATGGCTTGGTTCGGTTGCTCAAATATCTCTCGCAGTTGATAACTGCTACATGAGGGAAATCCTAACACGGCCCAGCAAGCCACGGCTCGTTTCGTTTTTTAAAATACTTTTTTCTTACGCGAAATTATTAGCGTAAAAAATGATTGAAGTGTTGACGTATTTTCGTTATATGTATTTCATTGTGGTGCCTACATTCCTATTATGATTATTATTTGTTGAGTTTGTTTAACATTTTAGATAGTGCATTTAAGTGCTTCTTCAATCTCGCCTGGTGCATGGATATACGCGGCATGAGTGGAATTTGATGACGCAATTTACTTCACGAATATGTCAAATTTCTAATGAGAATAATCAATTGTCTGGACTAGGGTTCGAAACCAGATCCCTTGATTCTGCAGTACTGTAGCTGAAGATGTCAGGCTCGAATTGTAATACATCCCATTCTCGCGAAAACTACGGGCAAAATGTTTCTTGCGGCGATGTATAAATGCGCTAGGAATATCCTCTTAATGGTTTCAATAAAAAGCAATTAATTTTTCTTTCATATCCAGTTCTTATTCCTTTGTCGCGTTTGGAATAATGCGACTACGCGTCTTCGATATTTAATTAGATATTTTTCCCTGCGAATAGTAATGAAACTTTCACTTAGGAGATTTATTTACTTCAAATAATGATTAAAATAGCTTAATGCTTATCGAATGCTTTGGACACCAATTTCGAACAACTCAATCATTGAATTATGCCTGCGCTCAGTTTTTGTATTGAGGTAGAAATTACTGGGGAATAAATTTACTGGTTGCCGGACAGACACATCTTATTGCCATGCAATGTCGAAACTTGGCACCACTACGTCTCACCGGCTTTTATTACACTGCGACCTAATGACCGAATGCTCCATAATTCCTAATAATCTTGTATCGAGAGGCAGAGACTTATCAAAACGATTACCCAGGACACCCTTCAAATATCAACCCTTGCGCTTTTCACAGTCGGACTGTGTTGCTTACATCGCATTTGAAAAACGTGGCATTAGCTACTGGAGTTTGCATCGCATGTTTTCTCTCGTTTTTGTTTTTTTTAACTTGAATCTGTAAGTGACTCTTATGAATTCACCTTAAAGTCTCTAATGCTTCTTCAGTCCTCTCAATTAGTGTTCAGCTTTCACTCAATTATCCAGGATCTTTGGAAAGAGGCAAGACCCTGACGACCCCATCCATTCTTTTCTATCCATCCATCCATCCATCCATCCGGCGGGCAATAAATATTCCAAACGAAACAACCCTCCCCTCCATCCTGGCTTGAGGAAAGGCTGTACCCCTCTAAAAAGTGACCTGAAAGGGGCTGCGGTTTCTTTTTCGGCTGGAGGCCGAAGGAAGGAAGAAGTGGTGTTTATGCTGATCGCCCCTTCCATTCGATCTGGTCGTTTTAGGCTTCCGTTTGCTTATGAGTGAGGAAGAAAGAGGGAAATATCTGCGAATTTCAGTGGGGTAAATATCCCTCGTTCACAACAGCTTGGCACCACTACGTCTCACCGGCGTATATTACACTGCAACCTAATGCTCCATAATTTTTATTGAACTTGTGTCGAGAGGCAGAGACTTTTATCAAAATGATTTCCCAGGACACCCTTCAAATATCAACTCTTGCGCTTTTCACAGTCGGACTATGTGTTGTTTACATCGCATTTGAAAAACGTAGCAAATAGCCTTTATTATTTTTTTACAATGACTATACAAGTGACTCTTATTAATTAACCGCAATGAAACAAAAGCGCATTCAAACACGCCGAATCATCGCAGCGGAACGATTATGAATACGATCAATTGCATTTCATATAATGCATACTTTCTCTGTAAATAAAAAAATGAAACTATCACGAAACGTATTATAGAAATACTATGTTTCCAAAGGTTTGAAATAGTTTAGAATGGTAAGGAAATAAACCTGGCGTAGTATAGTTTGGAAACGTAAAGAATTAAAAAAATTCTAATTCTACCTCATTGATTTTTCTTTTTTGGTCCTATTCAATTAATTATTGTCTATATCATGATAATTGTATCATGATATAGACACCATGCTATTTGGAAGTAATCTCGCTGAATAAGTTTCTTAGCTTTATTTCATAATTTACTTTCAGAAAGAGCAATTATTAGAAGAAAAACGAACACTCATTACGGTTCAACTGAGATGGTTGTTTTGATACGCATTTGCTTAATTGCGGTTACTCTATAGTAGTCACTTGTAGATAAATGGATTTTTCAGGTTTACAAGCGATGAAGGCAAAGAACGTGCAATGCGAACCCCAGCAGCTAATGCAACGTTTCCCAAATGCGATGTAAATAACACTTAGTCCGACTCTGAAAAGCGTATGGGTTGATGTTTGAAGGTTGACCAGGAAAATCATTTTGATAGAGTTCCTGCCTCTCGATACAAGTAAGAATTGTGGAGTCTGACATTGTCTGCTACAATAATGCAGAATCGAGGGATCTGGATTTTAACCCTAATCCAGGTGAATGGTATTTCTCGTTGGGAATTTTGTATATTCGTGTAGTAAATTGCGTCCTCAAATTCCACTCATCCCGGGTTTATCTATCCACCAAGCGAGGCTAAAGAAGAACATAAATGCAGTACCAAAAATTTGCTTGGTGAAACTTCATTACTTGCTTTTTCCATTGCATTACATTAAAAGGCAGGACACAAGTATCCATCGCAGGTCTGCATCACAGAACGGGAAACTCCCGCTGAAAGTGATACATCGTCCACTTTTTTATATCACGCAAAGACAATTATCACAAATTATCCTCGCTCAGAATCGTATCGAATCGAATGCATAAATTAAACTAATGTATTTACGGTTTTGATGGTAACAATTCCTTGTCAAATAAAGAATAGTGATTCTATTATGTTGAAATGATCAAGAGTTCATCAGATGCGAAGCAGTTCTGCTTCTTTCGATTATTTATTTTAGCTTGTGCGGAATGTCTCAACGTATGAGACATTTTAAAAATATAAACGGAATAATACGCCAATGAAAATCATTTTGGTGGTATATTTTTTGTTGCACAGGAGTAAATTTTTTGTAAGAAAAAGGAAAAGAAGCATAGCGAATTCACATTTGTCACTATGTTACTACCTAGCCTCACTAAGTTCATTATGACCCCTGTAACTCGATATGTCAATACCGAGTGATGGCAAAATGGCATGTGGAATTATCATCGTTCCTCCAACTCCGCAATGGGAAGAGCTGTGGCAGACACGAAATGATACGTGTCCCAGTTTCGCGGGTAGGTCGTTGGACTTCCACATTTATTTTGCGAATCTTTTCATATAAAAGCAAGGAAGAGGAGGGACGTGCAGATTTAAAAATGCATTTTCGTACTCTTCCTATGCGTTTGGTTAAATCGACCAATTTGTTTTTCAATGCTTGTTTTGCTCAATTTCGAGCGTAAATCTATCGTGGACTAACAACTGGCTGTGCTGGATTCGCACACTCGCCAACTTAAACACCGGGTGGGCAATAAATGCTCAGAAGTGAAAGAAAGCCCCTTCCACCTCCTTAGCTTGTCGGAAAGGGTGGACTTACCAGCGAGACCTGCGAAGGAATTTGGATGGAATGAGGCGGCGACATTGTATACTGCTGGGAGTGGGAGAGAAGGAGAGGTCCCGTGGTCGGTAAGAAATAAGTATTTAAAAAGAACGAAACGAGCCGTGGGGATATGTTGGGCTTTCCGTCATGTCATAAAGCAAACGGAAGCCCGGACCCTACCCCTCCCCTCACAAAATATCCTTTCGCGGGCCAAAATCTTCCTTCCGTCGGCCTTTCTACTTGCCCGACTAAGGGGAGGAGGGGTTCTCGTTCTCGCCCCCCCCCCCCCTCAGTGAAAGGGGGGGGCGCAGTGTTGCAACATTTCCCTAAAGTGCGGACTTAGAACTTTTTCGGCTCCGAGGTGGTAACTTTTTTTTGAACAGGGCTCCGAGGTGGTAATTTTTTAATGAACAGGACTGTACAATTCCCTATCCTCAACCAGGTGATGGTGACCTTTCCATGCTATCCATGATGGAAATGGGCCAGACTGATATAATGAGCTATACTGTGCATATGAAGCAGTGGGATTTCTGGGATGTCTTCCATGTAGTATTATCTTAGTTTATAACAGTTTCACTGGCATTGTAGCAGGCGTCTTCATGTCTGAAGTGATAATTGTGAAACTAGTTCAATAAGATGATACCACGATGAAGACACCCTGGAAATCCCACTGCTTCATCTAGACCACTCCGTGGATCCCTTAGGCTAGATATACTGCTCAGAATTAATTATCTCTCAAGTTTCCCCCTTTTTTACTTTGTGCTACATTTCGTAGCGTAGTCCTGATATCATACTTTGGTAATAGGGACAAGGCCATGTGAGTGTCTTTCAAGGAACTCTTGGCTGCCAAGTCTTGCTCTCAGAACTACATCAAGAATAATAAGAAATTTAGTAGGTAACAAGAGGAAGGACTTTTGGTGGAATAATATGTAATGTATTGAAATTTCCCATCACTGCACCAAATGACAGTAAATACATTAGGAATAGAAAAATGGGGAAAGAGAAGCATACATACTGTATACATATCGAATGTAAGATGACTGAATTTAAGATGGCCCAAGAGGAATGGTTTTATCCACTCAATAATGAATCTTTACTAACCCAATCAGCAGTGTATTATTGGTGATAATATAAAGTATTTTCATCAATCATCATATCACATCATAAGTAAGCCATTTAAAATGAAATTTCCAATTGAATGCTAAGGAAACTGGAAAAGCGCTGTAGGTAACTTAATTTTTGTAAAACATTTTAATCATTATTTTCACTGTTACAGCCGGACATATCTCTTCTGCATTATCTTCCTTGACCCATGGAATGTTATCCTCTGATCCATCTGAACTACCTTCTTTCCCAACTCATGGTGGGTGGACATCAGAGCGAGTAGTAAATGAAAGGCATTTCCCCTTCCACCTCAGTCCTTCCCTTTCCCCTCACTTCCTGAGGCCAAAAACCGCTGTAAACTCCTGCAAATCAATGCACTTTAGGCAGCGAGGAGTTACGTTAACCACTGATTTTGAGCCTAATTAACGAAGTCTAATATTCCTCACCCATCTTTTTGATCCAGCCTTTGGACCATTACTGAGTGAAGTTAAAAAAAATTGCAGACTTGAATGCAAGGCAATTTGCTTGTAGCGAATTTGGCAACACATGCGATACGAGACCAAAGTGAACCGCGTGGCAGTCAGAGAGAGATTTAAGTTTCCGAAAGGTAGAGATAAGAGGGTGTCGAAAGCTCTGTGGTTGTGTCATCGCCGATGGTTGGCGCGGAGGTTGACTCTACTACTGGTTCTCATGGGAGAGGTACGAGGATATAAGCACGAAAGTGCCGGGGTGATCTTGATGGTTGGAGTAAGAAAAAAAAAGAATTTCATTTTTTTTTCTTGTTTATTTTACTTTCGAATAGTAGAGGTAAGGTAGGGTTTGGGGAAGGAAAAGTCATAGGCGAGGGTCCCAAAAGGTCAGGGGGAAGAGCTCGGGTGGGGTGTGCTGATTCCCACTACAGCATCCGGGCGGCTGGTCCTTGGTCCTCAGCTAGGGCCTCCTCTCTCAGGGCCGGTGCTGGTGCCAACGGTCTCAGAGCCGGGTTACCCGTGGCATTTTCTCCGATGTCGCGGGACCTCTGCAGTCGCACCCTTGGGCAGCCGTGGTGCATAGTGCTGAGTGGAGTTCCCTACTCAATCTTCCCAACACTCCGCAGTGCAGGAGAGGGCAAGGAGTCTTTCACTTGATCTGTCTCAGCGTCCGCTGGGGACGGGGAGCCGAAGGGAGTTCTTCACTCTACATCTTCGCTCCGCTCGCCCCTTTCTGCCTTTCTGTGCTCAGGGCCTCTCCTTATATATGAATCCAGGTCAGGTCCACGTGGTCCGCCGGGCCAATGGGGGCTCCAGGCGTCGGAGAGGAGGAGGAGTGACGTTCTGTTACCCTGAGAGGGACAGGAGAAAGCGGGGAAGAGAGGGGAGGCAGGGCTGAGGGAGGAAGGGGGAAGGTGCGTTACTTTGGCCAGTTTGAAATGAAAACCATGTGCTCCACTCGCGTTTTAGTGGAGTGCAACAAGGGAATATGGTAAAAATCATGAAGTTCAATCTAAATATACTTAGTCAGGATAAATGAGATACAGTATTGGATGATTGTTTATTTATTAGTTCCTGCCTCGGTAAAGTGGAAGGTAAGTCAATTTGTGCGTCATCCTGAAAAATCTTAGATGAAGCCATCTGGATGGTAAAATTTATTATTTCTATTTCAATGAAGTTTATGGGAGAATTTAATTGAATATTGTGGATCTTTATCCAGAAAATATAGTTTTTAACATGTGGAGCTGGTACATAATTATTTCAAGACTTACAGTATTAGTCTTTCCAACTTGGTATTTTTGTACTTTAATTTTGTAAGCGTTGTTGTTAGCATCAAAGGTGTCACATATGTTGCGACCCTCAGAATCGAAGAGGGAATATTACTTGCAAGCATTAGTATGTATGAAATCAGAATGCAGAGATTATAGGAGAGAGTGAGTGAGGAAGAAAGAGTGAGAATTAAGTAAGAGACAACAGGGAGTCTCGCATGCCATATTTCTGAAAAGGAAGTGAACATTGGATGAAAGATGTCGATAACTCCGGGGTCATGTCGCTCGCCGGTGGTTGGTGCTGAGGTGGACTCTACTCCTCGTTCTCTTGGGAGAGGCACAAAGATGTCAGCATGTAAGTGCAGGGGTGATCTTGATGGTTGGAGAAAGAAAAGAATATTTCATTTTTTTTCCTTTTTTATTCATACTTTCGGGTAGTTAGGTAGGGTATGGTTTTGGGGAAGGAAGTACAGGTCTCAGAAGGCCAGTGGGTGCCTTCGGGCAGGCAGTACTGCGTAGTCTTTCACTTTATCTGTGCCGCTTGCCGGAGAGTGGGGCCGACGGGAATGCGAGATGGAGTTTATCACTTGATCTGTCTCAGCGTTCACTGGCCCCAAAGACAGGAGAGCCAAAGGAAGTTCTTCACTCTATCTTCCTCGCTCCCCACCCCATTCTGCCTTTCCATGCACAGGGACTCTCCTTATATACGAATTCCGGGCAGTTCCACGTGGTCTGCCGGGCCAATGGGGGCTCGTGGCATCGGGGAGGAAGAGGACTAAGGTTCCATTACCCCGAGAGGGGCAGGAGAAAGCAGGGGAGGGGAGGCAGGGCTGAGGGAGTAGAGGAAGGGCGTGCATTTTCGGGCACTTTGAAGTGAAACACCATGCGCTCCACTCGCGTTCTATTGGAGTGCAACAGAGACCCTCCTCTTTTATCCCTATTTAGGGAGCCTATGGGTGCCATTGTTGAAATGCAAGAGAGGCAATCACGCAAAGTGGAGGAGGGAAGGAGACGTGCTCAACATGTGTCCTTCAGTGTGCAGCGAAGGACGAAGCCAAGGTGTGAGTGGGGAAAAAGGGTTAAGGATGGTCGTAAGGACTGAAGGTAGGAAGGTGATGGAATGGGCAGAGTTAGTTAGGGCTGTGCGAAATGGTGATGCTTTGACAGAAATATGTCAAGTGTCGGATATATAGTAAGTCATGAGTGAATGTGGTGGAATACACTCTTAAGAAAAGGAATATTAGGAGTCTTAAGAACAGGAGGGTGCATATGAAGCTGCAACCTGATGCACCGGATTTTCCTTCTCCGGAACACCTTTAACTTTTCCTCTCTCCCTCTACGTCATATTTTTTTTTATTTCATTTTTTTCCATCTGTCTTTCTGCATTTATAGCTTTCTTCTCTCACCTTCTAACTCCCTTTTGTTACTTGTTTATTAATTTCTTCTGTCTCCTAGTTTTGCCATCTTAATTGGTATACATTTACACATCCTAAATTTTGTATTGTTACCTTTCAAAAATATTATTTATATCGCTATTTTTATTTTATTGATCAAGTTTATGGACGTTGGGTTACATCAGCCCGATTAAAAGATGTGTCGCCATGAAATAGAGACAATCCCTTTTAACGCCTTTAACTACTATTAACCTTCCTTCTAATGACTCATACATTATAAAAATGGCCACCTAAGGTAAACCACTAAGATAAAAATTTGAAAAAAATAGTTTTAATGTCTTAAGATATGCGGGAAACAACTGGGAAAATTTCAATTTCTATTTAATTGGTCAAGCAACGAACTTATTTTTTTTGGGCCAATTCAAATGGATTGACCCAGTAGTAACATATTACTACAGAACAAAAGACATTTTAAGGTCATTATTGAAAATAAAACCCGGAATAATAATATTGAGTAGTTAAGACTGCTCAACCAAATTGTCGTCTACCCCTAATGTATTCCGACAGCCTTTGTTCAAGGAGAGGATAGCTCGCAGATTTTCCCCGAAAAGACCTTCTGTCCCTATTGGTATGGAATAGTGCAACCTTATCCTTCCTCAATCTTCTAATGCATGATTCCGGCACATCATGCTTTCATCCGGCAGCTCGGTTTCCTACTTCTTCAGCATCTTTGATAACTTCCAAGTTTTTCAGCTGCCGTAAAAAACAGCAATTTTTTGCCATCGTTCATTTTGGAACAACACTGACCTATGTTGGTGTGTTCAGAAATGTTAATATTCACAGAATTCTCTCAGTTGTGCATAAGGCAGGTTCATACAGTTGAGTCACCCAAAGTTGTCTGATGACAGAAAATGAGAAAGTTAGGGGGGTGGAAAATTCCGGTGCTTGCACTTGTCGAAAGGCCAATCGCTGTCCCCAATTATACCCCACACCCTAGCCTTATAACAACAACCTTATAGGTTATACAACAAGTTTTTATAAGTTTTTAGGCGACTGTGTCCCCCCTAAACAAGCGAGCGAACGATCTCCTCCCCCTTGATGACTCATGGTCAGCACCAGGGTCACTCAGCTCTCCAGGGACTTGAGATTAAGGCAGGCAGATAAAAATTTGTGTAAGAGGCGCACCCTCATTTTCGGCTGCGATTTCTGGAAAAAATGTGTGCCTCTTACATGAGTTTCTACATATATATTGCCATATCTATCTCTGTTCATAATTTAATCATAATCTTAGAATGTTGTGACAACATTGGGATAATTTTCAATGAATAAATCATTCGTAAATCAGTGTGGAAAATTACCAAGTAAAATACTCTATAACTGTCACAATTCCACCAAGTTACTTCGCCTGCCATCACACTAATTGGGATAATTGGTATAACCTCTATAGTTTATTTGACCCCATAAAGAATGTTCGACCAAATTTAATGCACAACTTTCTTGATAGTAAACTGTTTAGTAGAGATGTTGAAATGAACTTCAAGTGAAATTGTTTCTATTATTATCTGAATGCACTTTGAGGTTTATTGTTTTGTCCTACTGGGTTGGCCTTTTCATTTCATCAGTTTGTTCAATAAAAAGTTTTAATTCTTGTGAACATGTATATACAATATTGCAATGGATAATTATACGTGTTTATTCTTTTATCTTTTATAGGGCTATGAATCCATGGAGTCATCTGCAAAATCTCGATTGGCTTTATACAGCAAATAGTAAGGCAGCAATACTTTTATATTAGGAAGACTGATTTTATTTGCCTGTTTAATGATTATTTATATGAGAAATGTGCTTGAAGCCATAGTACAATGTTGAAATCAAATCATTTCTAAGTAAGACAATCTCGTCTCCAGGGTCCAAGTATATGTTTATATCAGGGTACGTTTTTTACTCTTTGCTACTGTCAAGTATTTTAGGAAATTACCATATTTTCCGGCATATAAGGTTTGCTGTTTTTAATGGGAGATATGACGATATATTAACCTGTATTTTAATTATCAATAAAGTGTAATTGGAACTTAGTTAATCAAAATTCAAACTATGGTATGAAGGGTGAGTAAGGCATATATTTTCTCTTTCTTAGAAAGTTATCATTTACTGATCATGTGGGTGTATTTTCAATGCAGTACTAAGTTTATGTTAACTTTCATTGAAAGTGGCTCATGGTGAGTCATGAATTATGCTAGTCTGAAGTCTAGTCTTTTTAAACGATGAAGCATTTTTCTGAGCTTTTTATGCTGGAAGAGTGATAAAAAACTTTATTCACACTTTTAAATAAATGTTACTGTAAATAAGGATTCAGAGCATGCCCGATAACCAGTCTGTCGCTAAAATTGAAGCTAATGTAATGCATGTCTGTGCTAAAGTCTTGGTCTTATATGCCAGAAAATAGAGTATTTACCACCTATTTTGGTTGGAAGTTGCCTTGTTCAGTGTTTCAATTATCAGTGAGACCCTGGTTGATTTTATTTATTAAATTCAACAAAGTTGTCATATCATTTGTAAATAATATTGTTTGAGCTGGAATGATGCAAGCATAAACTGAAAGGCCAAGAATATTATTATCAAAGAGACAAGTAAAATTTGTCATTAACTTGTAAATAAGAGTTATTGTGAATTTAAATGTGACAGGAGCTACTGTGAGTTAGATGTGACGAGAAACAAAATGCAAGAAAATTTGGTTGTGTGCCTACAGGTGTTTCACATGAAATGTTAAAAGATGTTCAACTGTATTTAATTTCTCAATTTCATCTGTGAGCGCCAGAGATCATGATGGATCTGGCGAATTTTATTTATGTTTATGTTCCATTTTGGTGTTGTGTCAAGGTTCAAAATGATTTGTGTCTTCCAGTATAAAGTGTGTCAATTTTCAAGTAATGAAGGTGGGGAATCATTCGTGAATAAATATTGAAGTGTTTTGTGCCCGAGCAAATGAATTTGGAGAAGTAACACAGTCAAATTGTTTTGCATTGCAGTGTCATTTTTCACTTTGGAGTGATGGCTTGTGAAAAACTGACCAAATTTTCCATGGTCTTCAACTATATCTACCAACTTCCAATGTTAGAATTTTCATATTAGGGTTTGAATTTTCAGTATTAATTTCTCTCATGACCCTTGAGTCATTTTCAGCTGCATTTTTGTTACGTACTTGCAATGCAGTTTCGTGCACGCTAAGTATTATATGCTTTAATTGTATGGAGTTTGATGTGATTATCGGTTTTAAAAGGAGACTGGGTGTTAAGCTTGCCTATGACTCAGGGATGTAGTTATCTTGCAGATTTTTGCTATACCAAATAAATTTGTATATTTTCAAGTATGTACTGAAAGTGAAGTATTTTTTCTAAATTGAGAAATGGGTCAGGATTCTGTTTATGAGAATGACCTTTTTTTGTTTTAATCAGTAGAGAGAGATTAAAGTCTTTGTATTGACTAGTCAATTTATTTTTGTTTTTATGGTGATGTTGGTGTAGTTTTCTTTCAAGTGCTTTTGGATGCAAAATGTGAAATGAAAAGTTTTTATGAGATCTAACAAAGGAGGATTTTTAATGCCATGGTAATGTTATTTACACAACTACAGAAAATATTGTGCTTGTGATCAACTATCATATTTATTTAAATTTCATATCATGTAGTATAATGTCTATAAAAGGTGTTTCATATAAATTTTATAACATTATAAATTAAACCTATACATTCGATTCCTCCTTTTCCATCAACTTGCTGTGTGTATCTTGTGTCTTTGTTATGTATAGCATTTTGATCTTTCCATAATAAATTATCTGGCAAAATTACATAGGTATTTGGGATTACTTTGATTGATGAAATCATCGTTGAAATTTTCTTCTTTCCCAAAATCGGCCAATGAAACATTGATGCCTCTTGTTTATAATAAATTGTTTTCCAAATGATTGGAAAAATGTGATTTATTGTTGCTCTAGCACAGGAAGTGATGAACCAAAAAACAGAGAATTATGATTTTGAGGAAGGGTTTGCGTAGCCATTGTTTTATTCCTAGGAAGGTATGAACATCCTCAAAAAAACTTTTATTTGACCAGTTAAAAAAAAACACTACTATCTAGAAGATGCTTTATGTAGGTGAAACTGGTTGCATCAATGAAAAGCTTAGAAAAAGGAAATTTATTTTTATTTAAATGGAAACCCTTACAAAAATTGTCTTAATTCTTTTATATGTTGAAATTGCCACAAGAAAGGCTAATTTTTTCTTGTTGCAATTTCTATGTACCTATTTCATAGATGTATTTGCACCAGGCATGAATATCTTTAATTCTTTCATGCTTCAGAAATAAACCTTAATGTAAAACCTTAATACTCACGTAGTGATACAGAAATACTTTTCATAAAAAGCTTTAATTTATATAAACATTAAATGTTGAAGTATTGATTCAAAAATTCAATATATCAGATGGTATTTATTCTTCAATGTCAACTGTGAGCTAACAAAAGTTATCATCATATAGATACTTGAAGAAATACTTATCCTAAAGGCTACAATGTTGACATATTAGTTAGGAAGTATTGTAAGGATGCACATAATCTCATACCTTCTTGAAATATTCCTACCAAAGAAACAATTCAAGTAGAAACATGACGAAGCAATTTAGAAT
Source organism: Pyrrhosoma nymphula (assembly GCA_963573305.1). Lineage (NCBI taxonomy): Eukaryota > Metazoa > Arthropoda > Insecta > Odonata > Coenagrionidae > Pyrrhosoma > Pyrrhosoma nymphula. Next base: position 50,038,729 of record OY754337.1, on the reverse strand, counting down.
CAAAATAATGCATTGAGGGATTTTAGATAATTAACTAAGGGATTACAGATAATTAAGAAAATTGTTCTTTCTAGTTCAAATCAATGCCCTTGGAACATAACATAAATGAATTTCCAAATGAATGAAATGATTATTGTGTATTGATTACGGCCTAAATGTTAAACTAAATACTAATTATTGTCAACCGATTATTTTACATGTTTAATCCTAGTAAAGATTCAATAATTTGTAATATAAGTACACTATTTTAAATTGAAGTATTGTATTATCGACTTCTTCATGGGATGTAAGATTTGTATCACGAGGATAGGTCAAAAACGTCGGCAAGGAGTTAGTTTGTAAATTTTTGACCTATCCTCGAGAGACAAATCTTACATACACTATTTTATTCATATTTGAATATTATTCATATTTAAATAACAAATATTAGCAGTAATTAGAAATGTACCGAATAAGGAAAGGAATTGTGGTAAAATAGGACTTACCCAAGTAGCCATGAATGTCGGCTGGATATTGGCCCAATATCGGCTTCAGATTGGCACATCGGCCCCTCATTGCCATCGTTTTGCCGATGTTGGCCCGATATGGGCACCCTACATTGGACTGACATCATCTGCTGATGTTATGCTATGAGGCGAATATTGACGAAGTTCTGAAAGCATGTTTTAAAACTCGATTCACAAACTATGGAACCGATTAAACATTAGGTTGGGAAAAAAATTTTTTTGTTTCACACACTAAACTTGGTACTTAACCATTTTTGTGGCCTGGTCAAAAATTTTTTGGAATGAGGCGAATGTTGATGAAGCTCCGAAAGCATGTTTTAAAACTCGATTCACAAACTATAAAACCAATTAAACATTAGGTTGGGAAAATTATTTTTTGTTTCAACCATTTTTGTGGCCGGGTCAGAAAATTTTCTGACGGTCAGGGAAAGTATCTTTTGGTTTCAAATGAAAAATGCTCTATGAAATGTGGTTATAAAAATTTTTTGTGATCTACTGGAGTGAAGGAACACGAGATATTTCTCCCAGTGGTAGATATTTCTCAAGTCATCAGTCCCAAGTTTTCCGATTTCTGAAGGCCGATTTGAACAGGGGCAAAATATATTGGGCCGACATAAGCCCAATATTGGGTGGGTACGTAAGAGTTCACTATCATATAGACTTGATATACTTGTGGCCCTGGCGAATAATATTACCTCAATTTATGGCCCGCAGGCTGTGGGTCTGCAAAGTGCGCCCCCTGAGGGTTGTGCTCCTGGCAGCTGCCCGCCTGGCCAGCCCCTAGCTACAACGCTGAATCTAACGTATGGAAATTGGAAAAATTTTGTTTATTCGCAGTAATATTGCATTTATATTCATACTATGTGGCAAAATAGGATAACAGTTATCTTGCATTAATTAATGGCGAAAAAATTTTATCAAGATTTTATGGAATTTCCTCAAACTATCACGGAATAATCAAATAAATGATTATATGAGAATAATATATTAATATCACCTCGTAGTTCTCAAAGTCACATTTATCCACGGAAGTGACTACATATATACGTCTTTCTCAACCCCGCTATATTAGTGGTGAGTGCGAGATTAGGTGCGTTGAGTCGTAGGTCAGGCAGATATTCGATACAGGTATCATAGCCTTAAGTATATACAAGGTAGCATAATACGACTTTCTATATTATGCCATTGCTCAAAAGGACAATTAAATTGATTAACAGCAATTTATCTTTTTTTTTTTGAGAGAGCAGCGAAGTCAGTGGAGAGGTAAAACGATATTCCGGCTCGTGAACGCTCCGTTTGTACGCTTCCTTGTCTCATTTTACGTTTCATTTCGCTTCGGAGATGGTTTAGTTATGGTTCGTTCACATTCCGATTCGCTTCGGGTACGCTTAAATCTCCACTTCGTCGACGGTTTATATCCGCTTCCCTCTACAATATTTTCGCCAGGGGGGTGTCAGTTCCAAATCATAACATTCATTAGCAGTGTTTGAAGTACTTTGGATTGGGCATCATTAATCTAGTTTTACATTGGCCCTATATTGACTGCCAATATTGGTCCAGCCATGGCTGAAGAAATCGGATCAATATCGGTCCAATATCGGGTGAACACCGGTACACTGGCTAAATCTTGGCTGCCAATATTTGGCCGATATAGGCTGCCAATATTGGCTACATGACACAAAACGTTATCATTTGGACATTGGCCCAATATTGGCTACCGATATTGGGCCGACATTAGAACATTGGCAAATGATATCGGCCCGACATATGCCCGATATTGGGTGGCTACTTGGGTAAGAATTGAAAAAAAAATTGTGAAAAAAGAGTGGGGTGTCAGAAACACCCCACACGAGTTCCCACGTTAGTAAATAGGGCACGAGTCATGGAGGGTTAACCAGCCCTTTCTTTCTAATATCTCATTCAAGAATATTCTCCTCTTACCCACTCTCATCCTGCACCATATTTGATACACACTTGTAAGTCTTCCTCTATATCATTCTTTGTAACCAAATTTTGAAAATTTTAGAGCCATACAACTCACTTGATTACGAAAATAAATGGAAATTCATAGTTGTGGGGGTGGTCAATAAACTGTTTTGAAGAATGAAATAAATACAGTGATACCTCGTATTTGCGTTATCGGAAATTACGTTTTCCCGCAATTTACACCACTTTTGCAAAGTCCCATTCAATTTCCTTTGTTTCCAGCGTATGCAGAACCCCGAATTCAGACTATAAATTTTTCAGTTTTCCCGCAATTTGCACCACAGCGCGCTCTTTCAAAAAATAAAATTCACTTCTTAAATCCATTACTCATGCATATCATCCTTTGTAAAACACTTTTGACTTTGTCTTGTACACATATGCGGAAAAAATACGAAAGAGAGCAGCAATAGGACCTGTTTTAAGGAAGAATTTGAATGTGGTGGGAAAAAACAGCGCCACTAGTACAGTGGCGGATACATATGGGGGTCGCGGGGGGCGCGCGCCCCCCCTTGCGGGGCCGCCCGCATTGCTGCCCGCACGCTATTCGTTCGTGTCTTTCGTCAGTCGACTCTGAGTCGAGTTATCGAGTAGTTGTACTTTCTTATGTAGCACGCGCGCGCGTCCGCGTCATCGTATTTTATACGTTTCTGTCTGGCACATAGATATCTACCCTACGAGAAAAGTCGCGGCCATTCTAGTGATCTCGATAAGTTATTCTGTCTGGCATTTGTTCGAGAAAAGTCGCGAATATTCTACTGTTTGTATTGGTTCACTCTCCTTAAAAGTCTGGAAGCGAACATTCTGGCACCGAATGTTCTCGAAACAACCGAGTTACATATATAAGGGAAATAGAGTCGCTGCCAGGCGGTAAGTTTGAAAGCTACAATCGTCGCGATAACTTGCGCCCCTCCCCCCCTTGAGTTTTTTCGGTATCCGCCACTGCAATAGTAACAGAAATTTGAACTGCATCAACTCGTAATCTGCCAGATATAATTCACGTTATGAAATGAAGCGTAGTATTTTTTATGCAAGGCATTTTCAATCCAGTTAGCGGTAATTGTATAATACCATTCTTTTACTGTTTCTATGCATAAAAATGATAATAAAGATCTGATTTTAACTTCTTAAATCGCTGAAATATAGTACTTGTCCAGCGATTCTGTTGACGCCCCTGTCGACGAGGACCGTGTTGGACATGGAAACGCGGAGAGGAAAATTTGAGCATACCGAAATAAAAATGATAACTACGAAACATTTTCATGGCGCAGCACTCCTTGCCGCGGCCGATTGATTAATGCGATTGAAGATCAGTTATTTAATCGATTTTGATGGTATCGTCTTGTCAGGAGTTAAGAAATTAAGGTTAATTTCAATGGAGCAGTTTATTCTGCTCCATCCACATTGCGTTTTCAGGAGGCTGGTGAGGATAAACTTATACTTTTTCTGCAACCGATAGTTTTTTGCCGTCGCTTCACGCCGCTGGCATGGCTCCGCCCGCTCAGATCGGACATGGTCATAATATCTGTGCGTATGAAGCAAAGAATTTTAATGAAGTTTCTTTCACCTTACATCCAGAGAATAAGCAATAAAGCACTATATTTAAGCATGGCTAAATGTGCGCGCCATGAAGTAGCGTAGCCGCGGCAAGTCACAAGACTAAAAGTAGCGGTTTCTTAGCCAACAGTGAGGACTTCAAACTGCAATGTGCGTAAGTTAAACGTATAATTCGTTTAGATTCCGTGTACATATATTTTTTAATGAAATTACCGCGAAATACTTATACGTTACATTATATTCCAGTAATTAAAGGAAATATTTTAATGAAGTGCAGAGTCAAAATCTCTTAAAACAACGTTTATGATTAAGATTTTTTGATTTCTCGGAGTATGTATAAGGTTGTTTTCGCAACACTGCCGGATAATAGCGTGCTCCTGGATTACCGGATTATGGGTGCTCGAATGTAATAAAACCTGTGGGGGAGTATTAATTTTTTACCTAAGTAGAAACTATGAAGAATGAAAATGGATTCTTATCCAGATATGATGTAAATGAAAGAACTCGTGGTGGACAACTGAGATCATTTGCACTGGCTCGCATACTCCAATGAACTTGTGCTTTCGAAACCACGGTATGCAGATTAAGCATCAGAACAGAAGTTATGGTTTATTTTCTTTTAACTCTATGGGTCACAAGGTGCCGTAAGCGGATTGACTCTTCTTAATTGAATTTAGGCATAGGTATATCCGGCGACCCACTTATGCTTACTCAGCTCGCGCTCTAAGAGTCACCGCGTGAATTTTTCACGGCACGGGGACTTTCGATCCCTCGGTATTTTTTTCCCGAAAGAGGTTTCGTTAGCGACGCTGTTAATTCCCTTCCGCACCACTTTCCTCCATCGAGTTCCTTTCACGGGTATCTCAGAAGTGTTTGCGGTTGAAGTGGGAAGTATCTATAGGGTTAGGAATGAGTGGGCGATGAAAAAATGTGGAATGGATGCTCCGGCTATGGACATGTATCAAAGGATCGTGCTTCGTTGGCCTGGCCATGTCGAGAGAATGGAATAGAGTCGAATGACGATGCAGATTTATGACAGAGAAGTGAATGGTGGGAAAGGAAGAGGTAGAAAGCGAAAGTCATGGGTGAATGTGGTCGAAATTTAGAGGAGGAATATTAGGAGTCTAATGGGGGCTTTTTATTCAAGGTTTTGAAAGTAGCGCTCATCGCAACACATCAGCGCACTTTAGTATGCACGAACAAAGTTGAATGGAACGATGTGCGCTGGCGAAATGTTTTGTAACCTGCCGGTAGGTAGCATTCTGTGGTTGAACAGCAGTCACAGCCGAATGTTTTGTGTACATTTGTTGAATTCGTTCAAAATAAGTAATTAAAAACGTTAGTTTTTTGTCACTGAGTAATTAAAAACTTTACAATATTCATATTAGCCGCCTTTACTGAAAATCAGCAAACTTGACAACCATTGATGTCATAATCGACGTTCTTTTGTTGTTTAGCGCACATCAACTTTGCTCCCGATCTGTTTTGAAGTGCGCAACCTAGTGCAAAGGGTCTGTAACCTATGTAACCATGGATGTCTGTAATGAATGGAAGACAAGTGCGCTGTTTTGTAATGAAGTAATTAGCGCACTAGAGCGAATGGAAGGCACCATATAGAGAGTAGGAGGGCGCGTATAAAGAAACGCATGAAATAAATAGAAGCGAAAGAGACATCAAATGATAGACTATTATGGATGAAAGAATATTAATGGATGATAGTCGAAAAGCTAAGTACATAAATCTTAAAGTAGGTAGTGTAACAGAAAGGGGTAGACCGAGAAAGTCATAGGTGAACATTTTCCAATAATTTCATTGCAAAAATGATGTGGCACACCAAGGGGAAGAAATTCGCCATGACAAAATCATTTGGCATGACGTTCCACAGCGTGCCAAATTATTTGTTCAATGCAATGATTGAAGAATCGTCAAGTCAGTCGTGCTAAAGCGACAATGTTGGGTTTATCCTCCGCGACAGTGGCTTAATAAGCACGACCACGTCTCCTGTGCCACCACGTGGACTTGAGACGAGAACACCTAGTCTGCATAAATCTCCACCGAAATTCACATTGAATGAAGATAACTTTGTGGTGTTACTGACAATCACACCTGACCGGCAATTGGGAAATCCGAGTTCGAATCCCGGTCAAGCCAAATGATTTTTTCATGGCGAATTTCACCCCTAGGTGTATATCTGGGGGAATATGTTGGAAGAGACTGTTAAGAAGAGGAAAATTAGGATTTTTACGAACAGGAGCAATGATGAACTGTGTATGAAGAGATGTATGAGGGTAGCTGAAACAAAATAGGTATGCAAGGATATGAGTATGCAGTATGGAAGAAATTATTAAGACTCTTAAGATAAAGGAAATTTAGGAGTCTAAAGGAGGTTCGGTGGTTTCACTCAACTTAAGAGAATTAAACGAAACTTACTGGAAGCATTACTTATGTTGCCCTAAATCTACCTTATTTTTTTCATAATTATTTACCGCAGATTACTTAAGATATTTGATCGAGAAGTGGACAAAAAATTACATGGGTTCTTATGGGAACACAATGTACGAGTAGCTTTATTCATCAAAAAGAACCTTTTTCTAGTTAAGAATACGAAAAACAAAAATAAAGTATATCAAATGATTTTCATTCATTATTCTATTGATGATTTAAATTATTTTTGTTTTTCTTATTCTTAACTGGAAAACGTTCTCTTTGATGAATAAAGCTAGTCGCACCTCGCGTTTCCATAAGAACCCATGTAATTTCATGCCCAATTCCACATCAAATATCCTAAGAAATCTGCGGTAAATAATTTTGAAAAAAATAAGGTAGCTTTAGGAAAACATAATTAATACTTCTAGCAAGTTTCGTTGAATTCCCTTAAGTTGAGTGAAACCACCGAAGGTCTTTAAGACAAGCGGAATGGCGTGGAGGACGAACTAGGAGGTGTTGGATATGTTGAGAGAGGAAAGAAAATTGTCGGCTCAGCAAAGATTTGGAGAACGCAGAAAAGGTAGATGGAGGACTTTTTGAAAGGTGAGGGCATTTTGAAGAGTGTGATAGATGAGAGAACGCAGGGGAAGCGCCGAAAAGGAAGGGAAAGGTTAAGAAATTTGGAAGACTTAAGATCGGCCGGAGTACTGCGATGTGGAAGGTAACGGGAAACCACCATATTATCATTTTTTTAAATTTAACAACTCCCCGAACACAGCTCTTATGTGGCCTTTATATCGGGCTATTAACATTTAACAACGGACAAGCACACTCAACCATGCCCTGGGAGGTGAAAAATCCTCCTCAGGCGGGAGTCGAACCCTTGGGGTTGGCAGGCGAGGACGTTAACCCGCCGCCACTGAGGCCAGCGAAATAAAAGAATATTAGTCTCCCTAGAAGATACAGCCTTGCATTCATATGACGTGATGGCATTCCTCCCGGCAACATATCCTGGAGGTAAAACAGTCCCAAAATCGGATCCCCGGATGGTGACTACTGGAAGGGGAACATCAGTCAAGAGTGGACAAATCCAAGAATATGCGCAATGTATGAAGAATTAAAGAGAGATTTGATATGTGGGATAGTGAGAATATGACCCAGAAAATGGGATGTTTGGATGAGGACTGTCCAAATTACTAGTGATAGGATATATAGTGGTGGGTATGGTAGAATAGGCATAAAATTAGGTGGTAGAATACCTAAATGACTAAAAAACAACAGGGAGTGCATGGAGCACTACGACAGGTATGCAAATACTGACTGAAGCAAAAGAGGTATGCAATGATAGGTCAGTATGAAGGAAATTAATAAAGTAGAGTCAAATTTACATTCCTATCACCGAGAATTAATTTTTTTGACTCTCCCTACTCCGAGGGGAAACAGCGTGATAGGTATGAATTTAATAATGTATTATTTTCATAAACTGAAGCCACCGTTAAATCTGCTCCGCGTCTCATGGTTTCTTGTGAGTCGAGAGATGTGACGTGCAATTCATCAAAAACCCTAGTCTTTAGAAATATTTATTTTTGGCGAAGGCAAAATGAATGACAATTAATTACGCAGTAGTAGTTGTGAGCACCGATGGCATTTTTTTCGATGTAAAATTGTAGCCCCGTTGTTAAAAATATGAACGAACACAGACGCGATGCCACCTGGTGACGTAACACCCGTTTTTAGGGTGTTAAATTTCTGGAAAGTTTTACTATTTTTTGGGCGCTTTAAATGCTTCATGGTGTTTAATTTACTACTAATTGGGTGATAAGGTGCGTAATTTCAACTTGCAGCCTTAATTTTCAACAAATTAACTAGAGGACTTCAGCCCTGTTTCAAGTGCGCATAGGCCCGACTTACGACAAAATTTTAGCCCGGGCGAGAGAGTATTCCGGCGCCCCCCTCCCTCGCGTATCAAACCTATTCACCAGTTAAACGAAGTAAAAAATTATTTTTTCACAATCACGGCGCCCCTTCCTTTGCGGCGCCCAGGGAAATCGCCCGTATCGCCCAGGCCTTAAGCCGGGCCTGAGTGTGCATATAACACTGCCTACATATCGTGATATTATGCAACCCTAATCATCAGCAACCTAACCACTGCTACAGCAGCAGTGATGGAAGTTCCCTTAAATATATCCACATCTCTCCTTATAAATTAAATAGTGCCTAGCAAGGTTGCGCACGAATAGCTTACTCATTTAAAATAGGGTGGGAATCACTAACAGATCGAAGGGAAAATATAATGAAAGACCGTAGGCTATTTCTGTGGATAATATGAATGAAGTCTTTTCGCTAGGAAATCGCTCACTTCTCGTTAGGCTATGGAAAACCTAACCGGGTGCAACACCCGTGGGGAAAAATATAGATTGAATCTTTTGTGGACGTTCCGAGCAGGCTATTTTTCGGAAGACATTCAACATGATTTGCTCAAGCCAACGTATTAAGGTAGAAACGATCACAAGGATAAGATACAGGAAATAGACTGGAGAAGTGATAGGCTAAAAATTTCATTTTTCCGCGGAGAAATATGGGCCATAATAGTTGCGATAGATCTTTTCTATAAAATTCCCACTCTCGCTAGGCAGACGACTTTGTACTTGTGTCTAAGGTAGTTTGAGCAAGATATTTCCCTAGTAATAATGGAGACCATATTCTAATTTTATTTTTTTGATTGCAGTATCTGATAAAAGTATGTAGCAAATATTGCAATATTAATGGCGCAAAAAGTATAGTGACGTATGGAAAACATTTTCAGTAACTAAATAAATATATCTACACCTGTTTCTAGCTTGACTAATTTTTTCACGCTATACGGTGAAAACACCTTCACAGCAGATTTTTTGGCGATTATGTAAAAATTACTGCAGTGAGTAATTGATTAATTTTTATAAACAGTTGAGAAAACATACTAACTACACACCGTTAGTTTTTGACGAAATCTAGGAGTTAGAAATTCCTATTTTTTCAACAACCTCCCTCTGGAGCGCAGAGCCGTAATCTGTTTCATGTAAAACAGCTTAAATGTTTAGGCAAATTGCTCTAATAGTAGTTCGGAAAGGGGTTAATATTTTCATATCATTGGAAAGATGGGAGTTTTACCTTTAAAATTAAGTCAACCCTTCAAATTCTGGGTGAAGTGATATTTCGCTCAATCAACTTAATTACATGACTTTATTACTAACTGACTATTAATTGTTTTTATTTGAATCAGTGTCTCCATGTCAGATTCAGTAATTACGAATTGGTAGTATTAGTACTACTAATCGCTGGTAGTATAATAATCCGTGCACTGCTTGTTACTATGTTCGACAACGTAGCACACGGCGACCTTTCTGGTTTCCCTGTGCGTTGTTCTCCTCACTACATTTTGGTCCGCGCTCAACGGCGAGGAGAGTGTGTGAGGTCCGAACTTGAACTGGGGCGAGTATTTCATGCCTGATGTGGAATCAAACCATGCCACACACTCTGGAGGTGAATTTACGGTACATAGTAAGAGTCGAAAATAAATATTGGCGCATTCCACGGATTGAATGGTTATAAATGAATGCTCACATGCATCGTGTGGAGCTTTTCGCATCGGTTCACGCAATGTAAGAGTTCACCCTTTAACTGCGTGAACCTCTGCTGCTACAAACTTCGCCTGATGCCTCGTTTTAAACGGTATTTTCAGCGTCAGAGTGCACCTACTGTCCATTAAAAAAGTCGAGTCCCTCGAGTTTAGGAAGCTGTATCTTCAAGTAGAGTTAACGGATTTTTACGAAATAAAAACCATGCGATAGAATGATTATTCCTACGTTTATCGATGTGTGTTAAAAAAATTTCCCGTACTTATCTGCCCTTCAACGATATTTTATTTGAAAAAAGTCACTATTTTCGGCGCTCAAAATCCGATTTTCCAACTTTATGTTATCACTGTTCTCTTAACGTCAGACATAGAAACGGGAAATTCCGATATAGGTTAGCTAAACATGTTATTAACGTAATAAAGGAAATAAATTGGTTATAGGTTGAGTTTTACACGAGCTGGTGTAAACGTTGTAAACCTCCTCATATTTCGAAACTAATGATGCGATTGAAATTTTAGGTATACTGTTGTGACGCGCGATAACACCAGCATTGCAAATATGTACATGACAAATAGTAAAAATTAATGGTATTCTCAACAACGATTTTTATTTATATCTACTTTCACGCGCCAAGAAAGCACGACTTGCCACGGAAGGAGCGCCGATGGATCGTAAGGGGAAGGTAGGGGAAATCGTCCATAGCCATCCGCTGTTGCCGCACCGTAGTGAGATGTCGCGTACTTACAAATTCGTTCCTTTTAATCTCTTGGGGGCCATTCAAGTATTACGTATGACTATTCTGTATATTTTTCGAACCGCCTCCCCCTATGTAAGACAATGTAAGATTTCGGCAACCCCCCACCCTCCCCTCTCTATCTTACGTAAGAGGATAGTTAGAAAGAAATTGTACATATCTACTCTTCGTTAAATAGTCGTTTTCTGAGGTTTCGGCTCTCGATAGAAACCATCTTATAGCTTTGAGCACTTGATTTCAGAAAATTTTAGGGTGTTGGAGTACCACATTATTCAACATTAACATCTACAAAATACCCTGCAAACAGCCTCAAGGGTGTGTGGTAGGTGGTGAGTAGTCACCAACATGCATTACACTATGCCCTAAAGTTAGTGTAACTACGGCTAATTATGCATTTGCATTAATCGCTAATGCATGTCACGAGGCGAAGTCTCACAAGCATGAACTACACTGCAGACATGCTACCAATGGAGAGGGACCGATAATGTATATTGCAACCACACAAATGGACAGAGACTCAAGAGTAATGAATATGATTGAAAGAGGCATGCATTAAGATTGAAACAACACCACAGATGATGGAGTTGTGTACAATTACAGGCTATTCGGCAAATTTAAAAAAAACTCTTATTCGAAACCGCGCTTGAATTACTCCTGTTATACAAAGAAATTATGGACTATAAAAAATTCAAACAACACCATCTTGTTCAATGGTGTGTCGACTTTAGTCCAAAGACTTACAAGTCACTTTTCAAGGCAGTCGATCTACAAAACATCTTGAATAGTCAGATAAGATCAGTCTCCTGGAGCGATCTACAATGTTGTCTCACGACGGACAAAATCTTACGCAAGTTGGCGCTAGACCCCGAGCTCCCCTACGGAAGACAATGTAAGGATATCTGAAACTCCCTCCCCCCGAAAACGTCTTATGGCAATACTTGAATGGCCCCTTGTCAACAACCCTTTACTATTTTTGCTAGTCATTAGGTCTGTGAGCTTCAAAAGTGAAACATGTACCGCAGAAATCGCTTCTCAGAAGGGGAAGAGCGAATGATACTCAGTGCCATTCGCTTTTTCCAAATGGAGGCGGAAAAAAGATCGGAAAAGCGTTATCCTATTTATGAAACTGTGTCCCAGTGCCTCGGTATTAGCAAAAAATCAGTGCAAAGAACGGCTGCTAAATCCAAGGTTAGTGACAAAGAAAACTCTGGTGATGGCAATCCCTCTCCAAGGAAAAGACAATTTGTGCTTGGGCGACCAAGAATTTTTGTGGATGATTTCACGCTCGGAGTCATTAGACGGACAGTCCATGACTTTTATTTGAGGAACATGTATCCAACTCTTCAAAGTGTGAAGGACAAGTTGGTTGATTCTGTGCCCGAATGCCCAGATTTCTCCTTGCCTAAGCTCCGGTCTGTGATGCAGAGTTTGGGGTTTAGGTATCAGAAATTATGTAAAAAGCCAGTGATGATGGAGTCGGTAAAAATTGCTGCCACTCGTCATAATTTTCTCCGTAGAATTAAAAAGCTGAGGGACAGTGGATACAAAATATTTTACACTGATGAGACCTGGTGCTCTCAGCATCATACTTTGAAATATAGCTGGGTAGAAAACGTTGTGGACTCTTCGCAGCTTGGGTATAATATCTACCGGGGGCGCATACAGGAGGTGAATGGCTGGCGCGGTGGTTTTAAGACCCCCTCAGGAGCCGGGAAACGAGTCATCATTTTGCACATAGGTAGTGAGGATGGCTTCCTAGAGGGTGGCGAACTATGTTTTGTGGGAAAAAGGGGTGGTGATGACTACCATTCTGAGATGAATGCCAGACACTTCGAGGAGTGGTTTCGAAAAGTGTTGTCGTTGCTTCCTCCCAGATCCGCTGTAGTTTTAGACCAGGCACCGTATCACACGATGATAGATCCAGAGACAAAAAATCCTTCAATGTCATGGAAGAAGGCTGATATCATCGCATGGCTTGTAAGGAAAAAAATCCATTTACCGGAGGATGCACCTACTTTTGAGTGTTTAACAAAAGCGACTTTGATTAATCACGGTAGGCAATATTTTGTTCCGACAGAGAGGAAGCTGGAAAAGATTGTGAAAGAACTCAGGAGTGACGTATGTTTAATTTGGACACCAGTGGCTCACTGCGAGCTGAATGCCATCGAACTAATTTGGGCTTACGTTAAAAATACAATAGCTAAAGTGAACCTTGCGACTGCTGCTGAAAAAGGGAACAGTGTCAACGTAACCCATCAATTGTGCCTGGAGGCTCTTCAATCTGTGACGTCAAACTTATGGAGGAAATGTATACAACACGTCAAAAAGATAGAAGATGATTATAGGAAAAAAGAGCATCTCCTTGATGAATTAAGTGATGACCAGAGGATCATAGTTAATTTAGACTCTGACTCCGATTCAGACTTGAGCGACGATGAATCACAGTCGGATGGCGATTCCAATTGAAATAATGAAAGAGGATATTTCGGGATTAGCCAAAGTGTTTTCAAACGCATAAAACATTTTGTAAATAATTTGTGTTGTGTAAATGTGTGTACATTTTGTAAATAGATTTATAATCAACTGGTGGTATTAACCGCTAAAACCATTTTTAAAGCAGCCTATGGTGGTCCAAAGCCCACATGAAAAATGCTGATGGGAAATAATTATACTTTATCATTTAACTGCCTTCCTAATTTTGATGAAAGGGAGTCATGAGAATTCATCCCATCATTAAATTGTAGTCCAAATTCTGAACAGAAACATCTGTTAATGCTTTCAACTTCGCCCCCGCCGGCAGAGTAGTGCTACGCGTAGCAAATGGCAACGTCGCTTGTCCCTTTCCCTCTTCTCCTCCATGGGCGAAGTCGTCGTCTACCGATCAACAACCGCTGTTTGGCGCGTGAAAGTAGATATAAATAAAAATCGTTGTTGAGAATACCATTAATTTTTACTATTTGTCATGTACATATTTGCAATGCTGGTGTTATCGCGCGTCACAACAGTATACCTAAAATTTCAATCGCATCATTAGTTTCGAAATATGAGGAGGTTTACAACGTTTACACCAGCTCGTGTAAAACTCAACCTATAACCAATTTATTTCCTTTATTACGTTAATAACATGTTTAGCTAACCTATATCGGAATTTCCCGTTTCTATGTCTGACGTTAAGAGAACAGTGATAACATAAAGTTGGAAAATCGGATTTTGAGCGCCGAAAATAGTGACTTTTTTCAAATAAAATATCGTTGAAGGGCAGATAAGTACGGGAAATTTTTTTAACACACATCGATAAACGTAGGAATAATCATTCTATCGCATGGTTTTTATTTCGTAAAAATCCGTTAACTCTACTTGAAGATACAGCTTCCTAAACTCGAGGGACTCGACTTTTTTAATGGACAGTAGCCTCGGTGTTCCCTGCTGGGTTTGACACTCCTAGGAGTCAATCCTTGCGGCAGACATTACTGCAAAGCTTGCAGTCTATCGTTAAGGATACACTCAATGTTTCCACCCGACCTCGACGGTTGGTTTTTAATAGGTGAGAGTAGAGCTCATCCCGTGCTAAGCCATTGGCGTGTGAAATTCTCACCTTCCACTATGCCACCAGCGATTTTCCACTAACTTCTGTTTTGTACAGATGTCTTTGGTACAGGTAACTTTGTCTGATTTGTAAGTTCTGCCAGACAGACAATCGCCCCGCGAAGATTTTTAGAGAGGCTTCACCCGGATTTGAACCGGGGACCTTCTGAGCGATAGCCCAGCGCTCTACCCCCTAGGCCACCATGACCCCCATTTAGGATAATAAAGATCAATATTGCAAAACTGAAACTAAACATCTATTACTGACAGTGCTGTTGAACAATATGGTATATATAAGGTGAGGACATTTAGGCACTCAAAATAATGAAATAAGAAGCCTAAATAGGCACTTCAAATTTTAAAATAGGCACATTATGCGGCTTATTGCCGCAAGAAAATATTTACGGCTTGATTTCTGATATTTAAACTTGGCTTTGAAGCACACGATTACTGTTTAGGATAAGAAAGATCAATTTTGCAAAACTGAAACTAAACATCTATTACTGACAGTGCTGTTGAACAATATGGTATAGATAAGATGAGGACATTTAGGCACTCAAAATAATGAAATAAGAAGCCTAAATAGGCACTTCAAATTTTAAAATAGGCACATTATGCGGCTTATTGCCGCAAGAAAATATTTACGGCTTGATTTCTGATATTTAAACTTGGCTTTGAAGCACACGATTACTGTTAATTCAAATTGACAGAGTGAAAAGAAGATAAAACTCCGAGGGAATTCAACCTATAAAATAAATAAATATAAAAATACCTTGATGTGTTTACTTCTCTGAAGTAACTTTACAGTTTACAACAACATACTTCTCTAAATATTCTCGGGCATCGGGGGTTAGGCTGTGGAGAATATACACGGAAACAGTCGTCGTATTTCAAACAGTGCTCTCGTGTGTGGGCGGGGACTGGGAAGGTATCTTAGCAACTATGTACATCGGTGATTGTTCATCCTTACGTTCAACGGAATTCACTGGTAAAAAATGTGGGGCTATGGATATAGTTTATGCCGTGCACTAACTTTGGGGTGCCACACGAGCCGTCGGCTTTGATTGCAAATGAGGTCCCTGAGCTGAGTGTGTGTGCCCCTGAGGCAGTGGAAGAAGGATATCGGTCGAAATATTTTGCAGGTTGTGCAGCGTCTCTTTTGGCATCACTGGGTGGTTGGGTGAGAAACTTGAAATTCAAGCTCTACACGGGAGAAGTATTGGAGCAGAGAAGGTTGGCTAGGTTGGGTGAGCGTCTGAAGAATACTCTGAGGCACTGGAACTATAGATTTGCTGTAGGTCTATTTGATTCTATGCGGGGAATATGTCATGAGAAATGACCTTGAGTTTTTGGACACCAGGTAAATATGTGGTATGGAGATTAAGGGAGACTGGAGTGTCTTTGAAGTTTCTATTGATAAATAATTTACTTAATATTCCTATTCATTAAGATTTACTTCAGAATTGCCGAGTATGGGACGGAGTGCATAGTGGGTTTTGGGAGATAACTGTTTTAATTGAGTTGTTTGTTGGAGGGCTTTAGGTGGACCGAGGTGACGAAAGTGTTATTATCCTTAATTTAAATATGGACATCAAGAAACGTGATTTTGGAGGAAAAGATAGCAGATGCCAATTGGATAGATGATAAATTATTAAAGAATAGTACTAGCTCGTCAGGGACTCTTCGCGGTGGATCAAAATGATGAAAACAACCTATTAACCATCATGAAATTACCTATGATGAAAACAGCTATCGGTTAACCTAACCAGTGCTCTGATTGTAACTCCTTGATGGCAAGGAAACCTCTTTTAAGTTTCTCCATGTGAGGATTTCTTTCCATGGAAAAATTTACCCATTCTTGTGCCCATAGGTGTCCCCTTGACTTGAAGAAAGAACCAGTCATTCAAAGAAAAAGCATTACGTCCCAGAATTCAATATGATATTTTGCGATAGACAGTGGGATAGGGACTGTGGGCCTTCTTGGTGAGGCATAGAGGTATCGAGTGAGGGTACGTCCACTGTGGCCTTGATGACGCCTTTGTCAGAGGAAGTTTTGACTGTCATTAGGGTGTATTTCAGGAAGTGATACGAGTCTCGAATAAAGGAAGGAGAAGAGAGCTTGTAGAGGAGTGAGAAGAGGCTGCTGGTGAAAGTCTTTCTATTAATCTTTCTATCTCCTATTGAAGATGAACGGGCGCCAAGGGATGTCATCTTTATTATTTTGGGAAGGAGGTAGAAATGTGGGGTTTTGAAGTAGGCGGGAGGGAATGCATTGCATTTCGGACTGAGAGAGTCTTCATCAGGGCCTGCAGAAATTAGGAAGCCGTGAATTTCTGCTCGAAATGCCTTATTTGAATGCGCTGAATGTGGTTGGTAAGATGAAGCGTTGCACATTTGTTACATGGCTTCATTTATGCAGTTGTTTATGTCTTGAACCGCCACAGTGGGTCCCTTTTCTGCCTCTTGGGATTGCGGTTGATGCGACTGAGAAATATAAATTCCTTTCGGTTAAAGTTTGGGGCTGGACTGAGGGAATTTAGAAATTGAGGAACGGAGACACGACTTAAAAGTTGTTCGTACACTTCCTCAATTGGGTGGTTTTTGGACAAAGACTTTGGTTTGGAGTTAGACTTTTCAGGAAATTTGTTAATAACGGGGTTCAGATATGGGGCTTTATTTGGGATGGAGATTTATGGGATACCATTTGCTTTCCAGAAATCTTATAATTTTAGGTTCTTGTAGAAACTAATGACACCGAGAGCAGTTAGATGTGAATCATTCTGGGGGTGGGGGTGAAAGTGAGTCCTTTACTCGAAAAAGAGATGTCATTCTTGCAGATGGTGGGGGAGGACAAGTTTCAGATGCCCGATTCTTGAGTTAGGTCGGTTGTGGCGTGAAGGGTTATGCTTGGGCAAGACTTGGGGTCCCTTGGGCGGCGTCGAAAGATTCAGCAGAATGGGGAGAGGCCTGTCTAGATGGAGAGGCAGAGGAAGAAGGTGGAGGTTTTTGAGTCGGGAGAGAGATCCCTGTCGCTGGTGTTATATGTTGAATGAGGACACTTATTACATTATCTATTGCAATGAAACTTGTTTTTTTTTCAGTGATACGCTGATTATGTGATTTACATCCCAGCCAGCAGAATTTAGTAAATAGAACCAAAATATACAGAAACTTTCCATATATAACGGAGAAATCATACATGGAAAGGGAAATGATTTCTGTATATGTCAGTAGCAAATCAGAGAAAAGCTGGAGAAATAAATGGGAAAGATTTCCGAAATACGACATAAATCATTTCTCTAACAGCGAAAAGGGTGTTACGTAGCGGACGTAGGAGGAATTTATACTATAGGCAGTGTATTACACGGAAGTTATCTCGTGTAAAAACAGTTCTTACACGTGAGAAAGTGGAATAAATTTCGCATAAATCCGTTTGTTTGTCTGTCCCGAACCGGGTAAAACACGTGTATGGAAAATCTGCGGCTGGTTTGGATTCATATTCGACCAAAATAAATGCCGCACGAGAGCCGCGAACCGTAGAACCTAACTCTAACACTATCCTCCTATCGTATTAACCCACTCGGCCACAGAGTCAATTGAATAAATGGATGCAATGTAAAAAAACTGATTTCCCCTTTCCACATGGTTAAAATACTTGCATGTAGTTGCGAACGATCTCCAGTTGATGAATCAAATCGTGGATCACGTATCAAATCAATGGTTGGCGAGTTCACCTTTGTGAAATGAAGGCATGACATGTTTAACTCTTGATAATGACCTGAAAAGGTTAAAACCGGTCGAGTTGTAATAAAAACTGTGTGGAATATAACAAATTTTATTTTTGAAATATCGTAGATCACGTACCTAGATGATTCAAATGAATGACTGATAATTAGTGATGAAGGAAAAATAGAATGGATGAAAGAAAAGGGTGAAGAAGGGAGGAAGGGAAATGGAAAAAAGGAAGTGATGGGGAAGAAAACCGTACTCTAAAATATATTCACCCATATAGTATACATAATAAGGTTTTCACGATGATCAGGAGTACAGAATAAACAACGTTCTTTGGTAGATGCATCTCGAAGTAACACCCCTTCGTAACGGAATAATATATCTCATCTTTAATATGTAATTTTCCCCATAGAAATGTGAAAAAACGGTAACCCCTGACATTTAAATACGCATAAGTAGTAACTTCCGGAGACATTCAATCATTTAGGGCCTCTCACTCAATACATATTAAAATCTGTTCCTTGCATGGTGGTACTAAAAATCAATTAGGTATTTCTCAAACCGCGTAAGTCCTCCAAATATAATATAATAGTAAACTCACTGTATTATTAGCATTAGATCCAAGTGATCATAAGGCTCTCTGCGAACCGAAAAGTGAGGAAAATTCTTACCCAGTAATTTCTCAAGCGATATATTCTCCCCATTTTTTCCCTTTAATTTCAGTTAGGAATATCTGCTGTGCTGACTGGATATTGGATATATCCCATATCCCACAAAAGAGTGATTCTATTATGATAATATTAGATAGAGCAAATTTTAATATGTTCTCTCTTTCAAGATTTTATCAATGATTTTTGTCATTAATGGCTCTTAAACAGGAAATATAGGCAGAAAGAGGCTCAAACGGGTAAAAACGGCAATTGTAGGTAGTAACAACTTCTTTTCTTTTAGTCATTTTTAGCTCGAAATGGATTTCTAGCTTCATAAAAGTAGTTCCCATAAGGAAAATAATAGGCTTTTTAGGCAGTGTCCTCAGCTAAGATTAAAGGTACGCGGGAGATGTAAACATAGTGCAATGTAGTGTAATGTAACTAAGGCTTCAGCTCTCCATAGTGATATGAACTCAGCTTCGAGAATTTATCGCGCTCAGGATTTTAATAATTTATATATCATTGAAGTCTTACACAAATCGCTAATGTTGGTTTGCTTTATGGCTATCTGGAGAGGTGACCAAAACTTAGATAATTTGCGCCATTGAGGACTGGTGGGTGAGGGAAGGACTATTAGGGGAATGAAGAAAAGGTGGGGCTGTGGTTGAATGCCACATCCACTTCAAGTTGATTCCACCGTAAAACAACTTTAATGTCATTTAATTCATATCTGAATACAAAAATAAAAGTGTCCTCTGTTTGATAATATCTGCAAACAATTACATATCTCCGATATTTTTCGCGCAAATCTAACCTGAAATAACATAGCATTAAATGTAAGAATGGATGGGCTAAGGATTAGAAAAATGGGCTCGAGGATAAATAGAATTTTTCTATTTAATACAAATATCACTTTCACGAAAAACTGAGTATAAGAAGCAAATTATTCCAAGATATCCAATAGTAATAAAATGAAAGCACTTTTCAATATTATTGTTTCAGTTATTAGCAAAATAACTAAAATAAATGAACAAAAATGCGTTAATTCAATGATAATGACTGCAATCAACTCCTATGGCTGAAAAAGTATTATTTAAACATATATTCACCGACTAATCTTCATATTTTGTAGCTTAATTTTGTCTACTAACAGCTAAGGCATGTTATCAGTGAAAGCAATGCTTTTTAAACGATAAAATAGAAAGTAGAATATAGTAATTGTTTTGCTGCAAAGGCTTCCGTGGTGGACAACAGTTTCGCTGGCATTCCATGTTCAGGTACGAAACCGTTGTCCTTAATTAGGTACAAATGCGGGAATAATCCGAAAAACCTTGAGTCAGTAACTGTTTTGACACACAGTCGAGAACAAGCGTCTTCAATAGGCCAGAATTATATTCCTTGTTAACGAGATTTGACTGTGGAAACATACATTCGTCACTCATAGAAGACTAAATTTACATACATAGGTACATGCCAAACACGCCATTACCGAGCGGGGTAGACACGGGGTAGAGAAAGAGATTAGTTATTGTTGTAAGGGTTTGGAAACATGCTTTCCTTTATAGTCCAGTCATTGAAGCGAAAAATAGGGTCTTACCTACGAAAAATTTTACTATGAACCGATTTACATGAAATTTTGGAATTAGGCTTATCTTACCCTTAACTTCAAAAGTGATATTGACCCGACCTCCGTTCTTACCCTGGGGGTGGTTGCCACCCCTTCTCGTTAGTGGAAATTATTTTGGTCAAAATAAATATACTTCACTATTCGCCTCTTATTTATTCTCTGAACAATGTCAAACTAACGATCCAAGCTCCTTTCATATGTGTCCATTACTGGAGCGTCCATTGCACATTCTTTCATGGTCCACCCATTCCTAACTCAATCCCTTCTATTTTCACCTCATACACTTCTCTGGTATCTCATTTTCACTGCATTTAGCTTACAATTATGTGAAACCTGTCATACTCAGGTTTCACTGCCATACTTATTCGTACTACATCATTTGAGGAAACTGAACTCGTCCAAATCGTTAGAGCAAATAAGTATTTTTACCAATATTGAGGATACCGGGACTAGCCACGGTAGTTACCTTTACGGAGTCACCCGCAAGTGCACATAAGTGCGATATTCCACAGAGGAAAAATCATTCGCATTGACCGGGATTCGAACCTGGATCTCTCGATTTCGCGCCGAGTGCTTTAACCAGTTAAGCTACCGAGGCGTCCTTCTCCCCTGTGGAATATTTGGTGGCTTTATAGGAGCATGGTGGTCAGGAATGCTAGACAGATGATGTCATTAGCAGTCCAAGTCGTGCGCTGAGTGCCACAGTCCGCGAGGATAAAGCCATCATCTGTCTAGCAGTTCTGACCACCATGCTCCTATAAAGCCACCAACTATTCCACAGGGGAGAAGGACGCCTCGAGCACTCGGAGCGAAATCGAGGGATCCGGGTTCGAATTCCGGTCAAAGCGAATGATTTTTCCTCTGTGGAATATCGCACTTAAATATTCTTATTTTAATTAGAGAAGTGCCAATCCCCTTAAAAAGACGAATAAATGATGTATACGATGAAATATCCGTGGGATGTTGCGTCAGATGGTAGAAGGTAAGCGATGGGGAGGCATCAACGGGTATCGTCAACAGGCAGGCTCTCAGGATTAATAACGAAAACTCCTCAAAATGTTTGCGTAGGGTTTCTCTTCAAATCCCCACAATGGTGCGCCTGCACATCTACCATTACTGCCGCGAGTCGCCGAGGGCCCCTACGCTTTTTTCCAAGTTTGGTACTCCCTCCACGAAGCTAATCGGCTCCGGGGCTTAACTTCTCCCCCGGCCACACCTTTTATTGGATAAATGCACGAAGCAGTCGACAGGGAGGACATTAGAAAAAATCCCCTGGGCTAGCTTACCAGAGAGAGAGAGAGAGAGAGAGAGACACGTCGCACAGGCAGTGGAGTGAAATCGAAAAAAGATTCCCAAAATTCGTCTGATTTTATTTTAAAAGTAGACCCACGATTTCCCCAGTCGAATGATTTTTTTAACTTCCTGAATCAAAATCTAATGTTTATTTCATGTAGACCACTCAGGGGATACTCTGAAACACAATGCAGGAGTCACTAAAATATTTTCCTTCAACCAGTAAACTGTCGGTCAACTATAATTGGTGTCTATATGTAAGGTCCCTTTTCATTCCTGAAATGGCTATAATTAAGTTATCAATATCAATATTTACGGTAAACTTCTTTTCCCTCGAAATAACGATATGTGGTATCGATAAAACATCGAAAATGTATTGTTCTGTAAGGAAGGAAATTTTTTTCATAAAAAAATTCCATGAAGATTCATTTCAGTGAATTAATTTTTATTAGGATTTAAATATGATACCAGATTCGTACGAAATGGGGGTAAAATAAGTTCTGTTAAAAGTTATCCTCATAAATGTCAACCTCGTCGCTGTCTCCCGTCTGATTCTGTTGCCGCATCCATCAAAAGGAGATTCCTAGCTTCTTTCGATACTTCCCTATTCACCTTACTCGGTACTTCATTTAAGGATATCAAAAGGTTGAAAGTGAGATGCACTATTCGAGAAATGTCCTTAAATAATATCCATGAAATTCTCCTCGTAAGCTGCTCCCTGAACCTTCATATATCATTACGCCAGGATTCTTGGGCTTCCCCGGACAATTGTCCGTAGCACTGCCGCCTTCGCAATCGACGCCCCGTGAATTTGCACTTTGTGAACAGTGGGGGGCATGAAATACCATTGGCGTAAGTTCACATAAGGTTCGGTATTGGAAGGGCAGTGATGGTCGAAAGCCGTATCATAATTTGGAAATGCACTAGATCGCACACGTTGCCGAGTTGTTAGAATGTTCGGCAGTCAAACCCTAGTGCGTCTGAAGAAATTACAACTTGGCTGTTTCCTCATGTGGAAACGGCGAAGTTGTAATTTCTTCAGACGCTCCTACTATGAAGGGTTTCCACGCAGTCACGCCCGCTACCATTACTCAAACCCTAGTGCGTGAAGAAATATTTGATTCGTGACCTGAACAAAATCCAGAGACAATCCACCAGATACGAAGTAAAAAAGGCAAACATTTATTGAACTTCTGCCTCAATTCTTCAATACTTAAGTATAAAAATCAATCATATTGAATAAATGTGGGTTGTATTCATGGGTTTCGTACGGGATTAATACCACGGCGAAGATAACCTGCCTGCCGAAGTCGGAAAAGAGCGGATTGGGACCGGAGGAGTTCCGGCTCCTGGACGGCTTCGGCAAGATCTTTTGGCGACTACTGCGGTGGTCGTTCTACAAATTCATCCGAGAGGATGGATTCCTCCCGGACGAGCAGTTCGGCTTCCGCCAAGGACACATCACGGTCCAGCAGCTGGCAGGAACCACGGCCTTCATCACAGACGCCTTCAACAGGAATACTAGATCGCAGGAGCCTTCTTCGACATTTCGAAGCCCTTCGACCGAGTCAGAGGGTTACACTAACAGACCTCACTCATGTAAGTGGTTTACGGGGAATTACTCGACGCCAGTGACCAACTGACTACAGCTCCGCTTACTCCGCTCCACGAAGTTGATCCCGAGGTTGCTAATCTTGCTCGCCGACATTCGTGAAGGGGACACATACACACACTCCAAAATATCACACGCACACAAATGTCACGCGAAACCACCAAATGGATGGCTGAAATGCCAAGGTCAAGGGGGAAGTAAGGGGTAGAGGAGTAGGCGAAATGTGAGAACGAATACGCGTATTTCGGCCACAAAGTGGCCCTCTTCAGCGTACTGAAGGGAGATCGTCACAACAGCGCAGGGTTGAAGTGATAGCGAGTAAGGATATCCGGGAAGTATACAATAATTAAGAATTGGGGGAGGAAGTAAGTTTTGGGGGTAAGAGAGAGAGGGGGGGAAGTGAAAGGAAATAAACAGTCGAGATTGACGGTTGAGGAAGTGGGGTAAAGAGAGTGAAAGGCAAAGTTGCTAAATGACGGTTGAATTTTGAAGGAAGTTTTAATTTTTACTATTTAAAATTTAAAAGAGAGAAAAGCGAGGAATTTTTAATCGGTCCAGAGTCACTGTTTAAGAGTTGTCCTTTTCTTTAAAAAAAAACCTCGTAGGCGTCTAGTATAGTAAGTTATTCGATGTTTGTTTTATCAGTTCTAGATTATCTAGTGTAATATGATGCCCTGTCTTAATGAAATGTTGTGCCATGCTTGGTTTTTCGGGTTTATTGTGCTTGTAATGGGAGTAATATTCTTTATATCTAACTAAAATGCTTCTAAGTGTTTGGCCTACGCATGAAGATTGACGTGTACCACAGTTGGTTGATAAATACCCGATTTCTCAGTCATGGGTATTTAATATTTCCAAAAAGTTGTTTAAGTTTGTTGCTATTAGTGTAGAATATTTTAGTGCCCACAGTCCTGAAAATGTTTTGTATGCCCTTATTCAACTACGGGTAGAAGGGTAATTTAGTATATTTCTTATTTGCGTCTTTTTCATGCGTGATGGTGTAAGTAGTTCGTGGTTAATTGTTTGAATTTGTTTTTTCTCAAAATATTGTGTATTAGCGAGACTTGGAAACCATTCCGCTTAGCAATGTCCTTAATGGGTGCTTTACAATTAAGTGACCACCAGCGATTCATTCGTCACCTGGAGGTAACTTGTGTCAACTTACACTTCGGGTAATTGGAAAGCACATCCATGCGCAGGAGTCGATGCGCAGTCGTAATTGTTTGAAACGGCATGTGATCAAGTATAAGAAAAAGTTAATCGGTTTGTTTTCTTTTGAAAGAAGTTTCAACTGTAGATATAAACTTAACCAGTGGATTCATAAATAATAATTATAGGTTGACGCATTAATTTATAAATATCAATACAATGGTCGCCAAGATGTAACGCATTATTAGAGACTAGCTGAAGGTACCCGTTGAAATTCAACGGGTGTGAAAAACATTGGACTTATTTTTTATAAAACCACAAAGCCTGAAGAATACTGTCAGCGTGATCATTTGAGGTGTTCGTATCCTATCTTGTATGTAGTGTTCGTTGTAGTAGATACGCTGACCGTTTTCCAGGTGCACGGAGAGTTGAGTGACTGTTTGTCCTCTTTCATGCACGGGAAACCCAAAAATGGGCCACGCAGGTTTATCACTACTTAAATAGCACCCAGGTTGATAGATGGTAACCTCGTCCCTCCGTTTCTCTTGAGCCGTATTCTGAGTGATTAACAGCTTGATCACTTCCCTTGTGTACATAAATATATTTGCATTCAATGACTTAATTGAGTTGCGAGATTCAACATTGATATGTGCGTTGAGTATCTTAATCAGGATTGGATAGTAGGGTACAATCCAGCGGTTTGCAACGTCAAAAGGAGCATTTTAGCAGTAGCCATGTTCATTTGTCCTATGAATCCTTCATTACCCGGACTGCGCCTTTGGCAAAAAGGGTAGCCATAATTATTGGTTTCGGTTGCTAAATAAAAAATCTATAGTGATTCTTAGTGCAATTGCCGATTTTCATGCACGGATATCGTTCATTGCGCAGAATTTCCGTTTTTCTTTCGGGTAAGAAGCATGTAGTAACGTCATTATAATTTACGCCATCTTAATACAGATTGAAGTTTCGGAACAGATGGGTCTATATTTGAACCAGATTTATAGCTGGTTACCCGTCCGTAGGTTGGGTTAGGATGAAATTTGTGCGGTTCTTAGCGTAACTCGAGAAACACCACACTCGAATGATCATGAGATCGCTGGTGGGCATGTCTTTGTGCATCAATGTCTAATCTTTGTCGTTTTTCTTTCAAGGGCTCATTTTCTCGCAAAGAACACATTCCCCTTGCTCTAGAAGATTTATTCGAAAGTTTATTCTTTTTTTCTCATGTTGATGGATATATTTTTAGGTCCAAGGAAGGGAAACACAGCGGCGAGTGAGAGTCTTGAAAAGGCAACGCGATGATTGATTGAATGTAAGTTTACTGTACTTTTCCACTTTTAAACATATTTTAATAACTCGTAACGTTTATGAAGTGGGAATTGATCTAAAAAACTGTTTGCAATCGTTATCAAATTCAACGGGTGTGAAAAAATTGAACGTATTTAATAAGAAAATCACAAAGCCTGTAGCATACTGTTAGCCTAGTCAATTGAGGAGTTCTTAACCTAATATGATACTCGTTGACGTTCCTTCGTTCGTTCGTATGATGTGGAAATTGGTCTAAAAAACAATTCGCAATCGAAATGAGAGGCAGACGGTTCCACTACGTGCAATGCATCTGAGTATTACACGATTATAAACAACGCCGTGTTTGTTGTAGCAACAGAGGCATTATTACCATTACTATTTGCTGCACGTAAATATTCTTGCACGTTTAATTCCTTTATGTGTATCGTTTACTGCGTAAGTGTTCTCTCATATGCATGCATTGCCCCTATGAGAGCTACTTTGAGAATAGACATTGAAGAGAATAATTGTTGTAAATATGCATTAAATTTATCAATTACCCCCAGAAGCAATCGATCATGGGGCTCTTGGGACTCTGGGCCCTTCTCATAAAGATTTTATTTCTACGTGCTATTATGGGCCTCCAGGAAAACTTAAATGCTAGATGCTTGAATATTCTTTGAGATAAAATCTCTGGTTGTCAAGGAAATATACCATTGTTGATTAAAGAGAAAAATGTCAGATTTTTCAGCAACGATATTCAGATAATTACGAAGCGTAAAAGAAAATCGATTGAAAGAATTAGAAACTTCATTTATTCAGCCATCCGATAAAAAAATCCCAGCCCTCTATCTTGAGTGTATCTACTTTTAAAAAGCAAAAAATGAAACAACTGCACCGAACCCAATGCTTAGCATGGACCACCAGGGGGGGCCTTTGGGGGCCCTGAGGGCTTTTTCATATAGCCTATGTTCAACCCATATACATTTTATCCCTACATACAAAATTTCAGCTCAATAGGTTCGGCAGTTTTTGCGTGATTGAGCAACTGACAGACAGACAGACACCATTCAATTTTTATATATTAGTTTGATAATAGTAATTCATCCTTCAGAAGTCCTAGACTTCTGTTAGGAATTTTAAGCTAGTTCGCTTAGGTATTATTTTCACCAATGATTTTGCGGTATGTATTTGAATAAATTTTTATGTGCAGGGAAACCAAACTAGGTTTTTGTTAATTCAAATTAGCAGGCATACGTTATATTTCGCAAAAATGGCGCAGCCGTTTAATTGGGGCGAAGTGTGCTAGCCCAGTGTGTCCCAAATGACCGGAATCTACTCTAATACCATGACAATAGCAAACTATCCTAGTACTAGCGAGTCGCTTTGAGTCAACTCGCATCAGAGACTCCTAGGGACACGGAACAATTGGAAAGCGGAAAAGTCGCTCGGGGTCAAATCACATCGACTTGCGTCGGTAATTGAAAATTACCCAATGTAGTTTAATTATTTATTAAAGGCTTTGATATTTAAAGGAACGTTTGGTCTGCGCCAAGCGGCCGGGGGAACGTGCGAGGTCCCGATTTCTGCTGGGACGAGTGTTGCATGCCTGGTGTGGAACCACCCCGTGCCACACACCCTACTGGTGGCTTATACGGTACTTCGTAGATGTAGATGTTAACAGTCTGTGTATAAGGGAGTGGAAGATAGCTAATTTGTGGGAAGGGTAAATTATTTCAAAACTTATCTATCTTACTTATTTCTAGAGGAAGCGGTCTGCATTTAGAAACTGTTGAAGCAATGAAATATTGCGGTATCAATTTCAAGGGCTCCAATGATGAAAATACTAAAGATGACAGCAAGTTATCCTCTCCACTTAGGCATGCTTTGTGTCCTAGAAAAGAAGACAGGAAAAGGAGATTTGCATGTGTGAAGTGCAAGGCACCAGTTTGCAATGTTCATAGGAAATATATGAAAATCATCAAATGCAATAATTGTTTGTAATAGTAAATATTTAGGTCTCATTACCACTTTCTATGCTTTT
Organism: Pyrrhosoma nymphula; assembly: GCA_963573305.1. Taxonomy (NCBI): domain Eukaryota; kingdom Metazoa; phylum Arthropoda; class Insecta; order Odonata; family Coenagrionidae; genus Pyrrhosoma; species Pyrrhosoma nymphula. The sequence continues at coordinate 50,010,906 of OY754337.1, read as the reverse complement.
ATTTCATAGAAAATATATAAAAATCATAATATGCAATAATTGTTTGTAATAGTAAATATTTAGGTCTCATTACAGAACACTTTCTATTCTCACAATGTTCGTGTAAGATTTTAAAGATTTCCGGCATGAAAAACACTGTCAAATTTATTCTTGAACTTTTATCAAATCATGTCAGTATGTCATTGAATTAAAATGAAAATGCTATCGTACACCATACCGTTGGATCATATTTACAATATTTACTCTGGAATATATGCACAACTATACTAAATACAAATAATGTCGTATTTATTTTTCGTTCCAAAAGTGTATAAGCTTAGAAAAACGCATTGGAATACTTGAAATACCCCCTTGGGCGAGGGAAGGTGTGAAATGCCTCGGGCAAGGAAGAGTTTAGGTGGTTCCATCGTAGTATGACTTAAATATCAGTTTATTAATATTCTGGCTACCTATAGAAAAACATCCCATTTTTTTATTCCACGCTTTATACATTTTTCACAAACTGAACTTGAAATTGCATTGTGTTCATTGAGGGAATCGGTAAAACATGGAGAATTTTAGTATTTTCCTATCTAATATAGTTACCATTTTCGCAAAAACTGTCTACGATAAGCAAAAAAGCTTAGGAAATCGAATACCAATAATAATATGGTACCTAACCATATTAGCAAATATCTTCAATAATTTAGGTCAAAATGCGGTAATTCAATAAAAATGGCGCTGAACTACGGCTGGAAAAAAGTGTTCATTAAAAATATTCGTTGAATTATCTGCACATTTTATACTAAAACTTTGATTTTTATTACCTAAGGCATGTCACCAGTGAAAGAAATTTGCTTTAAACAAAGAAAACAAAAGGGTTAAACTCATTATTTTTTGACATACAACCTCGCGATGGAACCTCCTTGAGTAAACAAGTAAACAAAGCAAAGTAGGGTAAACAACAACACAACAAAACAGTTCTCTAGTCCTCCACTAGAATATTGCGGGAGGTAGATCACGTATTGGAATGAATAGGGAGCGGTAGCTCAAATATTGGAAGAGTACCCAAATTGGTTACCGAACGGGGAACAGGATCTCAAACACATTCTTTGATTGAGTTACTGCTCTTCGTTTCATTTACCTACGCATGGTGAAGTCCACCCATTCAACGCTATACTGCAGGCTATTGCCGTATTTATACCGCCAGAATAATATTATAAATATAAATATTTAGGAGAAATGAAAATAGTTCAAGAAATAAATAGTATTTTACGCATATTTATTGGTGAAAAATTAAAATAGATTTAAAAAGTTGGTAACAGATAACCCACAAGTTCCCGTTTCTTTCTAAATGGCTTATATTCGAAGTTATCCCGTTAAGGGTAATGTAGCGCTGTATAATATCCCGTAGGGAATACAGCGAAATGCAAAAAGTTCTCTACGTTCATGAGTGTTCTCTTTGAACATCTATTTAAATATACATTTGAGTAAATACGATTTCTACATCTGCACTTTATTATGAAGGCAGCACCACCGAAGAGGAATATAAACACAAATAATGAGCGCAAAGCGCGTGACCAGGTGAATTTTGAAAGAGGATAAAAGACTTTAGCTATTTGACAAGGATCCAGGTATTTTATTTATCGACAGTTGCATCAAATTCCGCGCGATTGGTTAGTTACTATCACCATAATTTTCTCAATATAATTTAAATTCAATATTCTATATAACACTCATGGAATTTCCTCAAAAAGTATTCAGATGAATGCAACAAAGTAGGGAAATAAATCTACCAGTATTCCGGCGTTATTGTAAAAGTTACGAGACCGTCGTTAGACGAAAGGAAACGAGTTCAGATGTAATCGTGACAGACTGAGACGTAGGCGACGAATGATCGGTTTGTTATCGAGGTCGACGAATACAAGGGTGAGACATGGTTTATGGATCCAGCTCATATTTCTGACGTTATATTTCTACGGTCAAAATAAAGGCTATGCATATGATCACGCTAGCAACGAACAACGCCCGAAGTACACGTTCTCGCGATATCAACACTTGAGATTGAGACAATATTGAGAGATAAAATGACTGCGCACACTTTAACTCTGGGTGCACCATTCATTCAAGTATTCTACCAGCTGATCGGTAGGTTCTTGGATAGTCCCCATTATGCATCCCAATTTCGTACAAATTGTTTCGCTTTCCCTTTTAAGGATGTCCCGCCATTAGATCCCTCTTCAATTCTTTATATCTTCTACTTCCCCTAATTTCGTCCAGAATTCCTATCCTCTTCCTTCCTCTCCCATGCTTCCCCAGTGTTCTCCCCTCTAACACTCTCTTCAACATGCCATCTCCTCTCAAAATCTCCTCCATCCATCTCTTCTGCCTTCTCCGCACCGCTGCCACAAGCCTCCTCTCCTCTCCAACCATATCCTCGTTTGTCTTCCTCGCCACCCAGCTCACCTCCTCCATCCTTCTCCAAACCCACATCGCAAACGCCTCAAGTCTACGCACATCCTCCCTTCTCAATGACCAAGTTTCCGAACCATATATCACCACGCTCCATATCAGAGTTTTCACCAGCCTTTAGATACAAAAGATCATGAGAATAAAATTAAGGGAAATCGACCACACAACGGACAGGTTTAAAAAGCAATTTTCCCACAAACGATCTATCTGTTCATAGAGTAATCTACGGGTTAAAGGTAGGTTATAATGAAAGTTTGAGAAAATCCTCCATATGATTTATACGTGCAAGAGTCCAAAATAGCTGCAATTGAGACTTTGCGATTAAGCATTTTGTGACGTGGCTAATTATTTGATTTTGTCTTTAATTCTGTTTTTTAATGCCCTACGTAGTTCTGATTGCACGTCTCGCATGTTCCTGTGTATCCTCTGTACCTCTGTGCATTTATATCGTTGAAAATAACTTAAACTCATAGCTTTATGTAACACTGGTAGCATGTGGTGTAGTGCATGTTGGTGTAATTTCCTCTCCAGAATGGTATTTGCAGGTTTTTGCTACTACATTAATTGCCTTAGTTTCATTAACTTTAGTAGGATATAGTGTGGTGTATATTGGTGAAAACATACGTCCTGCCACGCATCCTTGAGGTGGCTTGCAGGGTGTAATGTAGATGTAGACCGAGTAGACTTCCAAACCCGCGATCGTTGACTTTCCTGGCTGGCGCGTCGGCAATCTGGCTACTTAAACCGGTAATCTTAAAGAGAAAGGTGTATTCAGTTAGATTCGCACTTTCATCACCAAGGACCAATGATAGAGGGAGGAAGGTTTCTGGATAATTTTACCCCCATAATGTTTTCTCCATCATGGCTGACTTTGCGTTGCGCGTTCCCCAGATGCAAAACACTTTTTTGTGAACTATCCAAAGCACTTATTCAAATCATCACCTTTCAGCTCACGTCTCAGCTTTTACTTCGACATTATCAAGGGCATTGACTGAAAAAGGAAGCTGTCTGAATAAATTATATTTTTTTCCTGACCTCACCGTTTTTGCTAATGACAAGCGTGTAGCAACACTCCACCGAAACGTAGATAAATGAAGTGAATAGATGGAACCATCACGGGACGATAGCACAAGGGAATACCGAAGCCATTAAAATGCGCAATCGGCCACATTGAATGGATCAGTTGTGCAGTTGATATACCGATATCATTACGGAATTAATAACAGCGTTGTCGCGCTTCCGAAATTATTTATTTAGAGAAATGTAAATAATTAAAAAAATGCACAGCATGATTAATAAAATTTATGGACAAATTACGCGCGATAGCCATGTTAGGTGGATCATTTTTCGCAAAAAACAGGCTTCACTTTTCTTCGCAAAGACGCTATTGTCTTCCCTCTCTTTGATATACGGCCCGAACAAATGTAGAAACGTAAAACGAAGAATGAGAAAGATTAGCGAAAGTAGGGTCATATACGTACGCATTGGAAAACGATCCTTAGGGAAAAAGATCCAATTTGCATTTTTTTAAACGTGTATGTCTGTTATTTTTACATAAATTTCAATCGTGGGATCGGTTTGGCATGGTGGTATGGAGTAATGAATTCCCATCTCGAGGTCCTGGTTTCGGTTCCCGGTGGTGGCGGAGATATTAGCAGTAGAAGTGCAGTGCATATTTCCGTCTTGGGTGCCATATGGAGGGTAGTTCAAGTACATTTCTCTGCCCTTGGAATTTGACATTAAACCGTAGTCCCCTTATATTCCTTTCGTTACGAGTAGGCCAATGCTGACGCCGGGTTTCTGTCCATTCCCCAAAATAATCCTTTCCTAACCAGCCTGTCCTACTGTCATCAATGGTGAAAATGACCTCAGTCATCTGTCGTTTTCCGACAAAAACCATCCGATCAATTTCAGTCGTAGGCATAAAAAGTTACTCGTATTAAAAAAAATGATGAGAGCGTTTCTTTGAAGACAGCACTCGGCCGCCGCGTCTGCCTTGCGTCTTATCGTGCCCACAGACAGCCATCGTCCATCCTCACCGTTATAGTAGTTTATTTTAACTTACTATAGGGTAGAATTCTTCGCATATTATGTGCCACATGCCAGATAGCCGACGAAAAATATTTTTCTTCGGCTATTTTCAAATTTCCCTTCCGTTGTCCAACGGTACAAGGTCAGCGCTCCGTACGATGTGTTTACCGATTGACTTTTCCTCGAAAAACAAGAAAAGTGACAATTCGTTTAAAATAAAACAACTTCGACATATTCCACACTTATTTTTTCCCACTTGGACCGGTGTTCCAATATTCGGACAGTGTGAATAAGATTACTAATTAAGAAGCGAAGATGATTAGAAATAACCCTCTTGATGAGACGTGAGTAGGTCTAATCTGATCATGAAATAACATAATATTGTGCGTATTATTACGGATAGTTTTACCTCATTTCCTTCATGATTGCTAGAATTTGAGACGGTTCCCTTCGTTTCATCAATACTGGAACATTTTTTTCATAAATTTAAATTTTTAAACTTAAATTTGAACGTCGCTAAGCCCTTCATAAGTGCTACATTCTGACTGACTCCATATTTGCCGTCTAAAATTTCTTTCCTCTTACTTCCCTTTGAAGATACAATAAATGAGTTTTATCATGCGTTTTATTTTTTTTGTCTAAGTTTCTTTGTTATACAGCATCATCAAGCCCTGATTACGATCTGATCTGATTATGTCGTATCGCAACAAAAGTCGTGAAAAATACAATTTACGTAGATAAATAAGGTTAATTATTGTTGTTTCATGATGAAGGAGTTTAAAAAAATTATAATATATGTTTCTCTTACTTCCCGCTTACCCTGAATTCCCCCTCTATCACCCCCGCCAAAGTCCTGTTTAACCCAACTGGAAATTCACACAATGTATAATTTACGTGCAGAAAATGTATTTTGGAGGAAGAGGGTTCAAAGGCAAGGCGTCATGATTAAGTACCCACCGAGGTACCTGGTGTTACCAAGGTAGTTGATGGTGACGCCTTTGCGTTGGAACTAGCTGTATTAAAATAACATTTCGGTTGACCCCATTTTTAAATTAAAAAATCTTTGTATTTTTCCACACATTATTAAAAACAGCGACCGGTTTCTCCTTGATAAGGCATCTTCTGGTACATTTTGATACATTATCCTTATGAAATTCTGATGCCTGAAGATGCCTTATCAAGGTGAAACTGGTCGCAGTTTTAAGTAATGTGTGGAAAAGTACGAAGTTTTTTAAATTAAAAAATGGATATCTTTCACTCAACTAAGTAAAGACTGAAACAATAAAATTTATTTCGCTTGAATTTAACGTAGACATACGTCCTGAAAAAGCGGGGTTGTCCTGAATTTTGGATAATAAAAACGCATGCATAAAAAAATAATGAATGTTTGTTCTGCATATATTTTCACTCAAAATATTTCATTACGCAGGATAACTAGTATAGCAAGTCTAGTTTACATTGTTTTTGGATATACAAATTATTAACATCTAAAATAACATCAATATGTCATTATTATCAAATTAACAGGTATTGATGTTCTGAATTTTTACCTCACCCTGATGGCAACCCTACTGTCCATGCAAAAAGTCGAGATACCCGAGTTTGAGATGTTATAACTCATTAACTCATTTTGTTATAACTCATTTTGAAATTTTGCAATGAGTCGCTTTGAGCCGAGGCAACTTTTTGAAATTTCCCAGTAATTTCTTATAAGAGTATGCAAGGTTACCAGCCTACAGCCTTTGTTATGCTCGCGCCACGTGCAGTTTTCCCTGATAATGGTTACGGCGCTTTACCGGTCAGTGTTGGCTAGAGATAGGGTGTGATTTCACGGCCTATGATTTTGTCACAGTGATCTCTTCGTCGTCACGACTCGGTGCTGTGATAGGGTCTAGGAAATCACAGCTCCAGGAAAAAAATGGTTTCTCAGTCGCAAGCCGGTGAAATTTTGCCACTCCCGCAGTTCGGGAGCTATAGGTAGGGCTAGGTACTGTATTAGAATATAGTATTAGGAGCTATCCTAATATTACTCTGACTGGAGCTGTGATGCTTCGGAATTGTGACGCTCCGGACCTGTGACACACCGAAGCTGTGTGAGTTTTCCCATTCCAGAGCTGTGCCGATACCCTAATTCTCCTCGTCATTGCTCCGGAAATATGAGTGTGCATTTTCAAGGATAATATTAGGGAAATGATATCTACTTATACAACCATACTACGCATGGAAAAACTGGACGGAAAGATCATTTAATGATTAAAGGCTCAATCAAAACCCAGAGAGCATCGCACAAAAAATTATCTAAAGAAATAACCTCCCGAACAGATGTTGCATTAACAAAGCATTTGGATTTACATATGAATCGTTGGGTGCTTTTTCTCTTAATGGTGCACCAGATTTAGCGTCGACGTTTCAAAAGAAAGTGATAGCTTGAAAATGTCGCACTACGCTAAACTATTTAGCTTGAAAAATTACTATAATGGGCTACTTAACATGGATAGGGAACCATATTCTGATGTCCCAGGTTCGGGACCGTCTAGTTATGAAAGGACTAAAACCGGGACAAATCGAGACATTGTTTATACAAGTTAAGTTAGTGGTGTACAATTATTTTATTCTTTGATATAAAATTATAAAATAAAATTATTACTTGCAGCTCCAGCGGCTTGTTGTAGTACCTACCTCTGGATTACCGAGTTCGAATCTCATTATAGTGAGAAGGCTGAACCCTTCTTGACCCACGACTAGTGATTCCTCTGGACCCACTGGGAAAGGTTTCGAGGATGCCCGATACAATTTGATGCAATGTTTCCGATTTACACATTTCTCGTCACACATTAGTTCCTGCGTATTTCTTCGTTCAGTGGACAGCGAACCTAAACGGAAACATTCTGAGACATATCACTGTCAGACGGGATAAATTAGACAACCGGGCAGGATACCGGGACAGACCCTTCAATACAGTATGGTAAGCCTACTCAAGGTAGAATTCATAGTAACTAAGCAATCCACTTAAACTACTAATACTGACTTTAGGCTAGTTACCACAAATCCCAGAATGTTCAAACGCAACTACACAAACTTAAGTCACAGAGGCTTTCGAAATCGATTAATTCTTGCGAAGGTCTCAACCCAATTTTCATGCGAAATGCGAATGCACAATGGCAAACGCACGTTCGAGTACACATAAAAACGTATTTATAATACATCATTAATATACAGGGTGTTTCATGTGGAATCTTTGTAACTTCTAGAGGAGGTAGGGAAGGCGATTTTAATTTTGTCCTTTGAACATGGGGTTGCAACTTCTTAGTAACCGAGCTGTGTCGACGCTAACATTTTGTCTGGAGCATTTTGCAGTTACCTTGAAAACGCCAGAATGCAGTAGCGTGCAACAACGGGAAAGAAGTAAAACTAGTCTAAGTTGCTTTTAAAACTTTTATTTGACTTGTAACCAAAATCACACCAGTGACTAAATCACAGGTTTTGGTGCTGTGACTGGGTCGGAGCTGTGACGAAAAACCCCTCTCACATCCCATCCCTAGTGTTGGCACATTTTCACCATTATGCCAAAAGGAAATCATACCCTAGTAATACCCTGGGCCCGATATTAGTATCCCACTAGGATCCTTTCTGAAAGGAATATCTTTTGAGAGCGAGCATATCGTTGCCCGCGACTCACCACCAAGATGTATACGTGGCGTACTGACACTACGGGATGCCACGAAGGTAACTGAAGTGCAATAGGTTTGCAAGGATAGGGCAGTATGGAGGTAATTATGAAAGTAAAGTCAACCTTACAGGCCTAACACCAAGAATTGAACTTATTGACTGTGCCTACCCCGAAAGAGAACGTCGACATGGGTATGTATGCACCAAAGGCGCTAATAGAAAAAACGTTTAAAGGATTGTACCTTCAATAATGATGTAAATGATGTAAATCGTCTAAACCGGTCAATTTCTCAGAAATAAAATAGTGTAGAAAATCACTGAGTGTTTTCTTCGTTAATTCACAACTCACTCTCCATCATCTACATCCATATTTGAAGCCTTCTCGGAGTCTCCGCCGCTAACTTACTTCCCTCCTGTACTACCTTAAGCACTTCATCGTTTGTCTACCTCGATGCCCAGCTAACCGGATCCGTTTTTCTCCAGACTCTCACGCCAAAAGCTTCTAATCTACTCTCATTCCCTTTCTGAAATAATCGAAAGTCTACGAGCAACTTAACGCTCCGAATTAAAATTTTGACAAGACTTTTCTCCGTGTCTGTACTGATGAGTCCTCTCATCAATTCACTTATAATTTTGTCTTAACTAATACTATATTCAAACTAATATTTTTGCCACTATACTCAGTTTCTTCCAGCATGTAACCTAGAATACATAAATTCCTCAATGAGCTGCAATTCATTTCTTCCAGCGTTCAATGAGTTTCCTAGCCTCTCGATAATCTCACAACTTTCCGCTTCGAATGGTTCAAAGGGAATGGCTACGAATTAGTTTACTTTTTTATAACGCCTAAATTTTGAATATGAGACTATAGGGTTAAGTTTAGGAATGAATAAGAAAATATAGATCAAGAAAAAAAGCACTTACTGACCAATAAAAAGGTCGAGTCCCTCGATCAAAATAAGCTGTTCTGATCAAATTAGGATTTTAAAATAATCAAAGAAATAAAGAGAGTGGTATTAATAGAGGACTGTGGCGGCAGCGGTAAGGCATATAGCGATATGTATAGCCTTTAAAACATGATAACATGCACATTTGTTACAGTTGAGTCGCCTGCAATTGAGTCCAAGCGGGAAAACTCTTTCACCTGACGGCTCAAATGATTTACACCTGATTTACGGAATCATTTTTCTCACGCGGGTCGGTTCGATATTCGTTACTAATTTAGCTGGTTGGCCCGTGGGAGAATAGCATGCAGCAGAAAGGTCAATGTACACGCAAAAAAGTATACGCGTCAGCATATATATAAATATATGTCACGATAACACGCACAATTGCCTTGGCAATTATAGTGGACGGTCCCCCAGAAAGGACGAGCCGACGGCAGCTCGCGCACGCCGTTCGTCTCTTAAAATAAACGCGGGTCTCTTCTTCTCTCCGCCAGACCGGCCACCAGACGCGGATCGGGAGCAGTGTTTTGTTTCCTTCGCGCAAAGGGAAGGGGACAGGTACGCCTGTGTGAGTGTAGGGAATCGATGCGGAGGGATTCAGGGGAGGTTGTGTAAATGGGAAGGTGGTATACTACAATCCCTGCCCAAAGCGTAACGTATAATACATAATTAATAATAATAATTGACGCAAAAAACTTTGAATTGGTAAAAATATCAGTAATATTGACCTTTAATAAGCAGTTTATGGAGTAAAGAAGACATTGAAAACAGAAATTCAAGTGCATGGGGAAAAATCAACATTCTACGCTTTGCTGATGGCATAACAACTCTCGCAGAGAAGAAGAAAGATCTGGCAAGAATGCTGAACTGTATGCGCAAAACAATAAAAATACAACTTGAAGATTGGTATTAAGTAAACCAAGATAATGGTTCGTGGAAGAAATCAAGGAGACAGAATTACGCTAAACTTGGGCTGTAAAAATGTTCTAAGGTGGAAGACGTTTTCCATCTAGGAAGTAAGATCACCAGCGATGGAAAAGCTATTTCTCCTGCCTTTTACAAATGACATTTTTATGCGAAAAACTGACATTTGAAGGACTTCCTTCTGGGAATGAAGAAGAAATAAAATGGAGGAGCCGCTCCTACTTATTTTTCGAGCTATTACCAAATTATAAACTGTAATAACTGAAGTCACAATGCATTAGTTCAACATGAAAGGCACCACGGTCGGTTACCTAGGATGAAAAAAAGATATAGCGAGTAAAAACACGTATTCGTGTAGCCATCACTATTTTTATTGACCTCTTTCTACTGTTCAACATTTCAAGATGCTACAAGCGAAAGATTAATTTTAAAGAGGCACAAGAGGAAAGTTTGAATTTTTCATTTGCTAAGCTAACACAGTCACAGAGGAAGATTTGCCTCCAAAGTCGTGAACTCACTCATAGCGTTTGCCATGATGGTAGTTCTATAAGTGGCTCGAGCATGTTTCCGAGAATCGATATATATGAATATGTAATGACAACGGATAAAGTTAGAATGACGAGTTCAAATGGAATATAACGGTAAGCGAAAAAGAGAATTTTCCAGAGATACGCCTCATTCCAATCATCGAATTTATAACTGCTACCAATGGTTTAACAAAATATGATCCGAAGAACCTCACGTAATAGAGTGGAATTTAGACATGATGGAGTATATACCGTGCAATTTTCCTCTGTATAAAATTTATTTTCAATCCAGTGTTCAATGTTGATGCAATGTTGATCAACTGAATGGTGATGTATAAACATTGAAACCTGGGTCGAAAGTGAATTTTATACTGTGGAAGACTGCACCTTTTTTATTCCATTACGTTAAACAAATATTTTTTCTAATGAATCTTCTTAGGTATGCATAGTTTTATGAAATATCTGAACAGCTATGAACTCGTATAGCAATTGTATTAATATACATAAAAAAGGTAATTTTAATATAATTTCGAAATGAAGGTGATCTTCCATATCAAGTGCCAAAGATGCACTTGAGTATCGGATTTGGTTTTTTGTTGCATTGTTGTTGACCAATCACTGATCAGCTGACCAACCGGTCAGCTACCTACCGGTATAATACTTGACGATCGAATTGCTTAAAAAATGTTAGTATTTAATGAATAAATACCAAGTACTATACTGATTTTATGCTCGATTGAAGTTTCTCAAATAGTTTATGGATATGTACAATTTTGCAAAAATAAATTTTGAATTGGGCGAACGTAGTGCCATCTTTAATCAAATCCCAATTTTCCGAAGGCAGGTGCCCCTTAGCATCGCATTCGCTCGATGCTTCCGTGACCCTTATCCCTCCTCTCCCACCAGGGGTCTCCTTAATCTCTTCCCCCGGGAGAAAGTCAGTCTCTTTTCCCTAATCCATTTTATTCCCCATACCATTCCATTTTATCTTTCCCCTTTCTTTTCCATTCTTCAACGTTGCGTCAGCCACGATTCACAAGGAGAAAAAAAGAAACTTGAGCGACGAATCCCCTCTCGCCACGGATACTTTCCTCCACCATTCCCCCTAAAAATAATTCTTAGCGCACACTTTTATTTTTTTCCACAACCCGCCATAGGCGGTAATAACGTCCTATTCCCTCAGGGTATCGCGTAGGAAGGCGGGAAGAAGGGCAGAAAGGGGAACGAAGCCACACAAAATGCCCGACCTACACACGCCGCCGTATCCCGATCGATCGGCGACTTGCGAGAGGAATAGAGAGAGATATTCCGATCCCGCGAGGGAAACAAATGACAGACGAATAGCGGCGCCTGGTCGGGAGAGACACGAGAGCGCGCCCGGAGCTCAGTCCTCCGGCTGAACGTGACTCGAGAAGTATTATTAAGTCCCGGCTCGCCGCTAAGACAGTTAATACCGAGCGGTAGGCGTTCAGATAGTTTCGTTTCCACAGTTTCTCCCATTCAATCATCACCGGTGAAAAAAAAACTGGCGTGTGTGTACTTAAAACTGTGACCCCGTTTTCGTAGTAAGTATATCCTCTTTTCGCCTGGAGACAAGTCTTCTGACAGTACACATTTCAAGGAGTACCTCGCTGCAAAAGTTTGTGGTCGTTCTGATAGCATAATTTCTCCAGCATCTCCCTATCTTTACAAGTTGGACTCCTGCGTGTGCACTAATCGTGAAACGAAACTAGGTCTCGCAGTTTAACACTTCATGGCCAGTCCTTCAGTATACTGACTGAAGTCGCCTCAAGGAGTACCGCCCTGCTACAGTTTGTAGTCGTTCTGATATCACAACTTTTTCAGCCTCACCCGATCTTTACAAGTTAAATTCCCGCTTCCACTTCCGCGTGTACGGAGCAATGCTCAAGGCGAACTACGTGCCATAGTATAAGTTCCATCACCCGAACTGTAGTATCCTGATTGAACACGCCTCAAGGAGTACCTCGCAGCTACTGTTGGTGGGCGTTCTGATAGCATGATTTCTTCAGTGCCTCCAAATATATACAAGTAAAAACTCCCGCTTTGATTTCCGCGTGTGTATTTAAACTAAAAAAGATGTTTTAGAATATACTTCCACGCCCGTGACGTAGTTTTCTGACCAAACACGCCACAAGGAATAAGTCTACCTCGCCGCTATAGTCTGTAGGCGTTCATTAAGTGCAACTTCTTCAGCATATCCCGATATCTACCGGCAAGAACTGCCTATTCGGCCTTCGCGAGAGTGCTACATAGAGACCAAGACCAATGTATAATAACTCCTCACCATTAGGGAATTCTTCTGACCTGAAAAACTTCTAGGAGTTCTTTCACTCGCCACTATATATCGCAAGCGTTCCGATTGTATATTTCCTTGGTTTCTCCAACTTCCACTTCTTCTTGACCCCGGGTCATAGTATTCCTTCAGAGTGGGCCGAGGGGAGTAAATTTTCTCGGCACCGCCGTCCTTTCATCTCCCCGGGAATCGACGCTCCTCTTCGCCGGTGGACTGAGATGGCCGCGTCTCGTAACCGGAGCTCCTCCGCCCGCAACCGCCGAAGGAGGACCTCGACCGACACCGGCGACGGGACTCGGGCTTCGCGCGAGGCGACCCCGGCACTCGCCGGCGACGGTCGGCCGAGGCAACGGGAGAAGGTCTCCCACGTCAAAGGTAATTAGCGAATGCAATGCGAACGTTAATGTGCGGTATTGTTCCCTTTCCCTCCTCCCCCCCAAAGCGGATGACATTCGCGTGCATCCTCGATCAATTACTCGCTCTCCGCGCCGGCTGCTTGCGGCACTTGTGCCCTCATTTGTCCATTCGTCGCGAAGACGTCACGCTCGCGATCCATATTGTATGTAAATCTACGATGAACCCCGTAAGTCACCTTAAGGGCAAGTGGCAGGAGGTGTCAGGACTCAAGGCATTTTTTGTGCTGTTTCGAATGAAAAAGTGTTAAAAAGTGTGTTCGTCCATTGTAGCATGTTTATACACCCGATGTAAAAGGCCGTTCGTGCTGTTTTCGGGGATGTGGAAAATATATGAATATAAATATATATAAATAAAAATAAACTTTGCCACAGGTGGGGCGGAATTAAATATAGAAACACAAAAAAGAAGAACACTCACACACTATACGTTCTGATATTTCGGCACGTTGCCTTTCTCACAGAAGGAAGGATACTATCCTTCCTTCTGTGAGAAAGGCAACGTGCCGAAATATCAGAACGTATAGTGTGTGAGTGTTCTTCTTTTTTGTGTTTCTATATTTAATTCCGCCCCACCTGTGGCAAAGTTTATTTTTATTTAAATTATCGCGTGCGTGATTTTCCACGAACTCGTTAAATATATATAAATATAGATATATATAAATATAGATATATATAAATAAATAAAATATATATGAATATAAAAAAAATAGAAGGTGATATTATGTCACGGGCCATTTATGCGTCATTGTGATTGAAAAACGTGTGCAAAATAATTTATGAATAAGAAATTTAACTCCACAAAAATGTACGTGTTCTTAGCCGTGGTTTGATTGTCATCAAGCATTTCTTAGAGGGAAATAAAACAAAATTTTAAACCATGGTTGCACAATTTTTCCGTTGCTTGCAATTTTGCATGCAATACTATTTTTTCTGTCTTTATAATATCCAAATTACTTTATAGTCACCCTAATGTGAATGAAAAGCATTAATTAAAAAATCAAATTAAACACGTTCGCTTTCATTTCATTTTCGGTATACCTATATAAAGGTTAGCGAAGAGTTTAATATGGTATCTAGAATTATATGGTGAAGAAACGTGAACTCGGGGAAAAGAGGACAAGAATATGCTACAGGAGTTTGAGATGTGGGTGAGGAGGAGAATGGAGAAAGTGCTATGGAATGAAAGGACTGCGAATGTGGAAGTGCGTGCCATAGTGGATGAGGAGAGAAACTTCTGGAAGAGATAAAGAGGAGGCAGAGTGGGTGGTTGGAACGGATAATGAGGGTCAAAAGGGATGCTGGAGGCCGTAATAAAGGGGAGGGTGTTGGGTAAGCGGGGAAGGGGAAGAAAGAGAATAGGCTTTATCGACGGGATAAATGGAGGTAGAACGCACGCTGGAATGAAGAAAGTAAACTTGTAAGGGGATAGGGGATTACGCCTGTAAACATCTACAGGATTGTATACTCTCTTCCATTTCAACCTGCCTTAACCGGCAGGTTACTTTAATAGGTAATAGTAGGTAATAATTCAGTGAGCAGCAGGTAAGTAATGAATAAGTAATAATAAGTTTTTAGCATCCAAAATATATTTACTAATTATTAATGTAAGTCATTAGCTGTGTTTCACCGGATTCAGGATTACCTACTGTCTGTAAAAAAGTGAAGATACCCGAGTTTGAGATGCTCTATCTTCTAAATAAGGAAATGGTAATCAAAGCAGTAAAATGCACTTGAAAGCGCGTTCATGCTTACGTTTATTGATGTAAATTTAAAAAAATTGCCACCTAAGCTGTAGCTATGCTAAATTTTATTTGCAAAAAGTAATGGTTTTCGGCGAGTTAAAACTGATTGCCCATATTTGAGCGATTGGTATTCTATTACATTTAACATGCAATTTTAAAGTGAGAAAGCCAAATTTATTATTAACAGTTTGCTGAGAACGATTTGTTTTTACTACAAAATTTCCACACGCCACTTTGCATAGTAGTAACATTACGTCAAGGTAATAGTATTGGTAGGAATAAATTGATGATTTTTTTCAATTGCTTTGCAGGTCGAATCGAACTCTTAAATGGGTATGATTGGCCCTCCGGAGAGAGGAGTTTGTGAACCCATGATTTTATCCTTCCGGTCCAAAAGTCTCATTTCCCGTATTTAACTCGTTGATGAAATCTGACGATGTAGTAAGAAAGTTTGTTTATCTCGCCAGCGATGGAATATATAAACTCGAATCCATCTGTACATCTCTACATATCATCCATATTTACTTTCTGTTGGTTTTGTGGGACTCCCATCCTAGTTCTGTCAAAAACTCGGAATTTTATTTTTCACATAACAAGATTTTTTCAATGCTGGGGAACTATTCTGAACTTCATATGATTCTTAAATGCCATGTCTCACAGAGGCTCGCGTTAAACAAATGAATGAGAGGGATATGTTGGGTGATTTCGGTGAGTTGGTTGATGGGGTGGTTTCGGATTTCGTTGAGTGGTGGTGGTGGTTTCAGTTTTTAATAATCATAATATTTACGATTCTTGGACTAATATCTACCAAAATAGAATAATAATTTATCATGACTAACTGAGCCCAAAAGACAATTTGTTTCATCATTATCAAATGAATATATTGATTAACCATTATCACATCATGGATGCCTTTTCGAGTACCATATTATGAAAATAATGCTATTGTGACAACAAAACTATTACTCTACATTTATGTTGTTCAAGTAAAAGAAAAATGTAAGTAGGTGAATTAAAAAAGGGACAAACATTCTGTGATAGTGATAGCATTATACAAGAAATAACCAACATTTGCATGTACACACAAAATATTTTCATCCAGACCTAACAGCAGAGGGGATATTCACTCGAAGTTTTTACTCGAAGGACAATACGATTCATGATTTTCGTTAGTTTTCATGTTTGTTTACAACGGCATAATCAACTCAAAGACATCTCTTTCTCATTCCTCTTACAACTGCATGCTTGAAATCTAAATATAAAGGAATGAGGGAGCGAAAGAATAAATGAGAATTGGGTCAATGCTGCCAAGCCAGCGGCGTTGTCGCTACATCTGGCGACTTTTATTGGTCTTTGGCGGAATTTGTTTGGAACTGGTCTTTGAAAAAGTAAATTTTAGCGCTTAGAGACAAATCTAACAACATTTTCAGGAAAAATACTTGATTTCAAAACTTTTAAGTGCGAAATTCCACAGAGGAAAAAATCATTCGCCTTGACCGGGATTCGAACCCGGATCCCTCGATCTCGGAATCCGGGTTCGAATCCCGGTAAAGGCGAATGATTTTTCCTCTGCGGAATTTCGCACTTATGTGTACTTGCGGGTGACTCCGTAAAGGTTAATATCGTGGCTAGTCCCGGTATCCTCAAAATTGGTAATGACTTTTAGTCTTTTTTCGTTTAAAACTATAGTTCTAACGCTTTTCTGACGCTCGCTGCTGGTGAGTTCAATGTAAAATTAATTATTTATGCTTTATATTGTTATAATTTATATTCATATTATGTGAGCAATATATAGGTATATATATTTTGTGCATCAAGCGACAAAACTGGTGATATTTATAATGTTTCATCTTGCAAAAACTAGCCACTTCTTACTTGAAGTAGGCGACCAAATCCGAATATAAGTTGGCAACACTATCGGGTAGATGTGGTGAATATAGAACTCGCTTCCCGTCCCGCGGGCCCGGGTTCAAATTCTGGCTATAGCAGACATTTTTCATTGGAATCAAGAAAACTTACTATATCGCCATTTGGGGAGCACTTTAAAATATTGCTAACCGTCCGTTGGATGGGACGCCAAACGGTGATCCCCTTTAGAGAAGGGGTCTCCGAGGTGGTGGATATAGTCCTTCAAGGGGTCGATATACCATTGAGAGGGGTCGATGCATGCTCAGCGGTCGATTGGGAGTGAATGGGAATAAGATCATTAAAAATAACTTAGATACACAATAAATTGCTTAACGTGATTCCACCGTAAAAGGACATAAACGTCATTTATTCATATTCTGGGAACTTATAGAGCAACGTGTCCTCTTTATGATATGAACTAAAAAAACTTACCTTTCCACGCTATTTTTTGTTCCGCGCTATAATGGTTTTCAATGGGAGAACGGGAGAAACACGGAGAAAATTAGTAATTTTCTATCTAATATAAATGCCTTTATGACGGAAAACTGTTTATAAGAATCAAAGACTCCCGAGTATCGATTAAAAATAAAATAGATACATCTTATTACTTTGTGTTTTAATGTTTTTAGCTAATTACTACGATAATTGAAGTCCAAATGTGGTAACTCCGTAGAAATGGCGCTGCAGTCGGCTTCTATGGCTTAAGCGCTCATTAAAAATATATTTGTGGACTAATCTGCATATTTTGTACATTAATTTTGGTTTTCAATTGCTAACGCATGTCGTCAGCGAAAGCAGGATTTTTTTTGAACCAACAAAATTAAAACCTGGAATTTTGTATTTGTTTTGACTCACACAGTCGCGGTGGAACCTCCTTAATATTATAGAATTTTATTTGTAAAGCATAACCAAATGGAACACCAAAGAGAAAAGAGGAACCAAATGGGTTGGGCTCACTCTGAGGCACAATTGGTTTGTGAGGAATATAATTAAGGAAAAACAGAGGGAAAAGCCCCAAGAGGAAAGTACATTAGAAGAACTACCAGTGAGTAAGGGCATCAAATAGGGAAAGATGGAGGGCTGCAGTAAACCAATCTTAGGATTGAATGACCAATGAAAGATTGGGTATGCGGGGAAGGGGAACAAAGAAAAAAGGTTGAGAAAAACCAACTTTGTAATTTCCAAAAACATTATTCCGCTGGCACGACGTGCGTTTCACCACACTGGCATATGAATATGCACATGAATATGCCACAGTGTGGTGAAACGCGTGTCATGCCAGCGGAATAAAGCTTGTGGAAAGTACAAAGTTGGTTTTCCTCAACATGGATATCCATCATTTCCACGACGTCAGGCCTGATATCATCAGTTTTATAGAGAAAAAATTGTTTTATGAACAGGATGAGGAGAAGATAGACGCATGCTTAGATAAAGAAAGGAATATCGTAAGAAGACAGGTACCTTCGACTGTAAAAATCGATAGAGGATTTTTACTCTCTTCTATTTGAACCTACTTTCCCGGTAGAATACTCATTTAACGTGATATTTTGACAAATAAATATATTTTCATTAATAATTTGGATTAAACTCGCCACTCGCCACTACACGGCTTTTATTTAATTTTAAAATACGACGTAAAAGATACATTACGATAACCAAAAAACACTGTTAAACAAACGATCAAAAATCACATTAGCGTCTTTTTTTCTTTTCCAATCATAATTATATAATGGTAAAGATTAAGGGGACAATTAAATATTCAGAAATTATTCAGGGGTGGACGTTCAGAAATGTTTGAGGACTCCTGCCTTAGAACATTTCGTTAAGCGCCGGCTAATTCTGACGCCTGGTTTCTCTCCACCCTACCTCCATGGGTAGAATGCATACAATTTATTTATCATATTGTTGTGTACACGAAAAACAAATTCCATCTAGAACTCAAATATTTCATCCA
Source organism: Pyrrhosoma nymphula (assembly GCA_963573305.1). Lineage (NCBI taxonomy): Eukaryota > Metazoa > Arthropoda > Insecta > Odonata > Coenagrionidae > Pyrrhosoma > Pyrrhosoma nymphula. Next base: position 49,992,023 of record OY754337.1, on the reverse strand, counting down.
TATGCCTATGCGTTAACCTCATACATTAAAAATGGCTTTCAAAAGTGCTGAGTAATTTGAAAAAGTCCAAAAAGGATTCCAAATGGCATCTCCTCGGTTTGGCGTCACCGCACGGTATCGCTTTCCCGCTCCACAAGTATTTAAACGGGAAGGATCAAAACGAACCACCTCATTGCCTCCCGCAAAGGAAATTAAAGCGAAAATTTTGTCAAATTACGAAAAAAACAACCCAAACATCATAAGGAAATACGTCGATTTGTGGTAAGCAATATCGTTCCGTGTCGTCATCCCCCAGGTTCCCCAAGCGCGCGTAATTTTCAATCAGAACTATTTTCATAGCACAACATATTTTCGGATGTTGTTCATGCCCTGTGCATTCCAGAATACTTAATTCAAATACATTTGGTTTTTGAAAATAATGAATGCTCCTCATTCCCCAATTACCAATCTACCAGCCAACCTTTCCACCATAACTAACAACATAAAATTGATAATGGGTCGAGTGGTTAAGGCGTATGAATAGAAATCAGATTCCCTCTGGGAGCGCAGGTTCGAATCCTACCCACTGCAAATTTTTTGGGGGTCGTGTTGTCCTAGTGAGTAGACCGCCGAGCTACCGATCGGGAGGGTTCTGGGTTCAAACAATCGAGTTGTTTGTTCGGAAGTTATCAGAGGATTATCATTTTGTCCATAGCTAGTGGATTTTCTGAGGTATCAACAAGTTTTTTTTACAGTAAAACGTTAGAAACATTCTTGACTATCATGTTTTCGAATCGAAAATTGGTAGAATGAAAATTAGCTGAGCGGCAATCAGTAAAATTTGGCCACAGATTTTTAGGCGCAAAAAAAACGGTGAATTAAAAAAAGTAAAATCACAACAACGGTGGGAAAAAAGTGTGAACGCATACAAATAAACGTAGAAATGAACGTTCTATCACGTGTTCATTTCACTAAAACCGGATGACTCAACTTAAATATGTAGCTTCGATGGACTAGACCTTTTTTTACAGACAGAAAGAAACTGTTTTTGAGATGGAAACGGAGAGTATAAATGGTGAACTAATGCATACCTAAACCGGTTACTAATATACTATATTTACATACCAAAATAGGTTACCGGTAGGTAGTAGTTATAATCCTACTACCCAGCGAGCCATCGTAGGCATGAGTGGGAGGCGTTATTGGGTTAGGATACCAGGCAATAAAAATGTAAGAATAAAAGGAATTGAGAGATATAAGGAACGAAAAATTATGTGTGTTCCGTCGTGTTTGTTTCCCTCTGTTTTTATTGAAGCAGAATATGGGCCTTTGGAAGACGAAATTCGTATACATTTCTAATCCTACCAGTTCACACAGGACGAAATTTCTTCCCGCTGTCATGAATACGACTCGGTGCTGTCGGTAAAGCATGTATTTACATAATGCGATAAGTACTCGCCCCACCATCCAGGATCGAATATTTGCGAAAGCGCCATCGGAGAGAAATATATCTACATCTACATGATATCCTGCTAGCCAGCTCAAAGGTGTGTGTCAGGGATTGCGCTACCACCAGCATGCATTACACTATACCGTATTACAGTCAATGTAACTACCACTATTGATGCATTAGCATACATCACTGATATCGATATATTACACTTATACACCGAATAAGGCCAATGAACGAAATTTCTGCCCGCAACGCATCGTGGACAAAAGTAGTTATCCACCAAGCGTTGTGGGTATAACCATTTTGCGCCAAGACCGAACCAGTGTTTCTGACTGTGAGGCTACTTAAGTCGCGACGAAAAGCACGCGTTTCCCGTGGTTGACACCTGTCTCGATCTTCGTGTAAAATGGTTGTATTCACAAGGCGTAATTGTGGGTATATCGTTTCGGAAATCGATCGATTACAAAAGCCCACGTCGCGTTGAGTATTTTGATCCGTCTTCATCGTGTCAGTGACTGAATTCGGTGTTTTGAGTGTAAAGTATGTCATCCAGTTCTCTATCGTCCCACCAGACAGTACTGCTGTCGTTTTGATCGCGAATCCAACCCATTCGCAGAACGACCCGTCGTTTATCTGCGAAATGCGTCATTTCTGAGATAAACGTAGTTGCATTTGAGAATGTAAATTTTTCCAATATTTCACCGCGATATAATTTTAAATGCTGATAACAGTCTAAGCTTTAGAAAATTATTTTCTGAATAATGATTGTGAATATTCTCTCAGTGATTTATAGTTTAAGTTGATTTAATTTGAAATTTATCTATTCTCACTCGCACCATCTTGTGGAGAATACTTAAATTACAATATACGTATCGTACGCATCTCGCAATAAACATCGACCACAATGAAAAATAACTCTACCACCGTTATCGGAAACTTCCTGAAATTCGTATTGAAATTTAGATGGCTCGGAAAATTTACTGTGTAACACTTCTGGCGAGAAATTGGGAGATCCGGGGTGGGATCACGGTTCCTTCTTTTGCGTTGTTAACGGGAAAGTCATCGTTATCCAAAACGCAAAAACCACTCTATAAGGGCAATGCTCACAGTTACTGCCCCAAGAAATCACTCCATCCATTAAATTTAGTGATTTAATGTGCCTGAGGAAAATTTAAAAATGACGATCACGTTGTCACTCTCATGAAAGCAATTGAAAAATAACGATAACGCGAGTGCACGCGTTATGGTAAACCGTTATTTAAAGAAAAAAACACTCCATTGTCATTAATGTTAGTCATTGCGATTCAAAATTACTGTCCTTAGGTTTTATCTGTGATCTACCCACGCTTCTTGCAGATAGTACCACGCTGTTGTTGTTATGATCACTAATGGAGCGTGGAAAGAAGGAATTTTTGTAACTGTCAGTTCGGTAGAGTAATGGCCGGTTGCACGAAACTGTGGACAATGGCATGATGATATTCTATTGTTCTGATAATGTTGACGGTTGTCACACGAGGTGGCGTGGTTGTGGTATCCCATGTAATCCGGTGTGTCCGGGGCCATGTGGCTTGAGTGTATAGTGTGAGTAATAAATCTGTTAAAATAACGGCGTTGATTATTAATCAGTAAACGGAGTGTCGGGAGAACACGACAGTTGGCGACGACGGTTGTGATCCAAACATTATTTAGTGTTTCGTTTAACATGGCGACGCCTTTGGTGACGAACTTTCTCATTGGGCGCATGGATTCTTTTGATCCTGAAAAAGAGGAATTTTCCTCTTATGTGGAGCGTTTTCAGCAGTTTTTCTTGCTCAACGGCATCACGCAGTCGAGCGTACAAGTTCCGTTGTTTATTACATTTTTTGCAGCGTCGACCTATACACTTTTGAAAAACATTCTATTCCCCAAAAAACCAACCGAGCAATCATTCCAAATTTTGTTGTCAGCGCTGAGTTCTGACTACGCCCCAAAACGCCTGACGATTTCAGAACGATACAAATTTTATTCGCGATCACAGCAGTCGGGAGAAAGTGTTAAAGAGTTCATAATATCTTTGAAGGAACCTGCCGAATTCTGTGGGAATTTTCGTATTCGATCATAGGAATATCAAGATACCTACATTAAATTGGTGCTTATTCACCATTTATACAAAACTTTTCCAAAGATTAGCTTCAATAATGCGTACATACTTCAATATAGTTCAGATTGTGGTTAAAAATGAAAAATCTACTTCCTCAGAATTATACATGCATTGCAGATTGATAAAATGAATACAATTATCATCATCATTATATCTATATTTATATTGGTATGATATCCTTCAACCTAGTGATCAGCTGGTTGATCAGATCCTGGATACCACTAGGAGAAAAATTCTAGTGAACATTAGACATTACAGGTCAATTATGTAACCAGTTTCTTCAAAGACTAAAAAGATTCAATCGAAATGCACATGAGTGATCTCTTGGGTATCATGCATTAGATTTGATGAATGCACATGTAGTACCTAACTTATGTCACATTGGAATGGTATGAATACAATGAACGATATTGGACAGTAAACAAAAATCTTCACCAACTGCACGTGTGCTCTTGCTCATTTGCATGCCAAAAAAATCTGCTTTCATAATTTATATGCAAAACAGTCAATTAAAACAAAGTAAAAACCTTCATTTCCAAGCTCAACTAACAGTGATAGAAAATATTATATATCACTCAAGGCTCTTAGATTTTGATTCACTATATATTTCGAGATAACATATTCCTTTCACCACCTTGAAATTACTGTCAACTTAACACAAAGCACAATACTTTGGCTTTTTAAGCAACTTAACGGTTATTTGCACTGTCCCTATTAGGAAACAGTTAATACTCTCCTTAACCACAATCATCAGTCATACTGTCTTTAAGTCACAAGTCATTCACTGAAGTAATATCATCTTATTCAAATTATACAATATGTCCATTCAACTCGACAAACTTCCCCTTTTCTGATCAAATTATTTTAGTGGACATAACAATTATTAGCCGTAGGAATAACATAAAGGGGTAAATATTCGCATCAATTCTCCACTTCGTAAAAACAGTGAGTTAAGAAAGACGTAAATACCAAAATAAAGGTTATTGTAATGGCCGTGAATTTTAACGTTTGCAAGGAATATGAGAAAACAAGTATAGGAGTAAGGCGAACAAATGCCACTAAATTGCCATTTATATCAGCAAAGAATCAACCATATGATGAAAGGAAACGATGAGTTTACCTACCTCACATTTAAATTAAGTTCATCTAAATATTAAGAGAATGTAATTGCACGCTACAACCTAGAGTAATGATCTTCAGACTGACAAGCTCGTTCGAGTTATTCAACGGGTTAAACCGTAAATATTATTGAAAATAAACTTCAAAACACTCAAATAAATAACAGACGATCACTGTAGCACGCTTGCACTTTTACGATTGCCATGTTTTTATACCGCGGCAAGATTTGAACGATTCGAACTATGTAAAAGCAAATCACAGTAAATCAGCAAGCCATGATCACTCGAATGAAAGAAAATATGGAATGTTTCACAATTATATGCATACCTGATAGTTAAATTGGATTTATAAGCTATCTAGGTGGAAGTAAATGTCCATTAACTTTAAACACACGAAATTTTTCATCCAATTAAATCTATCTTCACGCAACAGCACTTCCAAACACCTGATTAACTATACCCCATATGGTATTTTTATGGAACTCGTAAGAATTTAACCCCACGGCTTTGGTTCGATAAGTTATGGGACAGTTTTTGGAACTCATAAACTTATTGAACATTATTGAACATTCCTGCAACACTTATTGAATGGTTGCTAGGGCTTATGAGTCTCATAACGTTATTGAACACATATGTGTCGTTCCTGCAACCGGCCATCTCTCTTATTTTGACACTCATATCAGTTCCAGAGATGTAGCGCGGGATTAAAATAATATTCACCGTGTCGCACTGAAAATCGCCTGATCTGAAATGTTCAAATTATTTCAGCCTAGCGTGTAGCCCCCGAGTCTCTAATGGTTCCCGAACTAATACTTCCATCAGATGTGTGACATTTTCTGTATGCTCGTAGCGGTTTTTAACGAAGCCTGCGGCTTTTCTCTATATTTTATTTACTTTGCGTATTCTGTTCAGGGTTCCAAATGCTAAAGGTGTATTCGAGATGTCCTAGCCAGAGCAAAGTAACATTTATATTTCACTTTTTCATCGGAGAACCTTCCTAATACCTATTAGTCGCTTGACAAATTCTACTTTCTTTCATGCAGCTCCGAAAATTTTTCGTATGTGTTTCCCCAACGCTAGATGACTTCCACAGTGTAGCATCGTCTTATATTGTGAAATTTCCCCAAAAACGTAATTGGAGCAGATTAAAATTACTTCAGCAAAATAAATTTTTGGTAGTGACGGGAGTCACTACCGCTGGGGTTTTTGGCGGAAAGCGTCTTTGCTAAGCGGTGTTTTCGGGGGCTTTCGTAGGGTTAGTAAGAACAGGCGTAGCAGCGTTCGCTCGACTGTTGTTCGCCGAGAGTAGTCGAATCTGCCTCATCCTCCACACTCGTTCTGCCGCTGTCTTACTTTGGATCCCTCATTTAGTCTTCTTTCACTTGATAACCGTCGGAGATGTTAATTTACCTTCTTGTTTGGAAGATATTTGGGCGTTAAAATTTTGCAGAAAATATAGCCCAAATTCAACACTAAATCGGTGTATAATTTTTCAATTCCTGCCACTACTGTCAATGTTAGTAAATCATTTTACATTACTTATCAAGCTCCGTCAAACGACATATACTATATAAAAGGCTAAGCGTACGCAAGTATAATTCATTTTCTTGGCGTAGTGATTCAGATGTGCGCCAATAGATGGCAAGCGAGCCCCCATATACGTAAAGCTCTGGATAGGATATCTCCTTATAAATTCGACAGTGTCGGGCGATATTTGGTGGAACAGCATTTTAAAACTTAAATAAAACTACAGTAATTGTACTGTCCACTTAAATTTTAATGTAAATAATTACACAACACGTGTTTCAACGTTCCATAGGACGTCATCATCAGGTCTATTCTTGGACCTGATGACGACGTCCTAGGGAACGTTGAAACACGTGTTGTGTAATTATTTACATTAAAATTTAAGTGGAAAGTACAATACTGTAGTTTTATTTAAGTTTTAGGATATCTCCTATCCAAAGCTTTACATATACGTTCTTCACTAACTGACACACGGACGAGAATACGGGCGTGACGGGCGTACGAGAATATTATTTCAAAATACACGCAAGGGAAACTGCTTATTAACAGCTCCGCCTGCTTCACCAAAAATGTTGTATACAAAGAAATCTCTAACATTTATATATTATATACTGTTTACCATAGTTGCATATATTGTTGTCACTACAAATAAATAACAACACGTTAATATATATTTAACTATTTACTTAATATATTACGTTTTGGCTATTTCGCCAATATTTTAGCTTGTTTCAGCAAGATTTTCAACTAGTCTTACATAAAATCGTAGGCGTACGCATTCTAGGCGTCGCGTCGTAGGCGTAGGCTCAAGCTTTACTAATTTTTCCGGGTGGCAAATCGTTAATATTCCGCTATAATTCCTTCCATTCCATCAGATAAAAAAGATAAGCCCAAATTGCAAAGATTTCATACGTTTTCCTGGAACACTAAGATATTTTCAAGAAGTAGAATTTGAAAAAAACTTTCAAACTTTGCACATTGTAAAAGGGCCCCACTCCGCAGATAATGGACTACTTTTTGCTCACCAAAAGTCTCACTTTCGACTTCGAATGATTAACTCTCTTACACTTACATTAAACAATTGAATATATAAATCATTTTTTATCACTTTTAGCCTTTGTTTATTTAAAAAAATTAAATTAGAAATAATGTTTTATCGAACTCAAAAGAAGTGTCATAAGAAAGAAAATTTTATGAATTTCTAAATTAAATTCAATAATGATGAATTTTCCAATTTTTATCATTGAATTTTGTTTTCGATTCAAACATGCGAAAACTTTTTTTTACTAATTATTCCAAAATTTCCAGAGAAAATTCAGCGCTTTTATTTAGAAGCCTTCCTTTTAGCAACCCGTGCCCAAAAAAAACAAAAAGGAATAGATAGAAAAAATCAAGTTTATCGCACGAGGGCTTTATTTAGGTTGCAAAAAAATTAGAAAGACAGTTCTTCGTAGAACTATCAAGATGTCGATCAAAGACTGGCATAAAGATACAAAGTTCTGGGATGCGATCATGGTTCTCCATAACGAGTGCGCTCGCGTTATCGCTATTTTTCAAATGCGTTAGCGAGAGCGAAAACTTGATCGTCATTTTTTTTATAAATCTTTCTCGGGTTTCATAGCAGGTTATTGGCGTCATTTCCGCCAACGTTTCAACGAACGACTTGTTTGCCATCATCATGACTACTGTAGCCCTGGCAGGGATCAGTAGCCCTGATGATGACAAACAAGTCGTCCGTTGAAACGTTGGCGGAAATGACGCCTATAGCCTGGTGTGAAACCCGAGAAAGATTTATAAATCAGATTCACCGGGAAAATCTTTAATCATTGACCGTCATTCTTCAAAAATTAGTAGGGGTTTGAAATCACTAATTTTAATCGATAGTGTACGTTCTTAAGATAATTACTGTGAGTATTACTCTTCTTGAGCGGTTTTAGTTTTGGATAACGATAAAGACAACGCGAAAGGAGTAACTAGGATCCCATCCGATGATGTAAACGGTGTTATCAAGCTTTTTTCGAAAAAAGTTCTTTTAATAAAGCATTGTATATTTTTATAAAAGTATTACTTTTTTTCTTTCTTAGCATGAGTGGCGGAGCAAGGTGGGCTGAAATTTAAAAAAACTGGCCTAAATTAATTTTTTCCACTTTTAATTTTGAATGGGGCAATAGCATTTTATAATTGTATAGTATCCAAACTGCAAAAAAAACTCAAAATGATTTTGCTTCTTGGTGGTTTTATAAGACCAGGAAACAGCTTTGAGTTAAAATATTTTCCACTAACTTCAACTGCCTGTTTTTCGTGAAAACAGTTAAATATTCCTTGTTCTCGTATCGTTCTGTGGTCACATACGAATTTTTTTAAACACATCATGAGAAATTGAACGTTACAAAAGATGTTTTGTAAAGAATTCTTTTAGGCACATTATTTGTGCGATGGTTCATAGACAATTGAATTGTACTGTTTTTCACGTAATTTTTCCGAATAGTGGGCAAAAACTTTATGTTCACCGAATAACTCCGCGGAGATATTTATAGCAAAGTATAGAGTGAATTCATTACCATAATCTAGAAAAGAAAAGTCTTGCCCCAACGTGCCCCCCCCCCCCCCCAGCCTTCCACTACGGAATAGTTATGTTCCGCAGCGTAGCGAGGGCAATGAAGGGGTTTGGCCTGGAGGTATAGCCTAGTACTACTATAAAGTGGCTAAAATATACACAACGGCTTAAATCATTTGCACCACGTCATGTTCCAGGAAACTAATAAATACGACATTATCGAAAGGTTTTACAATTTTTATCTCCGCTGTTTGGATTATTTCCTGCACGTTGGGTATATATGACTCTTGGTAGCTCCCATCCCTTCTTTGTACAGTCGTACGAAATGTTTTGTTTACTTAAAAGATTTATAAGCGAATAGAGTAGATACCATTCGGTCTCTATTCAATCAAGACATTAGTCTTCTCTATAGTGATGGATTATAAAATGATCTAGATGTATTCAAGAAGAGGTTTAAGTAGTCCTAATTTGCTATTTCCCAAACGAATTGATTCCACAACAGTTCTTTCGACGTAAGAAGTTTATTTGACGCACCTCCGCAGATATTTATCACAGGTCAATAGAGTTTGCTCGTCAGGCAAGTCAGTTCAGTCCTAATTTTGAATAAGGTAATAGCATGCCTACCGCTGAGGAGATTTGAAAAATATTCAGTAACAATGCCATAATTATAATTATCAGATTTACCAGAAAAATATTTGAAAACACCATAACTTCCAATTGAGAAAATCCACTTTTTCAACCATCAGTGGCGGTATACCTTCGTGATAACTTTAAGCTTCCCACAGTTGAATGTATCAATCCAGGCAAAAGTTGAAACCACTTTTTAGTTTTTATAACACTTCTTAGTAACAGGGTCATTTCAATTTACATTTCAAATCAACCACAAACATAGCATTTCCTAATTGACCGTTTTCAATTTTCATGAAAGTTGGCTTAACGAAAGAACTCTGAATCGCATGCATATTTTAAATAGTTTTTTTTCTATTTTTTTTCGGTTTTTATAGAGATACATGCTCTATCTACAGGTGTCTTCGCTTCTGAACTTGAATGAACTTCCTAACTTCTTCACGCAACGCAATAACTACGAGGATATTCAGGGTGTTTCAGGAGGAAAATGCTAAACTTCTGGAAGAGGTTGGGGAAGTGATTTTAAGCATTTTTTGTCCTATATACACGGGGTAGCAACTCCTTAGTTACCGAGCTATGGCAACGCAAAAATTTTTCTCAAGCATTCTGCAGTCACCATGAAAACCCCCAAAAGCAGTGAGATCCAGCAATACTTACAAAGAAAAACTGGTCTAAGTTGCACTTAAAGTTTTTATCTTTCTTTTTCTGCCGAAATTTACGCATATTGCTGACATTTTCTAAAATGGTAACTGAAATTGTCCTTTTCAATTTTTTCAATTGAAAAACATTTTCCTCTTCAAAAAATTATTTTTTTAGAATAACTTTTTTATTTTGAGATATACGAAAAAGTTAACAGAGTTATAAAAATTGGCAAATTCTATTTTTTCTCCAATATTAGTAAAATTATTTTCATATCTTAATTTTTAGCGAAGATATGGCATCTAAAACGGTACCTTTGCATGAACACATTTTTCGACGGCTCTCTTTCATGCATGGAACTGGTATTGAATTACTGAAAAAGACAATTACATTCACCAATCTAAGCTTAGGTACTTATTTTTAAACGTTTTGAAAAGAATAACCAACCAATAAAACCCAAATGGAGGTGTTTTTGTGAACCAAATGATGTAAACAATCAAGCGGCTACAAAGATGTCAAGCGGAGATTATCTCCATGGATAATTGTCAATCACTGGCGTTGAGATTCATTGTCTAAGTAGCTAATTGAACATCTAAATTCTTCACCTTCGAAAGAAGAGTCACAACTGCGTGTCTCTTGCATCGATTTTTCCAAGAGGTCAGGCTCCATCAACCACACCCTACGTTTAAACAAACTTTAGACACGACACAACTGTCATGATATCCTCATATTCCCTATATCATATTTACTATTTGATTGAAATAAAATTGTTTTAATTGATTACATTTCCTCTGTCCACCAGCCTTCTTCCCTTGGTGTGCTACAGAATAGCCTAGATTTTCTTAGGAACACAATGTATCTCTGCTTCAACGGTTTTGCTCTGACTGAGCGATATTCTTCTAAGAAGGCAATACTTTCCTCTTTGCCCATTTTTTAACACATGACAATTCCTGCCGATTCTCAGGCTTTACACCCATTCATGCCCATCAGGCCGCTCCCTTTCAGGAAAGCCACAGTCAACAAAGTTTAGTACTCGGTGATGGAGCTGTAATGTTGAATCTGCTTTTATATTTTCCACCATACTGTCCTATTCTTGCATACTTTATTTGATTCGCTTACCCTGATACATTGCTTCATACACGATCTCGTTCTCGAGGCTCCTAGTATGCCTTTAGGGGTATCTTCCACCACATTCATGCACGATCTTCTCGGTCTACCCGTTCCTCTCACATTATTCATTACTCCATCACATAAATCTACTTTTCTTATTCGACTCTCATATATTCTCTCGACGTACCAGCATAAATGTAAACAATTCTCAGGTAACTCTTTTATACTACGAAGGATCTGGCGCTTTCCCGGTGAATCGTATGATTAAATTCTTCAAGGGTTTATTAATACACTCGCTATTCATGTATTGACAAATGAATAGCCAGCATCCCGGAATTGAATTCACCATGGAGATGAAACAGGACTACAGCCTGGCCTTCCTTGATATTCTGAGTCATCGCAGAGAAGACGGAACCCTAGGACATCGTGTGTACAGAAAACCGACGCACACTGATCTCTACCATAATGGCCGGATTTACCCGTCCCAACGGAGAGCAGTCAAGTCAACACCAGTACAATCGGGCTAAAATCGTCGCAGACAAGGTCTGTCTGTCAAGGTCTGTCAAGCCTATAGTTTGAACTCGAGCATCTGAAGACGACCTTCCGCCAGAATGGATACTCGGAGAGAGAGATTCGGATGGCCCCTAAAAGGACCTCCAACGAAGGCACCCAGAAGGAATCTCAAGGAAGGAATGTGCTGGCCCTGGAATTGAATCCGAAGGAGAAGATAAAACCAATATTCGAGGTCTCTCTCCCGTACGTCTCTACAATCGCGGAAACAATCCCGAGGATGCTGAGGGAGCACAACATAGAAACGATCCAGAGACCACCCGAAAAAACTAAGACTCCAACTAGTCCGAGTGAAAGACCACTTGAGACTTAAGCTTCCGGGAGTATACCGAATTCCATGCCAATGCAGAGAGGTGTATATCGGGGAGACAGGACCATTGGGACAAGAATTAAAGAACACAGACGATGCATCAGGTTAGGCTATCCCAAAAAATCCGCTGTAGCATAGCATAGCCTTACCCGTGACCATATTACCGACTTTGGCGACGCCAAACTGATTGGCAGAGCCAACGGATACTGGGATCGATTGAATATTGATTTCATTGAGATGCGGCTGGAAAAACGGAATTGCAACAAAGACCGTAGCCCGGGATACGGGCTAGGCCAAACCTCGAAACTTGTCGGGCAACGGCCTGCCACGATGGAAACACCGGTTCCCGATCAGTCACCGAAGTTAAGCATCGTTGGGCTCGGCTCGAGTTTGGAGGGGTGATCCTCCGATTCGTCCGAGTGCTGTTGCCCCTGTCTGCACGTGGCAGACAGTATCTGCGAAATGACCTTAGCCGTCGAAGCACGTTAAACAAAAATACTACTACTACTACTCGAAACCTGTCATCAATAAAATTAAGACTACACGGGAAAATAAAATGTGTGGCGCGAAAAAAAGACTCCGCTCAACAACCTATTAGAGACATGTTGATCCAAGCCTAAGGTATACCGGAAAAATCGATATCCTGGCATCAATCACCTTAACAACGATGGCTTAGTCATGGAAACGTCGCGTCGCGTTGGTACCGGAACTCCTGACCTGGTAGGAAACCCGTGAACAATTTACCGTTTAAACTACCTTAAAAGCACACGTATTTATTGGCATACTCAGGTTTCGCTGTCATACTAGCGACCACTACGACCTAAATAATTTGAGAAAACCAAATTCATCCGGATTGTTAGAGCAGAGTAGAGACCTTTTTGATCAGAATGACAAGGACCAATCCCGTTAAAAAAGGTGAATACATGGTTTATATGCCGTAATACCCGTGAGATATTAGTAGGTGCCCAGCGAGTCACCCTTGAGGTGGCTCGCTGAGTACCTACTATATTGATGCGGATGAATTCATTGAAGTGGGTATCTGCCATTGGATTTCGAAGTTAAATATAATTTCCTATGGAACAGCACGAATAAACCAGCAAAATGAGTCTGCTTTTTTCTGCCTTTGCACAGTGAAATACTGAAAACTCCAAATATTGCATATTCAAATTTAAATATTAGAACAAAAAAAACAAATAGCTCAATGTGAGTTGCATATCATGGAAGTCGATTTTTTAAAAAGAACAATGCCCTCCCATTTTACAATTTTCTTGGCGTGAGGTAAAATAAGGTGGCTATTCTTTTGTCCGAGTATACCCGCCTAAGTTGACATTCTGTACTAGTTTCACAATTTCACTAGTTTCTGTACTAGTTTCACATTCTGTACTAGTTTCACGGTAGATGTGATAGTCCCGGAGTCACTATTACATCTACTGTGGGCGAAACCGTTGTCTAGAATGTTACAATACGTGGACAAAGTGTGCCCACTCTCAAAATCCACTTTCCTTCATATGTAGTCTCGCCAAAGGCATCTGTTCTGTAATTTCCCAAGTTTATCCAGGAATCGCGTTCGATAAAATAGAATCAATGCTCCTTGAGCAAAGGTGATGGACTCCCCCTTGAACTTCAATATTTGGGCATTTAGCGATGATAAAGTGAGTATTATATGTACCCATACAGTGACGTAGGCACTCAGACGACCCCAAGTATTTACCCAATCGCCATATCTCCGCCTTTAAAGGAATGGAGCCAAATGCCCACTGAGGAGAATAGACCACTTGCAGTTATAAATGAGGATAGTCTTGAGACACTACGAAAAATCAATTGAAAACAAAGTCTATGTGGTCCGGATCCCCCCCGAAATTTTGAAATTTTAAATTTATTTGCATAAAGGGCACTAAGGGAAATTTTATTTATTTTTTAACGAAGAAGTTAATTTCATATATTATTAATTCTGAACACCTTTTTAAATTAATATATTTGTAATTTTCATTGAAAACCGTGGGTATTGTATTCTTTCAAAAGTTTGCACGGCAAAAATCTTGTAAAAGCCGACTGTTACACTGCAGTCGCAATTCCACTCTAACACTCAATTTTGCCCTTGTTTTTTTATTTTCACCCTTTTGCTTGTACTAAACATGGACCCCTCCCCTCAAATGGCTGGAAAGCCATATAATAAAACTGTTTGATTGAAGAGACCAAATATTTCGGTTTCTAAATGGGAAAATATAATTGGGATGATTGGTATATTATTACTAAAGCCGGATTACGTAAATTTGAAAAAGAGTAGCAAGTGGGGCAATTTGCAACAAGAAATGTTTTCAGTGATCATATGATCACGCTAGGCGTTAAAAGGAGGCAGTGTTCAACTTCGTCTAAGTGAATCAAAACAAATACTAAATTCCACCTTTTCTCTACTAATGTTTAAAATACTGCTTTCACTGATGACATGGCTCAGCAATTATAAAGCAAGATAAAGTTACGAAATATGTAGATTATTTGACGCATAAACCTTTAAAAAACGCTTTTTCCAGCCTTGGGAGCCGAATGCACCGCCATTTCGATTGAATTAGTGCATTTTGATTTCATTTTTCGCAAGTAGTTTACTAATAACGCATACAATATGATGGAGAAGTGCCTAGTTTTTATAACCGCTCAATTCACAGGGAGTATTTGCTTCTTATTAAGTTTTTTCTCGCGAAAATGGCATTTACATTAGGTAGAAAAATACTACTCCTCCTCACATTTCACCCAATCTCGCATTTAATAATGTATACCATGAAATTTATTGTTCATTTTACAAAAAAATAGCGTGGAAATATATAGTTTTGTCGTTTATATGAAACAGAGGACACGTTATTCTATTAGTAGCTAGAATATGAATGAATGGAAAATCACAGCATTTCTCCTTGTCACTGAATGGACCCGAAATTGCTTCGTCCTAAACATGCTTCGCTTTGCTCCGATGCCTTCCACAACGGGAAACTATCGGGACAATGCTGTAAACCCGTCGTCCAGTTGATAACACTCAAGGCATGTGTCACCGTCGGCAGACGGGAGTAAAATTATTGTCCCGAGACAAGATAAGGCACGAGGATGCATAATACAAAGGGCACTCAGACGACCCCAAGTATTTACCCAATCGCCATATCTCCGCCTTTACAGGAATGGAGCCAAATGCCCACTGAGGAGAATAGACCACTTGCAGTTATAAATGAGGATATTCTTGAAACACCACGAAGAATCAATTGAAAACAAAAATCTACAGGAAAAACGCTAACCTACCGACATAAACGGAGCTCACCACTCCGAAGATAGGTTAGATGCAGTTTCCACTCCGTCTTTTCAGCTAAACGCTTTATTCCTTCATGAACCTTTATTTTGACATTCAGCATAAATTTCTTAACGTATTTCACCTTTGGTCTTCTTCGGTAATTCTTCGCAATCATTATTCCTCTCATTTTTGTTTTCAATTGTTTTCATTATTTTTTTCAGAGTAGACTACATGCAGTCGAAATGGGGTATCTTACATTTGTGCGCAACTTAAGTGGAATGAATATGATTAGGGATGAGTGAGTCATTAAAGAATGTGGGTGGGATGCTCGAGCAATGGACATGTATGAAAGGAGTATGCTAGCACAATCCTCTCATACAGTATATGTCCATCTGCTGGTCAATTAAGCTTAGTTGGTTTTGCCACGTCAAGAGAACGGATGAGAGTCGAATAATGAAACAAATACATAGCAGTGGAGCGAGTGGTGTGAGAGGAAAGGGTAGAGCAAGAAAGTCATTAACGGGTGTAGGGGAAGATAATCTTAAGAGGAGGAACATTAGGAGTCTCAAGATTAGGAGAGCGTTTATGAAGCAATGCATGGGTGTAACAGAAGCGAAAGAGGTATGCAAGGGTAGGGCATGTGGGGGAAATTATTAAAATTGAGCCAGTTACAACAGCAGTAACTAAGTTCTTTGACTTTGCTTACCCCGTAAAGGGAATGGCGTGATGGGTATGTGATATGTTTTTATTTTATCGATTTCAAAAGCTTGTTATTGTCCATAATTTGCCTAATAAGTTTCTGTCTTCTACTCTGCAGTATTTTGATGAAGCATGTTTTCTCCACAATTCTTCATAGGACTTATTCACAAATAATTCTCTCCGTCCACTTGACAGTGTTAACCACCGAGGATATATTTTCTCTGGAGAGAACCAAAAGAACTGTTAAAGAGCTCCGTGCTGAAGCCAAATAACTAACTTTTTGCATAGCATACACTATTCCTGTTGTTTGATGATAATTCGTATTTCCATCCTAAGTCTTATAGTTCTCCATTCCTCCTTAGTAAACGAAAAATTATGGATGTGTAATATTACACAGATAATTAAAACTTAAATTACGACCCAGGTTTGCATCATCATCAATTTCCTACCTGAGCATATATTACATCAAAACATAGGTCGTAATTAAGTTCTTATTTGTGAGTGGAAAAATTCCACACCCATCCATAATGTTCAATTTCTACGAATATTCTGAATTTGTCAACGAAACAGATTCAACATTTGCCATTTAAGCCATAAAACAGTTGGTTTTCGCCAATTCCCCCAAAGAGAACAAAAAATTTTCGGCTGGTGGAAACGATCATTAATCATCGATGATCGTTTTCTTAGGTAAAATAAGACATTTTTCCTTCTTCCAAACATTATGTAGTTGCAAAATACATTAATTCAAACAGTCTCTCTTACATGGATAGCATACCTATAGTGCAGTGCATGTTGGTGAAATTTCACCTCCTGAGAAGTATTTGCAGGGTTTTTCTAATGAATTAGTAGTCATAGTTTCATTAACATTATTAGGGTATAGTGTAGTGCATGTTGGTGATAACTCACTTCCTGCCACACATCCCTGAGGAGGCTTGCAGGGTATTATGTAGATGTAGGCATAACTATTACTCATTGAAGAGTATAAGTTGGATAGTGTCTTCGCTAAAGTAAGGGCAAAAGGGGGAGGGGATGACGGGCGTATTCTAGAGGAGTTAATTTGGCCATGTGCAGAGCGAGCCAAGTCACGAGAGAGTGAGAGCTCACTGCTTACATCCGTGATACTATTTCGAACCCACATTGAATTGGCAAAGGGGTTGATTTATGCCGGGGAAGTGCGACAGGTGGAGCTTCCGCCGCCGACCGCGCCCCCGTACTAATGAACTTGAGCTTTCAAGCGGGACGAGACTTGAGCAAACCACGCACGGGCAGGAGATACCTCCTACTTGTGAAGATGGAAATGTTTCTCGCGTTAAAAAAGGGCTGGATGGACTAACACACGGCAGTTACTTCAGCTGTAGTCAGTTACCTGCTGAGAAGATACATGTCATCGTCAGCTGCCATCAACCTGAATGTTTGTTGGTTTCAGACATTGATTATTATAGCGTAGGGTAGATGGAGTCTTAAGGTAGTTCGAACAAGATATCACTTCACCTAGAATTTGACCTCAATTTTAAGAAAAAACTCCCATCTTCTCAATTATATCAAAATATTAACCCCTTGCCGAACTACTTTTCGAGCAATTTGCCTAAAAATATAAGCTGTTTTATACATGGGATAGATTATGGCTGTGTGCTCCAGAGGGGGAATATTGAAAAAATAGAAATTCCTTAAACCTAGATTTCGTCAAAAAACTAAAGTGTGCAGTTTGTATGTTTTCTCAGCTGCTTATAAAAATTAATCAATTACTCACCGCAGTAATTTTTACAGAATAGCAAAAAAACCTGTTGTGAAGGCGTTTTCACCGTGCAGCGTGAAAAATTTAGTCATGCTAGAGACTTATGTGGTTATATTTATACAATTTCTGAAAACTTTTGTCATACATCACTATATTTTTGCGTCATTAGTATTACAATATTTACTTCAAACTTCTCACTGACGCTGAAATAAAAAAATAAAATTCGAATATGCTCTCCATTACAACTAGGGAACCATACCTATCGCTCAAACTACCTTAACGCACGAAAGGAAAGCCTGTTTTGTTTTGCGAAAAATGATTCATGCTATTGCCCTTGCTAAGGGGTGGCACGCTCCCAGCATGCAATGAACTGATAAATTCGTGACGTCAACTTACTTTCCAAGCAATATATTCCTATATATTTAGCACTGACTTCACATTTATTTCGTAGTTACCGAGATGTTCAGGCCGTAATCCCGCCACCACCTTTATTTAGTAGTCCTACGAAAAGCACACGCAATACGGTTTCTGTGATCTTCTTATGGCGAGGCTCCAAAACGTTAGGAAATTATTTCTAACCGTATGCCGCATTTTAAGGGTCAGTTTACTTTTATTATATAAATGTATTTAAGAAAGCATTACCGCTATTTTAGCGAGGAATTTTAGGAAATTAATATAAAAGCTTTGGATACATTTGTAACTGTATGACCATCATTTTCTTGATCGATAAACACCTTCTGACACCAGATTGGGTGTAATAAAAGAAACATTTGACACCAAGCAGTATAAGAGATGATGAATACTTATAATGACTTCAAATTTTCATGTGACATACGAGTTTATGAGAACGCAGAAGTTCTTGGTTGAAAACAGTACGAGTCAACTGCAACCTATTTGTCAATAATATATATAACTGTTTAAGAGATTACATCCAAAACAACCGACTGCCGCTTTTCCCGGCAAGGTGCATTTTTTTCGCGAGGCATGTGATCCCGATAAGTCGGCGAAAAATTTCACCTGGAATAGGTGTCCTGAGATTTTGTTTCCTTATACTGTTATAAACACTGCATTCCAGCGGTTTAGGAATTTATACAGCTATTAGTAACGATTCACAATCTTATTCCAAGAAAATTTACGCTATATACTTATGTCTTACATTTCAGGATAACCTTCCATTCCATTTTCCCCTTAGCTCCTTAAGGGAGTTGAAAATTTAAGGCCTACTATTTACAAACAAACGGCGATCGAAATTTGTTTTTTCAGGCCTGTATACCTCGGAGGCATGTTTGTTCAGAAAAAATACCTTGGTAACCAATAGTTCGTGACACCAGGCTTCAACATTCCATTAAAATTTAGGTAACATGTGGCCCGCGTACATTTATCCGTTGCCTACCGCTGATCTGGCGCACGTCACCTAAGCTTCCAATCTGTTTTGAAGTTTTTTTTTAACCACAGGATCTAATACGAATGGAAAGCAAATGCGCTGTTTTGTTCCGAAGTGAGCCAATGGAAATCTTCTGCTACCAATCCCAACACCAATAGCTACTGGAGCCAATGGAAAGCTTCCTTGATTGAGCATCTTTTCTCTTATCATCATATAACACTGATCTGCTAATCTGCATTGAATCTATCAGACTTATTTCTGATAGTGGCCGATAAAGGATAAAATAGAATTAATAACAAGGCATCCGAAAAACTAGTTATGAAAAGGAGTGAGTGAGAATGTGAAGGCTGGAGACTTTTTTTTTCTTTCGTAAACTCCAAAGGATGCGGATCTGGACCTCCGGTTGATGAAATCACGGATCTCGTGGAAAAACAAAAGAATATTCCCACTGGTTCAATACGTCGATACGCCCCAACTCCCGCCCGCTTCAATTTTTTTCCTCCCCGTTAGCGGCGCGGGAAGGAACACCCGTCTAATATCGACCGCCCTAGGGGCTCACGGATGCCTAAATTGCCGTGACCAATAACCACAGCGCAAGTCATAGATTTTGAGCTTTTCGACATTGTACATACCTTTCTTGTTTCTTAATTGCCGTGATCATTTACTACCGAAAAAATCGTAGGACTACGTCACAATTTGCGTCTTTATACTGGGCACTAATTTACAGCAGAGATCATAATTAACGAAAGTACATCTTATCGTACATAATTTGGATATGCTGATCACGATCCGGAACGTTCACCCACTAATGAACTTTATTTCTGAGATAATGTAGTCGAATTTGAGAATATCAATCTTTAAACACTTTCATGCGCAATGATAAAAAAATATTAATAGAGTTAAGTTTGTAAAAGTTTTCTCCGAGATTCATGGTTTCTGTTGTTTTAATTTTAATTCGTAAATTTGTCACTCTCACCACCTTGTACAGTATATCTCAATATGATAATTCAATAATAATATACGTATCTAATATAATATAATAATATACGTATCTACTTTACAAAAGGACACGCGTACGTACGTATGATTCAGTTGCTAAGCGTAGTGATTCAGATGTGCGCCAATAGATGGCAAACGAGCTCCTATATACCTTCTCCATTAGCTGACACAATGCGCAGGCGTATGCATTTTGAAAATACACACCCGCCTGCTTCACCAAAAATGTTGTATACAAACAATCTCTGACATTTAGATATGATATACTGTTTACTATAGTTGCATATATTGTCTTCATTACAAATAAATAACCACACGTTAATTTATTGATTATTTACTTTATTTATTACTTTTTGGCTATTTCGCCAATATGTTAGCCTGTTTCAGCAGGCTTTTCAACTAGTCTTTCAATAAGCACCTACAAAAATTAAGGACCACACTTACACCGCCATTGGCATGTATGTACAATCATAGCGCAGCAATATATTAAAAAAGTTGATATTTTCAACTTCATATACGTTTATTTTAAAAAATAACGCAATTTGCAGATAAACGCAGATCATTCGTGATCAGAATTTCGAATTTATCAACATGCATTTTCTTTCATTTACTTCTTCGCACCAAAATAGTGCACATTGAGAAATGTGGATGGGCAGGAGGATGGAGAAAGTGCTTTGGACGGGAAGGAATACGTGCGAGGAAATGCTTCTTATGGTGGGTGAGGAAAAGAAATTACCTGAAGAAATTAGAAGAAGGCAGTGAAGAATGATCGCAGGCTTTCCCGGCGTATAGAATTGTGGAAGGTTACTCGGGATTTCCACCGGGTCAGGTTCTCCAACTCCATCTCGGCCGACGTTTCGATGAACGAGTTGTCCATCGTCAGATGACGATGGACAACTCGTTCATCGAAACGTCGGCCGAGATGGAGTTGGAGAACCTGACCCGGTGGAAATCCCGAGTAACCTTCCACAAGAAGGCAGTGTAGTTGGTAGCAACAAGTTATGAGAGGCGAAGTAATGATGAATATAAGGGAGAATGTTTGGGTGAGCGGGTTAGGGGAAGAATCAGAATAGGCTTTACGGCCGGGATCAAGGGAGGTAGGGCGTATGCTGAAATAAAGTGAGAAATCGTGCGAGGAGATAGGCAACTTTTCCTGTACAAATCTAGCGGATTTTTAACTCTATTCCATTTAATCCTACCTTATCCGGTGAATTACCCTACAAGCTAACTTAAGTTACAACACAGTTTTCCATGAATTGTAACAGAACAATGTGCGAGGAGATAGGCAACTTTACCTGTACAAAACTAGCGGATTTTTTACTCTCTTCCATTTAATCCTATCTTACCCGGTGAATTATTCTACAAGCTAACATAAGTTACAACACAGTTTTTTCCATGAATTGTAACAGATTAATGTAAGAAACCGGGTCCAATCACAATTAGGAATAAATTTGTAACTTTCTTGTTATTTATACTTGCGTGACCATTAACCGTCACACAAGTCGTAGAATCAAACGTCAACATAGTACTTTTTGCATGAATAGTAGGACGACAGATCAGACACGGTCGGGTAACATAAGTAAAAAATATCACATTTTGGAAAATGAGGCTTAATGGGTATAGTTAATAAATAAAAAACTAAACTCCTAAGCATTGCTTTCCAGTTGAAAGACACAAAAGATGGACTAAGAATATTCGTGAATAAAATAGATTGCAGGTAGTGGAATGCTTCCGCGCACATATGGCAAAAAATGATACACCAGCTATCGGCAGCGTATGGTACACGAAAGGTTTTTGGTGGACGCCGAGAAGACGGTGATTGAATTAAAAGTTCGATATGTTATGCCCTTCTTATATTATTACTATAAATTTACACTTAAATTTTCCAATAATTATAATTTTTCTCCTTCGTTTTCGAAAACAATCAAAACATGATCCACGTGTGGCACGATTTTAGGGATATTAGGGTAAACATTCAAACTCGAATAATTGCTGACTAATTTTATCAACAGATAAGTAAATTAAATAAGGATATATCGGGAGAATATCTCGTACAGCCTTTTTTTTAGCCCTTGCAGCACACAAGCGGAAAGGAATAATTAGCGAAGTTTCTGCCGTATTCCTCTCAGTATTCCAGTCAATTTGAAAAACACATCGCATTTCATCGAATGAAACGCAATGAAATATCGCAAAGCGATACATGCAATGGTGCTACGACAGTAGTGGTCGTAGTATTGCACTGCCACATGATACCTTTCCGTGCGACGAACAGGGAGACACGTCGCACATCTATACAGAAGAATTCTTCTCGCTTCATGTTGTCCTAGATCAATGGCCGTTGTGACGGCTTCCGGCGACTTGGAACGCTATTTACATATACTTTATAGTATCTTCAAGGGCATGAGGAGCATTGAATATACTTGACTCCACTACATTACGCTTAGTTCACGTGACAGGTTACTCACAAGTTTCATTCATTATTATTAAGGTGGCTTTACACTGGCTAGTAATTTTCGCAAGTTACTTCTGCAAGATCTTACAGGAGAGAGCACTTGACGAAACATTTTTCACTAATTAGTGCTGAGCCAGATTGGTTGCCGTTTACAATGGCAATAATATTCTTCTGCAAGTGCCTTGCAAGCGGACTTACAGAACAGTTTACACCTGCAATTTACGTTGAAAGTCGCTACCTGCAAGTAACTTGCTCAATAAACTTGCCAGTTCAAACCCACATATAGAGTACCACCTTTATGCTTACGCGTATAAAGTAGCGTAGAATGTGCAGCATTCTATTTGGAATAGTGCATTAAAACTACTGATTTGGTGAAAGCAACATAATTTTTTATGAGGTGATGAAATTTCACTGCCACGAAAACGTTGCATAGTTTGTTGGTAAAATATTGATAATTGTCTGAATTATCTTAGATGTACAAAATTTTTAAACACCAAAGAAATAGCCTGAATAGAATTCTACGCACTCTACGGTACAGTAGAAAAGTAGGCTCGTGCGCACTAAACGGGGGTCGCAGAAATTTCTACCTAATCGGAGCTCATTAACACAACGGGCACTACTTTTCAACTTATTCGTACTACTAACTACGTACCGTAATTCAGAGACATACTTCTAAATCTTCATAATTATATATTTTCATAATTCCCAATATACGCGCAAATATTTCGAGGGTTCAGGAAGTAATAGTTAGTAAGTAGCAGTATAATAAATAAATAATGATGAATTAAATTTGCATTGATTCAAAATTCACAATTACAACAAAAAAGTAACAGTAAAATCAATGTATTACATGTAACACATTCCACAGAAAAATATAAGGGTAATTTAAATGTTTTTTACACATAATCATTCAATGAACTGACCCTGTAAAAAAATGAAAATAAAGTCGGCAGAGAACTTCTTAAACTGATGTCTGACTCTGTGAGGCCTTGATCGGTCCAATTAGCAAACATTTTTTTTCGAACGATGCCTTCTATAGATATTCGCGTCGAGTACAGAAATATAAAGGCCGGAGAGAATGCATTTCTCATTTCTTTTTTTTCAACGCCAGGGTCGTGAAATTCAGTACAGATCGGGCCGCGGGGCCTGGGTCAATTCATAATCCCTCGGGGAAGGTCCGAAGACCAACCGTAATTCCATCGGTAGAGGAGGTTCATTCAAGCAACGCTGGTCCTAATCGTATCGCGAACACTCAATTGATACAATCGTCAACATGATACGTTCCTCCCGAAGGCAATAGGTCGCGACGCAAACGCTCCGTTTGAGGCAGAGCGTGGCGGCAAAATTTTTTTCCGCAGCACGGTCGAAGGCCTGAGAATAAATACGGAGATTCCACCGCGAGTTATTAATAGTGAGTCAAAACAAGTACTGAATTCCACCTTATCGTTTGTGTTCTTAAAAACAAAGAATGTTTTCACTGATGATAAAATGTTTTCGATCGTCATAACCGCTAAGGATTTGCCTTCCTCGACGGGCGGATGTACTATTTTCAGCAGAGCAGAACTTGATAATGGGGAATGATACGAAGACCAACTAACGTGTAAGTCATGCCATGATCCTTCACCTTTAAGTGGAGTTATTTCTGGAGTATTTAGATATCATGAAACTTTTGTAATCGTGATAACCAACGTGACCTCTTCGGTCATAGGCCTTCCTCGGCGGGCGGACATACCATTTTCAGTGAAACAGTACTTGATATTGGGGAAAGATGCGAAGACCAACTAACACATGGATCATCTCATTTGCCTTCGTCTTTAAGTTGAGTCATTTATAGATAACGTAGATTTCATGGAATTTGTGAAATCGTGATAACTGTGAAGGATGGCATACGTCTTCCTCGGCGGTCGAGTATACCATTTTCAGCGGAGCAGTACTTGATAAGGGGGTAAGATACTAAGACCAACTAACTAACATGACATGATCCTTCACCTCTAAGTGGAGCCATTTCTGGAGAATATAGGTTTCATGGAATTTTCGCGATCGTGATAACCGAGGTAGATGCCATAAGCCTTCTTTGGCGGGCGAAGACTACATTTTCAGCGAAGCAGTACTTAATAATAGGAAATTATACGAAAACCAACTTATACAAATACGTATAGATGATGCCACGATTCTCCACCCCTAAATGGAGCAATTTCTGGAGAATATAGGTCTCATGGAGTTTTCGGTTGGTACGATATTAGAAATTTAGACGAAGTTTATTGTTTTCAAATATTGGACCCGGCGTGACACCTTGATATTTGTTAGCAACCACTATAAGAATCATAAATGTATTATTTCGCGTTTGAAGATAATATTGATAAATGTAATCGAACAATTACAAAATAATTATATTTCATGTGCCATTAGGCTGGGTTAAAATAGCATTGAATCACCAAAAAATTCAAATCAGTAATATGCAATTTTTTTCAATTGTATCTATAGATATCACTAGTGGGAACACGTACGCAAAGTTTCCCGCAAATCTGCACAAAAACAAAAATTGCTTCAACCACTTTAAGATGCCGACCCACTGGAGTCAGAAACCTTTATGCAGCCGCTTCAGTGATGTACAGGCGATGCGCGGACTGCCTTATGTCTCCTGCACTTCGCCCTATCTGGAATGGGTGGCTTAACCAGTATAAATCTTCAATGCTCCCGACAGTTCAGATCGGGGGGTCATCGGAACGCGCAATCCCTTTTCATCACGTCAAGTTCGTAGTCCATAAAAAAGGGAGGCAGTATTCAATAGCGAAGAATAATAACACGAAGCAGACAGTCACTTCGATAATTTTTTTAAGCTTGTCAAAAGATTGAATGAAAATGAATGAAAAAAAGAAACTGGGGCCATCAGGAAGGACCTGAGATTATCAAGGAACGATGACGACGAATATTGACGTCACATCTTCATGGTATTTGGCGAACAACAATAGCTTTTTGATGAGGCTTCTACGTCACGCATAGTGACGTCACTTCATTGACGTCCTATTTATTTTTAAGACGGCAATAAGGCTTAGAAGTCGTCAAAACATCGTCACCGGCGAGACTTGACGGAGGATGGCGGACGTGGGGCTTCTGAGCCTATTGATTAAGCCTGCGGTTCCAACCATTTTTGATTTCCGAGTCCCTTAGTCGCCCCTTTCCGAAAATTGCACCCTTTAAGTGAGAGAAATGCCTATTATTTACATTATTACTGCCATTTAAGTGATAAAGCCGTCATTATTAATGATTTTTGTGTACATAATGGTAAGAGAGGCATGGGAAGAGCTAGTAGTCAGAATAAAAGTAGGAGTACAGCTGATAAAGTCGGTAAGACGACCAGGCGTTGGTCATTCGATCGTATGAGGAAATGAAAACATAGGTAAATGCATTATAAAATCAGGGCGGAAAACACTGAATGAAGATAAATTATTCGAAAACAAAAGCTAGAAGATTTTCCAGGACAAAAAAAGAGAGGCTGGTCAAAACATTTGGAATGCAAAAACTTGAGTAAAAGTAAAAATTTAACCACTTGGGTTATACGTTTAAGTAAAAAGGGCATGGTAGCATCAGAAGGAGAATATCACTAACGAAGGAGACGTTCAGGAATAGGAAGGAACTCATGGCGGGGACATTGGGCAAGGACGTAAATAAAATATTAGTGAAGCGTTCAATATGGAGTGTGAAGCTGTACGGTGCAGTAAAGTGGACTGACTCTGAGAAAGGAGGAGAAGAATAGACAGCAAGCATTTGAGATGTGGGTATGGAGAAGAATGGAGTATGAAGAAAGTACAGTGTACAGAAAGGAAGACAGATGAGGAAAGGCTTGGTATGGTGGGAGGAGAGTAAACTCCTGGAGGAGATTAGGAGAAGGCAGAGTGGTTGGAACAGATAAAAGGGGTGAAGTTATGCTGTGAAGGCCGTGATAGAGGGATCCTTTATTGACGGGACGAAAGGAAGGTAGGACATACCCTGAGATGAAGAGAAAAATTGTGTAAGGAGATGCCCGTGCCAGTGAAATGTAGAGAATTTTTTATCTCTTCCATTGAAGTCTACCTTAACCGTTAGGTTACCCTAATACTAATAATATACCTAGAGCCAGTCCCGGATTAACACACTTGCATTACATGCAACGCGGCCCACGTTAATAAACAAGTCGTAAAAGAACGGGGAAAACATTCTCGGGGCCTCTCCGGGGCCCGTAGGCATCTACCTACTTTGCCTTATTGGTAATCTGGCACTGCCTAGAATTAAAGAAATAAATGAAATCTGGAACCAAAACTCAGTTAAAGATGTTCCAATAATAATCTCAGCAACCGGTGTAATACCTAATAATTGACATAAAAGCCTGGAAACTATAGAAATAGAAAACCATATTCACATGAAACTACAGAAAACCACAATAATTAATACGTGCTCCATAGTAAAAAGATTTTTAAATGAACATTTTAAAAAACAATAGCTAAGCCTAATCTCTTTGGTGCTTTGCTCCCGGGATAGTTGAATGTTTCCCAGTCCCCGTGGTGTTCAGAAGTGAATAAGTCGAAAATAATAAAAGTTTTATTTTACTTTGGCAATGACAGGGAAAAAAG
Organism: Pyrrhosoma nymphula; assembly: GCA_963573305.1. Taxonomy (NCBI): domain Eukaryota; kingdom Metazoa; phylum Arthropoda; class Insecta; order Odonata; family Coenagrionidae; genus Pyrrhosoma; species Pyrrhosoma nymphula. The sequence continues at coordinate 49,964,846 of OY754337.1, read as the reverse complement.
CATCGCTTGAATCGTATGCCACCCGCAATTTTAGACATTTTTATTATAACCACGACAGGTGAAAAGACACGTAGAAATGCCTTGGGAAAGAAATCCACCTGGACCGAGCATCGAACCACGGAACTTTGGCCTGCCAGGGTAGCGTAGTGGTCTGCGCATTTCCCCTGCATGCCAAAGGTCTGTGGTTTATTTCCAGGTCCAGTTGAATTTTTCCCAAGGTAATTTCTACGTATTTTCATCGCCGATTTCGACAGAAGTGAAATTTCTTCACTATACGAAAAAGACTTCTGGACGCTCGTGTTCCACGCACGTTTTCGTAATACAGATTCGTTCTTAGTTTTTTATTCCGTGAGCCCTCATGACATTTCCACAGCGGAACTAACACAAATGAGAACGTCGATACATGTATATTTCGATTTCACCGATGCGATGGCATTAAAAATGAAGCAGGTCGGCATGTTTGGCCCGGAAATTGAAACCATTCACTCTCATAACGAGACGTCAAAACACCATCCACTCCATCAGTACGAATACCTAATTTCAACCAAACCGCTATAAAGCTCTAAGGCTTCGCATCTCTAGATGGAAATGAGTTCTCAGCATCTCTCTTTCAGAACCCTAAAAAAAAACTTTTCTAATTACATCGTCCCAAATACAATAGTGAGTGCTTTCCATTTACCTAAGGCAATACTGACAATTGAAAACAGTAGCAGCAGACGATCAGCAAATTAAATGTGGTTACGATTCCACTCTTCACGCCCGTATCGCAGAGAACTAGGAATTTGTCGTTGCAGCGAACGGGACAGGCACTGGCGACAGCCTGCTTTTGCAATAAATGGAAAGCATCACGATAAGCAATGGAAAAGCGTGGAGAGCAATAATATATCCTCCCTGTTACCCTGAAACTCGCGAAATCTGAAAATTTTCAAGTACTCTAATGCCCGGTTTAGACTACTGTCGTACGTACCATCGTAGCAACTCTACGAGGTATAAGGCTAGCGTGTTGCCTCCGAGTCTGTCAGTATGCTTACCAATCGATCTCAGATCGATTTGATCGACTCAGCACGTTATGATAAACGGAGCGGGCAGGCCAGATCGATCTGAGAAGCGAGCCGAGTCAGCCCGCTTTCCCAGCCGGTCTGAGATCTCAGATCGATCCGAAGTGAGAACGGACTGTGGTGCTCTTCGTCCTTCTTCTGGTTGCCGATGGAAAACAAAATATAATCGATATCACTTACGGCTTGTTTTAAGTTGGGAAGGGAGAGAGTATGCGGCTGTAATATGCGAGAAATTTCAAAATAACTCAAGCTACTGAATTCGATAGCTCAATATCGATATTATCAGACCGTACAGGTAAACTAAACCAGGCGATCTGAGTCAGCTCACTTCTGAACTTTCAGATCAGTCTAGGTTCAGATCAATCTGAGATCAATTGGTAAACGTAGTGTGTAGCGGCTCCATAACCTAGTTCTTCCATCAGCCGTGTTACTCTCCCAGTTCGCTAGGTATGTTTTTTTTACAAATCGCGCGCTTTCCTTTTCATTTTGTTCATTTGGCGCATTAAATTTTTCAGTGCAAGATCCCTAATTCTCCCAACGTATTCGAGATGCGGCATAACTAGAGTGAACAGCGAAGTAACATATATATCTCTCTCTCAAACGAGGATCTTCCGACTGTTCCATTTACAAAGCTTAGCATCATTAAGGTGATTGGAGCGATTTTTGTTTATGAACAGATTTGTGTGAAAATTTGCATACGTGCGTTCAATAGTGATATCTATAGTCCACAAAACGCTTACTTCCATATTAAATTCTTCTCCAACCGTTTCTTGATACCCTTACCTAAGGTCACTGTTATAAATGTATCCCTTCTATTACTGAACACTTCTTTCGCTTGCGCTATTCTCCTTCTAATGCCTTTGCTACAATGTCCATTTTCCTCCATCGTGCAACCGAAATAGTTAAATAGCGTCTTATTTTTACCTTCTTTGCTGCGCTTGATTTTAAACTTTAGTTATTGATGCTTTATTTTTTCTTTCATTCCAGTTCTGTCCGTGTATGGCATGATGGTGGCAGGAATGCTGCTCGTCATGACGGGGCTGGGCGTATACTGTGCCTTCTTTACGACTAGAGCAGCAATCATCGGAAAACCTAACAATACTTATGATTATATCATAGGTAAGTAATTGGCAAAATGAAACTGAAACATATTTTTAATACTCTCTAGCAATGCCATTACTAATTTCCTCTTTTAAGGTAGTCTGAGCTAGATATTACTTCCACTAGAATTTGATGAATTTGACCTAATTTTAAATAAAAAAACTCTCATATTTCTAATTTTATATTAAATTATTAACCCCTTGTCGACCTACATTTCTAGTAATTTGAATATAAGGTGTTTTTCATGGGATAGATTACGAATTTGCTTTCCTGAGGGAGAATATTGAAAATAATTAGGAATTTATAACTCCTAGATTTCATCAAAAAACTAACGGTGTGTAGTTTGTACGCTTTCTCAACTATCTTAATAATAATTAATCAATAAATTACCGCAGTAATTTTTACACAATCGCAAAAAAACCTTCTGTTCTGAAGGCGTGAAAAAATGAGTCAGGTTAGAGACTTATGTAGATATATTTATTTAATTACTGAGAATTTTTGTTACAGATACCTATATTTTTGCGCCATTGATATTAAAATATTTACTTTATACTTCTCACAGACGCTGAAATTTAACAAATTTAATTCGAAAATGGTATCCATTATGACTAGAGAAATATCCCGCTCAAACTACCTTAAATTCATTGTGAAATTTCGCCATGGCCCAAATGTTTTCGAAAAAATGGAATGATAGATAAGGAGACGAAGACGCATTCGGATGCTAGAAGGATAGTCGTAAGTAAAACCTCCTTAAACGTTATAAATACAAAATAAACGTTAGGAATACTGTGTGTGGAGCATATCAAATAATGACATTTTGTACAGGGAAGCGAAAATCGCAGTATACGCAAGTGTTCTCTTCCCGAATATGTTACATGGAAGCGAAATCAGGGTATGCCACGATAGGCTAATATGTAGGCTAAATGCAGTGGGAATGTGGTATCTTAGAAGAGTTTGTGGCAAAAATGGGAGGGATAAGGTTAGGAATGAGTGAGTCATGAAAGAATGCGAGTTGAATGCTCCAGTGATGGACATGTATGATAGAAGGGTGCTTCATTGGTTTGTCTACATTGAGAAAATGGAAGTGAGTCGATTAACGAAAAGAAAATAGTGAATGGTGTGAGAGGAAGGGGCAGACCGCGAAAGTCATGGGTAAATGCGCAGGAGACTATGAAGAGGAGTCTTAAGAATACGAAAGCGTTTACGAAGCAATGCATAAATATGATAGGAGTAAATTATTGAATTTGGAGTAATTTTTCTAGATCTTAACTCAGGAATGAAGCTCTTTTGCCTAGGACCTTTTTGGAGACGGCACCCTGGGTAGACACCCTTCTAGGCCCTTTATAACGAGAGCTGGTCAAGTGAAATATATGCGCTATTTTGGTGCCTACTTAAATACTGCCCACATTTTGAAGCATAGGTACTACGTTACGTAAAACACTTCCTTGGAATAAGTGATAAATAATTGAATTGAGTTTTAAGTTCTGTTAAATGTGGGGCAACATCGTAAAGATAATAACTGAGCATCTTACGTGAATATTGACTTAATTTGATATAAAAAAATCATGGAAACTTAAAATATAGAATTTCCATTTTTCTATAAGCATAGTCATGAGCTGAATAGTACCGCTTCTTTGCTAAAAATTGTACGTATTCTATCACGTAAATAGTAATTTTAGTTCAAGTTTCAAGAGTTTATTATTAATATTTTTAAGCGTAGATTTTTAGTCGTAACGGACTCGCCCAGGTCGAAAATGGGTTACTGAGAGCAGGGGCCATAAGCTTTTGCAAAAGCTCTGGCGCATATTCACGAGGAAACCCTCAGTGTCCCAGGGGAAAGAACTTGCCCCCATTCCGTGAATATGTAAGCTTCACTCGTCTCTGGGGATATGCATGAGGTGAGCTCCACCCTCGCTTTTTGAACCTCCCTCCAACAAGGCGGTCGATCACGGAGCGTGTGTGTGAGATGACGACGAGGAATGAGTGGGTCACGAAAGAATCTGGACTGAGCGCTCGTGACGAACAAGAACGTGCGGGAGAAAGATTCGCTGCTATGACCGTGTTAACCCACAATAGACTAGCGTTACCATATCGATACGGTTGCGAGCTAAACTTAACAAAACTTTCCAGCAATAAAAATTGATGCTTCGCTTAAATCTTGAGAAATTATCTTTCAAACAAAGAAAAATCAAAGAAAGAACCTAAATGTCTAAAGAACCAAAAGGGAGTCAAAAATGCAAGGTTTCTCATATATACCTCCCAATAACAATTTATGTGCCGCCAAAATGTAGTTTTCTGGATCATTGTGTAAATTTTTTACAAATGAAGTAATATCCATTTCCACGAAAGTTTTTTAATAAAAGAATACATGTTCAACGAACAAAAATGGTCTCCAGTTATAATAAAAACTGAGAAGGAAGATAGAGATGCTGAAAGGTTTCGCTTATTACGACAAGGATTATGCAGTAAAATAAATAGATTTACTAAAATTAATCTAGGAAAATAAATTATTTTACAATGACGCATAACATACATCCGAGCTTCATTTAAACAGAATATTTTAAATATTTTTTAAAACATCAATTCAGTCTCTTATGGGTTAAGTTAGTTTACGAAACATTTTTCTCTAGCCATATGGGGCAATACATTCGCATTATATTTTGGTAGTTAAGCAGTTGTAAGAAGCATGATGTGTCATTAATAGTAAATACGCAAAAAGCTCTGTTTACAATAACTAACTTATCAGAAATCGCGATATTTTACAGGGGAAAAATCATCCCTCCCTCGATTTCGCGGTAAGTGCTTAAGCTACCAGTTAAGCTACCGATGCGTCATTCTCCCCAGCAGCAGTCCCGGTATGCTCAAAATTGGTCAAAAGAGCGTACACCTAATTGTGTTACATGTTTGGTTTCATCCTCGTGGACTATGGCGCTAAGCGCACGCTATGGACTGCATATTGACATCATATGTCTAGCAGTCCTGAACACTTTGTTCCTATAAGATCCTAAAATATCCACAGGGGAGAAGGACGCCTCGGCAGCTTACCTGGTTGAAGCACTCGGCGTGAAATCTAGGGATCCGGGTTTGCATCCCGGTCAAGGCGATTGATTTTATCCGCTGCGGAATATCGCACTTATGTGCACTTGCGGGTGACTCCATAAAAGGTTCCCTCCTCGTGGAAATCTGGGTCTCACGATTCGGGCTTAGTATTAAGGCCCCTTGGTGGAAACCACAGTACTGCTTAGTACTTCCGCAGGCGCACAGGTCGCCTCAGTTGTTATGTTACTGATCCATTACTCTTCATCAGAGATCACCATTATTTCCACTACGGTAAACTGGAAATCGCGTGAACGGAAGAAAGTCAGAGCCAGCATGTTAATCATCACTCAACCCTAATAATTTAAACGGGGAAAAATTCTGGGATTACCAAAACATTGAATTCTAAGGCCGTTAAAAAATCTGTAATTGTATGTTTTCCAATCCTCTGCAAAAAAGGAAACTTATCATGATGAATTATTGCATAATTTTGGCAAAACTCAGAGTCTAGTCCCACATTCATTCACCCCCAAGGGAAGCGAAATTATAAATTCAAAAGGGATTTCTTCCCAGACTTACTTCTACGTAGTACGTAAGAGTATGGATATCTTTACTCTGTGGTAGTACCTTAACCTTAAAAGAGGCAGAAAATCGTATTGAAACGTAACCATATTGTGGTGTAGCTCGTCGATTAAAAAAAAAAACGACCCAGCCGCCAGATCTCGAGTAATAGAGATGACAACGTAATGAAATTATTTAAACGATCCTAAAACATTTTGCCTTTTGCGCGATTCTAAATGAGTTAATTAGCCCATTTTTCAAGAATCATGAATTTAACAAGTTGGTCAGAGGTGTTCTTGCTCCGTTGTATTTGGAGCACTTAAGGAAAAAAATTTCAAAGTAACTTGTAAGCAGGTTAAGTGACTAATAACAAATTACCCCGGGAGTACACACAAATTTAATAAAATAAAAAAGGAAAGCCGCATGGTTTGATGGAAACAGCTAAGAGCGTATAGAAAATGTCACACACAGTTGATGGAAGGGTTAGGTTGGGAAACATGAGAGTCTCGGAGACTACAAGCTAGGCTTAAATTACTTGAAAAATTCCGATCAGGCAAGTTTTCTAGCACGCATTATTTCTTAAATTGAAGAAAGCTTTCGACACGGTACCTCACAACAAACTTTTATGCAAATTACAGTCATGCGGGCTAAACGAAACAGTAGTTAACTGGATACGCGACTTTCTGAGTGAAGTGAAGCAAAAAGTAGTTCTTGACGGAATTAGCTCTGATGTAGTTAAAGTGACATCAGGTGTCCCACAAGGAAGCATAATCGACCCCCTTTTGTTCATTATATACCTACATAAATGATCTATGCTCTTGAATTAGCAGTAAAATACGTTTATTTGCTGACGACGCTGTCATCTATCGCAAAATTAGTGATCACTCTGACTTTGAAATTCTATCATCGGATTTAAACAACGCTTATGTGTGGAGCCAAGAGTGGGGACTCGAACTTAATCTGAGCAAATGCACGGCGGTACATTTCTTGCGGAGGTCGTCCAACTATCACCATGTATATGATGTGGACGGTGTTAACATAAAGGCGACAGATGAAGTGAAGTATCTAGGAGTTACGATAACTTCGAACCTATCGTGGGGAACACATATAAGAAATATTTGTGGCAGAGCTCTGAAGAAACTAGGACTCGTCAAGCGTATTGTGGGAAGATTTTCGGATGAAAAAGTAAAAGAGAGGTGCTATTTCGCACTCGTCCGGCCACACCTTGAATATGCAGCGAGCATATGGGATCCGGTGCAGAAAGACTTAATCCGGGAACTTAATAAAATACTAAGGAAAGCTGCGCGATTCGTCAAAAACTGCTACGGGCGTACAGACAGCGTTACGCAGATCTTTAAGAACGGCACGGAGAACATCATATTAGAACCCCACTATATTTCCAGGTCCTACAGAAACGATAAATTAAGAGAGATATTTTGCCGAACGGATAGGTATGGGAATTCGTTTTTCCCCCGAACAATAAGGGACTTTAATAAATGCTAGGCGTAATTTCATGAGAGCGTTTCCTTTTTATCTTTAAGCGGCTGGTGTCCTAACACCTCAATAGGCGTGAGGCGGCTTGCGGGGTAGTATGTAGATGTTTCAGCACGACACAGAGGATAATATTATACCCCCGCGCCATATCTATAGAACTGATTGGAGAGACAAAATACAACAGATACTCTGCCGAACTGACAGATAAAAAAATTACTTCTTTCCACGCACCGTTAGTGATTATGAAAAAAATAGCGTGACAGTAACTTAAGACACATCGTTTATACACAATTCACCTCTGTCCTCTCCCGCCTCATTTTCCCTATTCCCTCCCCTTTCACGGCTGGCGTCCTAACACCCATTGCCATATGCCTCTGCAGCGGGTCGCAAGGTAGTATGCAGATTAAGAAATGTAACGATTACTTTGGGAATAGATTTAGAGTAAAATCACCATTTTGGAAAAAGTAACGAGAAATTAAAATTAAAACGAAAGTAAAATGCAATCGTTACCGGTAATCGGATTACTTGTTACCAATTACTTCCCATCACTGCATGCAAATGTTTTTTTTAGTTATGCATGTCACCCATCACCGTCGATCTGTTGGCGTAATATTCTTCGTGCCAACGTCAACCGAATCAGATTACGAGTACGTGCTCGAGAGGGTACAGCTTTAAGAGGACAGTACTTCCTCTTGTGGCCGGCTAGCCAAATGCCCTTACCGCACGCAATCTTATCCTTTTCGTCGATTTCTTTTTTAGGGTGGGCCAGGATAGTATATGCACGCCCCGCGGAGAAAAAGCACCGTAAAAAAGAGACCGTCGCGCCGAGTGGAACTACGATTTACGCTAAAAAGAAAGAGAGAAACTGAGAGAAAAGAGCGAAGCCGAGCCGACAGGTGTGCTACGGTCGTTGAATCGATACCGCAACAGATATCGCGTTCTCGTCTTTATATTCAACCGCTACAGTATGGTATAGAGTAATTGCACAAATTTGGGAACCGCAGAAAATGTGCCTTTGATAGATACATAAAAAATTACATAAAAACCTGAAGTAAAAAATTTTGAGGATATTGGGAATAGCCACGGTATAACGTTTTAAGGAGTCACCCGCAAATGCACTTTAGTGCGATGTTCCACGGAGGATAAAATTCATTTGTCTTAATCGGGATACGAACCCGGATCCCTCGAGCTCGCGCCGAGTGCTTTAGCCAGTTAAGCTACCGAGGCGTCCTTGATTTTGCTCCGAGGCTAAAGCACTCGGCGCGAAATCGGGGGATTCGGGTTCGGATACCGGTCAAGGCGAATGATTTTCCCTCTGTGGAACATCTCACTAATGTAAATTTGCGGGTGACTCCGTAAAAGGTTATATCGTGGCTAGTCTGGGTATCCACAAACTTTGTCAAAAAGAGCGAACACCTCACTGTGTTCCATGTATGGCTTTATCCACGTGGAGTGTGGCGCTAAGCGCACGCCTTGGACTGTTTCAATGACATCATATGTCCGACAGTCCAGAACAACTTATTCCTATAAAACCCTCAAAATCCACGGAGGAGTAGGACGCTTCACGGGCTAAAGAACTCGGCGCGAACTCGCGAGATCAGGGTTCAAATCCCGGTCGAGGCGAATGATTTTTCCTCTATGGAATATCGCACAAAAGTTTTACAATCCCTTCCTTTTAAAATAATAAGCGATTGAAAATCGTGATTTCAGCCTTGCGCACATACTGACCTCGGACATATAGCATCTCTTGTGACGTCATACCCCGTATACTCTGCAATCGCTGCGGGCTTGTTTACATTCGTACTGGGTTTTGTTTTCTGCCATCCCACACAGCAACAATATTTACTAGATATCTACAGCATGTCTTCAATTTCTTAGATGTCTTAAATATTTTACCAGACGTCTAGAAAATATCTTAAACCGTACCCAGAACTGAAAATTATTGTTTTTTATTTAACACATACCATGATTCACAGTAATTAAGATCATTTACTTTCCACGATAAATATTTTTCCTAGAGGAAAATTCACTGGCTTTGGCATGCAATATTGCAGAGTTGAAACTAGGGGGTAAATAAATAAGAGAATTTTCTTCAAGGTGAAAATTTAGTAAATTTACGAAAACCCTGTTTTTTATAGATACACGATTAATTAGTGATTTCTCGTGATGAAGGTCCCCGTTAGATATTAAGTAATGTCAAGAAGATATCTAGAGAGGACATCTAGAAGGCATCGGAAAAGTGGACATTCAGATACCTACAAGATGTCTTGAAGACATCTACACGTTATTATATGACGTTTTCTAGACATTAGTAGAAGAAATTGAAGATGTTTTGAGGACATTTTGTAAATATTTTGTGCTATTTGGGATGAACTGTGAATATTCAGCACAATAGGCAAAATAGCGCCGTCATGAAGGTACCAGATAATAAGCCCATGGCATAATTAGTGCGAAAAAGAAGGGCTAAGGAATAAATAATCGAACGGTAATATAACCTATGTACAGTGTACAACTGTACAGTGTACTGAGTGTACACCCATACCGTTTGTAATGCCATAGAATTAATTATGCAATAAATCTGTTGTCAATCCTGAGAGGGAACGACACATAGGATACTGGCGTGAATATAAACAATGAACCCGAGGCCATCGAACAAGCAGGCAATGACATTCGTCGCCTTATTCTTCCATAAATAGGCCTCCTGTTAGAAAATTCTGTACATTAAAAAAAAAATATTATTATAGGAGGAGACTGCGAATAGAGGAGAGCTTTATTTTTTCAAATATTTATATTATTTCATTTCCAGGTGTGTGAATACCACTTTTAAGATTTTATTGGCAACACCCGGGTTTCGACACTTGTCATCTTGAGTGACAAGAAGTGTCGAAACCCGGATCGTGTCAATAAAATCTAAAAAGTGGTATTCAGTTTTTAGTCCGAGTAAACTTCCGCGCAAGCTCTTTCAGATAAAACTTGAGGAAGTAACTTGCACGCGTAAACCCACCCTTACAACCTTGAGTTGCAAGTGCTTGTTCACCTTCAGTTCGCTGAAAAGGGCCGCCTTGTGGCCGTACCCGACACGCACCCTTGTCATTTTTCTCATGTCGTCCCTCTATTAAATTTGTCCTCGCCGCTACCGTTGGCATTGCTCTTTTTGACTCAGTTTTCCGCCGGAAGTTGCTCCCGATTGATCGTGTGAGTGTATATGTGATAGTTTGTGAGGTTTATTTGTGACCTATCAGTATATACTCTTTACGAAGGTTCCGAAAAACTCTGATAAGATACTGCGGATATGTGGCGTGAGTGTACTCTGTGATTACAGAGTCGTTCGCTTCGATATATGTCTCTCAATCGAATCGAAGGAGAAAGACGATCGAGATATCGAACGACCTTGCTGCGGTTGTTTCTGGCGCGTAATCCCATTCCCGTCAGAATTCAAAGAGAGCTTAGTGATCATTACTCCGCAGCCCAGTGAAGGACCCGATTGTTGGGTAGCGTGTTTGTGTCCTGCGATGGTCACTAGCGAGTGATTAGTTTTCCCGTAAACCACCACAGCTAGTAACAATAACAGCCATCCATTTAGGTGTTTTAGTCGGATTAGTGCATGCGTGTTTGCACTACACGAAGCCGGCGATCGAGATTAACAACCTCGTGAACTACTTAAGTGAAGTTTTGTGTGCTTGTAAGTGAGGTTGAGTGATTGAGTACCGCCTCGGTGTTGATTGGTGTGCCATATTGTTGAGTCGAATAAATCACATTTTTTGCCCATTATTCCAGAAAGGTAAATGTTTACGGCAATTGGAGTCATTACCTTAAATAACACCACATCCAGGATAATCGGGAATGTTAGTTTCTGGCATGTGCCAGTTCTGACGAGCGTATGGTGCTCAAACTTTTTACAGCCATTGGAGTGTTTTATCCTTTTTTCACACATTAAGAGGCCGTAGAGATCATATTTTGCATATTATCTCTCCTATACACAATATTTTCATTAAAATACAACCATTTAATAAAAAATATTTGCAATTTTTCAAACATTTCAATTTTGGTTTTCCGTACAGCTATAACACTAGCATAGTCAGTGGGAGAACTGACTACACTGAAATGATTTGTTCCTCTCTTTTTCTAAATGTTGCCGACAGTTGGTGCAGGAACGGCTGGTTGCGTCATAGCCGGCCGCTTGACTACAGCCAATCGGAATTCAAGCGTGTTGCTCGTGGAAGCAGGGGAGGACTTTGGTTGGCTGGCGTCGGTGCCGTTCGCGTCACCGCTGCTCCAAGGATCGCCCAAGAACGACTGGAACTACCGGACTGTGCCTCAGAAGACGTCCTCATGGGGACTCCGAGATCGGGTGAGCACCTGCCGTTTACTTTTGGTGTACGGTCGCGATCTTCGAGCATATACATACTACGTCACCGTAACATATATACCTTTTCCCTGTACCATCGCGGTATATTTGCGTCGTTCGAGGATTGACACAGGAAAACCACGTTTTTTTTACTTTTTGGTGAAAGAGACTGGTTTTTTTACTCGAAATTAGTAGTCTTATACTGGTTTATTGTAGAGTTGAAAAACACAGCCCTTAAAAGCTGGTGAAAATGGTTGAGAGACAGAGATATTGTACCGGGTTACTCCTCTGCCTACGAATCCAATCGAGAAAAGGTGCATTTTTGTACCGAAGGACAAAAGGCTTCATTCTGAGTCGCAGAACTGTATCCCTTAAGTTATTTTCAACAAGAAGTATCCGTAAGTTGTGTGTAAGAAGGCCTTCTTTTTTGCCCTAAAATGAAAATTTTTATAAAAAACAATTGGTTCTCGCGGGTGTTTGCATCCGAAACCATGGAACAAGTCTCTAGAGCAGGGAGAAAGGACTGCTAGCGCGCGACGGCCAACAAGCGAACTAATCGGACACAGGGAACGCGGAGGGAGCAGGAGCTGCCGGGCATTATTTTATGTTCGTGGTTTATATGCATATAGAATACTACTCAGGGTCCCTGCTGCTCATGACGGTTTACGTGGAAGAACTATTATTCATCGGAATTCCTTGTCACATGGATGAGCAATATGAGCATGCCTCTTAAAATTAACTTGATCATGTTTTTTTATATAGGCTGTCCGCAACATCTAGTGGATGACATCTTTTACCTCTATACGTAATGCCCGATTTTAGGTTCTCTGGAGAAAACGCATTTGTGGAAGTAACCCAGCAAACGCGATACATGATCTGTTTTATTTATGAGATTCCAGTGTTACGACCTACTTCACAGCTTCATTCTTCCCCAGGCACGTAAAAACGCCTGTCATTGGTTTCATTCTCAACAACTGTCGTGCCAAAAATCAGCTTCAGATGTTGTGCTAAGCAATTTCGTTTGTGTCGACACCCTTGAGGCATGATGCTGTTTCTACCGACGAAATATAAACTAAGTGCCTCGATAATCTCGTGGGGTCTAGTGTACTCTATTCAACTCAGTGGCATTCAATCGGTTTCTTGTGATTGTGGAAGCGCAGAGGGTGGTAGTGTATATCCGTTCGTAGAGTAACTATATTTGGATCCTAATACAGGGCCTCTAATCGTGCGGAATCATTAATAACATGACAATGGAATCGCACGAGAATTTGTACGGAAAGGAGATTGGGGAAGAGTTCTATGTTTGCCGAAATTTGTATCCAATAACCAATGAGTAAGATTAAATCAAGTTTGCTGACTTATGTCATATTTCACCTCCAAAAGTTAATTATTCAACACCCGAGAAAGCCACTCAAAAACGTAATTAGTGAGGGTGATTTGAGAAATCGTTGATTTTTTTATTTTTGACCATGTGTCAAATGTACTCACTACTGGTACCTACACTTACCTTACCAGCAGTTATCTTATTTTCAAGTTTAGGTCTACAAAAAGCTCAGTAACTGGGAAGAGCAAGTGACAAGTTCATAAATATTTCGATAACATGATCGAGAAATATTTTTCAATGGTAAAGAATTATCTGGTTATTGGGGAAAAGCGGTGACGTAGGTTGAATGGGGCGAGATGGGCATTAGGTACTTAATGAAATCTTTTGACAATATTTACCTCAGATCTACTTGCAGACCTTGATCCTTAGTTTGTTATAAATTAGTCAGTCATTTTCTAAAGCTTTCTGCTTTAATCACGTTGAGTTGGGTGGATTTTTTTTGGCTTAAACATACATTTCCCTTTCGACTCGTTATTTTCAGGGTTACACATGTAATTTCATAAAATCTTAAGCAGTATACTTTTATAGTCACACCATTCCACTCTACCCAAACACATCCCTATACCACCCAAAACAACGTGCGGTGGCTCTAACAGAAATATACCTTGAGCAACGTAGGTATAATATAGCGAATTTTGTCGATTTTTTCAACAATAGTTATCGCCGTATAACTCGCCCCATTCAACCTACGCCACTGCTTTTCCCCTATTACTACATCATTCTCAATCACTGATCAATATGTATCGGTAATACTATTACAAACAGCCTTTAGCCTTGTCATCGTGGTATTCACACCGGAATTCCATTCGTGGAATTTTGACGCCACGACTTTAGATTATGTATTATCTAGGTGCGAAGAATGAGGAGAAAGTTGTCACCACAGCGCTGTAAGACTGGAATTTGGGCGGCTTAACCCATAAAGTCTCTGGCCAAGTGGCATCTCCTGACTGAAGGTTTTTGTGGCAGTAACACGAAAAGTGCCTTTCTACCCCTTTACATTCCCAATAACATGCTGTGCGACAAATCGGTATTTTATATATTATCTTCACCTCCACAATTCATATACCCTTAAATAATGATTTTATTGGGATATCGCACAAGGTAAAAGGGTCAACACTGAGCAAAAGTCACGAATCTTAACCGCATCTGACGCCACAACAATCGGATCTCTCCGATCCCATAAGCATGTACAGTCGAACTTCGATTAATCGAAGTATGTACCTCCGGAACTGACTAAGGCTTCGAGTTGAAGAATTTTCGTGTTACGAAAAGTTTCTTACGCTCAATGCAAAGAGCAACAATGATTTTTTATCAAACTAGAAACATTAAAATTCAACGGGAAGAAGAAAAAATGAAATAGGAGCGTAATATTAAAAGAATCCTCACAATATGGTCTGCAAAATGCATCAACTATGCAGCAGTCAGTAACCACACATGGAGGTCTTGCGGTGAAAAATACCCCAACTCAAATCTTGCTGTAATTCTGCTGTATGGAATATTTAACGTAAGCCATTAGTGCCTCTGGAATAAGTTCCCATTTTAGTGAAACGTATACTGTGGTTGCGGAGTAAATAAAACTTTCTATCGCGGAAATTGTGTAAAAATTGATTATTTCGAAGCCAAAAACTCAATTTTAAGGAAAAACAAAATGAATACGGAGATAGAATACTATAACTAAAAATTTAACTCTTTCAGACACCCAATACAAAAATTCCAAGCCTTTAACATGTGTTCAAGTTATTTAAAAAAGCAAAAAAGAAGCCTCTACGCCGAATCCAATACATACTTTTCTGATGGAAGTATATTGTTGGTTAAAAAAGGACCCACATAGGGGTTCCTGGGGTTTTTATAATAGAGCCTTGTGGGTCATGAGTAACATGTGCACCAAATTGTGTTAGAATCCGTTAAGGGACGTGGTAGTCTATAACGTCCTAACAAATAGAATACCAATTATATAAATATAGATTATCGAAAATTTAACTGAAAAAATGTCGAGTTATAAAAGTTCAGCTTTAAGGTGGGTTTACACGTAGCAGTCGACTGCTATAGCAGTCGCTTGATACGCGATACATCGCTACTGCTACCGCCACTAATTGTAAGTGTCCACACCAACTTCTAAAACTATCGCAGCGTATCGCCAACAGTCAGCACTTCAAAATGTCTTCCAGTGACGTACGACGGCAGCCGCCGCCTTGGAAAATCTCATGAAAACGCCAAGAAATGAAATTTTACTGGCAAAGAAAAGTTTATCCGGTCACGCAGGTACACAATAACAACCTTAAAATTTATAATGGTAGATTAATTAACATACGCTTTCAAATTCGCCCTCACAAAGTTCGCAGCTCTTGCCATAGCGAACCGCATTGAATTAGTACGACTGGTGCGCCAGGCTAAATAGTTAACCTTTTTTCGCCCGTACTAGCCCGTACCAACTCTTTCGTCGTCGTGAAGATGGTCCAAAGGTTGAAATTGTGACGTCACTTTTTTAATTTGGGGAAAATTAAGTACAGCTAGTACAATGCCTTAACGTGGATTGGAACATGGCCAAATGAATAAACTAAGCGGGCAACAGGAGACAACGGGTCCAACACGAGGATAATAGGGAGAACAAGGGGGCTGAAATAAACATATCCACGGGTGTTCCGTGAGGAATACTGCCAGCGTAACAGCACAGTATGAGCTTTCCGTTTAAGTGCGCTGTGTGCGCTGTGTGAGTGTGTGCGCTGTGTGAGTGTGTGCGCTGTGTGAGTGCGCTGCTCACTTCGCATCACAAGATCGCACATGCTTTCCATTCGATTCAGACTCCGAACACAAGGCAGCGCGCTAAAAAAAAGATCGTACGCTTTGTTTATGTTTATGCGCACCGGAGTATGTATGAAAAGAATAAAACTGCAAGAAATTATTGCATCCGGTATCATTGATAATGAGTTGATTTTCATTGAAGGCGACAAACATGGACAAAAGATTTCCAATTTACGCATGTAGCTTGAACGAACTTGTAAAATGTTTGCAAACAATTGTTCTGCATTAAGTACGTATCATGTGAAATAGGTTTTAGCGGGTAAAGCCTGGCTCAGACTACAATCGTACGAACCAAAGTAGTCTGCCAACACGCATTCACACTATACCACCGTAACTATCACTACGTTTACCAATCGATCTCAGATCGATCTGACTGGCTCAGCTCGGTATGGTAAACGGAGCGCGCTGGCCAGATCGATCTGAGAAGCGAGCCGAGTCAGCCCGCTTTCCCTAACCGGTCTGAGATCTCAGATCGATCCGAAGAGGCCGGAGCGTGGCGCTCATCGTTATTCTTTTGGTTGCCGATGGTAAACAAAATATAATCGATATCATTTACGGCGTGACTTGTTGCAAGAAGGGAAAGGAGAGAAGTGTGCGGCTGAAATATGCAAAATCTCAAAATAATTCAAACTACTGAAATCGATAGTTCAATATCGATATTTTCAGACCGTGTTGATAAACCAGGCGATCTGAGTCAGCTCCCTGCTGAACTTTCAGATCGGTCTGAACTCAGACCGATCTGAGATCGATTGGTAAACGTAGTGTATGTGTGCTTCCGTCACCAGGAATCGCGACGAACAAGTACAAAGGAAGCGAACGGATCAAGGATTCCCACATCCCTGTGACTTTTTGAGGCTTTCGAAAAGGTTTTTAAACAAATGACACTCCTCTTTGCCGCCTATTTATCAAAGTAGCACTCTCTTTTACCACTTTTCCACGAGAAAAATCGACCTGGAACTGCCAAGTTTTTTTCTCGTGCCAATTCCTACGTATGTCCGCATTTACAGCAGGTATGAATAACTTCATCACCTCCACCATTTTGATTGCCTTTTTTACTATCGCCATTTATCATTTACGTTTTCCGCTCGCGACACCAGCGCTGACCACTGTTATGTGGCAGCGTTAAGAGCTACCACTTAAACGGTGACCAACTGTGGTTAGCGCCAACAGCGGTATGAAAACGGTCTCCAAGTCAGTAGTGTAAATGGGGCAATATATTTAGCGGCCTTCGTGGCAGCGGCTTGCGCTTTTGTTTGCACAGTTTGCAGTGCGCACTGCTTATATTTTCCGGCGTTCCCTAAGCCATCTCATTCGTTGCGGTATGGGCATATTGTGGTGCTGATCGATGCCTCATAATTCGACACCGATTCCGATAATATGCGTTCTCATATATGTATTTAAATCGGCCTTTTAGATGAGCATGGACTGACATCTGAAATTTTAATTGTGATTCCATCTCTTTCTTTAGATTTTTCACCATGTTATACAGTACATCACGTTTTTTTAACTTGACAGGGCTACACTATTCTGCTTAAAACAATAATCAGTGCGCCATCACATCAAATTCGTGAGCACGCGTGAGATTAAGTGCGCGAAAGTTTTCGCTCACGCCCATTATAATGGGTAGGGGGCAAGCGGCGACTGACCTCGCGCATGCGCAGTGCCAAATCTAAGTCGTGCTCCTATTGTAGTCGTATCGAATGAGCCCAAATTTTTTCAATCGTGTTGTTAGAGCAAATGTTATCAGGTTGGCTACTGATATCCAATTTATAAATTCCCTGATTTTTCCATGGCTTTTCCCTGATGGATTTATCATTTTCCCTGACCGATAGCCAAAAGGTCGCCCATTATTGGAATATTTTATTTCTGCTGAATTAAATTTTCGACAAAACTCAGAAAATGTTAAAAGCTGAAATCAATACATTAACAGCTACAAGTAAATCCTAATGACAAAATATATTAAACCTTCATAAGTTAAACTCTCATCCAAATTATAGTTGCGTCGTGGTAGTTTTGTGAAGTTGAGGATTACTGAAAAGGCAACAAAGGGAAAGTTAATGCCCAATTTAATGGCGGACTCCGGCACAGGTATCACTAAGGTGCACGAAAAATAAAAACCAAAGCAAAGTTGTTGGACTGGATCAAAATCGGCTGGCGCGAGTGACCTTCAGAAGCGAATATCAATTTGATTAACGTGGTTATATCCCCTTGATTGCAAGAGTATTGTAATCAATTGCTATTTAAAAATATTTGGATAAACAAACAAAACGTAAGCGCGCCACTGCGAGCGAAGACAGGAGGCAATTAACAACGGCAGCATCATATTCAGGAATAACATATTTGAGGTGGTTAGTGACCTGACTAAATTCCTTCGATAGGGAGCTAAGGGGGTCTCATTCAATAATTACGTCGAGCGTGAAAGGTGGGGATGGGAGGAAAGCTCTTCTTACGGTCTCACGAAGGGGGGTATGGGAATCGAAGGTGATTATGCTTAAGATTTTGTTTACACGTGAGATCATTTTTGTATTACCATTTTAATAATCATTGTCTCGTATTTTTAGAACTGCAAGCATATATTTACTACAAGCTAGTGTGCTCCAACTACCTCTCGACCTGAGTCTCGGAAGTTAAAAAAAAGCGAGGTAAAATTTTCCGAACAACATAGGCTCGGATTCCTTGTGATGAGCGTAATACATTGTGATCATGAATTCCAACACTACTAGGCAAATATCGCAATAAGGATAGGCAAAAGGGATACATTATAGGTCTGATTCACAGCTAAATAACAAAGATTTACAACTGAATGTCCCACGAATTGAAGGGGCTTATTCCATACACTTCAGCGACGGACATTAGTTTTAGTCGGTGAAATAAAGGGTGAGAAAGACTGGCCGATAAACGTAATGGTAGAAAAATAACGAGAATTTCGTATCCCAGTTTCTCCCCGACTGTTACGAGAATTCCTTTACTTTTCCAGAAATTCAAAATTGCCTAACAATTCCAAGTTTTCTCGGTTTTCCCTGACGATCGCTACCCGGGTTATAGTAGGATGAACTCTTTTATTAACTTAGGCACAGGTCATTCCTTAGAGCCCAACATACGAGCACAATAAAGAGATGAAAAGAGGTATCTAATTCAATGAGAATATTAAGCATGTTCCAATTTAACAATGACGTCAACGGAACCAAAAGAGACAGAAGCAGTATATTCAATTGACAGGATAATGATAATGATTTTGATATTAATGTTATAGCAACAATTCTAAAGGATAAAAACATTTTCAAATTGCCAAGATTTCAATGAGTTTCAAAGATTAATTTAAAATAAAAAAATCAAAGAAGCAGCTCTTGACCTCTGGGGGGTTATGCTGTAATTTCACCTCACGGAACATGACGTCATGGATCGCTCCTTATATGGTGAATATTACCGAAAAAGGAGTTGTAAACCGTGTCCGCCAGACAGCGAGACCATCGATTCGTTTATTTCTGCCGAGAATGATTAATTTCCAGTTCTTTCGGTCGTCTAATTGGGCTTCAAATGAGTACTTCGTGAGCGGACCAGCTCAGATGGATAGTTCATTTGAGTTGGTGCTCTTCCGAAAGAGCTATTTCGGAAGTGGAATTACAGAATAACCCCCATGTTCTGGGGGGCAATCGAGCAAGAAATGGCTGAGGGCCACTATCTTAACTCTTTTAATGCTCCCATAGTAAACTACTCCCATTGTCTATTGGCGATTTGAACCACGATACTTTTGCCATACAGTAAAACTTGAAAGTTTCAAAATATATGCACAAATGTTACATGGGTGTCTCCAAGACCTTTTTGGTCTTTTATTGCCCTTCTCAATATTACTCTTCTCTCAATAATACGCGAAAATGCCAAAAGAGAAGGCAAACTCAATCCAAGAGAGCAAAAATGCTTTTATACCCGAGGATGTTTATACATGGTCTGTCCGGAAAGTAATGAGACTAAATCCGGAAGAAAATGCATTGAACTTTTGACTACATTGAGTTCATATTTTTTTAAGTAGGTCTTTTGAGCATTTATAAACCATTGCCAGTGTGTCTGCCAAGATTTGTAATTTACTCCAGGAAGGCAGCAACCAGGATGTCCTTGAGAGCACTTGTCGTGGCCACTTCCACCATTGGCGGCTACTGGCATTGATTTCCACTCTGTTTACGGTCACAAAATGGTGTCCTTTCAAGCAGTTTTTGATCGGGGGGAACAAAAAGTTATTGGCTGGGGACAGGTCAGGACTTTAGGGTTACTGAGGCAGCGTTGTCACGTTGTGCTTGGTCAAAAACTCCCTCATTTGCAGCAATATGTGACTCAGTGTATTGTCGTGGTGAGGACCCAGGTCATGGCAATCTCCTTGCGAATGCCGAAGACCCTTTTTTCTTGCACTCTCAATTTCTTGCACATTTAGTTTTCAAAGTTCTAACATTTCTGCTATCATTCTGACACTCAAACAATGGTCAGTGTTTAAAAGATCCTGCACTTGGTCCAAATTTTCCTAATTTTGACTCATTGATGGTCATCCAGAGCATGATTCGTCCTCAATGTCTTCTCTACCCTACCCAAACAATTAAAACCAGTGGTAAACCTGAGCCTTGAACAGGAATTCCTCCCTGAAGACCTTTTGAATCATGGTCATTGTCTTGGTACCTGATTTCCTGAGTTTAAAACAAAACTTAATTGCATATCACTGCTCAATGGTACACTCCATCTCGAACTGCAACCGAGGTAAAAAAGAACACTTTGTTCGTAGCTTGACCTGTACTCTACAAACAACAAATATCCAATGACAGCTGACAGGAATGTGTAGCTGAGAACCCCCTCCACTCACCCCAACATACAGCACCACCACAACCACGTGGCTTTTCTGCGCAGTGGGAAAAAATCAGTCGCATAACTTTCCGAACAGACCCAGTATAGGTATTTGATTGATTGTGCATACTTATGGATTAAGCTGCAAAGGTTTAAATGGTTAAATCAGGTGGGAATATATGAAAATAAACTGTTGAATTTTGATAGGCAGGTTTCAATGTGGCCCCGAGGTAAAGGACTTGGAGGCACAGGACAGTTGAATTACATGCTGCATTCCCTCGGACACTGGGGAGACTTTGAGCACTGGAAAAAGGAGCACGGAGTCACTGGCTGGGATGCCAGTACCCTCCAGCCTTACATGAGAAGAATGCTCACCACCAAAAATTTTGAAGTGGAGGACAGCTGCAACCTCGATGAATCCACAGCAGGGGATGGCAGCTGCGATGGCCATCTCTACCATTCACACCTTGAACTGACACCCACGAGTGCCCTGCCTGGAGTTGTGGTCGAGGTGGTCAACCCTAAAAAATCTCCAATAGCAAAAGCATTCTTGGATGCTGGTAAGGAACTGAACATCGAGTCTGAGAAAGTTGGCGACCTCGATTATGGATTCCTCCCAGCGATGAGCACGATCGCCCATGGCCAAAGATGGAGTAGCTATCATGGATATTTGAAGCCTATTTTGGATGAGCCCAACATCCACGTTCTTCTCAACACACATGTTTCCAAGGTAACTAAGCACTCCAATAAATCCTTCTCTTCTAACATTTTTCTCCAAGCTGAAAAAGTAGCATTACATAAACTATAATATAAACCAATCAATCACATTTTGTTAACACTTTATATTTTTGCCAAAGTAGGTCTATATTTTATGGAATAAAATGCATTTCTTAATTTATTTTCTATATTTCCCAACAAAATATCCATAATGATCCATCACTATGGCTCAAATAGCCTTTCAAGAGGGTATTTTATAAAGAATACTTTTCATAATATTGCATAATATGTTTAGTAAATTTATAAGTGTTGTACTTAAAATATTTGTAATTAATGGGTAGAGTATCATTATATCCCTGTTTTATCATAATGAACACTAGAATTTAGAAAAATATGAAGTACATTTGTAGAATGCCATAAGAAAAAAGAAATATCTAAGCACATCACCATCACTTGTAGGTAATTTTTTCAAGTTCTGGAAATTCCACACCCACTGCCATTGGAGTACAGATTGCAGTAAAAAATGAACGCAACGAGAGTAAACATCAAGTTGTATATGCCAACCAGGAAATAATTCTGTGTGCAGGAGCAATTAATTCAGCACAAATTTTACTGTTGTCCGGCATAGGACCACGAGAGCACCTACAGGAGCTTGAAGTAAGTTGATTCACATCCAAATCTTACTTCCCAAATAGAAAAAAAATGTTTATTATCTAATATTTTAATATGTGCAACTCAAAACAATAATTTTCTTACTCCTTTACATTAGCTGGACCCTAACTGATGCTGTGCCACACTCTATCCTTATCTCCCACAAATTTAGTTGATTAATTAGTTATTGGGGGGGGGCTAAACCCAGAGATGTCTTGAAGCATTGACTCTTTCGGTACAAATGCCGAGTTAATATAGAACAGATTTTTCATCTCATATAGACGAGCACTGTTTATAAAAGGCATAAATATACCTATGCAAGAGAACAAATGCCGTGTTAACACAGCTCTGTGGCCAAGCAAGATGCAGGTAAGAAAAGAGGTTCCAGGTGTCGTTTGGGATCCCATCCTGTTGGATGCGGGACCATATCGTTGCCCTGCGGGTGGCGAATATCTCCACCCTTTCTCTCAGCAACAGCCCCACTCATGGCATGTGGATGCGGATAGCTATTCTTTTCACAAAGGTTACACTACAAAACTATTTGTTGGTTGCTCAGAACACAGGCTGCGAAGTATGTTCAACTGATCATTTACAAATCTTAAATGCAACGCTGTTATTTTTAGCCAAGTTGTTGAGAGAACAAAGAACTTTCTTGATTCGGATAAAAATTGTGAATTCACAACGAAACATAGTTATGTAGTATACTTCTGAGTCTATATTTTCAGAGTATGGAATGACTGTTTTTTTTTTCAATCCAGTGTGTAAACAAATAATTGACCATGGACATGGGCTGGCAAAGAGTCGAGATTACCTCCACCCATCGGCCAAGGAAAGGGTTTGGTGTTCTGAGAACTTGGGTTCCAAAACACACAAATGTATACCTGTGTGATTCATAACCACGAGAGATCTCCATACGGAGGAGGATAGAGAAATGCTCATGGCATTCATGACAGGGAAAGCATTTTCCATCGCAAGGATCTGGCACAAAAGCGTTTTGGATAGATGGGTTGGATAGTAGAGGAAGGATTTACTTGGGAATGAAAGACAGATGGAGAGAAAACAGCTGGCTTTGGCATTAGCCTACTCCTAAGAAAAAGCACTGCCAACAGCTTTACCCTCCTGTGGAAGCACTGCAAAATTCCCAAAAAAATGAAGATTAATTCTTCTCCTGTTGCACACCAGGTCAGGTTCCTCTATCTCTGCTGACGTTTCGATGTTTGACTTGCTAATCGTCTTCATGGCTCCTGATGATAGAGACGTCATCCTGAAGATGATGAGCGAGTAGCCAATCAAAATGATGGCAGAGACTGAGGACTAGACCTGGTGAGCAACCTGAGAAGAATTTATCGTCAGCATTTGCTGAGAAAAGAATCAATTTGTACTTCCCAAAAAAAATATTTTTTCTAAATCATAGAAATTGATTTTTTAAAAGTACATATATGAAAGTAGAAATACAATTATTACAAACAGTGAATACATACTTGCATCATCTTATGGCAAAGGAACTGAACTAAGATGGCCACTAAGCCTAGCAAACAGAATTATAGGATCAGATGGGGAATATGTAGCTGTAGCTGGCAGAGGTATGTAAAACATGTAATGTACTTCACAACATCAACCATGAAATTCACTAGCCCATGGATATCACAGGATACATCCTACGGAAAAATGCGCAACCTGCAAAAATCATGGGTCAAGCAGCTTGGGGGGGGGGGGGGGGGGGGGGGAAATGTCTCATTCCACAGATAAACTACTGTACATGACATCCAAGTTTGGATTGGGCTGCCTTAAAAAATCTCCCCTTCTCTCCACCCTCCTTCCATCTCCCTATAGCGATCCGAAGTATACCAAAGTACCCTCCTATCCTTGGCACAAATTACCTCAGTTATGTGTCTGCATAGTAACTACATATACTAATGCTGTTAAGTTTGTTTTCTTGACCTCAAATGAAGTGGAGTTGATTACTACACCATGATTTTTCCAGGGAATACAGAAATATTTAAATTGGAATAAAAAAGGGGTCTTAGTTATGATGTGGTTCAGGACAACAGTTTTACTCCTAAAATTATACCAAAAATTGATATTTTTAATTGCCTTCACATAGGTATGCAAGATATAAAGCCAAATGTTTAGATGTTTATACAGGCACAAAAATGCTGAAACTCATCCAATCCCAAATTGACTATGAACTGCTCAATATGTTTGATGATGAATGGCATAGGCGATTATTCTATGCAAAACAGCTAGTCATTAATTTAGATAAAATATATTACACAAAAATTCTCAGACTCAAACCACAAATGGACAAGAAAATTGTACTCACATAGTGCTAATGTTCAATGCCCTCAAAAGACAGCTCTCTTACAGTCATGCACAACCCTGCAATTGTCACATATATCAGATTTGGCTGCTCAAATTTTTCTCCAACGTCACTATGTAAGGACTTGACTCAGTTTTTGATTCAAGGGAGCACATGAAACTATTAAAATAAAATTATATAAATCTTTTGCTGCTCATAAAAGTGCAATTTAAAAGTTATATATCACACTAAAAAATTCTTATGTGACAAACAAAATCTCACAGCATTTTACATTAATCCAGAAATGGATCTGATAGATTAGGGAATGAATTAATTTTTTTAGATCCCTGTTGTTGCAGATCTTCCAGTCGGCAATAACTTGTTTGACCATCTCAACATGCCTGTGTACGTGAGCTTAGAGAGCCAAGTGAGCGTGACCAAGGCGAAAGTGATGACTCTACGTACAGTTTGGGATTACATGATACACAACAAAGGTGAGAGTAATTGAAGATAAGCAGTGAAACCTCTATTAAGCAACCACCACCCATTTCTCTTAAAAGTGGTCACTAGGTGTTGAATGTGTTCCATAAAGTAATTCGTATAAATGAAAAGAATGTTAATCTGCCTAACAACGCTGTTATTTTTGTTGCTGTTGATTTTTGGAAGAATTGTTGTTAAGGAAAATGGTGAGAATAAAAGTTGTGTTGTGACAAGTGATAAAGAAAAAGGCTCGAATAATTTATTATCAAGATTCTCCCGCGGAATACTAGGGCTGTTATACAAATGGCACTTTATTGCACAATTTCATGTACAGAAATTGTGAAATTGTAGGTACGGAATTAGAGCAGGGGCTATTTTCACATCTGTTGTTCATGCATTCTATAAATTCACCACCTTACACGATGCAATGTCCAATGCACATCCATATATGCATCAGATTGTGCAATTAAGTACCTTGTGTAAAATGGCCTTTGAGGGGAGGTGTTAGAATAGTGGGATCTGTTCCTGGATGGACGACTCTGAAAATTATTATGTAAATTAGTAGTGGATTGCTTAAAAAATCAGTTATGTAACTACATCCTTAGATAATTTCAGCTACAAACATTGCTATTATTTCTATCTTGTTCATTTTTAATGGAATTTATCTGATTTGTTGAAAAACAAAATTGATTTCCTTCTGATATAAGTGTGCATATTAAATGAAACTCAGCAATATCAGAGGTGCCACTTTTTATCTATTAGCACTTTAACATAAGACGTATAGTTAAACTTTCTTTTGCCATTTGTTCAACTTACAGAGGACATTCCTCATCAGAGTCAAAGATTAATGAAGTCAGGGGAAGAGCATAAAAAATAGACTACTTTTAGTAGTGGTCTATCCTTCACAAACATGGATCACTTTCGATCATCCATAATTTAAAAATATTTTTTAATTGTTTTATTTTTATAATCAATGTAATCCTTTCCTTCCAGTGGCTAAAAAACTTGATTCACAAATAATGTCTCAGAAGGCTATGGTGGTGAAGAGGTGCACTTTCACCCTCAGTTCCTCCCAGAACAGGTCCCCGCACCAGGAGTTAGTACACATTTTTGGTCGCTGAATACGGAGAAGTAGTACTCCTCAAAACACTTATCATTGGTCAGGGCACAGATACATGCTAGAAAGTTCTATAAATATATATTTTCTATACTCCATGAGTCAGGGTGAAGGGTGGTCATTTAATAAGGGTATGAAATCTGCCAAAAAATGTAACTTTTAACCCATTTCACTGGCAGCAAATTCCAATTATGGAGTGCTTAAGACTGTAACACCCATTTTCTTGTAGTTGAGGTGGTATAGTTTTTAAAGATTTAAAAATATCAACTTTTATTAACTACTACTGTTGATTTTTCATAGACAAAAAGGAATACATTTGAGAATAGAATAGTGAAATACAGTGCATTCAAATTGGACTGCATTGTAAGGTAACGAAAATTAACAAAATATATTACCATGTACAAAAATTCCAGAAATAGATCAGCTGGTGGCAGTTTTTCCCTGGCACCAAAGGCCCATAGTTCGCCCCAGGGATGTAATTATGATCTCTGAGGCCCCCAGCGGAATCTAGAATGAGGCCCCCAATGTTATATGTAGTCTTGCAACCTGGCAGCTTGATTTAGACTTTTCCTTGTTTATAAAGACAATACATAATGAGTACAAATATCTATCACTATTAATTATTCTGCCAGTAGGACCCAGGTTACTTCCAACTATATTTACATTTTTTAATTTTGAACAGTAAAAACATGCCTTCTCATGACTCTCGCGAGGCCCCCAGCGCTTGCGAGGCCCCCGGCAGCTGTCAGCAGCAGTTATTTTCTGGGAACAAACACGCCTAAAAACTTCCAGAAATGCACTTTTGCAACAGGGAGTCAGTGAAAAACAAACACCTCCATGGCTTGGCGGGAACACACAACAACACTTTATTTTTTCGTTCTCTCCACACAAGTAATAAGACAAGTAGCGAAAATGTTCACTTAGTTCCCTATATTTGCCACTAGATAGTGTACCCATCTGTGCCTCTCGCAATCGCAGCTGATTTAGATGATCACAACCCTTTAGTTATCCCAACAGCGGCCGCCGGTACCATATGGGTACATACATGGTTTGCCCCATTTGCAGCAAAATGGGTCAGAGTCATGTCAGGAATACTACAAATTTAAATGAACTACAATGGCTCACTTTTTACTGCAACTATGTACGCACTGAAATATTTTGCATTATTTTTGATGAAATGGTTGATTTAACCACATTTTTTTCCTTGGTTGCTCATTGTGAAATGTTAACAATTACTTTCAGGAATTCTAGCATCATCAGGAGTCCAAGGTGTTGGCAAAGTGGATCCCCATTCTGGACTCATCCTCTTTGGCATGGGATCAACAGACGATGCGCTCAGAGATGTTGCTAACTACAGGCCTGATGTACGAACAGTCTTCTCTAGTATATATTATACTTAGTTTATATTAAAAGGGAGCTTCACTGGCTATTTAATTAATTTTTGAGGAAAAATCCTAACAGCCAATTGAATGCAAAGGGAAATAAACTCTTATTCCAGCATTTCCTTTCGCATTTAATTGGCTATCAGGATGTATCTTCAATATTAAATGTAATAATGAGTTCAAGAAAATAATCGACCCTTTGAAGTCCATGGGTTCCATTTGTATATTCTCTGGCTTTACTATGAGGAACACCTAGGTGAAGGAAATTTTTTTTTTCATAGAATTAATAAATTGGACCGACCTAGGTTTACACCTAGAGCACCTATATAGGTAGGAAGGAAGACAGACCCTGATAATGACACTGTATTCAAAACCTAAATCAGTACAGTATACACTATGGAGTACACTAACATAAGTCTTTCTCCTTAACCTAATAGGTTAAAGTGACGTTTTGAGCCTTTTATAGAAACCATAAGGTTTTTTCAGTATTTATAAAATATCTCATGCTAATCATCAAATCGTTCTTCTATAAGACTTGAGGTAGCAGCAGTATTCCATAAAGATGGTAGATCTACATAGATATCCGAAAGCAACATCCTTGCAAGTACAAGCACGAGAAAAATAAGCTGACAATTACACATTCATGGGTTCAAATGTTTGAGCTGGAGTTACTTTTGGGCTGGGGTTGTTGAGGATAATCATGGAGCCTGAGGAAGGTACACTGGAGCAAAGGCTTCAAAGTTCTAAGAGAACCACCTAATGCCACTAAAATGCTGAAAAGAATCAATGGATCCCTCATGAGAAATCAAAATATTCTGATTCTACATTATTAACCACAAAAGATCAAGCTAGGTACCCCATGCATGAAAATACTGATAACTGAAACAAAGGGGGGAAAATAAGCCATTAAAATACATACAAATTAGCCACTTTTCCTGCTCCAATCCTCTGCCTCTGAAGAACACATATATGTTGAGTATCCTTTAATGTGGGACATACAATTATCCTGAAACTAATAAATGAATGATTTTCCAAACATGAGGTCATTGAGTCAACCTCTAAGATAAGAAAAATCTGAGAAGTTACAAAAGCTCTTTGAGAGATTTTTTTATGTGGTACTCCCTAAAAACCCACTTCCTTCCTCCAAACCAAACTGTAATTTTCAATGTACAAGAGTTTAAAATTTCTCAGGCATTCAAAGTTTTGTATCTTGAAAACAAAAGCATTATAATTGACACCTGGTTGATATTAAGTTTATATATTACAGCACATAATTTCTCCAAGACTGTGCCATTTCATCTGCTGACAAATATACTTTTGTGGTACAACAAAGGAAAGGAAATCACTGCACATGAATTAGAGTATGGAGTTCCTAGAGGCTCTAATGCTTGTCTTTTCCTCCTTACTTCCATGACCAATGACCCCCATTTCTAATGGAATGCCAATGGTATGAGTGTAGAACTAAAAATTCTGCAGAACCCCAGTACAGCTTTATAATTACTTGAACGACTCACTAAATTCATTATAAGGGGTCCCCAAACAGTATAGTATACTGTTGAATACAATTAATAAAACTAGAACACCATAGTGATTATGTTGAAGCAAGATGTTCTAAAAACCATGTTCGACTCTTCCAGGCTTTCAATACAATCTTCCCACTTGGCCACAACGTAAGCCAGGAAGGAATGATAATCTTATCGACCTGTCTGCAACCACACAGCAGAGGTACAGTGAGATTAAAAGATACATCACCATTCAGTGATGCAGTGATAGATCCACAGTATTTATCGAGGAAAGAAGACATTGACTGTACAGCCAATGGTAAGATGTTTTCATCAGTATTGGTAACAAACATAAAGAAGATATTTGTATCAGTGCACTACACAAAAATGAGCAAAAGAGCAATGGACAAAGTTTTCCATCTTACAGCTCTGAAAAATATTTAAATTTGATATATTCATAAATTTTCATTTAAATTTATGTTTTCAACTTACCAATGAGGTATTTTGAAGTGAGAATTCATTGCACACATCTATTTTCAGATTTCGAACACCAAAAATTAAGTAACTTATAGAATAAACATCCTTCACATGCTCCCATTTGCTGTGAGGAATCTTTGAAAAGAATTAAAATTAGAGGTTATTTAAGCTCAACTTGAAATGTAAAGAAAAAATTAAATCATTCTGGCAGAAATAGCAGAACAAACGGTTTAGTTTTGGGATGAACACCTGTACAGCCTTCACCAAGCCCAATTTGGAATGTAGAGCTTTGCAGCAACATGAATCTTCTGGAAGAGCTTCCAATATCTGCTGCACCTTCGTTTGTTTTCTTCGGGTTTTCACTGCAATTGCAGACAGTATTATCAGGAGCAATAACTCAATATTGATTTTTGAGGAATTTATACTTTTTCCCTTCCCTTGGACACCTGTTCATGGCAGGGCAGCCTCCATTTTCAAGGTCCTCCTTTCCTCTTCCTCTGTCCTTGGATTGGATTCACAGTCAGCACTTCACCCAAGAGCATCACAAGGATTTAACACTTCCATAATAGTGTTGCATACTTGAGAATTGTCTCAGGGCATGCATCCCCCAAGTGGTGCTGAGTTTAATGCCATCTTCTCTGTTGAAGTTGTGTGGCCTTTTTTCCATTTGCATACCTTCAGTAAATTGAGGACCTTGACAATGGAGACTGACCCCTGTGACACTGGCGTCCAAGGGAAAAGAAAAACTATAAATTCCTCTACAGTCAAGTTATTGTTCCAGATGATGCTGCCTGCAATGGCAGCGAAAGCCTAAAGCAAACAAATGAAGATAATGTGGAAACCGGAAGCTCTTCCAGAATATTCACCAAGCCTATTACCCTTTCTTTTCATCAAAAACACTGACTTTTCTTTTCCTCAGCTGTAAGATTAGCTGTAAAAGTAGCAGAAAGTAAATCATTTCGGAAACTGGGTGCCAAAGTCCATTTGCCGAAACCACCACAATGTGGTAACTTATCAGCAAACATCATGGATGATGAATATATAGAGTGCATTATAAGGACAGGAGCGATAACAGGCTACCATCCAGGTGGCACTTGCAAAATGGGTAGTGCCAATGATCCTTCAGCCGTGGTGGACAATAATTTAAGGTGAGAGTCAAACACCATAACCACTTCCCATGATTACCAAAATGACTGAGAAATATTCCATATGCAACTTGGATACTTTTCTACCCTAATGTTCAAATACCTCCACTGAGTGCTCCATTGAACATAAAGATATTTTTGATTTTGAGCTCATTAAGAAGAGTAATATACGGTTTTTTTATGTTAATTTACAATAAGTTAACAGCCAAATTTCCTTGTAATTCATCGTGCTTCCTTTTTGTAGTAAATTAAGTAGAATATAGTATAAGCAGTTGCATAGTGTACTTAAAACATATACAAAGAAAAAATGCATAATTCATTTTTAAAAATTACGCTCAACAGCTTTAAAATTATATGTCCGTAAGAATCATATTGCAATAATATTTAGTGGACCTCTATCAGTACTAGAGCCCATAAGGACCTTTGATACCCACTGATTTTCTGAGTAGATCGAATGAAGGATTTCATATCTGTGACACGAGAGCCATCCTCACCAAAATATGTGACTATAAACAGAGAAGTGAAACAAATAGTGATGCGCACAGAAGAGTTATGAAAGATCTGGTGCTTTCCCAGTGAATCTGTTGTATTAGGGCTTCTCGGGTTTCCAGCCGGGTGAGATGGTCCATATTCTCCAACGTTTTGAGGTCCGCCACGGCCCTCGTCATCAAGGATGCTGATGATAATGCCACTGGATGCCCGCAATATATAGTAGCTCAGGTGTTGTCATTTTGGCACCAATTTTCCCTATTGGTCTGCACTTCTCTTAGTATAGGCAGCCATGTGTTGCTAAGGGAGAATCCTGCGTCACGATTAAAATTATTTCTCTCCATCCGGATCTCAATAGCTTCCTTCGTCAGACGGTCCCTAAAATTGGAGGAGCGGCACAGCAACTTGACTCCATCAAAGTTGATGTCATGGTTGCATGTAATGCCATGCTCAGCCACTGCCGATTTCTCCGGTTGTCCCAATCTCATGTGGCATCGGTGCTCCTTTAGTCGAGTTTCAATTGTTCAGCCAGTTTCCCTGATGTAGGCTTTTCCGCACCCACAGGGAATGCGGTAAACGCCAGGGGTCTTGAGTCCAATAGGGTCTTTGGCACGTAAGACCATGTCTCTGATTTTGGCAGATGGATTGTGGATGGTCGTGATGTTGTGTCTTCTTAAAATTCTGGAGATCTTGCCGGAGACGGAGAAGTATGGGAGACAAGCTCGTGCCAGAGGTTCCTCTTCTTCCTTCGACTCCCGAGGGCTAAAGGTCCTTTTTAGGGCCAAAGAGATGACTCTGTTGTCGTAACTGTTTTGCCGGAAGGTATCCCTTAGGTGTTTCAATTCCGATGACAGGTGGTCCTCGTCCGAAATCCTAGTAGCCCGGTAAAATAGGGTAGATAAAACAGCCCAACGTTGCGAGGGATGATGATGACTATGGCCGTGTAGGTAACGGTTTGTGTGCGTCGGTTTCAGAAACACACTGTGACCAAGTCTTCCATTGGTCTTGCGTTGAACCAAGACGTCTAGGAAAGGTAGCTTCCGGTCCTCCTCTACTTCCATTGTGAAGACTATATTTGGATGACGGCTATTCATATGTTGGAGTAACTGGTCGAGTGTCTCCTTTCCGTGTGGCCAAACGATGAAGGTGTCGTCGACATATCTGTAGAAGACCTTCGGGCGAAGGGTAGCAATCCAAGGCCTTGTGCTCGAAGTCTTCCATATAGAAATTTGCCACTGCAGGGGAGAGGGGGGAACCCATAGCTACCCTGTCTGCCTGTTCAAAGAATTTCCCAGCGTATTGGAAATACGTTGAAGTGAGCACATGCCGGAAGAGCTTCACCGTGCTGGCAGGAGTTGCTGTGCCGCTCCTCCAATTTTTGGGACCGTCTGACAAAGGAAGCTATTGAGATCCGGATGGAGAGAAATAATTTTAATCGTGATGCACGATTCTCCCTTAGCAACACATGGCTGCCTATACTAAGAGAAGTGCAGACCAATAGGGAAAATTGGCGCCAAAATGACGACACCTGAGGTACTACATATTGCGGGCATCCAGTGGCATTACCATCAGCATCCCTGATGACGAGGGCCATGTTGGACCTCGAAACGTTGGAGAATATGGACCATCTCACCCAGCTGGAAACCCGAGAAGCCCTAATACAACAAAAGAGTTAGTTATAGAAATAAACTTCTT
The DNA here is from genome assembly GCA_963573305.1 of Pyrrhosoma nymphula. NCBI lineage: Eukaryota > Metazoa > Arthropoda > Insecta > Odonata > Coenagrionidae > Pyrrhosoma > Pyrrhosoma nymphula. The sequence goes on along the minus strand of OY754337.1, from coordinate 49,932,281 downwards.
TATTTGTGCACTTATTGGGAATGAACATGCATGAGTCATGCAGATCTGCAAAATAAGCAAATTACAAAGGAAAGCCACACCTTTCATTAAAATTTGCTGATAGGAAAGAGAGATTGTAACACAGCTGATGGAAGGACAAGGATGGGAGCCGCTAAACACAATCAGATGCAACTTGCTAGGATAAGGTTACGTTGAAAATTAAGTGAAAATTTTGTACTTTTCCACAGATATATTTTAAACAAAGATGTGTTTTGATGTCTTATAACATCATCATCAGCTAATGCTAAACACAATATGCTTACTACTAACTATGCTAACATAAACATTACCTGATGATGATGTTATAAGACATCGAAATACGTCGTTGTTTAAAATATAATCTGTGGAAAAGTATGAAAATGCTCACTTCATTTTCAGTATGAACTTCCACAGTTTAATGCGTGAATCCGGGAATTGTAAGATTACATCCTTGCTAAATTCAGATCATGCTAGTTTCAGGGTGACAAGTAGGATATTATTTTAACCCACACTACCTTTAGGACAGCAGAGAAAAAATACGAGATATACACCACCAGACTTATGCGTACCAATATTCATTCTCCCCTCAAACCATTAGTGACTGCAACAGAAACAGAGCGAGGCACTAAGACACTTGTAACATGCAATTCACTTCTATCCTTTCCCTCTTCCAATTCTTTTTACCTATTTCCATCTTTTTCATGGCTGGTGTCCTCAACCCATATGACATACGCGTACTGTGGCTTGCAGGGGAGTATGTAGATGTAATAATAATATATTTTATAGGTCAAAAGTATTCGGAAAATGCCAACAAGGAGATTACCTACTGTATGTCTTTGAGTACAATTCAATTCAAGCATAAGTGGAGTTCTTCATTTTGGGCCAAAAATTTCGACAAAAATCCATGACTCGAGTCTTAGTCGGGGTGAAAAAATTGCTGAATCTACTTGTTTCACGCTGATTATGCAATATTTATACAATACAATTGGCCTTGTGGAATGCATTAATATTTTTAAATGTAAGCACCAAGTGTGTTTTTCAGTGGTAGGTCCTAATAAAAAAACTTTGAACGTAAATCTAATATATTTCTCGGTGAATATTCTCCATGGCTTACCAGGCTCATTCACAACAACTTAACTCGGCATCACTTGACTCATTCCCGCTTCGAAAGCAAGAGTGCAAAATTTCTAACCAATCACCACGCACTACAACCAAAATCAATCTTACCAGATTGATGAGGCCTATTGATAGTGTGAGTTTTGATAGTAGCAGTAAGCTACCACTAAACAATTCAGTTGAGGTGTAGTATCAATAGTAAATATGTAGTGTATTGACTGCAGAAATATTTACATAGAAGGTTTGTCGTACAGATGAGGGTTATTTTGCGCTAACTCGATCAACTTCTCTGTAACCATTTTTGCTTAAACGCATCCACAGGTGACCTCACAACGAGACCACGCTTTCAATATGACTGCTTGAGGAGATATTGAGTGTAGCAACCAATTGCTGCATGATGATCGATACCACAGCAGGCCATGTTATTACCTGGAATTAAGAGAAAGTTGAGCTGACTTACACCAAGTGAAGCTACAGTGATTTAAGTCATTGTAAACTGGCTGATGATACTCTCAAGGTCTCTTCTCATGCATTGCGCCAAGTCATGCCAAGTAACACTGAGTTAAGTTGTTGCAAACGAGGCTATTGAGATACATACAGTTTTATGCAGCCGATATGCAGAAATACTGACTCTGAAAAAGACACCTTATTTAGTGACTGAGCTATAATTTTAAGGTAGGCTTTCATTGGCTGAAAAGAGGAAGAAATTTCTCGACTTACATTTGAGTATATATGGCAAGTACAATTCCACTTTGCCATATATGAATGTCAAAAAAAAATATCACAGGTGGTACGTAAAGGAAACTCATACACAGAATATGATGCAATAGAGAATAGCCAAGAGTGAATCACATACTTGAATTAAGCTAGTCATTCTGGTTGACAGAAGTAAATAAACAAATAGTCTGACAGATATTACGCCATTTTCCATGCTCATTTTCTAGGATATATCCTCATTTTTCATCAGCCATTTTTCTTGTCTAGGAGAAATTCATAAATGTCCTGAATTTTTACTCTTCAAATTTGAAATCTTTCCATCTTCATCACTGATTGAATAGGTTAACTGCACCGGCCACTGTAGACAGACAGGTAGTAAGATAGTAAGGCTGCAGAAGATAGATGGTGATGCATCATTCTAGGAATCCAAATGTTTAGGGTTCAGAACTGGTCCAGACCCTGATGATACTTTTTTCTGAGTACATATTAAGGCCACAGGATAAATGGTGCAATGGAACTATGGGAGTCAGAGCAACTAAAACCCAAAACTGCCTGGAAATTTGAGAAAAAAAAATCAAAATTTTTATGTACCATAGCACACCATAGAGATATGTCCTGGATTTTAGTGAACTGCATCCTCAGAAGTCCTCATTCTTTTTCCCAACTGTCCTCATTTTTGGAGAAATATATTCGGTAATCCTAAAGAGATAGATGCAGTATTGGACAATATTGGCTTTGAATTTAAGTGGGCATTGTTTGAGATAAATATACCAACATTGGTATCAGAGGCCCCCTTATCTCCACTCAAACGTTTCACCCTCAGGACACCTATGGACACTGACACCTATTATGTACCTGGAATAAGGATATCTGCAACTATAATGATGATCTTATGCTATATATTTGACTAGTGTAGTTAGATAGATGAAAAAACAGGATAAAAAACAAAAATCATTTATTAGTAACAAAATAATTTAATGTAACTGCAGCATTACACTAAACCTACTTCATGTAAACACAAAATCAATGGCAATTGCTTGCAAAATCGCTAGATTAACATAAATAAAGTATACATTTGTTTCAATAACATACAAAAATAAATATTTATTCAATATAATATCTCATTTGAACACATACTCATAGGTTTCTCCTACACGTATTGCACACAACTCCTACTTTGTGGCATTTAACTTCATGTGCAGTAGAATTTCAGCCCTTTTTGGTGAATGGCTTTCATTCACATAGTTCTGCTAGACATTAAGAATAAAATAAAATATGATTGCAGGATACCATTACCTTTTACACTAAAAAATAATTTGCGACTAGTTAGGTATGTAAAGGACATGATGTTTTCATTAGGTGGAATAACATGTTATATCTCATAGACATATGATCACAGAGTCCATCATTTATTTTCATTCTCAGGGTCAAGAATGTACGGAGACTGAGAGTTATGGATGCCAGCATTTTACCAACATCAATATCTGGAACACCCAACTCTGTCTTGATAGCAATGGCTGAAAGAGCAGCAAACCTTATCACATGGTCAAATATCGTATGAAAAGATGTAAGTATCAAGGTCAAATAGGTAAAAACTTAGAAAGAAGAAACTTATTTTTTGGAATAAGAAACTTATTTTTTATCATTTTCATAAATCTGTTCTAAAAAAAATAAAACCCCAGAAATTCGATTTCTTGAAATATTATTTTCATAATAAAATGATTGATCACTGAGAATAGAAACATAGACATATGCAAAGCCATTTAATGTTTCAATACCATTGACACAAAAAAGAGCAGATGGCCACAAAGAAGCATAAATCATTGCCTTCCATCACAAAGAAAACGTCTGTATATAAACTACACCAATATTTTTTTCCACTGCTTCAAAAATAAAACTACAATAATTCATGCCATTTGTTGTCAGGCTTGCCTGATAAATTGCTGGTAACTATAGAATGCAAATAAAAATAAACTTACAGGTAAACATGAGTATGCGAGACAAAGTAAACAAGAATAAACTGATTCATAAAATTTCATACTTTGTTTAATTTAGAAGGCTTTGTACTCGTGACCGAGTTGTGACGTCTAGCACTGGCACTACCTTTACTTGTGGATAAATCTTTATCGCGTGCTCTTCTCTTAGTCCCCCTACCGGCATAACTGGAGGGTAAATCTTCTGCTTGATTCCGCTTTCCTTTTTGTTTTGTGGGATGCAAGATATCTTCAGATGAACTACTGAAGTAACCATGGCAAAACTCAGCCAAGTCACCAATGTACTTTTCAGTGATGTGGTCTCTGCTAGGGTCACTGGAGCTGAGGAAGTGAAATGCATCTGAACTCATACTTGAAACAGCACCATGATCTCTAAACACAGCCTTATCCTCTGTAGCCCTCAATGAAACTCGACCCTTTCCATGGAATGATTCTCCAGGTATGGAGGCATCAACACTGGAAGGCTTTGGTTTTTCACTGTGAGTGGGCTGATCTGAAAAGAAAAACCATAGAGTACATTCAAAAGAGAGAAAAAAATACAAAGCCTTTTATAGCTGACAAAAATTTAGGCATAACAAAATGATATCAGATCAGCGAGAACATGGGCTACTAACTGGCCAACATTACATACCAGCACATTAGGACACAGTGTGATATTTCAGGTTACATTTTTGAAAAACAATTGTAATAAAAATCCGTTAATGATAACAATTAGGAAGATAATGGGATAGTTAACCCTTTTGCGCCAAACGTCACATATAGGAGTCGGGGATTTCTTTACGCAAACGACCGGATGTCTACCATAAGCACTGGAGATTTCTATATGCAAAAGAACTATTGTCTTCTATAGGCGTCGTGGAGGGTGGAAAAGTGACTGCCGCTGAAGCATTTGAGGAGGGTAATCTTTCGACCCTTCGAGTCCCTAGTCAGTGGGGGGCAAGACCCTTCCATCAGCAACTTTGCTCGACCCTCGAGCCCTTTAGCGGTCATTCACTCAGCATATGTCAGCCATCACTAATTGTATGTGCAGGGGATTTTCTAAATAAATATTCGTTGGCTATGCAAAAATATTAACCATTGAAATGAACTCCTTGAGCTTGGCAGTGTGTTCTTAAATTTTGAGCAAAATTCTAGCTCTTATATTAACAGAGTTGTCTTCTCATTTCTTTTAATCATCACTTTCCGATTAATATCCTAAAATCGTAAATATAACAGCTAGAAATTCATTTAAAATTTTTAAACGATCAAATAAACACGAAGAATTCATTTCAGACATCAATTCTCTCACGTTTGCAATAAATGATTGTTTAAAAAAACCACAGTGCATAAAAAAATAATGACCGCAACTCCATGCTGTGGGAGGGTCTGCTAGTGAGACGGAAGGTCGAGAACAGTTGCCTAAGGAAGGGATGGAAGGGTGGGGTCGGTATGCTGGAGAAGACATTCCCTTCGAAATGCCTCCGTACAGAGAGAGCTGAGTCTCCCATGAAGCTCAGGATAAAAAAGATATTTCCATAAAAAGTTCACCGGTGCAAAAGGGTTAACATCCAAAACTAGCAACGGTATATAAGTTATTCATTGTAGAATATTATAAACAAATGAATGATTGGGAGTGTACTTTTAGCTCACTGCCACAATTCAGTATGCAGTTAAAGTAGAAAGATGGACACCTACACCAGAAATGCAAAATCAGATGTATGAAAACATAGCTTTACCCTCCACCCATGAGATACAGACCAAGTTAAGAATACACATTTGAGAAGAAAAAGTGCCTCTTATAGGCCAGGAAATACAGTGAGCGGGCTATGTATTTCAAAAATAATTTGCAGCACAGAGTTTAATAACTTTCGTAATAATTTCACTGGATAGTACATGGTACAAATGGAGGTTTAAGATGCACACTATCCACAAAGAGTCGATAGTATCTTATTCACCATATAGTTAATAGTATTCTGTTACAAGTTTTTCTTTCAAGGCATTAGAGAAAGAGAAATAGCATGAATGTAATTTGATCAAAGTCTAATTGCAGCAGAAAAATTTAACCCCGGGGTCATTCACTTACAAATTAGTGTTCACCTCACGGAATAGTAAAAATTGCATTGACTCCACAGTAGAATGTGCACAAATTCTGATACATAAAATGATAGCAACAAAAGTCACACACTAATATGCATGATAGGATAAAATTATAAGAAGCAACCACAAACATAAAAACTTGAGCAATGACACAGTTGTCCTCCCTAAAGCAATTCAAGTATATTTTTCTTTCAAAATGCATTTGAAACTGAAGAAAAAAATCTGCCTAGCTCAAAATCCCATCAGTACCTACCTAAAAGATTATACATTTGGGAATAATCAATATCTTGATCTTCTGAAACTTCAAATTTTTCAAGTGGATAGTCATGGACGGAATTCATCAGTACTTTCTTTTTGGCTTCAATCAGTTTGTTTATTTTCCTCTCTTCATCTTCTAGTTTTCTTTGGATAAACGCCTTGTAACGAGCTAAAAGTTTTCCTCTCAGTTCCTTCTCCTTGTTTATTAGAGCCATCTTCTTGGTCTCTATTGTTTCCTAGAAACAATGCAAAAGAGGTAATTTAAGAGAAAAATACACGAGGCTACCAAATAAAATATCATAACGGAATGGATGAAATATATCAAGTCTCAAATGTTCACACTACCATTTCCATTTTCAGCTTTTTTTCCTCTTCGATCCTCCGCAGTAACTCTTCTTTCTTTTTCAGGATGAGCTCTTTCTCCATCCTTACCTGTTCATGAGATGACGAAGGGAAAGTTTGAGAGACCAATTAGAGGAGTGAATTAATAGAGAAACACAAAGATGAAATTGTTAGTGTTGTGTGGTGTGTGAATATTTTCAAATTCAGGTTATAATATGTTGCTTTTTTGTGACCAAAGACTAATCAAAGGATACTCAAAAATAAGACAGCGAATATGTTAAATATATTTTAAATCTTATCAGCATGTCTGAAACAGAAAGAAACAGGAACATAAATTAATAATGATGTTGAAAACAGTCATGTGCTATCCAAATTATATAAACTGGTTATCAACCCAATAAATTTGTTACTTGGTACAGTCAATAAAAGATAAGAGATTGGTTGTTCACTGATGGACTGTAGGCAATTCATGCAAGATGAATGTCTGTGAAGTGCATCAGAGACTTTGAAAATAATTTAGCAGCATTTAACTGACTAAATTCACCGTGAAAAATTAACAAAACTCCCTTTCTCACTCATTTTCTGACACCGTATATTTATCATAACAAATAGTCAATGTGTATGCCTATGGCACATAAAAAGCAGCAAGTGATTTCTAGCCAAAGGTAAAGATAAAACTTCCTTAACACGGGATATTGAACAAGGGAAGCATATCATTGCATTCATGTGTGATATTTGATGTTACAGTTTATACAATTTTGCTTATGTGAAAGTGTTAACAATGAAGAGCATGTATGCAAGAGAAGATAAATGTGATAAATGGCTAAACCTAGGACACCAAGATAGGTTTGGTTCTTAAAGAAATATAAAAGTATTAAAATGTTTGTTAATGTTCTAAAATGGAATAATTAAAGAGGTTGAAAGAAATACCATTGCTATTTATCAATTATGACTGACCCTTTCCTAATGCATTACAGTATATCAAGGGTAAGAGATAAAATACATATATAGCAAAAATAAAAATCTCCAATCTCTGCTTAGCTTGTAATATTTATGATTATAAATCACAATATCTTCTTCACTAACCATTTCATGCTGGAGCCTTGTGATGGAAAATGTTTCCCATCACAAGAACCAAAAGCTAATTTAGATCTTAAGCTTTTGCAGTGATGTGGGTCTCCAGAAATAGCTTCCAGGTTATGCTGTGTCTTCCTTTGTGGGACTTAAGCCTTCGCCACCATTGCAGGCAGCATCAACAGGTATAATGACAATTATTCCTGATGATGCTACCTAAAATGGCAGCAAAAGATCATAACAACAAAGAAAGATGCTGCAGATCCTGGGAGCTCTTTCTAAAATGTACCACAAGCATTTCACTCTACATCCTTGATGGAACCCCCTCATGGTGAGGAATCACAAAGGTATGCTTTCCCATCATTTTGGGATCCATGATCTCAAGACACCAGACCCTTTCTTCGGCCAGTGTATATAGGTGATCTTGGCCCTTTGCCACTGTGCAAACCCCACCTGCAGCATTTACCCACAGTCAACTATTCGTTTACATAGTGGGTTAAATAAAAAAAAACTTCTCCCATTTTTGGAAAATATAGGCCCAGAAGTGTATTCCTTGTGCATTTACAAATGTAAAATGGAACTCTACCGTGATGTTTAAAAGAAAGTTTTTTTTGTGAAGGATGCTCCCAACAACTTGGTTACAAAAAACATTTAATTCCATTTAAAATTTATTAATGCCCAGTGGCATACAATAAATGTGCTTATGAGCCTATATTTTCCAAGTGTGAAACAAATAGCCTTTCAGTTAATCCACTGCATTAACTGACAGTTGAGCACAGACATGCCATAAGCGTGGCTGGCATTGAGACCAAGGCTCAACACTTCCTTACAAGGCTTACTTCTGCCCGCAGGCCAAGGAAAGGATCTAGCATCTTGTATGGTAGGGTCCATTATGATGCCTGGGCCTTCTCTGTGCGCTTGCATCTCCCAAAGCCACAGAGCCAAGTTGGCATGGCATTCATTCTTTTTCACGCAAAAATTTACTTCATATAAATGGTATTTGTTGGCGTGAATTGAAAAATCTGAGATGCACTAACACGACATTCATAGTGAAAGTGTGTATGTTGGTGTATTTTACACTGAGTGCACAAGAATTATTGAGTTTTTTTTGGCATAAATTAAAATAATTCATTTCCCCCTAAAAGTTAAAAAGAAGGACAAAGTTTTTCCTCCAAGTATCTATTCATACATTAAGTCTCAAAGAAAGCAACATTTTTAGCAACACCCAAATGTCCTTATTCGGAGCATGAGGTTATTAGAAACCTATTGTCGTAAAAAATAATTTTTGCTGGGGTAATAGTACACACTGGGTTAAGTTAAAGACAGTTCTGAGATTAATTCGCAATTCCTAACCATAAACTAAAAGAACAGTAAATTCATTGTCACTTATTTAAGAGGCTAGTAACCGTTACTTATTTAAGTAATAAAGCTAATTTTTCATTTGGCCATTTCTGCATTGATGCACACTGTGTTGCCATTCAGAAGCAAGATCCTCAACGTAGGTTGCGTTGATGCCGAAGTTGCCCATCTTTTATCATTTGATGCAGCTGCATCAGGGAGGGAGGATCCACGCTTTCTGCCTGTCATTTGTTGGTCACATGATTGTTTCCAGAGGATTTTTGGTGGAAGTGTGGTCTGTGATGTTGTCCTCACTGCCATTGAATTGATTGTAAAGTAGCCGTGTTTAATGACAATTTTAGCTGCGGGAATAGGTTACGTAGGTTTACTAAAATGAAAGAGGTAAATAATAAAGCGAAGACATCTATGATATTCTTGTTTTGAATAAAAAAAGGAATTGATGAAGTGCCTACTGCTATAGTTGCATTTTCATTGTGCTTGAAGCGGTGGCATCGCATTAAAAGGCTCCAAAATAAATCTAAGCAGGATTTGAAACAGGTAATGGCAATGACGAAGGAATGCATCAGGCATATAAATTTCAGTTCTATCTCAAACTGCAAATGAGGGATCCCATATCATTCACCTGGAAAAGTCTAACATTAAAAACGCTTGCAACTAGAGATATAAATAAAGGTTAGGCCAGTATCTCCGACACTGCTTTTGAAAATATTTCAAATCCAGAGCGTAAAAAAAGTTGTGACTTAAAAAAAATAAAAATATAAAACCACCCGAGGGAGGCCTGAGCTGACACTCCTATTGCCCAGAGACGAGAACACTACCCACAAGTCTATGACAACGTCTGTAATGGTGGGGAAACAGAGCATTTTATAACCTAATAATGGCGTGGCTACGGCATGGCATTACATTCTTGCCTCGATTTGAGTTAGTTTTTGTGCATATGATTCTTCATCACGTTCCCGAGGGTCTAATTTATATGCCAAAGATATCATTTCCTGCCAAAATTTTGGACCTGACCTGCCCGTGGGTTTAAATTGACTTCAACTTCTATTCAAAGCACTCACCTCTGCCCTGAGGATGAAGCTTGACTCGAGCGTTGGCCGTTGGCCACCATGGACCTAAATACCCAGTGTAAATCCCGAGAGATCGCGAACAAAACTATCATTGTTTGAGTTAATGGTTTTAGGCGTAACTTAATGGAACTCCTTCATAATGGAAAAGAAAAACTTTGTTAGTTCCACATAAATAGGTTTTATCGACGACCTAGGTTTCGTAGCTGAGTGACATCATCAGGTAGTTTACAGAAATTTTTTTTTCACAAATATATATTGAGTGAAAAATTTACATAATTACGTTGTTTACATATATCAAGTCAGGCTTCATAATTTGAGAGGACACTGGCACAGAAATCGTAAATTATGATAAATACTTGGAACGTGTTTTAGTGTCCTCTTACCCTGGGAAATTTGTGAGGGAAATTTGTACATTAAGTTTTTATTATATGAATAAATGACATTAGATAAATATCAAGTATAGTATCAATGGTTTACTAGAATTCTTAAATCACCATTGTACGCCAAAATACCCTATTGAAAGTTATTTAGAAAATACAAAGTGAGGGATTTCCCTTCTTTCTTTTTCATCGTTAGAAATATTTTATCGTTAATTTCGACCATAATATGCCTCATACAGTCTACAGACGCATTTCTCAATTTAAAGCAAAATGGAACTAATATGTTGAGAAGTGTATTTGTAACAGTAAACAATTACACTTTTATTAAATAATAGCATAACATATACTATGATATAGTACCTTATATATACATAATATACATAAGGTACTGCCGTACGATGCTGAAGCTTACATGAAAAGGGGGTAATTGCGTGAATCACAAGCAGGGATGCAAAAACAACCACATGAAAATGTAGCTTAAGTTGTTACTTATTTCACCATTTTTTATTTTATACTTTTCCTTATCCTTTCAAGGTGAAAAAGACATAGTATCACAGTTTTACACTTGTATACATATAAAAACCATGAAAATGCAATAATTGCACTGACCTTAATCTTTTCCAAAAGGTATCCCAGCAGTCTCATACTTTTCACTCTCCTACACTCCAAGGCTAACGCCACCTTCTCTTCCGATATTTTAGCACTTTTCTCCTCCTCTTTCAGCTGCTTCTGCTTCAATAGTTCTTTCTCTTTCTTCCTATTTTCTCTCCTCTTTTGCCTTTCCTCCATCATCTGCTTCTCTCTGGCTACTTTTGCTTCTTCTTCCTTGATTTTACGACTACAGGAACAGTTAATACCATTACAAAGATTACATTGCTGGGAATTTAGAATTTACAGACAAAAAGATTGTTATATAAGGGATGCAATGGACTAGGGCAAAGTCACTTCAATGCAAGTGACATAGGCATAGTTGGGATTAACGATTTAAAAAATGAAAGATTGAAATTAATAGTTAATAATGTAGTTAACTATTTAACTTAACCATTACTTTTTAGAAGAGTTAACTTTTAACTTTCAATCGTTAAAATTATATATTAACTGATACAAAACTAACTTCAGTTGACTTTTTTCGTTAATTTTTGGGGAATATCGACCTGTTTGAAGTATCTTCTCTTCTTTTTTCAGACAGGAGAGGACGGATATCCAATACAAATTTTGAAATGAGAATCTCATTTAAGTGAAATGACTTTTTAAGTATAAGTAAAATAAATTTTTCTTGAATTCGAAGTTAGTATTTATTTTATCACAATTGCAAAAAATAGCTTTTAAAAGTTACTTTTTAAAGGTTTCTTAAAAGTAACTTTTAATGTAAAAGTTACTTTTTTTAACTTTAATCCGTTTCTTTTACAGAAAAGTGACTTTTAACTAGTTACTTTTTACAGAGATTAACTTTAATCAGTTAATTTTTTTTGTAACTTTCCCAACTATGGACATAGGTTATTATTATTAGGTCAATATATTGGTTAAGGTAGGTCTGAAAGTTAATGTTAAGAAAATCAAGAATACCAGTGATGGAAGAAGCAAGAAAGACATGGTGATCATAATAGCCCAAGCAAAGAAGGCATTCTACCAGAAGAGGAGTCTTCAAACAGCTAGTAACACACATGTGAAGGAAGCACTTCATTAAAACATATATTTGGAGCATGTTCTAACACGGCACTGAAGCCTGGACCATAACAGTTGCAGAGCAAAATAGATGAGAAGCAATGGAGATGTGGTCCTAGCAAAGAAATGGATGAAGAGAATCTCAAACAAAGAAGTCTTATGAAAAGCTGGAGATAAAATCTGGAAAAAAAGTAAAGAGCGAACTCAGAAAAGAAGAAGAGACAAACCTAAAGGATACGTTTCGGGACACAAAAACCTATTGAAAACAAAATGGAATGAGGAATGAATGGGAAGAACTAAGTACAGAATTGATGACAGCTGGAAATGATAAAGGTAGGTCTAAATGGAAGAGAGAAAACATTTTCTCTATTTTCACGGGTACAGGCCCCTTTCTCTCCCCCAGCACAACTTCCCTCTTCATTTCAGCATACATCCTACCTCTCTTCATCCATAGAGCCTATCCTAATTCTTCCCCTCCCCTGCTTACCCAACATCCTCCCTTCTATCACAGCCTTCAGCATCCCTTAGCCTCTCATTACCTGTTCCACCCATAGACGTATCCAGGGGGGGGGTTTATATCCCCCCCATTGATAAAAAAGTTATACCCCCCTCATACCCTATGTAAAACCTCCCCCTTCAGTGGTGATCCCCCCCCTTCAGACGCTTCTAGATACCCCTACAGTTCCAACCACTTTTACATGGGTTGCTGAGGGTAAAATTTTACTTGGGCTGCAAAATTTTAATTGTGAAAAAGTTTTCTGGAGAATCTGAGTCAGTAGGAGCCTACGCCTTACATGGAACCATCTTTTGTCTCAACCACCTTCTGGGTTATTTCAGTTTTATGTGGTGACATAGAAATTACATTCTGTAAAATAAGTCTAAGACACCCGAGTTTGAGAGGTTACATCTCCTGATAAAGGAAAAGTAAATAAGTATATAAAGTATAAGTTTACAAATTTTTTCAGCCATCAAGGTACTTTTACTGAATTTTGTTTGCAAAAAGTCACGGTTTTTGGTGCGTAAAAATGGATTGCTCATGTTTGAGCACTTGGTATTCCGTTATTTTTCAATTGATTGACAAGCCAAACGTAAAGTAAGAAAGCCAAATGTCTTGACAATAGTTTGCTGGAAACCATTTGTTTATATAACTACAATTACAGAAGTTGTTGTAAAAAATGCAACACTCCGCTAACTTTGAAATGAATGGCTTGATTGAAATTAAGTGAAATCCTTGCGTGCAATGAAATGCTAGCTTCAGAAAGTGTAAAGAAAATAATAAACAATTGCCAGTGTTGTGAATAGTGATTTTTAAGTTTGAACGCAGCTTGCGAGCCAGCAATTGAAGGAGCCACTAACAATGGATTTCAAAAGAGAAAGTCTCCCCTTATCAGAGAAAAAAGAAATTAATGTAAATATAAATCACTATTGACAACGCTGGTAATTGTTTATTATTTTCTTTAAACTTTCGATTATGCTGGCATTTCAGCGCACGCAAGAATCTTACTAAAATTTCAATCAAGCCCTTCATTTCGAAGTTAGCAGAGTGTTACATTTTTTACAAAAACCTCTGTAATTGTAGAGATATAAACAAATGGTTGTCAGAAAACTATTATCAAGACATTTGGCTTTCTTTCTTTAGAATTAATAGTCAATCAATTGATAAATAACGGAATACCAAGCTTTCAAACATGAGGAAACCGTTTTTACGCACAGAAAACCGTGACTTTTTGCAAACAAAATTCAGTAAAAGTGCAGTGAGGGTTGAAAAAATATGTAAACTTATATCATTGAATATAAAACTAAACAAGCAATTAGGTGCATTTTGTTGCATTAAAATGTTTCCTTAATCAGGAGATATAACCTTTCAAACTCGGGTGTCTAGACTTATTTTACAGACAGTAGTGTACCCTAATGAGGTGGAAATCAGAGTAAAAAATGTTTGCTCCCAAACATACAAGAACAAGATATCAGCATGATTGGCAATTCAGAACCCTATACATTAATTTTTGCAGATGATCAGATGGTACATGCAACAGATGCTAACTATACTGATTACCTGACTCAGAAACTGTATGTATAATATAAGATATGGAGTTTAGAGATATCTTTTGAGAAGATGGGAGTATTTGCTAATTTAGGAGACTTAAGGAGAAGACTTGGTAATTGACAGGAACATTTTCAAAATAAGCAATGGGTTGAAATATCTCAGGTCGATCTTTAGCATAGAACCAAGTAGTGAATAAGAGATAAACCATGGAATAAACCAAGGCTGAAAGGCCAAACAACAACTAAATGGAATATGATGAAGTAAAGGAATAAAAATCCAGAAAAAAAGAATATGCCACTTATCACAAAATGAATTGTCCTATACAACACAAAAGTATGGGGAATAAGTTGAATGCTGGAAAGTCAACTGTGAAGCCTAGAGATGGATGCAATGAAAAGAAGTCACAAAGTATAGGGATTGCAGAATTTTCCAAATGAAGTAATTAGAGAAAGAGGAAATATGCAAGAGGAAATGATGGATAGGATGATAGCAATGGTACCTCAGGTATGCAGGCAATTACCTCAGGTATGCAAGGCACAAAGTGGATTTAACTGTCTTCTGCTGGACATGAGGATATTTTGGTAAAAAAAACAGTATTTATTTTTCTGCGAGTGTATTTCCCTAATAATCGAATAGTCATCTTTAACCCCTCAAGCGAGGATTTAATATTTGAGTATATAACTCCTCAGGGGGCATTTAAATTAATGTATGAGGCAAGTGGACTTAAGCCATACGTCAAAACGCTGCTGGGAGAGAAATTGGGGTCCATACACGTGTACACGTACGAAACGGCTTGAGATGATAAACTGCTTCCATAGAGTTTTATTTTACTCTTTGGTGTAAAGGTTCCAAATAATTGTTGATTTCAATTTCCAGGTTCCCCAACTATGAATGTTACATGACACCACTTAAAAACCTGAACAATCCTAAGAACAATGCAAAATCCATGCCTAATGTAGGACTCAAAACCCCAATCCTCGGGTTGCCAAAACAGGTGATTCTCATCATGATTACCACACCCATGAATGTAGAAGACCATGGCCAATTCCACCACTGCAATTACCCAATTCAAATAAAGACGTTGAAAATAAAGATGTTGCAAATAATGAAAGCTAAAATTCTGGACATAGGTAGGTACACACATTCCTTACAGAGATTTCACGTTGAATGAGAAGATGTCTGGAAAAATGGGAATTTTTGACAGCTCCATTTGCCACCAAAAATGATAATTTTATCAATAAATACATCTTCATCAATTTCAATCCAGATAAATTACATTTCCAAAAATAAAAACAACACTCTAATTTTATATCTCCTCAACATTAATGCATGTGTTTCACAGGTCAAAAAACGACAGATTAACTGATCTAAACAATCAATATGGCCCAACTTTATAACATCTGGGGCCTGCTTCTCAAAGATACAAGTACAAAAGTTACAAGACTACAAGCTGGATTCTTACAAGTGTGACGAACAAGTGTTTCTCAAATGAGAATTGAGTACTTGTGAATTCTCCACAAGTAAACAGAGATTTTACAAGTGAAAATGACGAATGTATTCCAGTCCGTATTTTGCTATATTTGATGCTTACATTATAATTCGAGAGTTTCTCTTGATGTATGTCTATATTTCTTCTATAACCAAGAGTAGGTGCCACGTTTCTCGGTGTCTATAAATCCGTGAATACAAAATAAACCATATCTTTTGTTCACAGTTTACCTTAAAATATGCCAAGTGAGGACGAGTCATCGGCAAAACTTGAACACCATAAGAAAAGTTATTTATTCCCATGAAGTGAAACATGTACTCAAATGAATGTTATTTATAATTCTCGCATGTCAAAACATCACGTTGTGCTGGGTTTATTTTTCATAGATACAACATAATAACGTATATTGTCAGACAAGTGGAGACTACACACGCTGACCAGCCATTATGAATGCTGAATATTAAAACCCAAGGGAGACTTCTATTTATACAGACGAGGAGTTAGTTACAAGTGAACAGATTTGTAACTTGTGGACTTGTAGCTTTGAGAAACAGGCCCTTGGTTAGCATTAATCATCAGATTATGTAGCCTTTACATGTACGTGATGATAGCTTGAAGTTCAGGAATAGCTTCAGACAGTTGGCAAATTAAGAGACCGTAATCGATAGGAGCACATTTTACTTTTGGTTATCATATTAATTTTTTTTACAATGAAGTTTAAACCAAAAAACTTTTTTTATGAGCTGATATATTGGTACCTTGAGCATTATAAGGGTTAACCAGAGATTATAAAATCAGGCCTAGGTGATGAGAGTTGAAATATATTTGGTGAGTGTAATATACCTTTCTTCTTCTTTTTTCTTGTCCTCCAATTCCTTCAGTTTTCTTTCTTCTTCTTCCTTCATTAACTTCCTTTCCAATAGAATCTTTTCTCTCTCCAAAGCTCTTTTCCTGATAGATTCATCACTTAAATGCTTGGTTTTGTCAAAATCCACCTAAAATAGTACATAAGAATTAGTAGGTATGACAATAATGTCCAAATAAGATAAGTCATTGAACGAATTGCCCCCCCCCCCCCCCTTAATTTATAACTTGACAAATAAGTGAATCAAATGTCACTATGAGCTCGTTTGTGATCCAACAAGACAAATTAAAAGTCTCAAAACAAATAAAATATAAATAAATATCAAACTAAGTATTTAAAAAATAATAGTATATTATTTATTCCATAATGCAATACACACATTGACAGTACTTCAAATTAATGCTATTCTTTTTCATACATGCAATTAATGTTTCACATTTGAAGAGTATTTGCCATTTGCAGTAAATCATAGCGCTAGAGGCAATATTGGCATTCAATAACACTATTATACAACTGATGATTGAGCATTTTTTTAAAATTTATCATTCCCAAAAATATTTAAGTAATATAAAAACAGTAGTTGCATAATCGTAATAAAAAGCTGTTTACCTTTATGTTAGCCGTCCATGCTTTCTCTCCATCTTTATATAGCAGCTTCATGCCTTTTAAAGCTGTCATAGCTTTCACAAAGCAAACGTATTCCTTAAACTGTACAAATCCCTCGAATGAATGATCTTGCCCAAAATAGAACGTACTGATACCAGATGTATTTTTCATTTCATTTCTCAGAGGATCCAGCATAGGAATATCTACGATTCGAACTTCCCCGAAAGCCTCGAAAACCTTCTTAAATATGTAATCACTAGGCATGTCTCTGCCATCAGACTTACTTAATTTATCAGTAAACCACTTACTGGGCAAATTGCATATGTGAATGGTATCTGGACGTTCCCCAGGCTTTATATCATTCATGTGTTTGGAATCCCTGAAATAGGAATCCCACATATGCCGTGTGGGATATGGAATTTTGGCTTCCGCAGCTCGAACCTTTAATACGTCGGTAAACCCACTGAGCTTAATGGTTCTAGAGTCGAGTTTGCTAAGCATGTTTGGGATTTTACCCTTATTATCTATTTCTGCCTCTAACCTAACAAATTCTAAGGTGCTTTTAGATACTTTTAGAGAGGAAAATTCGTCAGGTTTGATTATATTTCTAACTTTTTCCATTACTTCCCAATTCGAAATGCTCTTCCCAGGAACTTTCAAAAGTGGTAACTGAACAGATATATTTAACCGTGCAATAGGCTTCAAATACAAGTTTTGCGGCATAAAAAGTTCAATGGCATCACTGGTGTCAAAACAAGCCTGGTAAACATTCATCTTCACGTCAACCTTGGTACTCGATGTAATTAGAAAAAAGCACTTCAGTTGTAAATCCACGAAAACTAAGATATCTTAATTTAAAACACCATAGGAAGTTTCACTCTTGCGTTCACCAAGAATATGTCATCAACGGGGATTCGGTCTCACAACCCTGGCGAAATTATTAAGGAGCAATATCGTCCTATTCTTCACAAACAAAATAATCAGTACATGGCGCTCAACGCAAGTCAACTGTTTAGCTCTGGATTGTCAATTGTCTAAAGCGCTTGATTGGAGAGCTTTACAATTGTCCTAATACAGAGCTTTACAATTGTCCGGCTCGGAGCGCCAGGAGTGCCCACAACCCCCGCAACCAACCGTGGGTAGGCAACCCAAACAGCGTGTAGAGGCGCCATTTACGGTTGTTAAAATTCCCGTATTTTTTAAAAGGCATTTTTACGTGAAGACTCCAAATAGCAGAGAAATATGAAAATTTCAAGATTTTAAAAAAGATTGGTTCACCGTTCAAGTGACTAATGAGTGCATAGTAATAGTTGGGCATGTTAAATTAGGTTTAGGGATAAACTATGTTCAGTTAACATGCTAGCAGGACATGAAAGAGATGAGCTATCAGGGATTATAAGAATCACCTGGGGAGAGGGAAGAATACAGAGCTACAGCCACCCAATCTGATGATTGAATGAGAAGTTCTTTGCCTTTATTTATTTTAGGCAATCACTGGTGAGCTCTAACCGCCGGTTACGAAGACTAGTACATACGTTATCTGTTGACATGTACTGAGAATTCGGGTTTTCTATGTTACATTATATTTTCGATTAGTTGACGTGAGCAATTTCGATGGGAAAACATATTAGCATCAGTTTTCGTACCGAGAAAATACTGGCCTGTTTCTCAATTCTACAAGCCCACAAATTATAAAACCTGACCTTAATTATGCTACAACGATATGCATTTAGTTAACTGCTAAAGAGTACTGTAGGCAGATGTGACTAACATCAAACACGTTAATGGCCGTTGTAGAAGTTAAAAGTAAGCTAAGGATATTGCCTAAAAAACCTATTTCCGTACTTATTAGGGGGGAAAAATGAAGCTAAAAAATCATTTCAGGCCATAAATGACGAAAAGAAATGAAGTTTTATTGCTTTTTAATGCCAATGTTTTCCTGTTTGAGTATTTTTCTGCTAATATTGCCAATTCAAGGGCCTTTAATGGCAAGAATCTCTGGGAATGCACGATAGGGAGAGCAAATTAATTTTTGCCTCTATTTTAATTGTTGTCGAAACGCTTTCGCCCACCCCTAGTATTGTTTAGAATGTGAAATAAATAATAAATCCTAAATTTTGTGAACATCCGACAAAAACTGACGATTCGATAAAACCCGACTGTAACCCCGCCCCCTCTATCTCTTCACGGACAGGCTGGTCTCGCCATTCTGCTGAATCTTTCGGCGCCGCCAAAGGGACCCCTAGCCTTACCCAAACATAGCCCTTCACACCACACTCGGCCTAGCGCAGGAATCTGGCATTCGAAACTTATCCTCCTCCACCCTCAGTAACAATGACATCTCTGTTTTGAGTAAAGGATTCACTTTATCCCCTATCCCCAAAATAAACCTCATCCAACTGATCCCAGATGTATTTAGTTGATTAGTTTCTATAGAAACCTAAAAAGGCAACACTTCTGTAAAGAAAATGGTAGCTACCCCTCTACACCCCATCATAAACAAATTTTCTCTTGAATCATACTCCAAACTCATTGTCAGTCCAATCCAGTCTTTGCCCATAAACCACCTAATTGAGGTATTCTGAAACCAACTTTTAAGTCGTGTCTCCGATCCTCAATTTCCAAATTCCCTCAGTCCTCCCCCAAACCTTAGTCAAAAGGAATTGTTATTCCTTAGTTGCCTTTGCCGTAATCCTTGCGACACCTCATCGTACTAACTACTTGCAGAGGATCCAAGCGCTGGGTTTAAACCAAAAATGCACTACTTTCTAAATTCAGCAGGCCCTGATGAAGACTCTCCCAGTCCGAAGTACACTCCCTCTTTCGCCTACTTCAAAACCCTGCATTTTAGCCTCCTTCCCAAAATTATAAAGATAGCATCTCTTGACGCCCATTCATCTACGATAAGAGTTCCCCAACGGAACACATTTCATCCTTTGTGGAATTTCGCCAGCAGCCTCTTCACACATAATTTCCTTCCTTCATTTGATACTCATATCACTTCCTGAAAGACATCCTAAGGACAATCAAAACTCCCTCTGATAAAAGCGTCATAATGGCAACGGTGGATGTAACCTCACTCTATACCTTAATGCCTCACCAAGAAGGCCCACAGTTCCTATCGCACAGACGTCCTCACAATCCTCCCGCTAACTTCCTCATAAACATATCACTATTTATTTTGAAACTGAATGCTTTTTTCGAATGACCGGTTCTTTCTTAAATAAAAGGGGATATGGGCACAATAATGGGAAACCTCCCCAGGAAAAGAAATCATCTCATGGAGAAACTTAAAAGGGGTTTCTTTTCCACCAAGGAATTGCAACCAGAGTTAGGCCAATAGATGATTATTTTCATCATATGTTATTTCACAATGATTTAAAGGTTAATTTTATCATTGGGATACACCGCACGGGGTCCCAGACAAGCTTATACAATTCTCTTAATAATTCATCCTCTATATCCGCTTCACATCTGCTTTTTATTCCTCTCAAATCACGTATCTTGATGTCCGTATTTCAATTAAGGACAACAACAGCTTCGAGACCTCGGTATACCTAAAGCCCTTCAACAAACAACTCAATCATCTACATTATAACACCCGTCACCGAGTACACATTAAGTTCTCTACCCCATACTATCAATCCACCGCATTCGCAATTCTTAAGTACAACTACAGTAAAACCCCTTTTCTGCGTTTTTCAAGGGACCTTAAAGAAAGTGTAAAAAGAGGGAAAGTTTAAAATGTGGGAAAAGACAAAATAAGTCCCTTTCACTAATTTAAGCACTCAAGAAAGAGTAAAAATAATACCAGGAATGGAATGGAAGTGAAAAGACATTTTTATAATAAACGTAAATTATATTTTCTATCTCAAATAAAACAAGAAAAACATATGATGAGAAAAAGTCTTTTTTGTAACTTGCTTTTCCATTTCCGTGTGCGGTAAAAGCAAGGTTGTGATCAATGAATGTGTTACTTCAGAGCACGGTCTTGTGTATATACATGCTTCAGAGCATGGTATTACTAATACATAGTAATAGCATAGCATAGTTTTAGTAATACCATGCTTCAGAGTATATAAACAACGGAAGAACAGTACAGTTCCGTTTTCAACATCACATACAAGTGCAATGCAAAATAAACTTTCTTTAAAAACTAATAAATTTCGTATCATTGTGGTTAAAAGGTATTATGACTACAATTCACGCTTATTGAAACTACAGTAGAGCGTCGATTATCCGTTGCTCGGTTATCCGTCCGGCGGATTATCCCGCAACAACCTCCTCCCCTTCTCTTTCTTTCCGTCCCCTCCCCTCCCCTTCCGACGTCCTCAGCGGGCTATTCAATCACGCAGATGAGTGTTGCATTACCCTGAGCCCCCGGAATCACTGCGCTCTGCGTTCGCGCGACTTGGGCTTCCGCGGGCGTTTTATATTTGCCAAGTTTTCTTCAAGTAAGCAGGAATGAAGAGAAAGAGGAATATTTATAAATACTCAATTATAAGTTAAAAAAACAAATCAATTTAAGTACCTAGGGGTAACAATAACAAGTAACAACAAAGAGGAGACCGAAATTCTCACCCGAATTGTAGCAGCTGAGAGAAAATATTTATAAATACTCAATTATAAGTTAAAAAAACAAATCAATTTAAGTACCTAGGGGTAACAATAACAAGTAACAACAAAGAGGAGACCGAAATTCTCACCCGAATTGTAGCAGCTGAGAGAACCTACTGGAGCCTAGTAAAACTTTTGAAAAGCAAACTCCTATCACGAATCACAAAAATTCGTATCTATAAAACAATTGTCCAACCAGTACTACTATATGGTTCCTAAATATGGTCGCTTACAAAAAGATCACAGAAAAAACTCGGCCCCATTAAAGAGGGAGAGACATGGAGAATAAGGAAAAACAAAGAGTTGAGGGAACTGTACACCAGATATTGTGGGTATAGTCAGAAGCAGACGACATAGATGGCTAGGCCATGTCTTCAGAAGAAGTGACAATACCATGAATATAGACACAATAAAATGGTAAAAATTATAAGGAAAGGAAAACCGGAAGGCACCAGACCACCAGGGAGACCAAGAATGCGCTGGAGCGACGAAGTGAGGACCTGAGAAAAATGGGAGCTCAACTCGACAAATCTGTAGACAGAAGGGCATGGAGGCATGTGGCAGGGGCGGATTAAGGTCGTTGTTTGGGGGGGGGGGCGGTTCACTACTTTCCGCGGCGCCTGGGGGGTATGCAATACCTCTCAACGAATCGGGGGCCCAGGCCACGACCACCGAGATACATGTATCTCGGGGGTCGTGCCCGGGCAGACCTCCCTCGGAAAGTTAAAAGAAATGAAGCACTTGGAACGTAGTTTTGGTGTGGCTATATTATAAAGTAGATGTGATAAATTATTGAGTAAAGCTCTCTAATCACATTTGAAAAACGTTTACAAACGATGTAAAGAATGCCATTCTTGTGAAGATGCAGGTCCCCAGTGTTTTACACCACATTCCAATAAAATTTAACCTTTGTATATTGAGCTGGTGAAATACAAACTTCCATTGGAGAACCACCTTAATGATTACCATCTTTTCTATTTTCCCGGGAATTACGGGGTGGGGGGCGGCCGCCCCCCCCCCCGCCGTCGCCCCCTTAATCCGCCCCTGCGTGTGGCTGGCGAGGCCAAAGACCATTTAGGTTTCCCATGGCCACAGGAGTAAGAGTAAGTTTTCTGGTTTAAAATGTCCAATTTAAAAAAAATAGAAATACACATTTCGGAGAAGCTGAAGATTATTGAAAGGGCATACAAGGGAGACCCAGTGGCTAATATAGCGCCAGGCTCTGGGGTTGGCATCTCCACAGTGCGTGATATAACGAAAAACCAAGGCAAATTATTGGACTATGGTTCAAAATCGGATAGTGTGAGTGGACTTCAGAAGCAAAAAGCAATGAAGAGTTCGACTATATCCAATTTTGACATTACGTCATCTGTTCCGGCATTGGGGTGGTCCATGACCTTGCTTTGTTTTCTTCGAGATAGTGCTGAGTAAGCAGGGAGATAAGGGACTCGGTAACTCCCGAGGGGCGACCATAAATCGCTGCATACCAGACACATGATGAGTTGGCTATAGCTTGGGGTGGAGGGATCGTACGACCTGCAGGCGGTCGGAAAACCCGGACGACTCCAGCCCGTTTGTTTATTGCCCGTGTTCACGCCCGCCCGAGTGACGTATGTGCCCCTGCGTGTCGCGCGGTCACCCGTCCTTATGCCTGTGCGTTTATTCGATTAATTGAATCGTCGATTCAATTATTTTTACAATTGATCGATTATTTCAGCATATCGATGTCGATTGCGGTAATTGACTCGATTGTCAATTTTTCCAGTGTCAATTGTTGTTCAATAGTCAATTGATATTCGATTCACAATTATTGTCCAGAAATCGATTAATTGACGATTATTGATTCGCTATGGATTGCTAATTGTCCGTTTGAACTTGTTCGCTTTCGCTCGACGCCGGCCGATGACCGACGCTGCTGATGCTTGCTGCTCGCTCGGCGCCCGGCCCTCCTGCTACCGCACAGGAGATCTTCAGGGAGGAAACGGCTAGGTTCAGGGGCATTTCAAACGTGAGGACGGAGGTCGCCGTGGCGGCGGGAGAGGGCCACCACCTAACCCTCCCTCCAGAATGTAGCAAGAAAATATCTAGCTATCCCGGCAACTAGCACTGCGTCCGAGAGGTTGTTCAGTCTCGGTGGGAACATTTTCATCGACACACGCCAGTGTCTTTCGGATGAACACGCTGAGGATCTCATGCGCCTGTCTTCAAATAGCGATATATTCCTTTAATTAATTAATAAAATTTTGTTTTTTATTTTAAATTAGTTCTTTCATTCTTCTCATTGTCAAAGGAAAGCCTTTGAAAAGCACAATATAATTGAGTCATGTCAATTCATTGGTTCATAAGCAGGGAGATAAGGGACTCGGTAACTCCCGAGGGGCGACCATAAATCGCTGCATACCAGACACATGATGAGTTGGCTATAGCTTGGGGTGGAGGGATCGTACGACCTGCAGGCGGTCGGAAAACCCGGACGACTCCAGCCCGTTTGTTTATTGCCCGTGTTCACGCCCGCCCGAGTGACGTATGTGCCCCTGCGTGTCGCGCGGTCACCCGTCCTTATGCCTGTGCGTTTATTCGATTAATTGAATCGTCGATTCAATTATTTTTACAATTGATCGATTATTTCAGCATATCGATGTCGATTGCGGTAATTGACTCGATTGTCAATTTTTCCAGTGTCAATTGTTGTTCAATAGTCAATTGATATTCGATTCACAATTATTGTCCAGAAATCGATTAATTGACGATTATTGATTCGCTATGGATTGCTAATTGTCCGTTTGAACTTGTTCGCTTTCGCTCGACGCCGGCCGATGACCGACGCTGCTGATGCTTGCTGCTCGCTCGGCGCCCGGCCCTCCTGCTACCGCACAGGAGATCTTCAGGGAGGAAACGGCTAGGTTCAGGGGCATTTCAAACGTGAGGACGGAGGTCGCCGTGGCGGCGGGAGAGGGCCACCACCTAACCCTCCCTCCAGAATGTAGCAAGAAAATATCTAGCTATCCCGGCAACTAGCACTGCGTCCGAGAGGTTGTTCAGTCTCGGTGGGAACATTTTCATCGACACACGCCAGTGTCTTTCGGATGAACACGCTGAGGATCTCATGCGCCTGTCTTCAAATAGCGATATATTCCTTTAATTAATTAATAAAATTTTGTTTTTTATTTTAAATTAGTTCTTTCATTCTTCTCATTGTCAAAGGAAAGCCTTTGAAAAGCACAATATAATTGAGTCATGTCAATTCATTGGTTCATAAGCAGGGAGATAAGGGACTCGGTAACTCCCGAGGGGCGACCATAAATCGCTGCATACCAGACACATGATGAGTTGGCTATAGCTTGGGGTGGAGGGATCGTACGACCTGCAGGCGGTCGGAAAACCCGGACGACTCCAGCCCGTTTGTTTATTGCCCGTGTTCACGCCCGCCCGAGTGACGTATGTGCCCCTGCGTGTCGCGCGGTCACCCGTCCTTATGCCTGTGCGTTTATTCGATTAATTGAATCGTCGATTCAATTATTTTTACAATTGATCGATTATTTCAGCATATCGATGTCGATTGCGGTAATTGACTCGATTGTCAATTTTTCCAGTGTCAATTGTTGTTCAATAGTCAATTGATATTCGATTCACAATTATTGTCCAGAAATCGATTAATTGACGATTATTGATTCGCTATGGATTGCTAATTGTCCGTTTGAACTTGTTCGCTTTCGCTCGACGCCGGCCGATGACCGACGCTGCTGATGCTTGCTGCTCGCTCGGCGCCCGGCCCTCCTGCTACCGCACAGGAGATCTTCAGGGAGGAAACGGCTAGGTTCAGGGGCATTTCAAACGTGAGGACGGAGGTCGCCGTGGCGGCGGGAGAGGGCCACCACCTAACCCTCCCTCCAGAATGTAGCAAGAAAATATCTAGCTATCCCGGCAACTAGCACTGCGTCCGAGAGGTTGTTCAGTCTCGGTGGGAACATTTTCATCGACACACGCCAGTGTCTTTCGGATGAACACGCTGAGGATCTCATGCGCCTGTCTTCAAATAGCGATATATTCCTTTAATTAATTAATAAAATTTTGTTTTTTATTTTAAATTAGTTCTTTCATTCTTCTCATTGTCAAAGGAAAGCCTTTGAAAAGCACAATATAATTGAGTCATGTCAATTCATTGGTTGATGTCAATTACTTGAGCAATGACGATTAATTTACACCCATTTAGATGTCAATTAATTGAATGACTTCAGTTAATTGTCATTTCTTCAATTCCCGGCCATTGAATCAACCAACTTTCCAATTATTCTTATAATTGATCGTTTTTTTTCTATAATCGCACAGGCCTACCCGTCCTCCAGCTGGTCGCCTGCTGACACTATGTGAGGAGGAAAGGGTTATCTTTCGGAAAAAGGTCTGCGTAGTTGGCCTCAGGAAAACAGTGGTTTCTGCAATTTGGAAGACGATCGCTCGTCCACCCACTGAAGGATCGGCTCAAGACCGGTACAAGCGACCCTTTTGTCCTTTCCACCGCTTGGAAGGGGGAGAGGGAAGAGGGTTGCATTGTTATCTGTACTGTTCATTTCTTGAAAAAAAATCGTAATTAAATGCTAATAAAGACTACCTATCTATCTATCCTGCGAATATTCTCGGATCATATGATAAATATGATCATAAGATCTTCCATTCGCGAGTAGATGCAGTTCAAATTTCTGCCACTAAGCACTGTGGATACTATCCCGATAAAAAAACACTTGCTGTTACAAGGTACAAACGCATCAAAACCAAATTCACACTAAAAAACTGAAAGTTACCCTGGATTTGACATTATCGATGGGTCACAGAACACCAATTAGTTCATGTGAAGTGACTACATTCTTCAGACTTCTGGAACATATCCGATTCACTTTAACAATTTAGGCTGAAGTGGCGTGGTCATTTTACTTCACTATTACATTGACATATTTCTTCTTACATGACGGGCAGACCCCTTGCGCAAATGATTCTTGGTTTCGGCTGCAATATTTCATCCCCTGGACGGGACACAGGGTGGCCTTAGGCCCACATGTTGAACATGATCAACTTTAACGTAAAAAGTGGGAGGCACCCAACTTTTAACCCCGACATGAAAACCCTGAAATAAAATTACCGAAAATACAAAGCCAATAATTGAAGTGGATAGCTTGACCAAAGCCGACAGCCTAGGTGAGGAGCGAGAGACGTCAGAGAGAGATAACTTAAACTTACCGAAAATTCGGGTCTTCCAAGCGCATACCTATGTGAAAAGGACCTTCGCCCTTGATCGCTCAAACCAAAAAGACCTGGAGCGAACATTAACTACTACAAAATAGGCAGCGCTGGTGGGTAACACGCATGAAACCGTTACAAGCTATTCTTTACCAACGTTTCGGAACATACTTTATCCCATCTTCAGGGCTTAGAATAAAAATATCAAAATCATCAAACATCACACCACAAAGTACAACTATTAACATAGACAGATATCTCTCAAACACGGACTTGATTGCAATGCACAAAATAGTGCTAATAGTCATGGGTTTCATGGTGATCCAAAGAAATGTTACAAGCTGTATTTTGTGATGTGATGTTTGATGATTTTTATATTTTTATTCTAAGCCCTGAAGGTGGAGTAAAGTATGTTCCGAAACGTTGGTAAAGAATAGCTGTGGTGGAATGTTTCTTAGCTAAACTCGATACTCATCCCATTCATAATGGAGGTCGATATTTTGAATATAGACTGGTCTGAAATGTACAGCCAGGAATCTTTTCATAATAGCTTTAACTACTTCTATTCTGTCTTCCAGCATTGTTTTCACAACTGTTTTCCCCTGGTTCTCAAAAAATCCAAAAACCGCTCTCTGCGGCTACAGAGAAAAAACGTTGGGTCACTGATGATATTCGATGCCTATCAAGAATCATGAAAGCAGCAGCTCTTTTTAGTACCTTTTGCCCAGGATATTTCAGTCTCAGGTGAGCATAGCGTTCCATTTGATTCAATTTTTCTTGACTTTAAAAAGGCATTTGATAAAGTTGCGTGCATCCCTCCCCTGCGCCATGGAACCATTCCCCAACCGTGTCACCGTTTCCCAACGTTGGCCCAACCGTCTGTGCTACATGGGTAGGGGCTCACTTTTCCAGGGGAAGATAGGGAAAATAATTCAGTTCCGGGAAATAATGGCCGTTTAAAAGGGTTACCGCTGAATAGAGGTGGCCGTTTGGAGAGGTTTTACTGTATATCAATGACTTACCTGGTATCGTTAAATCTGTGCCTGGTGTTGAGCCTGTATTATATACAGATGATACCAGCATTATTGTGTTCCTCCTTCACTTAATATTTTATCTCAAAGGGCCGACAGTGTGACAAATACTGTAGTTCTCCGAATATACGCCGCACTCGAAGATCCAAACTTATTCACCGAGTTCCTTGCCTGGCAAGACTCGGGTCAGCCGGACGACGTCGCCTCCCTCCCGGAGTCATCCCTCTCCACCAGTGCTTTGTATGGTTGGCAGGGAGAAGAAACTTCTATAGGAGATTAGGAGGAGGCAGAGTAGATGATTGGAAAAAGGTAATTAGGGGAAAAGGGTTGCTGTAGGTCGCAACAGAGGGTAGGATGCTGGGTTAACGGCGAAAGGGGAAGAAAGGGAATGGGCTTTATGGACGGGATGAAGGGAGGTAGGAAGTATAACGAGCTGAAGATAGAAATAGTGCAAGAAGATAAGAGCTTGCACCTGTAAAAGTCTAAAGGATTTTTACTCCATCACATTTTAAACTACCTTAACCGGTGGATCATTCCTGTTAAAATAAATGGTGTAAGGAGGTTCTCGTCGAGTCCCCGAATCTATAAACAGGTCAGAAATACCTTCCAAAAATGAATAGGTACAATGTGATGTGAATATTGGCAAGAATGTTTTGTATTTCATGTTTGTCTTAATTTCTGCTCAGTTGGTGAGCAGTGCTCAGAATATCAGGACAAGTGAAACTATGCCTCGTGGGAGTTTGGAGTGACCTTTTCACTTTCACTTATGTACAGTCATTCTGTCCCCTCTCCCCAATCCTCAGGCGATCATAGTTACTAAGCCAAAACTTCCGGGTCATTCCATTGTCAAATCAACAAACGTTCGTTCCATCACCATCTCAGTTTTCAATGAAATTTAGTATTCGGGCCGTACAGATCTGGGTCTCTCCATGAGATAATTCAGAGAAGTGCACTCGGGGTCGTCGCCGGCCCTTCTGTTGGTGGAGAAGAACGGAATTCCTGTTGATAACCAATAGAAGAATGGAATTGATATTGGTCAGTTGGACTATCGTTCTTCACGCACCCCAAAAAACGGGTCAGACATGCGTTACCGTTCCCGGCTAAACTGTACCTGTGATGGTTAAACTTTACCATATGGAATTACGAAATAGCAATTTTTAACAGATATAAACTGTTTTAAATTCGAAATTCGACATTAAATCACACAACATAAGGTTAATTAGACAGGTGCAGGGTGAATGTAATGCGAAAGTCGGAGATATACGTTATTTTTAAACTGGGATCTTTTATGGAGAGTTGGTCCTCAATAAAGTACATACCTATATCATATTAGTACTCTTGCCAACGTTTCGAAAATGTATCTTTTCTACATCAGGGCTTGAGATGAAATACTTAGATTAATAATCTAAGTATTCCACCTCAAGCTATGATGATGAAAAGATAAATTTTCGAATCGTTGGTAAGAGTAATGATGATGGTATAATTCATTGATGATGAATTCTCCATAAAACATCCCAGTGTATTTAAGTGGTCAATAAACACTCTCATCAAGTTATTTTTAAATAGTAAGGGTGCACTTGAGATATAGGTACTTAAAGTATTTACGACCCAACGTAGAGATGTTTATGAATGAAATTAAATAAGTTCATAGAATATCCGCCCAATTACAATGAAAACTGTCGTGAGTAAAACATTTAATTAAGTGTTAGAGGTCAAACAAGTTCTTTTAATCCTTTTCATTGTTAGAATTTCCCATCCTTTCTCTGGCAAGGATACTTTCTTGGGTTCGTTTAATTATCGGAAAGTGATGACACCGGATAATAGAACAAAAATTGTAATGCAACTCCAATGAGTGTGAATCGTTCATGAACAAAATCATTTGATTTGCCTGGGATTTGGACTCGGATGTCTCTATATCGTCGTTCATCGTCGTTGGCCCGGATTTATTAGCTCTGGTTCAATATTTTCTCGAAATAGATATCGATGTTAATAATTTCTCCCATCCATAACGCTCAAGTCACACAAAACTCTGACGTATCATCCAAACTCAAACTATTAGCTAACGTCAATCCAAATTAAAAGCTACGTCACCTTGCGGTTAACTTGAACCAGGCATCGTTAAACTGGGTGAAAGAGAGTCAGCCAGTTACATCACCTAGCTATTAGAACCAAATCAAAGTTTTTGTTTTACCTTATTTCACTTTCAATTTAGATGGCCTGTAACAGGATAACATGCTCTGACCTTGATTTGGAAAACTGGATCCGCATCCTGGTCAAGTATAACAATCTTTTGACGGAAATCTACTCACATCGATGATGGGATTTTACCCGTGGGCATGACTGCATACAATGTTCATTCGTCTGATGTGAAAATGAATTATTGGTGATCATTAATGCTCTCCAAATTTACCATGTGACATGCTAAAAGTGTATCCCTTCCTTTTATTTATGCGCCACGAAGAGTCCAATTATTAAATTAACATATTTTTACAAAAATAATATTTATGAGGAAAAAAGACAGAGATATTCGATGGACTAGGATGGGAGACCCATCAGTCACGAAGAAATCAGTAGATATGAAGACTTATGAAAAGGTACAGGAGACCAGGGGCGCGATCTCGGTTCTCCATAACGCGTGCGCTCGCGTTATCTTTATTTTTCAATCGCGCTCATAAGAGCGAAAACTTGAACATAATTCTACAAATTTACTGAGGAGCTTTAAATAACTTATTTTAATTGATAAAGTGCGTTCTTAGGACATTCCCTAACATGACGTTTTTGCGTTTTGTATTACGATAACGGCAACGAGAAAGAGGAAACCGTGGTCCCACCTAAGTACTTCACTCTGACATCCACGAGGGCATCAAGAGTACATTGAGTAGATTGAACCAATCGCCGCAATAATGGAGCATTTCCACATCAGCCTTTGTCAATCAATGCACTTGAAAATAAAACGCATACGCTTCCACACGCAATGAGTTCAACTGATGCATAATTGCGATTATTTCCTTCGCCACATTCCAGCCAGCCGCTAGAGAGCGAATTACTCAATTTGACGCTTTGATATCGAAAATTATACGCCGATCTCACGCAAGTGTGTAGTTCATTTATGCATCACAGCCACAACACAGCGTTTAAATATGACTATCGAACTCCGTTGAATTTCATGCTCTATAAAATAAATCTCCGGGAA
Source organism: Pyrrhosoma nymphula (assembly GCA_963573305.1). Taxonomy (NCBI): domain Eukaryota; kingdom Metazoa; phylum Arthropoda; class Insecta; order Odonata; family Coenagrionidae; genus Pyrrhosoma; species Pyrrhosoma nymphula. The sequence goes on along the minus strand of OY754337.1, from coordinate 49,901,132 downwards.
ATGTAAGGGTATGAGAAAAAGTTTCCGGCGTAACTTGGTGGAAATGGTTTCCACCCTGTTAATGGCATAAATGTTATTTAATTCGTATTCTGGGTACTTACAGAAAAAGTTATCCTCTATCTGATTTCAGCTACAATATTGTACTTTCCCTCGCTATTTTTCTCGCAAATGGGTCTTGAAATTACATGGTATTCAATGCGACAGTGGGAGGAACACAGGGGAAAAAGTAGTTTCCCATGTAATATAAATGCCATACTCTCGGAAAACTGAAGCGAAAAATCCCAAGAAATGGGTTTAAATAAAATAAATTCATCTTATTAACTTACATTTTATGCTACTAGCTAGTTACTGCGATAATTAAAGTCAAAATATGGTAACTCCAAAGACATGGCACTGCAGTCTGCTTCTATGGCTATCAAAAAGTATTTATTAAATATATATTCTTGGAATGATCTGTATATTTTGTGCGTTAATTTTGGTTTTCAGTAGCAAATGCATGCCACCAGTGAAAGCAGGATTTTCAATACCAATTAAGCAAAAAGTTGTAAATTAATATATATTTTGAATCATTCATAGCAAGCAAGGCGAGTGATTTTTTTATTATGGAATTTCATTTGTCTAATGATCTTAAATTTGCTGCGGACGTTATTTAACAAATAATAGCTCTGTTTATCATCGGATAGGAAATGGTCAACTTGCCTCCTCTGAACTAAATTTGATCGATAATTACTGTTCCTGTACTCCTATTCCTGTACTCAATTTAACCTTGTGTTTAAAATTGACTGAATTTCCATGTCATGGTAGGAGGGATGCTTTAAAAAAAAATCTTTCTATTTATGTAGTTTTTATGGTGTTAGTTTGCATCATTGTAGTGAATAGCTACATTTTCGATAAATGTTACATTATGGTCAGAACTACTTTGTAATTAAACATTTTTTAAACGAATTTCAATTTCACAACCTGTAAATTACAGCTAAGTGGTCATCAACACGGTTTCTAATTCAGTTCCTTGCACAAATCTATTGAGCACTCATTGAATCTTTTTATTCCTAATATAGATCTTTATTTCATAAAGCTATTCTTGTGGCATAGCTTAAAAAAACGCCAGGGAATTCCGATTAAGTAGGGCAGGGGAAGAAAATCTTTTTGAAACATGCTTTCGAACAAAACTAGTGGGATATATTCAATCCTGGAGGAATAAATGTCTTAGTGACCCAGATTGTCCCATATTCCCGTGTGCAGACACCAATTGATGAATGATCAGGTGATTAGGGAGCAGGGGCGGCTCCAGATGAGTGGTTCGGGGGGACACCAGCGACTCTTGGGGTATGGAATACCCCCCAGGAAAAGGGGGGTATTCCATTCCCGGAAATTCGTAACAAACTATGTGCAAAATGGCGCGTTATTAGTGGTTTTGAAGCAAAAGTTTGCCTTTTAAGAAAATCAACTTTTTACTAAATGGATATTTTCCTTTAGTTTACCACCAAGTTTCGACTAATTCCGAAATTCTTTTGATTTACATTAATATTTAGCTTGTGCTTCTAAAAGCAGTTTTAGTTTACATAAAATTTAACTGTGTTTAAAGTAAAAATCGCCAAAACTTCAATAAAATAACAACAAAATAATTTAAGCTTTTTTGGCTTTTTAAGGCAATGGCCCCCACTTGGGGCCGCCAATGATAGGAAGTGGTTTATTGATTCTGTGAAGCAGTCAGCCAAAGTTCCTCCACCACGGGTATCGGAGAAATCGTTTAAGTAATAGAGGAAACTCGTCAGGGACTCCTCGCTGTAGAGCATCAGTCCCTGGTTTTGGAGCTGACGGAGACTCGAAGGTTGCACACTACACTTAGATTACTAGAAAAATTACGAATGAATATCAAAAGGGAATTGATAGGGAAGATTTTCCCTCAGATTGAACCCTCAGATTTTCTAGTATTCTCTTTAAATCGGAAATACCTCCTATTATTACCCAAGGATCATTGCTTTTAGTGAGGTCTGAATGAATATTTTAAACGATTTTCTTTTTGGACCACTTTCTAACACACAATTCGTTGAGAATCATTGACCATTGGGCAATGCTTTCAAGCTTTGCGGCGAAGGAACTGGCCAGCAAAATGATGGATGCGCACAACGATCACCACATTAAATAGCATACGGAGCAACCGATGTGGCCACTCTGTATATACTCTATGTACTTTCTATATCTATATGTATAAAGAAGAATTTTTGTCTGTCATTTGTCTGTTTCTATGTTTGTATGTTTAGTTTTTATACAAATCTACAGTTTTACTCCGATCGTACTGAAATTTTGCAGACTAATAGCTCAAGACATGAGTAAAATTATAGGCTATTTTAAAAAGATATCAAGGCCCCAAAAGTCTCAAAAATGGGCCAGACCTTTGGTCCTATCCGATGATAAACACAGCTATTATTTTTTAAATAACGTCCGCAGCAAATTTAAGATCATTAGACATATTATAATTCCATAATTAAAAAAATCACTCGCCTTGCTTGCTATGAATGATTCAAAATATATATTAATTTACAACTTTGTTCTTAATTGTTATTGAAAATCCTGCTTTCACTGATGGCATGTATTTGCTACTGAAAACCAAAATTAACACACAAAATATACATCATTCCAAGAATATATTTTTAATTAATATTTTTTATAGCCATAGAAGCAGACTGCAGTACCATGTCTTTGGAGTTACCATATTTTGATTTCAATTATCGCAGTAACTAGCTAGTAGCACAAAATGTAAGTTACTAAGATGAATTTATTTTATTTAAACCCATTTCTTGGGATTTTTTGCTTCACTTTAGGGATACACTTTTAGCATGTCACATGGAAAATTTGGAGAGCATTTATGATCACCAATAATCTCAACGAGAACCTCCTTACACCATTTATTTTAACAGGAATGATCCACCGGTTAAAGTAGTTTAAAATGTGATGGAGTAAAAATCCTCTAGACTTTACAGGTACAACTCTTATCTTCTTGCACTATTTCTATCTTCAGCTCGTTATAATTCCTACCTCCCTTCATCCCGTCCATAAAGCCCATTCCCTTTCTTCCCCTTTCGACGCTAACCCAGCATCCTACCCTCTGTTGCGGCATACAGCAACCCTTTTCCCCTCATTAGCTTTTTCTAATCATCTACTCTGCCTCCTCCTAATCTCCTATAGAAGTATCTTCTCCCTGCCAACCATAAAAAGCACTTTCTCGTTTATTTAACTTTTCTCCCCACACTTTCTCCCTTCTCATCCACATCTACATCTCAAACGCTTGCGGCTAATTTTCGTCCTCATTTCTCAAGTGTCCACGTTTATGCACTAAACAACGTTAAACTTCATATATGACTCTTCGCCAGCCTCATATTTACATTCTTACACTAGATCCCCGCCATCAGCTCCCTGCTATTGCTAAACGCCTATTTCACCAGTGCTATTCTCCTTCGTATATCTTTGCTAGGAAGGGATTATAAAAAAGGACTAGGAACAAGAAACAAAATGAACTGTATAATAAAGGAGCTATTTAATTTCTCGCTCTGTTTGTTGTAGTCACTAATGTTGCGTGGTAAGAATGAATTATTGTGTGTACCAATCAATTCAGCAAGGTGTTCAGTAGCAACTGTTCAGCACTCTTATATAGTCTCTTCTGTGAGTTATAGAGACATAGTGCGGCATATTAATAATAATTTTCGACCCGTAAAGAAAATTAAGTGATCTGAATTTGTCAGTTAATCCTAGCCTCTCCACAAGGCATCAAACTAGAGATCGATATTCCTCTGAAAAAGAAAACTTCCTGGAATCAAACTCAGGCCCTCGGGATGGGAAACCAGTCCTCTATCCACCTCCCAAATCCGATCACCGCATTATTAACTCTTCTTTGAGAGCCTTTCCTATATTTCTTACTCTTCCCAAAAATGTATTAGCTCTGCTAACGTTAATTAGCAGATAGCGGTGGGAAGCGGTATCAAAAGTGAACGACTGAGAGGCCAGAGATAAAGCGTTGTCCTTGGCGACTAACCTTTCCTCCTTCCCCATAATGACTCTTCCCCAAACTAAACATGGTCGAAACGATACGATCACTCTCGTGAGAGAGAGTAGGGGACGGAGGGGTATCTCTGGCGCTGGGATATGCCCCCTCCATCCCTACTCTGCAAGGGAGATTTCCGCGACCATAGTGCGGAGACATTAGTTTCTACGCTGGTTACCTCAGTGATACGAGCCTCTCGCTACGAATACATTCTGTCTAGCGTGTTGCGATAGATATGGAGACTACGTCGGAAGCGGTACTCAGCCCTAGGATCAAGGAGTGCATCGCTGATGCGGCCCGCGAGCAGGGAATCGTCGGAGATGTGAAACTTGAGGTGAAGTTGGGTTCCAGCGACGGCGAAAACTTCTTGGGCGTCGTCTACAGCGTGACTGCGTCGGGACGCTCATCCGACGGAAGACACTGCGACGCCCACTTCTTCCTCAAGACGACTCACCCGGATGCCACAGCTAGAGGACACCTCCAGAGCGTCAACGTGTTCGCCAAAGAGATCAAGTTCTACCGCCGGATCCTGCCGGCCTTCCGGGAGCTACAGAGGCGGCGGTGCAGAAACGGCACGGACGACCTCCTGGCCTTCGCCCCGAAGTGCTTCGTGGCCGAATCCGACGGTTATGGAGGCGACTTCATCCTGATGGAGGACTTGAAAGCTTCAGGATTCATAATGGGTGACCGGACGAAAGGCATGAACCGGGAGGAAGTCTTTCTGGCCGTGAAAGCTATGGGACAGCTGCACGCTTTCTCCTACGCCATGAACGAGCTCGAACCGGAGACTTTCACCGAACTCTCGGAAGGCCTGAAGCACGTCTTCTTCATTCCGGAGAAACGGGAGCTTTACCGGGAGACCATCCAGAAGGCAGGCGACAAGGCCCTGGAGGTGGTACGGGCCCGATCCCCGGCTTCGGCCGAATACTTGGAGCCCTGGATCTCTGAAGGGTTCGTAGACGGCATAACGGAGGTGTGCGAGATGAAGGAGCCCTTATCAGTCATCAACCACGGGGACATCTGGATGAACAACGTTCTGTTCCGGGAGTCTCCGGTCAAGGAGATCGTGCTGCTCGACTACCAGATGATACAAGCTCACTCGCCGGCCATCGACCTCCTCTACACTTTGTACATTTCCCTGAAGAAGACCTTGAGGGACGAGATATACGAAAATCTCCTGGCGGAGTACCACGGTGCTTTGACGTCGACGCTTCGTCTTTTGAGGGTGCGCGATGACATCCTGACGATGGAAACGTTGAAGGAGCACTTGAAGAAGTACTCCATGTACGGACTGGGCCTAAGCATATTCCTGGTCCCAGCCATCTTCGGGGAGGCCACGGAGGAAATAGTCTATGTGGCTGACGGCGACGCTACGAGCAACATGGTATGGAACCACGGCGTGTTCATGAGAGACGAAGATATTCAAGTGTTGTTGACTGACATAGTGGATGAATTCGTTCGGAGAGGTTATTTCAGGGCATAAATACCTATCTCGTTTCTCTAGTGAAGAGATGTTGTTTTATCAAAACTTTCCCCCACTCAATGTGAAATCTCAGCCGAATGTAAACAGAAGTGCCTTAAAACTAACTGATTTCAACGTGAATCGGCAACAATGAAGTGAAATATGGCAGTGAAAGTTATTGTTGCTCCGGTTGAATGGGAACCGTAGCAGATGGATTTATTACTACTTAATACGATTCGCACTCTTTATTATGTATGTTAGACCTACTCTAAAAACAAATTCCAATGAATAAATCTGCAGGAACATAGTATTTTCTTTTATTTGTCATTTTTTCTTCATTTTACCACGTAGATAGATCGCCCTTACTTTGAGCAAGAAATAACTACTTCAATTGTTTATGGCTCGAGTTACTCTTGCTACGGTTGAAAATGGTCATATGGGCCATGTGATGTGATGCCTCCTTGAAACCAAAGTATGCCAATCGTTAGAATCTCCTAAATAAATTATGTAAAACATAGGATGAATACTTCTCGTGTTTCCTGTTTCCATTGAAACGTCGCGTCGGTGCAGTTTAACACCATTACCCGGCCGGAAACCCGAGAACTATTCATCCTAAGCATTCGCCGGGAAAGACATAAATCCTACATATGTAAAACATATTAATTTTACGAGAGTGGTGTGATTATCAACAGAATCCAAATATTCAGTTCATTTACCTGATGAAGGCGATATGTAATATTTAGTCCAGTTTCTGAAGATGAATATGCTTTACACCAAAGACGGTGAAATTAGCCATGAAAAAATCATTTGAAATGACCGAGATTCGAACCTGGATCTCCCAATTGCCGGTCAGGTGTGTATCAGCCAGTTACACCACCAAGCCATCTTAATTCAAAGCGAATTTCAGCGGGGGTTAGCAGCGGGGGGGCACTGATTTTTTCATGGCTAATTTCACCGTCTTTGGTATATAACTTCGCACCCATGCGCGTGACGGCGTACCACATCATTTGTGCAACCGCAATGATTGGGAATATGCTTTAATTGTTTGATGAATATCTTTCATTACTTTGTACTCGAATGAAAATACTAGCAGAACAATCGCCCAAAAATTGCTCGGAAAAAAATAAAGCTATAGTGGTCAAACGATGATTTTCACTTGCGGTGTATAGTAAGTAAGCTTTATTTTTATATTTATAACAAGCTCTTATTAGGAACCACTGCAATAGCAAAATTAATTTTTAAATATCACATTTGGACACTTCTGGTGTTATTCCATACTGTACTCAAAATTTACAATAAGTTTGGAAAATGAAATTTAAAACTCGACCATCAGAAAGATTATGTTAGATTTTTGTACTTTCTGAGGGTGATTATTAACGAACTTTTGATATATTCTGTCGAAAAACGCTAATATCAAATATAGAAATTGATTTAATTTCAATTGAAGAGGATTTATGAAAAGTTACGAGGGCCCTTCAGACACGAAAAAAATTATTTTGCAGCAGTCTTTAAATTTATTTTCTTCTACTCAGATGTTTAACTTAGCAATCCAACTTCTAAAAATATGATCAGTTCCACTTCCTTAGGATTAATCCTAGCATTGAACGAACCTTGCTAACACCATTGCCCTTATAAAAATTGGAATATTTCCTAAGCTAACTCCGTCTGCTTTCATTTACATGCCTATTCTATACTGCACTGATTTATCGATGTATGATATAAATTAAAAACTAACAGCAATAATGGGAAACTCCTTGTAACACTTAATCTTTACAGGCAAGAATATTTATTTTTCAATTCTTGAAAATTGATTTTCTACTAATTTTCTCTACTTATCTGCAATTCCTCTGCAAATCGAAACAAAAAAAACAGTTTAAGATCAGTTGCAAAAGAGGAAAAAACTTTAAAATGAGTTTCAAAGCATTTTAAAATTGTTGCGTATGAGCTCAAGTAAAAGTGATTAAAGGAAAATTTTGAAAATGACCCGTTAAATTGAGGAATAATCAGTTTCTAAAGAGTGCATCAAGAAATCTTAGGGTGAAAACCAGTGCAAATCAGTGGAAAATCCATTTGAAAGGAGAAATATCCTCGAAAAAGATATTCCAAAGGGTGCAAGTGGAAGGGAATCGGATGCTAAAGAAATATTTTAACTGAGAATTATTACTGTGCTATATGCAGCCCTATCCCTACCCATCCTTGAACAATTTGATTCTTACCCAGATTTTTTATGATTATTCTTCGTGGCTACTGCAAGTTGGTGTAAAGTCCGTTTTATACGGGGCACGTTATTGCACAATCTGATGTACGTACGAAGGTGCATTTCAAATTGCATCGTGTAAAGCCGTGAATTCCAAGAACGCATGCGCGAATGCATGAACGCGAGATGGCAAAATAGCCCCTGCTCTAATTCGAAAATGATTGCACGCCCGATTGAGAAAAACATGCAGTTCAAAGTTGTGCAATTTCGTGCCCCGTTTAAAACAGCCTTAATACCCGATCGTGGGATAGAAATAACGTCACTTTTGATCGATCGTTCCTATTCCCACCAGCTGGATGTGACATTTTATGCTCGGCGGGTTATCTAATCATTAGGATGTATACTAGTGTCTCCTTACAGAATGAGTGCCATACAAAACCATGCCACTCATCTTTTTATACGAACGCCGTAACCGTTGGGGATATACTAAAAACTGGTTTTATAATGTCCGGTTAACGTTAACCATGAGATGACGTTAAGCTTATGCGAGTTTAACTGAAAGTTCAGATTTTTCAAAGTATATATACTTATATTCAAGTGCATCCAAGATAGTAGTGCAGCTGACAGAAATACAGCTAATTTGTAAACACATCCAATGCCGTTTGGGGAAGGGAATAACGTGACTGAAGAATCTATGATATCAGCAACTACACCGTCTGAAACATTTTATCCTGTAGCGATTGCAACATGCAATCCCAAGGGTGGTGAAATGATGGAGGGCAAACACTTGTGAAATTCAAGCTCAAATGTGTTACTAATAGCTTACCCCATAAATTAATACAATGTCCCATCATATCATAGAAAAATGTCTCAAATTCCACATTGTATAAGTCGCTTGATGACTCAATGAAAATATTACTTTGACGCCAATTGGCATCTCACTATTTGTACCCAGCAACACAGAAAGGCGCCCGCCATATGGTGGCTAACTAACCAGCATTTGAAGTTCTGTGGGATACGCTAGAGTAGCGTGTGGCAGAGATCGTGTCTTTCAGATTTTTTAATATTTTATACTTTTCTCCGAAGCCCTTTCTACTCTTGCACTGTTTCTTCAACTATAACTCTTTGTAATTTTTTTTTATGAGGGTAGGTGAAAATCTCTTGTTAGACACTATGAGCCCCGTAGCTCACAGTAGTGTGGGACTCTAACCCACTAAAAACACCTCCCATTGGCTACAACTGAGCAAGCTCATCTAGCAGCTTCTCTTTCATGCTTCGTCGCAGGTGATGGGATATAGCCCACTTTCCGCCACTTTCGTCATCTCTGTTTACATGGGTCTGTACTCGTTGACCATGCAGCTCTGCATATTTTTGAACTACAGTGGTACCTCGAGATATGAGTGCCCTAACATACGAGATATTTGAGATACGAGCCATCGAGTGAGCTAAGTTTTGCTTTGAAATACGAGCAAAATTTGAGATACGAAGAACGGCCGGCTGCACACGACCCACCAGTGTACTGCGCCTCGTGCGTCTTGCATTATCCCACGCATCCCCTCAGTGTGCTTGTTTACCTCGCTGTCGAAGGTGGAGGAGGTTATCTCTACAAGTGAAATGAAGGAGATCTTGGGAATGTGGGAGAGAGTTTCACAGTTCGTGGAAAAGAATCACCCCGAAAAAGTTGCAACTGGTCGTGCATCGGAGCTATTTAATGACACTTGCCAAACTCATTTCCGCAACATTCTGAAAGGGAGGAAGAAACAAACCTCCTTGGACAGGTTTTTTTTTTAATCCGGCGAAAAAGGCAAAGACCAGTGAAGAAAAAAGCGGTGACTAAAATTAAGCATACAGTAGTATTTAAGTCGTGTGTAAGTTGCATTTAAGTGACCACAATACAAATACACTTTATAAAACCAGTTTATTTCTTTACATTCTCTTTTATTATGTTTTTATACACTATTTGTCATTCATAAATAAATGTCTCTTATTCAAAAAAAAGAACAACTGGATGGCATTTTGGGGGCTGGAATGGATTAATGGCATTTCAATTAATTTCAATGGGGAAAATTGCTTTGAGATACGAGCAAATTGACATACGAGCAAGGTTACGGAACGAATTAAACTCGTATCTCGAGGTATCACTGTATTTCAGTAACATGTTCTATTTTTAAATCTCTATGGAGATTGTTATTTCTGGTGTACCAAGGCGCATTTACTATGTTTCTAAGTACTTTATTTTGGAATGTTTGTATGATCTTTATGTTACTCTTCTTTGTGCACCCCCATAGTTGGATCCCATAGGTCCAAACAGGCCTCAGTATTTGTTTGTATAACAACAATTTGTTTTCGACTGTCTATTGCGAGCTTCTTCCTAAGAGCCAGTGCATTTTCCTATATTTTATGTTTAATTCTTCCTTCTTTTTCTTGACATGCTCTTTCCATTTGAGTTCGGTATCCAGCATCATACCCAGATATTTGACTGTGTTGGCATAGGGCACAACCTGCCCATTGATATTGAATCTTATTCTTTCTACTTTCTTATTGGTAAAATTAATATTTACTGATTTAGCTTCATTAATTTTTATCCTCCATCTTTTTGCCCATTCAGATACTTCTGTAACAGATCTTTGGAGCCTATCTGTTGCCATTGCAACTTTCTCGCCCATTACGATGATTGTAGTATCATCAGCAAATGTTGCAACTGTAGTTTCTTCTCTATTTGGTAAATCATTTGTATATAATAGGTACAGTATGGGTCCCAGCACACTTCCTTGAGGAACGCCAGCAGATATTTTCTTCAGTTCCAAATATTCATTTTCACATTTAACACGATAGTGACGGTCCGTAATATACGACTTTAGCAAGAGATAGTATGCTTCTGGTAAATATTTGTGTAATTTGTATTCCAGCCCTCAGTGCCACACTTTATCGAATGCCTGTGCGACATCCATAAATACCACTGAGCCGATTTTTTTCTCTTCCAACACTTTCTCGATTACATGTGTAATCCTGTGCACTTGCTCTATGGTGGAATGTTTATTCCTAAATCCAAACTGATGACATGGTATGAGGTTTCTTTCCTCTATCAGTGGTTTGAGTCTCTTCAGAATAAGTTTTTCAAACAATTTTGAGATAACTGGTAGTAGAGAGATTTGTCTATAGGATCTTTTATTATTCGGTACCTTGTCTGGTTTCAGGATCATAATGACCTCAGCTACCTTCTATTGGCTGGGTACGTACTTCAAACTGATGGCAGCATTGAATAGTTGCTGCAATCTTTTTAATCCTTTCTCCGGGCAGTTCCTTCAGGATTTTGCCTGTTATCAGTTCATACCCTGGTGCTTTTTTGCATTCAAATTATGTTTGATTTCATCCCCTATTTCCTGTAGTGTTACTCTCTTTATATCCATTTTGTCGTTCTTGGGTATAAGGGTAGCGCTTTCTTCTGCTGTTTTCCTCGGTAATGGATAGAAGGTTTCTTCAAGATGTCTTGCGAAGTGATCTGCTAGATGATTGCGAATTACGGGGGGGGGGGGGGGCACCCCCCCCCCGCCCCCCCATTAATCCGCCCCTGCTTTCACCACAAAGAAGCCTATCAGATCTGGAGCTTTGTTGGGATCTGATGGCCAATTATAGGTTGGTGTACTACTTGACTGGAAATCATGGTTTAGTGCTTGTCCTGCTTTATATAATTCTCTGCCCTTAGTGTTCGTTAATCTTGACCCCCAAAAGGTATGTTTTGCATTGAAGTCACCTCCAGCAATAAAATGATTACCTAATGTCCTGAAGAGTGTGGCATAGTCCTCCTCTTTCAAGTTATGTCTTGGTGGGCAATATATTTGAGATTGTAAAGCTTTCTTTGCCCATTATGTCTATACTTACAGTTGATACTTGTCTCCAATCCTCCAAAATATTTATACCTTGATTGTGTTTGATGGTAGTTTTAATCAGAACTGCCGCTCCTCCTCTGGCTCTGTCTGATGGATGAGCAGTATGATAGCATGTATAGCCATTTATCTTAACAGTTGCATTTTTTGTTTGATGGTTTTCTGTAATGAAACAGATATCTATTTTTTCCATTAGTAAGTAGGCCTCCAGTTCAGCTAGGTGCTGAATGAGTCCGTTAGCATTCCATGTAGTAACTTAGGGTGTCAGACATAGTTTTTATTTAAAGTTTTGCGATGTCTTGTGTCAATTCTCTGAATTCTTTCAGCTAAGTTCTCAGTGGCTTTTTGTTGCATGGCTAAGTTTTCTAGGATTTTTTCATTTGTTTTGGATTGAACTTGTAGACTTTGATTCATAGCATCAAGTCGTTTAAGTTTTACACTTACTGCTTGCTCATTTTTTTCCATATTGGTATCTCATTGGCTATGATGTGTTGCTTCCGCAAAGCTTTTTCTTTCTTCCAATAATGGTGTCACTTGCTTTGGAGGCGTCTTCTTTCGCTCCACTTTTGGTGCTCCCTGCTTTGCAGTGTTTCTTCTTTGGTTACTAATACGTTGAAGCTGCTTTGCTACCTCACACCCCCTGTAGTTTGCGGGATGATGCTCTCTATAGTTCACGCATATGGGTGGTTGATCTCGATTGACCGTGCAATCCTGGGTAAGGTGTTTTCGACTGGACTCTATGGGTGAATACAAACATGATGGTTGGCACAATGGACCATTAGGTCTAAGTGCCTTAGCTCCTCCTTGGAGGAACTCCACCTTCCTTCTAATCTAATCTAAGGTGTTTTCCAAGGCATTTTATACACCTTGCTCCCCGATAGCAGTACTTCTGTGTGTGGTTGAATCCTTGGTATCTTTATCATTGTGGTATTAATTTTGAGGTTTTTCTAAGGGGTTCTATTTTGGCTCCCATTTTAAGTATAGATTTAATACTGTAAACTCGTTCTGCTTTCTCGTCTTGGTGAAACGTAAGCATGAAGAGAGGGAGCTCTTTCCTTCCAGTAACCTGCTGTCCTCGATCATTTTCTTTTTTCTCTTTCTTGATTATATTTACATCATCTATTATATTAATTCCCCTCTGCTGTAGGTCATCTATGATATCCTGTCTTTCACAGGTTGGGTGTAGACCTCTAGCCATAACTTTAAGAGGTCTACTGCTTTGTGCTCATATGTATTCCATTCCTTTTTTTCTGTGTTCAGTTTGTTGGTCAGTTCCCTATAAGAGTCAGAGTCTGGCATGACTATTTTCCAGACATTATTGTTCAATGCCGTTATTTTACAATCCGTATTTGCTTTTGTATCTGAAGTCACCAGAGCTCTGACTTCAGCGTAATTTCCCACTCCAACGATGTTGATTTGTGGTGGGGTTGCAGATTTTTTATTGACACTATTCCTCTTTGTGTTCTGTCCATCATGATTTATCTCCTGGCAGTTGGTGATTTTTTCACAGGGACTTTTGGGTTGGTTTGGGGCTTCTTCCTTTGGTGAGGAATCGGCTTTACACTTCTTACTGGCTCTCTTATTTTCGCTAATAATCCAGTCAGTTTCTCTAGCAAGCTCTTCATCATCCGTAGTATATTCTATTGTTTGCTGTCTATTGTGATGGATTTCTGTTTATTCACATCCAGCTGCTTTTCCTTCAAACAAGGTTTTTAATTGCTTGTTCTCCTGTGTGAGTCTCTCAACTATCTGCTTCATCTGCAGCATTTGTTCCTCTATGTCTCTGAGTCTATCTCTTAGCATTACATTCTCCTGCTCCATTCTTGTTGTTTATTTTTTACTGTTGGTGGTGTTCTACTAATTATTAAGCTCCTTTTAAATGGGTCATCTAGATGCAATAGATGGTCCCCCCCAGGATCCGTGGGACCAGCCTCCATAAGGGAGGGTGGATTTTCCAGAAAACCTGGGCTGCCACCTGGGGTAATAATTCCTTTTGTTTTGGCCATCGCATAGATTTGAATTTGCAATTTATACCTTTGCAAGTTTTTCTATCTGCCGCCCCACTGGGAACAGATGCAGACCAGGTGGCTGCCTAATATAGGTCATTCACCCCTGGATTTTGGTGCTAGTTTTGGTCCACTCCGGGTATTTTATTTCCCCAGTGCCCTACTTGAAGTCGAGGGTTCCCCTATCCGCCACCTGGGGAGGCGCCTGATGGGGGACTAGCTAACCCCCACGGGCTCTTTGTAATAAACATATTTTAATACTTATTGATTCATTAATACATACTTCAATTTTTTTGAAAATTCATGCTGTATTTTTGTTGAAGTTACTGGTAATTAATATTCATCTTTGGGCTTATTTATATATATTCAATTTGGAATGAATCCTCAGCCATCAAATTTTGGGGTGGGTCGTAAGAGGAGAATGAGTGCCATTATAAGGGAGGATAATATGGAAAAGGCTTTGATTGAGGATTGTGACTCAAATTTAGAAACGTCAGATGAGGGAATTCAGGAGGAAATCAGACCTATGGATCTATCTGACGACGAATTGGATTACGAGGAACAGCCAGGTATCCTAAGTAAGGGAGAAAATGGTATTGTTTGGTTTATGGACCGGCAACAAACAACCAGCGATATTACTTTTACTGGCAATGCTGGAATGAGGGTACACAACCCTGGCAACAATCCTTTTGGTTATTTTAATCTTCTGGCAGACGATGTGATGCTCAATTTTATCTGAAAGAGACGAACATTTATGGGAAGGAATGATTGAAGAAGAAGTAGGTTGAAGTTTGCTTGGAAGAGTTCCACAAATTTCAAGGGGTTGTCTACTCAATGGGTATTGTGAGATTTCCGATTATTACCTAATATTTGAACAAAAATGACCTCTATGATTTCCCTGTTTTTACGGAAGCAATGTCAAGGGATAGATTTTTAGTTATAATGCAAGCTCTCCTTTTTGGTAGGAACCCCCTTCCTGGAGAGCCAAAAACAAAAGATCTCCTATATTAGATTGGAAATATTGTCGAAACCTTCGGAAATAACAGGAAAAAATGTATTACAAAGAAGGAACTTAGCCTGGACGAGCCAATGGTTATGTGGAGGGGGAGATTCGGCAGTACATATATTCAAAGCAAAAGCCACAAATATGGGGTCAAAATTTATATGTTTATAATTTATAAGTCAGAGCCAGATGGTCTCGTTCTAAATAATTTTATTTACACTGAATCCCGAGATAAAGACATAAGTGGAACTGGCCACGCTGAAAAAGTAGTGAAGAAACTTCTTTCAGACTACGTGAATGTCGGGCATTCAGTATGCATAGACAGTTTCTACAACAGTCAAAATTTGTCACTCAAATCATTGAAAAAAATTTCAATGGGGACATTTGACGTCATCCAGACAGTCATCCAGAATGTGAGCTCCTTAGGACATAATAATTGCAAAACTGAAAAAAGGATAATGTATTATAAGGCCATATACTGCTATACAAAAGAGGGTCTCTGCGTTACTAATTGGAAGGATATAAGGGAAATTTATACCTTATCGACTGAATTTGGTGGTGAAGTAGTGAAAGCGATCAACAAGAGAGGGAAAAAAGAAGCAAAACCAGTGCACTAGCTCATACGCACTGTTAGCACATGGGTTGAATGGACAGGGCAGACCAGCTTTTATCATACTATTATGTTCGAAAGACGGACACTTACAATTGGATGGAATATCAGGGTGGACCTCCACTTCTTAGCATTGTCCTTAGTAAATGCATATCTTCTATACAAAAGATTTAGTTGGAGTAAGTTGTCCCCATTTCAATTTAGGGAATTTATTATTAGAAAATTGATAAAAACATACTTTGGTGACATGAAAATTCATAAGAAAATTGACAGAAAAAATTAATTTTCCAAAATGTATAAAAGGGATAACCAAGGGAAAAACGAAAAGAAGAAAATGTAAGCTCTGCCTCCAAAATAAGATAAGAAAAGATGCTTCTTTTCATTGTGTCATGTGCCCAGTTTGAACCTCCTGTTTGTTTAGAGCCATGTTTTCAATTGTACCATGGTAATTAAAAATTTGTTTTTCTTTTTTTGTTGAATTTTAGTCGAATTATTAAAAATTAATAACTTTTCGTTTGTTCTTCGTGTTTACTCCTTCATATTTACAGTCCCCTTATGTCATATTTGAAGTAAGAGTTTTATAATTTACAGAACTCTCTAAATATGTATTGATTGCTTAAATTGTTGTAATAAAAATATACATGGGTCTTAATCTCTCAACTCAAGTGGATGATGTGGCCGAGAATAAGATCGCAGGTAATATCATAACAAAGGTTACGCACAGGGTGTAATTTCAAAAACCGAACATTTATGGCGTTCCTAACCTTTATGTAGAAAAGTGCCATTAGTGGTCTTCTTTCATTTACATCCACTTCTAAACATCTGTAAAAAATCTCCAAGCTGCCACCCCACCATCACAAATATCAACACCAACACTTGGGGAAACTATTTTCCATATGTAACTTCATGGAGAATTTGAGAAAGGAAAGAACAGATAAAAGGGTATTTTGATGGTTCCCAATGCTGTACTCAGTGTGTAGAAACCCACCCTTATTTTTCCGCTCAAAATGCTGACTAATCATCACCTCAGACTTTTTTCCATTAGTATCCTTGAGTTGGAGCAAAGAAATATATCTTGCACAATATCGGATGAAAGAAATTTCGTATTTGCGTGTTTGCGTAACTAAAAAAGCTAGAATCATTCAATTCCATCACGAGTATTGTGGTATTGCATGCCTTGAGTTCCTTACCAAAAGAGCAGGGTAATGACACATCCTAATTAAATTAATGAATTTTGTAATTATAGGAATTATTTAAAAAAATTTCTAATAAATATAAACGTAAAGCCAAATGAATTGTGCAAAAATAATCATCCATTTTTCATGAAATGACAGAAAAAATTCTCCGAGTTGAATGTGTTAATACCTCATCTCTCAGTATTTTGTGGAGAATTTTTTCCCCTTTGTTTCTCAGATTCATGCATTTTCTTCTTTCCTTTTTTTTCTTCCAATAACATGATTCATAATCCAGGGCTTCTTATTGCTTCCTATCAGACTCTGAAGCAGTTCACCTGCTACCTCCAAAAATGCTTTGTACAGTCCATTCCAAATTTCTTAGGTGCTGGTTTCATAGGTTTTCCCCAAATTTCATTGGTATCGGCATGGATAATTTTCACATGTCTCTTTTCCCTCCAGAGATTTTGTGTTTCACTTTAATAATTCACATATTTACTGATCACTATATTCCTACATCATAGATACTATCCACTGACACTTAGAAAATGTTTGATAGCTATTCCCACAGTAAAATTTATGAATTTATTCATGCCTGCCGCAATGACTATATATATTTATATGTAATTCAAAAGAAGCTGTCAAAGTATGTGCTTTGCACCACCACTCACAAGGTTAAAGCCAAACTTTGAACACAATGTGGTGCACACTCATTTGATAAATTTTGAGGGGACCAGGACTAGCCATGGTACATATTACCTTTTATCAGGGGTGGAATAAGGTCATTGTATTTGGGGGGTGGGTGGGTTGCTACTTTCCGGGGGTCTTAGGGGGAATGAAATACCTTATGATTATGTACTATTTTCCCATTTCACCAGAAATTACAGGTGGGGGGCAGCACCCCTGCCTTTTGCAGAGTAATCTGGAAATGCATATATGTAAGTGCAAAAATTCCATGGAAGAAAAATATAATTCGCCTTTACCAGAATTTTATTCCTGGTTAAGGCAAGACCAATTTTGAGGTTACTGGGAATAGCCATGGTATTTACCTTTACAGAGTCCCCCGCAAGTGCACATAAGTGTGATATTCCACAGGGAAAAATCATTTGCCTTGACCTGGATCCCGGTCAAGGTGAAAGATTTTTTTTTCTGTGGAATATCGCATGGTTAAGGCAAGTCCTGATCGAGGTGAATGATCTTTCTTGTGTGGAATTTTAGCACTCATTTGCACTTGTGGATGTCTCCATAAAGGATAATACTGTGAGAAGTCACAGAATACTCAAAATTTGCAATATGTACAGGAAGGCATTTTTTAAACAGCGAGAGATTTGAATAAAAATTCTATGCTCTAACAAATTCATGAAAATTTCATCTGGAGGATGTGAAGTGATTCTAATTACCTTATTTCTCATGAAATTGTTTTGTCAAGGCAATGAAGGGGGTTGGGTAAAAGGAAACTGCACCAGCCATACCTTGATAATGATGGTTTGAGCGATAAAACCATCGGCGTTGGTGGAAGTACCTATATTGGGACCTCATTTACCTCTCACCTATCAGAACAACCTTATACATCTACATAATACCCTGCGAGCTGCCTCAGGGGCATGCAGCAGGGGGTGTTGGAACACTAGCATGTAAAGGGGAGGGAATAGAGAAAAGTAATGGGAAGAGGACAAAGGTGAGTAACATGTTAATGATGTGTCTTATGTTAGGGTGATTATCTGTTTCAGTAATAATCACTACCCTGGCAAAAATAAGCTCTTCCATGGTGGATAGGCATACACTCAATGGGTGGTAGTACAGCACGTGACTTACAGTCAAGCGAGGGTAGTGGGATGGTATTTTAGAACATCCGAGGGTTGGGGACAGGTAAAGCAACAGGAGTTTTTAGTGAGTGTAAAGGAAGAGTAGTGCTACCCTTCCCTTACACTTCATGGAGAGTAGGGCGAGGGTAAGCGGAAGGTATGCCAAGGAGTCTTTAGCGAGTATAAAGGAAGGGTAGTGCTACTCTTCCCTTACATTCCATGGAGTGTAAGGGAAGGGTAAGCGGCCGGTAACTACCTTTCATGGAGGGTAGTCTCCTTCCTTTACATTCCACTTACCCACCATGGAGGAGCTTATTTTTGCCAGGGTAACATTGCAAGGAAAGAAGGAATTTTTTCTGCCTGTCAGTTTGACAATGTATCTCTATCATTTTGCCCCTTATATTAGTTCTAGAGAAATATCAGTGTCAAAATAATATCCTCGGTGCCATATTGAAACTTCCCTGATGAGACATTTTCAAGTTATCTAAGCCTAGCAAGTAGCCATCGAGTCTCTATAGCAACAGAAGGCTAATATTCAGGCTAAAAGAGAAGAGAGAGAACAAGAAAAGATGTCTACTGCACCTGGGAATCCCAATTGGTTCATGGTTTCTACCTAAGTTTAGCCAGATTATCCAATTGGAGAAGGGTAAATGGAATGGGAGGAGGATGACACATTTGATCCCTCCAACAAATTACATTGGCAGTGCTGGGACAAATCAATTGAAGTGGAGCATCTTTCTGATGCTTTAGAGTCAGAAACCTTTGCCTCATTGGTCATCAGAAGGTCGGTGGATTCGCCCAGAGACCTGGAGGCCACAATCTCCTTTTTCCTTCCAAGTTCAAGAACCCATGCCACGTCATGGCTGAGATCGGTAGTTGATGGATGTTCATTTCAACAACTTCTGACCATGTGGTAGGTACAACGATCTTTGCCATAAAACTGGTAAATCCATCCTTGTGAGTTTTTTGGCTGATGAATGTGGTTTTACCTTTAGAATGAAAAATGTGTCATATTTTCACATGTATTGGACACAGCATAAGAGATGCAACCTAGTTTTGGCCACAAGTTTAGAACAAAATAATCTTTCCATTATTGTTAGTATTCATTATTAAATAAATACTTTGTAATTTTCTATAGTTTTAATAAAATATAAAGTATTTTATTTAATAATGACTGCTAACATTAAACTCTATGAAGTGAAGCCAACAACAGTAAACTCCATTCCATTACTGTTCAATACTTATGTTAGTTATGGTGAAACTGAAAAGTTTTCTTTCACGGAATGATGCGAACAAATCTGGTGATATGGCATGCTTAGGGATGTCATCATTCTTTGTCTGTTGGATCCACGAGGATAGAATGTGACTTGAAGATTTGGTTGAGGTCAGTTCTGTTTAGTCCCATGAAAAAAATTCACAGTAAATGCATGCGGGGACTAGGTAAGTTTGATTTTTTATGAGACCAAAGATCCTAATTCGGAGTGTTATAAATTGAAGAATGGAGAACACGGCAAAAAATGTTGGCTACAATCAGCTCATGCTAAAAAGAGGAAAAGTGTAATAGAGTTGGAATTATCCAGATATGCCACCCTATTAGGAATTTTAGAATATGAAAAAATAGGAAAAATGGTATTCATCAATTATTCCATATCCTCAGTCCCCCAGAAAGTAGCAATCGCCCCTCCCACAAAAATATGAACTTAATCTGCCCCTGTTAGGAGAAAGCAATCATCAGAACAAATCAAACTGCGTTGATGGAATTATTACAAATGTTGGAAGTATATTGAATGGAAATGAAGCAAAATTAATTGAAAAAATGTATCCATGAATCAAACCACAAAGGTTAGGATGATGAATGAAAAATCAGGATGGGCATGGAGTGGAGATTGTCAGGTAAAGTCAGAAGAGAACGTAAAAATTTTGGAAGTTATGAGGGGAGGAAAATGACATGGAGAGGATAAAAAAGGATAAAAGACACTAGCTTGGTGAAAAAATCAAGAGAAGATTGAGTGGAAGGGGAAATTGTAGGCAGGGGCGTTGATAAGGATCTTCCATTTAAGAGATGAAGGACCTTTGTTGATTAAGGCCTCTTCTGGGTGGTCTACATGCTTTTGGAATCTTGATTGAATGCCAAGGTTTTCAGATGCTAATACCCAGGCAGCATCAACTATCGGCGCGATGTTGGGCCAATGTCAGCTTTGTGTCGGCAAAGTTGGCCGACCTATAAAACCGACTCAAAGCCGACATTGGGCCAACATTGGCTTTTGGTAGCATAGCCAATCTTGCGTGCTAATATTGGTACGATGCTGGCTATTATAGGATAAGATAAGATAAGATAATATTTGTATTACTGCTGGTTACATTCAGTAACATAGTAATCGTCAATTTGAATATACAGACAACAATCAAATAAAAATATAATAAAAAAACATAGAACACAATATAAACAAAATGAGGTGAGAAGGAAATTTAATCACCTAGGCCTCCTCACAGCAGGTGCATTGATTATTCAAGAAATCACAGACACTATAAAATTCTCTGCTTAAAAGGTACTTTTTAAGTTCTAATTTAAACTTAGGCATAGAGCATATTGCCTTTATGTTTAAAGGTAAATTATTAAAAATTATTGATGCTGCATGATGAGGTCCTTTTAGGGACAGTGAGAGATGATGGCTATAAATATGGATATCATGTGTACTGCGAGTATAGTATGAGTGGAAACTATGATTATCAGGAAAGAGATGTGGATTTTGTTTGACAAAAATGGCACAATGTAGGATATATAGGGAAGGTACGGTCATAGGCGTGTCCAGGACTACAGAAGTGGTGGTGCCAGGAGTAGAAACATAAAGTGAACAGTCTCTAGCTCTCTGCCGTCCAGCCGCCAAGAGTCGGGAAAAAGGGAATAACTTAGAAAAGAATCTCGATCTAGTGGTGGTGCCACGGCACCAGTGGCACCTGCCTTGGACACGCCTATGGCTACGGTTAAGATGTTGTGCTTCTGAAAAAGGGGGTGACCGGGGGTGTGATATGGTAGCTGTAGCATTTCCTTCAAAGCTTGCTTTTGAAGGGAGAAGACAGTTTTACTAAAGCTGTCATGACCCCAGAATATTACTCCGTAAGTCAGGAAGGATTGAATTTTTGCATGGAATAATAGCAACATCAAGATATTATGAGAAATAATGGGAGCCAGTCTTCTAATCATGAAGATCCCTATTGTTAGGTTACTTGCGATTCTCTTTATATGAGTGTGCCAGCTCAGGTCTTCACTAATGGAAAGGCCTAGAAATCTAGTATTTGATAACCGCACAATAATATTCGGCAATAATGTTATTGGCCTGCCATATTATATCTATATAATTATGGCTATCAGTTGGGTACAGTGGAATACGAATATATACATTTTTTTCTTCTTTTTACCTGTAGAATATTTTCTATGGGGTTTCTGACCCTCAATCAGAAATATAATGCAGCAAAATGGAATGAGAAGTTTGCCGATTGTTTTTTCTTAAAGCCATAGTTCCATGGCCGACTTCACAGGCAAGAGTAAAAATAAATGATTCTCCTGATTGCTCTCACCTTAGCTTCATTTTATCATCTTGCGAATGCAGGGAGCTCTCCGCTCTACTTAAATCTGTAAAACCTAAATTACCTTTAAGAAAATCTCATTTAACATATAACGGGCAGAGTAGAAACGAAACACCTCTTAAAAAGTATTAACCAAATAAAAAAAATGAGTATTACTGTAAAATCTCTATCAATATGAACTAAAAGAATCGCATATAAAACTTCAACGTTGCAGATTTGAAAAATTTAATATCATGCGCGATGCAATGACTAAATTTCTGGGTATCCGATGTGCTCACGTAGTAAGTGAATTTAAATTTGAAACTCGTCGCGCATGCGCAGTTGGCTTAGAATCCGATTCGCTGTCTAACCGTTTTGACGAGTTTTGGTGGGAAACGGGAAAGGATGGTGAATGTGTGAGAATCGTGAGCAGGCTTGAGAGGGTTCTTCTATTATTCGAGTTGCGAACGGAGAGTTATTGAGTCACTAAAATGGCCAATATGTATTCTAACCAAGAGTTAGAATCTCTAAGTTTTCGTGAACTCCAAAAAATAGCAAAGAAGAGAAAACTGAGACAATCTGGCAAAGGAATTACCAAGGTTAGTTTTACTAAGTTAATTGATTATTTAAGTTTTGTCAGAGGCTTTGTGTTCGTTATGTATTGTGTTAAGAAAGCCACCGAAGTTCAGTGTGTTTGAAATAAAATTTCTTGTTAATGTTTAAAATATTAAGGATTTTGACTTGGTCGTATTGTCTGAATGTTAGCTGGATTTGGAATGGAAGAGCTTGCGTCAGGGTGTAAATTCAAATCTCTGCTTTGTGCTTTTGTTGTGAAGTCATGCGTGGGTGTCATATCTTGATGTCCGGGACTTCTGGCTTTTCGCTGAGCTTCTTAAAGCTTCCCTAGCGAATATGAGCCGGGATGCAGTAGTGTTGATAAATGTTTCATTCGGTGAAACACCTCGCTTCATGAGTTAGTGCTTTCGTGAACGCTGCATTTATTCGGCATACTTAGCACGAAGTACTGTCTGCATATCTGACTATTTATAATGCCTTTTATAAAAAAATATACCTATATCTATAGCTATTTGTATATGTTATGTGTGCGGAAAAAAGTTGAAATATTCAACACGCTCTCAGAATGTAAATGGTGATTTCTTAAGGCCGTTTTACACGGTACATTTGTTTGTATAAACTCTTGCATGAGGCAAAATGTATCGTGTAAAGCGGCAAATTGTATGAACGCTTGTGTGAATGTCTCAATGCCTGCACGCGAAATAGAACCTGTTCTATTTCGTTGAGACAAACGTACAATCTCACGTACATTCGTTTGTACAAAATATTACATCGTGTAAAACGGCCTGTAGAGAATAATCTTTAATGTTATAGGTCTAAAATTATTCCGCTATGAGCATGCTTTAATATATCTATTATACGATTAGCTATATAGGAGAAGAATACATTTTCTTATTTGGTACATTATTTACACAGTTTTGCGTAAAAATTAATTAAACTCAGTATCTTTTAATTTGGGGAGCTGTGGAGACAATACAAATGCAATGAGTTTTGCTATTCAAACTGGGAGATTCAGTGCCTATATGTTTTCCCTTCTATGTAAATGGCTGAGTTTAGTTCTGGATATAGTCAACTCAATGACAAGTATTAAGAAACACGCCGAGCTATTCAGTGTCTCAGAAAGTCATTGAATGGGCAAAAAATAGGTATAGTAACAGGGATTACGAAATCTATTGGCTGTGGATGTTTATGCATAATAAACATGTCATTTAGTTGCAGTTTTATACTCATGTATAATGTTAATAACTATGAGCATAGGTTTGAAGAAAGAGATCATGGTCAAAGGTTTAAAGCTGTGGGGAGACAATTTTTTTTCATTGAAATGCATGTTATGAACCAATTTTTTCTGTCGCACATTTTTCAGAAAAACAAGTGTTCCCATCATTCTCTAAATTAATTTGTCCATGTCTTGAAATTGTGGAAGCAAGCTGAACACTAGGGGGAGTGCAGGATATTTCCTTGCATACTACAGTAATAATTGCACCATTGTTCCAAATAATACTTCATGAACACCCCTTAAAAACTTGGGGGTAATAATTGTGTTGTGATATGGACTGTGCGAGATACATTTTCCAACTTCAGGACTTTTTTTTTAATTGTATGCATAGAGGTGCATTGTGCTGGTAATCCCCATTTTCATCACTGCTTGTTGGATGACAATGTAAATTAAAAAATAAATTACTATACTTTCAAGGTTTCTTTGATATAACATACTCTCACCACTTAATATGTGTACATTTATGGGATTAGGTGTTCATAGCATTCATACCCAAGGTATAAACTGTTGGGATTTTCAATGGTCTTGTTTTTGAATAACCAGCTTATGAAATTATATGTTTACAAGCATATTTTTTACCTTTGAACTATTATAGATTTCTGTTACTATGGAGGGGAAGTGTGTGTGAGAAGTTTGGCCATTGTGGAGTGAGGATGTGTTTAGACTAGAGTCATTTGCGATGTAGGTTTGGAAAAGAATGGGGAGAGTGGGCTGGGTAACAGGGAAGGTGATTGAGGAAGTGCTGGATTTGGTGGGAGAGGATAGGAAGTTGGTTACAGAGAATCAGAAGAGACGGAAGAGATGATTGGAAGACATGTTAAGAGATGAGGGCATATTGAAGAGTGTGAAATAGAGGGGAGAATACTGGGTAAGGGTGGATGAGAAAGGAAAAGGATAGGAGTTTTGAAGGACATTATGAGAGGCAGAGGACACAAGAAACTTGTGAGAGATCTAATGGCAAAGAAGTAAATTTAGGGAAAGATGTCTCAGAAATGGGGAAGTTAGGATATGGAGAATGTTCAATAACCAAACAAGCAGCTGCTAGAAGTCCCAAATCATATTGCAAGAAGTGAGAATAAGGAATTAATGGCTCTCCTTTTTGGTGTTAAACCAAGAGTATTTATTGATTTTTGTATCTGATTTTTAATTTTTTCCTTTGTGCCTTATCATCTCAGATTATGTAGGGGGGTCATTAGGTGACCATAATAGATTTCTCACATACAAATATGTGGCAAACCTTTGAAAGACATTTAATAAACTGCAAAATTTTTATAAGTCAATATTTCACCATATTATGGCTATTTGTTACAACACGTAAGTGGCCATTTTTTGTGCATCGGGAAATTGGCCAATGGGCCTTTTCATTGAGGCAGATGCTCATGAAGTTTCCTAAGCGATGGTAGATTTTAAACTTTCCATCTTATAGCTGTAGGTTTCTGCTGTAAAACCAAGCAAATACCTTTTTTACCGGCTTTTATTTAAATTAATTTGACCTTGGAAAGCCAAAAATGGAAATGGGAAATCAATTATTACTGATGGATTGCCAGTCATTATTTGAAAAAAATACTGCCCAAATAATTCATGTCACTAACCATTGATTTTCTTAGCTTTTTCCCCATTTTAAATATTTTGAAATTTTTGCTTGGAAAGTTCTTTTTCATTATGCAGGAAGAGTTATATTAATCGATTTGGTGTGGCTGACTTCCTAGTTAGTTTAGTAAGTGCATTCTTTGAGTTGTCATCAGGCATAATTGCGTTAAGCTGACCTTTATTTGATAAGATATAACACTCACCATTGCTTACATTTAGTTTTAATTCTGATAATAGTGCTAAAAATTCAAGCTTCCAGGCCGATTTCCTGACTTCTCAGTAAATGTTCATCTAGAGCAAATATGAGCATACATTAGGCGGAAGCAGCTGAAAAAGTCACTTCTGTTTTAGATTTTTTTTTCAATTTACAAGTGTGACAACTTTATGTATGTATGTACCATACAATCAAGCAACTCTCATGTTATTCAGCTATGTTCACATGAAGTTCACAACACTAACAGCGCACTTGTACATTTTTTTACCAAATCTTAAATTTATTGATTTTGCTGAGGAAGGGTAACGTGTTCATTAACCACAACTTCATGGTAAAAATGTATACTGAACATCAACCAAAGCCATCAAAATGATGCTATGAGCATGCTCGTAATTATAACACATTGATCCGTCAGTTCTTGCTGCTCGAAAATTGTTTTTTTCCACCTAGGGCTCTGATGCATTGGGGAACATTCCAGTGTCTTTCGAAGTCTTTCACTTTGCCTTCCCTTCCTGCTACAGTGTTTGGTACCTGTAACATTCATGTACAATAAAACAAGCTGCTTTTGCTAAATACTTCAAAGGGTCTGCAAAAACTCTTCTGCAAAGCATACAGAAGGTTTGGCGAGTTTTTCGGTGTTAGAAAGTGTATGTACCCACTAATCCTTGGAAGGACAAAAGCAATAGGCTCTTCTGCTGTCATTTGAACAAAAACTCTTTCCTCATCTCTTTTGCATCCCACGCAGTGATTTCCCTAAAGCTAAAGAATAGGGGATTCGGAAATGATTTTACAACTTGATCAGGGCGTATCCTCTAGATGGCTTTCAGAAGTAGTGTGCTGACACTCCAGCGACAAAAAAGGTCTGGGCAAACGTGTGCATCTCTAGTGAGAGGTCACAACAATTTGGCAAGCAATGGTCAGGACTATTCCTGTACCATTGTCGCACCACTGGCCGCTGTAATCTCTCCTTCTGGGAATGTAAACAATGCTGATCACATTTATATCATCTAGCTGTCATATTTCATGCTACATATTTTAATAATGAATACGATAATAATATTTACAACGGCAGAATGAAAGTTACATATTTTCAATCCTATTTCTCTGGCGATTTCAATTGAAAAGTCAAATTAAAAAACTATTTGAAAGTATAACATTATCCATAACTTTTGTAAGACGCAACCAGAAAAGCTCCGCTATCGATGAATGGCATTCAAATAAAATATTAAGGCTTCAAGTACTGATCAAAATGTGCGCTAATATATTTTAGTTGATGTATATAATTATCAGTGATCTTTAGGGGAAGAAAATGGTGAAAAAACTTTAATACAGAAAGAATTAATGGATCCAAATAACCCTTAGCCATCCTTCTAGGCATAACATCAATTAAAAAATTAAGTAACAACAATTACGAAATTTTCTTTCAATATTTGTAAATTATAAGTAAAAATGCACTAAGTCACAAAATTTAAAAAGAATCTATGTAATCACAAATAAGTAGTTAAATTTGATTTTGAACACGTTATGGGTCAAATGACCCATCCCGTCCTTCTAGTGTTAAAAGAGTTGTAAAACCAGTTCTGGTTTGTTTACTTGTCCACTCTTAAATTGCTAATCACTTCCTTTATAAATGATGACTCAACATGCAGTTAATTAATGCTTTTCTTCATTAGAAAGTTTTGGTGTCACTTCTGCTGGATACTGTAGCTGAATCTCCTGAAGGGCATGATGATTCCTTACCTTTAAAGGAGGTAAGATAAGTTAAAAGTTGACTATGTTCTAGAAATAAATTTACTTGCAAGTTTTAATTTAACCTTTCTATTTATAGTTGGAGGTGCAGTCATTGCATCCTGTTTCCTCTGATGAATATTCATTTGAAGAACGTACCTTTTCTGATGCAGGTGAGTTTTAATAAGAACATTGTTTTTTCCTTTGATGTTTTGCAGGCATGTATCGGTGAAGAAAATGTTGAAATTGGAAAGGAAATATAAATAAAGGCCTAATGGAGCAATAATTGAATCATGGACCATGATTTGATTCATGATCCATAAGCCGTTAAGTGAGGTTCAATCATATGTCCATATGGTTCTTTCCCCATGGCAGTACATATCAAATTATTTTGTTGTCATTAGTCATTCAATCCTGAGATTGATTGATGGCTACCTTCCATTCAACCCTGTACCCTGGTAACTCCTTTATGTCCATGTAGCTATCTTGTGTTATGTCTGGTTTTACCTGGCCCAAGTACTTGTCCCTTGGTTCCGTTACCTCTCTCTGAGAAGTATGCACGTAGTTGATTTTCAGTCTCAATTTATCAAGGCATCTACCATGTATATCTTCTGTGTCAAAGCTACTTGATGAGTGCATCCTCCACAACCATACTCGTCTCATTGCAGAATTCTAATTATCTTCTGCATTTGCCATTTTGTTGCCTGAGCCCAAACAGCCTTACACTGCTTCCCTCCTAGCCTTCAACCACCATTGTGTTCGAATCACCCATAATTTTAAGATAACACTTTCCTTCCCCTTCACTATACTTAGGATGCATGAAACATTTTTTGCCCCTGTTCTAATTTGGTGAATGTGTTCACGCATCTGTCCAGCCACGTACTTGCGCGGGTAAATGCATCGTGTAAACACGGCTTAAGATCGCCTCAGAAAACAGCTGGCTTCGGCTTTTCGGAATCATATAGCCCAATATCACCAGCATTTACGAATACCCCTTAACAGTATACTGTCGTTTGTGTTATTACAATAATTATGCTTGGAATACTCTCTAATTGAATTTATGGAAACAATTGTTACAAGCAAGTCCACATATGACAGTTGTAAACATGGAGCGAGAACACTACGTGGACTTTCAAGGATTTACTGCATTTAGATGTGAAACTTTTTACCACTAGCAAATACGGTATCTGCTCCTGCGATACACGTATTTTTCAAGCGATAGTGCACGTTGCGGCTGCTAGGTGGCAGGGCACATCAACATTTTTATGGCTTGCTATTTTTTAGGTATTCCATGGTACATATTCGTGATTTGCTGTGAGTTTCGAGCGTGAGGCAGAAACAGAAGAAAGTTCCGAAATGAATTCCATCATGATACACATAATATCTTCTGCCGTACTTACGTCTAGCGGGAACTTGTTGATAATGAATACCATGAATACTGACTACACTCTCTGCTACGAGATAGACATATGATTTATAGTACATACCTTTCGTGCATATTGAAATGAATCATCCTTGACCTGTTTTCAATATTTATAATCTTTGAAACAATTACATAAGACAATACAATACGTAGACAACTTAAAAAATAGGGAATTCATAACAATTTACGTGTTCAACATTGGAACATTTCAACTTGTCAATACCAAGCCTCTCACTTAAATACTCAGCTTTTGCCTTCATCAATGGGCCATTATCGGAATTCAGGCTTCTCACTGCTGGCTAAACCACGAGAAAAGGACAGATTCTAACTGCATATGTTCTCCTGGCCGTAAATGATTCTGGCTGCTTGGACGTCCTTCTTGAAGCACTGCGACATGAAATTTTTCCTTATTCTTCAGAATTGTGAATAAGGTCAAGGATGATATTCCAAATCACCTCCCTATCTCGCTTTTGGACCCATCGCCACTTTAATTCATTGATAATTCTTGTTTTAGTTTTCAGATCCAACAATTTTCGTTTCCCAGCCATGATATTCTATCAGTCGGACTGAAATTGATATCAAAGCGGGAGGATGACAAAAAAACAATGAGATGCACTGACTTTCGAGGAATTTATTAGTATGAATACCGGCATGCCGTGAATGTCCGAAATGTGTATTTGAACGTCAAATTGTGCAGAAAAAATACTGCTAGACATATAATTTCAATGACAGAGGACATGACCACAAGTTTGTACACCTTTTCCAAGATTGAAGCAAACATTCGCCACTCGTAATAGTAAACAACCTCAATGGAGGGTGGTTGTTGTCCTCACTAATACAGATTTATTTTACATGCAAATCATAAGGTTTTAAATCATTCTTTGGCTATCCGTCGCAAATTCGAGCTTCTAGTTATATGCCCTACACATTATATGGGGCTTCTACTGTATGTAAAATTAATCACTGTAATTATTGGTGAGGCACATTCCTGTAATAATTTTGAATAGTGTGAACTGTAATAAAAAGAAGTTTATACATACATGAAAGATTAATTTACATTTTAAGTGTGCTTTTCTCTTTTTTCCAGAGAGGGAATTGAATGATAGCAATAAAGAAAATAACCGCAGAAGATTAACGTATGAAATTTCTGAGACAAAAGGTGAGAGTCCTTTGGTTCCAGGAGTGCAATCAAAAAAAAGTCCACGGCTGGCAAAAAAAAATGAAAAACAGACTACGAAGAGGGTTAGGATTCATGAAAGTCCTAAAGCTTTTTTGAGCACCCCTAAAATCCCAATAAAAGTAGTAAAAACACCAATACCCAACAGAAAATCTTCTGGCAGACCTGGTGCGTTGGTCCCTTCAAAGAGTCCTGCAGCAATACAGAAGACGCCGCACACGATCAGGAGTCTGACTACAGCCTCCTCTGTAAAGAAACCACTTCTTGCGAGTGAGTACTTAAAAATGGAAAGTTTTCTCTTTGTTTCGTGGCTAACTCACCAATGTAGAGTGAGAGTTTGCTTTGAAAGCTGAGGGTAGAGCCTCATTGATTGTACCTAATTAATGAAATAGTTCCATGTGTTCACTGAAATCAGGGTGTCCGGCGACCTGGAAAACCTTGAAAACCAGGAAAACTCAGGGAAATATTTTGTTCTGGAAAACTCGGGGAATTTTGGTATTTTTCCGAAAAACCCTGGAAAATGCATGGCAGCCGATTTCCATTAAGGCAGAGAGAGAGGTTTAACCTGCGCCTTTGCTTGCATTATGCTCTCGGCTCAGCGTAGCCTTGCACACCCTGTTCATTTGATACTCTTTTCATAGCTGTGCGCCCGCTCTCAGCTTGTGCTTTGTCACCCCACTCCTCTATCCCTATGCGCAGTCTAAGGGGCGGATTGCATAACAAGGCAAATTCCACATGGAATAATTCCCAAGTAAAATGGCCGCTACGAATGGAATAGGAATTGATGCCGAAATCTGTCACCGGAATTAGAATTTCACGCGGAAATCAAGATTCTGTTCGAAGAGCCGTACGAATGGAATTCTTGGTGTGGCCAAATTTACGAGAAATCTAAACGTCTGAGCATGCGCAGTGCATTGCAACATTTCCTCTCCCTCCGTCCCATGCCCCCTCTACGGATTTCCTCACAAACCTTGCCCGATTTGTCCTTGAAAAAAATGCCTTCTCCTTCAGAGATCAAATCTTTTTGCAAATCCAGGGTACAGCTATGGGCACAAGAATGGCTCCTTCATACGCCAATTTGTTCATGGGCCAGTTGGAGGAAAGATTTCTCTCCTCACAACCCCTCAAACCGATATTCTGGGTCCGATTCATTGATGATATCTTCCTAATTTGGACTCACGGACCCGAATCCCTCTCTTCCTTCATTTCCGACCTAAATTCCACATCCTCTATTTCTTTCACTTCTACCTCCTCCTGCACCCACATAACTTTCCTAGATACTGAAATTTCCCTGTCTAGTAACAAGTTTTTGACGTCCTTGCACATTAAACCAACCAATAATCAACAATATCTCCATTTCGACAGCTGCCATCCCTATCATACTAAAAGTGCCATTCCATTTTCCCTGTCTATTCGCGTGCACCGCATCTGTAACTCCCAAAACTCCCTTGACCATCACCTAGCCAATATTAAAACTGCCCTCCTTAAACGTGGATATCCCTCCTCTCTCCTTGAGCGACGCATCTTACCTTCCACCACGCCCTATGCTCCACCCCCTAAAACTACCACTACATCGCCCTTGAACCTTTGCACTACCTTCGTTCCGGGACTTAATAAGGCAAACCTTGTCCTTAAGTCGCTTTTCCCCATTCTGCATGACAGTCCCCTTACTGCTGACTTAATTCCCAAATGTCCCACTATCACTTTCAAAAGACCAGCAAACCTAAAATGTATTCTACGTCCCTCCAAACCCACTCCCACTTTGATTCCTCCCAAAGATCCCGGTTCATTTCCCTGCCATAGACCCAGGTGCAAAACTTGCCCTTTAATTCGAAATATTTCAGTGTTCCAAAGTCCCAATACCCCAATCCCGTTTCCCATTTCCTCCCATGGCAGCTGCATATCCTCCAATGTAGTTTACCTTTTGCAGTGTAATAAGTGCCCCGCCTTCTACATCGGTGAAACATCCACGCCCCTATCTATCCGTATGAACGGCCACCGAGCTTCTCCTCCCCACTTCCCTGTCCCTAGGCACGCCTCAAAACATGGACTCCAATTCGACTCATGCTTTTCTCTTTCCGTCCTCAATACCCTTCCCGCCAATACTTCGAACACACAGCTGAGAAATACTGAGATGTCCGTGATCTGGTTTTGTAAAGCTTTTTCCCCACCCGGAATCAATGTATTGCATTAATCCCATGAATACCTCTGCCCCCTATTGTCACAATTATAATTTACCTCTGCCTTGCAACACTGTTGCATTTCTCACTCTTCAAGAACTCCTCCCTACTTCAAAATTTTCCTTTGATTAGCTGACACAACATTGTCACATTGAATACCCCTTCCAGTTCCCCTCCCCACACTCCATTTCTCCCCCCCTTAGTCACTGACCCTCAATATTTAGTGCCCTCAGTATTGCAACATTGTTATAATTCTCCCTGCTTGAAACTTCTCTCATCCGAAAACAGCCAGGTGCAACATTGTTCCCTCTTAGTTCCCCTCCCCTCCTAGTTCCCCTCCCCTCCTTCATTTCCTCCCCTACCTTCCCCTTCCCCAGGGCAGTACTAACTGCTCACTTCTAGAGCTGACGAAGGACCAACTGGTTCGAAACGTTCCGTAAGAACGAATTCTTTATCTTTTCCTATTTCTCCTACCTCCTGTAAGTTTGAATTTATATATATATATATATATATATATATATATATATATATATTAGTTATATTTAAAGCTACAAAACTGACTCACTCACTCACTCACTCATTGACACGAATTCTAGGTGGAAAAAAATGCCTTCTCCTTCAGAGACAAAATCTTCCTGCAAACGAAGGGCACAGCAATGGGTACGAGAATGGCTCCTTCGTACGCTAATCTTTTTATGGGTCTGCTGGAGGACAATTTTCTATCTTCCCGGTCCCTCAAACCCCTATTTTGGGTTCGTTTTATCGATGACATTTTTCTCATCTGGACGCACGGTCCTCAAACCTTGTCCACCTTCCTTTCCGATCTCAATTCCTCTTTTTCTGTCTCATTCACCTTTACCACTTCAAGCACCCACATTACCTTCCTAGATACTGATATTTCTCTATGTGATAACAAATTCCTAACCTCCCTACATATCAAACCCACTAACCGTCAACAATATCTTCATTTTGACAGCTGCCACCATTACCATACCAAACGTTCCATTCCTTTCTCCCTTTCTATTCGCGCGCACCGTATCTGCAACTCTCAAATTGCTCTCGACCACCACCTTAGCAACTTAAAAACTGCTCTCCTTAAACGCGGCTACCCCTCCCCTCTCCTTGATCGCCGCATCCTACCCTCCACCACCCCTTATACTCCTCGCCCTAGATCATCCACCACCAAACCTCCCTTGAACCTTTGCACCACATTCCTTCCGGGGCTTCACCAAGTTAACCTCATCCTCAAGTCACTTTTCCCCATTTTGAGCGACAGCCCACTCACCTCCGACTTAATCCCCAAATGTCCTACCATTACTTACAAAAGACCGGCCAACCTCAACAATATTCTACGCCCCCACCAATCCCGTCCCACTTTGATCCCTCCTGAAAT
The DNA here is from genome assembly GCA_963573305.1 of Pyrrhosoma nymphula. Lineage (NCBI taxonomy): Eukaryota > Metazoa > Arthropoda > Insecta > Odonata > Coenagrionidae > Pyrrhosoma > Pyrrhosoma nymphula. The sequence continues at coordinate 49,867,824 of OY754337.1, read as the reverse complement.
CCCCGGTACCTTTCCCTGCCATAGACCTCGTTGCAAAACCTGCCCTTTAATATGTAATCTCTCTTCTTTCCACAGTCCCAACAACCCCACCCCATTTCCTATATCTTCCCACGGCAGCTGCACTACCTTTAACGTGGTATACCTTCTGCAGTGTAAGGTCTGCCCTTCCTTTTACATCGGCGAGACCTGCAATCCCCTGTCCATCAGAATAAACGGACACCGAGCCGCCCCGCCCAACTTCCCAGTCCCAAAACACGCCTCCACTCATAACCTCAAATTCGACTCTTGCTTCCGTCTCACCATCCTCCACGCCCTCCCCGCCGACGCTTCGAACACACAACTTAGGAACACTGAGCTTTCTATTATTTGGTTTTGTCGCGCCTTTTCCCCTCCCGGTCTTAACATTATGCACTGAATTTTTGTCCATTCACTTTCTCCCTCCTCCTCCGACGCCTTTTTTTCTCCTCCCCCACCCCCTCCCAACTTAGCAACTTTGTTGCACTCCTCTAAACAGCCAGGCGCAATTCCCTACTTTGTTGCATCATCATCCCCCCCTCTAAACATCCAGGTGCGACACCACGTGACCTTTCCCGTCCCTCTTACACTCCCCCACCCCCTCCCAACTTAGCAACTTTGTTGCAGTCTTTTAGACAGCCAGGTTCAATTCTCAACTCATCCCAGTTCACCCACACCCCTCCCTACTTTGTTGCACTCCCCCCTAGACATATAGGTGCGACACCAGTGCCCATCCCCGTCCCCCCTCCCCTATACCACAACTTCCCCTCACTTCCCTTCTTTCCCCGCTTTCCTTCCCCTACCTTGGAGCGGTACTTCTCAATTTTCTACAGCTGAAGAAGGGCCTACATGCCCGAAACGTCCCAGTAAGTCCTCTCTCTTTTTACTTTTCTTTCCCCACCCCCTGTCAAGTGTTTTTATTATATTGTGGCCTATTGGCGAAATTTTCGTTTCGTGTATATATATATATATATGTGTGTATATATATATATATATATATATATAACCATTCATTCATTCACTCAAACCGCTCACAGGCGTAAATAATAAATATTTCGTTCAAACAGGTGGTGAAAGAAAGAGGATAGGAAACATATAAAATTAAAATTAAACAACACAATGGTGATGTGAAGATGGAATGATGGCCGATTCCAAGTGAAAAAAATTCGTCTAGACCGGGAATTGAACCACGGACCTTCCGATTTCGCGCCGGCTGCTCTGACCACTAAGCTATCTAGACTACTAAAGAAACACTGGAATCGGCGGGGGGTTTATATGAATCAAACACCCCCAGGATTAGCCCGTAAAAGTCGCCCAGAGGTGGCGCTGGGCATTTTCACTCACCGGCAGAGAAGAAATTAAGTACACAGAAGAGGAAAGCAAAGTTTGAATCAGGCACACAGACAGTGGTAAAGATACAGAACAGGCGTTTCGGGGCACGCCGAGCCCAAGAAGTAGAAATGAGCCATTCCGGCCATACAACCATTCATTCATTCACTCAAACCGCTCACAGGCGTAAATAATAAATATTTCGTTCAAACAGGTGGTGAAAGAAAGAGGATAGGAAACATATAAAATTAGTTTTAGCATATTAATTTTATATGTTTCCTATCCTCTTTCTTTCACCACCTGTTTGAACGAAATATTTATTATATATATATATATATATATATATAAAAGAAATACACTGGACAGGGGGTGAGGAAAGAAAAGTAAAAAGAGACGACTTAGCAGCTGTTGAAGAGCTTACAGGCTCTAAACGTTCCCTGTAAGTTGTCTCTTTTTACTTTTCTTTCCCCACCCCCTGTCCAGTGTATTTTTATTGTTGTGGCCTATTGGCAAAACTTTCCGTGTGTGTGTATATATGTATAGGGAGTAAATGATTGAACACTGCAGCTTCCACTTAGATATTTATTTAACACGACCATGGTTTCGTAGCAGTGCTACATCATTAGGTGAACAGTAAGTCAAGCATAAGTGGTATATATAGTACAAAACCATTGGGAAAAGAGGGGGGGATGGAAAGGAAGAGGTTAAAGGAGGAGAAGGGGAGGAGTGGAGGTGGGGTGTAGTTGTTGGAGGTGAGGTGACTCAGAAAATCCAGCTCTTCCAAGGGGTCTATTCAGCGTCCCCTTGAGAAGGGAGTAGGGCAGCGGTTGTCTCAGTGGGTGGGTAATGGTTAAGGTAGGGAAAATGCAGGAGGGGACAGCGTGACCCTCTCGCGATGACATTTTTTAGTGGTGACAACGGTCTCACTCAAGTTTCATTGTAGCCTTTCACATTATATTTAGCTGATTTTTACCTTTTTTTACTACAATTTGTGCAACTTTTGTTAAACATGCCTACGAATCTTTTTCAGCCAGCTGTAATGAATAAACCTGGCTTTTATGTTACGAAATTGTAAGTTAATAAGGGTGCAAAGTAATGGAATACCATGCTCTCAAAAAGAGTGATCAGTTTTTACTCTCCGAAAACCATAACATTTTGCAGTTAAAATTAAGTAAAAGTGGATCTAATGTGGAAAACATTTTTTATGCACATCAATAAACATAAATAAACAAGTTTTCAGGTTCATTTTATTGCATTAAAGTCAGTTTCTTCATTTAGAAGATAGAACATCTCAAACTTAGGTATCTTGACATTTTTTTACTTAAGTAGTGGCAAAATAATTAACTAATAGTTGTGGATTATTATATTTTTCTTCTACAATGTAACCCAAAAAAAATCAGTGCATCTTATTTTCCGGTGAATACTATGGGTGGATGGATATGGTATTTTTCAATGAACTTTCTCTTAGTTTCTATGAAGTTCATAATTTCAGTAACTTTTATATGTTCTTTTTTTTCTTGAAATATGTATAATATTCTTATACGTATAATAATACCTTGACTCTAAAGGTAAATATTTTTGTCTAGGCACCTCGTGCTGTATTTAACTCAACAGAATGCATGTCCTTTTGTTGGGATTTTTGAAGGCCTTGGTGTACCAGTATGAAGCTTGACACACATGTAAGAGGGTTAAAGTATCCACTCTGTAAGGGTTAAAGTAGTCTAAAGGAAATTTGGCCCTATAATTTATGCTATTTTTTTTGGGAGCAATATATAGGCTATCAGGGAAGGAATTTTTTCCTGGCCATGTTGTGTAATTTTTACAGTGTTCTTAAGCTAAGGATCCGTATCAAGCATTTTTTTTCTTTTTTGTGCTTAGGCAAGCTCAAGACTCCGACCACAGTACAAAAAACACCGCGGTTGAATAAGACTGTTCTCCTCAGAGTGGCATCATCAGTGAAAAAATCAGCTGCTGAAAGTGAGTTATAATATTTTTTTAGAACAACACTCCTGCACTTTGCTACCGCAATTTCTCTGGAATTTTCTTTTCATGAAGTGAGAAAATGTCAATTTGCTCATAAGTAGGCCTCATCCTCTTTCATGGTTTTTATCATTTTTGGAGCAATCATGGGCCATAGAAATAAATATGGCATCACAATTTGAAGCAAGATACATATTTAAAATGGAATATTTCTGTATTGATAAACTCCCATCCCTAATTTAATGTTTTCGTTAAATTTCATCGTGTAAAAGTTATTTCATTGAGAAGTAGTTATTCTGCTTATACTTTATATGTAGAGCTTTTCATGACACCAGTATATATTTTCATTTTTTAAGTATTTATAAATTTTTTATTGTACTAAATGGGGACTTAAAAATTTCTCATTTATTATTTATCAAGTGTAATGGGGTCATTCTACGTCAAAACGCCCAAAAAAAGACCAAAAACTACCTCACCCCCACCGATTTGGACCAAATTTTCAGGATGTGCCGTAAGTGAATAGGTTATTTACTTCTTCCAACCGTTTGGCTGAATATGCATCCATTGCCTACTTACAGAGATATGAAAATGTCAGCATTTCATAAACTCACAGTCCCTTCTTCCTCGATATCTCTAAAAGTATTGCAAGCAGAGAGTGCAAAATTTCTTGGTTTGGAAGATAATTTACTGATGCAGAACAGCATGCCTCTAAAACGAATAAAATATGTATTTTAATCCTTAAATTATTTTGAATTGGAAATTTTCAAAAAGTTTTTTCTCCAATTACCTACCCATTCGATTTTGCTTATTTTTTTATGTGCTGTAGATACATAGACATATTTTCTAGCCATTGTAGAAATTTGGCAAGGGTAATTTTCCATTGAAGGGAGAAAATATTTTATGTGTGTCTGCTCGCTCAGCTCCCACAATGCTCTTCCACACTGCAGACATCTAGGTCGACGACACTTTTCAATTGACGTGTGGTCCTGAAGTGATAATGTGTGCTTTGATTTCGGAAGTTCATCTAATACTACTCAATGGTTAAAATGTCAAATTTCAACAATACAGAGGTGCTACGGCTTAGGATCATAAAATCCCAAGCTTTGTTCTCCAAAATCCTGTATTGTTGAGTCGCATTTGGGGTTTCGTCCGAGATTCGTCATAGTTGAGGCTCCGCAATGATGAGCTCGTTCTCAATAGGCTGAATGATGTAGCTCATTACCGATGAATTGCTACTCAACTGTAATATTTAGAGCCATATAGAAAAAATCCAAGATATTTACAAATTATTTTGCCATCTCCTTATTATTTTACAAATATCGTGATTAGCCTTGACTCACTTGAGATGTGCAGGTGAAAAACCAGCTACGTTGCCATCACTGCGTGAGACATTTTTGCATTCCTTCCTCTCTAAAATTGAGAGATAAATGGAATGTTAAATATATTAATGATACCTGAAGCTTTCAGGAATCAAGTTTCGGTGCATAAATATGATTGAATATACCTCGTCAATGCTCCCTCATCTTCTTTCGATTCCATTTTTTTAAAGTAGTGCCAAGAAGGTTGAACAGAAGTCCATTTGTGGAGCAGGATAATGTTTTCATGCATATTTTTTGCTTTGAGTGTGGCACCGCTCCATGAAAAGACATGATACCCTCTATTTGATGTGCTTCGTGGAATCTCTTCGCCAGGATTTCCTTTTCATGCTCCACTTCTTGCTTGGGTGCGAATTGAAAGTTTATCCTTGAAATATTTTCTGTAGCCCATTCGAAAAGCTGTGTGGGATGTTTGAGAAGTAAATAACCTATTCACTTAAGGCACATCCTGAAAATTTGGTCAAAATCGATGGGGGTGAGGTAAATTCCATGGTTTAATTGACATGGAATGACCCAATGGTAACTTATAAATGCATATTGTTGTCTATGGGAATTAGCCCTCAAAGAAGTACACTTAAGAGTTATGTGCACAATACTATAGCTAGTCAGTGTCAATCTATAAGCCAGTGATTGTATTTTTTTCCCTACTCTAGGATAGAAAATTTTGCTCCTTAACACTGTATAATTGAAATTGTAAAATTTAAGTTGGGTAACCATAGATGTTTCATTTTTCTAGAAAATCGCAGTAAAATTCCAAAGTTGGATGTGAAAAAGGCTCCAAATTTTTCCAATATCCACCAAAATGCTTTTGAAAAAATGGATTCATTGTGGGATGTAGAGCATCAACGAAATTTGAGGAGACAGAATGTCCAGAGTGCTGGTCCTCTCTTTTCATTTAAAAGCAAAACAGATCCACCAAGGAAAAATAATGCTAAGGTAAGTCATTTCAGGCCAGCCTTGGTGCATTGTCAACTTAGTCATTTGAGGACATTGCTTCACATTATTTCATATATTTGTCATTTTGATTGTATCATTATGATATGCCAAACTACCTTACCTTAAAAAAGAAGTATTGCCAAACGATAAACCTTGCCAAAAGGTCACATTAATACACAAAGGTCACATTGCTTCACATTAATTCATATATTTGTCATTTTGATTGTATCATTATGATATGCCAAACTATCTTACCTTAAAAAAGAAGTATCGCAAGACAATAAACCTTGCCAAAAGGTCTTACAATGATGAAAGAATTAAGAAAGCAGACAATAAATCCAAAGAAATTTGGAAAATTATAAATGCGAATAAAGTACAGAATAAGCATAACTCTCAATTTCAAATACTGAATCCATCATTTAATTGCTACTATCAGAATTTGAGGAGGACTCGGAACAAGCTCTCGGTGGTTGGTTCTCACATTTCTGAGCTAGTGTCTTTTCAAGTGATTGCGCTGACAGAGATTTGGCTCAATGCTAACGTGTCTGACTCCGAAATGGATTTTTCATCGACGCATCAAATCTTCCACTGCGATCGTAGCTCTCGGGAAGGAGGCATTCTTGTAGCTATCGAAGAGAATATTCCCGCAACCCGACGGCCTGGCCTTGAATCAGACTGTGAGATTCCGTGGACTGAGGTTAAAGCTCAGTCTCGTGACACCAGTGCGAGAAAGATTTTCATTGGTTGCTTCTATTACCCGCCTAATACAGTAAAACCTCTACTTCACGAAATTCAAGGGACCGATAATTTTCCAATTCGTTAATTGGGAGTTCGTTCCTTAGAGGTGTTTTGCACATTGCATCACTCCTGGGGCAATGTAAATAATCCACTCTTGTACTGTGAATTCCAGGGAAAGTGGTTTGCAGAACTCAATTAATGGCATAATTTCTACAGAGGATCGCATACTTTTATCCCTACTGCTCTCATGCCTTATAAAAAACCGTGGAATAACAATGAGCAGGTCTTTCAGCAAGTCCTGCTAATTATTCCATGTACCGAAATTTCTAAAGGCCGGTTTATGATTGGCGTGAACGTCAAACTTAAACCGTAAATTGTTTTCCCATTGACTGCATCCTGTTACGATCGCCATCGACTGGAATGTGCGTCGGTAACCTTTGGTCGCCTTCATTCATCTTTGCTTGGATGCAGATGTTTACATGCAGCCAAGCGCCAACATCTTTTGATTTGTTTACTATCTACAAAAGAGCGAGAACATGGACAAATAAGAGTGTTATCAGCTTGTAATTGATATGATAATTGTAGTAGTGGGTAAGAACTTGTGTATTCAGCTCGAATAACCGTAGCATACGATAACATCAATTGTAATTATAATTTTATAAAAATTGTCATTCCTTTGTCTTGTTTTTATTGTGTTCACTATCATTTTGATATTGCTCAATTCTTCAATTCATTAAAATTTTGGCTAACCGTAACTGCATATCAAATTCCACCAAGCAACATGCACCGGTGTGATGACAGGCGTGCTTGCATTCAACCCAAAAGCTGGCATTATCTCATCACTCGGTTCAGCTGACGGTGATCCTGTCTCAAAGTCAGAAAGCAGCTATGCGTGAGCATTCCACAGGGTGGCGATCGTCAGGGTAAACTGGGAAATCCTGGAATTGTCAGGGAATTTTGAATTTCTGGAAATGTCATGGAATTCTCGTAACAGTCGGGGAGAAACTGGGATAGGAAAATAGTGGTTATTTTTCTACCATTTCGTTTATCGCCCAGTCTTTCTCGCCCTTAATTTCACCAACTAAAACTAATGTCCGTCGCTGACGTGCATGGAAAAAGCCCCATCAATTCGTGGAATATTCAGTTATGAATCTTATTAGTTGTGAATCCTTATTATTTAGTTGTGAGTCAGACGTACAATGTATCCCTTTTGCATATCCTTATTGCGATATTTGCCTAGTAGTGTTAAAATTCATGATCACAATGTATTACTCTCATCACAAGTAATCCGAGGCTATGTTGTTCGGAAAATTTTACTTAAGGTTTTATTTAAACTCCCGAGACTCAGGTCGAGAGATAGCTGGAGCACACTAGCTCGTCGTAAATACATGCTTGCAGTTCTAAAAATACGATACGTTGATTATTAAAATTGTAATACAAGTACGATCTCACGTGTAAACAAAATCTTACGCAAGATCTTCGATTCCCATACCCTTGGTGAGACAGTAAGAAGAGCCCTCCTCCCCTCCCCACCTTTCACGCTCGACGTAATTGTTGAATGGCCCCCTTAGCTCCCTCTCTAAGCAATTTAGTCAGGTCACAAACCACCTCTAATATGATATTCCTGAACATGATGCTGTCGTTGCTAATTGCCTCCTGTCTTCGCTCGTAGTGGTGCGCTTACGTTTTGTTTGTTTATCCAAATATTTTTGCATTTTTTGGTTCCCTCTAACAGTCAAGGAGTTGTAACCATGTTAACCAAATTGTTATTTGCTTCTGAAGGTCACTCGTGCCATCCAATTTTGATCCAGTCTAACAACTTGGCTTTGGTTTGTATTTTTCGTGCAGCTTAGTGATACCTGTGCCAGAGTCTGCCAATAAATTGGGCATTAACTTTCCCTTCAATGCCTTTTCATTAATGCTCAACTTCCCAAAACTACCACATCGTGACTATAATGAAGGTTTAATATGTTTTTTCATTAGAATGTAAAAAGCAATACTTGTTGCTTTTAATGTATTGATTTCAGCTATTAGCATTTTCTGATTTTAGATGAAAATTTAATTCGACAGATATAAAATATTGCAATAGTAGGTGACCTTTTGATAATCGGTCAGGGAAATTGGTAAATACATCAGGGAAAAGTCAGGGAATTCAAGAATTGGATATCAGTAGCCACCCTGATTCCAGTGCAGCTGTAAAAATGTAAACAAGTAAACATCACTTTGAACTCATGACTTTTCAGGCTGAAAGATGTGAAAGTAAGATGATAAAGTACATACCATTAAAATGCCACGTATTGATAAATTACGGTCGAATTTCACAGTATGAGGGCATTAAGTTGAAGATTTCCATTAAAGATGGGCAAGAACCTGTCCCATTTTGTTTAGTTTCTCTTGAGTTGTTATTTTGTTTCATAAAATCAAATTGATACCTCCACCGGTGACCAAAATAGCCTTACGTAAAGTCATTACATGAAATTTACGTAAAATCAAATAGTGATTCCATAAGAATACTTCAGTGAATGAGCAGGACTGGCTGATTTCTTGTGTAATATCAAATTTTACATAAAATCAAATAATGTAAAATCGGAATTCTACTTATTATGAACTTCTTTAAAAAGGTTTCTATGGTGATCTTTGCCCCCCATTTAATGGTTTTAATAAGGATGTAATAGAAGGTGAATATATTACTTTTGTTTTTTGTTTGAGACATTGTTCCACTGCCATCAGATGTGACCTGAATCTTTGAAGATGAAGTTACTTAGGTTTTCTATGCTTTATTGCATCTGCTAAATGTAGCAGTATATTCATAAGTATAGCAGTTGCCATAGGCGTATCTAGATGCATTTGAAGGGGGGGGGGGGTCACCAGTTGTGACCCCCCCTTCAGACCTGGGGGTAGAATACCCCCATGTAAAATGGGGGGTCTGGGAACTTGGAAAAATATACATCTTAAAATGACGTTTTGAAGGAGTTCTATTATGTTATAGAAGGTGCATGCATCTCTGTATATTAAAAAGTAATGATCCGTTCATTGTTTACCGCCTTGAGAAAGAGCCACGACCAATCGACGCTCATCCTATTCATGGAAGTATCCTTGTATTTTCAAAATCTAAACATATTAGGCCTGTCGGCATGTGAAACCTCATATTGGCCGAACAAGAATCCCGAAACTCGGGTTGATTTAAAATCACACTGGAAACTGGAAACACAAAATTTGACATTTTCAAAAGTCTCTTTAACCTTTAAAAGCTGGATTTAAATGTCCTTCCAAGTCCCTCCCTGCCAGATTAAAATTGGCCCTTTAAAAGTTTTCTTGTTGTGTGTCAGCCAAAAATGGCACTTTCTGCAGTGAGAAGCACCAAATGGTATGCCAATATTGGCACTTTCTGCATTTAAAGGTTAAAACACTGAGATTGTGTTATGAAACTATGGATCAAACTACGACATGTAGCACCATTTTTATTAAATTGCAAAATGCTAACACACCTAAATGGCTTTGAGTATCAACTCCAAATTTGAAGTCTGTGTAGGTTTTTATGATAAGTTAGTTCCCTGAAAATATCACATTTTTACTAGGTCATAAAGAGAATAAAACTAAATAGTATTTATTCATGCATATACAATAGTCTTGCTTATGTAATGCCAAGTTTTGGCGAAACTCAGTTGAATACCAGGTAAAGTTGGTTAATTTTGGTACCTATCCTTAAGTTGTATCCTATGGAACGTTAAATATTTGAGTGTTATGGAGAATGATACAATGCAGAGTTCATTTCTATTTAGTTTTCAATGCATGGGAATGTACACACAAGCCACTTATGTTGGAATTTTTTTCTTGACCATCAGTTTCCATTGGTTAATAATGTTCCTAACTTCTGTTTTTTTATTTTACTTTTGGCCAGGGTGAAACCAAGAAACCCTCAGAAACTGGAGCAGTCTTCAGATTTGGGGGAAATAATGGTATGTTAAACTGATTACTCTAGATAGTGATATGGTACAACTAATTTATTTGAGTTTAATTTTTTATTTAACATGAGCTCCTCTTTCAATTACCTTCTCTATACCATATGCTTTGTTGTGACATGATTTTTAAGCACTCCATTGTGTTTTTGTGGCTACATATTGGACGAGAGAAGTACGAAAAATGTGACCATCTTATATGCCTCATTATAAATCTAGAGGGGGGCTATTCAGGGTGGCCACTCTTCTGGAAAATTTGAAAAGTCAAGGAATTTCACTGTTTGGAAAGTCCTGGAATGTCAGGGAAAATGAAAAATAAATCTGGAAAAATCATCTTTTTTGTAAAATTTAAATGGTGATTTTTCCTCATCCTCTTAAGCATAGGTAGGTTATCTTAGATATTTGAACATCCCATGCTTTGCTGATAGTCATTTCGATACCTCTATGTGGTCACACAATTCTTGAGTTAATATTGAGCTAGTCAGTCCAAGTTGAATGGCCTAGCATTCGCAGGAAATGCTCCCCTCAACCGAAGAGCCGAATATAGCCCATTACACACTGGGTGGATTTTACCGACGCAGCATGTTTGCCGCTGTGGTCGATCCAGTAGAGGTGCGAATAAACCAATGGGAGGAACTAGACGGAAGAAAAAACAATCGGTAGATTTGCCGCCGAGCTAGTGCACACCACCACTACTTTGCACAGTAGTTTTGCCAACGCAACTCAGTCAGTGGCGCACATAACCAATCGGAGACATACACTGGGCAGATTTTCTACAATGGAAGCATACTAGACATCCTAGAATGTTCGATGTGGTGTGCCTAATTTTGGATACTTCACTCATTTCATTGGTGTGAACAAGACCTGCCCTATGGGACAAAATTCGTCAAATGATAAAATGGGCATTTAAAAATATGTAGTTGAAAAACTATTATTCCTTTCTTTCTCTTTAGCTTTTCCCTTGTTCAGGGGTCGCTGTTCCTTATTTTCTTTTTCCACTTCTTTCTGTCCCTCGTATCCTGAGCACTCAGTCTCTTCTTGTGTTCAGTGTTCAGCTATACATACAAGCCGTTTCACCTTCTCCTTGGTCTTCCTCTGAGCCTCCTGCCCTTCACCTCCAGGTCAAGCATCCTTTTCGCACCATGGTTCTCATCCCTTCTCATCCAATGCTCATACCAGTGTAGCCGGCTTTCCTGACCCTTCTTTGATGCCATCCTGTCACTCCAGCCATCTCATGGATTATGTCATTTCTAATTCTATCCTTCCTTGTCTTACCCATAGCCCATCTCAGCATCCTCATTTCTGCCACATCTAGTTTCTTCTCTAATACCTTCTTCACCGGCCAAGTCTCACTGCCATATATCAGGGCTGGTCTCACCACTGTTCTAACCCTTGTGTGCACCCAACTTTTACCACATTGTTTCCTTTTAACCTTTTCTTTATTATTCTGTCACAAAGCACACCTGACACTCTTTTCCAGTTCCTCCATCCAGCTTGAATTCTGTGATTGTGTGAAATTCACAGTGAAACAATCATTCGTCTGGACTGGGATTCAAACCCAGACCCCTCGCTTTCACTCCGAGAGCACTCGGTGCAAAATCAAGAGGTCTGGGTTCGAATCCCAGCCCAGGCGACTGATTTTTACACTGAATTTCACACAATTGTTTGACTATCAGCTGGTGACTCTGTTAAAGTTACTGCGCGGCTAGTTCTGCAGTTATTTGTATTTGAATTCTGTGGTTAAGCTCACTTTCCAAACCTCCACTTTCGGTGACGTAGGAGCCAATATATTTGAACTACCTCACCCTCCTCAACCCTTCACCTAATAATTTGATCCCCCCTACTCAGCCACAGATATTCTGTCTTCTGTCTACTAATCGTGAGGCCTCTATCCTCCACTGCCTCTCTCCACTTTTCCAAAGTTTCTTCCACCTTATCTTTTCTTTCTTCCCCAATTACAATATCGTTTGCATAAATTCCAGACCACAAAGCCAAATTGGATAGGTAGGGACTTAAAGCCGACCCTTGATGCAGTCCAACTGTCACTGGGAAACTTTCTGTCACACCAACACAGGTCCTTACCTTGGTGTACACTCCATCTGACATACTTCTCTGGTACTCCCTTCACTCTCATACTTCTCCATCTCTTGGCACTGAATCATATGGTTCAGAGCAAACAGAGCGTCCGTCGTTCCCTTGCCTGGCATGAACCCATACTGGTTACTTGAGATTGTCGTTTCCTCTCTGAGTCTCCTGTCTGTCATCCGTTCCCAAACCTTCATAGTGTGCGGTATTAACTTTATCCCTCTATAATTCTTGCAATCCTGAATATCACCCTTCTCTTTATATATAGGCACCATCATGCTCTCTCTCCAAGCCTCGGGCATCCTTTCCTAATCATATACCTTCCCAAATAGATCCCATAGCAAGTCTATACCTTCTTCTCCCAATGCTCTCCAAGCCTCCACAGGGAGGCCATCTGGTTCTACTGCCTTTCCGTTCTTCATCCCCCTAAGGCATCAAAACTTCATCTCTTCTAATTCCTGGCATCAAATTTTTGTTTGGTGTTCCATGCCCTCTATCCTTCCTTTGATGCTTCTCATTCAGTAGCATCTTAAAGTAGTGATGCCACCCCCGAATGATGTCTACCTCTCTCCTAAAGTCTTATCCTCCTGTATCCTTAACCTGCTGTGTATGTGTGAGGTCTTTTGAGGCTTTGTCTCTTGATTTTGCTAACAAGGAGACTTTGCCAAAATGATGTAAAGAACTAAGATGAGACCTTTTTTATGTGATAGTAGACTATTAGACAGTTTTAAGTTAGCCGAGTGGGGTCTGCCTGGCTCAGGTCCTATGCGTACCTGTCGTAAGTACTCCAATTATGAGACCATTGATATTTCTGTAACAACATGAAAGCAGTAGAACTTCCTCCACCCTAGGTTATTACGTGTTCGAAAAAACTTTTCACAAAACCATTCAAATAGCCATTTTTATTATAAAATTAAGGCTCCTTGACTTCAAAGTGAGCAACACTAGTTCAACTTATTCACTTGAATAAATTCTTTGGATAACGATATCCGAAGCAAGGGTTAGTTGGCTATAAATATTTTTCAGGAATGTATTTCCTTAAATTCTTCAAGTTAGGTATAACAAAAGCAGCAATTGCGAAGAGAAGCATTTGGATTACTCCAAATTGACTGGAAGATTAGAAAAACTAATCGCAGCAGGACTCGAGTCTGGGACATTCCTCGTTGGTATCAAGTTTAAATTCTCTCGACTTCGAATTAGGATACCTTAACCTCAGCATCAGCACCTTGAATATATAACCTGATCTGCTTGAATATATCTTGGTTGTACGATATGCCAGGAAAGGGTGAGTTAGGTATAAATATTAGTGAGGAGTGCATTTTCTATTATTTGTAAGATAAAAAAAATTAAATAGTACTGAAAACAACAGGTTTAAAGATTACTAAAAATGTAAGAGTTAGAAAATAAGAAAAAAATACTCCGGCTCAGAGTCTCGAACCCGGGACCAATCCCTTATAACCCACTATGAGTCTTACACTCTACCTAGTCCAGTGGGTTATGGTAACCGGAGGATAGAGTTACTGCTTATATTGCGCATGGCTAAATTCTGTAGTTTTTCTAATACATTTTTCTCTCGAACCTGGGTGAATGGAGCTGGAACCCGTAAACCTTATTCCTATCTAATAGTCTACTATCACATAAAAAAGGTATCATCTTGGTTTTTGAGATAATTTTGGTGAAGTCTCCTTGTAAGCTGAATAGCCTCTTCTGTACCTCCGGTGTCTCCAACTCTTCATACAGCTCTTTAGCGAGTGCAACAGTTGTTTTGGCCTCTTTCTTCCTCCGCTTATACTCTTCTCTGTCCTCTGCTATCAGTGAGATGTCATATTTCTTTTACACTCTTCTTTTCTTGTGTCATTATTCCTCAAATCTATAATAAAGTATAAAGAGATAACGCAGATTGCGTTGACGCCGAAGTTGCCTGAAATTTTTTGACGCAGCCTGCGTTGATCCTTACTTTCTGCCTGTCATTTGTCGTTCACGTGATTGTTTTCTGTGGATTGTGGTTCATTTTCAGATAGTTAAACTTTGGCGGGAGTGTGGTCTGTGATGATTCCCACGCTGCCTTTGCATTGATTGTGAAGTAGCTGTGTTGAATTACAATATTAGCCATGGGAATAGGTTTAGTAGGTTCACTAAAACAAGAGGTAAATAAGAAAGTGAAGGCATGTCCAAAACATTCTTGCGTTGAATAAACAAAAGGTATTGTTGAAGCACATCTGAAGCACATTGCTATAGTGGCATTTTCATTGTACTCAAACCAGTGGCATTGTAATCAGAGGCTACAAAAGAAATCTTTGCAGGATTTGAAATAGGTAATGGCAATGATGAAAGCGTGCATCAGGCATGTAAATTTCAGTTCTTTCTCGAACTGCAGACAAGGGATCCCATATCATTCACTTAGAATCACCGAGACAAGTTTCACCTTAAAAATTTTTGAAACTACAGATATAAATAAAGTTTTGGTCAGACTCTCTGACGCTGTTGAAAGTATTTTAAATCCAGAGCATAAAAAATGTGACTTAAAAAAAAGAAAAAAATCACCTGTGTGAGGCACGAACTGGCATACCTTCTGCCCAGAGTCGAGAACGCTAACCACTAGCATATGACAATAATCAAAACAATAGCAAAATATGGCATTTTTCACCAATAACATTCTTGCCTCTTGAGTTGAGTTATTTTTGGCGCATATGGTTCTTCATACTGTTCCCGAGAAAAAAAAATCTTACCTGGTGTGAAACCCGAGAAACTTTTACTCATTAAACTATAATTGTTTACATACATCAAGTCAGGCTTCATAATTTGGGAGGGTACTGGTACATAAATCGTAATATTATGTTAAGTATTTGGAATGTGTTTTAGTGTCCTCTTAGCCTGGGAAGTTTGTGAGGGAAATTTTTACATGAAGTTCTTTTTATGCGAATAAATGACGTTAGATAAATTATGTTCATTCCTAACTCGATGGTTAATAGTCACTTGACTGGTGGAAGGGAGAATGTTCACATGTGAGTACAATCACGTGCTGTATGTAAGAATGGCCCTATTCACTCAGCATCACTTCTGTACAATAAGTTACCTACAAACTTTAAATTTATGTCCTCTGTGTCTTCTTTTAAATAAAACTTGAAGAACTACTGCTTAATAAGTGTTATTATAGTACTGATGAGTTTTTTTCAGACACAGTTTTTTAAAAATCTATTGTGAAAGGTTATTATCTATAAATGTTTTGAATATGTTCTATGTCAACAACGACCAACAGAACAATAAAGCTATGTATTATTATTATTATTATAAAGCACAGTATCTATGTTTTACTGGAATGCTTAAATCGTCAATGAATGTACGCTAAAATACCCTATTGAAAGTTGTTTAGGAGATACGAAGTGAGGAATTTCCCTTGTCTCTCTTTTGTCGCTAGTAATATTTTATCGTTATATATTGTTAATAATATGCCTCGTACAGCCTACAAACACGTTTCTCAATTTAAAGCAAAATGGAACTTATATGTTGAGAAGTGTATTTGTGAGAGTAAACAATGACGCTTTTATTAAATAATAGCATAACATACGAGGTGCTGCCTTAAGAACGCTGACGCTCAATGTAATTTTTTCTATAACTTTTTTTAAAATTTGATTTTGAAGAATGTGAAAGAATCATGTTCGTGAAGTTATGTTTTAAATGCTTTAGTAAATAAAACAATAAACTATACATTTTGAAATTGGTGTTAATTCCTGAAGTTATGTGCTTGTCATAAAATTCATCGAATATTTCCAAGTATGTTCAATTTTATGTCATTCAGATGATGCTCCATAACTGTTAAATATTCATTTTATATTGTTATTATGGTTAATTTTATTTTAGGGTTAATCTTTAACAGCCCTTAATTATATTTCTACATTCTGTAAAGACATTATTATCCCTTAAAATACATAATATCAAACAGTCTGGAAAATTGTGTGTCTGGAAAATCTGGAAAAGTCAGGGAATTTCAGCTGGATATTTGAGTGGCCACCCTGCTATTGCACAAACAATTTAATAGTAATTTGCTTACTTGTGGACTTATTGGAAGCAATCACCCACACATGAATTATAGTTTTGGAATTATATTGCTGTATAATGCACGTAAACAATACCTAGAGACTTTCTTCACAAGATGGAGGTAATCTATGTCTTATAACCAGAGACTGGACGTTTATGACTTTTATTTTTCCATTTCATGACCTTTATTCTAAGACTTTCAAGACTTATTTTCCTGTTTCATGACGTCTATTTTTTTAAATTCAGTCATTTTGTGACACTTTAGCTAAAAGTATTACATTTATTTTACTGTAAAATTAAAACTAATATTATGATCCATATAGTTACTATTGGATAAGTGGTTCAAAAGAAAGTATCCCTCTCGCTTCCCCTCTTATAAGATATTTGAATCGAAGCGTCCTGTCTGCGAATTCCTCCAATTCACCTGCTTTACGCTCAGCTTCAACCGCCTATTTCACATATTTCACTATGCTACATATTCGGATTTATACTAAGCTTTCATTTTCTTCATTAAACCTTTTCCTTTCCAATACCATTCATTTAAACCTGTCTGTGAAGTGCATTTATTTCTTGATGCCATGTTCGAAAATCTGACCTTTTCTTCCTATTTCCCCGAGATGGCACAGCGGTCGAGCAGTTACTCCTTCGCTTTGAACACCTCACCCATGACTTTTCCGGCCTTCAACTTAAACTATCCCCACTTTACGATGCATTTTACACAACCTCTTCTGCAACCATTTCAGCTACAACTTTGACCATACTACAAGGGCAAGGGCCTAGCCACGTTGAAACACCAGTTCCCGTCAGAACACCAAAGTTAAGCAATGTCGGGCTCAGACGGTGGTTAGATGGGTGACCCTCTTCTATACCTCAACCAGGCATGTATGGAGAGATGATACTCCCTCCAGACCTATACCAGGGAGGCCGGAGGGAGACCCAGACCGGGCCGGTTGGAGGGAGGACATCCTCCATACCTGGTACTGGGGTGAGGCAGGGGGAGGCTAATCCTCCATACCTCTACCGAGGTGCTCTTGTCCCCTGTCTGCAAGTGGCAGACAGGCATGGGGTTGGCACAATGGACCAAGAAAGGTCTAAGTGCCTAGGCTCCTGACAAAGGCCCCCCCAACAACAATCTAAAAAAAAATCTATCTTGACCATATTACAACCACACCCCCCTTGATTCACCAACCCACTCGGGGGATTTTTTCTTTAAAAAATACACTACAACCTTCACCACACTACAACTACACCACCCTCCAATCACCAACCCATTCAGGGGATTTTTTTCTTAAAAAAACTTCGCTACAACTTTGACGACACTACAATTACATCCCCCTCCAATCACCAACCCACCGGGGGATTTTTTCCCTTAAAAAATACACTACAACTTTCAACACACTACAAATACACCACCCTCCAATCACCAACCCACTCGTGGGATTTTTTTCTTTAAAAAACCATTTGCTACAACATTGACGACACTATAACTACACCCTGCTCCAATCACCAGACCACTTAAGGGAATTTTTTCTTTAAAAAAATATGATACAACTTTGACCACACTACAACCACACCCCCCTCCAATTACCAACCCACTAGGGGGATTTTTTCTTTAAGAAAATACGCTACAACTTTAACGACACTACAACTACACCACCCTCCAACCACTAACACTCGTGGAATTTTTTTAATATATGGCCAATACCATTGACCTTATGCCCATTTCCTCACTTTTCCTAGTTTTTTACCCCTGAAGAATGTCAATTTCAGTCTTCACGTTTTCTCAAAACTGTATTTTGCCTTTCCTCAACACCCAGAAATGCCCTTTTCACATTTGAAAATGGCCATTTCCAGGCCGCGCACCTGGCACCCTTGTTTCACTCCATACGCCCATATGTACATACGTATGTCCATACATTAGATGTGCAATTAGTCAGTATCCCTCTACCGGAATTTCTAAATGCATCTTAATATGGCATCAAAATGTCACAAAAATATCTCCATTTTTCGTCATTTTCAATCTTTCATTACTCCAAAACTAAGTATCCCACGCCTTTCTTTCTTACATTTCCCAAATGCTCATTCCTTTCACTGTCCTATTCCATTTCTCTCTTTTCCTTCAGTTCCCTACGTTTCTGCCAGAAAATTATCTTCCTCACTGGACCCTTCGGTACATGTACCTGGAGAGGTTCCACATAATTAAGCCCGAAGTGATAACTACCATTTTATGACGTTTAATCTGCAAAGTTGCATTTCATGACTTTTTGGCAAAAACCGGCTATTTCATGACAAAAACCTATGACTATGACGTTTATGACTTTTTCTTGTCTCTGCTTATAACTAATAGAAAATGCTAAATGAGGTCTTTCATCCCTTATTTGAATTAAGCATAATTTAAATCAATTGAGTATCCTTTTTTATGTGACTCTAATTGCTTTGTGGGAACTTTAATGCACTATGTTCATACATTTCACCAGGTTTTAATGCCACCATTTAGACATCTTTCAGGGTGCAATATTTAATTTATGCGGTTTTCACACTGAAGATTTTGGTGTAAATTCTTTTTGTTTCTGTTCCGGTTTCAAACTCAAGAACCAATGGAAAAACATTAACCCATCCCTACTTAACACTGATAATTATTCACCTCACCTCTCACCATTCCATCTCAGTTAATGGTTGAAATTGCTTTCCCACAAATTTTCGTGCTCATAATACCATCACCCATTGTGGTAATGGTCAAATCCAAAACTTTTAAATTCATCACACCATTAACCAATCGTCCAAATCCATTGGAAGGAGAACATTTACGTTTTCTGTTGAGACAGTGTCTCAGGCTGTTGAGACAGTGTCAGAGCTCAGTGTTGAGACAGTTGTTACAGGAAGTTTGCCTCCCTTCAGCATCAAATCTTGGGCATTGGGCCTATAATTCAAGTTGGAATGTCCATGGATTATTCAAACCCTGGTAATTGAGAAAGCAGAGTAGGAAGTCTGTGATCAGCAGGTCTTCAATATGTACTTACAGTTACATATTAATATTACACTGGAATCAGATGGTCTAATTGCTCAAAACCTATTTTCTTTCATGCACTCTAATTTAGCTTGGAAGTTACCTAATGAGTATAATAGAGAATTGAATTTTTTTTGATAACTCCATATGAAGTTTGATTGTGAAACATTATTTGTGTTGGGTTCTATAATTTTGGCCTTAGCTCTGTAATCCACGTTAATGAAATGGTATGAACTCATTAAATTTCTGTAATTTCATTAATGTCCGTACTAACTGGGTTACAACATAGAAGTGTCATCTTCAGGTACCCAAAGACTGCTACTCGATATGGACTAGTACTCAATGCCTTTGTGTTGAAAAACTTTCCAGGTCAGAGAACCTTGGGGTTGAAAGCTACTTAATTAGTACTGGACTATATAAATCCGTAAATCAGTTGATGGAAATGTACAGAGTTTGTACCATTTCAACTCTACTTTTGTGCTGGAAAATCAAAATTAAAAATTTTTTCCATCTCTACACAGTTACTTGAATTTTTCTTTTATCTGTTTCTCTGTAGCCACAGTTCCCGCTTCTGAGAATAAACCTGCGATTAATAAGTTCCACGCTAAAGATAGAGCTCGCAAAGCTGTTACCAAATTGAAGCCAGAAAAGGGGTGTGTATTTTTTTCTTTTGAAGTCCTATAATGTTCATGGCTTATGGTCATCTGTGTTAGAAATAAGGTTGATATTTTCTCAATATGGCAATTCTGACATTCGTATAATTTTTAAATTGGAATTATTTTTTTACTAGTTACATGTGTATTAAAGTTTTTCTTTTAGACCTTCATCTTGCTCCAGTTCAAGTCTGATCTTTGATTCTCTATGCCAGCAACTGTTTTTTTCTGTTCAATTAAACTAGATTCTTTTTCAATTATGTTCAGCAAGCTAACCTTCACAATGTTAGTATTTTTGGTAATGGCAATCTTATTTTCAAGAGGGGAGAGATACCATGCCAATACCTCTACCAAAATCTCCAATGCAAGATACCAATCTCATGATTTCCTTTTTTCAGCAATGTGATGAAGGAGGAGCAGAGAACTTTCTTAAAAGGTGTAAGGCTGAACAGAAGATTTCAGATGCAAATGCAGAATCGAGGACTTCTGTAGTATGTTTCTTTAACCTTAGGAAGCTTTATTTGAAGATGGCTATCCTTATCGTAGAGTATTGTTTTTATAAAGACCCAAATGTTGTTTGTATAAAGTTTATCTCCTTAAATTTTTATTCTTTTAGTTATGGCTGACCAATGTAGGAGAATGAAAATTGATGTGATGTGTTAAAGTATTTTATAAATAGACAATAATAATTACTTGTTTGCCTAAAGATCTGTGAGCTAGTTCTGAGGCATATGTGTATAAATAATATAAAGTAACAATGGGAAAGTAAATTATTTTACTTAAGTATGCTATCTCTTGTGGTAAACTAATGGAAATAACTTTCCAAATTGATGGTAATTTATATTGAATATGTGCTAACAAGCTTTTATCAAGAGAAGGTAAAGGAGGTTAGGTTGTAGATTCGGAGAAAAAAATACCCTAATCTTTGTTCTCCTCTTCCACTTGTTTGTTTAAGGTTTTAGATTAATGTTCATGAATAATTTTCTCATTGTGTGCACCATGCTAGTACACTAGCTTACTTTGACCTAATATAGGAATTTCAGAACAAACATTTTGGTATGGCTTGCTGATTTTACTTCAATTTACTCTTGTTGTCTGTGTACATTTGTGAGTGCCAGGTGAATTTTATTGGCTATCGGCTGTGAAATGCCATATGTTGGGCAAAAGTTTAAGGAATACATACTGAGGGAATTTTTTTTAGCTACGCAGTCTATGAATTTAGAGAAGTGTTTTTTTAATTATTTAATGTTGGAGGTAATATGTAGTGTGTAGTGGTCTAATGTAAATATGTGAACTTTGGAAATGCTTGTGCCCATGTATTTTTAATTTGATGACCTTTATTTGTTATGATTTACCTAAGGTGTTCTTTTGTATATTATTAACAAAAATATTTTTCAAGCATTTTAAATAAAATGAATGCTGAGGTAGTTTTGAAATTATCAATGATACAATTGCAAGGTTTAAAGCAATATCTGAAGGTGCTGGAAGTAATTACTACGGCAAACCAATGATGTTACGTAAGTACAGTTCAAGTGCCAATGCTCTTGCTATGGATAGGTATTTTGAAGGTTGATACATTCAATTGGTCCAACATGAATTTGTGAAAATTGCCAATTGCCAGGTCTCATTCCTGATTTCTGGAAAGAAATATGCCTACTTAGTGGGCATTAATCTTTAGATTGTGCTCCGTTCCTTCCTCTCCCAGAAAGATATTCTTTTTATGACGTTTGCGACCTTATAAAATGCAAAAGAGGTTTGTAGTGATAACTCTGTATGTGGGAGTTTTTCAATTTGAGTGATGATACATACATATATGTATCTCCATTATGTTATTCTTAACGCTGCTGTGCTGCTGTCAGAGAGCTTACAGGGATTACAGAAGCTCCTGGATAACTTACGTGAAGTAACAGAATTTGGAATGGAGGGTGAACGTGTGCTAGGTCAAAGTAGCAACTTATGACTAGGAAAATGGGAAGAATAGGTAAATGTATAATGAGTTTGAATGGTGAGTTAATTAAACGAGTTGATGATTTTGTGTAGGCTAAATGTTAGCAAAAGATGGAAGGGTAGAAATGAGATAACGTGTGCAAATGCCGGAGGGAAAGTACGTGGCATCTGGCGCATAGCAAGGAATGAGCATTTTGTCTAAGGAAGAGAAAATTGCTGTACAAGAAAGTTTACTTCACTCCACTTCATTTTATGGCAGTGAAACTTGGGTAAGCCGGGATAAGCATAAGAGTTGGTTAGATGGAATTGGTTTGAGTTATCCAAGAAGTGTTTGGGGTAGAAGCTGGATGATAAATGTCCTAAGAAATTGGTGGGTGATGAAAGAATGTGGATCGCCTTTTTGAGTAAAAGACTCCTGCCATGTATGCTTCCTTGGTTTGACCATGTTGAGTAAGGAATGGATGAGAGTTAAACAATGAAACATAAAAGGAGTAATTGATGTGAGAGGAAGGAGTAGGCTGAGAGAGTCATGGGTTAATGTGGTGGGAGAGGATCTTTAAGTGGAGAAATATGACGACACTTTAGAACAAGATTGTATGCGGTAATGCATGAATGTGACAAGCAAAGGTTTGCAAGGGTAGGGCACTATGGAGGAAATTATACAAATGGAGCCAGCCAGCTTTTTAGGTCTAGCACCTAGTTTTAAGCACTTTTGACTTGTCTACCCCAGGGGTGGATTAACGTATGGGGGATGGGTTGACCGAACCCCCTTTGCCCCGCTCCGGGCCCTACCCCGAAAGGGAATGGTGTGATGGTCATGTTGTCACAAGTACAGAACAGTTTGATAAAAAAAATACAACATTTGAATGATGATTTAAGGAAATTCGTTCAAATGTTGATTGTGAATCATGTACAAAAGCATTCGATTGGTCCATCTGTCGGGAAAAACTTATATAGTACATACTTAAATACTCGAGCATAAATATCAACTCAATCCGATTTATGTAAATATGCTCCAATGTGTAGAATAAAGTGAGTTTTCGGTCAAATATTTTCTTACTTAGGCATTGAATCAGGGTGGGAATTAGGTGTTTATAAATGTACGAGTAAAAGAAAATCATTTACAGCATGAAGTGTGCTTTCCTTGTAGGTGTATAAAATGTAAATTTTAGCAATCCTATGTTTTTAGCGCAAATGTTCACTGGTGGGCATGTTGAAAACATCTTCCTGCTAATTTGCCTCATTCTCTCAAATAAATTAATTCGGCTTCATCCTGCCTGCCTGTGAAATTGATCCGCATCATTCGACAATGAGAATATAAGCTAACGTTGACGCGGTTCTTCTAGCGTTGTCCGCCGGGAACGAAATACCATAAATAGTTCAAAGAAGTCCGCAAGATGCCGTTGGCGCCGGTGAGCGGCCGTGGTCGAGCGGAGGGGAGGTGCGATGCTCGCCGACTCCGCATTCCAGACAAGTTGAAGAGCTGGCGAGGTCCTGGACGTAGTCAGGTGGATGGCAGACCTTGTCGGGGACGGGTTCGACATGGCAGTATCTGAGGGGGACTCGCATGGACAAAGATAAGGGTGCAGCGTGTAGCCAGGCGGTGGTTGGATTTTATATAGGCTGCTAGGACGAGGACCGTGTCGCAGTTTTTACCCCTCATCATTATTAGGTGTTAACGTGTGTTGTTATCAGTGATGGTAACCTTCGTGATAATCTAGCGTTTTTTTAATCGTTAACAGTTTGACGTGTGATTGAAGTGTTTTAAACTTGCCGTGGTGGACTGTATTAGTGAAACATGAGTGATTTGAACGATGCTCTAATCCCTGCGAGTGAGGAAAACGGAAAACAGCCCCTGATGGATCTCATTAACGAGGTATGCTGAAGTTTTGTTATTGTGTGGTTGTTTGAAGGATTATAGGAAACGAATACTATGCTATTTGTTGACTTCAGAAAGAAGTAGTACCTATAGTGTCAATAATGTTCGTAGTTGACTTGATTTCGTAAACGACCAGGTTTTTTTAGACTTGACAATTTTCAACTCGACTGATCTGATCCTTATTCCTTGATGGCGGAAATGTGATTAAGAGCTAATGGGAATGGTTGTTAATGATCATTGTTCAAATCTGAAAGAATTGAACAAAAAGGAACTAAGTTTTCCTCATCACCGTGAACTTATGATTCTCCTAGTGTGTTCTGCTAGAGCTACAGCAATTGTTTTTTTCCTAGCCCGCTCTTCTTGGATTGTCAGGGAAACGCATGCATAGGAAACCAATCTTATTGATGATGAAACTGAAAAAAACTCCTTGACAAGTACCTACCATTGCTCATACCTTGGAACTTTCCTTGAATTTTTGAGTCATGATCTTGAAGGCTCTTGGTTCTTGCGAAAAGTTTTTCGAAGGTTGACCATTTCGGAAAGATTTAGTTATAAGATTTTCTGCATTTCCTTGCATAGTATGTAGTAGAATAAACTTCCTTCTCGTTCATAAGATACTATTGGTTAATTAAGTATGTCTTTTGTAGCCTCTTTTTGAGATACGCCATTGTTTGATTTTTTAAAACTAATCAGTAAGTAAAATTCTCGTCAAAGTTCTTTCCAACGAAAGTGAAGAGTTGCTGAGAACATTTTAAGTTCATTTGGGCAATCACGTAGGTGTTCAAAAGCATTTTTGCCCCGTACCGAAAGTTTGTTTGATGTTAAGATTTTGATGTATCCTAATCTTTTTTAAGAGAGTGTATTTATGGTTTATAATAATTGAAAGTATTTACCATGGATTTGACTGGCTGTGGAAAAAATGTTTTGGCAGACGGTCGAGGGAGTTGCTATAGCAACGAGTATATTTGTCTAAATCGCGGTGGTGCGCAACTCATGATGACTTTATTTCTGCTGCAAAATCTTTGTGTTTACTGGTGGGATGGATTTCGTATGGAGTTACCATTAGTGAAAACAGCTGTGTTCGGGGGAATGGGGTAGCGAAAGTTGCCGGGCGGAACGCTTAAGTAGGTGCGAGGTTAATGGCAGGAGATAAGGGCCTCTCGTTCCGAAACTAGCATTCTCTTCATAATCCCTCTACTAACAAATGTGAATGTAATGCGAATTAGTTCAAACCATATCAGTAGTAAGTTTATGTTATTTAATTTAGCTGAAGCTTTGGGAAGAAGACCTCAGATTTTTTTTCACGAGAGAACTCTTAGTGACTTGGCCTAACACCCTGAAGATTTAGTTATGGTTGGGGCGTCGATTCTGATAGTTATCAAGGGATCCGTGTGAATGCTCAGGTCACTTGCAATGTTGTTGGACAGGAAAATAAAATGAAAGGGTTTGGTTAATTTGGGTAATACATTGGTTGTTTTGAGGGAAACCCGGCGTCGGCATTAGTCTGCTCTAAACGAATGTGCAGAGGGATCCGAAGGTTAACGTCCAACCCGAAGGACGGAGTAAAGCGCCTTAAAATGCTTTCCACATAACATTCTAAGTAGGGATCGGGATGCCAATGAAAAATCTCATGTCACAGCCGGAATTCGAACCCGGACCCTCGGGATATGGAGACGGTAATCTAGCCACCGCAACAAACCTGATAACCTAGGGTAGTGGTCGCCAAACTCAGTCAATAAAGCCAAATATCAACAGTACAGCGGTTGAAAGTTCTGTTGAGAGCCAAATTTTTTAAACTTTTACTATATAGGTAGTAAATTGTTATTAACTTAATAAGGATACTCCTAAGCTGGCCTTTGCTAAATACATCCTCAATCTGATTGAGGTAAGTTCGCTGAGATCGACCTCTTCCAACTCTCCCATCCATGGATGTGCACGCTCGTATTGCATACTTCTTTCGTCTATCTCCTTTCGTTCATCCTCTCTATATGTCCAAACCATCTCAACATACCATTCGATCCTGGTTGCTACATCTTCTTTCACTCCACAACCCTCCCTAAAATTAACTTAATAAACTGTACTTATTTTAGAAGAAATATTTACGTCTTTGTTAAAATTTAAATGCGGTGATTAATACTTGATATCACACTTAATAACGATATTATTTATTGATGAATTTAAATTGTTAGGTATAAATAAAATTAAATCATGACAATGAATGGCAAACACTGATGTGAACAATGGACTTGCATCTCCTTGGAAAGTTTGGGTAAGTCAGGGTTGTATGTTGTTATTTTTAATTTAAGCAAGATTCCAGCATCATTAAGACGACTTCTCAATTTACTCTTGATAAGGTTCATGCTTGAAAACGATTAATTTGTAGACCCGAATAAGCAAAGAACAGCAACTGCTAGTTTTTTCAGCTGATTATATGAATCGGGAATACTATTCCAGGAGTTAAAAATCCACATATCTTCCTTCTCCAGTTCTCTCAAAGCAGACCACTATTGCTGTGATCTAAGTTCACATTTGTTTTCTCCATTATTTCTATAGCAGCACAAAGACGTTCAAATTTCGAGCTCCACAGATCTTTGTTTTTTAAATCCACGAATTGTATTTAAAAGTTTCCAATGTCAATATTAAAGGGATAAATTTCTGAGAAATTCTGCTACAGTAGCAATAAGAGGTTTTTAAAAATCGAAAGCTAACGTCTCTTTGCAATTCCTGAAACCTGAAAAATTTTCTCAATAAGTCGCTTCAGAGCACTCGCCTAAAGATAAAGACACAGAAACACCAATTAAGTATGTAATAATAGAAATAAGAAAACCAGACCACGAAATTTCAATCGCACTGAGCTATCGCGCCCGCACGTGGTATTTTGTGGAAGGGCCACACTCATGGGGCCGTATGTGGCTCGCGAGCCGCGGTTTGCCGACCACTGCCCTAGGGTAATGCAGGAATGGTGGAGAGAAACCCAGCGTCGGCGTAAATCTTCTGTAAGTGAAAGGCTGCGAAGGGAGTACACTTATCTGACCCATCCATCTAACATAGTGCTGTACCTGAGAAAATTTCGGCGCGAACCTTTTTTATAATCATACAGTGGTTCCTCGACTTACGAACCACTCAACATACGAACGTTTTTAAGTTTTGGCCGCAAGATGTATTTTTTTAAAATTTAAACTTATTTTCTAGATACGAACTGAATTTTTCTAGTACTCAATACCGCAACAGCAGAGTAAATTTTGCTGAAAGGAGCTCTCTTCCAGCAACACTAATGTATTTTTTTTTTTTCAAATTCTGAATCTGGGAACGGATTATTTTTCCGAGTCAATTGAAGAACTGGGTTTCGAGGTACGAACCACGGAAAAGAAGGAATTAAGTTCACGAGTCGAGATACCACTGGATTAGGTTGTCATTACTGCCGGCATCTTCGAGCCGGCACGATAGTTACCACGCCAGTAAGACCCCCGTTTCAATGTTGGGGATTTTTGCAGAAATATAACACTGGTTTCGTTAGTGCATAGCCTTACCCTATGAACATTTTCCATGCGTTTCTTCACTTCGTCGATGCCAAGATTGCCCGAGACGTGGGGACGGATAGCCAAGTGCTCTATGGTCGCCGCATCAGGCCGTTAACCTCTTCAATACGAGTTTTATGCGTTTTATTATTATTATTTTTAAGAATTCGGCGCGTAATATTGTTAAATTCATAGCTTCATTCAGCGCCGACCACTTTCCTTTGCGTCCTTTGGCGCTGGCGAAGGGATGACCGGAACGAGACGAAAATAAGAGGGAATTCCGTTAGAATATGCCCTTTTCTTTCTTTTTTTAATGGTTTCCCGTGGCAAAAATCATCCGTTTGCCGAATGGATGACCGGGCGGTATTTTAATAGCTTCCCCTTCCTCCGGCCTTCGTTCGGAAAAGGGCAGTCGGCTCGCTTTAAAGAGACTCCCAGTTGTCCGTCGGTCACCTGGGCGAAGACGGGACTAAAGGGGGAAGGGAATTATCAGGCCATCGTGAGACATTGAGTGCACATTTTAATAACTTTTCAAGTGAGTCGATAACAAATTCTTGGGCCACATTTCACATAAGCTCATCTGCTTATACGGTAGAAATAATCATACATGCAGTAATGTAAATAATGCGATCATTAAAATTTAAATATTTTGCCTAAATTAAAGCATCGGTATGACTTGGTTTTTCAAGACGTAATTAGAAATTTAAGCGAAAATCATCTCTAAATACGCTTTTTTTACTCGGCGTGATACTTTGAGATTTGCTAGCAACCCTTATAATAGTATGAAACGTATTATCTTGCGTGTAGGAGTAAATCTGTTCATATGTAATCAAATTACTTATTACGAAAAATATGTTAATTATTATTATAGTTAAATTAAATATTATGCTACATGCTAAAATGGCATTGAATCTCCAAGAAACCGAATCGGTATGATTCTAATTTTTCACTTTTTTCTATATATATATCACTAATGAGGACACGTAGGCAACGTTTCACGCATATCTGTTCATTAAAAAAATTGCTCCAACCATTTTCCATAACAATTATGATCATATTCGAAGTTATGTTTTAAAACGTAATAGTGCCTGGAATGTGGTGACGTGGGTCATTGAGTGCACATGTCAATTATTTTTCAAGTGCGTCGAAAAAATATATCAGGGCCACATTTCATTCGAGTACATCTGTTAATGCGGTTGAACTGACATTGCTTGCAGTAAAGGAAATGATTCAAGAATTATACTTTAAATTTTTTTACCTTAATCAAAGCATAATATGACTTGAGCTATTGATAGTTTTCGGCGCCGTATTCGAAATTAAGGCTAAGATTATGGTAAAATATTTTTTTTCGAATCTTTGACTCAGCGTGGCACCTTAATATTTGTTAATGACCAAAGTAATGATAAGAAATTTATTTCACGTGTAGAAGTAAACCTGTACACATGTAATCGGATTATTACAAAACTTATCTCATTGGTCATAAGGCTAAGTTTTAAAATATCATTGAATTGCCAAAACACCAAATCGTTATGATACAATTTTTCGTCATAACTTGCTCGTTCTGTAAGGTATGCATTTCTTGAGTGTGCTCGTACCATGTCCCATGGAAAACGGGGTCTATTTTTCGCGAAATATGTGGATAATTGGTGTGAATGGTGACTGATATTTTGGTGCCAATCGAAGGAAGAAATTTATTTTTTTATAATTAGGCTGAATTCGATGAATTTGTTGCGTTGAGTGAGACTATCTGGAACAAAACTACCCTTAAAGGAAAATACCTTGTAAGTTAGTATCAGCGGGATGTAGGTACAGGTCACATACGATTCAGTGAGTTTAGCCTCGTTAGTAAGAGAAGTTCTCATCTTTCCAATGATACTAAAACATCCTCCACTTACCGAACTACTTTAATTGATATTTGCGTTTTATCTATGGGATGCTGCGGTGCGCTCCAGAGAGACGTAAAAAAAATGAGGAAGCTGTGGTGGATAGATCGCTCAGTAATGTAGCATCGTTAAGCACTTTTTTTTTCAGTAAGGTAGGTACCTAACGATAAAAAAATAAACTTAATACTCTGCGCAATGATTTTTATAAAATAGCAGAAAATATTCAGTTTTGTCGCCTTTTAGCTAACTGCGTGAAACAGATTAGTCAAGTGAAAGTGTCCAGTTAAATGTATGTATTTAGTTAAGTACCTTATGTATGAAAAGTTCAGTTAGTTGTTGTCAGTTGCAAAACAAAGTTTTTGATTAATTAATTATACTATATTTACTCCATCATTCTTACAACTGTTTAAATTAAACCATACATTTAAATTTGAATATTGTCTCTTCTTTGAATGGAGAAAAATCTCTTAAACTACATTAAAAGAGATCATCAAACTAGTCCAGTGATCCTCCAGTCTTGTGTCTTGGTCGTGATTATTCGCCTACGGTCCTCCGCTTTGTTTCAGTCTTTCTTCAACAGGCGCGACAGCTTCCGCGGCAAATTGGGTATCATTTAAATTTAATATCTATCTATAAATTTCCTCCTTTATCAAGTTTTAATCGTGCTCATGAATTTTGTTCACGATCCCAAACAAGATTCGAAAGAAAACTTCTTCCCCATTCCCCGTCCTACCCTTAAGTTAGAAGGAATAAAGCCCTTGGACGTGTGGAAAATAAGTTGTATAAAGGTACTTGTGGATGAAGACTATGCGTTGAAATCGGCGGTACCAAATACAAACTTAAGTGAAAATTGTACATTGCTGTTCATTATTAATGTAATTCAAGATGATTTTTTAAATAGTTGAAGCAAATTCGATCA
This sequence comes from Pyrrhosoma nymphula, assembly GCA_963573305.1. Lineage (NCBI taxonomy): Eukaryota > Metazoa > Arthropoda > Insecta > Odonata > Coenagrionidae > Pyrrhosoma > Pyrrhosoma nymphula. The sequence goes on along the minus strand of OY754337.1, from coordinate 49,837,562 downwards.
ATTTCATGGGGGCTAGTTTTTGATAACGTGATTTGTTAGTTGACGTGAGCGTTATCGATAGGAGAACGTATTAAATTCTGTATACATACCGAGAAAATATTTCTCCAGAGATTACAAAAGTGAGCCTAAGCGTAAAACACTTTGATTTTCTGGCATATTAAAATAATAAACTCAGTATTCTTCAATGATAAAAGATGTGTTGATGGTTGTTTTTTATAGCTTGAATATATAATTAGAAAGTGACGCGTTATTGAGAATTTTTTTATTTTGCTTTAAGTTTCCCGGAGTACGAATATATTTACGTTATTGCACAAATGTGCATTATAAAGTGCTAAGTACGCACGACTAATTGATTCAATTATTGAATACGTAAAACGTTTGACTAGTGGGAAGAAGGAGCAATAAATGAGGTTAAGAAGAAGTGGTGAATAGTCGGGGAATATATGTATCAGGAAGGGGCGAAAAACCTTGTTTAAGAAGTCCTAAGATTCTAAATTTTAAAATAATTTAACTTTTACAATGATATACCACAAAATTACCTTAGAACAAGTTAATGTTGTCCGAAGATTCTATCGAAATTGAGTAGAATTTAAACATGATAAAATGACAAAACTTACAATTTTCAACTGTATAAAGTTTACTTTCGAACCGGGTTTCAATGTTGATACATTATCTTCAGGTGACAAGTGGTGCCTAGGCTCACAATTTATACAAATTTGGTAGAGAGAGGCGGAACGGAAGTATCCACCCCCTCTTCCTACTCCCATTAGCCTCCACACCCTTCTGTTTTCCCCACATCCCCCTACTTCTTTCCGTTCCCCCTCATTCTCCCAAATATGTCTAAATTGTGCGCACTTAGCACCGCATATCATCTGAAGTCGATGTGTTAACATTGAAATCCGGGGCCAAAGTAAATTTTATACTGTGGAAAATTGCGCGTTTTGTTATTTCATCACCCTTGAATAAGTCCTCAGGGTTCAAAGTATTTTCGCGCCCACCCCTATGTTCGCTTTATAGGACCCTTGAATCTAGATAAACTAGATGGAGTCTCCGTGAGGTGGCGAGATATCTTCAGCGAATTTGTTCACCGTGTAACTGACTGAATTTGATTTTCAAGTCCATAACGGAATTTCCTTAATGGTCCTCCCGAGTGACCCTCAAGTCGCTCAGGCACCGTTAAAAAGCACTTCTCCGCCTTCCAGGTCGTCTCATCCATATCTCTCTCTCCCTATTCGATGTCTAATAGAAAACCTAGGTATGAGTGTCCGCCGTGGAATATTATCACTTTGTCCTCCTTCCTTTCTCTAATCTCTTTGACTCTTTAAAAGTCCGAGGTGGAACCGACCGCGAGAGGCATCGAGAGACGGCCACCACCCCTAGATGTTACGGGACTCCATATGCGTGGTGTAACCGGTGTTTTTGGCGGGATTATCGCCCTCGGCATCTTGCAAGTGAATTGGAATGGCGCCCTTTAAAAGTCCTCTCTTTGTTGTTTGCGGCAGAAGAGTTTTGTAATTACTGCGTCGGCTGACGTTGGTATTGTTGTTGGCGTTTGACTTCCTTGGGGCCATTCGAACTGTTGAGAATCGGTGGGGAAGTGGCATTCAAGCCCGTTTCACACGATACAATCCGGCACAAGTTCGAGCATACTCGCTAGTATTACAGCTTTCCTATATCGTGTGATATAGAATCATCATGCTGGCCAACAAGCGTAATCGCTATCGTACTGGTTGAGCAACTTGATTTCATATTTAATGCGGTATAGTTTGCTACTAGCACCCATAAGGGCCCAGTAAGTAGCCTTCAACCGATCAGTTAGATTTTACAGACGCTGTGCAATCTTCACTTTCTGAAATCAGCACAATTTTTACCTCCTCTAGGATATCAGTACCAAACAGTACTAAATAGAATAGCCAGTCCTGGGGAATTTTTCATTCGCTTTGATGCGTTTGTAGTTTCTGCATCTGTGATCTTTTTTGTTAAACCCTTCAAGGGAATTTAGTTTGATACGATAGGTCCTAAAGGATGCGTAGCCTGTTCATTGCATGACCTTGCTCCAAGTGAAATAATTTTTTTTAGAGTGTTGTCGTCCCGCTTACGTAGAGTGGTCACGTTTATTGGGTCCTAGTGTATTCAAGGCGATCCCACGTGAATATTCGCGCATGAGCCAAACGTGAAAGGTTAAAGGCGAGGAGTGGCCGGGCTTTGCTTGAATTGGGCATTTTCCACGTATTTCAAACTATCGGTATTCTGATTCAGTTACTTGAACTTATTGCATTGGCTAAAAATATTCTTATCAAATTGTATGAATTTCGGTTTTAAAAGCTAAAGAAAGTAGAAGGTTACGAAAGCTCCCGAGCACACTCCGAAAACAACCGAATGGCCTGTGACGTCATTTTCGCTGTTTACATTTAGACCCAGGCGTTTCCTTATGCTTACAGTGGTAACAAATGCGGCGAAATTAGTTTCTGACGTGTTCGCGTTTCTAGATATGCCTTTAAATGGAATCTAAGTAAGGGATATAGATGGTGTTTTGTGCCACAATGTACGAATACATCGGTTGAAACACCGAACAAGAAATTTATTCACGCAATCACGACATTGAATGATTGAAATTTCTTCCTTGGATTCCTCAATGTCCACCCGTAAAAATGTATACTTTACTCCGCACTTTGTGTTCTGGACATATTCTTGCAATGACTGTGCACAGTGGTCCATCTCTCTTTACTTGGACGTATCCTATAGCATTATCACCATAACTCTCACGAGAAGCTTTATAATATAACAACACTTAAATTAAACTTTGAATAGACATTTAGGAGATGAGAATCTATTTTTAGGCATTTCTACAGCAGATAAGCCACTTCTAGAAACCTCCTCTACAAACAATCACTAGTAGCAAATAACAGTAATAACAAAAAATCAGTAGCAAATAAAAAATTAACGTTTTAAGTGTGTCGAGTATTGTCAGCACAAACATTTGGCGAGTACTGTGTTATGTTGATATGTTACTAAGATACTGTTTGTTTACTGTTGCATGGACTGATATGGACTTCGTTAAAGAAAGAAGTATCATAATGATTATGAGTGTATTGGAAAACAGTTATTAAAGTTCATACACCAAATACATAATTATATGTATCAAAAATGATATAAAACAGTAATGACGATTTTAAAAGCAAACTTTAGGCTTACATTTTTTGGACTTAAGCTCAACGAATTTCCGCAGCATTAAATCGCTCGTCCTTCTTCATTAAAACGCCTACCATAAACATATCCACTTTGGGTAAATTATCTTATGTGGTTTTAATAAAACCATTGCACGCGATAACCTTTGTTTTCAATGAAAAATCTTAAAATATACTGTAGATCTTCTACAGTTACTCACTTTCTCCCTCACATCCGTCTATCGCTCAGCGAAAATGACGTCAAGCCAATCAGATTTCGTTTCGCAGCGGCGTAAAAAAATTTGAAATTTCGACTATTTTAATCTTAAATATCTCAATTAATATTGAATCAATTTTAAAACTACTTACACTCCGCAAGCTTGTTCGAGTTTAAGTAACATATAAAGATCCGTAAACTTCAATTTAAAATTTTGGAAAATACCCAATTACTTAGGTATTCGGATGTTTTTCCCCCGGTGTGGCGTCCAATGAGCGCAAAATGAGACTAACATTTCCTTTTGAAGGGTGTAAGAAGGTTTTAAGAAGGTTTTCGATTCTCAAATATGCTTCCAGCGGGATGTAGAAGATTAGAAAGTAATAAAGTACGATTGTAATCATGACTTAACCTACGAGCGAAAACTATTAGCCGTGATAGCTGATTTTGGTGAAAAGAATAACCGGATTTGGCAATTAATGAAAAGAACTGTTTTCATTAGGTGGCCAGAATATGAATAAAATTATATTCAATTCGTTTCACGAGTAGAAAGGGCCAGCGATCCTATTTGGAAGGGGGAGGGGGGGATTGCAACTCTGAGGCGTTATACCGTGAGGAGGGTTACCTGTGAGATGAGAGTGAGGGGGTGGGGGGGGGGGCGTTACTGGGTGGGTGGTTGGATCGGCATGACTACCTCGTGAGTCACGTCCCGGGGCTATCCAATCCCATCCCCATTCTTCCTTCATCCCTACGCTTCCCCTTATTCCCCTTACCTCCCCTCCATCCATCCCTCGCTCCGCTCGCCTTCCGGAGGAGCACTGAATGATGGGGTTTCATGCTTTCAGAGGAATGCGGCTTCCCCTTCCCCCCCAACCTCAGTAAACGACCTCTTCCCTCCCCTTACTTGCCATCCTACCTCTCTCCCATACCTCAGATCGTCTTGGAGAAGTCAAGAGGGAGAGCCCTGTCGGATACTGTCGGATTTTTTTAATATTTTGGATACTATAGTTTAGGCTTCAATAACGAACGAACCAATCGGCTCATTTCAAAATAAATTACGCCGATATTTTTTCTGTTAAATTCTGTTGTAAACTATGGAAGAATTTTTTTTTAGTTTAATATTTTTTTTTTATGTTGAACAATTATTTTTTGCGTGGTTATAGCTGTAAAAATGTCCAGGTTTTGGGTTTCTTCTCTGTAGGAACTGCTCAGTTAGAAATTTATAGTTGGAAAAGTCCTTATTTGTGTGATGGTAATTAATGTTTTTCAATCACCCAAAGAAAAGAATTTATCATGTTTCTAAAGTTACTTTTTCTCAGCCCATGACAAACGTGCAAAAGGATACGTGGGCTTGTTTTGAAGCTCTCAATCGTGGTAATCTGAGACAACAACTGGTTTCGGTTATCGGTAATGGGTGTAACTTGCTTGGCAATTGGCCAATTGGTTCATTTGCCATTGAAACCTAAACTATAATGTCCATGGTAAAACATCCGGCAGTTGTTCTTATTTTGTTTCTTCTCGGCCGGGCAAAACTTAGTGACACTCTCCAGCGCGGAGAATTATGGTGGTTGGATCGATTTTTGTTTATGTACCAATGTGCGTGAAACTTTGTTTATCAGTGTTCTAATTAGTGACATCTATAGATAAAAGTGAAGAGCATTGCATCATACCGATTTGATGTTTTGGCACTTCAATGCTGTTTTAACACATAGCCTTATGGCACATGACATGTATTGTAATAATTCGATTAGGTACATATGTAGGTTCAGGTTTTCTTCTACACGCGAAATAATAAATTACTTGTTATTATAATTGTTGCTAACAAATATCAAGGTGTCACGCCGAGATCAATATTCTAATACAAAACATTTCACTATAATTTCGTCTAATTTTCGAATACTGAACCGAAAACTCTAGTCATAAACATGCTTTAATTAAGGAAAAACGCAAAATATAATTCTTGTGTAACTTCCATTACTGCCTGTAAGGTGAGTGAGGGGATTAGCTTAAGTGAAATGTTGCCCAAGAATTTTTTTCGATGCAAAAATGTGCACTAGTTGACCCACGATTACCGTTCCAGCCACAGGCCCATACTTTTAACTAAATGCGGAACACGAACTGGGGCCTGTTTCTCAAAGCTACAACTTCACAAGTTACAAGTCGGTTAATTTTTAACCTGTGAAATTCTGTTTCTCAAACGTACATGTCTACTATTTACCATTCCACAAGCTGATAGTCCATTTCAAAAGTTACAAGTGTTTGTTCACAAGTGCTACCATGATTACGACATGTTGTGTTTCTTAAACTGACTTTCAAAAGAGTTTGTAATATGTGAGGAAATTTCTACTAGTCCTCCGGGGCAAGTAAATCGGAAAGAATAACTGGGAAAACAAATAAAAAGCGACTTGCGATCCCCTTTTCTCAATTGATACAAATCCTATAGCGATGAATACGGTAGCTGTGGAAAGGATTTTTTAACCTACTTCTGACGTAGTATACTAAGTTTACCTACGTTAAAACATATTGTTTGTTTATATTTTAAGTTAAAAGAGAAATCTTTAAGACAAAAGCGTAACGAAACAGGAACGCACCCGTGTAGGAGTTGGAAATACACGACGGGGAGTAAGATTTATTGCCGGCAGGAGATATTTATGTTGCTTTTAATCGTACGATTTATTAACTATTTCATGTAATAAACACAGCATAATTTTTTTTGGGGCGAGGGAGGGGGAGGTTGAATATGTGAAACTTTCGCACGGGTTTACAGGTAGATATTATGTATTAATAGTTAACAATATGCTTATCATGTAATTTATCAAGTCATTAGTTTATACATTGAGAGGTAAAAATGCAAAGCATAAGTTTCCCTGCTAACATGACAAATCGCTATGAAATATTCGGACTTGAAGGTACTCGGATATAATAACGTTATTGTGTCGCACATACTTATCCATGAAAGATTAGCAATGCACAACATGATATCTTGGAATGCAAGAATTATATATAACATTAATTTCGAGTTCATATTTCACTTCATGTGACGAAATAGACGACTGTTTCTTATGATGTTCAAGTTTTTCCGATGACTCTTCCTCGCCTGGGATGTTTTAAGGTAAACTGTGAACTGAAAATGCGGTTTATCTTGTGTTCAGGCATTTATAGACACCAAACAACTAAACGTGGCACTGACTATTGGATATAGTAGACGGCAAGAGACTCGAAATATATTGCAAGCTTCAAATACCAGCAAATGTTTTTCTGGATGACGTCCGTCATTTTCACTCATCAAATCATTGTTTACTTGTGGAGAATTCGCAGGTCCTCCGTTCTCGCCTGAGAAACACTGGTTAGTCATACTTTACTTGTACGAATCCGACTTGTAACTTGTAGGCTAGTAACTTGTGGAATTGTACCTTTGAGAAACAGGCTCCTGATGTTTTTTGGTGGCATTTGACGAAATTCGCTGATGATGCGGCTGGTTGAATGGAGTGAAGAAAAAAAAACTTCGCAACGCTTGGCGGGCAATCTTGAGCGGAGATGGGGGAAAGAACAACGGTTTATTCGGCGGAAAAATAAAAGGAGAACGAGAAGAGTGTTTGGAGGTCAGGCGGCGATAGTGAGAGGTGTTTCATCGGGCGCTTCTAAGTTTAGAGAGAGGTCGAAGCGATAAAACGTGAGAGATATTAAATGGAAGAAGGCTTGGGGGAGAGGAGTGTTTGGAGGGAAAGGTGAGCTCTGGGAATGTTTTGATTCGGCGCCACATTCCCATGATGGAAGTTTATGGAATTTGTTATGTGCCTCGCCAATGGCGTCAATACCTATCCTCCCCTTTCAAAATTGAACCCACCCTATAAAGCTCCGTTTTCATGGCAGCGGCAGAATCGGATGAAAACAGGAGACGGTGGAAACCCGTGGCGCTTTTAGTCGTCCTATAATTATTACTGTTCATTGTGGAGATATATTCTAAAAATGGATGTTCGCGAGAAGTATTGTTGCTGGGCTGTACAGCCTAAGTTCAAAGTTTTCCAAACAATCTGAAGATGACCCACATTCAGCGTGAAATGTTCACGTGACCAATAGATGACAGGAAGAAAGCGTCGGTTATCACTCCCAGCAGCAGCTCCGGCGACGCAGGACGCGTAAATAGTTGAAAGATGGGCGACTCCGACGTAAACGCAGCCTGCGTTGAGGTTCTCGTTTCTGATTGGCTACGCAAGAGCCCGGAAACGCCAACACGGATGCATGAAAACGTAGCTTAAAAGTCCATAACTTTTTGACGCGTAACGTCTGAAGTGGTAGCAAAGCATGGTGGCAGTTGCGCAAAATGCCATTTTTAGCGGAAGAGTCCATTCTGTACTAAATAGCTTCGCAAGGGGGAGTATGGTAAAATCTGTGTTTGACTGCCAGAGTTCCATAAAAATTGTCGTGAAACGCACTGCTTATCCTTCCCGCCCTAGCAAGTTAAATGCGGTTATGTTGGCAGCATTGCCTACCATGTGCTCCCTTCTACTCACCGCTCTTTACTTGAACTCTTCCAAACGAGCCTTCTCCTCCTTAACGTCACACTTCGCGCTTGCCACTACCACCATGTTTAGCTACCACTATACATCTACCCTGCCTACTGGTACCCTACAAGCCACTTCAAGGGTGTGTGACCGGGGGCAAGTTTCCTTACTTATTCTAAAAAGTTTAGGAAACTACCCTGCCTACTGGTACCCTACAAGCCACTTCAAGGGTGTGTGACCGGGGGCAAGTTTCCTTACTTATTCTAAAAAGTTTAGGAAACTACGACTATTGCCTAATACATTAGCAACAATTTGCCAACACCCTTAAGGGGGTGTAATTTTAGCTACATTCACTGCAATTTATATAAAATATGCGTATAACGTATTTTTAAAGACATAAATGCACAAAAATGTGAGTTTTACAGGGAGAATGTGAGACATGCTGTTAATACTGCGAAGCAAATTAAGACGCAAGCATTGGAGAGTAAATCAAGTAATTAGTCACACTACCATAGTAACACTGTTAATAACTTCCTAGGATTCTTTCCTCAGCATGCCAATCAGTATAGGCAGGGTCAATTGCACTTTAGTTTATTTCAACAAACAATACAACAATACCGAGTATATTTATATAAACAGCACAACAATACTTTCGCGCAATTCAATTAATAGCTTGAAAATGACCGGTATCATTCATAAGATTCTTCGCCCTTCCGAATTCGCTGATACGTATTTTCGATTTCAGAATAGGTTTCGAGATGCTGTAGTCGTAGTTTCTTTGCCTTCTCTCCACACCGTCATGTCCATTTAATCTTCTTCTTCTTCCAATGTGTATCCACCAGTGGATGTCCGCGATCTTATGTTCCGTCGCTTCTCTTTTTCCCGCGGTGTGCATCAGAGACTGAAAATCAAACAGCCCCGTCCATTGGTGTAATGTGTTGCATTCAAACCATCTCATTTCTTCCAACTCCCCTTCCACCTTCGATTTTGCCTTCAACTATGTACTGCCTAATTGGTATTTCTCATTCCGCTTGATATATCCTGGATATGCCGTTTTCCTCTTCTAAATTATGTTGAATAGCTCGCGCTCTTTGTCAACAAGCGTAATAACTTCCTCATTTGTTATTCTCGCCGTCCGCGGTATCTTAAGGATTCTTCCATTCTATCAGAGATGGCTAATATTTGAGCGCCTTTCTTATGAGAGATATTTTTTGTGGTGTGAATAAATCTAGGGTCAGAAAAATGATACGTGGAGGAATGGCGTCGTGATTGTTGGGACGGCGTCCCACTTTTCAAAGTGATCATACGTTCTTGTTTTCCGGCATGTTAAATACGATATTTATTCTCTTGCCCTTTCTGCGAAGAATTTCTCTCTCTCATTCGTAATCATCACGTGAAGGCGGCTTACTAGAAGTGGGTTTACTACAGGTTGTATTCGTTTACCATTGGAATCATAACTCCTAATATATTATATTAGGTTTATTTAAAAGTAGCAAGATTTTGCATTATTAATTTAAAAAAAAACATTATTTATGAGACTTATTCAACGTTATCTCCCTCAAAGTGCGTATACCCACCCCCTTTCCAGTAGCACTCTTTTCCCAACAGCGCTTGCACGGCTTGACACATGTAGAAAACGTATTTTCCTTTAGGAATCCTCCTTAGTTTCTCCGGTCGTACTTGCTTTGTCTTCTCGATTGTGTCGAACCTTCCTCCTTTAAGGGGGAATTTAGCCTTGGAAGTGGCAAACAGTCGCCAGGGGACAAATTAGGTGATTTAGGGAGCGGTGGAAGGACTGTCATCCCATTATTTTTGCTGTAGAAAACTCGATATTAATTTGGTTTGAATAAGCAGGAGCATTTTCGTTGTGTAACAAATATTTACCAAAGTTATAATAGGAGTATCTTCCGTTGGAAACTCAACATGCAAGCGTTGCAGAACTTGGAAGTGATAAAAATGATTGATTGTTTGACTTTGTAGGTGGAGTGCTTGACATTCGTGATAGTTTACAATATTTATGATATTCTGTGAACGATATCTCGGACTTCACGGGAAACTTCTTCTATCGAACTCATCACAAAATCGCCATACATGAAAAAATGCTTTGAAAAACAACTGTAGCTCGGGAACTACTTATCGTAGCAGCGATTTACACATGGTGTGACGTACTCGTACTCACATATAAGCAAACTCGCTCATAGAAAAACATTCATGTATATTTTTTGAAACCCCGGCAGCCAAATTGTACAGAAGGTGACGCAGATTATTCTAAAATATTAATTTTACATAATTAGAACGCCAATATTTCAATTTCAGACCTATTTATTCATATTCAAAGAGTTTCATTATTTCGCTTTCCTCCATATTGAACACCACGTGGCGGGATTTAACCACCACGTGAAAATTACTACAATAGGTAAGAACCGGAACCACGCAAGATTTTAGAACATTCCAAATAAACGGAAGTACGTCAGTAGCGAAGCTTCTAGAAGGACGACAATGCATCAGCGATCAGGTATATAAGCCGACGCGCGCTAACAGTCGAGGCTGACTCAAAAAACCCATGTGCTGCACGTCCTAATGCTGGAGAGCGGACTCACATTAATACTGTACGATTTTCACGACCGAACGCGGTCCCAACTGAGCCCATACGGTTCAAGAAGTTTACCTTACGTAATTAGTACGAAATAAAGACGGAGGGAGTCAATAATATTGTGAAACGTGAGAAGTGAGATCCGGAAGTTCGAGCCTTGACGTGAGCAGCCGAGAGAAGCCGAGGTTATTACCGCTAGAGAGACTCGGTAAAAGAAGGAACCAAGAGTTGGATGTGGTGTCGGGGATAAAGACAGGACCATACAACTTACGACACCTGAAGCGGGGTATTTTGAAGGGAGCAATTATCCCGATATTGTAAAGGATTTGATTTATGTTGTGTTATGCCCGTATTGAGGGTTTTTATGTGTTGGGCAAGTGATTGATTCATGAGTGAAAGCACACGCAAGGAAGTTAATCAATGTTGGTGAGGGATGATTTATATGTGTTATTTGAGTGAAGTGTTTATTAATTTGTTTGTGGGATAAAATAGTCTATTCACATGTACAGTCAGGGCAACAAAAATAGATCTTTTAATAGCAGGCACGATTGTTATAATTATATTTAGTAGGGCTACCTAAAATTTCCCGTAGCGTAGCAGATCCGCAGTGAAAGAAAAGGTTAGTGACATAATTGTGTTAAAGGATGATAATACAATGGTTACTCATGAAGTTTTCTTAAAAAAAAGTGCCATCAGCCGCACGACGCTCACTTAGGTGAGTGTTTGTGATGTAATTCGAAACAGACCTGTAAGTTTATGATCAGATCTCGCATATCTCTGCCGTCGCATCGAAATGATCTGCTAGATTTTCCGTTAATGAGGAGGTCTGATCCAGGAAGGAAGGATTGACATTAATAGATTGTGGTGATAAAAATGTCTCAACGGTTTGAGAGATGGTTTCCGCGTCGTAGCCTAAAGGTCTATTTGGGCGAATCTTATACGGTTGATCGTTTCCCCATAAATTTTATTTTTCATCGTGCCCTGCCTCAGGGAGGGGGAGCGAGGAGGGAATTTCACTCGACAATCAGTTTCAATAAACATGCGGAAGGCGGGGCGCGATTGTTGACTCGTGGCAATTTCATTGAATGGTGTAATCAAGATGGCGACTGTGATCAAGTCGTAATTAATTCACTTGGTACTTGCCCTTGTCTAAAGAGTATGCGCTGAGTTGCGGAATCAACCCTTGCCCACAAGGCTGGTCGCATGTGTTGTTAGTTTAATTAATGTGCCTTGCCGTGGTGTGATTTGGGACTTTGCTTCTTTATTATTTTAGTGATGTACACACAATTACATCAGAGTTAAAAGAGTCTAGCGTTATGAAAATGGTTATCTAATTGTGAAACCACTAGATAATATGGAGAACCCACTAGATTCTCTAGTTCCCGTCAATTAGCAGTTTTCTGTTTATTTATATATGTAACTAGGGATATGAAGGAAAAACATTAGCAACATTTTAGTGCCTACTGTCATCTCATATTCTGTAGGCCATTACTTAGTGAACTTCATGATTAAGGATAAAACGTTGGTTAATTTAATAATATGTAAAGAGAATTATTTCCCACAACAGAGCAGAGCAGACGCGTGGTGATTGGACGAACCACATTTCCCTCCGCCATATTTTCCACCGATTAAAAGGTGTATATAAATTCATGTATTAGGTTCATCCTGGGGGGATTACTTACTTTTCCGTACGTTACATTTGCAAATCACAGTAGTGACTGACGTTTTTCCATTACGCCTGCTGGCAGGTTAGAGGGTAGGGCCGAATTACAAGCCCTGCGCTACGGCTGAACATGATTTTCTCGGGTCTGTTGACCTCGAGGAGGGAGGGAAATGAAAAATATATCTCACGCGGAAATCTGAAGACTTCGCTCCCTTTAAAACTGCTCCACTCGAACGGAACATGCCTCCTTTGAGCGTAAGTTAATTTTCTCGAACCGTTAAATTTTCGTTCCATTCCACATTCCCTGATTTCGCCGATGTCCGTTAAGCGTAGGTCAAATTTAGCATTTGTCCGCGTTTACGGCAGTCTTGGAATTAATTTTCAGGTGTAGGTAGTGGTTGAGGGAATGGGCAGAGGTCAGTGATGTCCGAAGAATCCAATGGGCCCTACAAGCGAATGAATTATGATCCATTCTTCCGGTATTTATGTATGCCATATGCTGTCTACAGCCTGAAACAACATGTCGTACCTATGCACAGTAAATTCTTATCTTGATACTAAATGCAAGAAAAAATAAAATTTCACGGATTTGGTATTTTACCGATTTTCTCCAAAAGTGGATATTATCGGGTGATGGTAACTCTTCCATGAGCCTGTCTCTATCAAATTATTTATATTCTTTTCTCTGAAATAGAGCGTTAAGTAGTAACTATTTTCACGCTGTTGATAGAATTACGCGACTGTATTTTGCGCTGTGTGTAGGGATATCTGTCTGCGTTGTTGCGCTGTGTATAGCGATTTGTCTGCATTGTTGCACTGTTTTCTCATATTATCAATAGCATTCGGATGAGTTGCTTGCATACATCAATATCGACTATATCGCTTGCATTCACAAGACGGTCAAAACTTAATTGCTCCTGAGATTGATTCAAACATACAGCCAGGCCCGGCTTATGAAAAAATTTTAACCCGGGCGAGAGAGTATTCCGGCGCCCCCCTCCCACCGCTTATCAAGCCTATTCACCAGGAAAACGTAGTAAAGAAATATTTCACAATCACGGCGCCCCGGGCAGTCGCCCGTGTCACCCAGGCCTTAAGGCGGGCATGCCTTTGTTTGAAATCTTATGTGGGCACCTTTTAAATAAAAAAAAACGTTAAGAAAATGCCCGGAACCTCAGATGGTTTTCACCTGACATCTTTGGAAAATAAATGGTGGTGGTTAAAAAACGGAAATGAATGTTTTTTCGAAGAAATTTGGCAAGATGTGCAGATAGATTATAAAGAGTAATTTTCATTCCATTAAAGATTTTTATTAAGTGTTTAGTTTGGAAAACCTTTAGTTACAATAATAGCTATATTGTGTTAGTTAAAAGAATTTATTCAGTTAAATTATTTACCTTATTATATTTGACACAGTTCATCTACATCTACATCTACATACTACCCCGCAAGCCACCTCAATAGGCGTGTGGCGGGGGGTGTTAGGACACCAGCCGTTTACATATAAAAAGGAAACGCTCTATGAAATTACGCCTTGCATTTATTAAAGTCCCTTATTGTTCGGGGGAAAAACGAATTCCCATACCTATCCGTTCGGCAAAATATCTCTCTTAATTTATCGTTTCTGTCGGACCTGGAAATATAGTGGGGTTCTAATATGATGTTCTCCGTGTCGCTCTGAAAGATATCTATTCTCAATTGCTCAAGTAATCTAAGCCTAGCGCGCAGCCTCCGAGTCTCTAGCGGCTCCCAGCCTAATTCGTTTAACATCTGCGTAACGCTGTCTGTACGCCCGTAGCAGTTTTTGACGAATCGCGCAGCTTTCCTTTGTATTTTATTAAGTTCCCGAATTAATTCTTTCTGCACCGGATCCCATATGCTTGCTGCATATTCAAGGTGTGGCCGGACGAGTGCGAAATAACACCTCTCTTTTACTTTTTCATCTGAGAATCTTCCCACAATACGCTTGACGAATCCTAGCTTCTTCAGAGCTCTGCCACAAATATTTCTTATATGTGTTCCCCACGATAGGTTTGAGGTTATCGTAACTCCCAGATACTTAACTTCATCTGTCGCCGTTATCTTAACACCATCCACAGCATATACACGGGGATAGTTGGACGACCTCCGCAAGAAATGTACCGCCGCACATTTGCTCAGATTAAGTTCGAGTCCCCACTCTTGGCTCCACACATGAACGTTGTTTAAATCCGATGATAGAATTTCAAAGTCAGATCACTGTTGTAGATCACTTGTGACATGAATACAATTCTGTCCATAATAACTAAGAAATTAAAGTCAAATATCTCCATTGGGAATTTGAGATCATCATTTTGGTTACAGGATGCGCATTTATTTGAAATTTATGCTAGCTCTGGCGCATATGAGTTTACTATCCTGCGATTGAAAGGGCACAATATAATTATGAACAACATTTAATTTTTGGTGGATGCATAATCAGCTACTTCCGTGGTGTGGTAGTGCATTGTTATCTTTCTGTTTTAATTAAATACGATAATTTATGAGTCGCTATCACTGTTGTTTCATTATTATCATTGTCATTACTTTTTTATGTTCAGACGTGATTGTTGAAATGACCTCAATCCTGGCTACAGTGTGATACAATGTTGGTTTCTTTTTATTTATACATTATAATCACTTCATTGAAATGCTCTAAATATATATCTCATGTCGCGTTTAACAAACGTTTGGGGCGGTTTTCGCTCAGCCTAAGTCGTTAACTTTGTCTTTTGCGTTTTCTCGATCCGTTATGCTTTAGCGTGTAAAAAATAAATATGGGATTGTGCAGTTAAAATGGTGATAGCGCGATAGTCGTGAATATTCAGAATGTAAATAACAACAGCTTCCGTCGTAAAAAAATCTTAGCCGGAAGAATTCATGCATTCATGTTTTGCGCATGCAAATTTTATTAAAAAATCTTCCCTACCCTATAAAACTATCACTTACTTTCATCTCACAGTGTGGAAATCCTCATGCATTTTAGCAGATGTACGGTTGCTATAAAGAAAAGGGCATGCAAATCCTCCAGAGAGAGAGAAAGGTTTAATCGTTGTGATTCTGCGATAAGGTCGAGCGAATTAGAGAACTTTCGACTTCTTTCCTCTGCGACCTTCGATTTTCAACTGGCCTTAACTTACTTGTTTCTGAAGGCGGCTCAACGCTTGGTAGTTGCTTCTCTAGCAGTAGCTTTAAGGTGGGTTTACACTGACAGGTTTATTGCGCAAGTTACTTGAATCAAGCTTTTTTGTGACGTAAATTGCAGGTGTAAACGGCTCTACATGTCCGCTTGCAGAACTGTTAAAAGTTTCAGCCAGTCGTTCGCATAAGCGTATTGTTGCCGGTGTAAACGGCAATCAATCTGGCTCTGCACTAACTCGTGAAAATATTTCGCCGGAGTAAAATCCCTTGCAAGCTTTTGCGATAGAAACTTAAGGAAGTAACTTGCCAGTGTATACCCATCCTTATAGGTCGCTTGCAAGTGGTACTTCGATACGCGTAAGCATAGACTTCCATGGCAGTAAGAGTTGATTGTGAAATAATCGATACACTATTGACCACGGTTTGCAGTTGCACGAAAAATAGGCTGGCTTCTATTTTGTCTGCAAGTCGCATTTAGATTCTGCAATAGTAACGCATAATATGTGGTGAAATCCTGATCACATGACTTCGAGTGTGTATTAAATAATTCAACAAATTAATATTTCTGGAGGCCTTATTGCTACGTCAAGTAAATATTTATTTTTACCTAGAAATATTTTGTTGTTAAGAGGGTAGTTAAAGGTAATATCTGCGGCTGTTCTTGTGTTGATTAATGGAAATATAAAAAAGTAAATATACTAATATTTGTAATGTAATAGACATTAATGTAAAAATTCCTCGAATTCCTGTGGATCTCTAGATGCTGTTTTAGTCGAGACCCTTTATTGCACAAGTTGGAGTAGTATCTGTTTTCACAATGTGAGAATGCAGGCTCGGAATTACAGCAGGTGCTATTTTTCCCATCCCTCGCTTATGCATTTGCTCATGCATTCTAGCAATGCGCCACTTTAAACGACCCAATTTTCAATGCTTATCCGTGTATGCATCAGTTTGTGCAATGAAGTGCCTCGTGTAAATCGGCATTAAGAGTGCAATGTAAAATCGCATTGATTGACGATATGATGCGATTTTCGAAATAGCCATATTCGTAGTTTACTTCCGTCGTTCATTTTTTTATGGGAGAAAACCGGAAGTAATGTGTTTGGAGAAAGATGCCCTGCCAGTAGCGATGCACATCCAGACATTGTTCCATGGGTATACATACCATACCATATTCGTGCATTGTTCACTCGCTTCTTCCATAGAAGTGAACTTTCATTCGTCATGCTGCGTTTAAGTGTGTGTAGTCCACACCTTGTTGACTAATTCGACTATTTCGAGTACGTATCGAACTACATTCAATCCACTTAATTCTCCAACAATCCGTTTTAGTCGCTTGGCAACTTATATAAAGAATTTTGACAATGGAGTCCCTCCCAGAATGAACTCGGCTGTTTTTATGAATATTCGTTCTGTGTCGTGTGTGAGAGGGAGCGTTTGGACAGACCATGGCCGTCTGCGAACTGGGGATAATCCTTGAGTTTACGCAAGGCCAAATCGCTAGTTCTCCTTCGACTGCGCCTTGCGTATTCAAAACTCGAACTTGAATACTTCGACTAAAGGAAAGTCGGATTGTGTGTTTAATGGCGTATTCCAATCGTTAACCTTTACCGTTTGGAATTCATTTTGCATCATCCGTTCGTATTTCGAATACGTTCGATGAATGTTTTGAATTATGTATAAAGGAAGCTTCCCGCACTCAAGGTGTCACAGTTGATGCAGATCGGAATCACATCAGGTATCTATTCTGGAACGCCGTGATAATTATCGTATGCGAAAATAACATGTTTATCGCATTATCTCGACAATTCAGGAGGTCGATTCTCGAAATGCCGTGATAGATATCGCATGCTAAAATAATAATTTTATCGCTTGGTTTCTTTGATTGAGCATTCTCGAGTTATCATAAATCTTATCCACTTGCTATAATTTTCGATTGGAAGTGTCGAGTGTAGCATGCGACACTTCTTCGAAATCATAATACAGTTCGTGTTTCCGCTTGCGATATTTATCTCGGACTTTCGAGAAACGACCCCCAGTTTTGTTTAGTCTCACATCTAATCCAATTGTGACAATTATTGCATTGAAAATATCAGTATAGTTGGTGTAGCATGTAGTACGTGTAGTTGGTGTAGCATGTAGTACGTGTAGTTGGTGTAGCGAAATCGTGCGATAATGTCATTTTAACTTGTGATATTATTACAACGTTTCGAGAATAAACACCCAGCGCATACAACTGATAATGAATGTAAAGATGCCCAGTGGGGGACAACAGGGGCGCAACCAACCCCCCGAATCGTGGGGGAGGGGGGCAAAACCTTGAAAAATCTGTATAAGCTTGTTAAGCGGGGGGGGGGGGGGGTAGGAATGAAGAGATTTTGTAAATCGGGCAGTGTCCATTAAAAAGAGCCCCAACCTCTGATTTCTGGGGGGGGGGGGGAGGCTAACCCCCCCCCCCACAATCGTGCTTGTGTGCCCCCCCCGCCAGTTGTATACCCCTGGGTGAAATGTAATCAAGGCAGGATTTTTGGTAAACATTTTAGAATTCGTTTACACTTCATGCTTATAAATGTAAGGTTTTTACCAAAAAGTAATTGAAAAATTTACATTATCTATAAAACAGATGATATCAGGCATGACCTCGTGGAAATTATGGATATCCATGTTGAGAAAACTACCTTTATTATTTCCACAAAACTTTGTTCCGCTGGCACGACGCGCGTTTCACCACACTGTGGCATACTCATGTGCACATGTGGGGCACATGAGTATGCCACAGCGTGGTGAAACGCGCGTCGTGCCAGCGGAACAAAGTTTTGTGGAAATAACAAAGGTGGTTTTCTCAACATGGATTTACATTATCTACGTTTGTTGCCATTACCGAAAAATTCTACTCAACGATAACAATCGCATATGCTATTATCGACGTTCTTTTCTTCTCAAACACACTCCAGCGCTGATCAGCAATGCTCCCGAGCAGATTTGTTAGCACGCTACGTAATGCTTAGTGTCTGAATCGAATGGAAAGCAAGTGCTCTTTCGTGTTGGGATGTGAGCAGCGCACTTGAGCAAATGAAAAGCTCGCAATGCTTTATTGTACGTGATAGAAGTTGAAATTAACACAGCGAAGTAAAGTGAGATAATGTTTCAATGTTGAAACTTATGCGTATTCGTAGGTAGGGGCGGCGTGGCCAGGGCGGGAAGGAGGGGATTCCCGCCCGGGCCCCGATTTTAACGTAAATAAAATAAGACGTTTATCGCATCGAAATTTTTTATATCGTATATTTATTATTTGAAAACCTTTTGCCCTTAACGACCTGAAACGCGTTTTTAACGCACACATTTTTTCAGAAGGGGGGGGGGGTCACAAAAATCGATCCCCTTTGGACGTGCAGCGGCCCGGGCCCCTGAGCACCCACGCCGCCCCTGCTCGTAGAATGTTCCTCAGGTGGCTGGAGCGGTAATCGTGGGTCATTGAGTGCACTTTTTAATAATTTTTTACTGAATCATACGTACTTACGCGTAGCCGTTTATATAGTAGATATATGTCATGTGCCTGTGTAAGACTACGAGTTAAATCATCATTGAATTTTAAAAAAAACATCCGTATGATGCAATCTTGTCACTTTTATGTATAGATATCAGTGATGAGAACATACATGCAAAGTTTTACGCAAATCTATACATGGACAAAAATCGCTCCTACCACCTCAAATCTCATTGGGTGGAAGAAGTAATCCGGAGACCATTAAGTATCGTTTGATGGAGTGTCGTCTCCCCTCCGCTCCTTAGCCTACCTTTTTTCCACGTTAGCTTTCCTCCCTTAAAGTCACGCTTCGCGCAGGCTGACTGCCACCAAGTTTCGTTACCGCTGTACCCCATTGTTGGTCATATTTCCAATTTTTCATCCTCGTCAAAAAGCGGAAGCCTTGTCATGGGGAGGCCCCTAAGAGAAAGATGGGTGAGCTCTAATTACCACTCTTTAACCATCCCCCTTTTTTAAGCTGGTATCACACAGTCTCCAGTGCGTGAATGCAAATCCTTCTCATTTCACCGTTGAGTTGAGATTTTTAAAAGAATGTCTACTTGAGAGGTTAACAGAGCGTGTCCCTTTCTCGCGGTCTTTCTTAATCACGCGTGCTTATCATACACGCCTGCCTCTCACTCACTACGCTACTCAAAGAGAGGGAGAGAATAACCGTGTGACCTCCTATGCAACTCCCTCCATTATTTCTTTTTAAATTCTCACCGGCTCGAGAACAATCTGCTTAAACTTTCTTTCCATTAAATATCTCCTCGCCTTCCCCCCTCCGTGCATATCTTTTCCTCCTTTTTTCAAGTGCTTCACTACGTTTACGTTCCGCATGTTCGCAGATTTTTTATGATCGTGGCGTTTTTTTGTAAGGGCGGTATTACGATCAACGTTTCCTGACGTAACAGACGGTAACGGTCAGTTTTTCGTCGTCAGGGAGGAGTGTATTACGATTGACGGGAGTATTAGCGCCAATTGTTGACTTCTTTTTCAAACGGTTACGAAGTAGCAGTTGTTTTCATGCCTTATCATCCAAATATGAATTATCCGCAAAAATACGGACAAAATTTTCTTAAAGAGCGTTATGTTTAACAATCTCGTTTAAGGCTTTTTTTATATTTTTGCCTTTAAGGCTGCAAGTTTTACCCTTGAGATTGAAAAATAAATAAGCTCTCCTGTGATTGGCTGCCGATGACGTAGCATGACGGAAAAGTTAAGACTTTGTAAAGGTTAGCTAATCGTTCGTTGACGTCGCCGTGAACGTTAGGCACTCGTAATAACATATTCCGCTACATAAAAATAACCATGCTTCGCGAACGCTGCCTTTGTTTTGATCTTTTATTTAAAATATGGGAAATTTTTCATCGATTTTTTCTTTTTTTTACCCCTTACTTGTAAACCATGAAACACGCTCTTAGAAATTTCATATCCGAGAATTTGTCTTCTGCATACATTTTTTTATAAACTTAGATTGTTTATTGTAAATACTTTTTTGGATTAAGAACTTCGTAGTTCCTTCCGGTGAAAATGTGGTAACATCTCGTAAAATAATATTTTCATTACCAACAAACTCTTGGAATTTTTTAGATTCTATCT
Source organism: Pyrrhosoma nymphula (assembly GCA_963573305.1). NCBI lineage: Eukaryota > Metazoa > Arthropoda > Insecta > Odonata > Coenagrionidae > Pyrrhosoma > Pyrrhosoma nymphula. The sequence continues at coordinate 49,817,133 of OY754337.1, read as the reverse complement.
TCCCCACTAATCTTACATACGTCGCTTATGTTGATCCGTTGAACAACCTTACTTCGCATGGAAATGTTATCAGGTACATTTTTTGCGTTTGCGACTCAGAATGATTCATGAGCCTCCTTTTTTGTGGCTATAAAAATGACTGTGAAATCACTATGTCGTTGGCTATAATTTTCTAGATTCCATGGCTTTTGAGAGACAGATGAGGAATGCTACCTTCGATCCAGCTTGTTATTTAAGTCCATCAGCAGAGGGATAAGAAAATAAAGTACGTTAACCTTGAAGAATGTGGAAGAAGTTTGTGATTTGTAAATCTCCATTAAATGTTTGCCAACGCTGTGGAATAAGCGAAAGAGGTTGAAGATCGTACTAATGGCTGTAGAAAGATCTCGGGTAGTGGGGTTAATTAGTTTTACTCCGTCTCAACTGAAATGTTAGCAAGCGGAACCTGCGTTTGGGAGATAGGATATATATTTAAGATTGGGTATGTACAGTGGCAAATTTCCGCCTAGGCAAACTAGGCAGCTGCCTATGGCCCCAACTTCGGAGTGGCCCCCGACAAGTGGACAAAATAGTACACATTGAGGTCACAAGACACAGAAAAGAAATCCAAATTTGTGAAAAAATATACAGTTGCCACTTGTCTATTTAATTTTTAAGTCCACTGGTCTATTTTATTTGGTCAAAGTTCGTTAAATAAAAAAAATAAAATGGCAAGTACCGGCTAGAATACTAGGTTTTGTGATGGTTACAGTACCTATCGTGTGATTGATGCTTAAGGAATTTAAGAAGCTATTAATAGGCCTCTTTAATTGACTGTACCTGACCTGGAAGAGAACTGTAAGGCGAGGAATGTCTTTTGTGAGGGGGTTAAGTGTAGTTTAGAAGCATAATTATATGGTATTAAGTTCATACCTTAACCGAGGATTTTTTAATTAGCACCCTTATATTAAATAAGCTGGACCCGAAACGCAATTGCGTGAAGACGATTATCTTTTGTAGGAGTTAATGCGCAATTGAGAAGCATAATTATATGGTATTAAGTTAAGCCCTTTTCGAAGGTTTCAAAAATTAGTAATTCTATATTGACTGTCACTGACCCGAAATAAATCTGTGTGAAGACCAATTTTTGTGCTGGAGATTCTGTGCAATGGAGAAGCATAATTATATTGTATTGGGTTTAGCCCTTAACGAAGGATTTTTAAAATAAGCCCTCTTTTATCGACGCGAAAAGGAACGGTGTGAAGGGGTATGCGTGTGGAAGCATAGGTATCAGGAGAAATCCCCACAATCGCCACTACGGTATGTGCAGGGAATTTGCACGGCTTCTTGTGGCGGCAGCGGGTATAAGATATATTCTCCTCGCCTTTTCTACTTTCCAGGAGAGGGAACACGTCTTACTTAACGTGAAGGCCTGTCTCCTTCTCCCCCCTGCGTTCCATTCACCCGCTTCCACCACCGAACCCCCCACCACCCTCTTTTCTCTCCATTGGCTGCCGATTTGTGATCGAAGATAATAAGCTTTGAAGGTGGCTGGAGCGGTAATCGTGAGTCGTTGAGACCAAATTTTAATAGCATTTCAAATAAGTGGCAAAAAAAAATTTGGGGAGTATTTGACTGAAATAAAACTGTTTATACGGTGAAAATCACCGCACATGAAGTGAAGTAAATGATGCAAGAATTACAATTTAAAAATTTCGCCATAATTAAATCATTGTTATGACTGGGAATTTTGGCGCGGAATTAGAAATTTTAGCGAAAACTCTATGTAAATACGTTTTTTACTTGGTAAAATACCTTGATCTTTGTTAGCAACCATTATAATAATATGAAACGTATTATTTCGCGTTTAGAAGAAAATATGTTCATATATTTTCGAATTAATTTGAAATATATGTCATCTGCTATAAGGCTACGTGTTAAAATAGCATTAAATTTGCCAAGAAGCCAAATCGGTAACAAAATTTTTCACTTTTATCTAAAGATATGTATTACTAATAGGGACACGTAAGCAACGTTACACGTAAAAATTGTAAGCAAAAATCGCTCAAACCACCTTAAGTTGGCGGACTACAGAATGAAATGTGTATCACGTTATGGACTCTCGCCATCTACCTCTGGGCGTGGGTCTGGAATATTTTTCCAAGAGCATGGAAAATGCGTTGAAAAAAAAACGCGATAGAAAGCGTTCCCTCTGTACCTCAATTAATAAGTGCAGCTTTTGTTGGAGCGATTTTTGTGCGCATAGATTTGCGTGAAACTTGGCATACGTGTTCTCTTTCGTGATATCAATTGATAAAAGTGAAAATAATTACATCATACCAAAGTGTTTTTTTGGCAATCAAATGCTATTGTAACACATAGCCTCATGGCACATTTAATGTATTTCGTGATAGTTCGATTAAATATGTACATATTTTCTGCTAAACACGAAATAATACATTTATTATAATTATAATTGTTGCTGACAATATTAAGGTGTCGCGCCGGGTCCATTATTGAAAAAAACATATTTTAGTATAATTTCGTCTAAATTTCGCTTACTGCGCCGAAAACTCTTGTCATAACATACTTTAGTTAATGAATAAAAAATGAAAATGTAATTCATGTATCATTTCAATTTCTGCCTGTATAGTGAGTACCTACGTATAAAGAGATACACCTAAGTGTAATGTGGTCTAAAACTTTTTTCGGCTTACTTACAACATTACCTATTTGTGCATTTAATGACCAACGATTATCGCTCCAGTCACCACAGAGCCCGTTACGATACTCGCTAGTTTGTTAGCTTTCCAGTATCGTGTGATACAGAACCAGCATGCTGGCTAACAATTATGATCGCCATTATACTGGCTGAGCTACTCGATTTCATGGTTGATGCGGTTCTAGTTTGCTACTAGCTCCCAGTACGACCTATAATAATCTTCGATCAATCACGTTAGCTTTTACAGTTGCTGTGCGATCTTTACTTTCTGATATCAACGCCATCTATACCTCCTTGTGTCTATCAGCAGTTATCTGGCCGTGAAATCAACAATAGATGAAAACCTTTCGGTAGTTTTTTGGTCGCCTGCTGCCGTAGACTGGTTAATTTATAAAAAAATTGTATACATCCTCTATGATATGAATGAAATTACCGCTTCTTCGCCAGTTCAAGTTAAATGATCGTGTAAAACCTTCCAGGACGGTACCAATCATACTGGATTCTGTCCTCAAATTCTCGGAAGATTTTGAGGAAACCGGGACTAGCCACGGTAGTAACCTTTACGGAGTCACCCGCAAGTGCACATAAGTGCGATATTCCACAGGTGAAAAATCATTCGCCTTGACCGGGATTCGAACCCGGATCCCTCGATTTCGCGCCGAGTGCTTCGGAAGATTTAAGAAAAGATGATTAGACTGTGATTTTGATCGCTTGTTGTTTTCATAAACCGGCGAAAGAAATAGAAAATGTCGGTCCCAATTCTATGGTAGGATATATAGGATATATCTTTGAAATATTATGATTTCCCTGAAATCTCTCTGGAAATCTATCTAAAATCTACATAAGTAGCTATGTAAAATCGATATCAGAAATATAAATCTGCCATAATCTAGTCTTCATAAAAATCGGTTGAATGTCTTTTTGAATACATTTTAAAAACCATTTTTCTTGTAGCCCTCGAATGCCTATTGATGCCAGATTGCATCAAGAAGAACTTATGGTCTATCCTGGTTGCGATTTATACCATTCATTCAGCGAATCCAATTTTGCTCTGTGTGAATGGTACATTTGAAGAAATACGGCCTGTCTCTGTGTCGTTATATCCAGCTTATTACATTAAAACTGAGAAAAATAACCAAATTAATTCCGGCTTTCGTTAAGTTTATATGACCGTAAAATGAAACTTGTAAGAAAAGGTTCTCTGAGTCATAATTTTTCTCTTAGAGGAAACACCGAACTCAGTACAATAAATATGGTACATAAACCATGGTGTACTTAAACCAATGAAAGAATATAATAGACTTCATGCTGAGATAACTAACTAACAACAAAAATAAACAAATAGCGTACAATGTTAGAACTTTGAGCCCTATATGCATTGAGATAATCCCAAGAAAGCGACTTAAACGAGTATACTTGCTGGCAATGGAGGCGTCCTTGTCCTTTGGGACACCATGTTGGTTCCATTTTCATGCTGATTTTCGCATTTACTTACGCAGTTCTAATTGTATGCTTGGGTTCGACTTTATGATCGCTCATTTATTAACACCTTGAAGCTATTTCCCGCCATATTTCGCGTAGTTCCTTTGTTCCATTATTTATGATTATGGTGGGGTAAGTCCATGGAATACTTCTACAGGCATTATTGCCTCTGATACGTTGATGAATTTCGAATGAATGATTTGCTCCGCAATGCTCGTCATTTATGCAAACTGGCATAAGCGTTTTATTTATCTCTATACTGGTATCCTTATGAGTTATTGTGATTATAATGCCTGAATTGTGTGTTACCGTTAACTATTTTAATAGCGATTACTTCCTCGCTGGAAAAGTTGAAAGGATTTAAGAGAAGGACATTTTTAAAAATATTGAGATTATAAAACTGTATTTGATTACAATACATTTGTTTAAGTAATGTGTTAATAAACTGTATTGATTCAGTTTTTATAATATTCTTCTTTAATCAAATTATTACCTATGTGCTACAGTGCTATGGACCGGTAAAGTCGTGATGTCAAATCACTTTCCGAACAATGTTTACCTGTATACAGAGCATTGACTTCGCATTTATTTGGAAAGGAATACCTTGGTAACCAATTGCTCGTGGCGCCATGATTTATCAGTCCATTGTAGAACGCAAACTACCCTGACCACTTACGATATTAATACCGATTATTGGTGTTTTGGTACAAAATCTTTACGAATTTAATGGCGAATATATTCCGGTGAGTTATTTGGGACCGAATTTGACCAAATTTTGCCATTAGTTTACCGATGGCGTTGAGAAGTAAACGCCGTCTTGGTTACCAAATTCATTAGTGTAGTCGTTTCTTCTAGGATTAACTTTTTACGGATGAATGGACGGAAATGGAGGAAGCGTTTACAGTAAACGAGTAAACAACGTGAAACGAACGGCAGAAATTTCCGATGACTATGGGTTTTCTCAGCATCTTTTCACAATTACCCCTTGCTCACCCGTGACTTACCCGTCTCTAATGGATCATTGAACTCGCCATCCGTAACACCGCCCCGGATAATACGTTGGTACTGTTTCCCCGTTTTTAAGCTCATTTCCGCATGTTCCGATGGAACTTCCTCAAGTCGGGGAACTACGTTATTTGAAGCAGTTGCTTGTGTTTCCATTTCCTATTTTTCTTACTCTACGCCTCTACGAACAGCCGATTGTCACGTAATAGACCGCAACTCCGTTTTATCCCATTCTTGCCTATCATTGTTGTGTGGTGTGGCTTTGCATTCACTGCATTCGTGATTCAATTGGGTCTCTTACCCAATAGATTGGTGCGTTCTTTTGATGTTCATTGTGATGCTACTTAAACGGCATCGCAGCCATTTTCCGCATTACCTTGAATTTGTCCATTTAAAAAAATAGAGGAATTGATTTGTTCTTTTGTTCCAAGGGCCAATTTAGGAGTCATTTTCTAAATCTGTGCTAGGGCAGGATATCAATACAGGAGGGGGCTAAACTATCAGTCAGTGCATTTTGGCTCAATGTATCGCCTAATCCAACTGAGAGCCCGAGCAAAATGTATGTACAATAATCAGAAAAGAAATCGGGTAATGTGCATTGTATTACAGGCGTTGTAACTGTCGCCAAGGCTGACTGTATTGGAATTAAAACGTTAATTTTGGTCGAATCAAAAACTTGAGTCGCTACTATCACTTTGAGTCAGTTACAAGATATTGTTGTTTAAAAAAGGGATTTACATAACTATCAGAAATTGAGTGAGTTAAAAAGCAGAAGCGTAGATATACTAACTATACCTACTGAATGAATCAATGTATTCCCTCCCTTTGTTAAAACCATAGCTCTTCTTTTACTTTCAGACTTTAATAACGTTTTCTGTTTTGCCTTTTCATTACTTTTTATGACTAACTCATTGGGAGTCGGATGAACATTGGCTTTCCACGCGAAGGTCTCGGGTTCGAATACCTACCTTGCATCGCGCGGTGGCGGAAATTCTTGTTTTTGAAATCCGATACCCGCTGTGGCGCCGGGCATATTCTACTTCTAGTCCCGTTCTGAAGCGCCAATTCGTGCGGAATACACCTAACTCTCGTGACGATGATGACCAATTCGAGGTAATTGGGTAACATTTTAGTTCAGAGGTTGTTTTTTTATTACTTTTACTGTATATGGGTAGCGAGACATGGTGGTAGTTAAGGAGAAGGAATTCGACAGTATCTGGCGTTATATGGTGGAACAGCATTTTAGTACTTAAATAAAACTGCAGTAGTTGTACTGTCCACTTAAATTTTAATGTAAAATATTACACAACACGTGTTTCGACGCTTAGGGCGTCATCATCAGGTCTACCTAAGACGCCCTAAGATGATGACGCCCCAAGCGTCGAAACACGTGTTGTGTTATATTTTACATTAAAATTTAAGTGGACAGTACAACTAATGCAGTTTTATTTAAGCAGAAGAACCTTTACCGTGGGAGAGTCAATGCCCCTTCGAACTGACTCAGTACGGGGAGTAAGGTAGTCTCACCTTTTGACCGCCTGGGTTCCCAATATCGCAGACCTTTATTGCCCACTGCAATATGCTCAATTTTTTATTCACATCAACTGTCTGTCTCTCTGTTGCTCTAAAATCCAATTGTTAAGACGAGCTTCTCCGATAAGTTACGAACAGTATCAGCGTATTCAGCATTGTTTGAATCTTAACATAGTGGTGAAACGCGCTCCTGACACTTCCCGCCATCTCAAGATAAGTGCAGTTATGCTGGCATCGTTGCACAACATATGCTTTCACCTCCCCTCCGCTCCTTATCCGATCCCTTCCACGCGACCCTTCTGACCCTCCCTCCTCTGACGTCACGCAACGCGCCGGCGACTGCCACTAAGTTTCGCTACCGCTATACAGTATATTTTATCTTAGTACCGTTTTGCCAACGTTCCGTACTATCCCATGGGAATATCCGTGTATTTCGGCTGTACCAATCCAGTCTAGCACATACAAACGAAAGCCATACTCCGGAAATGGAGTCGTCAAAGCATAAATGCATCTTATTTTGTCGTTATTTATGTTTTCTCTTATCGTATTATCCTAGATCCTGATTATTTGAGGTTACCTCTGTCCTCATTATGTGCATCCTATGGTCGATAAGTCACTCTACAGGTTCTCTGTCAATCATCTGAACAATTTTGAACTCATAAAACTGTATTTCATTTCGTTCATAATACCCAAGTCCCATAGGTATCGAGTATCAAACGTTGCAAAAGCTGCCCGTGAATATCGGATTTTTTTTCGTTCCACAGATTATGGTTTCTCTACTGGACTCAATGGCGACTGATGTTTACATTGTTTTTTTTTTTTTTACCAATAACTGATCGTCTGACCCGCCACAATGCTACGCGCAAACCACCGGTATAAAACTCAAGATTGTTGAGTTGTTTGTTTAAAAATATTTTTTGTATATCAGGTACCTACGTTACTTTTTGTGCTCAATTGAGGTTTCTCAGACAATGTACGCACCTTATCATTTTTCCAAATTTATTAGACGGTATCATTCAGGTTTTTGCCCAATTAGACGCGTGTCTTTCCAGTGCCTTTGAATCTCTCTCGTTTCCCCGTCGTTCTCAATGGTTTTATAATGATGAAGATCACCATTCGGGGCTCTCCACCTATTAAAAAGAGACTAAATTACGGCGAAGAAAAAATGCGGGCGACTTCTGTAATGATGAGAAGTGTGTGAGGCACGGAGAGTTGCCGTCGAAAAGCTTTTTTTTTGACACACTTGTGAGGAAAACGAGGATGGGGCGCGAAAATGGTCGAATTTCCTCGTCTCCTAAAGATTTCTCCCGTATCGAATATATTTCTCTTTTTTCCCCTTCCCACGGCCCACTATCTAAGGTGACCAGAATAAAAAAATAAAAAAAGTTTCGCTAAAATATATAAAAAAAACGTTTCGGCAGGAAATAGTTAAAAGAAATCAAAGGAAGAGACATAGTGGGGAAGTTGACCGTGGAGGGAGTTTCTTTTACAAAAGGAGGTATCTAGGTGATAATTAATGACGGGAAACATGGAAAGGGAATGGGGAAGTATGGTATTCATATTTTTGTGTGCGGGGGGAAAGAGTGTTGAAAGTTGGGGAGACAAGGGAATTGGATCGTGGGGAACCCAAAAGGAAAGGGGAATGGGGGTGGAAGTGGTATGTGTACCACAAGGCAATAATAGAGGACTAGAACTATAATATTTCAATGGACTATATTTCGGTACAAAGGAACCTAATGAAAGAAAAGGATTCCCATCTCAATGAAGCCGATGTCCAGATAACAAATCTGGGGGTTTATTCTCGAAATGTGATAATTATCGAATGCGAAAGTACTTATTTCATCTCCTGGTTTCGTCGATTCAGGATTCAGGATCCTCTTGTCCGCATGCGATATTCATTGATTGGAAATTGTCTAGTTTTTGTTTAGTTTGGGATACTTCTACGAAATCATGCTACAGTTTTCTATTTTTGCGTGCGGTAATTATGACGGAATTTAGATAATCGATCCCATGACCGTCGTTCATTTGTAAATTGCGTTGTTTCTGAGATAAACGTAGTTGAGATAGAGAATATCAGTGTATTAAATATATTATCGCGCTCTTATTTGACATGCCGATGGCAGTGGTGGTGTTATTTGTTACTGCTGCCTATGTTTACTGCAAGTTACTTCTATATCGTTTGATACGTAGTACGTTATACGTTTGAAGTATTCTTCGATGGATGGTGTGAGTGCGAATAAATAAATTTTGAATGACATAAATACAAATATTCAATGATCAATTTTACGTCGAATTACATGAATACAAACTAAACTGTTGACAGATATAAATTTATATAATTATTTATTTTCTTCTGAATATATAGGTCCATTAATAAATAAATTACTTTATTTCTCTTTCGCATTCGTTTCGCATCAATATAAAAATATAATAATTAAAATATTTTTATTATTATAAATTTAAAAAATCAGAATGAACTCTCTCTGAGCCTTGACGAAGCATTAGTAGACCTGCGAAACGTTGGCGAAAGAGAAATGAAGTGAATAATTAATTGATGGGCCTATATCTCCAGAAGAAAAAAATAAATGTATAAAAGTAAGAGGTCCTGAAAAGATTATCTGGATAATTGTGAAAATTATTTTACTAAAATCTGTGATCGGGTTGTAAAATAATATGCAATCAACCATTTTCAAAGTAGTGAAATGAAAGCGGTAACTTAGTAATTCCACATGAACTTTATTTACGACCTAGGTTTCGACTTATGAAGTCATCATCAGGTCTGACCTAGGTTTCGACTTATGAAGTCATCATCAGGTCTGATGATGACTTCATAAGTCGAAACCTAGGTTGTAAATAAAGTTCACGTGGAATTACTAAGTTACCCCTTTCATTTCACTAACCAAGTTTCGCCTGACACAACCAGTCTCATTTTCAAAATATTGATATTCTCATCTCCAACTATATTTACTCAGAAATAACGCAATTTGCAGATGAGGAAATGTAGAATATAGCTTTTAAACTTCCTTTTTTTCCGCGCATCATTGATGAACACGACAAAAACTGCAAACTTCGCGAAGTCCATCCGTCAAAACATCTTACTTTTTGTCCTTTCCCTCTTCCAATTTTTTTTCTGAATTTTTTTCCTTCCTCTTAGCAGGCGTTCTAACACCTATTCCCTAAACAACCTCGTGATTCAGGCTCAAAGCTTCTCTTGGAGATAATTTTACGAAATCTCCGCTCAGAGAGGAGTTATCTCTTTGCGTGATTCGTGGCTTCAGGTTGACTCACATCTGGGCACTGGGAATATGGGTAACTTAAGCTGCCCAAATATTGCACGGAAAAAATCCTTAATTTTAAAATTCTGTGAGTTCCCGTGTGAGGACTGTGGATGTATTATTCTATCTGTCATTCCGTCTTTCCGTGCTAACAGCAGACGGAAACATGACCGCTCATACTACTTGAATCACCACAGATGACACGCCTCCGGTTCGACTATGCCCGGTAGGTATAAGCGTCATGGAACGCGAATCATGCGGGTCGCGGTGCATCTTGCGGCTGGCCGTGGGAGGTGGCACAAGCACACACAATGAATAAGGAATCCGATATCGATGGCGTGCACCGCGTTACATTTTTTTGTTTGCTCGTGGGCGAACGTAGTTAGAGGATCAGCAGTTCGGTGTTGTGGCTTCGGAGTTCCGAATTAACCGTGCCGAGTCCCAAAGTCGACAACATTGAGTTTTTTTTTTTGAGGTGGAAAATTTAAAGGTTGGTTTACACTGGCAAGTTACTTGCTCAATTTTCTTCTTCAAGAACTTACGTGGAATTCTACTCGGACGAAAACGTTTTCGCGAGTTATTGCCATACTTTGTTTATGAGTGTTACTTTGGCAACAATACGCTTCTGCGAGCAGCTTGCCGAAGAAGCGGACTTGCAGAACCGTTTACCCCTGCAATTTACGTTGAAAGTCGCTTGATGCAAGTGACTTGTACAATAATTTGCCAGTGTAAACCCTCCTTAATGAACCTAGAAACCACCCTAAAATAAAAATAATGTAATAGTTTCCAACTGAAAGAAATATATTGTTAGGATGCCAGAAAGCTTCAGAAGAACATGTTTTAGCATTAATGAAGTCTTTAGAACTTCGTGTTATCGTAAATGTTTACGTGCAATTAACCGATTTAAGTCTGTTTTTCTTTAAACCTATCGATGATTAGTGATATCCGGCCGATACAGGTATGCGACGAAAAACTTTTATCCTATTTTACTGATTATCACTGTCTCGACGAGGCCCATCTTCCTGACTTATTTCTTGATCACGTTTCTGGAACATTGGGCGGCCGATAACGTATCACCAGGACGTTAAGTTCTAGCCACGGTGATTCAATATTTATGTTTTATGTTGACAGTACACATCCGTACACATCCGTTTTGAGTTTCGCGCGCAAGAAGTGGCAACGCAGCAATAGTTTACTCTTTCGTATTTTCAAATGTCCTAATATACTTTATACTGCATATAAATAGTATATTTTAGGATCGTAGAAAAATTACAAAAATAAAAACTGTTGTCATATCTTAAACTTTTTGATTCGGGGAAAATTGTAGGACTAGATAATGTTTAAACATTGTCGCTAATTAACAAAAAATAATGCGTTGTAAAAATTTGCCTTTTCAGATATAGGTGTTTTTATTATTTCTCACAAATTTCGGTAAAAGGTTAATTCTGTAGATTTCGTAGTTTTCGCTCGGATGTGCTACAAAGTTCATAAAGTTGGGAAAACTTCTAAGTTTAGGGTGCGCGGAGTTAATTTTTGCATTGGCGCGTCTACAGTTTTGAATCCGTCATTGGATAAAAATATGACTAAAATGGCGATAAACTTACCTCCTTGTTTAATTCATATGGTATTAATTCTCGACCTCTTTTTATATGGTGCAAATTTCATGAGTAGGTATAGGTCAAATAATTTTTTATTTTTAAACTTTTGCCGACGTTTCGGATGTTTATTCATCCATCTTCTGGGCTTCCATGATGTATGATGATAAATGATTGACAGTTCTGTTTTGGTTGCATAATTGCAAATTTACAGACATTAAATATAAAAATACATAGACATTCAAGATTTTTACCTTTAAAGTTTGGTGCTGTTTTTATTTATTTACAATTTTAATTTGGTTGCTTGGATATATTTCTTTGTTGAAAAGTTATGTGTCATTTATTAAATTAAGTATGCTAAATTTTGCTTAGGTAAGTAATGTCTGTTCTTTTATCGCAACTTTTTGGATATATGGTACATATATCAGCGCGATAAACTTACCTTTAAAATGACGTGTAACATTATATTAGCATGTAAACAGATCCAGGTCCAAATTTTAAAACTAGAGCGACACATCATTTTAACGCCGATAGTATTACAGGTAGGTAGGTATTTAGAATATCCTTTATGTCGGGCACACAGATGAAACCATAGATTTAAGAAGGGTGTAACGTCTTAACGGACGAAAGTGAAGCCTGTGTTTTCTTGCAAAAAATGGTCCACCTAACATGGCTATCGCGCGCCATTTGATCATTCATTTACGAGTAATGCAGTGTTTTTAAAAAATTATTTCCATCTTGCATTTTTCTAGATTATTGAAATACCGTGAAAATTTCGCCAATGATACCTATTTTTTTCCGCGTATTTGCTGTGCAACTGATCCATTCAATAAGTCCAATTGCGCATTTTAATGGATTCAATGTTCGCGTGTGCTATTGTTCCGTAAAGTTCCATCTATTCTATTCTTCAATCTCCGAATGAAACTAAAGCTTCTTTAGTGTGGCGTTCCATTCCTCTGGTACCTTCGGCTATGCATCTACTATTTACTCATCTATTTTGTGGCATTACTTGGTTTGTTTTAAATACGTTGTCGTCTTTAAAAACAAAGACGAATATTTTCGACGTGAGTAAATTTTCCCTAAAAATTCGAAATTATTTAAATTTCCGATTTGAACTGCTTTGCCGGAATCAGAAATGCGTTGCATTCCGTTCTTCTTTCTTTCTCTTTTATGGAATTCGGGACACTTCCATCAGCGTTCGCGAATTCCGTTTCATATGCGTGTTAATTGGCCATTGTTATTTTCTTTCCGAAGCACGTTCTAATCGCTTAGCGTGAAGATATTTGACGCTCTCTGGAGGTGAAAATTAAAACCTCTCAGGGAATTCTTTTCTTTTTTTATTATTAATTTCTTCCTCCAATTGGAATTCCTTCCTACTTAGCGATATTGCGTTTCAACATCTCGACGCGTCGTCGAATCGAGCTTTCATTTCGAATCTGTTCCGCATTTCTGCTAGATCCCCTGTGGCAGTGTGCAGCACGGTAGAGCATATATCGAGTTGTTCCTCAATATGGTGAGTACCCACTCAAACTTCTTGGTGTATCAAGGTTGCGTGTGTTTCTTCGAGTGCGTGTTAATAAGTGTAGTTGTAAGAGTTGATACCTCGAGGACTCGTTTGTGGACGGATTCCCAGACAGGGACCATTGTCTGGTCATTCTGGGCGCTTTTAATTTGCTCTCTGTCGCTTCTCTCTTCGTAACACTACAGCGCATTGTTACTTTCAATTGGTTTCAGACTCTACACACTACAACGGATCAGGGGCATTGTTGATATGCGCTGAACTGCATTTGAGAAGAATTGAACTTCGAAAATTGCTTCAGCGATTATTGTTTATTTGTTGATTTTCATCAGAGGTGTCGAATACTGACTGTACAATTTTTAAAATTAATTTGTGTTGAGAAGCTTTCCTTTTCAATGATGTACTTTGAATGAATGTTATTTTTTTACAGCAGAAAAAAATTGCAAATACATTTTGTAGACCTGGGGGTCTATTCTTGAACGTCCGTGATAATTATTTTTGGCATCTGAAAACAACAATGCTATCGCATGCTTTCGTGTGGGTTCATTATAGTTGAGTTGACGCTTCCTGTCCATCTGGTATAACTATTGCATGAAAAATGTCAACAAGGTGATGTAGCATGCGATAATTCGAAGAAACAGTGCGATAATATATTAATTTCGCATGCGATATTTATCACGACGCCGCTTTGAGAATTGTCCCCCAGACCGGTATTTCCGCGAATACCCAAAGCATCGCCTAGCAGTGGGTCGCGACTCGTGGAAACAGCTGTGGCACATGTTCTACGGGCCGACATTGGCTTTCGTTTTATCAGAGATTTATTAGATTTTGTGAGCTAGAGGTAGAAGAATATATTCCGCATGGTTGTCCCCACCCATCCCGTTGCATCACTCTCCGTTTCGTGGTGTCTAAGTCTGGCATAATGAATGGAATGGAAGCCGATGTAACGCATTGATGAAGACACTCTTTGGAGTTTTACCGTCGTTTTTTTAAATTGTGGTGTACAATTGTTGGTCTTCTTAGTTCTGGATGCTGGTTATGTTGCGTAGGACCCATAGAGTAAAGAAGAGAATAGATGGAGCCATACTCAATGATTGCATTGGGGAATATTGAAGCAATTAAAATGCGCAATCCACCATATTGAATGGATCAATAGTGCAATAATTTAATACGCCGAAAACAGTGTAGTAATATTAGTTGCGGAATTGTCTAGATACCTTAATGATTAAAAAATAAAAGTGCAAAATCGAAATTATTTCCTAAAATAGCCTTGCATTATTCGTAAACTTATTGGAAAAGTTGCTCGCGATAGCCGTGTTAGGTGGATTATATTTTGATAAAATAACAGGCTTCATTTTTTGTGCGTCCATACTCATTCAACTCTCTTCTTTAGTCTGTTGTTGTGACTAGCTTTGGTATTGTTGCGCCATCTTGCTTATATGGCTTCTTTTTGTAGAGCGGCTGGCATGGTATTTCCAGAAACCTACCATGAATGTTGACGTCGTTAACTTAAACTTTAGGTTTGTAACTTTAGGACCCCAAAATTGTTCCTTTTTTATTTCTTTGTGGTTATATGTTGATGTTAACCTCAATTGAACTATTGAACATTGTACCTAGTAGTGATATTTTTGAGTAAAAGTTTGCTTTTTAGTGAGGTTTATAGGTAATTGACGCTAACGCAATATCCTGTAATGAAGGCGTGATCTTACAGTTTGTAACTAGTTCGCGGCTTTCATAGCAGACTTTCTAGTGGTGCGTTTTCAGTGTGTAGGAAACTAGGAAAATGTATGCCCATAGGAAGGAAGAAATTTCATAGATTTGTCAGTGGGTCCAAAAATGTGGCGATTCCGTATTGATTTTCTAAGCAGGTCAAGTGAAACATGATTAGGTATTAATCACAGTGGTTAAGATGATAGGGTAGTCAAAATTCAGAAGTTGTTGATCACATCCGCTCTGTGATCTAGATTTGGAAGTGAGAAATTACACCAAGGGGAGCCTAAGGCACCTGAATTATTTTAGCCTTAGGAAAATAGATTTGTAAATGGAATGTTTCGCCGTCTTAAGTTAAGTATTTTTGGATGATTTACTTGTGCAGTGCCGTGTGTATATCATTTCCTACATTTTCTCATATAATTTTCATATATCATTTCATACATTTCCTAAGCCATTTATTTTTTAAAAATCGACGTAAAGAATTGAATATTTATGTAAGAATGAGTGTGCGGTGAATTATACTGTAAAAAGCCGGTTTCTTAAGCAGATTTCCCACGGCAAAACATTTTTCGAAGAATTTGAACGAACGGGTTTGAGTAACGTGTGATAAGAAAATGCAATTTGATTCTAAGTCTTCAACCAATCATTCATATTCTTGGAATAAATTATTATTTTCATTTAAATATGTCTGCCACACGATGCTGAAAGCCGTTTGGTCATTAAAATAATAAAAATCTTGAGCATGGGACATAATGATTTACATTTACATTTTTTCCTGGGACAGTTGATCAAGCACCACCAGTTGCGTTTCACGTGTCTAATTTGAAGTTGGGTAAGATTTCCCTTCACATCATTTGATCGACATTTGTGATAGCAAATTGGTGTTCCAGACTTTTCCATATTTTTGCTCTAAGAGCCAATCACAGAATGCCGTGATTGTGTAAATAGCTACAATTAAAATAATTAGGTCCCGTTGTTGTTTACTGTTACGTAAATACCGTAGGTAAGTGCAATTTGCTCGCATGATATGGAAATATATTGTATGCGGTCTACAGGTTGTTTGCGGGCTATAATAGTATGCATGTATAATTGAATTTCACGTAATATAGTATAATTTAACGAAAGAAGAATTGTATTTTAACTGAATAAATGCTTTTTTTTGCCAATAATATAGATTATAACCAAATAAAAAGTTTCATAATGTCAATATTGAAACAAAGGTTTAATTAAATAGCAATTAGCTGACATAAGCTATTCGTACCTATATCTTTCAGAAATGCTTCGTAAGCATCTTTATTTTTGCATTGTAGCCTCAACCACTCTCTGTGAAATATGTCGGAAGCAAATCATCAGAGCTTCCGTTATTTTTAGTAACGCGATGGGCACATCCTTTTTTTTCAAATTCCATATAATTCCTTCATAAGCATGTAAAATAGTAACTATAGGTAGGGCCAATAATATTTTTGTTTGTCTCTATAAGCAAAGCAATAATATAGACCCAAATTTCTATAAACAGTGCAAAAATAAATCGCGTATTTATATAAACTGCGTGAAAATACAATACGTTCTATTTTAGAGTAAATAATTTTTTCTGCTCCGCGTATATCATCTTGATTTCGGCTGTAGACCGCATGCGACATCTATACCGAAAATGTGTTGTTCAACTGATGTGATCAATTTCATTTGATCAAAAATATTGACTCTATAGACCTTGGTTTTTTCGTCATTTGCGACCATTGTAGTGTCATTACTTACCTCCAGGTGATTATTTTCATATCGTTCTGCGGTTTATTACGAGTGCCCACCTGGCGTCCCTCTGATAAAGTCTCTCAATCCTTTTCGCCTTTGGCCCAAGTCTTCGTTCACTTCGCTATGTCGACAGAGTTTCGTCACGTATTATCATTTTGTTTTGTTTTTTTCATCCCGCTCCCATGAGCGCCCTCCTTCGGCGATCGATCCGTGACGGCGGCATTGACCGAGTGGCTCATTTCATGACGCACGTCAATCATTTTTCTGTCCCTCTATTTAACTGTTCGGTGCGCGAGGGAAGCTACTTTTGTTTCAGTTTCGAAATTCGTTCGCATTTTAAGGAGGTTGCATCGCAACCGTATTAGTCAAAACAAATATTATGTACAACCTTTTTGTTTGCTCTGTTTAAAAAAAAGATTTCTTTCAATGATGAAAATCCGTAGCATTTAATAAACACGATTAAAATACAAGATATGCAGGTTATAAGACGATTATATTATAAATGAAAAGTATTTCGGCCGCATAAACCAACTGCAGCGCCACTTCTATTTAACTAGCGTAATTTGACTTCATTTTCTGTTTCTATTACAGCTATTAGCTAATAACTCAAAAACGAAGATGGATTGCGGTGCCTTATTCGCATAATTAATCAATTCACTGGGATTGTTTGCTTCATATTAACAGTTTTTCGCGAAAAGGGCATATTTGATAGGAAAATATCACTTTTTTCCATATTTCTCCCATTATCGCTTTTTAAGACCATGCAGGTTCGATTCGCGGAAAACGTAACGTGGAAAAGTCGATTTTTTTTAACATCAAACGGCATATGTTTATATTAGTAGCCAGAATATGAGTATAAAGACATTCAAGTCACCCACCTTAACCATCTTAATGCCATAACCTCAGCCTGTTGTGTGAAGTATTAAGACTATCTATAAACCTTGAAGGCATTGCTCCATGGTCTGACTTTTGTCCACTATTAACACCTCTGAGATGTGTGATAAAATCTTAAAATAGGTATGTGAAAGTAAAATTATACTGGCATACCCTGCGCTACACAGTGTTTGAGCAAAATATCCATAGTTTAATTCCGAATGTAGACTGTGTGGACATTATTGTAAACAGCACCGAAATATAACAATGCACCTCGTTGCTGTTTACACCCAAAAGCCCGTTTTCCACGAGGCACGTAATTGCACAATCTGATGTACGAACGTTCATTTCAAATTGCATCGTGCAAAGCTGTGAATTGCAAGAACGCATGCGCGAATGTATGAACAGGAGATGGAAAAATAGCCCCTGCTCTAATTCGAAAATGATTGCACGCCCGATTGAGAAAAACATGCAGTTTGAAGTTGTGCAGTTTCGTGCCTCGTGTGAAACTGCCTTAAGAGTGGTGTGAAATTGGTTATTTTATAACCAAATAGACTCGCCTTCAACCTTGCGATGAAGTTTCATCAAAGGTTGTGAAGAAAATTCGATACAAATATATTTACTTGACTTATGTAAGTACCTACCTATGTCTATTTATATCCTCTTTTCTTCATATGTTAGTAACAATTTCACTGTGAAGGAATCTCATTGTGAACTGTGAAAGAATTTCAGTGTGGGCTATGAATGTATGTCCTTCAATATTTCAATGACACCGGATTTTTTGAGTTAATCTTTAAAAATACTCCCTATCCAAATGATTTACGCAATCAGTGTGTGATATTGAAAAGTATTAAAAAGTATTAACTTAGCTCCAGTTAATGTCAATTTTGTCCCTCGGAGGTTTACTGAAAAATAATATCCTTTCAATCCAATTATCTTATCTGAGCATAAGTTAGATTTCCATGTTGAAACTTTGAAAGAACAAACTTATTGTCAGTACATGGTTTCCACAAACATTTATTATAATGGATCTTGTTTTTCATAATAACTTTTATTGCATTCGCAGTGCCAGTATGATAAAAGTTATTGGAAACTACGAAGTTGGTTCTTTCAGTATGGTTATCCATTGTTTCCACCAATTTTATTTGTTTAAAAGTTTAAATCAATGGAAAACCCTTCCCAGAAGTGAGATTTAGGTCAGTTCTTCCCGACATTCCCCATCCTTATGGACTCCAGTTCATCTCTGTAAAAATCTACGAATTGCTGGCCGAATATATATATAATTCCTGAGATTAAAGTAAGCGTTATCCTTCCTGGAATTGCATGAATGGAAAAATATGGACGTGTTTAGGCAGCGAAGAAAAAAAAGCCAGCTGTTATTGTTGCGCAACAATCTGGGACAGCCCCACTGGAAAGGTAAATGGCGTCTCGTCGTGATAGGACGTTCGTTCGCAATTGGGTCGGAGCTGTTCGATAGCAAGATAATATACTCCCTCTATGTTTTTCCTTAGGTGCTATCTTTTTCCCACTATGCTCGTGTTGATGAAAATTGATCTATCCACTGTTATGTATTTTACCCTCGGACGCATCTGCCACTCAACGGATGAATGCTGTCCCAAGGTCGACGTGCATTTATAGTAGTTTGAGGTAATTGTTTCTTTTGTCAAAATATATAACGTGTTAGGATATTATTTTGTAAGCACTTGTTGCTATAAATTTGTAATAGAAAAAAAGTGTTCTAAGGTTGTCTTTATTATACCGCATTCATTATGGAGACTCCTATAGCAATGAACAATTTCAAATATCTGGGAGAGTAGCTGCTACCATAGCTTAGACGGCAAGCAAAAGTGTGGACACAACAACACGAGGATCAGTTTTAAGAAGCATGAAGTGAACATAGTTATAGGTATAAACTTTTTTCATGGCTGTACTTCACAGTAATTTAATAAATATACACATTACAGGATTTCGCTTGTATTTCTTTTACGTAGTAGGCCAGGAATGCCTTCACGACCGAAGATAATTTTTTTCAAACTTTAAAAAAGTCTTACGGTGCGTTATAACTTAGCTATTGAAAAAAATTATAAAACCATTCGAAATACAGTTAATTTTTTTTGTCATTGACAATGAAATGCATATAACTTTCATGAAATTCAACTCATAGGCTACAACAATTCAACTGACAACCCAAACAAATCGGTATCCTGGAGAGGTAAACGGATGAGTTTTCTGTTGTTTTTATATATATGCAAATATATTATTCTAACTATTTTCCATATTCTATTACATTTACTTTACATACATTCAATTTATCTAACTATTTTATTTGAAATATTCCCCGTTGACCACAAAAAGTTCGCTAATTTGATTGTGACTCACTCTTGGGCTCTGCTGTTGGCCTTGGTATTGCTGTAGATTTTCTGATGCTATCGAGAAACCCTTCGCGTGCCTTGTCCGCTTACCTTGAGTCACGATTGAAACTGGTGTTAGCCTACAATCGAGGAACCGGAAGGATATATACCTACGCCGGGAATTCGATCCGCTACCTCCTCCTTGAGCATGTCATCTGCTTTCTTCTTCCACTTCAGCAGTGATACACTTCCTGGAGTGATTGTTTTCTTATTTCCCGTACAGTACCATGCCTTTGGTTCGAAACAATTCCGGTGTTCACTAAACCATTGTCACGGAAACAACACTGTAGTGAAAGAGGTAGTCAGTCGATTTATTTTTCTTATAAAACTCAATTTATTTTATTTTCTGGTTAGATTGTAGGACATCGAAATCCTTTTGCCAAAGCATGGCAGATAGCTATATAAAACAGCATAGTCACAATCGACTCTATTTGAGCTTTCTATTTGCTCTAGTGCGCTGCTTCCTTGGCAACACAACGGCGCACATGCTTTCCATTAGTTTCAGATCCTGCGCACTGCAGGCAGCAGGGCTTGAAAACAGATCGGGAGCTGAAGGTGGGTTTACACTGGCAAGTTCATTGCGCAAGTTACTTGCAGCAAGTGACTTCCGATGTAAATTGCAGGTGCAAACGGCTCTGCAAGTCCGTTTGCAGAACCTTTAAAAGTTTCGGCAAGTAGCTTACAGAAGCGTATTGTTGCCAGTGTAAGAGACAACCATTCTGGCTCTGCACTAGCTTGTGAAAAATTTATCGTCAGAGTAAAATCCCTCGCAAACTCATACAGAAGAAACTTGAAGAAGTAACTTGCCAGTGTAAACCCACCCTAACGAAATTTATTTTCAAGTGAAAACTTCAAGGGTGGGTTTACACTGGCAAGTTACTTCCGCAAGTTTCTTCTGAAAGATCTTGCGGGGGATTTTACTCTGATAAATATTTTTTCACTAGTAAGTTCGGAGCCAGTTTGGTTGCCATTTACTCTGGTAGCAATACGTTTTCACAAGCGACTTGCCGAAACTTTTAAAAGTACTGCAAGCGGACTTGCAGAACAGTATAAACCTGCTATTTCTTCGAAAGTCGCTCTCTGCGAGTAAATTGGGCAACAGACTTCTCAGCGTAACTCACCTTGTAGTTGATACTAATCGCAAACAGCAAAAATTTCGAAATTCGATTAAAATAAGACGATTTTCAACGAAGCATCCTCGAACTTGTGCGGGATCCATTATTATGGGATACGGCCTTAGCGCACTCGAACTCACAATCCTAGATTATATCTCTGCAAGTTCTTGGAGAAGAAACTTGCGGAGGTAACTTGTCAGTTAAAACCTAGCCTTAAACAATAAAAGAACTTCTATAATCGCGTCCGCAATTGTTCATTATATCGTGTTGATTTTCAATAAAGGCGTCAAACATAGGTAATGTTAAGTTTCTAATTATTGTTAATGAACGTTTCGCTTACTCAAATCGTTCCATATATCGTCGTTAATGCACGCTGAAGTGTGCTGATGAGTTGCGATCTGCCCCATTTTCATGCGAATAACGCAGTGCAACGAAATGTTCATTACCCTAATGAATTCAGTATACTGATCACGATCCTGGTGGTCAATTCTCAAAATTCCATGATAAATATCACATAAACAACAGATTATCGCTCGGTTTCGTAGAAGTATCGCATGCTATGCCACTATTGATATTGTTCGTGCAATAATTATCACATGCGGACAGGATGAGACCTCATCAATTCTGAATCGACGAAACCTTACGTAAAATATTGTTTTCTCTCACGATAATTATGACGGCTTACGATAATTGATCCCTGATCGCGGTTCATCTGCGGATTGTGTTATTTCTGAGATAAGTGCAGCTGAAGTTCATAATATGAATTATAGAAGTATGTCATTCCTATCTGTTTTTACATTAAATTGCGCATATGTATCTTAATATAGGTTGGAGGATGTTAAAAATTTGTGAAATCTAGAAATAAATAGTGTTCTCTATAATTGGAGTAAATTCCTGTTTTTTTTCAGTTTATCTTTCCGCCGCCGGAGTTAACTTTCTTGCGCCAAGTTTTACGGGCACTTTCTTTTCGTGTTTTT